>CM048744.1:909429452-910684882 GCA_026315105.1 Locusta migratoria
TTCCTTGATAACTGCATCTTTCCCCTGGAGATACATAAGTATTTCAAGTCCGCCCCTCCCATGCATCTCGTCCCCCGCAAGGACTCAGTGATAATCAAATCCCCGTCCCCAACATTCCACACCAATCTTCTGTACTACATCCCCCAAGTCCTCTTCAGACCGCACATCACCCTCACCCTGTACATCACCTCCACCGCTTCCCCAACCCCGAGCTCCTTGCTGGCCGCCCACCCTCACTGCCATGGTCACCAAGCTTAGCCCAGTGATCACGGAGGCTGAGGTGTTGGAACAGCTTAACTCCCGTCCAAAAATCTCAATCTATTCCGCCAAGTAGAACCAATGCGTCTCCAGTCCCACCTTGGAATACGCATCCTCCATCGAGCGCCTCCTCACCGAGGGGGCTTACATCTACGATCGCTGTTACAAGGTAGATGCTTCCTGCACCCTTTCTCAATCCTATCATTGTGGGTGATGTCTCGGCCAACTACCACCTGACCGAGAAATGCCTCAAACCCTGTAATGGTGTCCCAACCTCGCCTCCATCCCCTCCTGCAACATCTGTACTGGCCCCAATCCCACCTACTCCCACAAACGTCAAGCTCGCCCCACCCCCATCAATCCTGAGCTGAAAGTGCCCCTCTGCCCGAGTTCTGTCCCCCCCCCCATCCACCCCAACAATTGCCTGTACTCCCCTCCTACTGTGGACGACGTCATCCGATTCGTCACCATGGTCCTCCTTAACATACCCCCTTCCAATGGCCCCATCCCTCCAGTAAATCACCTTGGCCGCCTGCTTCATTTTCCTACTTGAAACCATAGCCATCTTCTCCCAAAACCACTCCACCTTCTCCCGTAACGTTACCATTGTATAAAACACACGCTTAACCAGTTGCCCGTCGCCCCCTTCCGTCTCCCCACCCCCGCAGCTCCTCAAGGCGCACCCATCCTGTACACACCTTTATCACAACATCCGATCCTTGCCTACCAACAAACCTCTCTTTATGCATCTCCTCTTCCTGGTTGGTACAGGATGGACAGTTGGACAGTTTACCCTCCACTAGCAAGAATTATTGCACACAGAGGCACCTCTGTAGACTTAGCAAACTTTTCATTACAACTAACAGATATTACATCAATTCTAGGAGCAATTAATTTCATCACAACAGCAGTTAATATACATCAAATAATATAACTATAGGACAAACACCATTATTTGATTGATCAGTAACAATTACAGCTTTATTTTATCATTATTATCACTTCCAGTTCTAGCAAGAGCAATTACTATATTATTAACTGACCGAAACTTTAACACATCATTCTTTCATCCAACAGGAGGAGGAGATCCAATTCTATATCAACATCTATTTTGATTCTTTGGACATTCAGAAGTATACATTACCATTCACCTGGATGCCTTTCTCCTGAACGAAACCTTCCTCCTACCTTGACATTCAATCAGCACCACTATATCCTATATCCTCCACCGCACAGATGCCCTCCCCCCGCCCCTTGCTCAAGGCGGAATGGCGATCGTCCACCTCTGCCATCAACCAGATCAGCCACAACCTCTCCTCAACGATCCTACCGAAAACCTCATCCTCAGCCTCTTCCTCTCCTCACAATCACCCTTGGCACCATTTTTATCTGTAATACCACACCACTCCCTTATGACTTTTCCTACCCCACATAGACTGATCCTTCACGACGTTTGTGGTTGCCACTGACCTGAACCTTTCTTCCCATTCTGCAGCCGAACTCCTGCGGTGGCGTCAGTTTCTCCCCCAGCTCCGTGATGATACCGTTCCCCTCCTGCAACCCTTTTGCCTGCAGAGCAATACCACCCCCATTGTCGTTCTCGCCTCTCCTAACGTCATGGGCCACCTGCAGGTGCAAGTCCTCAACCTCATTGGCAGTGACCATGCCCTCGTGCTCCTCACCCTTGGTCCCTGCGGCCGCCAGACAGCGCTTTCCATCCTGAGACCCCTCCTAAAATAGTCTATGACTATGCCCGCACCGACTGGGATGCCTACCGTCACTACGTCGACAACTCGGCCGCCAACCACCACCTGCCCCCCCCCCCCCACACCTCAGTCGATATTGACCACACCGCGTCCTTCCTACACCAGACCGTTGCTGACGCCATCCAATCCCACATCCCTACCAAAATCATCCACCCGCACTGCCCTACCCTTCTGCCACAGGCCGTACTCCTTCTCCAAGAATCCCGTCGCCTCTACCGTTCCTTCCTGCAGACTCATGACTAGGACACACTCCGTCGCCACCAGCAAATCCAACGTCACATCAGAAACCTCTTGAACGCGAAAAGACGCCAGGACTGGCGTCAGACATACACCTGTCATAATGTTTCTCTCCTGCACAATACCTCCAAGTACTGGCATGCCTTCCACTGCCTTACTGGCAGTCAGACCACCCCAAATACCCACTCCTCTACCTTTTCCCGACAACGCTAGTAAGGGTAACCACTTTCCCACCCACCTTAATGAAACCTTTTCAATCCCAGGCAATCCCTGGTTTGACTACTCCCTCTTCATGGACATCGACAAGCAAATGAACACCTCGCCACTCGCCCCTGGCCTTCTGTACTTATACCCCATCCCCCCCCCCCCACAGACTTTAACACACCAATTGCTGCCCTGGACATGAAATCAACACTCTGCACTAAACACAACATACTCCCAACCATGACCGCCTCACATACAGACGTCTTTAGGTCTGCTCCCATTTGTTCCATGCAGCCCTTGCTTTCCTGTACACCGTCATCCTCAACACCACCTTCTTCCCTGACCAGCTTCTTCCCCGACCTGTAGAAGACTTCCCGTATCCTCATGTTCTTCAAACCCGGTAAGCCGCTTTCCGACGCCTCATCCTACCATCCCATCAGCCTCACGTCGGTGTTCAGCAAGGTCCTGAAAACAATCCTGTCTCGCTGTATTCATCAGCATCTCCATCAACACCACCTCCTTCCCCTATCCCATTGTGGCTTCCAACAGTCCTCCTCTGTCGCTGAATAACTCCTGTGTCTCACCCACCTCCTTTCTGTACAGATGAACTCCTGTTGCGCCACTATCCTCGTCTCCCTTGACATCGAGAAGCCCCATGTCCATATTGGCATTCCTGTCTCCTATTCATGCTCTCACTCTACGTCCTTCCTGTTAACTATGTCCGCTTCATTGCACTGTCTTCCTTACCCTGCCCCTTCCCTCAGCCAATCCCAACACCTCTTTCAGTCCCATCTCTCGGAATTCTCACCCTGGATGTAACTGCTGGCTCCTCAGCATTAACCCCACCAAATCCCAGGCAACCATCATGGGTCACACCACCTCTTCCTTCCACCACCTTGACCTTTACCTAACGCTCCATGACCGCTCCATCCCACAAACCAAAACCCTCAAACACCTATGCCTAACCCTCGACTGATCCCTCTCCAAGCATTCTACATTCGCCTCCCGTACCTCATTTGGATCCTGTACGACCCTATCCCTTTCCCACACCTGCTCAAGTTCCTCAAATACCTGTGCCTCCGATATATCACCCGAAAACTCGATTCGCGCCACACACTTTTCTCCCACCTGCTGTTGCACATCGGGCCTCTGCCATGTCATTACCTTGTTATCCTTCCCTCTCTTCACCTTCACACTCTCTACATCCTTTCCCAGATGACACCCTCCAACATCTACCCATCCTATCAAACTTAGTCCTTCCCTGTACTTGTACGCCACCTCTCCTTCCTCTACTGTCCCACTCTTACACTTGGCTTTCCCCTCCCTCCTCATCCCCTGGAGACCTTGCGCCTTTCTTCCCCGTCCCCCCACCCCTTCACCACGTGTCCTTTCCCTCCACGCCTCCCCTTTCTGCCCTATCCCCTGTGGAGTACCTGTGACCTACAACTTTTAGCAGTGCGCCATTAGTATTGTGCCAATGTCAGTGTATCGTGCTACAAGTGTGTTTTAAAGCGAAAGTGGCCTCTGAATAGGCAAAATACTTGTGTTACCATGTATTTTAATGAGTGCCTTAGTCGTCGTCCCCCACTGTGCTTTTAACCACCTTGGGTTTTTAACTTACACCGAGAAGGTGTCGCAGTGGCAAGACACTGGACTTTCTGGCCATCAGGATTCAGGTTTTTCGTGATTTCCCCAAACACTCAAGACAAATGCCGGGATGGTTCCTTTGAAACGGCACGGCATATTTCCTTCCCAAAAATCCGAGCGTAAGCTCCCTCTCTAATGACCACACTGTCGACGGGACGTCAAAACCATAAGCTTTCTTCCTTTTAAACTTTTACTTATGTTGGCTGTTTTAACTCTGAACATATCTTTTCATTTCTTTGACTTTGTATATTATCTCCATTTTAATCTCTTTTCAAGGTTTTTAAATTCGTCATATTTTAACACCATTCTATGTTGCTAATAACGTATTGGGAAATTTGTAAAATCGATTGGCTGAAGAGCAGCAATCAAAGCTACTGGCATCCTGTCACCAGTGGTGGCTTTAAAATATCAATTAAAAAGAAAAGGGCTCACGCTTGGATCGACAATAGCGACTCTGTTGTTGTTGTGGTCTTCAGTCCGGAGACTGGTTTGATGCAGCTCTCCACAATACCCTATTCTGAGCAAGCCTCTTCAACCCAACAACTCCAGAAGGGCAACCTACAACTGTCTGAATCTCCTTACTGTATCCATCTCTTGGTCTTCCTCTGCGGTTTTTACCCTACACACTTCCCTCCAATGCTAAATTCACGATTCCTTGATTTCTGAGAATATGTCTTACCAATCGATCCCTTCTTTTAGTCAAGATATGGCAGAAATTCCTTTTAGCCCCAATTCTGTTCAGTATCTCCTCATTAGTTATGGGATCCACCCACCTAATCTTCAGCATTCTTCCGTAACACCACATTTCGAAAGCCTCTATCGTCTTCCTGTCCACACAGTTTATCGTCCATGTTTCACTCCCATACAACGCCATACTCCACACAAATGCCTTCAGAAAAGACTTCCTTAAGCTTAAATCAATATTCGATGTTAACAAATTTCTCTTTTTCAACAACGCTTTTCTGCCCATTGCCAATCTGCATTTCATATCCTCTGTACTGCGACCATCATTTGTTATTTTCCTGCCCAAGTAACAAAACACATGTACCTCCTTCATTGTTTAGTTACCTAATCTAATTCCTTCAGTATCACCTGAATTTCTTAAACTCAACTCAATTACCTTAGTTGCATCTTATATGCACCTTTCAGCACACTATCCATTCCGTTCAACGGCTCTTCAAGGCCCTTTGCTATCTCTGACAGAATTACTATGTCATAGGCAAAACGCCATGTTTTTAATTCTTCACCCTGAACTTTAATTCCTTCTCCAAATTTCTCCTTGCTTTCCTTTATAGCTTGCTCAATGTACAAATTGAATTACATTGGAGAAAGGCTACAACCCTGTCTTACTCCCTTTCCAACCACTACATCCCTTTCATGTCCTTCAACTCTGACAACTGCTGTCGAGGTTTTGTACAAGTTGTAAATAACCTTATACTCCCTATATATTACTTCAGCTTGCTTCATAACTTGAAAGAGTTTAATACAATCGACATTGTCAAAAGCCGTCTCCAAATCTACAAAAGCTAGAAATGTAGGTTTGCTTTTCCTTAATCTATCTTCTAGGATTAGCCGTAAAGTATTGCCTCCCGTGTTCCTATAGTTCTCCTGAACCCAAACTGATCTTCCCCGAGGTCGGCTTCTACAAAATTTTCCATCCTTCTGTGAATAATTCATCTTAATATTTTGCAACCATGACATATTAAAGTGATGGTTCTGTAGTTTTCACACCTGTCTGCGCCTGCTTTCTTTGGAATGGGGATTATTATATTTTTCTTAAAGTCTGAGGGTACTTCGCATGTCTCATACATCCTACACACCAGGTGAAACAGTTTTGTGATGGCTGGTTCTTCCAGAGACTTCAGTAGCTCTGAGGGGATGTCATCTACTTCAGGGGCCTTGTTTCGACTTAGGTCTTTCAGTGCTCTGTCAAATTCATCTCTCAGTATAGTATCTCCGATTTCATCCGCATCTACTTCTTCTCCCCTTCCTATAATACTGCCTCTAAGTTCATTTCCTTCGTAGAGCCTCTCTATATATTCTTTCCACCTTTCAGCTTTCCCTTCTTTGCTGAAAACTGGTTTTCCATCTGTGTTCTAGATATAGAGCAGTTTTTCTTGTCTCCAAATATCTCTTTTATTTTCCTGTAGGCTGTATCTATTTTTCTCCAATTTATTCATTCCTCTACATCCTTGCATTTGCCTTCTAGCCACTCCTGCTTAGCCATTTTGCACTTTCTGTCAATCTCATTTCTTAGTCGTTTGTACTCCATTTTGCTTGTTTCATTTACTGCATGTTTATATTTTCTCCTTTCATCGATTAAATTTAGTATGTCCTATGATATCCAAGGATTTTTTGTAGGTCTCGCCTTCCTACCTATTTTGTCCTCTGCTGCCTTCACTATTTCATCTCTCAATGCTACCCTTACTCCTCTACTGTTTTATTTTCCCCCGTTTCTGTCAATTGTTGCCTAAAGCTGCCTCTGATATCTTAAGCACTTCAGGTTCCTTCAGTTTATCCAGATCCCATCTCCTTATTTTCCTACCTTTCTGCAGGTTTTTCAGTTTCAGCCTACAATTCATAACCAAAAAGTTATGGTCAGAGTTTATATCTATCCCTGGGTGTGTCTTACAGTTTAAAACCTGGTTCCGAAATCTATGTCTTACCATTATAAAATCTAACTGGTATCTCCCGGTGTCTCCTGGTCTCTTCCACGTATACAACCTTCTTTCGTGATTCTTAAACCAGGTACTTGTTATAACTAAATTATGTTCCGTACAAAATTCTACCAGGCGGCTTCCTCTTTCATTCCTTTTGCCCAGACCATATTCACCTACTATCTTCCCTTTCCTTCCTTGTCGTACTACCGAATTCCAGTCTCCCATAACAATTAAGTTAAATTGTCTGAATAATTTCCTTTAGCTCCTCATATATTTCTTCGATCTCCACATCATCGGCAGACCTAGTTGACATATAAAACTGTACTACTGTGGTCTGTGTTGGTTTCGTATCTATCTTGACTAAGATAATGCGATCACTGTGTTCCTTATAATAGTTTACCCGCATTCCTATTTTCTTATTCATTATCAGACCTACTCCTACAATACTCCCAACTGATTTTGTATTTGTACTCCTGTACTCACGTGGCCATAAATCTTGTTCCTCTTTCCACCGAACTACACTAATCCCCACTATATCTTTTAACCTATCCATTTCTCTTTTTAAATTTTCTAACTTCCCTTCCCGATTAAGGGATCTAATATTCCACACTCCGATCCGTAGAATGCCAGTGTTGTCTTTCCTGATGATCACACCTCCTGAGTAGTCCCCGCCCAGGATCCGAATGGGAGACTATTTTACCTCCGGAATATTTATTTTATCATCAAATGTCCATACAGTAGAGCTCCATGTCTTCGGGGAAGTAACGGCTGTAGTTTCCCCTTGCGCTCAGCAGTTCGCAGTAACTGTGTGGCAAAGCCACATTAGCTGAAGTTACAAGGCCAGCTCAGTCAATCATCCAGACTGTTCCCCTGTAACTACTGAAAAGGCTGCTGCCCCTCTTCAGGAACCACACGTTTGTCTGGCCTCTCCACAAATACCCCTCCGCTATGGTTGCACCTACGGTACGGGTATGTATATCGTTGAGGCACGCAAGCCACCCCACCTCAGCAATGTTTGTGGATCATGGGAGTGGTAGCTCCTCTAGCGGAAAGATAGCCAACCATAAGAATAATGACTGTTTTCAGTGATATTTCTACTTCATTAAGGAAATACTTATTATATTTCATCTTTCCATGCCTCACTACATTGTCAAGAGATATGAATGATCACAAAATAATGTTTAAAATGGCGAATATTACTGACGTATGATGTAATATACATCATATTAACGAATATATGCATATCTCTAACACGTTTCTTAAACGTATTACCAAAAAACTACTGACACATTTTCATGCGGTTTTCACAGGAAACGTAAGCTAAGATTGGGGCAACATATGGGAATGATTTCATCAAAATCAGAACATGGAGAAAAGATATATCGTATTTTTAAGTGTTTTCAGTTACTCTCTGTTCATCTATTAGAAATCTCTAATCTCCTAAACTACTTCTCGGATTTGCATGGAGCAACTTCGTTTCATAAATGTGGGATCACGGAAAACTTTTTAGACGTAGGCTATGCTTGAAGTATGGATGGAATAGTACAGCAAACAAGCTATAAAGGCACCACAGAACTAATGGACGCCGCTGCTGGCGTAGTACAGCAAGGAAGTGTAGCCTACGTCTGTGACAGAATTAAGCGACGCAATCTCTAAGAATACCAACAAACATTGAACATAGTGTTACTGATTTCGCTTTGTGTGTTACATACTTAACGACATTTCATTGCTTCTTTCGGCACTTTTCATTTATGTTTAAGAGATAACGACATTCCTTCGTTTCTCTCAATTGTGTTCATTTACATAAGAGTTCTTTGAAAGGACAATCCAGTGTATGTAGTTTGCGACTTCGGTGACTATTTTTACTGACTGATGTCCGAAACCCTAAAAAGCCATGATACACTCAGGCCCTTCTTGAACAACCGATGCGAAACCCCGGGCATATAAGCTAGTAAGCAACTAAAACCATTACATTTTCCCTTTGCGCAATTCGAATTCACAGACGCTACTCAGTTATTGCTTTAGTCAGAATTTTACTTCTTTGCTTTTTTTCCTGTACATGATGATAACTTCCTTGCGCAGTCCGTACGTACCTTCTGGTGTGTGACGGAATGCCAGACTATCATTACTTTCGTCTACACCGGCAATTTTCAGCCCACGGCCTGCCATCGATGTAATGGCGGCTCGCTCATGACCCGTCTTATATGTAATTTCTTTCCACTTCTAACTGAATTGCGACACGTTATCTATGAACGTGTGGGTATGGGCCTCCAGAAAAAAAAGCACAGTGAGGTGGTTTTGTTTCAAGAAAGTAATTAATAGTCATTCATTAAAAGGACTGCGTTTCTGACGGAGTCGGAAGTAGACGTTTCTTTATGACTATTTTAAAGTGTAGTGTAACGAAATTTGATGACCCGTTCCACTTTGACTTACGAAGTTGTTTCGCAGGTAACAGCTATATGATGACAGGATATATGCAGTTAAATATAACTATTTACAATCTAGGTATTTACAGTTATGTTCGTCCACAGCACTACACCGTTTCCGCTACCGCCTGAATTTCGACACTGCCTGCATGCTGAGCGAATTCCTCCTAGCGGAAGATGATGATGCCACCGTGCGCTGTTGTGGCGTCATATTTTTCGACTATATTACATGAAGAAACTGAAGGAACAATACAACAATATAAAAATGCCTCCCTGGGAATCAATGGGTGCTTTCATGCTCAGTTGTCTGTCAGAGCTTTAAGAGAACACATAAGTTGCATTAGTGTGTTAGTAATTTGAAAAACACCGGCGATAAAGTAAACCACAGTTCTTATTTCAAGTACATATAAATTTTAAGATTTACTAATCTGAACGATCATGATTGATAAATACCTTATTTTCCCAGTCAACAGTAGCGATTTTAATTTTTTTTTATTTTTATTATTATTATTTTACATATTCATCATCTTCATAATCGTGTAGTTGCGTCTGCAACCCGTCTCGTCTATGTTGTGAAAAGTACTTGTGATGCTAATTTTGTGAAACAGTGCATATGAGAACAGATTGCTAAACATATTTTTGGTGTCATCTGTTTTGACGCCATCATACAACTGTTTCGCAATTATTACTGTACTTCACGCACCAGTGGTCAACAATAAAATGTATATGTCAACACGACATGTTTCGGAACCACATTATCCCATTATCAAGTTCTGTAAAACAAGGAAACGTAGAATAATAAGGCGACTATATAAAAATGACTGTACCACAAATATTCCAATGAAACTAACCTACCATAAAACTTACCTGCTGCTAGGGAGCATCGTTAAGCACAAGAGCTGTGTAAGTACTTGTCAAAAATAAAACTTTGCGCAGTACCACATGTTTCTCAGATGGCAGCAAGTTGTGCACTAACGGACAGCTAATCCAACTTCAAAGATTGACCATATGCTTAACCGCTGTCATTGGTGTCCAAATATATTCTATTCAAGATACCTAATATTTATTCATAAAATCAAATGTTCAAATGTTTGTAGAGTCTATGGGACTTAACTACGGGGTCATTAGTCCCTAAACTTACAAACTACTTATGAACTACTTACAACTAAGGACGGCACAAATATCCATGCCCGAGGGAGGATTCGAACCCCCGACCGTAGTGGCCGTGCAGACCGTGACTGGAGCGCCTCAGTCCCCTCGGCCACCGCGGCCGGCTCATAAAATCAGTCACTAAATTAAAGGTTTTGTAACGGAACTACAATCTAAATTTTTCCAGTGAAATTAAAAGCGAGAATTCGATATTTAATACATGCACACACATCAGTGTTTCTCAAGGGAGGTTGCTAAAATGTGCCCAGTAATGGTTTTTAGATTGTTCTGTCTTTTCGTTGAGCATGCTGCTGGAATCCTCTCTCAACGCACAAAAGATGTCAATTTCTTAGAGGTTTGATAATAACCAACCTTTGTGCTCATAGTGCATGACTTTCAAAACTATCATTTATGGAACCCAGCGAATGTCGTTCAATTTTTAGGTGTTTTGCCACTGTAGATGAGCAATTCTCTCTATTACTATGCTCTTTAAACCACACCTTAAAATTCCTTCCCGTTTGTCTTATATACTTCATATCACAATCATTACA
Source organism: Locusta migratoria (assembly GCA_026315105.1). Lineage (NCBI taxonomy): Eukaryota > Metazoa > Arthropoda > Insecta > Orthoptera > Acrididae > Locusta > Locusta migratoria. The sequence goes on from CM048744.1 coordinate 909,440,351, forward strand.
TTTTATTTGGTATACCTCCGCTTTCCCCATCCAGTTCTTACTTGCATCAATCTTATGCTTCAGCCTATGTTCTAATTTATTGTCTGTTCTAAAAGCAATTTTAACGTCTTTCTTTTCAAACAGTCTCGCCAATTTGTAGGAGACGGTTCCCCAGAATGGTATAACCCTATATTTGTGCGAATTTTCTTCAGGTAGTTGATTCTTAGGTGTTATCGTCTTTTCTAATCTATCTATCAAACCCGAGTCATAATCATTTTCTATGGCTAACTGTCTAAGATCCTTCATTTCAGCTTGTTTTACAGAATTTGATAATGGGATAATGTGGTCCCGAAATATGTCGTGTTGACATATATATTTTATTATTGACAACTGATGCGTGAAGTTCAGTAATAATACATTATTGGTGGTTTTAGGATAAGTTTTATTTCTACATCTACATACATACTCCGCAATCCATCCAAAGGTGCTTGGCCGGGGGTACTCAGTACCAGTACTAGTTACTTGCTTTCTGTTCCACTCCCATATAGAACGATGGATAAACGAATGCTTGTATGCATCCGTATGAACCCTAATCTCACTGGTCTTATCCTTGTGGTCTTTACGCGAAATGTAGGTTGGCGGCAGTACAGTGATCCTCACCTTTCCTCCAGAGACTCCCATCTGAGTTCCCGAAGCATATCAGTAACACTCTCTCATTGGTCGAATCTACCACTTAAAAACCCGCCTGACTGCATCTGAACTGCCTCTACATCCTCCTTTAAAGCAATCTGGTGGGGATCCCATACACTTGAGTAATACTCAAGACGGGGTCGTACAAGCGTTTTTATACGGTCTCCTTTACGGACAAATCACACCGTCCCAAAATTCTCCAAATAAAGAAGTCGACCATTTGCCTGTACTCATACGTTCGTTCCATTTCCTATTGCTGTGCAGCATTACGCTTAGATATTTGACACGACTCTGTCAAGCAGCTCATTAGTAATGCTGTATTCGAAGATTACGGGATTGTTTCTCCTACTCATCTGCATCGCCTTACAGTTTTCTACATTTCGCGCTAGTTTCCATTCCTCACACCACCTAGAAATTTGGTCAAGTCATCCTGCATCTTGCTACAGTCATTCAATGACGACACCCTTCTGTACGCCACAGTATCATCAGCAAACAGCCGCAGATTCCAACTCACTCTGTCCATCAGATCATTTATATAGATAGAAAATAATAGTAGTGTTATCACAATTCCCTTAGGCATTCCAACGATACCCTAGTCTCTGAGGAACATTCGCCATCGAGGACAACGTACTGGGATCTATTACTTAAGAAGTCTACACACATATTTGGATACCTATTCCATAAGCTTGTACCCTCTTTAGCAGTCTGCAGTACGGTACCGTGTCAAACGCCCTTCAGCCGCAGCACGCAAGACGTTCGAAGATTTGAGCAAATATTACAAAGATATTACTAAATCGTCGTAAGATGGGCAGTGGATTATTAAACTTTCTGTGGACTACGGTAATCGCAAGTCAATATATTTTCAGTTAAAACAAAAAGGGACAGATCTGAACTTCCATTATACTGATAAACGAGAATTATGTGTTAAAAATCTGCTCAGTGGGTATCTACATCTACATCTACATAGAAAATCACATTCAAGTGCCTATCAGAGGGTTTATTAACCACTTTCATAACTTTTCTCTACCGTTCCATTCTCTAATAGCGCGCGGGAAGAAAGAACACCTAAATCGTTCCGTTTTCGATCTGATTTTTCTTATTTTATTGGGATGGTCCTGTCTCCCTAAGTAGGTGGGTGCTAGAAAAATATTTTCACATTCAGAACTAAAAGTCGGTGATTGAAACTTCGCAAACAGATCACGCCGCAAAGAATAACGTCTTTCTTTTAATGATTTCCACCCCAAGTCATGCAACATTTCCGTGACGCTTTACCCCCCGTAACGTGATAAAACAAAACGATCTGCCCGTCTCTGAACCTTCTCAAGTCTTCCGTCAATCCCAACTGGTGAGGGTCCCACAAGGGGCAACAGTACTCCAGGAGAGGACGCACAAGTGTGATGTAGGCAGTCTCTTTGGTAGAGCTGGTGCATCTTCGAAGCGTTCTGCCGATGAAACGTAACCTATGGTTCGCCTTCCCCACAATATTTTCTATGTGTTCTCTCCAGTCTAAGTTGTTCGTAATTGTAACTCCTAGGTATTTGGTAGAATCTACGACCTTAAGGTTTGACTGATTTATCGCGTAATTGAAGTTCAGCGGATTTATTTTAGTGGTCATGTGTATTACTTCACACTTCTCTTTATTTAGTGTCAATTTCCAATTTTCGCACCATGCAGAAATTTTGTCTAAATCGCTTTGCAGTTGCTTTTGATCCTCCGTTGACTTCACTAACCGATAAACGACAGCATCATCCGCGAACAATCTAAGGGAGCTATTCAGATTGTCTCCTAAATCGTTTATAAACACGAGGAAGAGTAGGGGACCTATAACACTTCCCTGTGGAACGCTAGATATCAATTCTGTTTTACTCGATTACTTACCGTCAATTACAACGAACTGTGTTCTTTCAGATAGGAAATCGTGAATCCAACCGCACAATTGGGGAGATATTCCATAAGCATGCAATTTCATTAGAAGCCGCTTGTGGGGTACAGTGTCAAAAGCCTTCCTGAAATCCAGAAATATGGAATCAATTTGAGATCCCTTGTCGATGGCACTTAACACTTCATGTGAATAAAGGGCAAGCGGTGTTTCGCAAGAGTGATACTTTCTGAATCCGTGTTGACAACTGGTTAATAGGTCGTATGTGAGGCGCGGGAAAAGTCGCCATATGTTTACCAAAATAGTAAAAGATACTCCATAGCACAATGTCTTACCCAACCACCACTCCCAGAAATTGTCGTATGGGTGCCGTTGCGCACTAGTGTAACAAATTGTAAAATGTTTCTGCGGATACTGTATGGGGAGTTGTTGTTATGGTCTTCAGTCCGGAGACTGGTTTGGTGCACCTCTCCACCCTACTCTACCCTGAGCAAGCCTTTTCATCTTCTCATAAGAACGGCAACCCACATCCACTTGAATCTGCTTACTATACGCGTCTCTTGGTCTCCCTCTGCGACTTTTACCCCACACACTTCCCTCCAATGCTAAATATACGATTCCCCGATGTCTAAGAATGTGTCCTACCAAGCGATCCCTTCTTTTAGTCAGGGTATGCCAAAAATTCCTTTTCTCGCCAAGTCTGTTCAGTACCTCTTCATTAGTTATGCGATCTACCCACCTAATCTTCAGCATTCTTCTGTAGCACCACATTTCAAAAGCCTCTATTCTTATCGTCCATGTTTCACTCCCGTACAAGGCAATACTCCACACAAATCCTTCAGAAGAGTTCCTTACCCTTAAATTAATATTCGATGTTATCAAATTTCTCTTTTTCAAAAATGCTTTTCTTCCCATTGCCATTCTGCATTTTATATCCTCTGTACTGTGATCATCGCATGTTATTTTACTACCCAAGTAACAAAACTCATCTACCACCTTCATTGTTTCGTTACCTAATCTAATTCCTTCAGCATCGCCCGACTTTCTAAGATCGCATTCCATTATTTTTGTTTTGCTCTTGTTAATGTTCATTTTATACGCTCTCTTCAACACACTGTCCATTCCATTCAACTGCTCTTCCAGGTCCTTTGCTGTCTCTGACAGAATTACAATATCATCAGCAAAACGCAATGTTTTTATTTCTTCCCCCTGAACCTTAATCCCTATTCCAAATTTTTCCTTGCTTTCCTTCACCGCCTACTCGATGTACAAATTGAATAACATCGGAGAAAGGCTACAACCCTGTCTTACTCCCTTCCCAACTGATGCTTCCCTTTCATGCCCTTCGAGTCTAATAACTGCGGTCTGGCTTTTGTACAAGTTGTAAATAACTCTCCTTTCCCTGTATTTTACCCCTGCTGACTTCAGAATTTGAAAGAGTGTATTCCAGTCAACATTGTCAAACGCTTTCTCCAAATCTACAAAAGCTAAAAATGTTGGTTTGCCTTTCCTTGATCTATCTTCTAAGATAAGTCATAAAGTGAGTATCGCCACCCGGGTTCCTATGTTCCTCCTGAATCCAAACTGATCTTCCCCGAGGTCAGCTTCTACCAGCTTTTCCATTCTCCTGTAGATAATTCGTGTTAAAATTTTGCAACCATGATATATCAAACTGATGGTTCTGTAATTTTCACACCTGTCTGTGCCTGATTTCTTTGGAATGGGGATTATTATATTTTTCTTAAAGTCTGAGGGCATTTCGCCTGTCTCATACATTTTACACACCAGTTCAAATAGTCTTGTCATGGCTGGCTCTCCCAGAGACTTTAGTAGCTCTGAGGGAATGTCATCTACTCCAGGGGCCTTGTTCCTACCTAGGTCTTTCAAGGCTCTATCAAATTCATCTCTCAGTATAGTATCTCCTATTTCATCTTGATCTACTTCCTCTTCCCTTCCAACAACATCGTATCTATGTACTCTTTCCACCTTTCAGCTTTCCCTTCTTTGCTGAGAACTGGTTTCCCATCTGAGTTCTTGATATTCGTAGAGTTGCTTTTCTTGTCCCCAAATGTCTCTTTTATTTTCCTGTAGGCGGTATCTACATTACCCCTTCTTATACATTCTGCTACATATTTGCATTTAGCTTCTAGCCACTGCTGCTTAGCCATTTACACTTCCTTTCAATCTCATTTTTTAGTCGTCTGTACTCCATTTTGCCTGTTTCATTTAATGCACTTTTATATTTTCTCCTTTCATCAATTAAATTTAGTATTTCCTGTGATATCCAAGGAGTTTTGTAGGTCTTGCCTTTCTACCTATTTTGTCCTCTGCTGCCTTCACTATTTCATCTCTCAATGCTACCCATTCCTCTTCTACTGTTTTATTTCCCCCTGTTTCTGTCAATTGTTGCCTAAATCTCCCTCTGAAATTCTCCAGAACTTCACTTTCCTTCAATTTACCTAAGTCCCATCTCCTTCTTTTCCTACCTTTCTGCAGTTTTTTCAGCTTCAGCCTACAGTTCATGACTAACAAGTTATGGTCAGAGTCTATATCTGCCCCTGGGTATGTCCTGCAGTTTATAACCTGGTTCCGGAATCTATGTCTTACTATTATAAAATCTATCTGATACCTTCCGGTGTCTCCTGGTCTCTTCCAAGTATACAACCATCTTTTGTGATTCTTAAACCACGTGTTTGTTACGATTAAATCATGTTGTTCAAATGTTTGTTAAGCTTAAGGGACTTAACTACGGGGTCATCAGTCCCTAAACTTACAAACTACTTAATGAACCAGCTAACACTAAGGACGCCACAAATATCCATGCCCGAGGGGGGATTCGAACCCCCGACCGTAGTGGCCGTGCAGACCGTGACTGGAGCGCCTCAGTCCTCTCGGCCACCGCGACCGGCGATTAAATCATGTTCTGTGCAAAATTCTACCAGGCGACTTCCTCTTTCATTCCCCCTGCCCAGTCCATATTAATCTATTATTTTTCCTTCTCTTCCTTTTCCTACTACCGAATTCCAGTCTCCCATCACAATTAAGTTTTCCTCACCCTTAACTGTCTGAATAATTTCCTTTAGCGCCTCGTATATTTCTTCGATCTCCTCATCATCGGCAGAGCTAGTTGGCATATAAACCTGTACTACTGTTGTCGGTGTTGGCTTCGTATCTATCTTGACAATGATAATGCGATCACTGTGCTGCTCATAGTAGTTTACCCGCATTCCTATTTTCTTATTCATTATCAGTCCTACTCCTGTGATACCCCCAACTGATTTTGCATTTATAATCCTTTACTCACCTGACCAGAAATCCTGTTCATCCTGCCACCGAACTTCACATATCCCCACTATATCTAACTTCAACCTATCCATTTCCCTTTTTAAATTTTCTAATTTTCCTACCCGATTAAGGGATCTTACATTTTACGCTCCGATCCGTAGAATGCCAGTATTGTCTTTCCTGATGATCATATCCTCCTGAGTAGTCCCCGCCCGGAGATCCGAATGGGGGAATATTTTACCTCCGGAATATTTTACCCGAGAGGATGCCATCATCATATTTCCATACAGTAGAGCTGCTGCCCCTCTTCAGGAACCACACGTTTGTCTGGCCTCTCCACAGATACCCCTCCGCTGTGGTTGCAACAACGGTACAGCTATCTGCATCGTTGAGGTACGCAAGCCACCCCACCTCGGCAATGTCTGTTGTTCATAGGGGTGGTATGGGTAGTTATGATACAAAAAATGTTTGTAAATCTATCGGACCAAACTACGTTGTCATCAGTCCTTAGCTTACAAACTACTTAAACCTAGGTAAACTAACTAAGGACAAACACACACACCCATGCCCCAGGGAGGACTCGAACCTCCACGGCGAGCAATCGCGCGCTCCGCAGCGAGACGCTTTAGACCGCTCGGCTACTCCACCGCGGCACTGACCATTACACCACCATCGCCTGTTATTATACAAATTCAATTTGTGGCCCTTACACAGAATGAATGGTTGCGGATAACGTTACAGGAAGGTTTGTACACTCCTCGACTACTACCTTGTATAGCCCATGTTAGAAAATACCCTGAAAATACACTTCTGGAGTGAGTTCACAACGTTTCGCGCGGCGCCCCTTGCAGCATAAAGTAGCCTGCCTCGCCCTACACGATCCGTGAGAGAGAACCGGCTGCATTTCGCGGTGATTTACGCGGCAGCAAAATGGTACCAGTCTCTTTCACATTTAGGAGACAATGGGGAAAAATGCAGACCCCATGATGAGTCAGGAATCTACATCTACAGCATACTCCTGCCACAAATCTACGGTGTGTGGTGGAGAGTACTTAGTGTATGCAGCCACAAACATATCGCGACACTTGCGGCTGTGAAAGTTGTTACCAAATGACAGTTGCAACGACACTAGCACTCCTAGTGGTGGGAAAGCAGCCGAAAGAGTGATGTTTGTTTATAATTATTTGTGAACATAATTAACGATATCGTATAATTTTTGCGTTACAAGCATTAGTACAGTATCAAGAGACATACCTAATACGTAGATTAATGTAATAACAGCCGAGCTGCCTGATTCAGTGGCATAGCGAACGACTTCGTTATGAATCAATACGAATATGTGTGTGTTTGCATCTTAGTCCGCTGAAAATAAGTAGAACATAAATATAAGATAAACATGAATTTATATAATTGTCTATTCTTAGTATGACAAGAGTTTTTTTACGTCTATCAGATCGGTTTGGAGTCTAATGATACATATATTTCTAGGTTTTACTCATCCTTCTTATACGGGCATATTCTTTTGAGTGTGATCATTTTAGCTTAAGAAGACAGTTTTTTGAAGATTCTTGCCGTTTGTGGTTCAGCTGTAGCAACAATTGTAGAATTGGGTTCTTCTTATTTGAAAACCGTTTGATTCCTTTTTCGTCTTCTTGCCACGTCTGTGACGTTTTACCTTCAGCTACAGCTGTAGTGACTCTTTTGGTACATTAAATACTGCAGTTATTGCATTCTGTATTCGTTTCCTACGTTGCACCCTCACCTATTTTACTGGAATTGTAGTGAAGAAAACTTAACGTTCCTGAATAGAAAATCGACGTCTTTTTGCCAAATGGTAGGTCTTCTGGTGTTTCCTATCCGTTTCTTATTTTTAATGGATGATGAAATTATTCAGTTAAAGCCTTTTTTCGTAACAAAATAAATGTAAATAAACTGTAAATAAATGTAAATAAATGTAAATAAACTGTCCTGAAATGTATCGTTCCGTTGGCATTAGGTTCGTTCCCCATTGATGATACAAGTATTGCAATAAAAAGTACGTCAAGCATAGTTATAGAAAGGTCTGCTAATGATATTTTCATGAACATTAATATGTGGTTTAAAGCCCACTCATTGTCATTAAACTATGAGAAACCTCGTTACACGCAGGTCAGAACATGTAAGAGATTTCCCACCAGCATACGCATTAAGTATGAAGAAGAGCAGATAGAAGAGGTTGACAGTACTAAATTCCTGGGATTACAGCTCGATAATAAATTTAGTTGGGAGGAGCACACCACAGAAATGCAGAAACGACTCAACAAATCAGTATTTTCAATACGTGTGTCATCAGACATAGGAGACAAAAATAACAAAGCTTGCATACTTTACTTACTTTCTTTCCATAATGTCATATGGCATAATATTTTGGGGTAACTCTTCGAGTCAGTGTAATACGTATTATTTGTGGATTAAATTCACGGACGTCCTGTAGAAGCCTATTCAAAGAATTGGGTATATTAACTACTGCCTCCCAGTATATTTATTCCTTAATGAAATTTGTTATTAATAATATATCCCTTTTCCCAACACACAGCTCAGTTCATACATACAATACTAGGAATAAAAATGATCTACACAAGGACTTAAAAGCACTTACTTTAGTTAAAAAATGGGTCCACTACTCAGTAACACGCATTTTCAATAATTTACCATCAAGTATAAAAATTTTAGCTGCAAATAAAGATGAGTTTAAGAGGAGCCTAAAAGTCTAGTGGCCACCTCCTTCTACTCCATTACAGAATTTCTAAATTGTACCAAATGATGCACGTATCGGTACTCATACTATATTGTTATTATTATATTATCAGCTAAAAACTTAAAAAATGTATGTATCTGTATTTATATAATTAGTATTATCTATTATTGATCTGTTATTCAGCTTGTATATTTTGTTTCTTGACATGTTCCTCAACATGGAGCTACGGAACGAAAAACTAATTTAATCTAGTCTAATCATGTAAAAAGTGTGTAAAAATGAATATAAACGATAGTATTCCCACTCAAGCAATATCGTATTCAGAAATGTAGCTTCCCGGCCGCTCTTGGAGCGTTGCTGTCGCAGTGTATAACGGAATTCTGCGGGTCTGTCGTGACTGTATATGTTAGATTGTGACGCAGGTATGCCTGCGTACCTCTCTGATTTTATCCAGTGTTTCTATCGTGAGATGCACGTTAGTGAACATATTAGTTAACTATTCAAGAAACATATGCTGTCGGATAGATAGATGCCTATAGCCTGATACATCTCTTCTGCAGCGGCTGCCTGGAGTTTCCCAAACATGTCCGTTCAAATGTTCAAATGTCTGTAAATCTGTCGGACCAAACTGCGTGGTCATCAGTCCGTAGCTTACAAACTACTTAAACCTAGGTAAACAAACCTAAGGACAAACACACACACCCATGCCCCAGGGAAGACTCGAACCTCCACGGCGAGCAACCGCGCGCTCCGCAGCGAGGTGCTTTAGACCGCTCGGCTACTCCACCGCAAACATGTCCGTCGCGATTTTGCCTTACTAAATGAACCTGTAAAGAAACGTGGTGCTGTCGTGTTGATATTCTCTTTCTCTTATATCAACCATATCTTCTACGGATCCAACAAAGATGAACAATGTTCAAGTACTGTCGAATAACTGTTTAATAGTTTATTTCCCTGGTTAATAGGTAAAAATTCCTGAAGATTCTCCCACGAGGGGATTGGTCGCGTTGTGTTCAGTGCCATATCACGGATTGCGCGCCCGCTCCCGTCGGAGGTTAGAGCCCTCCCTCAGGCAACTGTGTGTGTGTTTTGTCCGTAGCATAAATCAAAGTATGGAAGTCTATGGACCGCTGATCTCAACGGTTTGGTTCCTTAGATGTACACAAACATGGTATCGGCAATACGCACGATTAACTTTATGTGGTCATACTATTTCAAATCGTTCCTTATGTCTGCTCCCGCATATTGTATGGAAGTAATTGCTTCCAGCATTTGCGATGTATTCGCGATGTGCTATATTAGTTTATGTTAAGAAGCATTTGCCACTGCCTGTACCAATCGTCGACATGTCGCAGATTCTCCTGCACTTCCCTACAGTCTTCCAGCCTTGCGATTTCTCGATATACTACAGTATAATCACCGAACGTCCAACGTTAACTACCAGTCAATTTATGTATACTGTAAAGGCAACGGTCTTATAACACTCCCTTGAGGTACATCATAAAACACTTTCCGTTGAGAATGACACCTTTCTTCGTCAATTTTAAGATCACCACTCAAAATTTCCGGGCTGATAGGCCGTGGTCGAATAGTATAAATCTTTCTCCTAACGTTTCGTCTCCGCTGTCGAAGACATCATCGGAGGTAAAGTGCCAATCTGTGACGAGAACTTTAGAAAACGCCGAATATATAGGCGGTGTAAAGGATAGCACAATCCATTAAGGGGTGTGGCTACGAGACTATCTCTGTTCTTGCCAACATTACTGATAGACGTGCAACGTTGTCATCGAAATTTTGTCTAATTAACACCTTCCTCATTTGTCTAATATTATTAGAGAAGAATCTTGATGGCTTCTCTATATAAGCATAAAAAATTTATATATGCCAGCTTATTTAACTGTTATAAATGATCTCGTTTATATTACAGAAAACCTGATGATGGCAATATAAAGCCGAAATGAGCTCATAGTAAATAAAGCATTATAGCAGCAGTGTGAAAGGTATAAACGTCATTTATAATATATTTTTCTGTCGAATTAATGTAAAATAGGATTTGTTCAGAAAAATGGACTAAATGCATCCTATAATGTACAATATTGAATTCTTTTATTGCTTTTTACAAGAAAGTTGTATTAAGGGAGGAAAATAAAATTCCTTACCTTTGAAATTACACAAATAGTTGTGTTATGGCTCAGGGAGAGGGTTTGGGGATTACTAAAATATTAAGTTGGAAGGGGTCGCGTATTCAAAAAAAGTTGGGAAACACCGTTTTAAATGAAATGGGAATGCGTTGGTCAGGTATCATGTGAAGGATTATAGGAACGGTTTCAAAAGCCTGGCTCCTGATGCGGCGGAACGACCTCTTCGTGCGGCGGAACGTGTGCTAAAACCTTATCTTCAAAAGCACTCGTCTTGTATGATTAGGGTTGAATGTGGCCGTGTCAGACTTCGTAATCCTTGAGGTGTCCACTCGTCCATAAACATTTATATAAAATTAAAAAAATATATATGTTCATGTAAAATCTTTATACGTTGCAATATTTCAAAATCAGATTCTTGCGCCGAGGGAAGAAGTCTTTAACAGTCACTCTTGTTAAATATTTCTAAGTTCTCTAATTCTTCAGTTTGTGGTCGTTGCTATATCCACAGATAAAAAAAATTTTCTTCAATGATTATCGATCGATGTGTATGATCTATTAATCAAAGTTCTAAAAGAAACATTTATCGAAGTCTTCTTGACGTAACTTTTCCACCAATAAAAATTCATAAGAAATCTTCCTTCAGATTGAAGAATATTTAAATTAAATATTCTCCTCGTTTCATTAATATATTATTTATCGTAAAATAATTCTTCATAAATGATGTACTCTGACACTTTCGTCAAGTTTAAACACGATAACATTTATTGCTTTCTATGACATTACATATGTAGTCATTGACAGACAAAAGGGAGCTGACTTTTAAAATTTGTTGTTTTAACATAAAACTTCGCTCTTGCGACGACAACCGCAGAGATCAATATCTTCTTGCCTCGTGGCTGTCGACCCGCGACTTGATGTGGCCGGATATTTACTCCTTGGAATACATACAAAAAACTTCTTTAAGAATCATATAACATTAACCATTTACATAAAAATCATTTAAGAACACAAATATAAGTAAGTTATCCTGCACAAACTGAGCTGACATGAGATGTGTAGCGGAGACAATAATCCGTCCCACTACACTGATACGACCGGCAGACATGACTAGGAGACTGAGGAAGTGGCACAGAGGAAGTGGTGGCGGTGGCTGCCCCAGGCAGGCTGCGTGGCGCCGGCGCCGGCGCAAGGCCGCAACTGCTGGAGAAAGCCCGGCCATCGCTCACTTTCTGCGGTTTTACGCTCCCAGCCGCGCGGTTTCTCGCCGCCCGGAAACGTGTCTTCTGCAGGGCGCGGAGCAGACCACCCAGCTGACGAGGCAAGCTCACTGTCGCAGCAACCCTCACATCTGGTGGTAAGGCAGCCTTGTGGATCAAATATTTTAATGTGTATTCTGCAAGTGAAGAAAAACATACAAACATTGACCCGCAAATGTTTAGTTACGGAGTTAGGGCTAATTAAAGATCTTGCCTGAAATTTAGCAACCGCGCTAATATGAATCCATCGCAAAACTGTACGAGGTTACAGTAAAGCACGATTCCCATTAATTTTGTTATACTGAACAACTGATCTAATAAAATATGTATTTAATAAAATGCATCTTTTACTATCAGCTGTTTTATTAAATCCTTAAAATCGACTAGTTTCGGTCCAGGGCCATCATCATAGATAGGAAGGTATAAAAACAGGTTAGTCAACAGCATTAAAAAAAATACATCTGGCTGAAAATACCAGGAGTCACTTTCACTAAAATTACAAACGTCATGCTAGATTATCATAGCAGTCAAAACAAACATAAAATACGAAAATGGACTGTGGCCGGCCACAGTGGCCGAGGGGACTGCTGCGCGCCAGTCACGGTCTGCACGGCCACTACCGTCGGGGGTTCGAATCACGCCTTGGGAATTGATATTTGTGCTGTCCTTAGTGTAAGCTAGTTCATAAGTAGTTTGTAAGTTTACGGACTGATGACCCTGTAGTTAAGTCTCATAAGCTATACAAACATTTGAATTTTTGGACTGTGAACACTAAGGAGTCCACTGTGCTAACTGCGTGAGTCAAAGTTCATCACGACCTATGCTATCGAAATTCTCATATTATATGTTTGTTTTTACTACTATGATAATCTAATAGGACATTTGTAATTTTAGTGAAAGTGACTACTGGTGTTTTCAGCCAGATATATTTTATTTAATGCTGTTGACTAACTTGTTTTAGTATCCTTTTATCTATGATGATGCACCTGGACCGAAACTAGTCGATTTTAAGGATTTAATAAAACATCTGATGGTTAAAGATGCATTTTGTTAAATACATGAGGACTGTTAGCACTCACCTTACCAAAACGTTCTAAGAAAACATGTCCCAGGTATGTATTTTCAATAGTTTTCCAGGAATTCCAGAGATGCAAAGAAATAACTTGGGAAAGTTTGTAATTTATTAACTATTTGCCCCATTTTTATTAAATTCCAGACAATAGTACAAAGTTTCCAACAGAAGTTGTAGAGAATTTAATTTTGGAAAATGATGATAATAAAGTTAACTAAAACTGTACGAAATGACTTTTATTAATAACATAGTACAAGTGAATTCATGTTAAACCGGAAAAAAATTGTTTTTCACTGTACAACTTCTTTAACACTGAGCTGTGTTTCTTCCATCATTTTTGAAAATTTAATTCTCTACAACTTTTGTTGAAAACTGTGCAATTGTCAGGAATTTTTTTTTTAAATAGGCCAGTAGTTAATTACACATTTTTGCAAGTTATTCGGCTTCATCTTTGGAATTTCCAGAAAACTATTGTACATACACGTGTGGGGCATGTTTTATTAGATTCATGAGATCAATAAAGACAAAATAAATGGAAAACTGTAACATCATGCAGTTCTGCGATGACTTCATATTAATGATGTTGGTAAATTTCTGACAAAATCTTTCATTATCCCTAACTCCGTAACTACAAATTTGCGGACTTATGTTTATATGAACTTCTTGCTTTAGTGTTTTTATAGAATAACACAGTGAAATATTTGCATATGTCCATGAATCACCCTATACACGTGGTGTTCCATTTAACTTGAAAAATGCGCATCATACCCAATAATGTCCCATATACAAAATGAATGTCTCCAAGGCGGACATCTACCTAACTTGAAATCAAATCCCCCTCTGAGAGAGATGGGGGGGGGGGTTACATTGATATCTTAAATATGAATTTGTATTACAGATTCGGATTCCTCGCCAAATAATTCCTACATTTTCTCCACCCCTATTTTCCAGTTCTAGTAGATGTTTCTGTAATCGCTTATATATAATTTATCATAACCTTCGTAACATCAAACTTGACAATAAATGTTCTTTTCCAGCAATACAAGATAAGACATGCAACGATCCTTAATTTGAAATCCTTCTATACGCAGGGCTATGATAAGGTTGGTTAATTAATAATTACAGGTTTCACCATCCATTAATGTGGTCTACTTATTTATATTCATGGTACAGCATTACAAACCTGATTGGATTCTCTGTGTTTAATTAATAGAATTTCTTTATTACTAGTTTCAGGTGTGGTCGATCATAAAATAACCATTGTACATCGTTCACAATATTAAAAGCACATACGAATTGCTAACAAATCGTAAGCCACCAGTGATGTGCATGTTACGGTGGCTGCTAAACATTGTTTTTTAAATACTACAAGAGGCAATGACTTACGACTCGGTACGTTACGCACTTTCTTAAGTAATACTGTTAATATAGCTCTGTAATGTTCCTTAATATGTTTGTTCAAAGTATGCTTATTTTTGTAATGTTGTATTTCAAAAAATGTTCAAATGTTTGTAGAGATTATGGGACTTAACTGCGGGGTCATCAGTCCCTAAACTTACAAACTACTTAATGACTGACATGTATGATCAAGTCTGAATAAATATTGCATTGAACAATACAAACGCTATTTTTTTATTTCAATCAAGAGCATTATCAGAGTCTCTGCTTCATTCGACTGTGGGAGGTGTCACATGACAGAATTATGAAAAATAAGAGAAACAGTATTTTGATTTTCTTAATCTGATGTGTATTTGTTTGAGATATTAACGTTTTTCAACAATTTTCCAATCATTTTCATTTTTGCTGATTACAGCGCCATCTATGATGAAAAGAATTACATATAAGAGATTTTTTCACGGAGAATTAAAATCTGCAATAAAAATAGCGGTTTGTATTTAAGATTTGATTACAAAATTACCCCCTCTCCCTCCCGCCCCTAGGGTTGGTGTGGGTGGGTCGAGCTTCATGTTAATAGACGTCCTTCTTCGAGGTGAATAACTTTTATTGCTTTTTTAAAAATTTTATTTGTATTTTTTCAAGTATTCCGAAAAACAGTTTCAAGTGCCTCACCCTGTATATCAGGGCTGATTTTAAGGTCGGGTAATGGGAGAGGAATACAGTTTATTTGGGAGTGTGTGGATAGTGTAGAGATGAGAGAATGCGTTGGAACAGATGGGCGGAGGGACAGCAACCAGCGGGTGATTCACTTAAGACGGAGGATATTCGGAGGTCTTCAACATCGAAGACGAGGGTGAGCAATTTTACAACTTTAGAGGATTCCATTGGGGGATAATAACCAGAACCGAAAGGCTACACGACGTTGTTCTAGGATCTACACGGCGTGATAGAAACAGGATACTCAGATGAGTATACCCAGATGAAGGCCACTGTAACGTTGGCTGAAACGTCGGTTATTTAAGTAATAGCCTTACTTCATGACGCGGTACAATACCCAGAAAACTTTTATGCCAACAGCCGTATTTGTTTCGAAATCGATTAGAAATAAAACAATAAACCCAACTGCGTAATATAAAACTAGTGAGAGAATATTAAAATTGTTGAGGTTGTTGTTGTGATCTTCAGTCTGGAGACTGGTTTGATGCAGCTCTCCACGCTATCCTGTCCTGTGCAAACCTCTTTATCTCAGAATACGTACGGCAACCTACATCCTTTTGAATCAGCTTACTGTATTCGACCCTCGGTTTCCTCTACAATTTTTAGCCCATACACTTCCTTCTAAGGCTATGTTGAAGAGTCTTTGATGTCTCAGAATGTGTCCCACCAACCCATCACTTCTCTTAGTCAGGATATGCCAGAAATTTCTTTTGTCCCCAATTCGGTTAAGCACTTCCTCATTAGTTACGTAATCTACCTATCTAATTTTCATCATTCGTCTGTGGCACCACATTTCGAAATCTTCTATCATCTTTTTGTCTGAACCCCTTATCGTCCACGTTTCACACCCATACAATGCTACACTTTAGACAAATGCTTTCAGAAAGGATTTCCTAACATTTAAACTAATATTGGATGTCAACAACTTTCGCTTCTTCAGAAACGCTTTTCTTCCCATAGCCATTCTGCATTTTATATCTATTTCGGCCATCAGATTTTGCTATCCAACTAACACTACTAATCTACTACTTTTATTGTCTCTTTACCTGATCCAATTCCTTCATAATCGCCGAATTTTCTGTCACTACGTTCCATTACCCTAGTTTTACTCTTGTTAATGTTCATCTGATACCTTCCTATCAAGACATTGTCTACTCCGTTTAATTGCTCTTCCAGGTACTTTGCTGTCTTTGACAGAGTTAATACGTCGTCAGCAAATCACAAGGTTTCTATATACTCTCGTTGGTCTTTAATTCCTCTCCAAATTTCTGCTTGCATTCCTTCACAACTTGCTCAATGTACAGATTCAACAATTAAAATTAAAACGGTAAAAATCTCAAATTTCTAATTTTATTTTGTTACCGGTTTCGGCCAGTGTATACCATGTTCAGACAAAGACCACCATGATGTAGGCGGTGGTGGTGGATAGACGAACGTCAACTGTATTGAACGAAATCGGGTACAAAATGAAATTATAAATCTGCGATCTGTACTGTTTTAATTTAATTACAGTATTACAACAAGGTCGCCGACGAACTCTATAATGCTTTCAGAAATTAGTAAGACAACAGCCTTCATTCCAGCACTATAGAAGCAGCAAGGTCAATACAGCCAGATGTTTTTACGTAGCAGCAGAAGTAATTAGCGGGGTAAGACAAACTTCCTTGTGGTTAATTATGGTGTTAATAGAAAACTTTGAACAGCAGTACAGTTCTACACGACACGTTCCTTTGATAGCGCACGGTTGACCTCCTTACTCACCCTTCAAGAGTCCAATCTTGTGTTTAATCTCCAATGACCTTATAGCCGACGGAATCTTAAACTCTAACCTTTATTTTGTGTCGTTAGCAACACCTACTCGTGTGTCTTGCCTAAATGTCGTGGTAACGCAATAATTATTTATTGCTTAGCACTTCAACATTCATTTCCGGATGATGTTTATTTACACATTCTGTTTGAAGAAGAACATACTTGACTATATCTTTTCGGTTAAAAAAATGTTTTATAGCTATGCATATGCCATAAAAAACGTCGACACTGGTGTGTCGCTATTGAGCTACACTGTTTTTATTATTTATTTATTTATTTATTTATTTCACCCTTATACCTTTCAAGGTTTGCAGTAAAGTCAGCCTGCAAAACTGTAGCCTACACACGCCTGCCAAATAGCAGCTGTCACGCTCACAAGATAAAAGGAGAGTCGTTTGCATCCAAGGACCCCGGGGGAACTAACCAAGGTGAACTGGAACGCCAGGCATTCATATTTAATACTGCTGACAGCTGATCCCCATGTAGCGGTAGGCGTCACGGACAAGCAATCATTTGTCATTTAATACTTAACAATTATGGAATGTCCGTGAAACCTCTTCTGTTTGTAATATTTCTATCTGGTAAATTCAATGTGTCTATAAATAACTGCACTGTCCGTCCACGAGTTTTCTTGTGGCAGTACGTTGTCGTTCGCAACAAACATGATTCGTGAATGTTGTAGGTCTTTTTGTTCCGTGCTGGTTACGGTGAACTAGGGAGGAATGCCTCTTGATGCAAGACGCGTTTTGTGTTTGTATCACATAAACATGTTTCGCCACTTATTGTGCCAGCCTTTGTGTGTTTCAGCCTTTTATCATGTTTGCTGACATTGTCAGCAGTTGGAGGCAGAGTTCTGTCGTTAAATATAAAAAAAAGGATAAATAAAGATCGCCAATTTTATTATTTGACTAGCTTTTAGCCGAGGCTTCGCTCGGGTTGATCTCCTTCCATACGCGTCAAGGAACATCGAAAGTACAATAATTTTGCAATTTTGTTCTTATTTTATGACCTGGATCTTCAGGATAAAAGAAAAGTTTCCAATTCTCCAGTTTAAATATAAGTCGTTCGTAGATTATCGAGATTAAAATAAATATTTTACTAAACACGAAAAGAAACTCCGTTATATCGTGAATAAATTGTTGACTTAAGAATCCATCGTATAAATTATGCAGGATTCAAGTTCATCAAAATCAGTTCGGCAATTTGAAGACGTTAACGTCTTCTGCAAGCTTTGTATTCAAATGTTCAAAAGTCTTATGAGACTTGACTGCGGGGTCATCAGTCCCTAAACTTATAAACTGCTTATGAACTACCTGACGCTAAAGACGGTACAAACATCCATGCCTGAGGGGGGATTCGAACCCCCGACCGTAGCGGCCGTGCAGACCGTGACTAGAGACCGCAGACCGCTAGGCGCATTGTATTCATTATATTCATTATGTTGAATCGTATCACGTACAACATATCAACCATTTAAAGTATTTTAATAAATGTGGTAAATTAGTAAGCCATAGAATAAATAGCTATTCCAAGGAATCTTCGTGCGTCTCAGAAGATATCAGAGAAACTTAGATGTTCAGCTGCTCTCTATTTCGAGTTATATACTTAAAAACAAGAAACATCTTGAATTACACAGTTTGTAAAGTAGCCTATGTTCTTCTTCAGCGTTGAAATTTCATCAAAACCTGTTAAACGGTGTAGTAGCAAAAATGTAACAGACAAAGTCAGCATTGCTTTAACAACCACATAAATAAAAAATAAAAATAAAAAATAAAGAGGGAGAGATTTTGAAAATAAATTTCAGTCACAACCACACTGACAATGATTTCTAGTTACAAATCTTTAAGTAAGGCACACAAATTCTAAGCGTGCCAGAAATTATGGCATTCGCGTGATCTTACGTAGTGAAAAAAATTTAAAGTCTTGTCCTGTAAATCACGAACACACACACAAAAAAAGCCCATCGGCGAGCCGTCCCCAAGTAATGGCGTGCTCAAGGGAAGCAGGGATTCATTTTTATATATGTAAATACTACTAGTTTCTGGTCTTAAGAGCCATCTGCACACAGTGAAAGTAATCAAAATGCATGACTGCCATCACATTAATAAACATATCACATAATGAAAACAATATAGTCATTACATCGTAAAATAATTTCCAGGTAAATT
The DNA here is from genome assembly GCA_026315105.1 of Locusta migratoria. NCBI lineage: Eukaryota > Metazoa > Arthropoda > Insecta > Orthoptera > Acrididae > Locusta > Locusta migratoria. The sequence continues at coordinate 909,459,482 of CM048744.1, forward strand.
AATGAGAAAATAACATGGCCTTGAGATATTCCAAGCCATGCAACTTGAAATACCTTTCACATATAAGAAGTTTTAAACTGTTGTTACACGTCTCACGACTCAAGGATGTATTCTATTGTCATTTATGGACATGGCAATTATTTTACGATGTAATGACAGTATTGTTTTAATTATGTAGATGTTTTATTAATATAACGACAGTCATGCATTTGAAACATTTTTTTCGAGCCGCGGCGGATTAGCCGTGCCCGCTGGGGTGCCATGCTGCGGTGCACACGGCCGTTCTCCGTCGGGGGTTCGAGTCCCCCCTCGGGCATGGGTGTTTGTGCTGTCATTAGGTTGGTTTAACTTGGTTAAAGTAGTTTGTAAGCTACAAACTAATGACCCAGCAGTTGAGTCCGATAGATTTCAACGTTTCAACGTTTGGAACATCTTTTCGATCTGAAGATGGGTCGTTAAGAGCTGAGTTAGTAATCTATATCTGTAAATGTGAATGTCTGTTTGGTGTACGTTTATCACGTCTTAACCACAAGACATAAAGAGCTAAAAATTTGTACAGTTACTAATGTCTACCCGGGGAAGGCTTTAGGCACGGTTTTATGGCGATCGGATAGCTATTTATCTATATATATTAATGTGAATGTCTGTTCGGTGTACGCTTATCATGTCCGAACGACAAGACGCAGATACTTAAATATTTGTACAGTTACTAATTTGTACCTGAGGAACGTTTTAGGCACGGTTTTATAGTGATCTGGTAGATATTTAGTAATTTGAAGAATGTATTGCGGATTGCGGAACAATAACTACTCTTTGAAAATTATATTTACTCTTTGAAAATGGTTTTATTGGAAACATTGTTGCTTGAGGGTTGATAATGAGTGGAGTATATTGCGATGGAAAGTTATCGGTGTATATAAAATTCTACGTGCATGTGTGTGTGTTAATATTTCGCTCTGCAGCGAAACTACATAACGCAAACGAATGGTCTGTGTGTAATTGTTGTCCGAAGTCTCTCGTTGTACACCATAACAGTTCCATGCCGATAGCTATAAGAGGGTGGAAGATATATTGGTTGAAAGTCGTCAAATTATTAAAAAAAAAAAAAAAAAAAAAAAAGAAAAAAGAAAAAGAAAAAAAAAATCTGACTGAAGGCCAGCGATTCTATAGCAAGGAGGTTACATACAGCGAAACGTGATGCCTCAGACCATATGTTTGGTCTATGCGTCCTACAATGTCTTCAGCTCTTTTTCTGTCAGGATAAGCATACGAATAAAGATACATAAGAATAAAAAATAAAGCAGTAAAAATGAGATTTCTTTTAATACATCTCTTTAAAAAATCGATTTGACGTTTCGCGCATTATCTATCATAATCAACCAACATGCGAGTGGAGCCGCGGGTTTAAGCTAGTCAAATAATAAAACTGGCGATCTTGACTCTGAGGATGCATCCTTTTTTATATATTTGTCTTAATTCTTACATGAAGTTGTCAGCAGGGCTTATATTTTGTTGTAATTAAGGAATAAAATGTTTTACAGCTTCTCATTTTTGCGCTGTGGTGTTGTTATCTTTTGTTTGCGTTGTGTTACCACGTTTTTTTTCTGTTTTGTACTTTTGTTTTCAACTTACACTGCCTGTCGCTATTTGCCATGTTGTTGTGGATGATAAAAACACAAAATATCACTCTCATAAGCCAGTTTTAGTGCTGAGTGTTCTACTTGGTTGATGACCCTGCGCCGCGGGGGAGCGGCCGAGCGCATTGAGGCGCTATGCTCCAATGCGCGAGGCCGTTACCCGTCGGGGGTTCGAATCTCCCCTCGGGCATGGATGTTTGTGTCGTCTTTAGTATAAGCTAGTTCATAAGTAGTTTGTAAGTTTAGGGACTGATGACCCCGCAGTTAAGTCCCATGAGCTGTACAAACATTTGAACGTTCTTGATGTTGCTACGTTCAGGTTTGGGCTTGATTCTTATTTTGACGTAAAACTGACTGGTGGGGACGCCGGGTGTTTTTCATTGCACCAACATCACCGTACCAATCAAGCAATGTAAAAGCTGTTACCCACACTGACAGCAAATGGTATAAGACTAGTGTATCGTTAGTAAGGTACTTGCATTCAGGAACCCAGTGGATGCTAAAAGTCAGCTGGACTTAACGGCATTGGTCACGATCCGACGAAATGAACACATTCAATTTTGTCGCCAAGCATAACAGATGTGTCATGACTTGATGACTCCTGGCACAGCCTGGTAATGTTTTGAGTTCAACGAAGAAAAATGCAACAGCTGAGATAAATAGTGAGGATTTTCCGCCGTATGCAAGACATCTGATTTTAATTATTTTTCTCAAACATGTTTCAGAACATTTTGTGCTATCATCAGTGGAGTGGTTTATTTTTGTTCTGAAAAATCATAGTTGCTGTACAATAGTCTTTTCAGGTACATCTAAAATGATTTTGTAGGTTCATTCGTTCTGGATTTTGCTTAGGTTATCAGACAGATATAACTATTTCAGTTTAGCGAAATTAGGCGTAGAAGTACGAGTATCACTTTTTTTTACATTAAGATACGTAACTCATTAAGTGGCCTACTTATTTGTTGTTGTTGGTAATAGTCTTTTACAAACTTGTCATCTGCAAGCATAACAAACAGTTTAAAATTTCTTAGTTTCCAGTCAGGTGTCTTGCATACGGCGGAAAATCCCCACCATTTATCCAAGCAAGCACGGAAGAAAGAAGAACAGCAATTAAAAAAATAATAAAATAAATGAACAAAACCTGAGATAAACTCTAGGACGATCTAAGGGAAACGTCTTGTGAAGATCAGCAACAAGAACCATTAAAGAACTGAGCCTAATGTCACTGCAATTGGCTGTAATTTCCGTATGACATACTGCGAATCCGAATGTAACGTAAGTCCTATGAATATCTTGCGAAAAATACCTTTTGGGATAAAATTAGCTATAAAATGAACTATAAGACATTTCAATCTTTTGCTGACAGCAGTTAAGATGATTCGTTTCGCATATTTAGATCAATAACAAGTTTGTTTTGCACGGTATGTGTTTTTAATCGATGTATAATCTACTCGCGGTGTTATTGCCCCTTCCTACATTGCACTGCTGTTTTTTCATGTTATTGGTTAAAGTTTGTCAGTTTGTGCACGTTTTCTATTGGACACAGCAGATTTCGCGGATTTTTGGTACAGTTTTTTTGTTCTACTTGTTGTCAATTCATTTTACTTTTTCTAAACTACGTAAAGGTTGCATATTAGCCGTTCTTTTTAAAAATGCTTTCGATTTGTTTAATCTGTCACCATAGTGTCACTATGTTGTTTTCGACTCTTCAACTGTTTTGTGTGGTTTGCGAGTGTTGCCAACGTTTTGTTTTTATTTCATGCCGACAGATGACTCACATTCCCGTGAGTACCAACGAGATTAAATTTCATAGAGTGGCTAACACACGAGCTACAGCGCCCTTTGCGGCAACCTGTGTAAAGTCGGCCGCCATTTTATCGGTGGTCAACACATTTGAGAGGAGTCTGTCTATCGTATGTTGTTCTTGAGCTTGAAGTGCTGTATTTAGTGTATAATGTATGTATGGTATACTGTCTGTACATCTTTTCCTGCTGAAATATGCCTAAAGTGTGTCAACATTTAAAGGCGCAAATCGAAGTGATAAAACAAGTAATTCATGCAAGAACACCAAATGTTTTGCCTTGTTTGATCTCAGTCTGTCTATACTCAAACAAAATTCCTGACAAATGGTACGTAGCTGCCCCAAGAGTGAAGCTTCAGAGCCGGCCGCGGTGGCCGAGGGGACTGAGGCGCTCCAGTCACGGTCACTACGGTCGGGGGTTCAAATCCCCCCTCTGGCATGGATATTTGTGCCGCCCTTAGTTGTAGGTAGTTCATAAGTGGTTTGTAAGTTTAGGAACTGATGACCCCGTAGTTCAGTCCCTTAAGGTTAACAAACATTTGAACATTTTGAAGCTTCAGAAGACCTATCCTGCAATTCATTTGAGTACACAATATAAAAAAATGTTCAGTTTTCTACGTAGTGTTGGTGTGGTTTTTGTCTTGATATTTCTTCTTCTGTCACTCCTGTGGATGATGAAACACTTTTAAGTGTCTACATCTTCTTTAAAAATATTTTCACTTGTTGTCGACAATACTTGATCGAGCATGGTTGACCTGTAACCAGTGCAAAGTTTGGAAGCAATAATTTTCCCTTGTATATTGCTGTGTTCTTTGCAACAAATATGTACTTATTTCAGCGGGGCAACAAAGAAAGTTATTAATGATACATTATTTTGGTGTGGAATGTTTTTGTGACAGCTGACCCAGGTGCATTTTTATTGCAATATTGTGTTGTCTTTGTATTCGAATTTCATGTACCAAACGTTACTTGTTTCAGCATGCCAACAAGGAAAGTTATTAACGACACCTTATTTCGACGTGGATTGCTTTTGGGGCGGATGACCTACGCGGATTTCTAACTGCAGTATTTTGTTGTCACTTTCGTCTTTGTACTCAAATTTCGTCCACCGAAGCTTACAACCAAAACCTTTAACGGCAATTTTACAAGTTTGTGGACTTGATAGGTTTAGTAAACACAAGATAAATGTATACTAGATTTTATGGAAGCAGTTGTTAAAACAAATTAACAGCAGATAAAATCCATGGTCATGATTGTTCGTCAAAACAGTTTTTGTTCACTGTATGTTTCGCAGCTCGTTGAGACCATGTTCTTGCATTAAAATCAACACAAATATTTTTTCGCAACAGCGCTTTCGTTGTTATTGCAAACCTAAGCTAACTGTTATACTTCGACCTGGAACTCTAATACTGACAGGTTAGCGATAATTTATTACCGTATTTTTAGGAAATTTGCTATCAGGGTCGTCAATACGCAGCTTCGAAAAAGTCTGACGGGACATCGACTAAAACAGAGGTGATATCGGGCGTTCCACAGGGTAGTGTTATTGGTCCTCTGCTATTCCTTATTTACATAAACGATTTAGGGGAAAATCTAAGTAGCTCTCTTAGGTTGTTTGCAGATGACGCCGTCATTTACCGTCTAGTAAAATCATCTGAAGATCAAAACCAATTGCAGAACGATCTGAATAAGATATCAGTATGGTGTAAACATTGGCAATTGACTCTAAATAATGAGAAGTTTGAAGTCGTCCACATGAGTACGAAAAGAAATCCGTTAAACTTTGTTTACAACATAAATCAATCAAATGTGAAGGCCGTAAACTCCACAAAATACCTAGGAATTACTATTACTTCAGACCTAAACTGGAAAGAACACGTAGATAATATCGTGGGAAAGGCGAACCAGAGACTGCGTTTTAGTGGCAGAACCCTTAAAAGATGCAACAGAACTACTAAAGAAACTGCATACACTGCGCTTGTCCGTCCATTTTTGGAATATTGCAGCCCAGTGTGGGATCCTTATCAGGTGGGTTTGACGGAGGACATCGAAAGAGTCCAAAGAAGGGCAGCTCGTTTCGTATTGTCACGATACAGTGGAGACAGCGTTACGGAAATGATACAGGATCTGGGATGGGAATCATTACAACAACGGCGCTTATCGCTGAGGCGTGGGCTACTTGCGAAACTCCAATTGCCAACATTCTCCTTCGAATGCGAAAATATATTGTTGACTCCCACTTACATAGGTAGAACTGATCATCAAAATAAAATACGAGAAATCAGAGCTCGAACAGAGAGATTCAGGTGTTCTTTCTTCCCGCACGCTGTTCGAGAATGGAATGGGAGATAAATAGTGTAATTGTGGTTCGATGAACCCTCTGCCAGGCACTTAAATGTGATTTGCAGAGTATCCCATGTAGATGTAGATGTAGACATCCTATTCATTAGTCAAACTTTCTTTAAAACGTGTAACTGTAAAATTCTGGAGTGGGTGTGACATACGAGCTGTCAGCCGATACCCCAAATAACATGGCGGAAGCCAGTTCAATTTGCCTCAAACATGGCGGGTCTATCGCCACTTTATGAAATTCTAGCTCATTGGTGAGTACGAAGTGAATGTACTGGTGACCAGGGAGACAAGACTGCTTCAGGTAGTGTTCTGTAGCGGCGTGCAGCAGGCGGTGTGGCGGTAAGGCTAATGGCTCACAGCTCGGTGGATAGGGCACGCAACGGCACGACCTTCACACGGCCGCCAGCCGCCTCGCCGCTAACACAGAGTCCTGGCGAAGGCCTCACCAGCTGCACGCGATGTCACGTCCACTGTAATTTACACACCCAACTTACAGAGTCTGAGGACTTCCGAGAAGGGTACCTCCCACGGTTCGTACACGAAATTACAGATTACCTATTACCTCTAAAAGTATTTCATTATCATTGGCAACAATAGCAAACATTCATAAGACCAAATAATTTCCTTTTACTTGCATATGTGCTTATGCGCTTACATATGGTTTAATTTTACTTTAGCCGCAAATTTAATACTTGAGTTTAAATTCTGAAATTTACTAATTTAATAATATTGACAAGTTCACCGATATTATTACAGCTCACAAGGAAAGTACTTGGGCTCGAACAAACACATATACACCTAAATCGTATGAGAGATAATGTAAGGATCTCTTATTGCACTAGTGATACTCCCGTATCTGCAAAAAACTGCAGTCGTCCATTAGAGGCCTCTGCGTGTGCCATGCCGCATTGCACTTTGACCTGTCGGTTCGCCAGTAGGGACGGTGCAGTGTGCCTCCGAAGTTGCGTTTTGTGACGTTATTTGTGTGGTGAAGCGTCAGATGGGGATGCGATTGGTAATCAGTCCTGCTAATGTATTGCGATTGTTTAAGATGAAGTTACGAAGAACCCTTCTTCGTGAAGATGGTATTAGTGTAGAAGATGAATCATTTGCATGCTTTCTCGTATCTGTTATGGTTCAGAAATATGAGCATAAGTTAGATACTGTTGTCACACTAACACATAATGATGATAACAGGGATGATAATGACGAACAACTCATTGCAAGCGGTAGTGCTACGGTAAGTGCGGGAAGAGGCGATGGAAGCAGTGGCAGTGAATACCAACAGTCTTCCGAGAAGAAGGTTAAAGTTGCAACTATCATCACGACTTTTGATGACAATATGTCAGAGAACATGTACGATGATTAATTCATAAGTTATAGTTAAGATTTCTCCATTACGTAAGGCGTCTACAATTACATCTACAGTGCTTCTAGTGCATGATTGCAGAGTTTTGTATAAAAACGACACCCACCAGCACATTGAGGTGTACGTAGAGATCCTGTAAGCAAACGTTCATACAGATATGTTTGTTCGAGCCCATGTACTTTCCTTGTCAGTGAAATCAGATACATTTAATCACAGTTCAGTGATTGAATCAAACTAACTGGAGAGGAAGTGGCATTAATACAAGCACTAAATGTTCGGGATATTTCCTCTGAGGGCAGTTCATGATCAGTTGTTCTTCCCACAATCACTAGTTGGGAACTTTAGAGTCCCCATTTATGCATCGTAGCGTGGCACCTGGCGTGACCAGCACTTATACTATTCAATCTCGTCTACACACTTTTCTCGATATTAAAACCTAGTTGCCTGTCAGTTGGATTAGGGACACCTTATTGTGTTATTCTTTCAGCATTTCAACTCTTGCGCCAGTCTTCTTTAATGTTAAACTTCTTGTAGTTCCTTCCATTTTCCCACAGTTGAGATTTTCAGCGGTCAGGAAAAGGATATCATTAGACTGTATGAATGGAGAGGTCTTATGGGTATTGGGTAGTCGAGTGGTGTAATTTCTTCCGTTCTTGCCTCTTGGCGTCGCAATTCAAGTGGCGGGATGTTTCTGATGGCGTGCAGCCACGGCATCGGATTTTAATCCACTCTGACTGGCTTCCTCTTATGGGCACAACGTTGCCACTCAGAAGTTACTTGTTTTTCTCTCGCACAGAACGAGGGAAAACGAATGTTTGTATGCATCTGTACCAGCCCTAATCTCTCTGATCTTATCTGTGTGGCCTTTACGTGAAATGTAGGTTGGCGGCAGTAGAATCGTTCTGCTGTTTATTAATTCCTTAAAGATCAACTAGTTTCGGTCGTAGACCATCACGGATAAAAGGGAATTTCCTAATCTGTTCTGCTTATTGCCCTACTTACTTTTCTTGCCAACTGCACGGAGAAATTGCGTTACAGTGTGCCTTTTGTCCATTCGCCGCCAAAGTTTACAATTTTATATTTTCCGTTAATATCAGGATGAAAATAATTTTGTCATTTTTTCTTACTCCTTCGTTGTGCGCCGTTTATCTTTTTCTTAGAGTGTGTGATACGAAAAGTTCGATTTCAAAAGGAAGATAAGAACCAGGATACCGCCAACGTCACGTATGTTAAATTTTGAAGCAGCGCATGCAACAGGACACAGTGAGTGCAACATCACACTCATCATCATGTATAAAAATCGGTTGTGCGTCAGTCTCGCTAAAACTTAGAAATGGCTTGACTGATTTCAATACCGTAATTATTTTTTTCGCTTTAATTCAGAGTAGGTTTTTTTTCTTATGAGAAAACCTTGAGAACCGTAAGAAATAGCTGAAAAATAGAAGAATTAGGAATTATTAATTTTGTATCTGCATCGCCACTTCGGATGATTCGTATTTTATGTGTTTCGATACTGTTCACCTGACAGCGTTAAAATTCTGCACACTTGACTTTTAATACAAGACCAACGGCACTGCCTACAAATTAAATCGTACGGTGCATGGTGGAGGGTACTACAGAACAGATTCAGACTACAGTTTTATTATCTTGTTACAATTTTTCACACCTGACCTTCGAAACAAGAGGAAGTTCACTTTCTGCATAAGATTTCCTAAGATGCAAGAGTAGGGTACTTTACAACAGAATTCGACACCACTCTACAGTTTTAGTCCGATCTTGATGAAATTTTGCACTCGTGACCTTTAAAAAGAGAAACATAGTGTCCGCATAAGATTTCTACGGCGCATCATGAATCGTACATTACCCAACCAGACTTCGTCACTGATTCACCAATGATTTTGAATTTTTGCAGATATACAACCTCTGGTAATGAAGTTCGGTGAATAGTCCTGTGACATTAAAGAAGATGAACTACATACTACAGTTACCTCACTGCTCTTCGAAATAGTCACCTCCAGTAACTATGCACCGCTGAGCTTTGCAATACAAGTCCTGGCAACTTTGCATGAAGTCTTCTTTGTCATGGTGTTCTAAAACCCTGTCACATTTCCGTTGTTGTCAAGAATATCGCCATACTTCTTTCCTTTGAAAGCGTTTGAGTCGAGAGGATAGGAAGAAATCTGGAGAATTAAGATCCAGCGAGTATGATGAATGTTCCAGTTGCACGACAACGTTCGCGCACACACACCAATATTGTCACAAGGTTCTGGGGTGATGCAACTTGAAAATCCACCATATTCGTCGCATCTCTATCCTCCAGACTTCACTATGTAAGCTAAAATTCCAGTTACTACTGAATGATAAGTTTGGCGAAGCCAGAAGGGACGCGCAACAATTTTCTTTACCATCAGGAACCTTCTTCCATTTCTTGAAATACTATATCCTCCCCTACGTGGAGCTTCAGCCCACTGCTAAACCATAGATGATGCTAGGAACGTCAGTATTCCTCAAGCTCAATTCTATACTACTATCAGAAATTCAACAATTACAAAAATACTAGCGTAGCTTTACTAATTATTAAAAATATGATGGCTGCTGATGGTAATTACCAAAGAAATGATGACAGAGACATAATAACAATGCAATGTAATAAAAAAAAATGGACGTACAACCACAGCTACCGTCAAAGAGGAAGAAAAAAAAAGAGACGTCAGTATCATAGTACTCTGGATCACGGAAGCGCTACTAATAAAGACCTAAGTAAGTAAACGCTTTGCGTGCAAATCCAGTTAAACATGAAACTATGATTTGCAAAAAAATTTCTTGTCTGTATATCTTTCAAATTCAGATATATGAAATCATACTAGGTGCCACCGAGAAGAAACGTTTCCTGTAATCTGCACCACAATGATGATTAAATATGTCCGGTGAATAAAAGTTCGTTCAATCATTGAATCTGCAGTGATACTTGTTTCTCTGAATTATAAAAGAAATGAGAGAAAAATAAATCTGATTTTAACAACATTCCTAAAACCTATCCCTAATTTTTCTTTGTTGAGTATGACGTGTCACACACTACTTTGCTTCATTTTTAAGTCTTACTTACTCAGCATGTGACTGTTTAGTCGGAGTAGCTTAATATTTTATAATGAACTTCCATAGACCACATCAGTTCGTCATATATTCGTAACTTTTGCCGTTTGCTCAATTGACCTTTTATTGCTCTTATACTCTATACTCTATGGAGGGAAGTGTGTGGGGTAAAAATCGCAGAGGGAGGCCAAGAGACGCGTATACTAAGCAGATTCAAGTGGATGTGGGTTGCCGTTCTTATGAGGAGATGAAAAGGCTTGCTCAGGATAGAGTAGGGTGGAGGCTTCATCAAACCAGTCTCTGGACTGAAGACCATAACAACAACAACTCTATAAAAATACAGATACGCACACAGACACACACACACACACACACACACACACACACACATACAAATTAAATTAATTGATACAACAATTTATTTTGTCTGTCGCAGTTGCACAATTTTGAAGTCAGTGACTAGTTTCGGACTCTACCGTCCATTATCAAACCATTAAACTATTTCAAACCAATGCATGTTACAAACAGCTGCTAAAATGTTGTACATTATCATCTATCGATACATATCACTAGTTACACCCTGGAGGCCCGTGGGTGTATCACCATTGTTAACTGTCATTTTATATTTTAATGTAACTAGTGATATGTATCGACAGAGAATAATGTACAAGAATTTTAGCAGTCATTTGTAACATGCACTGAATTATTACGGTTTGAAAAAAGATAATGGTTTGATAATAGACGGTAGAGTCCGAAATTAGTCATTGACTTCAAAATTGTGCAACTGCGACGGACAGAAGAAAATGTTTTAAAAAATATCCCTATTTGCTGATCCTAAACCATCATAACGACGAATTTTCATAAATTGAGTTTTGAAGGAGACTCAGGAATTACATCTACAAGTTTGCAGCGGACATGCAGCACGTTTTGTGTTGCGTGAGCGTTGCAAGCTGCGCTGCCCCCCTCTGGCTGTGCTGGTGAAGTGTGCTCTGACCTGCAGAGGCCCTGCGACTCGCCTCTGCCTCTGCTGCGTCAAGTGTGCGCCGGGCCCTAAAGGAGAGGAAAACTTGATTGTGAAGGGGGAATGGAACTTGGTAGTAGCAAAACGAAGAGAAGGACATGTAGTAGGTGAATATGGACCGAGGGAAAGGAATGAAAGGGGAAATTGACTGGCAGAATATTGTGCAGAGCACAAGTTCATCATCACCAACACTTGGTTTACTCATCATGAAAGAAGGCTGTATACATGAAAGAGACCAGGAGACACTGCGAGGTACCAGATTGACTTTATAATAGTAATAAGTAGCTTTAGAAACTATGTTTTAAACTGTAAGAAATATCCAGGAGCAAGTATAGACTATGACCATAACTTACTGGTTAAGAACTGTAGATTAAAATTTAAGAGACTGCATAAAGGTAGAACGTTAAGGAGATGGAACGTGGAGAAATTGAAGAAACCAGAAGTTGTTGAGAGTTTCAGAGGCAACATTAGGTAGGGATTCACCGGAACAGGAAAAAGTAATACCGTAGAAGAAGAATGGCAGCTTTCAGGGATACAACAGTGAAGGCGGCAGAGAATCCTATAGGCAGAAGGACACAAGAGATACTGAGTTGATGAAAAGAGAAAATATAAAAATGCTGCACGTGAAACACGCAAAAGCGAATAAAGACGTCTGAAAAATGAGATTGACAGAAAGTGCAGACTGGCTAAGGAGTGGCTAGAGGACAAATGCAAATCCATAGAAGAATGTAAAACTAAGGGAAAGATAGATATACAGGAAAACAAAAGAGACGTTTGGAGACAAGAAAAGCAAATGCATGAATGTCGAGTGCTCAGATAGAAAACCAGTGCCAAGCAAAGAAGGTATATATAGAGGGCCTATACAAAGAAAATGAACTAGAAGGCAGTATTCTAAAATTGGAAGACGAACTAGAGGAAAATAGATATGATACTGCGAGAAGAATTTGACAGAGCATTGAAAGATTTGTGTAGAGAGAAGAATCCTGTACCGTCTGAACTGATCGAAGAGCCAGTCATAAAGAAACTGTTCCACTTTCTATGCAAGATGTATGAGACAGGAGAATATATGAAGAATATATTAATTCCAGTGCCAAAGAAATTAAGTGCAGACTGGTGTGAAAGATTACAGATCTAATAGTGTAATAAGTCATGGTTGCAAAATACTAACACGAATTTACAGACGAATTGAAAAACTAGTGGAATCCTACCTTGGGGACGATCAGATTGGATTTAGGAGAAATGTAGGAACACTTGAGGCAATACTCACATTGCGACTTAGAAGATATGTTATGTAAAGGCAAACTACGTTTTCAGAATTTGTAGATCTCGAGAAAGCTATTGACAATGTCGACTGCAATTCACATTTAAAATTTTTGAATGTATCAGGTTTAAGATATAGGGTACAGCAACCAAAAAGAAGTTATTATGGTGAAGGGCATAAATGGTCGCAGTGGTTGGGAAGCTTTTCCCAATGTTATTCGGTCTGTACATAGACCAAGCTGTGAAGGAATACAAGGACATATTTGGAGAAAGTATGACATAGAAATTTTCTAGAGGCAGCAAAGGACCTGGAAAGCCTCGGCAGAATAGCCGTGCGCAGTAAGGCGCCCAGCGGCGGTGCGCGCGGCCGTTCGCAGTCGGGCGTCGAGTCCCCTTCGGGGATGGGTGTTTGTGCTGCCCTTAAGTTAGTTTACCTTAGTTTACGTAGTTTGTAAGCTACGGACTAATAACCTAGAAGTTGAGTCCGATAGATTTACAAACATTTGGACATTCTGAGATATCAAGGAATCGCCAACTTAGCGTTAGGAGGAAGCATTTGAGGTAAAAATCTTAGAGGTAAGATCGAGAGACGAATAAAGTAAGCAGGTTCAGAAGGATGTAGGTTGGCGTTCTTATTCGGAGACAAATAGGCTTGCACATGAAAGGGTGCCGAGCACAATGGAACGCATGTGTAAGCGCATTATGCAGCCACACACGTATAGCCGAATTATCATTCGGATAAGGCGTTTCTTCCACCATCATACCGATAAAAAAATGAGTGTCTCAGGGTCCTCCCAGCTTTGAGAGCCATGTAGTTGCAATCTGAGGTGTCTTGCTACGCTGAACAACCGCGAGCAGACGGCCGAGCCCATTGCCCTTGAAATTCCGCCTTGAGCTGGACGTCCGGGTGTCTGCCTTTGTGAAAATGAGTGCTCGGTTCAAGGCCGCGTTCTGCCCGAGGTCACCACCGCCAGATTACACTCCTCACCCAGCTCTACACTCTCTGCCTGCACCTGTTGTCAAGAGTTACAAATAGGCGTAAGGGAACACACCTACACAGCGCACTTCTCAGTGAAAGGGCAAGGGTTTGACATCTCACTGAAGGACGCGAAACAAGGCTCGCGGAATCGAGTGGTTCACTCTGTCGATTAAACCTGAGTCTAGTAGAGTAGTTCGCAGTCTTCCTGATAAGGTGTAACACCCCCCTAACTAGCCGGTTGATTAATCCTGTGACAGATTAACGTTAAATGACCCGTGAGTTGCCTACAATAAAACCTAGACAGGGCGACCTTAACTGAAAAAAAAAAAATTGGCAAACGAAAACCAACAAGTGAGGGAAAGCTGCCACAACAAACAACGCCAGATAGCCCGCTCCTCCTACTCTACTGTTGACTAATTAAACTGATTTAATTTCAGAACAATCACAATCCGACACATAAGTACTGCAAATTATAGAAAGTAGCAAACAATGAAACAGTACAAATGTAAAATAATAATAACACGCTAATTTACCACGACAGTAATGAATGAGTAATCACACACCTTAGTATTAAACATAAGGAGAGGCATTGAATTAACGTTTATGCGATGGCCGGGATTCGAACCCGGGACCTCCTACCATTTTTTTTTTTTTTTTTTTTTTTTTTTTAGTTTGTTCGTGGAATATTTGGATCAGCTTTTTTATTACAGGGAGCATTTAGCCCCCTAACCGGGCGCGCTGAGCCACGGCACCCGGCTCTAGGTAGGTGCTTAAGACCACTCGGCTAACACCGCGTTGTAGCCAAAGCAACTACACGGACTGTCTTAAAGCACGTCCCCCTCCACATCATATACTTAAATTCTGCCTCATGTTCCCTGTAAAATGCGCATCAAATTGCCAGGGTTCTCCTACATTGGAATAGCATCCCAGCAAAGAACGCGAATAGGAACTATCCCGCCTTGTTCCTCAGGCCGAGGTGATATAAATATCAACAAATAATACAACCCCTTGAGACAACATTGTCTCATTATACCAAAGGTATTAAACATAAGGGGAGGCATTGAATTAAAATTGATGCAGTGGCCCAGATTCGAACCTGGGACCTCCTACTTAATAGGCAGGTGTTTTAGACAACTTTTTTTTGTTCTATGGGTAGTTCACTTTGTTGCGGACGCTGTTCGTTTTCGTTCGTTCTTGTTCGGTGTGTTGTTGGCTCAGCTTTTTTATTACAGAGGGCGTTGAGCCCTCTGACCGGGCGCGCTGAGCCACGGCGCCCGGCGACCACTCAGCTAACAACGCATTTCACAGAGAGCATGAGTCAGTCTGGCCCGAGCGGCCTCGCGGTGAGGACGTCTTGTTTACGTCCGAGCCGTAGCTAGCGGCGAGGAGGAAGCGGCGAGTGCGGGGCTTAGCAGCGGCGCGCGTCTTGTATACAGACGACGTTCACATGGCTGACTACTTACGGAAATCGACCGTGAAGTTCACATTTGAGAACCGTTTTGCTCGACCTAAAGCACTAGAAGTTGAACGATTTTTAAGAGAAGTGGTCAAACTCGATCCTCACGAATTGATTGGAGTTCACTTTTCGATTTTGGCGAGCGTTATAAATGTCAAATTAATCAACGATGCATGTTGCGATCGACTCATTCAGAACTCCGGCGGGTCTTATAAGTTCCTTCACTCCGACGGCAATGTAGGAAACGTCACGGTGGAGCCAGCGGGCATCGGAATTCGAACGATACGTGTTTTCGAATTACCATTTGAAGTGACGGAACAACAGGTAATTACGGCGCTCCGGCAATACGGCACGGTCCTCGCCTATACCGAAGAAAAATGGACGCGTTTTGAGACATATCGTGTTCTCAATGGAGTACGGCAAGTACGGATAGACCTCAAGAAACACGTTCCCTCTTACGTCTACATTTGTGGGTGCCGTGCCATCATTATGTATGACGGACAACCGCGCACGTGTTCAGGCTGCGGCAAGGAAGGCCATGTACGATCAGAATGCTTACAGAGACGAATCATGCAATTACCGACGGGTGAAGGCCAATTACCGCAACGTCCCCAAACTCTGCCCCTCACATATGTTCAAGCGACGCTAGGAACCGCGTCGCCACCAGATCATGAACAAGCGTCCAAGAGTGAAGTGCCGGAGGTCGCGGTGCAGCAGGAAGGACCAGCTTCCACCGAACCACCGCGAAAGGAGGACGACACCCCGACGAGAGACGATGAAGTGAGGCCTGATGGAATGGAGATAGACACCAACAAGTCGCACGATAAGGGAGAGGAATCAGAAACTACAAGCATGGGACAGTCACAGATTTCCGATACAGAGGAAGGACGCTCTCCACGACGCCGCTACAGGAAACGCAAGAAACAACGTACTGCGTCCCCAGACGTCGAGGAGACCGTTGAACCATGCCACGTAAACGCTCAAGAACCTGATCGTACGCTGCCAGGTACGCTGGAGAAGGACGATACCACAGGTCAGCGGGTATGTGAAAGACATGAAGCGTCTCCCAAAGACGTGATATCGGTGCAGCAGATCAGTGAAGGTCCGGATCGAGAATTTCAGATGTTACAGAAGTTCGCCCCTGACCACAGTCTTGGCGACTGGACAGAAGACGTTGACGAGTGCAATGAAGACGTAGAAATGACGGAAAAACCATCGCAAGAGGACTGCGTGAGCAAAGGTGTTACGACCAGCAAAACACAAGACGCTAGAAATGGACCAGTCGTCGTTACTGGACCGCAGGACGCGTAGAGAGGAGGCGCAGAATGAATCCCCTGCAAGCATATCGCATCGCGACGATCAATATCAACAAAATCAGCAGTGGGAATGAATTACAGCTACTAAGTGACATGTTGCGGGCGGCGGAAGTAGATATCGCGCTGTTGCAGGAGGTGAGGGAAGCGGACCTCCATTTTCTGTGCGCTTATACTGCACACATCCATCCGGGCACTGCACAAGAACTGGGCACTGCAATCCTGATCAAACTGGGAATCCCAGTTAGGGACGTAGAATACCTGCCATCGGCGAGAGGAACGGCGCTCACGGTCAACGACGTCCGGCTCATCAACATATACGCCCCATCGGGCTCCGGAAACAGACGCGCCCGCACCGACTTCTACAGGACAGATATAATGCCCCTCTTCGCGGGCAGATACAATCAAGTAATTTTTGGAGGGGACTTTAATTGCGTATTGTCGCCACGCGACCAGGCGCCGAACTACAACACCTGCCCACAGCTCTCCGCCCTGGTACGTGACATGGCCCTGCTGGAGACTTGGAACTGTTTACACGGGGACGCACCTGGGTTCACGCATTTCAACCCAACGACAGCGAGCCGTCTAGACCGCATATACGTTTCACGCGAGCTTCGTGGGAGTCTTCAGCAACCGGAACTCTGGCCGACAGTTTTTTCTGACCATTTGGCTTACATCTGCACCGTTAATCTGGAGCGTCAGACAACCTATCGTGGCAAGGGGGGGGGGGGGTGGAAGCTGAATGTAGACGTTATGAAGGACCAAGATTGTCGTACATTAGTCTCTGAAACCTTGACAAAATGCCTACGACGTAGACAGGCCTATCCGTCGGTGCTGTCTTGGTGGCTACAATGCGCCAAACCGACCTTGAGAAGAACACTGATGAGCTATTCAAGAGACAGAATGAGATGGTACTACAACACGATCGATTTTTATTTCAGCGTCCTCCGTGATTTATACAACAGTGCAATGCAGCAACCAGTTCGTCTGATAGAAATCAACCGTGTTAAAGCCAAACTGTTACAACTAATGCGCCATAAAATGGAAGGTTCAGTCATAAGAGCTCGACAGGACTACAGAGTTGCGCACGAACCACCCTCCATGCACCACATAGTATGTGAAAAGAGGCGGTCCAAGAGGAATCTCGTCACGGCACTGCGGACAGAAGACGACCAACTTTTAACAAGTCAGGCAGGAATTCGGAAAAGTTTTGTGGATTACTACGTTCGATTGTACTCACAGAAGATTCCAGATGAGGCGGCACTCAACGACATGCTTGCGGCACTGCCACGGAAACTGGACCGGGAGACGGGGGTAGAGATGCAAGCAGACGTCACCGAGGAAGAGGTGAAGGCGGCCCTGGCGAAAGGTCGCCCAAACAAATCTCCAGGACTCGATGGACTACCCATTGAATTCTACAGGGAATTTCAAGAAATATTAACACCGACTTTGAGACAGATGTTTCAAGAACTACTGCACGCCGAAGTTATTATACCAACTGAATTTACCCAAGGTTTGATCATCCCCGTCCCGAAGACATCAACAGGACAATCGGTGCACCGATTCCGACCACTGACGCTCCTCAACAGGATTATAAAATTTTTGCACGGCTTTTAGCATTGCGATTAAAACCAGCCCTCACAGTATTAACAGGGAAAGATCAGACATGTGTTGGTAACAACCGTGTAATCCACAAGGCGCTTTGTGACTATCGTGATTTGATAGCAATCGCGCAAGCCTGCAGAATTCAGGGCGCGATGCTGGCATTCGACTTGGAAAAAGCCTTTGACGCAGTCGGCCATGACTTCCTACGAGCCACGATGGTAGCGATGGATATACCAATACGTTTCATCTCGACTGTAATGCGACTTCTGAATGGGACGAAGTCAATGGTACTTGTGAATGGTAGTCCGACAGGACCAATCACTATCCAATGCTCCGTCAGACAGGGGTGTCCTCTTTCCATGGGCCTATTTTCACTTGCAATTGAGCCACTTCTGATGCAACTACATCGAACGTTAAGCGGCGTCAATTTAAGAGGGGATAAATTTGTGTATCGTGCATATGCAGATGATGTGGTCCTCCTCGTCCGTTCAAATGAAGAGATTTCCACAGCCATAGCTCAGATAGAGCGATATGGAAAAGCGTCGGGTGCACAGATGAACATGAGAAAATCAGGAATCATGAACATAGGTTGCGGATTACTTGCGCAACCTGACAGACGCATCAAGTTGGTCACTGAGATGAAATGTTTAGGGGTGGTGTACACCAAGACCACACGCCGCACGATAGCTCTCAACTACAAACTCCTCTTGAACAATATCCGTGCATGTATCCGTCTACACTCACTACGCTCCTTGGATGCGCTGCAAAAGGTCGACTTGATAAACACCTACTTGGTATCAAAAATGACGTACTTGGCAAGGATTTTTCCGATGCCAAGAGCGACTGCGGACAGAATCCAAGCAGCCTTTGGACATTACGTGAACCAAGGACATCTCTTTAAAGTCAGCTACTCCACGCTCTCACTCCCGGTGTTGGGCGGTGGACTAGGACTCACCAACGTGTATGTCAAGGCTATGGCTTTGTTTGTGAGGCTGACACTGTGGCAATGGAAACGGGACCCCAGCAGTCTGATCGCTTTTCTTCTCACGGAAATTGCACCACCCAATCTGGACCCACCGATAGACCTCCGTCATATCCCCACGGCAATGTCCCACTGCAGTACATTTTTACTGGAATACAGTTACCTCAGACGTATACTACGCTTAGATGATCTACCTGCGGCCCGTAAGGTCTACGGAACCCTCATGATGAGACAACGACGGAACGTTGTGGAAGGCAAACCCCCAACGGTCGACTGGAATGCAGTCTGGTGTAACGTACACTCCCCTAACTTGCCGACAGCGGCACGGACTACATGGTACTACTACGTGGACGGAAAGTACCCCACGCAGTCACGCCTGCACAGCATTCACCTCGCGGCGACGCCGCTGTGCCAGACGTGCAACGTGCATGATACGGACACACACCGACTAGTCTGCGGAACGGCAAAGGACATTTGGCAACTGCTCTGCCGCCTTCTGGCCTTCGTTCAACGCACTGCGCCTCAGGCTATTCAGATGACGACCTTACTCTATCCTGATGAGATTCTATACCCGAATACGAAGAGAAATGCAGCAAACTGGCTGAAAGGAATGACAGTGCACTATATATTAGGCACAACGGAACACGACGTCGGTGATTAGAGAACTTTTATAGAGAGCCAACATTCGAAAATTAAGAGGAATGCAAACTACCGGAAAAATTACGCAAACTTTCTCCTGAAGGTGTTTGATGACTTCTTGGTGGTCCGTTGAAGCCGGGCATGAGCAGATATTAAGTAAAGTAAATGAAAATGAACTGGTTCATTAAAGAAAATTAGGGTTATGATCGAATTTACCGGTAATAAACACACCACGAGAAGACGGCCAAGGCTCCGGACAGTCCAGAAAGTCTCGTTAAATACCTTCCTTACGTTCGAGAAGAAGAAGGGGGAAAAAATCTTTTTAAATTTTATTTATAACTCAAAGAATTCTGTCAGACTTCAAAACACAACGGTTAGGATGCGCCTTTTTGTTTCTTCTGTTGTCTATTTGTATTTAAAATAAAATCCATGAAGTTTAAATAAAAAAAAGTGGTATAAAGTACCTACCTAGTAACTAGGAGGTCCCAGGTTCGAATCCCAGCAATCGTGTACATTTTAATTCAATGCCTTCCCTTATGTTTAATACCTTTGGTACTCAAGAGATTGTATTATTTGTTGACACACCTTAGTGTTGCACAACAGAAGGTTGGCAATCACTTTTGCAACTGAATAACTTTTACGAAAGATGATACTTTGGTTCTATCAGTTAATAGTAAGAAAGAAAATAAACAACATAACAATTAAAAAAAACTGGTTTAGCTCGGAAACAGTGTTGGATCGGAGACTAATGTTGCACTCAATTACTAGCGTCCTCTCATTAACACTCACCTGCAAGAGAATTACACAGTGGGCAGCAAAATACTTAATTGACAGAATAATTAATATTTAGATTACCAAAAAAGAAAATACTCAGAATAACTTGCAACTATGTAGATCACAACACCTGGGCAACGCCGAATACGAACCAACAAAGCAAATCAATTTTACACATAAAATTTACACCAGTGAAATATTAAATTGTAATTAACCATGTATTTCGGAATTAATATCTTTTCGTTTCCTTACTTAATTGTGCCAGCTTTATTTATTTATTTATTTCTACAAGAAAGCAGTTCCCGCACTCCAAAAATTTAATATGTTGAAATGAGCTTTAAAATTAAAACTTTAGTTATTTAAAATTGTTCTTGATAACTTGGCACTGAATTTGATATTCTTTTCACTTTCAACGACTCTCGGGAAACTTCTGGAAAGGACAGGACCTCACTTGTTAACAATGTCTTAGGACAATGACGTGGTAGAAGTTCTTTAAATTTTAGGTGATTATTAGAAAAAAATATTTTCTCAAGCACAAAACTGGGTAAAGCCTTACAAAATGTCCAAACTCTGTGCGGTCGGAAATTATTGAAGCGCTCTTACATTGCGTCCTTATTGTTGAAGAGCACGATACGTCGACTCCGACAATGCTGCAGGTCACAATATAGGCACTGATCCAAATCAGTGAGTAATTTGAGGGCAGAATCTTGACATACACAGATGAACTCACAGATGTACTCTCACAGTGTTTAGTTGTTTTATTAGTGACGCTTGAATTTGAACTTGTTTATACAAGCAACAGTGTAAAGTTTCTGTGGTAGTGTTATTTGCTCTTTTCTGATACTATTAGTTGTTGTTACTTGATTTGTAGAGACTGAGGTTTGTTGATTGCTGTAGTTAAGAGGTACTTCCTACTTATTTTGTAGAAACTTAACTTCATAACGTAGACGTCTAGTTTTTCTTAACAAATTATTGTAAAATTTTACCATGAGTGAAAAGTGTGGGCTCTGTCGTAGGTTCGTGCGTAGTGGGCTGCAGTGTGGGATTTGTAGTAAGTATTTTCATGGGGGGGAGTGCAGTGGGGAAGACAGTGGGCATTGTGGTGAGGTTCTCTCCTGGAACTGTAGGATTTGCAGCAGGAATAAGTTGATAGAGGAGCAGGAGCGTTTGATCTGCGCCCTTCAGGTGCAGTTGAAAAACGCTGAAGAGGAACTAGGTAGGTTGAGGAGGGGAAGGGGGGCTGGGGAATGGGAACTGGCAGTTGGCAAGAAGGTAGCTAGGAGAAGGTATTCAGATAGCTTTACATTGCAAGTTGCAAATAGGTTTGACCAACTGTCAGAGTTGAGTGGAGATGAACCTCCTGTAGCTGTAGGTGTAGGAAGTACGCAGCAGACCTCAGCTTTTGGTAAGCCGAAATCTGTAGAGAGGTCTCTTAGGAAGAAGAAGGTTCTGCTGCTAGGTAGTTCTCATGGCAGAGGTGTTGGCCAACAGTTGCAGGAAGTACTTGGGAGTGAGTACCAGGTCACCAGCATAGTGAAGCCTAGTGCAGGGTTAGATCAGGTCACTTGTAACATAGGGGACTTATGTAGGAATTTTGCAAAAGAGGATCAGGTAGTTATAGTGGGTGGGGCCGGGAACAGTCTTGATAGGGACGGGGAATATGATATAGGTGGTGATCTGGAAAGGATAGCAAATGAAACTGGTGGCACGAATGTGCATTTCGTGCAGCTGTTTCAGCGTCATGATAGGCCTTGTCTTAATACGGCTGTCAGCCGTCTTAACATGGGGCTTGAAAAGGCGCTGATGACGGAGGGCATGGATCACATTGCAGTGGTGCCAGTTGAAACTATCCAAAGGTCGGATTTTACTAGGCACGGTCTGCACCTCAATAGGTATGGGAAGGGGAGGTTGGCAAAGCTCATAGGTGACAGTGTAGTAGGGGGTGGGGGTTTCACTCATGGAAAAATTCCTGTAGTAGTTGGTGTTAGGGCTGCACCTTTTTTAGACTGAAGACAGCTGATAGATATTCCTGCTTAAAGGAAGTCCCTCTAAGAAATGAACCACCTTTGACAAAGTCTAAGAATATAAGTAATAAGGGAATTACTGTTTTTCATCAAAATATACAGGGTATCAGAGATAAAGTTAATGAAATGCTTATTGATACTGATTCTGACATTATTGGTATTTCAGAGCACTTTTTAAGTGGTGTGACAATTCAGAGACTTCCTTTGCCAGGATACAGGTTAGCTGCCTTTTACTCTAGGAGTTCCTTGCAGTGTGGGGGAGTGGCCATGTATGTAAAAAACGATTTTTCATCGGAGTCAATCGATTTTTCTAAACACTGCACAGAACAGATATTTGAATGTTGTGCAGGAATTGTTAATGTTAATGGAACTAAACTAGTAATAGTTGTTATTTATAGATCCCCTGACTCAGATTTTAAAATGTTTCTGCCCAAGCTGGAATTGGTTCTGGGTTCACTGTATAGGAAGTATAAAAATTTAATTGTGTGTGGAGATTTCAACATTAATTGTGTAGGTGATAGCTCAAGGAAAAGTCAGCTGTTAGATCTATTTAATTCTTATAACATGATGCAAACAGTATTTTTTCCAACGAGAGTGCAAGGAAATAGCAGTTCTACCATTGACAATATTTTTGTTCATTCTTCATTATTAGAGGGGCACTCTGTCAGCAGAATTTTAAATGGCCTATCCGACCACGATGCCCAACTTTTAATTCTAAAAAGTATTTGTTCTCAAACAAATGTTAAACATAAATATCAACTACTCAGAAAAGTTAATCCAGTTGCAATTGAGACCTTTTTAAGCCTAATTAAGGAACAAGAATGGCAGGATGTTTATAGTGCTGATAATGCAGATGATAAATATAATGCTTTTCTGAACACATTTATTATGCTATTTGAAAGTTGCTTTCCACTAGAACGCTCAAAACAGGGTACTTTCAGTAACAGACAGCCAGGGTGGATGACAAAGGGGATAAGAGTATCATGTAGAACTAAGCGGGAGTTGTATCAAAATGTTAGAAGCAGTCAGAATGAAGATGCAGTAGCTCATTACAAACAGTACTGTAAGGTTCTGAAAAACGTCATTAAGAATGCAAAAAGTATGTGGTACGCAAAAAGAATAGCAAACTCTCGGGATAAAATTAAAACTATCTGGTCAGTCGTGAAGGAAGTGTCTGGTCAGGAGCAGCAGGTAGAAGATATAACGTCAGTGCGTAGTAGGAATGTTTCTGTTACTGACAAGTTAGATATATGTGCAATATTCAATAATCACTTTCTGAATATAGTAGAGGAACTAAACAAAACTCTAGTTTCTACAGGTAATCATATAACGTTTTTAGAAAATGCGTTTCCGAGGCTGTTGCCTGAAATGATCCTTCATGATACTTCCATAGGTGAGATTGAGTCAATAATTAAATCACTAAAGACTAAGGACTCTTGTGGATATGATGGGGTATCTAGCAGAATTCTAAAGTACTGTTCTCCATATGTTAGCCCAGTACTAAGCCATATTTGTAATTTTTCCTTTCGGAATGGTCAGTTTCCTAACAGATTAAAGTACTCAGTAGTGAAACCGCTTTATAAAAAAGGTGAAAGGGATAATGTAGACAACTATAGACCTATTTCTATGCCATCGGTTTTTTCCAAAGTTATTGAAAAGGCTGTATATTCAAGATTAATTGATCATTTCAGTTCACATAATTTCCTGTCAAACGTACAGTTTGGTTTTAGAAGTGGTTTAACGACCGAAAACGCTATATTTTCGTTTCTCTGTGAGGCACTTGATGGGTTAAATAAGAGGCTACGGACATTAGGCGTCTTCTTTGATTTAACAAAAGCGTTTGATTGTGTTGATCACAAAATATTGTTGCAGAAGTTGGAACATTATGGAATACGGGGAGTAGCCCACAACTGGTTCACCTCTTACTTTAATAATAGACAACAGAAGGTAATTCTCCGCAATGTAGAAAATGGCTATGACGTGCAATCCCAATGGGGCACAATTAAGTATGGGGTGCCCCAGGGGTCTGTTTTGGGACCATTGCTGTTTCTTATTTATATAAATGATATGCCTTCGAGTATAACAGGTGATTGTAAAATATTTTTGTTTGCTGATGATACCAGCTTGGTAGTGAAGGATGTTGCTCGTAATATTGACACAGTATCAAATAATGCAGTTCAAGAGATAAGTTCATGGCTAATAGAAAACAAGTTGATGTTAAATCACAGTAAAACTCAGTTCTTACAATTTCTAACACATAATTTGACGAAATCTGACATTATGATTACACATAATGGGCATGTGATAAGTGAGACTGAACAGTTCAAATTTCTAGGTGTTCATATAGACGGTAAGCTGTCATGGAAAGCCCATGTTCAGGATCTTGTTCCAAAACTAAATTCTGCTATATTTACCATTAGAACAATATCTGAGATAAGTGATTTTTCAACACGAAAAGTAGTCTATTTCGCTTACTTTCACTCACTTATGACGTACGGCATTGTTTTTTGGGGTAACTCGCCTGATGCAAAAAGGATATTTCTGGCTCAAAAACGGGCGGTTCGAGCAATATCTGGTGTAAGTTCGCGAACGTCATGTCGACCCCTTTTCAGTAGTCTGGGAATTTTGACTCTGGCGTCACAATACGTTTTTTCTTTAATGTCGTTTGTTGTTAATAATATCAGCTTATTCCCACGAGTTAGTAGCTTTCACTCGGTGAATACTAGACAGATGTCTAATCTACATTTGCACCGCACCACCTTAACACTTGTGCAGAAAGGGGTGCAGTATTCTGCGGCATCCATTTTCAATAAGCTGCCACAAGAACTTAAGAATCTTAGCACTAATCCACATGCTTTCAAATCTAAATTGAAGAGTTACCTCGTGGCTCACTCCTTTTATTCTGTCGAGGAACTCCTAGAAAAGTTAAACAATTAAGCTAACTTATTTTTTCTTTATTGATTCTTTTCACTTTTTCTATTACCATTATTGTGTAACAATTAATGTATTGACTTGTTCCATGACCATGGAGTCTTACTCCTGAAGTGGGTCCTATGGAACAGAATAAATAAATAAATAAATAATAAACTGCCGTGTGCACTCGCTCATATTGGAAACGTGCGCTAATTATGTAACTCCGCCAACAACGCCTAGTAACCGCAAAGAGCGTGGTGATGCACACACCCGCGCACTTTCTTGCGTCCGAACTGTTCTAACGACAGAGCTCGACTCCCCTGACTCCACAGCTACTACTACTGTTCCCGCGCTGTTGCTCCAAAGACAACATACCACACACACGAAAGATGTCTCCTACTTTTCCTATCGACGATTACCCAGATAAATAAATAATAAATTACATAAATTCACATAAACAAATTAAACAATACTACAATGTACATCAGCTTTGATAATTAACTTCAACGAAACGTGTATACATTTAAAAAATCTGGATTCTAAAGTCACAAAGGAACGCCGTAATTGCGAGGTCGTAACTTGTTGTGAGCCTTATTTGGAAGTGTGCCTCATTTGGGAGTGACATCCGACAGTCCACTGAGCCGGGTTCTTGATGCAGTATACAAATCGAACGTCAGTCTCCACGAGACTTTTTAATCAAGGTGTGGCAACACTTTTTATGTGTGTACTAGGTTAATGACAGATTTTATAAATTCTGAGAAAGCTTTCGACACTGTTGATTGGAATACACTCTTCTTAAGACGACAGGGCTAAATTCAGGGAACGTATGGTTACATATAACTTCTAAAAACACCAAATATCAGAAGATTCGATAGGGATAGCAGTGGTTGGGAAGGGAATAAGGCAGGTTATAGTTTTCCGCAATGTTATTAACTGTGTAAGAAGTATAGTATCTAGAGTATGAAACCGGGACTCGAACCCAGGAAGTTTCATATTAGTGCACACTCCGCTGCAGAGTGAAAGTTACATCTATTCTAGAGTAACTTCACACATACGTAAAAATAAAGTTCTAACAAAAAATGTTCAAATGTTTGTATGGCTTATGGTACTTAACTACGGGGTCATCAGTCCCTAAACTTACAAACTACTTATGAACTACCTTATACTAAGGACGGCACAAATATCCATGCCCGAGGGAGGATTTGAGCCCCCCGACCGTAGTGGCCGTGCAGATCGTGACTGGAGCGCCTTAGTCCCCTCGGCCACCGCGGCCGGCTTCTAACAAAATGTCAGTTTGGTTTTCAGAATGGCTTTTTAACAGAAAATGCTGTACAGGGTGAATCACCTAACACTTGCACCGCAAATATTTTGGAAACGGAAGTGCGATTGATGTGCGGTTTTCACAGGATGGATTGGTAGTCAGAGGTCGTATTTTTAGCCAACAAACAGATTGTAGAAATACCTAGAAAGAGTATTTTTTATGCAAACATACAGTTTTTTTAATGGAACAATGGTTGTTTCTATCATGCACTGGAATTTTTAACACCAGCTGTGTACAAAGAATTTTGAATGACATTTTTATCAGGTTTAGTTTGGCAGCTACAGCCGTTCAAAGTTTCGGGGGCGGAGGCGGCGATAGCGTAGCTGACTGGCCGAGTGGCCAGCCCCTCGGGCACGGCTCACTGCCTCATGACCACCAGCTAGTCAGCTACGCTGTCGTAGCCTCCACCCCCAAAACTTTGAATGGTTGTAGCTGCGAAACTAAACGTAATAAAAAGGCCATTCAAAATTCTTTGCACACAGCTGGTGTCAAAAATTCAAGTGCACGATAGAAACAACCATTGTTTCATTTGAAAAATTGTATGTTTGCAAAAAATACTCTTTCTAGGTATTTTTACAATCTGTTTATTGGCTAAGAATACGAGTCCTTGACTACCAATCCGTTCTGTGAAAACCGCACATCAATTGCACTTACCGTTTCCGCAATATTTGCGGTGCAAGTGTTAGGTGATTCGCCCTGAATATACTTTCACTCATGAATTATTAAATTCTCTGAATAACCGGACATCACTCGTTGGGACTATTTGTGATCTCTCAAAGGCTTTTGAATGCGTAAATCATGGAATTCTTCTATATAAGCTTAAGTATTGTGGTATGAATGGAACAGTGCACAAATGGTTAAAATCACACCTAACAGGAAGCTACTTATGCTATTAGGATCATTGCAAATTTCGGTAAATTAGCTTACTATGCCTATTTACAGTCTCTGATTTCATATGGCACCGTATTCTGGGGTAATTCATCATTGAGTAAAAATGTGTTCATTGCAGAAAAGCGTGTAATCAGAATAATTGATTGAGCCCCATCCTGCACACATTTAAAGAGCTAAGTATCTTCACAGTATATATATTCGCTTATGAACTTTGTTATTACTAATCTGACCGAATTCAAAAGCAATAGCAGAGTCCATACCTACAACACTGGGAGAAAGCATGATCTTTACTATTCAAGATTAAATCTAGCTTTCGCACAAAAAGGGGTGAATTACGCTGCCACAAAAGTCTTTGGTCACTTACCAAATAGCATCAAAAGTCTGACAGATAGCCAACAAGCATTTAAAAATAAATTTAAAGTATTTCTGAATGGCAACTCCTTCTACTCATTCGATGAATTTTAGATATAAATTAGTAAATCTGTAAAATTAAATAAATAAATAAAATAAAATAAAATTGTGTCATGTAATACATTGTGTAATGTAATATCTTGTAAAGACACCTATTATTTACCTGACATGTTCCACATCATTGCAAAGTGTCGTATTCATGATCTATGGAACAAGTACCAATCTAATCTAATCTGTACCTTGAACAAGATGCGATGGAAAGCAAGAGGAAATTTGAAAACGGAGTTAAAGTTCCGGGACAAAAAACGGAAACGTTGCGATTTGCCGATCTACTTCTTTCGGTATCAGACGACTTAGATCAACCAATCAGAGAAATGGACAGTCTCTTGAAAGGAGGGTAGAAGATAACCGTTAACAAAAGACAACTAACGATAAGGGATTGTAGTTGAGGCAATGAGATTAAAAAACGGCACGATAAAAGTAATAAATACAAATAGATGGGTTCTGTTTTTTGGCCAGTAAGACAACATAAAATGCCCAGAGTGGAGAAGATATAAAATGCAGGATGGCAATGGGAAGAAAAAAACTTATGAAGTAAAATTTGCTAAAATCAAATATTAATTTAATACCACGAAGATGACGTGCTACAGACGCGAAATGTAACCGACAGGAAGAAGATGCTGTGATATGCAAATGATTAGCTTTTCAGAGCATTCACACAAGGTTGGCACCGGTGGCGACACCTACAACGTGTTGACATGAAAGTTTACAACCGATTTCTCATACAGAACCAGCAGTTGACCGGCGTTGCCTGCTGAAACGTTGTTGTGATGCCTCGTGTAAGGAGGAGAAATGCTCACCATCACGTCTCCGACTTTGATAAAGGTGGAATTGTAGCCTATCGCGATTGCGGTTTATCGTATCGCGACATTGAAGCTCGCGTTGGTCGAGATCCAATGAGTGTTAGCAGAATATGGAATCTGTGGGCTCAGGAGGGCAATACGGTACGCCGTGCTGCATCCCAACGGCCTCGTATCACTAGCCGTCGAGATGACAGGCATCTTATTCGCATGCAGCCTCGTCTCAATCCCTAAGTCAACAGATGGGGACGTTTGCAAGACAACAACAATCTGCACGAACAGTTCGACGACGTTTGCAGCAGCATGGACTATCATCTCGGAGACCACGACTGCAGTTACCCTTGATGATGCATCACCGACAGGAGCGCCTGCGATGGTATACGCAATGACGAACCTGGTTGCACGAATGGCAAAACGTCATTTTTTCTGATGAATCCAGGTTATGTTTACAGCATCATGATGGTCGCATCCGTGTTTGGCGACATCGCAGTGAATGCACATTGGAAGCGTGAATTCGTCATCACAATACTAGCGAATCACCCGGCTTGATGATATGGGGTGCCATTGGTTACACTTCTCGTTTACCTCTTGTTCGCATCGACGGCACTTTGAACACTGGCCGTTATATTTCTGATGTGTTACGACCCCTTCATTCGATCCCTGCGAAACCCTCCATTTAACCAGAACAACCGCATATTGCAGATCCTATAAGGGCCTTTCTGATACGGATAATGTTCGACTGCTGCCTTGGCCAGCACGTTCTCCATATCTCTCACCAATTGAAAACGCCTGGTTAATGTTGGCCGAGAAACAGGCTCGTTACAATACGCCAGTCACTATTCTCGATGAACTGTGGTATCGTGTTGAAGCTGCATGGGCATCTGTACTTGTACATGCCATCCAAGCTCTGTTTGACTCAATACCCAGGCCTATCAAGGCCGTTATTAGGGCCAGAGGTGGTTGTTCTGGGTATTTATTTCTTAGGTTCTATGCACCCAAACTGCGTAAAAATGTAATCACATGTCAGTTCTAGTATAATGTATTTGTCCAATAGATACCCGTTTGTCATCTGCATTTCTTCCTGGTGTAGCAATTGCAATGGAAAAGTAGTGTAATTAGGAAGTCATTTCAGCCGAGCCGAATGGCCGCTTGCTTTAAGGCTTCATGTTACGGACTGGACAGCTTTCCCGCCGGAGGGTTAGTTCTATCTTGGGCCTGAGTGTGTGTGTTGTCCTACGTATCCGGTATTATAAATAGTTTCTAAGTCTCTGGACTGTTGTGCGTAGCAGTTTGGTCCAATACGTTTACAAATATTTCAAAATTTGAAGTCTATTTTGTAGGCATTTGTCTGGACTAAAGAATTGTATGGGAATGAAACATGGACGAGAAGCACTTTAGTTAAGAAGAGGGTAGAAGCTTACGAAATGTGGCGCCACAGAAGAATGCTGAAAACCATAAGAGGTTTTGGTCATATGTTAAATATACTAGGGGCAAAACCCAAACAATAGTCTAACTACGTGATAGTAATGACGAAACTGCCGATGATAGCGTTACAAAAGCAGAGTTACTTTCAGCAACTCATTCACCAAAGAAGACGAAACCAATATACCAGATTTCGAATTACAAACAGAGGCCAGAATGAGTAACGATGAAGTAGATATCCTCGGAGTAGTGAAGCAACTTAAATCACTTAACAAGAACAAGTCTTCTGGTCCGGACTGTATACCCATTAGATTTCTATCTGATTATGCTGAAGAGATAGCTGCTTACTTAACAGCCATATAAAACCGCTCTCTCGAAGAAGAATCTGTACCAAAAGATTGGAAAGTTGCACAGCTCACACCTATATTCAAGAAAGGCAGTAGGAGTAACCCACTAAACTACAGGCCTATTTCATTGACGTCAATTTGCAGCAGGATTTTGGAACATATCCTGTATTCAAATATCATGAATTATCTCGAACAGAATGATTTATTGACCCAAGGTCAACACGGATTTAGAAAATATCGTTTATGCGAAACACAACTAGTTCTTTACTCACACGAAGTGATGAGTGGTATCGAGAAGGGTTCTCAAATTGAATCCGTATTTCATGATTTCCAGAAGGCTTTTGATACCGTACCTCACAAACGGCTTTTAATCAAATTACGTGTTTATGGTATATCGCCCCAAATATGCGACTGGATAGCGGATTTCCTGTCAGATAGGACACAGTTTGTAGTAGTCGATGGTAAGGCATCGACTAAAACAGAAGAGATATCGGGCGTTCCACAGGGTAGTGTCATTGGTCGTCTGCTGCTCCTTATTTACATAAACGTTTTGGGCGAAAATCTAAGTAGCCCTCTTAGGTTGTTAGCAGATGACGCCGTCATTTACCGTCTAGTAAAATCATCTGAAGATCAAAACTAACTGCAGAACGATCTAAATAAGATAACAATAAGGTATAAAAATTAGCAATTGACTCTAAATAATGCGAAGTGTGAAGTCGTTCACATGATTACGAAAAGAAATCCATTAAACTTTGCTTACAAGATAAATAAAACAAACGCGAAGGCCGTAAACTCTACAAAATATCTAGGGATTACTATTACTTCAGACTTAAACTGGAAAGAACACGTAGATAATGTCGTGGGAAAGTCGAACCAGAGCGTTTTATTGGCAGAACCCTTTAAAGATCCAACAGAACTACTAAAGAGACTGCATACACTACGCTTGTCCGTCCTTTTTTGGAGTGTGGGATCCTTATGAAGTGGGGTTAACGGAGGACATCGAAAGAGTTCAGAGAGGGGCAGCTCGTTTTGTATTCACGATACATCGGAGGCAGCGTCACAGTAATAATACAGGACCTGGGATGGGAATCATTACAACAACGGCGCTTATCGCTACGGCGTGGTCTACTTACGAAACTCCAATCACCAACCTTCTCCTCCGAATGCGAAAATAGGTAGAAATTATCATCAGAATAAAATACGAGAAATCAGAGGTCGAACGGAGAGATTTAGATCTTCTATTTGCCAGCGCGCTATACGAGAATGGAATGGGAGATGAATAATATAAAGGTGGTTCGATGAACCCTATGCCAGGCACTTAAATGTGATTTGGAGTACCCCATGTAACTATAGATGTAGATGGGTACGTCACGTAACTAATAAGGAGGTACTGAACAGAACTGAGAGGACGAAAGTTCGTTCGGCAACTTGCTTGATGAACGGATTAGATTGGTAGGACACATTCTCAATCATCAAGAAATAGTTTGTGTAGTATTGGAGGGAAGTGTAGGGGGACACCACTAGAGGTGTTCAATAAAGAGGTTCAAATGGACGTGGGTTGTCGTTGTTAATCGAAAACCAAAAAGCTGCATCAAACCAGTCCACAAAAAACCAACAACACTTCTGCTTCATAAATCTTCATCAAAAAATTTGGAGTAATTCGGTCAATAACTTATCGAGATTCGGTAACAACGTCAAACATCGACTTGTCTTTGTAAATTATTATAAATTTAATTGTGTATCGGGTACCTATGTTATATTCCTTGTAATATTTGTGATTTATCTGATGGTAAATCTGTATCCCTTATGCATGCTATGCTCTAACTGGGGCAACAGTGAGAAAAACGAGGAATGAAATAAGCCTGTCTAGCTGGCTGATAGCGTGACTACAGACTGCCAACTAGCTGTAATTCCCAATTATAGCACCAATCGCCTTCAATGTTCATCCTTCATCCGCGGAACTTCTTATTACGATGTTAGTTTTCGGCGAAGCTGGTTGGCACTGACATGGATGAATTAATTAACGTCGAAAACTTCTGTTAAAGTTTATTGTGTTCTTCCTTTCTTAAAACTGACCTGCTACTTAGTATCATTAGCATGGAAGTAGTTCTATCGACGAAAGGAAATTATATTACAAAAATTTTCAGTTTGTCCTGTCATCCACGACAGTTTTATTGATTAGCTGTATGTGCTCTCCATGCAAAGTAGTTTAAAATACGTGGGTGAGTCCATAAAAAAGTCACAAACATGTATGTGCTGTATGCCATTTGACATTTCGCGTGCAAGTTTCGCCAGCAGATGGCAGCGTATGTCTGCTTGTATGTAGGCTCTCAGTCAGTCCGAGGCTGTTAGTGCACGGTGGCACATCTTTTGCATGAGTGTACCCGAGAAGAACAGCGTGCAGTAGTGCTATTTTTTTTTTTTTTTTTGTCCAAAGAAACAGAAGACGTGCTTTCTGAAATGGTTCTCACGCCCCCCCCCCCCCAGGGGGCTCACGGTTTTTTCGTGAGTACGTGCGTGGAGAGCACGAGGTCCCGAGCTAATGCAGTCTTCCTTCCTTCTTTACTTCCTGGACTGTTTTTCCTTTTCCCCTCCCCTCCCTTCCTATCCTCACTCCTTCCTCTCACCACCGGGTGACTGATAATCCCAGTAGTATAGTCCCCTTATCACAACCAAAGAACCCAATTCAACCCATTCTCACGGAAAGATGTGTTCAGTTGGATCCAGCAGTTTAACCGTGGAAGGAAAAGCATCAGAGAGATGGGGAGAGTCCTATTCGTCGAGAGGTGGTGTCAGCTGCAACCACATTGCAGCTTGTGGATCAACTCATCCGTAAAGACCGGCGTGTGACGATTGATGACATAGCTCTAGGCTGTTAACATGGAACAGAGTGGAACATCGTGCATCAGCAGTTGCAGTTTCGTATTGTGCACCAGTTGACTGAGCAACACAAATTGAACAGAATGGGTCTGTTCTTTCAGCACCTCACTCGGTACACAGAGGAAGAAGAGGACTTCAGGGCACGAATTGTTTCGGGGGACGGGTGTTGGGTTGGTGTCCGGACACTTGCCACGCCGGACACTTGCCACGCCGGACATTTGCCACACTTTTACCTGCGCGGAAGGGTCGGGCGGGTGCCCCTGTCTCCCCCTCCTTCTTCTTCCCCCCTCTACCTCCCAGCCCGAGAACTCTGTGGACGGTATCCCGACATACGCACACAGGTCGCTTTCGCATTTTGTAGCACGGTCGTCAGTATGAAGTTGTTACAACGGCCAAGGGCAGGCCTTTTGCCCACTACAATGGTTATGCGATAATCAGGTGTGGATGTGCTTACTCCGAAAACACGATCATTGAAAGGGAAAGCAGCTTTCGAATAACGGAGACGTATTGAACGTAGAGAACACCTGTGAGGACCACCTAACGATGCGACCTTTACAAGATGTAAAAATAAAAAGAGTGTATCAGACCTCAATATCCTTAAATTACTTAATGATGAAGCTAGCTTGCCACAGTTCAGTTCACTAGCGTTTAATCAATACGCGGTGAAATTTGACTCAACGAAGCAAATACATTATACATCACTCAAATGATCCTCTTGCAACCAATTTGCAATTTCCTACCTAGGTAAAAGCTCCTACAGTTGACACGTTAAGAGAACATTTTTCTACCTTCTAATATTATGGCCATACCGTCAAAGACTGTGAATTCTAAAATTATTCCTGTAACTTCATAGCCGCAATTAAATCCTAAAATATCATTTTCGTTAAACTGATAAGGCATACTTTAGGTTTAAAAAAAATCTAAAGTTTAGAATTGCACCTAAAATACACACCCTAAAACAGATCTGCAGATTGACAAGTTCAGCAGCTATATTGTTGAAATAATTCCCATATCTCCAAAATTAGACAAGCATAGAAATAACTGTACAGTAGACGTAGATCTCATGAAGTACATTTAGTTGTAGTCCTTAAAAATAAAAATTACTCACCATGTTGTTGATTATCTTTAATCAAGCCAGTAAAAGGTATGGAAACAAGGCAAGGAGCTTACTATTCAAAAATAATTGCCGGCCGCGGTGGCCGAGGTGACTGAGGCGCTCCAGTCACGGTCAGCACGGCTACTACGTTCGGGGCTTCGAATCCCCCCTCGGGCATGGATATTTGTGCCGTCCTAGTTCGTAAGTAGTTCATAAGTAGTTTGTAAGTTTTAGGGACTGATGACCCCGTAGTTAAGTCCCATAAGCTTAACAAACATTTGAACAAAAATAATTGTTACAAAAGAATATCATAAACAAACGTATTAGACGTATTTTCCTTATGCATTACAAACTTTTGAAAACATAGTTTATCATTTCGACTGCAACATCACTTAAATGATAGGGTGATTTGCTTTGCATCACTAAGGGTATTTACTTTTATGTTATGTTTGCAGCAGTTCTCATTTCGAATTGTGGAATATTTACTTCGTCTTATTTGATGAAAGAATTTCTGAAAACTGCATTTAATAACTCCGCTTTAGTGGCACTGTCACCAGTAATATTACCGTCGCTATCGCGCAATAAATGCATTCACTTAGTCTTTCCGCTGCTATAGATAACATAGGACCAGAATCTCTTTGGATTTCCCGATACATTTCTACAAAGAGTTTCGTTGTGAAAAATATTAAACGAATGTCGCATTGAAGGCCGCGCTAAATTTCGAGCTTCAGTAAAACATCGGCAATCTTGGGGATTTTGAATTCGTCTAAATTTTCTGCAAAAGCTTTCTGTTCTGCTTATGTACCATAGGGGACCAGTTAAGTCTCTTATTAATTTATTTGGTATGAATCCCTCCAATGCTGTTGATATTATTTCTTTGAATGTAAGCCACATATGGTCTTCACTTACACAGTTAATTTAGAAAAAAAATGGAAACTGTCTCCTAGAAAGATGTCAACCGAATTTTTATCTTTTTTCTATTTTAATAGACGTATTTAGCGTTTAGTTTTGGTTAATATCTTTGTTACAGATCTGAGCTCGCTACAACTTTGTGTTCACTTATCCGTGTATCCGTCGTGATGCTCAGGAGTATTTGTGACTAAGAGCTCAAGTGTGTTTCCGAAACCTTTTACAATTTTGATGGGCTCGTGAACTAATTGTACAAAATAATTAAAAAAAGCATTTAAAACAATATCGAAAGATGTATCTGCCACCCTGTCAGAAGGTGTATTTTTGTCAACATACGGATGGTAGATTGAAGTCACCGCCAACTATAATTATATGAGTAGTGTACCTATTTGTGTTGAGACTCAAGGTTTCTATGAAATGTTCAGCGGTTGCATCATAAGAGTGCCGGGGTCGGTAAATTAAAACGTTCAAATGTTTGTTAAGCTTAAGGGACTGCGAGATCAACAGTCCTTAAACTTACGAACTACTTACTAGCTACCTTATACTAAAGACGACAAAAAAATCCATGCCCGATGGGGGATTCGAACCCCCGACGGGGAACGGCCTGGCGCATCGCAATATAGTACTTCAATGCGCTTGGCCGCCCCGCCGCTGCAGTTATTAATTTATTCCGGAAGTCCAGTATAACATCTGCTCGCACTGACTGACAGGAACTATCGACTTCAGTTTCGCTTGTGAACTAGTACACGTATTACATTGTGCTTTTTGTTTCTTTTGTAGTGCAGATCATAGGATTTATGGCAGTTCCATTAAAAAATTAGGGTGTTTCCTCTGCGACTCAGATAAATAACGTAGAACAACAGTGTAC
The DNA here is from genome assembly GCA_026315105.1 of Locusta migratoria. Lineage (NCBI taxonomy): Eukaryota > Metazoa > Arthropoda > Insecta > Orthoptera > Acrididae > Locusta > Locusta migratoria. The sequence goes on from CM048744.1 coordinate 909,495,705, forward strand.
TTTACAAGCATAGCATTCTATATTCCTTTATTTCTTTATTTCAAATTTGTATGTCGACTTTAGGTGATCTGTCAAACATAGACGCTCTTATCTATATTTTGTAAACGTATTTTCTGTCATTGATTTGAACATTGTTCCAATTCACTTTATTAACTAATATTTCGCCGCAAAAGAGTAAATTTATAAAGTGTATAGTTCTTCTTTCCTCCTTTTTTTTTCACGCAGTTGTAGCAATTAATATATGTACAAATGCCGTGATCAAACTTGAATGATAAGCGAACATTCGAATTACCTTTATATCGTTCCTTTCGTGTTCCTTCCACGGCGATGGACTGTTTCTATTGCAATTAGTAAATGTGGAGAAAAGCTACCGTACAAACGGAGGAGAATGGATCCATATTTGTGCTTGGATAATTAGACACTGAACATAGCCGGCAATATTGCTTTCGTTTCACAAAAGTTATAAATATTTCGATTTCGGGATACTGAAAAGAAGTTGCATATTTCGGCGAGATGTCGAACAAAAATATTTCTTTCGTATTGGCTGTATCGTCTAAGATGGGAGACGGAGGTTTGGAAGCAAAAAGCGGCAGCGGAAGTACGGGGAAGGCCGTCCCTTGCCTGAGGAGCCGCTAATCCGACTACCTGGCGAAGGGTCAGGTGTGGCAAATGTCCGGCGTGGCAAAAGTCCGGCGTGGCAAGTGTCCGGCATCCGTTGGGTTCACCACTTTCAACCCGAATCCAAACGATCGTCTGTGGAACGCAAACATGCCGCCTCCCAAACAAGAAAAAATTTCAAGACTATTGCATCGTCCCGCAATATTGGGATCACTGTGCTTTGGGTCATGAGGTGGTCATACTACAGAAATCCCAGCCTCATGGTGAAGCTGTGAATGCCGTGTCGTATTGCACCGCTTTGCTCGAACTCAGACAGGCTATTCGCCGCATACGACCTGGACTTCTTACTTGTCAAAAGGTGTGATTCGTCTGCAAGATAATGCCCGCCCTCACACAGCAAGACCAACGCAGGAGCTGTTACGAACATTTCATTGGGAACGCTTGGAACATCCACCGTACAACCCTGACTTAGCCCCCTGTGATTTTCATGTTTGGGACCCTAGAAATCAGTTAGGTGGCCGTCATTTTGATACAGATGATGCCGTAATCAATGAGGTTACACATTGCCTGCGACAACAACCAAAGGACATCTTTGCTGCTAGCTTTCAATGAGTTGTAAAGAGATGTACAGGGTGAATATGTGGAACAGTGAAATAAATGTAAGAAAGTTACTTTGATTATTTTTGCCTCAATTCAGTTTTGCGACTTACGCTCACGCTCACGCTGGTATATTTAATGAGATCTACGTCAGTGGACAGTACCTACAAACAGAAACAAAGCAAATCGTACGATAAACAAGAAACCTCATTCTTCAGATGAACTATCCACTTAAATTCGCCATAAGAATTCCTAGACTGCTAATATACGTCCAAAAACTAAGTACATCACTAAATACTCTAAATGAAATAATAATAGTTCGCATTGCGCACTGTTTGCATATGCAAATCGTAGTGTACCAAAACTTTCCGCCGCACAACATACCTGGAGATTTGAATAACGTTATATGAGCCTATGCTATTTTTAGTGATATTTTGAAATGTAATACCTGTAAAATAATTAATTGAACTAAATTGTGTTTATGTGGCGGTGGCCAGGAGCGGTAACATTCAATAAACCCCTCCACACATACACCCCCCACCCCCCCCCCCAAAAAAAAAAAAAATACCTTGCGTAAGTGGCGAGTTGTCAATAGTATTATGCCAACTTTTCCCGTAAAGTAAATTTGCCATATAAAATGACTAAATGTAAACTTGTCTTTTCTGCGAGAGGCAAATACGAGACCAAGCCATTATCGTCGAAATGGATCTATTTTAAATTTTCCATTCATTATTGATTTATGTCTCAGGAGTAATTATATAACTGAAATACAGAGGAGGAATAATGAAATATGTAACGTGTTTCACGGAGTGCAATTATAAATAGAAGGAATTTATCACATAGCACAAACCTACATGGCGAGAGATCAGTTTGACAACTTCAACTAATGTCATAAGCAAAGTTTTGGTGTGTTGTGTATTTATTTAACGTGTTTGCTACATAAGCTCTGGTATTTTGCCGGCGCTTGTCAAATGTTTACCCGAAGCTGGCCTAATGTTTTGTGTCCCAGCCTCGTCGCCGCTTTTGAGTCTCGTTTCCGTCGTAGGTGTCGGTGGCCGAGTGGAATGAGACCGACACAGAAATAAAGATAGCACGCTGGTGCAGGTACGGAGAGGAGCAGCCAGAAACTAGAAACACTAGAGTAAATTAGAATGAGATATATATTGCTCAGAATTTATACAATACTTAACTTTTACATAGTACTGCAGAAGGCTGATACATAGTTGAGCTAGAGGCCTGCCTAGTGCCTGTACGATAGCCAAGTCTTCACTGGTGCCTATCTGATTACGAAGCTCCTAACTGGTTGCTATCTCAGTCCCAAGTGAACGATCGTTCAGTGGTGGCCACGAGCGGCGATGCAGCAGAGGGCGCTCGTGGCTGTCGTCGTGAGAACGCCGCGCCGTGCGTGCATGGCGGCGCGCGGCGAAAGTAGGTGGCGCGCACTTTGGACTTGTGCGACACCACACCCCTCCCCCCCAAACCGCCGCGCCGTCGTGGCGTAGGGCTGAGGGCCACGGCGACGGCACTGGGAGGAGGGCCTGGGCGGGGGCGTTACTGGTGGGACGGGCGTCGTAGCTGAGGCTGAGATCGAGACGCCGTCCGCGCCCCGGCATCCGCCTTGCGATCCCCCGGAAAACCCACTAAAACGAGGGGAAGGGCGCACGCTTCCGCCCAGATTGAGCAGGTCATCTTCTTCTGAGGTGCGTGGCCCAAGCTGGGGGGGGGGGGGGGGCGCACGGTCCCGGAGTCCCTCTCGGTGACGCTGTCAGCTGAGGCGGCGACGGAGGCGGAGGGGCCGACTGCGTAGGAGGCGCGTCGACATCCATCGGTATCTCCTAGCCCGGGGACGAACGATGTGGCTGTGCTCCCTGGCGGTGAACTGGGTCTGGAATCAAGAAACCGGAGACAGGATCGCGCGGCCTGTGCAAGCGCAATTGGTTTGCGTGGCGCCGCAGCTCCGACCCTGTGGAAGAACGTACAACATACATATTGCGACCGAGCACGCGCTGAATGGTGCCTGGCGTCCATCTTGTCTTGTTGCCAGCAAACACCCTGTACAACACCGGCGTAGAAACCTGAAAACGCGTAGCGCCATACGAAGCGACTCGGTGCGTGGGAGGCTGCAGCAGGTGAAGGAGAGTGCGGTGACGGCGGCCGTGTAGCAGCTCGGCAAGAGACGGGCCGTCACGTGGCATGCATCGATACGTAGACAGGAAAATTTGAAGAGCTTGCTGCCTGGAGTGCTGACCTTTCATCTTTTCCATGTGAGACTTGAATGTTCTAACGAAACGTTCTGATTCACCATTGGACTGAGGGTGAAAAGGTGCGGTGGTGATATACTGAATGCCATTCACACGACAAAACCGTTTAAATTCCGCACTAACAAACTGAGGTCCATTGTCACTGACGATAGTTTCAGGCAAACCTTCGATGCAAAACACTGATGTTAAGGCACTGATTGTACTAGAAGCTGTCGTTGAGTTCATGGCAATCACAAAAGGAAACTTGCTGAAAGCGTCTACAACAATTAACCAGCGCGTATTCCAGAAAGGTCCGGCAAAGTCAATGTGTAAACGTTTCCATGCTCCCTTGGGGCGTGGCCAGTCCGAGAAACGTTGCGGGGGAGCCGCCTGATGCTCCGCACAAACAGTACACTGTGACGTCATGTTCTCTATCTGAGCGTCCATACCAACCCAGGTACAATGACGTCTGGCCAATTGCTTTGTCCTAACAATACCCTAATGTCCTTGATGCAGGAGGCGTAACACTTCACGTTGCAGGGAACGAGGAACAATCACTCGCGTTTGGTCGTTGTCCGTATGTAACAACAGAACACCCTGACTTATAGATTGCATGACGATGTGCAAATAACATCGAACCAGAGGCCGCTCAATGTTTTTGGCTCTGGTAGGCCACCCTGAGCGAACAAAACGTGCTACCACACTTAAGTCTGCATCCGCAGCTGTTTCCTGTGCAACCCGACGAGAGTTTAAAGGAAAGTCTGCGACAGCGGAAGCATCTCTGGAGTCTATCTGACAACATGCCATTTCCGAAGAATCAAATAATACATCCTGGCCAACCGGAGGTCGGGAAAGTGTGTCCGCGTTGGCGTGTTTAGTGGTAGGTCGGTACAAAATCTCATACTGATAATTTGACAATATTAAGGACCATCTCTGAAGCTTTTGTGCCGTTCGTGGCGGAATTGGCTTTGTGGGTGAGAACAACGACGTGAGAGGCTTGTGGTCTGTCAACAAATAGAATTTTCTGCCATAGAGATAATGATGAAGCTTTGTGACGCCGTAAATGATTGCTAAGGCCTCCTTTTCTATCTGACTGTAATTCTGTTGCGTTGGCGTCAGTAACTTGGACGCAAAGGCAATAGGTCGATCGTGAGAACCAATACGATGTTACAATATTGCACCCAGACTGTACGATGAGGCATCAACTGCTAGCACTACAAGCTTTTGTGAGTCAAAGGGAATCAAACATGCATCACTGATTAGTGCAGACTTTAAGTTGTCAAAGGCAACCTGGCAATCTTTGGGCCATACAAAAGGAACATTCTTCCTACGTAAGTGATGCAGTGGAGCTGCAAACTGAGACGCATTGGGAATAAACCTGAAATAATGGTAAAGCTTTCCCATTACTGATTGCAATTCATGCACATTCGTAGGAGGAGGCAAGTCTTTGATTGCTCGAAGATGTGACTGTAAGGGATGGATTCCTTGGGCATTAATCACATGGCCTAGGTACTCTATTTCAGTTTGAAAAAACGAACACTTTGCTTTATTACAACGTAGACCTGCTGCAGTCAACACTTTGAAAAGGCACTCCAGGTTTGCTAAATGTTCTTCAACTGTACGTCCGGATACCACAATATCATCTAAATAGTTCGAGCAACACGGTACAGAAACTGTCAGCTGTTCCAAAAAGCGCTGAAAAATATCGGGGGCGGAAGAACTGCCAAAGGGTAGTGTTGAAATTGAAAAAGGCCCATGTGAGTATTAATGACGAACAATTTTTTTGACTCGTCATCAAGCGGAATCTGTAAGTATGCCTCTGCTAAATCAATCTTAGAAAAGAAGCGAGACTGTCCTAATTTGTTCATAAGTTCCTCAGGTCTGAGCAGGGGGTAAGTGTCAACAATTGTTTGACCGTTCACTGTTGACTTGAAGTCCGCACAGAGGCGAAGTTTTCCTGACGGCTTGGGTATAATTACTAAAGGCGAGGCCCACTGACTCGCAGAAACAGGAGAAATCACCCCACTATCTTGCCAACATTTAAGTTCTTCGGCAACTGTATCACGCAAGGCGATAGGCACTAGTCTAGCTTTACGAAATATTGGAACTGCAGATTCTTTTAAAGTTACATGTGCCACGAAGTCTTTTGCACAACCTAGTTCCGGCGAAAACAAGTCACTATATTTGTCACACAATGCATTGATTTTATCCTGAGGCACTATTGACGAAATCTGAAGCACATCTCTTTGAATTGATAAACCAAACAAGTCAAAAGCATCTAGTCCAAAAATGTTCTGTGTCGATTTGGCCTGAAGAACTACAAAAGCAACTGTTTTTGTTACACCTTGAAAAGAGGCGGGCAGGCTACACGTTCCTAGCACGGGAATATTTTGACCTGTATAAGCTGTTAACACTTGCTGTGACGGCGACAATTTTGGCGAACCCAGAAGTTCATAAGTATCGTTATTTATTAATGTGACAGCGGAACCAGTATCAAGCTGAAATTGCACCGTCTTATTTTCTATGAAGAGAGTCACAACCAGTTTTTGCTTGTGGCGCTCGACAGGTGCGCGAATGTGGGCAACGTCTGCTACGGTTTGTTTACTGCGCTTGCGCGGGCCGCGTAGTGAATTAAGCGGCGCAGACTCGGCACGCAGCGGATTAACAACACTGTCACTAGATGGCACTACCGCCGGATCGGCGTCCGCGCAAGCATGCGAAGCCACTCCAGATTTACTAACTACTGCACTACACTTTTGAGTAGCTACTTGATGTCTACTGTCACTAGCTACACAGTACTGGGCACTATTACAAGGAGCAGTTGCAGAAGGCACTATTTTCACTACAGGAATGCACTGTTCATAGTCATTTTGCTTGTCCCGATCCCTTTTCCGTTGCACTGTTTTACGCGCTCGTCGGCGCTTGCTACGTGGTGCACTATATAGTTTTGCCATAGGTGCAGAACTACTTTCTTGCAATTGAGATCCAAGGAAAGCACTGTTCAATTCCACAGCCCGTATAACCTTTACAGAATGAACTGTTCTCGCACTCTGCGAAGCACTGTTTCTAACGGTACCGTTCTTTGAGTTTTTAATTTGCATACACACAGACTGTACATGTCCTGTTTTGCCACATTGATAACAGGTTGCGTTGCGACTAGGGCAATGAGCACGCTTGTGGCGAGACACACACTGGGGGCAAGATTTACGTACATTTTTCTGAAATGAGCGTTGGCGCCCGTTATTCACATTACTGTTTCTAACACGACGGGGCGACCTTTGTGTCGCACTTTTACACTGGCTACTGGTCACTGTCTGTTCAGCACGGCCGGTAAAATTTAAAGAATCACTAGTGCTATACTGAGAACTACGGCTAGGAAAGTGTCCGTTGCGGCGCACTGAATTTACACTGTGGCTTTGCATTTCTACCTCTGCTAAATCAAAAGTATCATGCGCTTCAATAAGTTGCAGTACACTGTCTAATGAGGGGTCAGACTGTTTCAGAATTGCTGCTCTAATTCTGGGGTCCTGAATATTCTGCTTAATCGCATCCCTCAACATCACGTCACTATACGAAAGTCCACAAGAGCAAGTAAATTTACATTGGCGGGTTAAGCCCTTCAACTCAGTGATCCACTCTTGGTGTGACTGCTCAGGTAATTTTTTAAGTCTGAAAAATCGGTACCGTGCCGCAGCTACGAGAACTTTTCTCTCATAATGAGCATTTAGTGCCTCTACTATTTGTTCAAAGTCTACATCACGAGGAGATACGTCGGGGAAAAGTGGTTGGGGCCCACCACAGATAATAGCAGATGCTTCACTTTCTGACCTGTAATTTGATGAGCCGCGACGAGTTCTTGAAACGTTCGTTGTACTGGCGAAACGTAGGAAGCGTTGCGGCGGCAGGTGTGGGCTGCTGAAGCGGCGGCTGTTGTTGTTGGTTAGCTGCTTGCGCTGTGAGCTGGGCCACAGCCTGCAGGAGTTGTGTTATTTGCGCCGTCTGTAACTGAATAATTAAGTTTGGGTTCGGGGTAGTGGCCATGCTGACCGATTAGGCGCCGCGCATACAAGTAAATTATAACAAAACCCAAATGCAATATGAAAGAGGACGAGTTGCAACAAAAAAGTCCACAAAACACGTAACAAAATATCTTCCCCCAAAATCTTATAATAAGGGTGGGTGGGCGGGAGCAATTTTTGCGTGCTCCGACTGCTGTTGTCTGGCTGCTGCAAGCGGGCTGGTCCAAGGTTCTATCACTCCTCGTCGCCACTTTTGTATCCCATCCTCGTCACCACTTTTGTGTCCCAGCCTCGTCGCCGCTTTTGAGTCTCGTTTCCGTCGTAGGTGTCGGTGGCCGAGTGGAATGAGACCGACACAGGAATAAAGATAGCACGCTGGTGCAGGTACGGAGAGGAGCAGCCAGAAACTAGAAACACTAGAGTAAATTAGAATGAGATATATATTGCTCAGAATTTATACAATACTTAACTTTTACATAGTACTGCAGAAGGCTGATACATAGTTGTGCTAGAGGCCTGCCTAGTGCCTGTACGATAGCCAAGTCTTCACTGGTGCCTATCTGATTACGAAGGTCCTAACTGGTTGCTATCTCAGTCCCAAGTGAACGATCGTTCAGTGGTGGCCACGAGCGGGGTTGCAGCAGAGGGCGCTCGTGGCTGTCGTCGTAAGAATGCCGCGCCGTGCGTGCATGTCGGCGCGCGGCGAAAGTAGGTGGCGCGCAGTTTGGACTTGTGCGACACCACATAATGAACCAGAAACTAGTTCGTAAATAAACATAAATTAGTGCAACAAGAACAGATTGTTCGTTTTCAATCCTAAATATGGATTTGCCGATATAGTAATAAGGACAGTTTACAACTCACCGCAACGACATGGCGACGAGCTGCCACAGACACATATAAAACACTTTCAGCTATCGTAAAAAGCCCTTCTTCAGAAAATAGAACACTCACGCAATCACAGAGGCACAGAACAAAGTCAAACATCCGTCACATTCGGCTGCAGTACTTCGAATCACGCTCTGCGGTGTGTAAGTAGGAGGGGGGAGGGGTTGATAGGAAGGGTGCGTCACGGTGGTGGGGATGGATGCAGCATGGCCTAGATGGGAGGAACGAGATGCAGCTTAGTAATGGAGTGGGCAGGCGCGTAAGAGGAGGAAAGTAAAATAAAAATGAATATTTAAATATAAATCGGCGCCCACGCGTCCACTCACTCTCTCTCTCTCTCTCTCACACACACACACACCACTCAAAATAGCAGAGGTCAAGGGTAAAGAGGTAGGAACTGTAGGGTGTGGAAAAAAGGGATCTTATCGTAGTTTGAGGCCTGATTCATTTCGGGATCGGATTGAATTGTAGGGATAACTCCCATCTATACAGATCAGAAAAGCTGGTGATGAGTAGGAGGATCCACCCAGGTTGTGTTCCACTGAATGCTGCACCACAGTTTCCTGGCGGTGACCATTCATCCTAATGGACAGCTGGTTGTTCGTCATGCCAATATAAGAAGCTGCGCAGTGATTGCAGCACAGTTGGTAAACTACATGACTGCTTTCACAGGTGGCCCAACGTCCGATAGGGCCTGTGACAGGACTGGAATAGTAAGTGCTGAGTATGTGAATTGGACACATCTTGCAGCAGTGTCTTCCCCAGGGATATGATTTGGGGTGGCATACGGATGCACTAGGATGTTAATGGACGTTGCGAGGGTGACGGAACACCACTTTAGAAGGGGTGGGATGAATCTTGGGTAGGATGTCTCTCATTTCTGGGCATGAGGACAGATAATCAAAACCTTGGCGAAGGATGCAGTTTAGTTGTTCGAGTCCTGGGTGACAAGGGGAGCGCTCTTTTGTGAATGGTTACTGGTGGTAGAGGGAGGATTCGGGATGTGTGGTGATATGGCACGGGAGATCTATTTGCGGACTAGGTCTGTGGGATAGTTTATGTCTGTGAAGGCCTTTGTGAGGCCTTAAGCATATACAGAAAGGGAGTTCATGTCACTGCAGATACGCTGTCCATGGTGGCCAATCTTTAAGGGTGGGATTTTTGATGTGGAGGGATGGCAACTGTCAAATGTAGGTACTGTTGGTGGTTGGTAGGTTTAATATAGACGGAAATGTGATGGAGCCATCAGTGACGTTGAGGTTCACATCCAGGAGGGTAGGTTGAGAAAGACCAGGTGAAGTGGATGAGAAGGAGTTGAGCGTTTGAAGGAAGGAGGATAGGGTGTCTTGGCTCTGAGTGCACTGATACTGTACATCACAAGCGGCTTCTAATAAAATCGCGTGCTTTTGGAACATCGCCCCAATAGTGCGACTGGATTCACGAATTGACTGTAAGAAGGACACAGTTCTTAGTAATTGACTGTAAGTCATCGAGTAAAACAGAAGTGATATCTGGCTTTCCCCAGGGGTGCGTTAAATGTCTCCTACTCTTCCTTGTGTTTATAAACGATTTAGGGGACAATCTGAATAGCTCCCTTAGACTGTTCGCGGATTCGCGGATGATGTTGTCGTTTATCGTTTAGTGAAGTCAACAGAAGATCAAAAGCAGCTGCAAACGGATTTAGACAAAATTTCTAGATGGTGCGAAAATTGGCAATTAATACTAAATAATGATAAATGTGAAGTAATACACATGAGCACTAAAAGAAATCCGCTGAATTTCAATTACAGGATAAATCAGTCAAACCTTAAGGTCAAAAATTCTACCAAATACCTAGGGGTTACAATTACGAACGACTTAGACGGGAGAGAGCACACATAAAATATTGTGGGGAAGGAGAACCAAAGGTTTCATTTGTAGAACGCTTCGAAGATGCAACAGCTCCACTAAAGAGACTGCCTACATCACACTTGTGCGTCGTCTCGTGGAGTACTGTTGCCCAGTGTGGGATCCTCACCAGGTGGAACTGACGGAAGACATTGAAAAGGTCCAGAGAAGGGCAGCTAGATTTGTTTTATCACGTTGCAGGGGGGAAAGCATCACGGAAATGTTGCACGATTTGAGGTGAAAATCATTAAGAGAAAGACTTTATTCATTGCGGCGAGATCTGTTTGCTAAATTTCAGTCATCGACTTTTACTTCTGAATGTGAAAAGATTTTGCTAGCACCCACCTACATAGGGAGACATGACCATCCCACTAGAATAAGAGAAGTCAGATCGAAAACGAAACAATGTAGGTGTTCTTTCTTCCCGCGCTATTAGAGGTATTTGAGAGTATCAATGTAGCTGTAGTCCAGATCATGAAAATATCAATAAACCTGAATCAGGCCAGAGGTTTAGATTTTAGGGATGCTAGGAAGAATTCCTCCAGACGGCCCATAAACAGGTTGGCATAGGAGGGTTCCATGCAAGTGCCCTTAGCCATGCCACGGATTTGATGGTAAACTTTCCCCTGAAAGAAAAAGTAGTTGTTAGATAAAGATTATGAGGGTTATGAGGAATGAGGTATCAGGCTTGAATTCCGATGGGACGATGGGAGAGGTTGTGTTCGAGAGTGACAAGGCCATGGGCATGTGGGATATTGGTGTATTGGGAGGTGGCATCCACTACGACAAGTAGGGATCCAGGAGGCAAAGGGGTGAGAATGGCGGAGAGTCGGTGAAGGAAGTGGTTGGTATCCTTGATAGGGGAGGATAGATTTTGGACAGTTGTTTGAAGGTGTTGGAAAACGAGGGCTGAAATTCTTTCGGTAGGATCACAGTAGCCAGCCACAATTGGGAGTCCAGGATTATTAGATTAGTGGATGTTGGAGAGCATGTAGAAGGTGGGTGTGTGGGGTGCTGTTGGGGTGAGGAGGGAGATGGATTCAGGGGAGAGTTTCTGGGAGAGGCCATAGGATTTTAACAGGGATTGGAGATCTTGTTGGACTTCAGGGATGGGGTCATTACGGCACATCTGGAAGAGTCAGAAAGTTGGCGAAGCCTTTCTGCCAGGTAGTCACTCTGATCCATAACTACAATACTGGAACCTTTATCTGCAGGGAGAATGATTATGTCGGGATTTGTTTTGAGGTTGTGGATGGCTCTCCTTTCTTCTACTGAAAGGTTTTAGTTCTTAGGAAGGAACTTGGGGAAAGGTGGTGAGGCCAAGATGGACGTGAGGAATTATTGGGGGTAACCAGGGGGTGGTTAGGTGGGAGTGCAGGGGAATCTCTATTGGATGTTGGTATGAACTGGGACAGGCAGGGTTCAATGTTTGGATTCAGTTGGCTACGGTCAGAGCCCAGAGGGATTGGTGACAAAGTAGTGTTTCCATCGTAGGGATCTGGAAAAGAAGAGCAGGTCTTCGACAAGACCAACATGATTGAATTGGGGGGTATGGCTGAGGGTAAGACCTTTGGATAAAAGGGAAACTTCAATGGGGTTTAGGATTTGTGTGAATAGGTTAACCACAGTGTTCTGGCGTTGTTTTTGTATTGGATGTTGTGGAGTGCTGGTAGAGAGTTTGGAGGGATGAGGTAGGTTCAAGAGTTCAGCTAAGCAAGGTCTGGGAGCTATTAGGGGTACACAAGGAGGAACACTGTGGGTCAGATAAGGATTGGATATGGGTGCTCCAATGCAGCAATACGATTTCAGCAAGCTGTACAATTTGTGGAGGTGGTGTTTGGAGTGCTACGCCAGTTGCTGGAGAGCCAAGGATTCAATATGAGAGATGGGATGTATGTAGTTTGGATTGTACAATAATATTATCTTACAGAGGGAGAGGGGGGTAGTTACGGGATTTATGAGCCATGGTGAAATGGTTTTGTAGTGTTAGGTTCGTGAGGGGTAAGGATTGTTGGAATTTGAAAAGTGCAGGTCATTGTGTTAGGAGAGGTGGGATCCAGACAAGGGAATTTTTAAGATTAGACCGTTGGGAGGGATTCCACTATTTAGGCAAGATTTTTATGAATAGGATGTGGGATTGGGTTTTGGCCAGGAAAAGGGATACTTTCCTGAACTGGTGCAGATAGTTGGCGCAAGAATCCATTGGGGCAGGGATGATGTAAGAAAAATGGTACATGGGGGCAGGGATGTGTAAGAAAAATGGAAAATGATGTGATAGTTGGTGTTATGGGATTATGAGGAGCCTAAGAACTGGGAAGTGGTTTCTCAACACGCAAAATACGCACCAGGCACGCCAAAGTTCAGAAATTCACCCACATAAGCACGCAGAAACACGCTTAAGCGCGCTAAACAACGGCAAAGTCCGGAAAATCACGCACAAGAACACTATCTCTCGAACAAACAGTTATTTAAATTAGTCCATGACTGTGAACTACCCTCAAGCTGTCTTTTTCCCAATTTAATTTTATCTTGGTTACTGATCCCCCTAACAAATCCATCCTTACACGCCATAAGAAAATAACTGGATAATTGCTGTCATTAGAAAAATACTTATTATTTCCTGCTTAAAACCACGGATTACTGGCAAACTAACATTTGAATTACCTACTTCAGCTCGCACTTTCTCAATATTTTGCTGTAGCTGCACCTTTTCCTGATCAATTCTCCCACTACATTCTTTTATCTCCATTTCACAACCCGCCATCCTATCCGTTAAATTATTTACTTCAGCTGTAGTTGCCTTTTCAAAATTATCTTGTCGTTGCACAGTCTTCATTACATTGTTGATCAATTTATGCTGTACCTTTTCCATTTTATTAACTAAATTATCTCTAATGCACTTTATTATTAACAGAATAAACTTCAAAAATGTTCAAATGTTTGTAGAGCTTATGGGACTTAACTACTGGATCATCAGACCCTAAACTTACAAACTACTTATGAACTAGCTACAACTAAGGACGGCACAAATATCCATGCCCGAGGGGGGATTCGAACCCCCGACCGTAGTGACCGTGTAGACCGTGACTGAAGTGCCTCAGTCCCCTCGGCCAACGTGGCCGGCGAATAAACTTCCTCCTCCCCCAGTTTGCACACTTCTGTCTTCACATCGTTTAATTTTGATTCTACCATTCCATCCACTTCCGATTTAAATGTTACTACTCAATCACGCAAAGGCCGCATAATCACGCAGCAGAACGCAATATTCCCTAGACATAGTACGCAAACAGATCTCCTCTGCCATATCCCCAGACGTCCCAAATCCTCCCTCTACCACCAGTAACCATCCACAAAAAAAACGCTTCCCTTGTCACCCAGTACTACCCAGGACTCGAACAACTAAACTGCATCCTTCTCCAAGGTTTTGATTTTCTGTCCTCATCCCCTAAAAGACATCCTGCCCAGGATTCATCCCACCCTTCCTAAAGTGCTGTTCTGTCGTCCTCGCAACTTCCATAACATCCTAGTCCATCCCTATGCCACTCCAAAATATATCCCAGGGGAAGAGCCCGCTCCAAGACGTGTCCAATCCACCCACCCAACACTTCCTACTCCAGTCCTGTCACAGGCATATCCTACCCTATCAGACGCTGGACCACCTGTGAAAGCTGTCATGTAATTTACCAACTGTGCTGCAATGACTGCCCAGCTTTCTATATTGGCTAGACACTAACCAGCTGTTCATTAGAATGAATGGCCACCGCCAAACTGTGTCCAAAAACAAGGTCTACCACCCTGTGGCACAGCATGCAGTGGAACAACTGCTTGATTTCAATGGTTGCTTCACAACCCGAGCCATCTGGATCCTCCCACCCACCACCAGCTTTTCTGAACTGCACAGATGGGAGTTATCTCTACAATACAATCCGATCCCGAAATTATTCAGGCTTTAGCCTACGATAAATTCCCTTTTTTCTACACCCTACAATTCCTACCGCTTAACCCTAAACTTCTGCTAATTTGAGTGGTGTGTGTGTGGGGGGGGGGGGGGATGGGTGGGGGGAGGGGAGGGAGACGTGCGCGCTCGTATTATATTTATGTATTCCTTTTTATTTATTTTTATTTTATTTTCCTTCCGGCACCCGCCTCCCCACTCCATTCCTAAGCTGCATCTCGTTCCTCCCATTTAGGTCGTGCTCTACCCATCCCCACCACCTTGACGCAACCTTGCTATCCCACCTCTCCTCCCCTATTTACACACAGCAGAGCGTGATTCGAAGTGCGGCAGGCGGAGGTGACGATTGTGTCTGTGTGATTACGTGAATGTGGACATGGACGATATCTGAAAGTGTTGTTTGTGTGTGTCTTTGTTATGGGTCTGTCTCAGCTCGTCGCCACATCTTTGCGGTGAGTTGTAAACTAATCTTAGTAGTACTGGGTGATCAAAAAGTCAGTATAAATTTGAAATCTTAATAAATCACGGATCAATGTAGATAGAGAGGTAAAAATTGACACACATGCTTGGAATCACATGGGGTTTTATTAGGAAAAAAATACAAGGCCGACAGGTGGCGCTTCATCTGATTAGAAAAGCAATAATTAGTATAGCAGATTAAGACAAAGCAAAGGATGATGTTCTTCACAGGAAATGCTCAATATGCTCAGCATCATTCCTCAATAATAGCTTTAGTCGAGGAATAATGTTGTGAACAGCACTGTAAGCATGTCCTCAGTTATGGTGAGCCATTGGCGTCGGATGTTGTCTTTCAGCATCCCTAAATATGTCCGTCGATCACGATACACTTCAGCTATCCCCAAAGCCAATAATCACACAGACTGAGGTCTGGGGGCCTGGGAGGCCAAGCATGACGAAAGTGGCGGCTGAGCACACGATCATCACCAAACGACGCACGCAAGAGATCTTTCATGCGTCTAGCAATACTTTTTTTTTCTTTTTTAAAAAGAAACCCCATGTTATTCCAAGCATGTGTGTCAATTTTTACCTCTTTATCTACATTATTCCGTGATTTATTAAGTTTTCAAATTTATACTCAGTTTTTGATCACCCGGTATATTTTCAATTCTAACTTGGACTTTCCAATACTATATATGGATTTGTTCTACCAAGAAGTGACGGAAGAATCCATTTATAACAATTATAATTATAAAATTATTAATTATCCGAAAAAATAACACTGACATATGGCAACACCAGGCGCTTGCAGGAGCTCTTTTACACCTGCATTTAGTACAGGCAGGGCAAGACCATATTTTGATTTATTATTATTCCCTTTGAGTTCAGAATTCACAAAAAAGATAGATATGACAATGGTACCCACATTTGTACACAGTAAATCAATTATTAGTTGTGCGAGATTTGTGTGCGAATGTGCCTGTCTTAACTTTTCCTTTTTTGCTGCTGCACAAAAGTTTATGTTCATAAATTAAAATTTCAGCTTATATATATGTAGATATTGTAATTGTAGCTCAAGCACCCAGAACACTAGTTTGTCGAGGCTGCCTATGCCAACACGGCATAGTGAGACAGTAGGATTTCTAGCTACGTGTTTGGCTACATCCCAAGTCTAGGAGCCAAATGTTCAGTCGTTGATTCAAGGCCCAAGATTGCCATTAAACATGAAAACACAGTCTTCAAAGTGTTTGTTTTCAATAAATCACCATAGGCATGGTTAACTTTACAAATAACCGACCCACAAATCAAACCAAATGTTCAAATGTTTGTTAAGCTTAAGGGACTTAACTACGGGGTCATCAGTCCCTAAACTTACAAACTACTTATGAACTACCTACAACTAAGGACGGCACAAATATCCATGCCCGAGGGGGGATTCGAACCCCCGACCGTAGTGGCCGTGCAGACCGTGACTGGAGCGCCTCAGTCCCCTCGGCCACCGCGGCCGGCAACCGACCCACCCACGGATTGATTAGTCTTTTTAAAATGTCTGAGTTTGTTCTTCCAGTTTCTTTACACAGACGCAAGTCCTGATAATTATTATTGACTCAGTTCAGTGAAACTTTATAAATAGCTAGCACTTTCAGTTAGTAGTCTGAAATTAAATTCACAGTCTATGTGTTTTGATTGTTCAAATACCAGTTTCGGGAGATCATAGCAAGTCCGAATGTATCACTTAGTTCAAGTTCAGCCTCCCAAATACGAATATGCAAAATTAGCGTGCTCGAAAATAAATTAATAAGGTTCCAAATCACAGTTTGAAAACCACGATAAACGCACATTCGAAGTATTCCTCGATAAAGTTCACCAATCTTCTGAGAGACTGTGCAACTTCGCACTCGTGCAGTTCAACCAGAAAAATAACAATTAAAAATAAGAAAAAGGATACAAAGAGAGAGAAAATTACGAAGTGTGGAGTGGTACCAGAGTCGCACGAGAAATTGAATGTCACGTATCTTAACCGCAGGACACCAAAGTTCTTCCAAGTCCCGCTCACAACCGCCATATCGAAAATTCGTCCAAGTCCACGAAGTGAATGTTAAGTCACTGCGAGTCTTACGGCAAACTGACTGCAGCTGTCTGCCTGCAGCAGTCTGCCCAAAATCAAGGGGCGACCTCCATGTATAGGTTTCTCTGAAAAACCTTAAACAGCTCTTACTCAGTAGGTAAAAGTTTTATGTCAATTTGATCAGAAATTTCATCAGCGTTCCAGTTCTGTAAGTACTTATTTTGTGCATTGAATGGCTTGGATGAAAATGCATCTCTAGTTCCAAGTTCATTACTGTCATTACAGAGTTTGTTAAATAAGCAAAACCAATTAATTTATCTAGTCTACATAGGATCTTACTATTCAAAGAACATTTTTACTGTCGCTATATTGTTTATTTAAATGAATTCTATCCCTTAAACAATTAAAGTTTGTCACAAAACATTTGTTACTGAGTAATTCGTAAATGGTAATCGCTACAACACTTTTAAGATTAGATTCCGATAGAGCTCTGCGATATCTATCCATTGCCACTCCGCGTATTAAAATCGGTCCACAGTTACAAATCTTTAAAGTTACAGTCGTTACAAAATAGTTCAAAAGCTGAGGGTGACGCCGTAAGTGTATTTACACCATTTTATTCGTCTCATTATTCGTCTCATTGGTTTGCGAATAATTAATTTCTTTCTGTTACTTTTGTTTTTGTCGGAGTCTTGGTTAGTTTAAGTAGTTTGTAAGTTTAGGGACTGATGACCACAGAAGTTTGGTCCCTTGGGATTACAAGTGTGCCACGGCAGAGCGGCCGAGCTCATTGAGGCGCTATGTTCCGATGCGCGAAGCATGAATGTTTGTGTCGTCTTTAGTATAAGGTAGTTTATAAGTAGTTTGTAAGTTTAGGGACTGATGACCCCGCAGTTAGGTACCTTAAGTTTAACAAACATTTGAACATTTGATTACAAGTGTTTCAACATTTAAATTTGGTTTTAGCAGTCACGTGACATGCAGCCTCTAGCTTCTGCTGGCCACGTGCGCGATCAACTCACAACCCGACAACGCGACTGTCGACGAACTGTAGCGATCCTGCACAGCGCGCATGTTTATAAAAGTAAACTCTAGTCAAATGTTTGTAAATCTTATGGGACTTAACTACGGGGTCATCAGTCCCTAAACTTACAAACTACGTATGAACTACTTACGAACTAGGACGGCACAAATATCCATGCCCGAGGGGGGGATTCGAACCCCCGACCGTTGTGGCCGTGCAGACCGTGACTGAAGCGCCTCAGTCTCCTCGGCCACCGCGGCCGGCTAAACTCTAGTCCATGGCTGAACTGCCACAAGTGTGTAGTATATCACACATCTAGCGGAAATGAAACAAATCATAAACCTATTTTGCAGATTGAACATCATGGACTTAGTTACATTCAGCACAACTCGTTTATTCTATTCTTCGTACTGAGTAAAATGATCAGTTTGGTCTTTGGCTTGTGGAATTACATATCCGGCTATCTGTTGAAGTATATGATCCAGAATGTCTTCGAGCTTCTTCACGAGGGATCTGGGACTTACATATCGGACATTTGCTATTTCCCACCTCAATTGTAGTGGAGAAAAGTTTGCTCCGTCTGATTTATTATGCGAATTCTATATATCGGTAGCATCCCAGATTTTGCTCTGTTTCGTTTATTCAGCCCATGAACTTATTACGTACATGTGTGAACTAGTATTTCTGAAGAAGACGAATATTTACATCCGTGAAACCTTGCTCAAAGTTTACTAAATCATTATTGTTGCCACTTTTTCGATGATTATTGATTTTCTATCATGTAACCATTGCTGAGGCGCAGTCATCTTTAAAATATTTAATATATTTACATGTATGTAGATCGGCGAATGGAAGCCACAACGAACTGCAATGAATAGGTGTGCAATCGTGGGGAGGTTTCTTTCATTTCCTGGAGGTTTCGCATTTCTGTCTTGTTTCGTTGCTTTTATGTGAACGATTTAAACTGCACCATTTCCTTACGGATCCACTACAGTTGCGTAATTAGTTTCTTTACATTTTAGCCTAACATCAGTTTCGAGAGTTTTTCTTTCATTTGATGAAGGTTTCAAATTTCAATCTTGTTTCGTCGACTTTGTGTGACCCTATGACTTAATGGACGCAATGCACATCAGTACACACTCCGCTGCAGAGTGAAAGTTTCATTCTGGAAACATCCTTAGGCTGTGGTTAAGCCATGTCTCCACCATATCCTTTCTTCCAGAAGTGCTAGTCTTGGTAGGTTCGCAGGAGAGCTTCTGTGAAGTTTGGAAAGTAGGAGGCGAGGTCCTGGCGGAAGTAAAGTTGTGAGGCGGCATCGTGAGGCGTGTCGGGAAAGTTAAGTCGGTAGAGCGCTTGCCCGCGAAAGGCAAAAGTCCCAGGTTCGAGTCCCGGTTGCGGCACTCAGTTTTAATCTGCCAGGAAGTTTCGACACACTTCATGTTTACATCCAATTAAATATCGTATTTGAATCGTGTGTGTGTGTGTGTGTGTGTGCGTGTGTGTGTGTGTGTGTGTTTCAGAATCTACATGGTAAGCTAGTGCTACAGCATCCTTATTGTGAAGCTTACTAAGCACTGTGATACATTACCGCAATTCTGTGTCATGAACTCGTTACGGTAGACTTCTTCGCCGTACCACATCTAAATTAGATTCAATTGAAGGACAGCAGTAAGATAAAAGCAGAGACACCTGCTACACTGCTGAAAGAAGTACCGGTACTGATTGCAATCAAAACAAAATGTTAGTCTTTCATGGGCAATTACACTTGTACCATGACAGATAAGACCCACAGATTTTGGATTCGTTTATTTTTTCGCTATGGCTCAAAAACGTTTCTGTACGGACCTTTGTATCTCTGGCGCTTGGTTACTCGTTTAACTTTCCAATAAAACAGAGGTTCTTTTCTCGGACCGTGCAAAAGAAACGTGACGTCCTTGGTGCGTTTTTCTTTCAGGTTTGCATATGGGCAGTAACTGTCCACGCCAGTCGTCGCACAAGGACGTAGCGCACTGCATTCTGAAGAACTCGTTCTCCACGGGGAGCAGTTTAAACAGGATGCTTACTTAAGCTGTAGGGCATCGTAATGGATGACTGCGCGTCTTCGAGTATGAAGAAAAGCACATTCATACAATATAGGAATTATACTCTTGGATCTAGCGGTATGTCAATTCAGTTTTAAATACAGCAATTAAATACCAAATACTAGAGACCAACAATTATAATAGAATAGTCAAAAGTATGTGGATCAGTGTGCTAACTATCATATAAATAAAAATACACAGCATCCCTTAGAGTATTGGAATCTACATTCGCGAGGAATGAAGACAAAAGAAAACCCAAGAAATCATGAAAATATTTAATTCGTTGTGAAGCGTGTAACTCTCAATACGCATGACAAACAAGTGCGCCCAGTTATTCCGGAAACACAGTCATGCCCAATATGTTGTTGAGGTCTTCAGTCTGGTTTGATGCAGATTTTCAAGCCAGTGTATCCTGTGGATCCCTCATCAAAAAAAAGTTCAAATGTTTGTAGAACTTATGGGACTTAACTACTGGGTCATCAGTCCCTAAGCTTACAAACTACTTATGAACTAACTAAAACTAAGGACGGCACAAATATCCATGCCCGAGGAGGGATTCGAACCCCCGACCGTAGTGGCCGTGCAGACCGCGACTGGAGCGCCTCAGTCCCCTCGGCCACCGCGGCCGGCGATCCCTCATCATCTCCGCCTAAGAACTAAGAACAGCCACCCACTTTCATTAGAACCTACTGACTGCATTTCATATCGTGGTCTCCATCTGCGATTCCCTCCCCCCCCCCCCCCCCCATGGCGATTCCTTTTTGACTCCCTTCTTGTAGTGTAGATACGTAAAAAATTCGTTTCTCCCCACTACTCTCTAGGATTTCTCATCAATTGAGCGATCTACCCATCTAGTCTACATCATTCTTTTGTAGAACCATATTACAAAAGTTTCTATCCTCATCTTGTATGAACTTATTATCGTCTACTTTTCACTTCTGTACAAGTCGACATTCCATTTAAATATATTCAATATATATAGTGTCCGTTCTTTCGGACATGTTGAAAGAACAGACGCTACTTGATCCTGCAGTTATTGTTATTGTGGTCTTCAGTCCGCAGACAGGTTTGATGCAGCTCTCCACGCTACCCTGTCCTGTGCAAACCTCTTCATTTGAGAATATGTACGGCAACCTACATCCTTTTGAATCTGCTTACTGTATTCGTCCCTCGATCTCCCTTTACGATTTTTACCCCACACACTTCCATCTGATGCTAAGTAGACGATTTCTTGATGTCTCAGAATGTGTCGCACCATCCTGTTCCTTCTCTTAGTCAGGATATGCCAGAAACACCTTTTCTCACCAATTCAGTTTAACACCTCCTTATTAGTTACGTGATGTACCCATCTAATATTCATTCGTCTGTAGTACCACATTTCGAAAACTTCTATCATCTTTTTGTCTGAACTACTTATCGTCCACGTTGCCCTTCCATAGAATGCTACCCTCCAGACAAATGCTTTCAAAAGGAACATTTAAACTGATACTGGATGTCAACAATTTTTGCTTCTTCAGGAACGTTTTTCTTTCCCATATCCATTCTGCATTTTATATCTTCTTTACTTCGGCCATCAAATGTTTTTTTGCTACCCAAATTATAAAACTTATCTACTACTTTTAATGTCTCATTACCTAATCTAATTCCTTCAGCAACGTCTGATTTCTGACGCTACATTCCATTACCCTCGTTTTACTCTTGTTAATGTTCATCTTATACCTTCCTTTCAAGACTCTGTCCGTTCCGTTCAATTGCTCTTCCAGGTCCTTTGTGTCTCTGACAGAATTACTATGTCGTTAGCAAACTGCAAGGTTTTTATTCCCTCTCTCTGGATTAAATTCCCTCTCCAAATTTCTAGTTCCATCCCTTCAAAGATTGTTGAAAAATGTTCAAATGTTTGTAAATCTATCGGACCAAACTGCGTGGTCATCAGTCCGTAGCTTACAAACTACTTAAACAAAGGTAAACTAACCTAAGGTCAACACACACACCCATGACACTGGGAGGACGTTTCCAAGACAACATCCATCTGCACGAACAGTTCGATAACGTTTGCAGCAGCATGGACTATCAGCTCAGAGACCACGACTGCAGTTACCCTTGATGCTGCATCACAGACAGAAGCGCCTGCAATGGTGTACGGAATGACGAACCTGGCTGCACAAATGGCAAAACGGCAATTTTTCGGCTGAATCCAGGTTCTGTTTACAGCATCGTGTGCTCGCATCCGTGTTTGGCGAGATCGAGGTGAACGCACATTGAACGCGTGTACTCCTCATCGCCATACTGGCGTATCACCCGGTTGGATGGCATGGGTTGCCATTGGTTACACGTGTCGGTGAACCTCTTGTTCGCATCAACGGCACTTTGAACAGTGGCCGTTATATTTCTGATGTGTTACGACCCCTTTATTCGATCCCTGCGAAACCCTAAATTTTACCAGGACAACGCACGACCGCATGTTGTAGGTTCTGACGGGCCTTTCTGGATACGGATAATGTTCGACTGCTGCCCTGGCCAGCACATTCTCCAGATATCTCACTAACTGAAAACGTCTGGTTAATGGTGGCCGAGCACCTAGCTCGTTACAATACGCCAGTCACTACTCTTGATTAACTGTGGTATCATGTTGAAGCTGCATGGGCATCTGTACCTGTACACGCCATCCAAGCTCTGGCTCAATGCCCAGACGTATCAAGGCCGCTATTACGCCCCGAGGTGGTTGGTCTAGGTACTGATATCTAAGGGTGTATGCACCCAACCTGCGTGAAAATGTAATCACATGTCAGTTCTAGTATAATATATTTGTCCAATGGATACCCATTTGTCATCTGCATTTCTTCTTGGTGTAGCAATTTTAATGGCCAGTAGTGTAATTAGGCAGTCATTTCTGCCGCGCCGAAATGACCGCTTGCTTTAAGGCTTCATGTTACGGACTGGGCAGCCTTCCCGCCGGAGGTTTAGTTCTTCCTTGGGCCTGGATGTGTGTGTTGTCCTACGTCTCAGTTTGTAAGTCTAGGGACTGATGAGCGTAGCACTTTGGTCCAATACGTTTACGAACATTTAAAAAAATGTTCAAATGTTTGTAAATCTATCGGACCAAACTGCGTGGTCATCAGTCCGTAGCTTACAAACTACTTAAACCTAGGTAAACTAACCTAAGGACAAAACACACACCCATGCCCCAGGAAGGACTCGAACCTCCGACAGCGAGCAACCGCGTGCTCCGCAGCGAGACGCTTTAGACCGCTCGGCTACTCCACCGCGGCACAGTTTGTTCAATATACAGATTGAACAACAATGGGGAAAGGCTACAACACGGCGGATTAGCCGTGCGCACTAGGGCGCCGTGCTGCGGTGGGCGCGGCCGTTCGCCGTCGGGGGTTCGAGTCGCCCCTCGAGCATGGGTGTATGTGTTGTCCTTAGGCTGGTTTAAGTAGTTTGGAGCTAGGGACTAATAACCGAGCAGTTACAAACCTTTGATTTGTTGAAAGGTTACAACCCTGTCTTATTCCCTTCCCTACCACTGCGACCGTTTCATGCCCTTCGACTCTAATAATTGCTGTCTGGTTTTTGTACAAGTTGATTATAACTCTTCGCTCCCTATATTTTACCTGCAGCTATTATCTATTAATATTCACGGAATGTATGACATTCGCAGTTAATGTTGTACATTCCGTGAATATGAATGTTCAAAAATATTTTCTAACCCTTAAATTAATTTTCTACGATAACGAATTCCCTTCTTCAGAAATGGCTTGGTTCCCATTGCCAGTCTGCGTTTTTTTTCTTCTCTGTTTTGAGTGAGTACGGTGTAAATTTCATGGAACAGCACATCGTCATACGGCATGACAATGCAGGATGCCATTCCGCTGCTGCTGATCAGGAGGTCTTGCGCCGCTGCCAGTGGAAGATTCTGGAACGCCCGACTAAGTTTCAACATTCTTTTGATCTTCACATCTCAAACACTTCGATTATCTTCTGTTCCGATTTTCCCACGGTTCTCGTTTCACTTTCATACAAAAACTGAGCTTTAACGTATATTCTCTTAATGTTCTTCGTCCATTAAGGCCAATTTTTGATAACCGAAGAATCCTCTTGACCACGAAAGGTTATTTTTCTTCCAAAGTATCAGAATTCACTAACTTCGTCTGCTTCGTGATCAGTAATTTTGGTGTTCAGTTGCTCGAAATTTTCGTTTCTGCTATTTCTCTTGTCCCTCTATTGACTCCTCTACTACCATATTCTGTACTCAGTAGACTCGAGTGTATTCCCCTGATCCTGTAATTCTTCGTCACTTCACTGCGGATAACAATATCATCATAAAATCTGATCATTGATATTCTTTTACCCTGAATTGTGACCCCACTATTGAACCTGTTTATTATTTGCGCCATTGCTACTCGATGTATATATTGAACAATATCCCTATCTTATATCCTTTTTATGCACACTTCTCATTATTTAGAGTCAATTGCCAATTTTTACGACATTGTGATATGTTATTTAGTCGTTCTGCAGTTGGTTTTGATCTTTAGATGATTTTACTATACGGTAAATAACGGCGTAATCTGCAAACAACCTAAGAGAGCTGCTTAGATTTTTCCCAAATCGTTTATGTAAATAAGGACAAGCAGAGAACCAATAACACTACCCTGTGGAACATCCGATATAATCTCTGTTTTAGTCGATGCCTTACCATCGATTACTACGACCTGTGTCCTTTCTGACAGGAAATCCCCTATGCAGTCACAAATTTGGGGCGATATACCATAACCATGCAATTTGATTAAAAGCCGTTTGTGAGGTACGGTGTCAAAAACCTTCTGGAAATCAAGAAGTACCTAATCAATTTGAGAACCCTTGTCGATAACACTCATGACTTCGTATGAGTAATAGAGTTAGTTGTGTTTCGCATGAACGATATTTTCTAAATCCGTATTGACCTTGGGGTCAATAGATCATTCTATTCGAGAGAGTTCATAATATTTGAATATAGGATATGCTCCAAAACCCTGCTGCAAATTGACGTTAATGAAATAGGCCTGTAGTTTAGTGGGTTATTCCTACTGATTTTCTTGAATATAGGTGTGACCTGTGCAACTTTCCAGTCTTTTGGTACAGATCCTTCTTTGAGCTAGCGGTTGTTTATGGCTGTTAAGTAATGAGCTATCGCTTCAGCATGATCAAATAGAAATCTAATGGATATATAGACCTGACCAGAAGACTTGTACCTGTTAAGTGATTTTAGTTGCTTCACTGCTCCGAGGATATCTACTTGAACCTTACTCGTTCTGGCCTCTGTTTGTAATTCGAAATCTGGAATATTGGTGCGTCTTCTTTGGTGAATGAGTTTCGAAAAGCTGTGTTTAGTAACTCTGCCTTAGTAGCGCTATCATTGGCAGGATCACCATTACTATCACATAGTGAGGGTATTGTTTGTGTTTTGCCCCTAGTATATTTAACAAAATCTCTTTGAGTTTTCAGTCAAATTTCGAGAAAGTGAGTCGTTGTGAAAAGTATTGTAGTCATCTCGCATTGAATTCCTCGCTAAATTTCGAGTTTCTGTGTGGGATCGCCAATCCTGGGGATTTTGTGTTCGTTTAAATTTAGCATGCCTTTTCCGTTGTTTTTGCAACAGTGTCCTGACCTGTTTTGTGTACCAAGAGGGATCACCTCCTTCTTTTATTAATTTATTTGGTAACAATACTATCAATCGCCGTCGATACCACTTCTTTGAATTGGAGCCACATCTACGTTTAGTGTTTGGAATAAGGGGAAACTGTCTTTCATGAAGCAATGTATGTATTTCTATCTGCTCTCCTGAACAAATATACTTTTCGTCTATTTTTGGTAACTTTGTGACTTCCGATACTTAATCTCTCTACGACAGCTCTGTGTTCACTAATATCTGTATCCGTTTTGATACTCGTTATGAGCTCAGAATTATTTGTTGCTAAGAGATCAAGTGTGGTTCGACACTCACAGACTAAACACGAAATCTCAAAACTACTCCAACTATGAAGCTGAAATTTTGCAGGAATGTAGTTTATAGGTACGTAGAAGACGTTAGCAAAGAAAGGATTTTGCGATGGGGCCGATAGTTCAAGAGATATGACGTCATAAACAAGGAAAACTTCCCTGTCTTGCGGCACGTGATGGTGTGACTTTATCAGTCCACTAATTGAGAAAGAGAGCACTTAGAGACTTGCAACAAACTTTAAACATATTTTCAAAGCTTTAGGAAACTTTTTCTCGCTGACAACACCATCAAAATGATGAAAGGGAAAACGTTTGCCGCTTACTACTTTTTCGGTGTTTATGCAGTAAAATTACAGCATTTGTCATAACGTTACAATTACACTATTAATTATATTCGCGTGAAACGTCACAGACAGTATACAGACATGCCACTGAACGTAAGTTATAAATTTTATCCTAGTACGACACACAGTTCATGAGATGTAGAGTCATAAACAATTAGGTTCATGAAAAGCCGCCACTCAAGCTTGACGTTTTGATTTATTTCGACTTTCCTACTCACTCTATTCGCGACATATTTTTCAGACATTTGAGATATACACCACTGGATGTACCTTCGAAATAATATCGTATTACAACATATAGTTCAGGTGCTATGACATTAAAGGCAATGAAATGCAAGAAAATTCGGCGTAATATGCAAGAGGTTGAAATTTACTACGTCTTTACTACCAACTCATTTACAACACATTTCGCAGTTGGTTTCCTCTGACAGTATCGTTGACAACTTTCAGCTGTGAAGCACACGCGGCTGCAGGCGAAAGCAATGGGCTATAGAGCTGCTGGACAAGGAAGAGACTGAAACAGTGTACATCCAACGAATACCCATTATTTCCGACAGATCTACATTTTAACTTCAAGAGTGTGCTGTTTTCAGTGAGACTTGCATTTTCTGTTGTGACTAATAAATCACAGGGCAATCTATTAAATACTGCGAAATGGATTTCACATCTCCATGTTCCTCATACGGACAAATTTATGTAGCGTGCTCAAGGGTGGGCAAACCAAAGATTTTATTCGTAGTAGCTCCTGGACAACTAACCATTTGTTTACAATTAAAGTTTAAATTAGTGTTACATATCATTTGTATCTTGATGAGTACCTTTCTTTGTTTTGATACTGCACTTATTATTTTGTACATTGCTCAAGACAGCCTTATTTCTTAAATATTCTCCCATAAATATAACACGTTTTCAGAAAAAAAGAGAGGGACATAGATAAAGAGAAAGAAGGGATAGGAGAAGTACTAACAGAAGGCTTCAATAAATAAAGAAATACCCGAGCAACGCCGGGTTTTCAGCTAGCAATAAATAAATTTAAATCCACCCACCTGTTTTCTGTTTATAGCAGCCTAGCCACATGCAGTATGATGAAATATACTCAGTAAGGTTGAAATTTGTATCTATCGTACCTTTATTGTTAAAGCTCATGGCCTAAGACTGCTTGCTAATAATGCTGATTAAAACAAGAAATGAAGCTATCAAGTGAAAACATATTATTATTATTGTTATTATTAGTCAGACACGATCACTATTACAATAAAAATACGTAGCAAAGATCGAAGTTACCGACAATCCCTTCTCCTAACTGCGCTTGCCCGCGAAAGGCAAAGGTTCCAGGTTCGAGTCCTGGTTCCAGCACACAATTTTAATCTGCCAGGAAGTTTCATGTTATACCGTTATTGAAAAAAGTAACTTTATTTATTAACAATCGCCGCGCGGGAGAGGCCGTGGGCTCTAAGGCGCCTTGCTGCGGAGGGTTGAGTCCTTCCTCGGGAAAAGCTGTGTGTGTTGTCCTTACAAAATAAATTAGTTTAAGTAGTTTGTTAATCTAGGGACTGATGACCAATGAATTTTGAACAGTTTTTTTAATTAGCAATTAACGGTTAAAAGGTCTTGGCCCTAGCTATGGTGACAGTGAATCATGCTCTCGTGTTCGGAATGTAATGGGAATACACTCCTAAATATTTCCCCATAAAACTCCAGTCGCTGTGAGTAGTGAATTTTTACTTTATTCGCCATCAAAGTGTAAATATGTTATTTAAGTTCAAATGTGGAACAAAACAAGTCGTGGCAATCATCTGCATATGAGATCATCGTAATTTTTATCAGAGAAGGAACTGTTCCGAGTTCATTAAAAGAATCACAATAAGCTAAAAACACTTTATTTACACAAAAATAAGAGAAATTGGCGCTAATTATATCTACAAAAGGAACAAAAAATATTATCAAGGCTCAAGTACTATATATATACAGTTAAACAACAAGTACAAAATACATGCATATATTTAATTAAGTCATAGAAAATAACTCTAGTATCGAATCGTGCAGCTGAACAGTCAAGAGTGAAAGCTACAGTCATATCAAGTAAGGCACGAAAATTAGCTATTATTGTTTGTGCTCGACAGAAATTTCTCACTGACACAGATATTTATACTGGTACCATCATTGTAAAAGAATATTTTAATTTAATATGTACAATACAAAACAATGACAATAGTTGCTTTCTTACCCTATTATGTACAAAATAACTAGGTTTGAGCAAATATACATATTGAAATATACATCTGTTAAAAGTAGGTCTTTATATACACTCTTAAATATCTTTTTATGTACAATTCATGGACGGAATCAGATAACACAGCTTGTACAGATCACTGCACTCTGTGGGCGGAATCGTTTTGTACTATTCAGAAAAAGTGAGTAAAATAAACGGTGCTTGCAACGTCTAAACGTACTAGGTACAGCTTCCCTTTGTCTTTATTTGGTGTTTTATATTGCATTATCAACCCTTCTAGTAATTCACAGTACATTGAGTTTACAAAAATGACTCATGAGCCAAACATTTTTTTACGAAAATAATGGTAATCCTGATTTAGGTAGGATCATTTGGACATAGATTTTTATGAACTGTCTTGATATGTCTCATCTACGACCACATATAAAGATATGTAGGACAGTCGACAAAGGGAAACTGTGTTACTAATCCTAGGTAGGTGATCACAAAGCTCTAGGGCTTCGCTGCACAGCCTCTGGTATCTACTAAGAATACAAACTCCGTGCAACATGTAACAAAAATACATTTTACAACAACTAACCTTATTAAATTTACACCAGTATGTATCTACATTTGCTATGCTAGTTATTGCTGTTATACTGGCATATACATACCTACATTTCTCTAAATAATACAAGTTTATGTACACATCTGAATTTCAATGTAATCTACATGTACCTGCTTTATGCTCTAGAGATATTTATACAATACAAATTCTACGTTATAACTTTTTGAATGTTAAAGAACTGCCACTATTTACAAAGCATATTTTAAGGAGGTGAGAAAATATTCTATAGATGTAACTAGTCTTCGTTATGTGTCGTCCGGACACATCATCGTTCTTGGTTTCAGGTATAAAAACAGTTAACCACATAAAATTGAAGTACACAAGCGTTTAAATGCAGTATGGCAAACAATACCAAAAAGACAGAATATTCATGTATTGCCAGTTGTCACGTACACTAATTACTAAGAATATTACTTTCCTTTATTTGAGATATGTGTAATATAATCTTGACATGATCTTCTCAGATGAAGAGGAAAAGCTTTGAGAAATTGCGGCAGATTGGGCAATTTAGCACCGTATAGAGAAGCAGCATTCCATCTGAAATGTTTCTTACAAATGAGCATTATGGGTTTTCTATTTCCTCTCAGAAATCATGTCTGTGACCAACTGACAGGTAAACCTCGAAGAATAAACAAATGTTATTTCATAATTTGTTACGAAAATACGAAATGAATAGCATTTCGAATTGACTTTGAAAACGCATGGGACCATTGTTTATTGAAAGAAGTTGTACTGATGTAAACAGAAAACACAATTTGTTTTACCTTAGTACTCTACGCCAAAAATAGTCTAACTTCTAATAAAAGTTATCAGTATTTTACATAGTACTGCACACTAAGTACGGTACCCTATCAAAAATTAATACATAAGAAAATAGAGACTTGGGTTATGATTTTATAAATAAGTAAAAAAAAGTAGAATGCTGTCTCAAAACACTTTTAAACTAGTAAAGTAGGGCATTAATTTAATTCTGACTAGATTAAATTATGGATGTTGTTGGGTCTTTCTTCAGCTCCAAAGGCACCTGAATAAAAATAATCCAACGCAATTTAAAGGTAGTGTTGATGGCTGGGATAGCCCGAACATCTTCAGACAACTATAAGGGGATAGAGACCTTTATTCGTATCCATTGGTCGCTTTTCCATTTCGAAGCGTGAGTGTTGTCTCACAAGACGGACCTAGCTGTTTGGTCCCATCCACCCGTCAACCAACCAACCAACCATCTCACAAGACGTATAGGGTTATTTCTGTAATTTTGACGCTGTTACAAGAGAGGGGAGAGGTAGAAACACGATGCGAGGACAAAGTTCGCTTGTCTCGAATAGCACCAAACAGGACGGCGAGGTTGATGGTTTCATCCTAACTGTAGCAGTGTCACATTCCACGAGACACCGCATACAGCTTTGGAATTTAATGTAGGACGTTGGTTCAAAGTCAGACCATCAAGAACTTGAGGTCAGCGTCTTCCTATCGTAGCTGGCCAATCACAGGCGGTAACAAATGCCTTCCGCCACTACGACTTCACTGTCCTCCAGTCGTTTGTATACGTTTACATTCGCGGGCAGTTACCAGTTAGCACTTGTAACATGAGCTGAGACCAGTGGCGAGTCGATACAGAAATGTCTACTGTCGGAGAACGTGATAATATTTCTCCAAAGAGGTTACAGAAATCGAAAATAACCTCACACTTTCAGAAATTAACAACCATGGAAGGAAGGAATGTAATGTTAAAAAATGAAAAAAAAAATGCTTCAATTGGGAATGCAAAATAAAGAATGAAGGCTATCTCTCCCTTGAGTTATTTTTTATGAAGAAACAAAATTACCGTGCAAAGTAGACTTACAACATTTTGCGGATCAGTTTCCTTTTGGTGTCGTAAAAAAAAGTAAACCAATAATGTTCTTGTAAGCCTAAATTGATGTGTTGCACATTCAAGTAGCAGTTCAGAGTATAGGGCTTACAACCCAAAAGTACGTTAAAATCTGGACAGGTCCTACGTCGCGGAATACACACACCCGCTTGATAGACATAGAGTTTTACTGAAAGCAGCAATGAGCATACACACAGGCCAAAGGATGCCACTGCACAGTAACACGTTAGTGACGCCGCAGGAAAATCGCGTATAAACTTAGCTGTACTGAGATACGCCGAAATGTCACAGAATCGTATTTTCCTTACTCTTGACGATAAACAATTCTGGTTCGACTTCTACGCAGGATGGTGCTCCACTCCATATTGAAACACTTGTAAAATATCTTCTGTATACATCGTTAGAAGATGTCATCAGCTGAGCCGTCATTCTTGGTCTCTCAGGTTCCCAGAACTGAATCCGTATATTTATTGGTTTTATGGTTACTTAAAATGGCAAGTCTACAGCGATCGTCCGACCTCATTATAGATGCTGAGAGACAACATCCGACGGCGGTTTCTACCTTATATAATGTTTATAATTAAAAACAGCGACCAACCACAAGTATGGTACAAAAATACCATACTTGTGGCTGATCGCTGTTTTCAATTGTGAACGTTATAACACCACAAACGGTTCTCACAATGTCAGAGTTGGACGAAATAACGTCGATCTACTAATATCCTGAACAGTGCTGTTCAGAACATTGTCACTCCATAACTGGTGTTGTTGATGAATAACGACCGACACGATGGGCATTTATTTAAAAAATCGTATTTTCCAAAAATCATTTGTTATTCTAATTATTTGTTTTGCATCTTATGAAGCGCCACCTATTCGTCATGTTCACATTTTTTTTTCTTTTTTGGCTTCAAGAAATCTCCATGTCATTCCAAGCTTGTGCGTTAATTTTTACTACCTTACTTTGATTATTATGGGAAGTATTATCTCTTCAAAATTTAATAGACTTTTGAATGAACATGGTTAACACATTCAGAAACTCTTCGGCAAAGTTTCTTGCTATCGTTAAATCACTACGAAGGGTAGGACAAAAGCAATACGAGAGTGTTTATGTCCTCACGTGGCTTTAACGAAACGGAGGTACCAGACAATAGCGAATTATACAAAATATCTCATGTGTGCGACCAGATCTCTGTGTCCAACTAGCGCCTTCCTTCCCTGATTGACCATGTTGGCATATTGAGGTCAGACCAGAATCAGCTGATGCTAACAAGCCCAACTGCTGAACCAAAGCACCTGTTGGCCAAAGACAGGTGACCTCAAACCTAACAACTATGTATTCGTCGTCTGCACCGGGAGAAACTGAAGTTCGAAAAACCAAATTAGACTTAAATGTGAGACCGAAATGTGTATTTCTTCTTCTTTGTGATTACATAACAGAAGTTTCAATTTTGTTATTATCTTACGATGGCCTTCACGTAGATCCAACTCTCTTTGAAGACATCGTTTGTGACGAATTTGTCATATTTCACTACTCAATATTTAGGGCAGCAGTGTGAATAGTGACATTATACATTGCTATAGCTAAGTGGCATATTATGCCTATGGAGAGCAATCAAAATGTATACAAAACACTCTTACTTGAACCAAGATCGCTAGTTTATTTGTTGGTTTCTTTTACCGGTTTCGATGAACTATGTCATCTTTAGAAGCAATTTTTATAACAATTTACTCCTAGTTATTTGTGAAAATGAAATATAAGAAAAAGGGCGTTGTCAGACGATTAAAATTTGCATCACCAAAGTAGATGG
This sequence comes from Locusta migratoria, assembly GCA_026315105.1. Taxonomy (NCBI): domain Eukaryota; kingdom Metazoa; phylum Arthropoda; class Insecta; order Orthoptera; family Acrididae; genus Locusta; species Locusta migratoria. The sequence goes on from CM048744.1 coordinate 909,528,388, forward strand.
TCATCTAAATGTGCAATACAGATGACGATCTATTTTGCTGATGCAAATTTTAATCGTTTGACAATGTCCTTTTTCATATATTTCGTTTTCACAAGTAACTATTGTATTGAAAGTAGGTGAAAATTATTATAAAAAATGTTTCTGAAGATGATTACATAGTTCATCGAAATCGGTAAAAGAAAACCAACAAATAAACTAGCGATCTCGGTTGAAGTAAGTGTGTTTTATGTTATTCATTACATCACAGACATGATAATATCAGAGAACAATGTTTAAAAGTCTACTAGGAATCACGCTTTAGAAAAGGGACTTGAATGTTTGGAGGTGAAGCATAGTAGTAGGAGTAGGAACACATTTACATACGAGATACGTCCAGAAAGTAAGTTCCGTTTGGTTATATAAAACAAACGTGTACAGACACAGAAAAAATATTTATTGTACAAAAATCTACAACCTGTTAAACTACTTTTCTACATAGCTGCCGAAATTTTGTAGGTACTTGTCATAGCGTGGCACAAGTTTCTATATGCCTTCTTCATAGAAGGTTGCCGCCTGTGTATTGAGCCATGTGGTAGTATGTTCTTTCAGCTCGTCATCGTTGAAGTGTTGACAGGACAAATTTTAGGTGTAAGAAGAGGATTTCCATCAAAAGGTGGCGTTTATTTCCACGATAGTGCCCGACCTCATGTGGCGAATGTGACCAAACAACTCTTACGGGAATTTCACTGAGACGTGTTTGATCATCATCCGTAGAGCCTGGACCTCGCTCCTAGCCACTTTCACCTCTTCTTACACCTAAAAATCTGTCCTTGGTGGTCAACATTTCAACGATGATGACGAGTTGAAAGAACATGCTACCACATGACTGAATACACAGGCGGCAACCTTCTATGAAGAATGCATACAGAAACTTGTGTCACGCTATGACAAGTGCCTACAATATTGCGGCAGCTATGTAGAAAAGTGGTTTAACAGATGTAGATTTTTGTACAATAAATATTTTTTCTGTATCTGTACACGTTTGTTTTATATAACCAAACGAAACTTACTTTCTGGACGTACCTCGTATATTAATTTGGAATTTGTGATGAGGCATATGTACAGATGCAGGACGGCAGATAGCTGTGGGCAGTGTGCAGCTAGGGCTGCGGCTCCCGGAGGGTGGCGAGGAAGGTGTGGCAGGCGCGGTCGGCGGGCAGGCACTGGCCGAACGCCTCGAGCAGCAGCGGCTCCGCCTGCACGGCGCGCTGGAAGTCCTGGAAGGACACCTTGCCGTCGCGGTCCGCGTCCAGCTTGCGCAGCGCCAGCTCCACCAGGTCCTTCACGCCCTCGTCCGGGTCCTCGTCGTTCGGGTGCTTCACCAGGCAGTTCCTGCGAGCACACCGGTTACGCTACAGCACAGCTACCAGCAGGGCCGGCTCTAGGGAGGGGCGGCAAATTCCTGAATTTTTATGTAATTCCGATAGGTGACATTAAACAAGACAATGACAAGTGGAAGTGTTTTGCATAAATGTAGAAATGTGAAAGTAAGTTGTAAATACGAAATGTTACAGATTGATAGACAGTTAATACATACAACAGTGGTATGTGTCACCCTACAAGTAAAATAAACGTGCAGGGTTACTACGTATAAGGCTGAGCCAATGTGTTCAGCAGCGTTCGGGTGCTTCCACGTGACGTCACTGAGTATTGTGAGAAGCGGAAGAAGGGCGAGGTGTATTCTTGCGTTCGACTACGGCACTGTTTCATTTAATTAACATTAATTTAAGAAAACAAGTACGATATAAGCATAAACACAAAGGAACAGATTGCGATATGTTACACCATACGTCATCTTTTCCTACCCATTCGTCCTGTGATGTAATTTACTAGCTGTGAAAGTTCGTAGGAACTCAATACCTTTGGCCGTGAGCCAGCTATCCTACAGCTGCTTTCTTTAGTGTACTTCTCTGGTAACCAGGGCCGGCCCCAGTGATTTTGCCGCCCTGTGCAAAAATTTCAAGCGCCGCCCCCCCCCCCCTCCACACACACACAAATTTTTCGACATTTTGAGCTTTATTTAAATATTACACTCGTGCCTCTCTTTGTAGTAAATATGTCTTTAAGATCAAAGCAGCACCAATAACAGAATGCAATAAATATCATGCAGCCTGTAACACAAAGTTTTACGGTTTTCATTACTAGATATCAGGCGGTACCTTGAAATTTTTGCACAGGGCGGCAAAATCACTGGGGCCAGCCCTGGTTACCAGAGAAGTACACTAAAGAAAGCAGCTGTAGTGTGGCTGGCTCACTGCCAAAGGTACTGAGTTGCTACGAACTTTCACAGCTAGTAGATTACATCATTGAGGGAATGGGTAGGAAAAGATGACATATCGTGTGTAAAATATCGCATTCCCGTGAGAAATTGCCCCAATACTGCCTAGACGTATTATGACTGGCAGCCCCCACCTCTTTATGAGAACCCATCAATGATTTTTAATTATAAATATTAGATAAACTATTGTATAGAGCTTAACGTGATTTTGTGTAATTAATATGTTTTAATGAAGCTTTATTAAGGTATGTTTTGTTTATGTAACTATGCTCTAGTTAATAAAAATAGTTGAATGTAAAAGTTCTAAAAAGAGCGCTTCGCGCCAAAATTGATGGTACGTGCGACGAGCACTACATCTACATCTATATGGAATACTCTGCAAATCACATTTAAGTGCCTGGCAGAGGGTTCATCGAACCACCTTTATACTACTGATCCCCCATTCCATTCTCGAATAGCGCGCGGGAAGAAAGAACACCTGAATCTCTCCGTTCGAGCTCTGATTTCTCGTATTTTATTCTGATGGTCATTTCTACCTATGTAAATGGGAGTCTACAAAATATTTTCGCATTCGGAGGAGAATGTTGGCGATTGGAGTTTCGTAAGTAGCCCACGCCGCAGCGATAAGCGCCGTTGTTGTATTGATTCCCATCCCAGATCCTGTATCATTTCCGTAACGCTGTCTCCCCTGTATCGTGACAATACGAAACGAGCTGCTCTTCTTTGGACTCTTTCGATCTCCTCCGTCAAACCCACCTGTTAAGGATCCCACATTGGGCAGCAATACCCCAAAAATGAACGGACATGCAGTTTCTTTTGTAGTTCTGTTGCATGTTTTAAGGGTTTCGCCAATAAAGGGCAGTCTCTGGTTAGACTTTCCCACGACATTATATACGTGTTCTTTCCAATTTAAGTCTGAAGTAATAATAATTCCTAGATATTTTGTGGAGTTTACGGCCTTCACTTTTGATTGATTTATCTTGTAAACAAAATTTAACGGATTTCTTTTCGTACTCATGTGAACGACTTCACACATCTCATTATTTAGAGTCAATTGCCAATTTTTACACCATCCGAATCTGCTTTCGTTTTGTAGCTCATAAACACAAAGTTTGACTCTAGGGAACCTTTGCGATAGATGCTGCAACGTAAGTATCGATAGTTGTACTGCCAAAAGTCAGTTTTTCACGGGAATGAAACAGCATGTCAAGATGGCGAGCGTGAAACGCAGCAAGCTTTCTCAGAATAGTATTCCATGAATTTCTCAAAAAAAGGGAGAAATAATATCTTCACCAAACACAAGGAGCCTTTGTACCCAAATTGCTAGGAGAGTTTCCATACAAAAAAGAAAATCTAACAGGAGGTACTCTGAAGGTCGCAAGACTCGAAGTGTCCATTACACTGTAATGACTGTATTTCTCTCTGTAATGGTAAATTTGAATAAATTTTTGTATTTTATGATAACAGAAATTATTCTTTACTATAAAAACCCTTTTTCAACTTTTCCCCTCCATTTTGTAATAATTCATGCATTACAGGGATAAATATTAGGTAAACTATTGTATAGAACTTAACGTGTTGTTGTGTAATTAATGTGTTTTAATGAAGCTTTATTATGCTATGTTTTGTTTATGTAACTATGCTCTAGTTAATAAAAAGAGTTGTGTATAGAAGCTCTAGAAAGAGCGCTTCGCGCCAAAATTGGTGGTACATGGGACGAGCTGTGCCCATTTGCAGGCACACGGCTCTCGCGTGAACAGCAGTGACAATCGCGCTCTTAAAATAGTCTGTCAGCCAGTTCACACTTTATATTTTTCAACCATTAGAATTTAGGGGTACTAGGATCATAGACAGTATTACACATGTCACTTATTGTTTCTCGACATATAAATAAATATTATGAAACAACTGGCATCCCTTCTTACTTGTAAATTAGCCACAGTTTTATAAGTTCCACAGCACTTCACTTCAAGATACAAGCATCAACGACCTGTGCACTGCTTTTGCGTGGGAACAACAACGGAAAAGAAGAAGCCAGGTTCGTGTACAGACATTGCAACTGCACACACTGACGATGTATTTAGTTCTACGGCCATCACATTGAAAGTAGCCTGTTATTAAATTAAGCAAAATCTTGGGCAGTTGAGATCTGCAAATGTAAGTTAAAACGCTCACTGCTACTCTAAATTACTTTATGAGTGGCCACAGTACATGTGCAACGGAAATTATCTAACTGTTCACTCCTTAAGGGAGCAGCCAACGTTTTAACAAACACAAAATCAATGTTAAAAAATAAATGAATAGATAATTAAACGTGGGATGGGAAGCATGAAATCGTAAAGCAGAGGTTTGATACTTCAAAATCATAATCTATTCTAAAATAACAAGCAAATAAATTAAGCACACACCTCATACAAAAGTGAATTAAATCGTACAATTACTGCCTGTATTAAAATTGTTTATGCCCTTTATGAATATGGAGGTAATGTGGAAGGAAAATTTCTAGTACACAATGGGTAGATGAAAGTGCAGTCATTCATTCACAGACGCATAATGCTTGGTGGTACATTACTCTGCTGCAACACATGAAAGCAGCAGCGAAACAAAGCATCCGCAGCGTCTTGATGAGATGGCAGGTGTCTTAATTGAATTATACTGTGCACTAAACGAACTCATGCTCGGGGAGGCAGCTGCTCACTATTCTTAAGTACCATGTGGTGTGCGACCATGCCGAATTACATAGAATTTACAAAGGAAATTAATTCAGAATAAGTGAATAGAGTACATGTGACAATTCCTATAGAAGAAAGCTATTATCAATAAAACCATGGCTGAAGGCCGAAGTAACGACCGTTAAGAAAGCACTTGGTGCAATCGATCATACAAGACAGGAAAGATGGAATCAAATCAGAAAATCTAACAAATATTTAGAATACTAGCGGATACTGATATAACGTGAAAAGTTAGTTAAGAACACGAAGGAAATTCAAACATACTAGGTTTACACAAAGACTGAAGGCCACACACATGTATTCAAACTTGAGGAAAACCGGACACACAGTCAACACTGGAATGAAAATGCTAATAATAAATTTACACTGAATTTACTCAAGTTCTGTAAATTAAGAAACACTTCGTCTCGCATTATGAAAGAATTATTCAAGAGAACTATCACTGAAAAACCAAGATTGCCTTATCACAAAGAAAGCAAGGTCCTAACAGCATGCCTTTCCCTCAGCATGATTCGGCAGAGTACCTAATTCCACGGTCATCGGAGCCAGAATGAATAGTGAAGTGTGTAGCTCTAAGGCCACAGAAAAACCTTCCCCTGCCATACAACGGATATAGAGCACGCTAAAAGCGATGCCGAGTGTGTTCAGAGACTAGTGTTTACCAACCCTTGCTACCTGGCCAATCCCCTCTTCAACCGCTCCCAGAGAAGTCTCCTGTCACCTCTTTCTTCCAAGATTAGATTGGTACGACACTAAGAACACGACCACCTCGCTACCTTGCCAAGAAAGCTTGTCTCTGGCCAGCCAGCAGACGCCAGCGCAGACGACAAACGAAGCCATGCGTTCTTAACTACAGCTAAACGAGGACTAAGGCGGAGGCGGCGACTATAATCCATTGCGCGGCAGTTAGTCAATATTAATAGCAACCTTCCACATTCACATGAACATACAAGTTCAATCACACAGGTGGAAACATATATGAGGCAAACATATATAAACATGGGGAATTGATCATTGATAAAAATAATAAAATAATTAACACACAGATAGATAACATTAATGGCGCAGAAACACTTTAGGTTAATGAATAAATCAAAAAGGAACATGACCACACATTCAGCGGACGTGTTTCAACGTGCAGTGCTAAGTAATTAAATCTTGCGACATTGGCAGCAATGTGGTAGTAGCATCTCCGAGGTAAAGTGCTAGAGAGACAGATAACTTACAAAAAAACTTTCCAATTACTTTTATCAGACTCTCTATCCAACTTTAATCTCTGATCCCGAAACACGGCACTTTTACAAAGAGAAAAAGTAAAATAGGAAGAAACCAGAAATGAACTTCAAGTTGAGATCAAGAATTATTTTGCAGTACTGCTGGAAATGGAGGGCCCAGATGTAAAACAGCAATGGGAACAAATTAGAAATGTGGTTACAAAAGCTGCAAGAGCAGTAGTTGGATAAGCAGTGGAGAGGAAGAAGAAATGGTACAGTCTGTGAAGAGGTGGTCAACGGGAGAAGAGAAGCCCTTAACAAATGGGTACAGTCAGTAACTGATAATCAGAACAGTAAGGCAGAATTTGACAGAGTCCAAAGAGAGACACAACCAGTATCGCGGAAAGAAAAGAGGAAGTTCCTTACTGGGGATATTACAGAAGCAGAAGAAGGCTTCCAGGGAAGGAGGATGAAGAAAATGAAAGCAAAGATCAACTAACTGAGGAAAACACACTGAGAAATCCATAAAAATGCCAAAGGAGAGATGCTGACAAATGAATATAAAATTGCAAAGAGGTTAGAAGAATATTTCAATGACTTCTTAAAATGTGAAGACCTGACGACACTCCTTAACTTCCCCTACCACACACTAAGATCCTTAATACCTACCGACAACTGTAAAAGAGATCAGAAATCAGATAAAACGGCTTAAAAAGGACAGAAGCCCAGGGGAAGATGGCATCCATGCAGAAATAATTCAGGAATGGGGGTGAATATCTTGTCGCAAGGATTCACAAATTAATAGAGACCACATGGAACACTGAAAGCATCCCATAAGACTAGAGGAATGCACTAATCTGCCCCATCCACAAGAAGGATGACCGAATGGCATGTGAAAACTACATTGGTATCGCTTTGCTCGAGATTTGTTATAAGAACTTCTGAAACTGTCTTCAGATCGAATCCAAACACCATCATTGGAGATATCAAGGAGGATTTCGTCACGGGAAATATACTGCCGACCAAATCTTTGTCCTACGACAGAGCGTAGAAAAAAGGCGAGAGTTTGTCGACTTCAGAAAAGTATATGATTGCATAAATCGGGAAAAAATGCTGAGGAGTCAGGAAGAATTCGGTTTTGCCAAGAAATTAGTAAGCCTCACGAAGGCTATAGCAAAGGTAAAAATTGGAAATTCAAGCATTCAAAATAAAAACTGAGCCACGGTAGAGAGAAGAATTATCAGCTGTTCTTTTCAATCTCGCATTGGAGAAGGTAACGCGAGAGATGTCTTCTAATGAACTCAGAAGAGTCCAAACCGGGGATGTGAACATCCAGTACTTCGGATTTTCCGATGATGTAGTGCTTCTATGTGGGCCGCAAGAACAATTAGGAAAAATGGCCGACGTTATGGAAAGAGGAAAATTGCACTCCAATCGTGACAAAACGGAATACATGGTTTACACAGTAGACTTAAAGAAAGTCAAGAACCGCTTCCACTCTTACAGACAACTGAAAGTTCTTATTGTCAAGTCGGGTTCATATATGTGGGCACAGTATTCAGAGATTAACAATCCAGTAAAATAGAAAAACAGGCAAAACTACTGGCAGGTAATCGCCGTTTCGACGGCCTTAATGCTTTCCTCAAAACTATAAGTTTGTCAATACATTTCAAAATAAACACGAACAAAACACTCCTACAGCCAGTAGTACTACATGAATGTGCCACCTGGAGTACAACGAAGCAAGATCTGAACAGACTGATGATATTTGAAAGGAAAGTCCTTCGGAAGATTTTTGGATCAATTTACGATTATGGAGGATACGTCAAAATACATATGCATGGTATTTATAAAGAGCCGAACATCGTGACTACAATGAAGACACAAAGACTCCAGTGGGCAGGGCATGTTGTTCGAGTGCGAGACAACCAATGACCAAAAACAGTACTCAACACCAAGCCAAACGGCAGAAGACCCGAGCGAAGACCTAGAACTCGATTATGTGACCGCGTATCCAAAGACGTTCAGAGAGTGGGACTGCTGGAAGAATGACCGAAAGGACTAGAAGACAGGTTGAAGCAGAGTCCAATGGACCTAACAGCGTAAAGTAAGTAAGGTATGGGTGAGGTGGTTTATTACGGTATGTACCGAACATGGTCGCCATGGCGAAATTAGCCATCTTGAATCTAAGTCATTTTTTTGACATGGAAAGGGGTCGTGTGATGTATTGTTGATTTCCAACCTGGATTTCCACTGTTAAACAAATTCAAATGTTTGATTACTTCAGGAGGGATTGTATGTGTTAAATGTTTGACATAGAGCATTTAAAAGAAAATTAATTTAGAAAAGGTTTGAAATTCCTGGAGGAGTCAACTGATACATTATTACTTCCTCCTACGTATTTCTTGTCAAAATAACGCAAGGATAAAAGAAATTAGAGCTCGCACTTAGGCTATAGCGAGACCTACCCACATAAGTATTACTCAAAGGCCCGATCTCCTCCATCATCATTTACTGAACGACGCGATTCCAGCACAACCTACCAGGGAACACTACTTGCACTGACTTTATTATGTGCTAGAGACATTTTCTGACCCTCCATCTTTGTATTTATGTTAATTATTCTGAGGGACAGATTAAAGCTTTCCTTGAAATCAGCTAAAGCATCTTTAAATATAACTAGTTGGGAATACAATTACAAATATTTATGGACTGCATACTTGTGAGTGTAAATCATATTGCTATCAAAATCTGTCAGTTAATTAACTGAACAATTCACCGAAAAAAACGCGACAACGAGCTGCAACAGGCACATAAAAAAAAGATACTCACATACAGCACTTAAGCTATCGGCCATGGCCTTCTTTAGAAACGGCCGGCCGCGGTGGCCGAGCGTTCTGCGGCGCGCCAGTCACAGTCTGCATGGCCACTACGATCGGTTGTTCGAATCCCCCCTCGTGCATGGATATTTGTGCCGTCCTTAGTGTTAGTTAGTTCATAAGTAGTTTGTAAGTTTAGGGACTGATGACCCCGTACTTAAGTCCCATAAGCTCTACGAACATTTGAACATTTCTTTAGAAAATAAAACATTCACTCAATCACAGAGGTACACAACTGTCATCTGCTACCATACTCCGAATCACTCTCGACGGTGCGGAAATAGAGAAGGGGGGGATAGGAAGCTTGCGTCACGGGGGTGGGGATTGTGAGATTACCGCCCAATAGAAATATTGGTAATTAATAGCATTTGATAATTAACACTATGAATTAATCTTTGACTATTTTAAACTCTCACCCCGACCTTCACCCTCGCAGGATGGTCTTACAGAGCACGGATAGAACGTGATGCAGCTTAGGAAGGGAGTGGGGAGACAGGTGAAGGGAGGAAAGCAAAGCAAAACAAAACGAAGCAAATGCAAACGCACATGCACACGCACACATATACACACACACAAACACCACGAAATAGGAGAGGTTAAGGATAGAGGGGGTAGGAACTGTTGGGTGTGGAAGAAAAGGGGACTTCTCTAATTCCAATCTAGACTTTATACTATTAGTTAATTAAATAATACGTCCATGAGCCAGTGTGTGATATTCAAATTTATTCATCTGTGTTACTTTATTGCACCTTTCAGCAAACATTTATTTGTGTAAACTACATTTTAGACCTATGGAAACTCAACGAAACTTATACCCATTTGGAAAATAATGTTATCAGTTTGATTATTAAGATTCCAGGTTGTTCGGTACGATTATTCATATTTTATAACTTTGTCGCACATTTTAGCAGCTAATTGCGTAAGTCAATCGCATTTTTAGGCCTACATAAGTACGATCAAATGTGTAAATAGTCATCAATTCGCATGACTAATTAATTTGATTATTAAGATTTCAAAAATTCTATATAACTAAACAATACACATGCATTAGTTTTGTGCTACTAATCAGAAATTTAAAAACGGCTGTAACGTGGAAAAATTCTGTATGTCATTACGAGGTATTGAAAATGATAACTGCGTCAGAATCTCATTATTTTCCATGTAACTAGTTAAATAAGTATACATATTGTTTGAAACACGTTTCACAGTTTTTATCCAACTTTTAAGATAATAATTATAAAAAAGGCATTTTATTTGTTTGTTGTCAATATTCACGACTTTTCTGTAACCTCCATTCAATTTAACTTAGTGAAATCATATAGTGAACAGTTGGTTTGTCAGATGTTCAGTGTGCCGTGTCCTAGAAAAGTCAAATTTTCGAAGTACGAAAATTCTTTAACCACGTATAAGACGTTTCCGGTCATTTTATTACAACACTTAGTACCAATAATGACCGATTTTCGCGAGAGCTTTAATTTACTCAGTTGCTCTGAATTACTTTGAAATGACAGATATTCATAAGACCTAAGATATACATACAAAACCCACCAGATATGAGGTTCTACTAATGGTCAAGAAGGCGTCTCCATCTCGCTACCGAAAACAGCTGCCCCCCCCCCCCTCTCCTGGAGAGCTTGATGTGACGCAGTTGTCGTTCTCCCATCTTATCGGTGAATGTTCAGAGGCACGTTGAGAATTCTGACATGCTTGATACGCCCCACATGTTGAGAAAGACTCACAAAGAGCGGCGCACTCGTTTTGACGTCAGAAACTCGGCACGTTGACCACACGCGCTCAGATACATGCTCCGTGTGTCGAAAGCTATCGGCTAATTAATGGAGTGGGCCCGGTGCTGTTGTAGGTGCAGGTGCAGGTGCCGCCAACAACAGGCTGTACTCCCCCACTGCCACCGTGACGTGGCGCCCCCACGTAAATAGCTGGCCGGCAGTCACGCCGCTATCGACTGCGCCATCGACAAGCGACGCCGTCGAGTGGCCCTCGCCTGCCCTCGTCTGCCCTCGCCTCCGTCGCCCCCAGCCTAAGGGTGAAAAGCAAACAGACAAAATACAGTGGTAGGCCCTGTTCACAAGGGGATCATTAAGCCAGGTCTCCAAAACCTGACAGTCAGGAGAATGTACGAGAAGAGTAGTCGGTCACATACACACAGTAACGACTCGAGTCTCCCGTAATGGCAAGTCAAAGAAAATTAAATCAGTTCTCTTGGCTGTGGGTGAGGGGACACTTTTTCGTGTACCCTGCAGCTTGTAGTACAATAAATTTCAAATTTTGTGCAAGCAAGTGTCCAAACTACTATGTTCATCGGTCTCTACACTTAAAAATAGCTTTAACTTACGGTGGAAACGGCCGCACAATCCGTGACATGGAGCCTCACACCTCGCGACCACCTCCAACGTAATACAATATCTATTGACTCTAGAAGTAACTATATTATAATACAGTTTTAGTACTACCACCGGTACACACTAGTAGTATTAATAATACGAGGGTTGGTACTTAAACAGTAGCAACTATTTATTCCCAATCAAACATACATAAGTGTTACATGTTTGCACCTGTCCTTCAAAGTAGTCACCAGAGTTGTGTAGACCGGTGGAAGGCGGTGGAAGGCGTAATATACCTTTAGCACAGCCTGTTCTGTTGATGGTGCGAATCGCCCCCCCCCCCCCCATACCCCCCCCCACCCGGCATGGCTGTTTGTGCTGTCTTCAGTATAAGCTATTTCATAAGTACTTTGTAAGTTTAGGGGCTGATGACCCCGCAGTTTAGTCCCAAAGCTTTACAAACATTTGAACATTTGAGAATGGAGCGGTCTGTTGCCTGTCGAACCTCTGGATCAGTTCTGAAGCGAATGCCACGAAGTGGCTCCTTCATCTTCGGAAACAAATCAAAGTCACAAGGACTTAAGTCCGGGGAGTATGGTGGATGGTACAGTACTTCCCAGTCCCATCGACCGAACATAGCAGCCACAGCTTGAGCTGTATGCGCCCGCGTATTGTCGTGCAAAATGATGGGCGGGTTACGCATAAAGTGTTGCCGCTTCTTTGAGAAAGCTGTTCTCAGGTGATGCTCCTAAAACGATCAGTAATAATGCGCTCGCTCACAAATGACTATGTCTCCCTCGATTGTGCGCATGCCGGTGACGTGGAACGGGCGAGTCCATTTGCTCAAAGGTAAGGTACGTATGTCAACAACGTGTGCTATCAGCGACAGTAGCAGATTCAATTACATAGTGTTTCCATAACTGTGTTGCCAATAATTAAGTTCCAACCCTCGTAAATAATAGCCATCACAACAGCAATTAAAATACTAGCTGAAACCCGGCGTTGCCCGGATATGTATAATTCTATAGACTCGTAGTCCACCTTCCTTCCCTTCTCTCTATCTCTTCGTCTCCCATCACTCTGTAAATCTCCACCTCCCCCTTCGAACATTTCTTCCTCCTCAAGTTTTTCTCCCCCCCTCTCCCCCTTTTCTGGGAAAACTAATATACAGGGTGAAGCACTTAAAACTGTTAATTGGAATATTTGAAAAAAAAATCGGGTAAAAAAATTTGCAATAACAGTTGCTCACTTCCAAGAGAGTCATGCATAACATAAAGCCCCCCCCCCTCCTTGCACCATCCTTCAGGGCTGAATGGGGCGTGACTTCGAAATCTTATATACAAATCCCCATTTTTATTGCAGATTTGGATTCACCGTGAAAAAAGTAACTTTTTGTATGAAACTTTTTGTTTCCTTTCATGATAGATATGGTTCAAGACCTAGTTCATAAACCACGGGCAACAAATGAGTGGCCAAGTAAGTGTTCCTGACAGTTGAGATACCAGTTACTTTGATACAAAGTTGGGCAACTCGGACATATTCCGAATTGTGACCACCTTTGTGCTCAGGCGGCAAAGACTACCAAATCCAACGGTTAGTCCCTCAACCGTAAAACCCATCGTGGCCCTGGGTAAGCAAGGCTAGCAACCTGCTTCACAGGTATTTCAATATGATGCTGACAACAATCAGAGCAAAATGCGTCGGACCTTTGGAGGTGACGGAGTCCCACCTCTAATTTACTGACCAGTGACTCCTTCGATACAACTTGACAAACGATCTGGAATGAAATGGGGAGCTATTAATATCAGTGGGACTACACTGGGAAGAAGGTAGAGCTGACAGAGGCTACAAGTAAAATGGAGTTAGATGTCTTAGCTGTTAGTGACTTTATGGTAAGGGGAGAGAAAGAGGAGGAAGTGGGGAAAATACAAGGTCTACCTGTCAGGAATAGCAAATATTGTTGTTTGTAGAACTTATAGGACTTAACTACGGGGTCATCAGTCCCTAAACTTACAAACTACTTATGAACTAGCTATTACTAAGGACGGCACAAATATCCATGCCCGAGGGGGGATTCGAACCCCCGACCGTAGTGGCCCTGCAGACCGTAACTGGCGCACCGCAGACCGCTTGACCACCAGGAATAGCAGAGTGGGGTGTAGGAAAAAGAGAAATGTTGATAAATCTATCAGACTCAGCTGCTGGATTATTAGTCCCTAGCTTACAAACTACTTAAACTAAGGTCAACTAACCTAAGGTCAACACAAACACCCATGCCCGAGGGGAGACTCGAACCCCCGACGGCGAACGGCCGCGCGCACCGCAGCACGGCGCCCCAATACGCTCGGCTCATTCGCCGCGGCTGGGGTGTAGGGTTTTACATCAAGAAAACATTCGAATTCAGAATAATTGCAATAAAGTATTTAAATGAACGACTGATGTGGATAGATTTGGCCATCAAATGTTCAAATGTTTGTTAAGCTTATGGGACTTAACTACGGGGTCATGAGTCCCTAAACTTACAAACTATTTATCAACTACCTTATACTAATGTCGGCACAAATATCCATGCCCGAGGGGGGATTCGAATCCCCGACCGTAGTGGCCGTGCAGACCGTGACTGATGCGCCTCAGTCCCCTCGGCCACCGCGGCCGGCGATTTGGCCATCTCCAGCAAGAAAATCAGGATTGTGTGTGTATTTGCCCTGCGAAGGGACAGTTCAAGATGTGATGGACAGATTTTACAACGCAGTTACTGATGAGTTGTTAAAGGCCAAAGAAAGTGTTATGCCCATGGGTGAGTTCAATCCCAGGATAGGAAATGGAACAGAAGGGTATGAAAAGGTTATGGGTAACATAATGAATTTTGCTTTATAAAAATTAAAATTCAGTGTTTTCTTTATTAATACAATGCACTGAACATTAAAAAATGTTCTTTAATATATTTGACCGAAAAATTATTTTTATAATAACAATAGACAAGGCTACTCCCTGCTGAAATACCATAACATGAGCCTCACTCACAGCTACATACAACAGCGGACACGACCTCCAACTCTGTGTGGTTAATGCCCCCGAATTTCGTATATGCCCCACCAAACGACAAAATGTCGTTCTAGAAGCACCTTGTTCCTCAACAACAGTGCGACTTTAATGATAGATACACTTAATTATGTGTAAATAAACTGTTAATACGGCGTTGTCTAGGAACGAGGTTGGGAATAAAATGGTTCGACTTTTTAAGTCAACAACTCATCGGGGAACCAGGAAATATCGTATTATAGCATAAATTTGAAATTAAACATATGTTTCAAATGTTCAAATGTTTGTAGATCTAAAGGACCAAACTGCTACGGTAATCGGTCTCTAGCCTTACAAACTACCGTACTTAAACTAACTTACGCTGAGGACAGCACAAATACACACACACAATTAAAAAATAATTTTAAAAAGACATACACACGCGTCCGAAGGAGGACTCGAACATCCGGCAGGAGTGACCGCGCAATCTATAACATGGTGCGTTACACAGCGTACCCATCCCCGCGCGGCGGTGTTTTTTTTGGCACGTGGCACAACCCAATGGTACGAAAGCAACGAAAGACAGGGAGACTCGCGTAGTATCCGAGTCGTACGCTTCACTGATTGACAATAAAGGATTGTCTCTTCATACAATCTTCTCGCGAAAATCGGGGGCGTTTTTCAAGATCTTCATCAAAAGTTTCTAGAATGTACTTCACTGATCTTCTTAAATTGACAGTAAAACGAATTTAGAGGCAAAATCAGTCAAAATAAAGAGCATGAACACATTTTCTATTCACAGAGTAATGAATAACATGGAAGGATGAAAAATACGTCGGCAGACAGTAACATAAAGAAAAGAAAAGTAAAGAAACATCCGGGTGGGAATCGAACACGGACCACCGAGTTAATAATTTTTGTATTAATCTGAATACCTCAATAACAACAACCGATTTTATAACACAATTTTTTCGTGAAAAACATATTAAAACGTTCTTCTCTTCCATTAGAGGAAGGAAATGTATTCATATCGCATAAAGGTTTAGAGTAAAAAATGACATGATCTTGAATGGTAAGTCTGAAGACAAAATGACATAAAAAAGCTGCAGTACCGTAAAATAAAACATACTAACGAAAATAAACTGTAAAAAAAGACTCTGGTGGCGTGAGCTGTTAATAGCTTTCTGGTGATTAACATCTTAACGCTAATTCGCTACCGCACTTCTCATACAACTGCTAACTTCCGAGAATTTAGGAGTGTTTCGTCTTAGCGAGCTTATATAATGTGTAGCGAGGTAGGTGCAGTGTAATCTTTAGTTTTGTTTCTTTCTCTCAAGTCGTGTGCGTTAATATAGAGACTTGCGTTATGTTACGTTCTACTGACAGAGTGAATTTTTATCTAGCGGTCCACTACCCAATGGTTCCCAATCTTTTGTGTAGTGGGACCCACAATCTTCATGAAAAAATTTTCCCCGCCCATATACAAGGTGAGGCACTTAACCAGTTTTTTTTTTTTTTTTTTTTTTTTAATATTTGGAATACAGGTTGGATTAAAAAATGTTGCAATAAAAGTTGTTCACCTCCAAGAGGGACATTCATTAGCATGATGCTTGACTCCACTGCACCTCCCCAGGGGGCGGGAGGGGTGGTGACTTAGAAATCTTTAATAGGAACGTCTGTTTTTATTGTAGACTAGCTGAAAACTTGGCGTTGTCCATCTCTCCTTACCTTTTCTCACCCTGACCACCTTCTCTTTCCTTCTCTATTTCCAAACTCCCCCTCTCCACTCCATTCCTCTCTCCCTCCCCTCCTCTCTCTCTCCCCCTCTCTCTCCCTCTCTCTGTTCATATCCTTATTCTCCCCCCTCTCTACCCCCTCGTCTCCTCCCACGCCTCTAGCTGCTCATCTCCGCTTTCCCCTTTCTCTATCACCTCATCATTTCTCTGTCGAAATCCTCCTCCACCTCTTCAGACCAGTGTCTGCTATATTACTGTAGTACCGTATAACTCTGTTAAATTTTATAGTGATCAGTGAAGTAGTGCCTAAGTTTATTTCAAGATACCCTCCGCTATGCACCTTATGAAATCCTAGATCGATGGAGATTTTTTTTTTTTTTTTCGAGATTACGTATGCAGTATGTCATCATGTTTCGAAATTTAAAAAATCGTGGTTAAGTACTCTCTGTCATGCACCACATACAGACAGTGACTTTCCTCTTGTGTTAAAGATGACTTTTCTTACTTTAAATTGCTTACATAAAATTCACGTGGTGTGAACAATACTTATGTTTTAAATGTTTCTTTGATGATTATCACCCTGAACAATGAAATTTTATTTTATTCGAAACTTCACTGAAAAATGAAAATTAACTGTTTAGTCACGTTAATTAATTGAAATTATTGTAGGTAATCTGAATATATTAATACTGCACTGATAAACTGAATAGTTCAATCATATTTAAAAAATTCATGAGGTTCGGAATACAACTGTAGAATCTGACTACATCCATATGTAAAGTATCCTCCGTCATGCACCATCCAAAATTTTATGACAGTGACCTCCCTCTTGCTTTGAAGGTCAAGGTGTCCTTATTCGCATGTTGCATGATGCTACAGCTTTTCAACCATATATCTGTTTATGACGTCATATCTCCTGAACTATATGACGGTGTCAGTTCTTACCCCTACGTCAATTGTTACCTCATGGAAGGAACATGTGTACCAAATTTGGTTGAAATCGGTACAGTGGCTTCGAAGCAGACGGCGCATCATGCAGAACTTTCCGCGCATTTAATTGTTTATTGCATCATATCTACCGAACTATTTGTCGTACAGTCGTTTAATGGTGCCTATGAACATCGCGAAAGTGCAAGCAATGTGTTGACAAAGTTTCATCACAGTCGGCTGGACGGTACGGCCGCGCATAAAATACGAATACACAAACATTCATGCTTACATATTGGATTTGGATTCTCCGTGAAAAAATATGTGACTTCTGCATAAAACATTTTTTTCGTTTCTTGACAGATGGCGCTGTTATCGCCAAACACACAAATTGTTGAAAAATCTTAACATCTCAAACAACTACACATCAGGTTAGAAATAGTAAAGTACAGTTTTTTTATATTTTTTTATAATGCTGCCATGTGACACCTGGCACAGATTGCGATCGTGCTCCCAGCCTATGGTCAGACTATTGTACTTGAAGGATTCGGACTGTACACATCTCTTCGCCACCGTGGCCATTATTTTACGAACTATATGTTTTTAACGCCTATGACTCTGTCGTTATCTTCAAAATTCCACCATCACTTTTTTGAATTTCACCGTTTTAATCTCCATTGTATTTCATTTATTCATCATGCCCATTGTAAAAAGTCTGTAGGCCGAAGAGAGGCCTAGTGGTGGCTTAAAATAACACTAAAGTAAAAAAATCCACATCTCTACGCAATTGTTGCAGAGAGAGTAGATATATTTCCCTCTACTTTAAGGAACTCGTCAAAGGCATGTTCCTTCCGCCGTATTTTCTACCTGCTTACTGACACTGGATGTGTTAAATCTAGAAAGAGAGCCGATGTCTATTTGTTCGAGATGTTACCGTTTTTCAATAATTTTCAATTCATTTTTTTTCTTTTGAAATGTGATGTTACAGAAGAATGTTGAAGATTAGGCGAGTGGATCGCTTAACTAATGACGAGGTACTGAACAGAATTGGGGAAAAAAGGAATTTCTGGCATACCTTGACGAAAAGAAGGAATCGATTGGTTGGACACATTCTTAAACATCAAGGAATTGTGAATTAATCGTTGGAGCGGAGCATGTGGGGTAAAAATCGCAAAGCGAGACCAAGAGATGAATATAGTAAGCAAATTCAAATGGTTGTAGGTTGCCGTTCTTATGAGGAGATGAAAAGACTTGCTCAGGGAAGAGTAGGGTGGAGAGCTGCATCAAACCAGTCTCCGGACTGAAGACCACAACAACAACAACAACGAATGGAAAAACTGGTGTTTCCGAACTTGCGGAAGATCAATTTGGATTTAGGGGAAATATAGGAACACGCGAGGCAATACTCACATTACGATTTATCTTAGAAGATAGATGAAGGAAAGGGAAACTTACGTTTTTAACATTTGTGGATCTGGAGAAAGCTTTTGACAATGTTGACTGGAACACACATTTTCAGATTCTGTAGGTAGCAGGGGTAAAATATAGAGAGCGAAGAGTTATATTTAACGTGTACAAAGACCAGACAGCAATTATTAGAGTCGAATGTCATTAAAGGGTAGCAGTGGTTGGGAAGGGAGTAAGACTGGGTTGTAGCTTTTCCACACTGTTGTTCAATCTATGCATTGAACAAGCTGTAAAGGAATGCAAGGAGAAATTTGGAGAGGGAATTAAGGTTCATGGAGAAGAATTAAAAATTTCGCAGTTTGCCGACGACCTAGTAGTTCATTTTTAGAGACAGAAAAATACCTGGAAGAGCAATAGAACGGAATGGACAGTGTCTTGAAAGAAAGGTACAATATGAACATTAACAAGAGTAAAACAAAGGTAATGGGATGTAGTATGTAGTGTCAGAAAATCAGGCGATGCTGAAGGAATTATATTAGGTAATGAGACAAAGTAGTAAATTAGTTTTGTTATTTAGGTAGCTAGTTAACTTCAGAAGGCCGAAGTAAAGAAGACATAAAGTGCAGAATGGCTTTGGGAAGAAAAGCGTTTCTGAATAAACTATAAGTAGTTCAGTCAAATAGATGATGGAAGCTTCGAAATGTGGTGTTACAGACGAATGATGAAGATTAGATGGATAGATCACGTAACTAATGAGGAAGTGCTCAACAGAATTGGAGAGGAGTTTCTGGCATATCCTGATTAAGAGAAGGGATAGGTTGGTGGGACATATTATGAGACTTCAAGGAATCGTGAACTTAGCATTAGAGGAAGTGTGTGGGGTAAAAATCGTAGAGGGAGGCTGAGGGACGAATACAGTAAGCATTCGAAAGCATGTACTTTGCCGTACGTATTCTCAGATGAAGAGGTTTGCACAGGACAGGGTAGCATGGAGAGCTGTATCTAACCAGTCTGCGGATTGAAGACCACAAAAAGAAGAAAAATAGAATGCCATTACGAAACGAAAAAAAAAATCATAGGAAAGTTACATATTTTTTCATATAGAATCTAAATCTACCATAAAAATAGGGGTTTAAATTTAAGATTTCAAAGTCACCTTTGCTCTTGCCCCGAGAGTTGGTGCAGGAGGTCGAAATTATGTTAATGGGTGGCCCTCTTCGAGGTGAACAACTCTTATCAAAACTTTTTTAATCCGATTTGTATTTATTGCAATTATTCCGAAAAATAATTTTAAATGCCTCAACCTGCACACACATTTAATATGAAACAGAAGTTATTCGTCTATGGAATTGCTTTACCGAGTAAGACTTTTGAAACTGGCGAAAGGAACTATATTTTCTCAGAGAAAAAATATTTAATACAAATATACACAAGATTTGTGGTACTGTTTAGTCCTGCATTTAGTGAAACGTTCTGCATTAGTACTGAAACGTGTTTTATGTGTAAATCACTTACCACAAAATAAATAAATAAATAACCCACGCTTGCATGGCTAAGTAATTGAGTATTCCTATAATTCCGTTAAGGATCTATTGGTAAAAACCCTTGATACTCTCCGCTCTACACACATATGGACAGATGCAATTTTAATCTGCGCGCTAATAGTGAAATAAAAAATAAAATAAATTAGCATAAAAGCGGCCAACCACCACTATAAAGACGTATATACACACACTAATTAACAAGTAAATTAGGTACGATATCGCAGTCAAAGAAATGAATGGAAGATCAGACATCTGACATTTGTCGCAAGTCGAAGGGAGCGCGTCATTGCCATATTGCAATTACGACTAATGCTACTATTACAATGTCCTCTATCACCCTACGTTATTAGCCACATTGACTTCTTGTTTGGAACTGTTTTCTATATATTTTTCAGATGATAAAATTTTCCCATGAAAATTAACTTTCAACGTAATTTTAATTCGTCCGGCGACCCATTTGAACAGACCCCATGACTCAGTACTGGGCTGCGAGCCGCAGCTTGGAAATCACTGCTCTACATCACAGCCCTGCTTCTTTCTTGAGATAATGTTACCTTTTACTTTGATTTGTTAACCAATTTTTACATCGCACATTGGCGGAACAACATAATGATAAAGTAAAACCAAAATATTATTTTTCTGAAGAATTAATTAATCTACATGACCGACTTTAGGCTTACAGTGCCGTTATCAGAATACGACTAATTTCGTCAAACTGTGAGATTAGACCACCCAATAGAAATACTGGTAATTAATAGCATTTGATAATTAAACAGTATGAAGTCCACTGCAAACATTGACCATGCCAATGCACTAAATGTTAAACAATTTTAATCTTATTAATTATGGTAGCAATGTATGTACGCAGTTGGGTGACAACATTTATAGTTACGCCATAGGTAGAAATTCTCCACGTTGAGATTTGCTGTGTGCTTGTAGTTGACGGGAAGCCAGCGAGCAGGCTGACGTTGGTGGCTTGTTCCAGCTTAGACTTTCCCAGGTTCGTTTCCGGTGAGGGGAGAGAGGGACAATGGCGAGTGCCAGGTGCAGTGCAGTGCACAGCGTGAAATAAAATATTCTAATACTACTGGCATTTGAAGTAATACGATGCTGTTAGGAACCTTTAAGGCCCTCATTACAAAATAGCCTGTTGACAAATAAACAATACATTAGCTGATATAGTCACATCTGACGTAATATGTTTAATTGACAATGAAAAGTAATAAATTACCAATGAATACAAGACAGTTACACAACTAGCATGGCAAGGTTTGTTTATAAAAGTAATATATTAACTATTTCTCATTTTATTTTCAATTAATCTTTTGTATTTTATTTTGATATATTCAGTTAAATCACTTATCTGTGATATAAGAAATTGCAAATTGTGCAAAGGATGTTTATACCAATATAAAAACCTAAGAAGACATTTATTTAATATCTAGTGTAATTATTTTGATTTTAAGTGAAGTTTTAGAAATGTATTGGCTGAGCGCTGTACGTTGGAAGTCGGTTAGAACAGCTCACATGGGGAAGTTGATGACGTAGGGGAAAAAAACCCGGCGGTTGAGCTTTTGCCGCGCGCGCGCGCGGGCAGGAAGTGACGAGTCGGGAGCGGGTGTTGTAGCTGGCCGGGCGAGGTGTCGCTCTGCACAGTCGGCATGTGGATCTCCAGGTGGAGACTATACAGTTTTGTGTTTGGCAATCGCCACGTGTGGTTGCTCATCGTAGACTGCACCGAGTTGAATCGAGTGCTACTGTGTGTTGTGAATATTTAGCCGGTGGAACAAGGTGTGCATCGCATTGAATTAAAGTGACCGTGTTTTGTTGATGTAACACGTGTCGTCGCATAGGCATGAACATAAACGATGTTTGAGACAGGCACATGGTGTGAATACTATTTGCGACAAATATTCATTTTGTATGGGGGCTCACGAGCTATAACTTTATTTGATAAATGTGTCGACGTACAGACATATCAGCCACAGGGTTCTAATATTGTGTAATAAACAACATAAAGTGAATTTTCACGTGTTTTGAAAAATAGTAGTTAGTACACCCTTTGCTCTCATGAACTTGACTTTATTATGGATTTTTTTGTTAATCATATGAAGGGAAGAAAAGCTGCGAACGTGTGATATCATCCCCTAGAAAACGAGTCATACAGTAGCAATCACCGTTATAGTGTTTTTGCATGTTTAGGAATTTGGTTCGCAGTTGGTGGTTGTGTGTTTTAAAAATCAAACTTTCCCTATTTTAAACTCTCACCCCGATCTTCACTTTCGCAAAACCTACCGCCAAGTACCGCCTCCTCTGCAAGTGACCAGCTTGTAGTTCACATCTTTGGCACGAGATGTCGTTCCAAACATCAGTTAAATATGACAGAGAAAAATACGCATATTACATGCTCATCGTTATGATATACATGAAATAATACTCGCAAACGTTCTTTGTGGATCAGCCTGTCTAGTAGGGAAAAGCTTATCTAAATCCCCACCGCACCTTATCGGATTACATTTATTATACAGGTAGGAGAATGTGACGAGGGATTTTACTTTATATGTGTCCAGATCAGCTAAGGCAAACGCAACACCGCCCCTGGTCACGACCGGCTGACCTACCGTCACCTCCGAGCCTGCCCCCTCCTTCCACGAAACTCTTGCTATCTTATATAATGTCATCCTTTTCACCGGCTTTTACCCCGACCTGTAGAAGACCTCCCGTATTCTCATGTTCCTAAAACCTGATAAGCCCCCATCCCAGACCTCATCCTACCGTCCCATCAGTCTTACCTCCGTGTTCAGCAAGGTCCTGGAAACCATCCTCTCCCGTCGTATCCATCAGCACCTCCATCGCCACCAGTTCCTCCCCCTTTCCCAATGTAGCTTCTGACTCTCCTTCTCTGCCGATGACCAGCTCCTTCGCCTTACTCATCTCCTTTCTGTCCAACTCAACTCCCGTCGCTCCGCAATTTCTCACCCGCCGCCCCTCCTATGTCACTGTCTGCAACTCCGACTCCCGTTTGTTCTACCCCTCTGCCGGGGTGCCCCAAGGCTCCGTCCTCTCTCCTCTCCTTTATCTCATCTACTCCGCCAACATGCCCCAACCCGAGCCTCCCGTTTACCTTCTACAATATGCTGACGACACCGCCTTCCTACCCCCGCCCCCTCCCTTGCCCGCTCCCAGTTTTTGCTCCAGTTCCACCTCACCGAGTTCGCCTCATGGTGCAACCGGTGGCTCCTCTCCGTCAATCCTGACAAATCCCAGGCAATTATCATAGGTCGTACCACCGCTCCTTCCGTCTCCATGATTTCTACCTCACCCTCCACAACCGCCCTATCCGCCACACCCCCACCCTGAAGTACCTTGGCCTAACCCTCGACCGTAACCTCTCCCGGACCCCCCACCGCCGCACTGTCCGACAGAAAGCCCTCTCCCGCCTTAACCTCCTCAAACTCCTCACCGGCCGGACGTGGGGTCTCAGCCCCTCCACCATTCTCTACACCTACCGGTCCCTCATGCGTCCTGTCCTTTGCAGCTTCCATCCTGCCTGGATCTCCGCTCCCACATCCTACTATAAAACCCTCCAAGTCCTCGAGCGCCACGCCCTCCGCCTCGCCTACCGCATCCGGCTCCCGTCCCCCACGCGGATCCTGTATGACCTGATCCCGTTTCCCCACCTCCTCGAATATCTCCAGCGTATCCGCATCCTCTATACCACCCGTAAAATTTCCCGCAACCCCCTGGTCCACCCCATCCTTACCAACCCTGGGCCTCTGCCACGCCTCTACCGCGTTATACCCCCTTCCCTTCATCTCCACACCCTCCATATCCTCTCCCAGGGTAATTTCCGCCGCCTCCCCCTTCCTGATGACGTCCTCCGTTCCGACATATACCCGTCCTACCAGCTCTGATCCCCCACCCATAGATAAAGTGCTCCCTCTCCTCCCTCTCCTTCCGCTCCCCCGCTTGGCTACCCCCTCCCTGCCCTGGAGTCCCTACGGCTCTTCCCTGCCGCCCCCCTTTTCTTACCCGCCGTTTTTTTCCTCTCCACCACGCTTTGCTCCGCCCCCTTTTTATCGGGGTCCTGGACCGACAGTTTTACAAGTGCTACGTCAAGTGTTGTGTGTTGTGCTACAGTGAAGTGTGTGGTTTTTAACTGCGTCCACCGCAACCAGACAAGTGCCGCACCGTGTATTTTAATTAGTGTCTCCGTGTACTCGCCGTCCTGTGTTCTTGTCGTCCAACGTGTGCTTTTTAGGTCACCGTGGCTCCTCGTTTTCAACTGACTACATCCGGTTTTTGTTCACCTGTCACCTGTTTGTACCTCGTTTTGTCGCCATGTATGTGTCATTGTTCCTCCGTTGTTTTTTCGCCTGTCATGTATTTTAATTTTTCATCTCATCAATGTATTTTATTCTCTCGGCTGAAGAGCAGCCTCTGGAGCTGCTGCCAGCCTACCGGTGAAATCGCTGGTGTGGAAATACAATAAAGAAAAAAAAACAGCTAAGGCACAGTAAGAATGCGCTAGACACTGCTTTCGTTCGTAGTACCATGTCAATCAGGCTTCGTTTCTCCCGAAATATTCTCAGCTGATTACTAAAATGGTACTACAAAAGAGAGGAGTGTCTGGAACATTCTTGCAGTTACCGAGGTAATTTACCCTTCTCTTTACCAACAGTGACAATTTCTCTAACATTGGATGCCAATCATCCTATGGCACATATTGATGGTCAGTGGACATGTTTATCAGCAAATCTCAGAAGTGAGTGAAACGTTTTTAGACTTTTTAATAATTTTGTCTCTTTAGTACCCTTTCCTTAATAATTTCAAAACACAGTCATAATTTCACTTTACTATTTTCTAATTTAATTTTGTTTGGTGTGTGAATTATTCGTTGGTACACGTTTTCTGCTTTCAGCTACGTAGTAATGTATTGGTGTGTTAACTAACTCGTCAACGAACAGCGACCGAATTTCGAAATAATTTCATGCAACAATCTGGAGATTACTGAAAAAATGTGACACTTTTCGTTTTCTTTGTTGTGTGTCATTTGCAATATTTAATAATGATCATTTAAAATTTACATAAGAAGAAGGTGCTGTGATATATTAGTTTCTTCTTTTTCTTATACTCTGAAAAACTGCATTTCTTTTTATCTAAACTAAGTTTACAGGATAACAGGAATAAAAGAGCGAAACGAAAAGACTGAACATGTTTCTTCTTCTTTGGTTTCAACCCGTAGGTTGGTTTGTAGCATTTCTCGATAGTGTCCTGTTGCTTGGCATTTGTTTAATGTCTCTGTAGCTGTTACAGTTCACTTGTCTCATATAGACCAGACTGGGTCTTCCCCTACAGTTCACTCCCTCCACCAATCCCTCCAAGATGATTTTTAGCAGTCCTTCACGCCTCAGGACATGACCAATCCAGATATTGCGCCTTTTTCGCAGAGTTCTTCTCAGACTCAAACCCTCACCAATTCTTTGCAAAACCTGTTCCTTTGTTGCTTTATAAATCCAGCTTATCTTCAACATTCTACGGTAACACCACATCTCTAAACCGTCTATCGTTCGATGTTGCGATTTTCCCAAGGTCCAAGATTCACTTCCATACACCATTATACTCCATACAAACGTCTTCAACAACTTCTTCCTTAAAAGGATATGCATGTTATTGAATATGAGAAGTTTACGTTTCTCATTGAAAGCAATTATTGCTTAACATATTCTACTTTGAATGTCTCGTTTCGATATAGCATCTGAAGTGATCTTGCCTCCCAGGTATGTAAATTCATTGACGTTCTCAACGGGCTCACCATAGAACGTAATTCTTGCATGGGTTCCGTACTTATTTACAGTTAAAATTTTAGTTTTGCTGCTGTAGATCTTCATTCCATACTTGCTTGCTAAGCGTTGATTTCATTTCCCTGTGAATAGACGTTAACTCATCTTCATTGTCCGCTGCCACTGCAATAACGTCGGCATATCGAAGCATGTCAATTTTTTCTCCTTGTATCACCACACCTGCTTACCTATTCTGCATCTTTTCTCTAACTTCATTCAAACCTATTTGAATTTATGCATTGAATAAAATAGGTGAAAGTGAGCAGCTTTGTTTTACTCTCTTTTTCTATTTCTTCTTCCTGTACACACTCTCCACACACAATTACACCTGTCTCATCTCTATATAATTTCCAAATTATTATTCTATCTTTATATTTCACCTGTGATCCCTTACAAAATATTAAACAGAATATCCCATTTCACGTTATCAAATGCCTTTTCTAAATCGACAAAGTCCATGAAGGTGTCTTGACCTTTCCTTAATCTTTTTTTCCAAAACTAGCCTCAGTGCTAAAATTTATTCGCGAGTTCCTCTTCCTCTTCTAAATCCAAACTGATCATCAGTAAGCAAAACGTCTATTTGGTATGCAATTCTTTTCAATATTATCATTGTCAATATTTTTGAAGCATGTGGAATGATACTCAGTAAACTTTAATGTTCTCATTTGTTGGCTGATGACTTTTTAGGCAATGGCATGATGACACATTTGTTGAAATTTGCAGGTAAAGTTCCTGTTTCATATATTTCACATACCGACGTAAACAATGCATTTTTAATCTCATATGAGGTTGTTTTAAGTAAATCTGAAAACAAGTCATCAATTCCTTGTGCTTTTTAAATCTTCAATTTTATTTAGCACATGATCAAATTCGTCTCTCAGTATACTGTCTCTAAGTTCGTCCATATCTACTTTAGATTCGTTTTCAAGGACATCATGATCTTTAGTGATCTATCTGTTTCATTTCTTCCACACTTTCACCAATTCATGATTTTCATGTGTTAACTTTCCATCATTCGTCACAATACCATTGCATTTAATCTTTTGCATCCCAAAAAATGTGTTGAGAGTTTTATGTGCTACTTCCAGTTTACGACTGCTGAAAAGCGCCTCTACTCCCTTGCATATTTTTCCAAATACTGTTCTTTTTCTTCCTTTGCTTGTCTATTTACTTCATTTCTTAAGTTCTTGTATTGGTACTGTCCTTCTGGCGTGTCGAAGTTTTGAACTCCCTTCTTCTCCCTATCTTATTTAGCAGGTCTTGGCTAATCCAGTTCTCTTTACAGTAGGATTGAGAATAAAATCTGCTATCAGTCACATTAAAGATCGTATTATTTCTTTATGACACGACCGGTTTCGGGCTTGTGACCATTTTCAGGTGCTTAAAACATTCAGAATTTTAAATGGGTAGCATGCTAATGGAGTTCAATTTAATATTGCATCCAATACAACATTAAATTGAACTCCACCAACATGCAACACATGCAAAATTCTGAATGTTCTGAAGATTGCCACAAGTCTGAAATTGATCGTGTCATTAATAAATACTATCTTTAATGTGATTGGTAGCGGATTTTATTCCACAGCCTGTATTAGGAACAGTCACGGAGTTTAAAGACATCCACCATGGATAAAACACACTTTTCTCTTTACAACGTCCCTTACGTTTACTCACGATTCCCTCTGATGCTGTTGTAATCTTTCCCTTTATTGAAACCCATCGATCCTGTATTGTTCCTGCATTATTAGTCACTGGTGATATTTTCGTTCTGTTACTGAATTCCAGTAGAATAACTTAATCATCCAAATTTTCAACATTCTACCAAGAGTTTTTAGTCTTCTAATTTTTTTTCTTTTCTAAAGAGGCTTTCTGTTAGCATCATGTTGTGATCACTGTTCACAGCTGGACTTGCATAGCTCCTGCAGCTCTTCACTTGGTTCTTAAATCTCTCTTTCACTAGTATGTAATCTATTTGGTATCTTCTCTTGTCTCCAGGTGATTTCCAAGTATATCGTCTGCGAGGAGGATGCTGGAATAATGTTTGGTTATTATCAGATTATTTCGATCGCAGAATTCTATCAACCGTTCTCCTCGGTTATTTCTATCTCCTAATCCGAACATCCAGGTACTATTCCTTCTTTTCCTTTACCAACTAATGAGTTCCAATCACTCATAATCATCAAATTTTCGTCACTTCTTCTACGATAAATAATCTTGTTTAAATCTCTATACACTTATTCTACTTCCTCATCTTCATGGCTTGGTGTTGGCATGTATACTTCAACACTGTATTCTTTGCTTTGGTTTTAAATTTCACTAAAATAATCCTACCACCTCCCACCTCACCACACAACATACCATCTCTTTTCTAAGTATAATCCCCACTCCTCCCTCACCTGGTCTATTTGTGATTGTTCCTCTATGTGTTATTCTATAGTCGCCACTCCAGAAGTCTCCATTATCAGGCCATCCCATTTCTGAGATTCCAAGAATGTCCAAGTTCATCATTTCCATCTCCACCTTCAGATTTTCTAGATTCCCAGTCTGAAGTAATGTTTAAACAGTCCATGTTGCTATTCTTTTCTTGAATTTATTCACTGATCGTGCTTGAGCAGCCCCTGCCCGGAAATCCGATTGAGGGGCTATATTAACTCCGGAAAATTTTACTGGAGCACTCACTAACATGGTCAAAACGCTGATACTCGTGATATCCAAGAGGATATTCAATGTAGTGGTTTCCCCTTGCCTTCCACGTCCTATGTCGTTGGCCAATCAGTGGCTCATCCGCCTTTAGGGGCAGCTTCCCACCCTAAGAGACAAGAGGGTGCCCAGTCCTCTACCTGCTCACCCGCCCTCCAATGACGCCGTTGGCACTTGGTAGAGGGGACCATTTATTCCGCTGGTCACTCGGTTTATGGACGCAATTTAACGCCATGCCCGGGACAACGAACATTTTTATTGGGCCATAAAGAAATCAGAACGGCTAACTCTTCCGCAACCTTCTGTTTTCTTTGTTCTTTTGTGTCACTTTTTCTTCCAAGGCAGAAGTGAATATAAAAAAGAGGCGATCTGTCTCGATTAAAGAGAAGGTGGAGGATGTTTGCAAAAAGCTCACAATAATATGGCTTCGTGTAACACGGTCAGTGAATTGTTTCTGTACACTGGGAGATAACACAAGGACCCAGGTCACAACCGCTTACAACGGCGCAATGGAGACAATGTCATACGAGCCTATTTGAGACAGAAGGTGAAATCAGGATGCAAGTGAATCTCGCCCTAAATAGTAGTCTTCTCCGTCCTGAGGATAAAGCACAATTCTCGACGAAGCCAAATTCAGTTTCCATGACTGCAGGAGGTCAACCGACGATATAACGTATCTGATTCATCGCAAACACTGTACTGGTTTTCGCTTTGAGGGCAACACGAAGAAATCGAACGTTAGTACGATCAACGTTATGAACAACTGACATAGGGTAAATAGGAGGGGTAAGAATTGCCCAATAGTTCTGCAATGCATTTCTGGCGACAGATATTCCACGAAGGAGCCACAATGATTGAATGACCGACGGCGTAACAACATTTTCATGGAGAGAATCAGATGGGAAAGAGTGTCCTCTCCCCCAGAATTTACCTAATCGTATCTAATCCTACCAATATCTGCTAGTGGTGTTAAGATCGCTGTTCGTAGACAGTCATAAAGGCATGGTGTAAGTGCCTAAGGTGACGAAGACATGGTAGGACAGTGTGACGAAGAAATAATGCAAAAGCCTAACCCGAATGTCCGGGAGATCCAAACCTCAGAACACATGGAGGCGTGCAATAACCTCATAATCCTAAGTAAACATGTCAGATAACCTTTGACATATGTTGCACATCATCGTAGGAATAGGAAACATTTGTGTAAAACAGTAAGCTTGATTGAACACAAAAGATTCTAGAACCTGAATCTTGCGAAGTTCTAAGACTGAGTGATGTTTGTGTTCAATAATTTATCCGTGACGGACTTCAGTAGATCGCAGCCATATTCAGTGGACAATAATCAATTATACCACGTAAAGATCAATGACGTCGATGGAATCTCAAACGTGTCAAATCGGCGAGTTCCGTAAGAGACATTACTGATCATTAACACATGCCATCATAAGATGACATGGCGTCCAAACTTTCTTTGGGCGCCGGTATGTCATAAGAGGTAGTACCACAATGTCGTCTCCATATGTGCGGATGTAAATCTTTCTACCAACATCGACTAGCCACCCAAACGAGTACCTATGGATTGTAATATGTGTTTCAGAAAAAGCACGAATAATGACATGGACAATGGATGCTCTTGCAAGTCATCCTGATGCATCTAATGTGACTATTAACTTCGATTGGCGTCTGAATACGGTAAGTAGAGAGGTAAACATCCGACATGCAGATTCATTAAAACCAACATTGTCATCAGAAACAGATAAACGCCTGATGAAAGTCAATAAAAAGTAAAATGCCTGTTAAGGGGGCGGTGGAAGCAATCGAAAGAAGACCACGACATTCAGCAATGAGAGTCAGGAGAGTTTGATCTGGAGGGCAACTTTCGAGGCTTCTTATTTTAACTTGCTTCAGTCTTTATGTACGATAACGTAGGACTGAAGTGCAGAACATTGCACTTTTGACAGCCTCCTCCTTACCAATATGGGGTGGGAAGGATGAAGTAACAATAAAGAAAAATAGCTGTCGCTTCCCTCCTGTGTCTGCCCACTGCTTCCTTCTTCATCATTCTGCCCATCTCCTACCGCCCCCCTCCCTGTCAATCAACCACTCACCCTCTACCACAGAGTAACATATACAGAGGAGAAGCCCTCCCTAAACCTCTGTCCTACGCTCACTTCGTAGTTCCGTAAGATGCTAGCAGGTGTCAGGCGGTTCCCTGCCTTAGTACCGGTAGACCACACTAGAGGCGGTTCTGAGGGTGCCTCTCGCACTTCAGAGGGTAGCATGGAGGGGAGGCTGAGGGGAGAGCTCGTTCCACCTGCCACGAGGCCACAGCTGTGTCCGGCTTGCTGGCGTTTGAGGGGAGGTGGTGGTGGGGACAGCCGCTACCTGCCGCCTGCTCTGGCCAGTTTAAAGGGCTGCTTCTGACTGCAGCGCCATCATGGGACATCTTACAGAACTGCTTCAGCACCCCCCAGCCCACACCCCTGAGCGTAGGACTGGGCCCTTACGGAGGTTTCCCATCTGTATATATTTGTCTGTACCTCTACCACAGACAAATATATACAGACAGGAAACCTCCATAAGGGCCTGGTCATACGCACAAGGGTGCGGGGAGGGAGGGTTTCCAGCAGTTCCGTAAGATGTCCCATGATGGCGCTGTGGTCAGAAGCAGCTCTTTAAACTGGCCAGAGCAGGCGGCAGGTAGCGGCTGTCCCCACCACCACCTCTCCTCAAACACCAGCAAGCTGGACACAGCCGTGGCCTCGTGGCAGGCGGCATGAGCTCTCCCCTCACCCTCCCCTCCACGCTACCCTCTGATGTGCGAGAGGCACCCTAAGCCAGAGAACGGCCTGACACCTACTAGCATCTTACGGAACTACGAGGGGAGCGTAGGACAGTAGTTTAGGGTGGGCTTCTCCTCTGTATATGTTACTCTGTGCCTCTACCCACCCCAGGATCTCTTTCCATACCCTGTCTCTATCCATTCCTCTTCCCGTCCTTCTAAACCACAACAAAATTTCCTAAATAATATATTTATTGATATCGTCTTTTAGTGCAATTAGTCCATCTTCTCACCTTTTTCTGTTTACGTGCTGCTGCCCCTCCATTAATTTCCTTCTCTCTCATGTCCGTTATTTCCTCCCCCTCCCAATGTCTGTCAATATCTTCGTCTCATCTCTCCCTGTTCATCTTGTCTCGTTGCCTCAGCGCACCTCCTGCCCACCATATTCCTCATCCCCTCTCTCTGACCATTTCCTCCTTCGTTTTCCTCACTCCATACGCTCCTTCGCCTATGTATGAAAAATTACATATACTGCCAGTTCTAGTTGTAACTACACCTGCTGATGTATGCTCTAGCATCATTGTGGCTGTAATCGAATTGCAATAAAACTGTTTCTTTTTTCCTGTAACTAATCTCTGTGTTTCTGTCGTAAATATATGTGCCAAGTTTCAGATGAGGGTGAAACAGTGTCAGAGTTTGCCATGCACCATATGGTGGCTCGCAGTGTAGAAATGTTCACTATGAAAAGAATGCATTCATGAGCCAATTGTCAAGGTGATCAGTCAACGATGTCAGTGTGTGTTCTAAGGTACCCTCTGCCACGCTCTCTATGAAATCTTATATGGACAGTCCTCTTCATCCTTTCTTAGTGGTCAAATGTCATGGGAAACATATCATCGGGATTGTTGAAAGAAAAATGTTTCAAATGTTTGTATAGTCTATGGGACTTAACTACGGGGTCATCAGTCCCTAAACTTTCAAACTACTTATGGACTACTTACGAACTAGGACGGCACAAATATCCATGCCCAAGGGGGGACGCTATGCTCCGATGCGCGAGGCCGTTGCCCGTCGGAGTTTCGAATCCTCCCTCGGGCATGGGTGTTTGTGTTG
The DNA here is from genome assembly GCA_026315105.1 of Locusta migratoria. Classification (NCBI taxonomy): domain Eukaryota; kingdom Metazoa; phylum Arthropoda; class Insecta; order Orthoptera; family Acrididae; genus Locusta; species Locusta migratoria. The sequence goes on from CM048744.1 coordinate 909,560,942, forward strand.
TTTTCAAGTTAGCTTATAATTAGTTTGTAATTTTAGGGACTTTTAATCCCGCAGTTAAGTCTCATAAGCTTAACAAACACATGAACTTTTTTTTAACTACTTATGAACTGCCTTATATATTTGCGCATAATAGTTCGCGATCTGGAGCGCTCACATTAGTTCGCGGCTCTGCGAAAGTTTAGGCTTATCTCTATATCTTAGCATTATGGGATTTATTATTCATAATACAGAAATTTTGTAGCACTGAACTATGTAATCTAGCAGGCAGACGCTCACCTCGAAATGACTCATCAGCAGAAGGCAAATACGTGATTTTTAATTCTGCTACGCGCCGTCCCCTCTCGCTATTGCCCGTCTGTCTTCGGAATCCAACGAACTATGTAGCGAGATACGTTTGGTTTAATCGTCCGTTGCTCCTAATTCGTCCGCTGCTCCTAGTTCGTCCGCTCCTTCTAGTTCGTCCGCTCTTTTTGGCTTTTGCTACCGCTACTAAAAGAGCTCTTTTTTATGACAGCTTTTTTATATAAAGAATCAGTGTTGCCAAAACCGTGTGCTATTACCCGTATTTTTGGGAAATTTGATATCAAATACTTAGGCAAATAAACGACTTATTTACACAATGGTATTCAACTACTTTGCATACAGAGTACTCGTAGTACTTTATTTTTAAAATAGATTTTTTGTAGCAGTGAAGTATGAAACTACAGCTGAGCTGCACCTCAGATCGAAATGAAGGTAACTGGCAGAAAGGAATCTAGCGATTCCGCGCGCTCTCGCGTCCTCTCGCTGGTCCCCGTCAGTCTTCGGAAAAGGAGCAGACTAACAAAGAGGCGAGGGATCTGCGAACTAATACGCGTAGTTCGCCTATGGGAGCGCTTTTCCGAACTAGTTCGTTCGCGAACTACACAAGACTACTACCTTATATTAAAGACGGCACAAACATCCATGCCCGAAGGGGGATTCGAACCCCCGACGGGGAACGGCCGCGGCGTTCACATTTTACCATTCTTGTGGCCATTATATGTAGGAGCATTGTCTCCGTTTATTGTCTCCATGTTAATGTTTTAAGTCTTTTGTTTTGAAACGATACAGTAGTATCATTCCATTAAATCCTTGTATGCTACAGTGTACGTTACTTCCATCTGATTATCATTTCGTAAAAGTGTGCTTGGCCTTTAGTGCCACTATAATGGGAGAGATGTACTAGGTGGAGACAAGAATGCTCTATTATTTATTAAAATTGTTATTGCAGGACAAATAAGTGGGCGCCGCTCACAAAAGGAGCTTTGCTCCACAGTACCCAACTCATCTTATACCTTATGTGATTGTGTGTATGAGGGTCTGTAAGTGTGCATGAAGCTGCGGCTGGGATGGCAGAGATGCAGAACACTCGGTAGGTTTGCCAACTTTAGTTTTGGGATGTGGCAGAGAGGTTTCCTTGGGGATGAGATGGTAAAGTGGCTGCGACTTGCGAGTTCCTTCAGAATTCGGAGGTTGGCAGAAGATCCCGTTAGATCACAAGCCAATGAGGCTACTCGCGAACTGGAACGGGAGGATCGGTTAGGACGGGGAGCGGCCACGAGAGAGAGAACGTTTCCGGCTGTCGAAGAGGAAGGATGTGAGTATGGTGGCCTCCGTGGTAAAGTATCAGGAACTGTGTTTGTTGTTAATTCTGTCTCTATTTCAGCGGGGAAATGATTTTGTATAATGGGAATGTTGTGCATTGCTACGTGGGTGCAGTATGACAGAGTAAAGAATGTACAGTATGAATGTGAGGTTACCATCCTTGTCTCAATCCATTGGTGATACATTTAGTGATTGAATATTTTGTATTTTGGCTTTAAAATGATGATAGGGAGATATACAATGAATTTAATAAACTTGTGTAAATAGTTAAACATATCGTCTCTAGTTGTTTTTATGAAATTCTGAGTCCCATTTTTGCTTAATGATTAAAAGGAGAGTGAGAATATTTAATTGGGAATTGCGAGAATATAAATGGGGGAATTTCATCTAGTAAGGGAACTGCCACCGGCATGCTATCAGTTGCTGCAGTCTTTTGTGTGTAAAAAGTCGTTATCCGTTGCAATGCAATTTTATCAGGGCAATAACATCTGCTTTTAACACCGAAAATAATCACTGAGCAAGGCGGCAACTGGTAGGAAGCGGAGGGTGGTTAACTTACAGTTTGTTTGTAGAACTTATGGGACTTACAAACTACTTATGAACTAGCTAAGACTAAGGACGGCACAAATATCCATGCCCGAGGGGGGATTCGAACCGCCGACCGTAGTGGCCGTGCAGACCGTGACTGGAGCGCCTCAGTCCCCTAGGCCGCCGTGTTTTAAGTCTCCTCGGCAATGTACGCCTCTCCGCTACAGAGCGGCGCCGAAGATTCTGCAAGCCTTCCCTCGGTGGGGATTTTGAAACTAAAAAAAAAAAAAAAAACGCATAATCCGTGCAAAATCCACTCGGTATCTCATCAGGTCTAGCGGTATTTCCTGCGTTCAGCGATTTCAATTGCGTTCCTACCCCTGTGACAGTTGAATACCTGATGTTTTGTGGTTGGTGCGCTGTTTAAGAGAACGTTGTCACATTTGCGATGCTAACTGCACGAGTGCATTCGTGCGGCCGCTGGTGGCGGGCGCTATCGACACAGACGGCGACGGCGCGAAGTCACGCACGCTGCAGGCGCCGGCAAAGCCAAGCAGAGATGGCGGCCGCCGATATGCCGTCTGCAAGGCCTGAGGCCTGGGCCGGGGCGTGTCGGCGCTCCGCCGCTCCGTGCAGTTTATGGACGGCAGTAACGCCGAACGGCGTCCCACTCTCCGCGCCGAATGGATTCCTCAAACATCAACTTCCTACAGCCCTACTCTGGCCATGCTTTAGTCCACTCGCAGCTCGCTGTCGGCAGCAGCAGCTACTTCACGAGTGTATTTTAATCATACCCCACAAGCGGCTTCTAATGAAATTGCGTGCTTATGGAATATCTCCCCAATTGTGCGATTGTATTCACGATTTCCTATAAGAAAGAACACACTTCGTTGTAATTGACGGTAAGTCATCGAATAAAACAGAAGTGATATCTGGCGTTCCCCAGGGAAGCGTTATTTGCCCCCTACTCTTCCTTATGTTTATAAACGATTTAGGAGACAATCTGAATAGCTCCCTTAGACTGTTCGCGGGTGATGCTGTCGTTTATCGGTTACTGAAGTCAACAGAGGATCAAAAGCAACTGTAAAGCGATTGAGACAAAATTTCTACATGGTGCTAATATTGCTAATTGACACTAAATAAAGAAAAGTAATTCACATGACCACTAAAAGAAATCCGCTGAACTTTAATTACGCGATAAATCAAACCTTAAGGTTGTAAATTCTACTAAATACGAGACGCGTCCAGAAAGTAAGTTCCGTTTGGTTATATAAAACGAACGGATACAGTAAAGAAAAAATATTGATTGTACAAAAATCTACAACTGTTAAACTAATTTTCTACATAGGTTCCGAAATTTTGTAGGCAATTATCATAGCATGGCACAAGGTTTTGTGTGCCTTTTTCATAGAATGTTGCCGCCTGTGTATTCAACCATGTGGTAACATGTTCTTCCAGCTCGTCATCATCGTTGAAGTGTTGTCCACCAAGGACAGATTTTAGGTGTAAGAACAGAATTACTGTCAAAAGATTTTTTTTTTCTTTCACGATAATATCTGACCTCACACACCGAATGTGACCAACAATTCTTACGGAAATTTCAATGGGACCTGTTTGATCATCCTCCATACAGCACGGACCTCTCTCCTAGCGACTTTCATCTCTTCTTACGCCTAAAATCTGTCCTTGGCGTTCAACACTTCAACGAGCTGTTACCACATGGCTGAATACACATGCGGCAACCTTCTGTGAAGGATGCATGCAAAAACTTGTGGCACGCTATGACAAGTTCAAAAAATGTTTCAAATGTTTGTAGAATTTATGGGACTTAACTACGGGGTCATCAGTCCCTAAGCTTACAAACTACTTATGAACTAGCTACGACTAAGGACGGCACAAATATCCATGACCGAGGGGGGATTCGAACCCCCGACCGTAGTGGCCGTGCAGACCGTGACTGGAGCGCCTCAGTCCCCTCGGCCACCGCGGCCGGCCTATGACAAGTGCCTATAAAATTTAGGCAGTTATGTCGAAAAGTAGTTTAAGAGATGTAGAATTTTGTGCAATAAAAATTTCTTCTGTATCTGTGTACACTTTCATTTTATTACCAAACGGAACTTACTTTCTGGACGCGCCTCGTACCTAGGAGTTACAATTACGAACAACTTAGACTGGAGAGAACACATAGAAAATATAATGGGGAAGGCAAACCAAAGGTTACGTTTCATTCGCAGAACGCTTCGAAGACGCACCAGCTCCACCAAAGAGACTGTCTACATCACACTTGTGCGTCCTCACCTGGAGTACTGTTGCCCATTGTGGGACCCTCACCAGGTGGGACTGACGGAAGATATTCAGAAGGTTCAGAGAAGGGCAGCTCGTTTTGTTTTATCATGTTACGGGGGGAAAGCGTCATGGAAATGTTACACGAATTGGGGTGGAAATCATTAAAAGAAAGACGTTATTCATTGCGGCGTGATCTGTTTGCGAAATTTCAATCGCTGATTTTTACTTCTGAATGTGATAATATTTTGCTAGCACCCACCTACTTAGGAAGACATGACCATCCCAATCAAATAAGAGAAATCAGATCGAAAACGGAACGATCTAGGTGTTCTTTCTTCCCGCGCGCTATCAGAGAATGGAACGGTAGAGAAAAGTTATGAAAGTGGTTAATGAACCCTCTGCCAGGCACTTAAATGTGATTTGCATAGTATCTATTTAGATGTATATAATTTTCGATAGTCGCAAAAATATTTTTTCACCAATACTATATTTCTTAAATATAACCATTATGAATTCCCTACCAATTATATTTACTAAAACATCGTAAAGTAAAAAGTAAAGCAGTTAACAATCCGAAGATTGGTTCGCCTTTGCCTTCGTACTGACTTTGTTAACCAGTTTAATGTGGGCCTACAGTTTAATGTGGATCCCGAACCACGGTGCTACTATGAACAGATAATAGACCGATACCCACTAGAAATCGTAAAACAGGATTAGAAATACTCAATGAATTCATCGATTCTATATATATATATATATATATATATATATATATATATTGTCACAATCTCTACCGTCTGAAATATTTGGAAGAACCTCAACACTTTCACTTGAACAAGACAATGAATGTGCGGATCATGTTATTACGATAGTCAAGCTCTTCTATGGCTCTGCATACATCGAGCTGTGAAAGATTGAATTTGCTGATGCAAAGCGAAATAATATTGCAAAAATAAATTCCGATAATCATCTGCGTTAGCTTGGTAGGTCTGCCTAGCTCTATTTTTAAACAGAAACCCAAATTTTAGACAGAGAAAACCTGAGGCAACTACCATTAATAAAGAAAAAGTCAATTGATAATTTAAAAATGTTGAGACTGTCTTAGAAAATTAAAATTTAAATAGCGGCTACCGTTAAACGTCGATGAAACTGGCGTGAATATTGTTCAAAAGCTCGAGACAATTTTGGTTCCAACAGGTGTTTAACAAATAGGTGTGGCTACCTCTTTCGAAAGGGAGAGAAGTTACACCTTATGAGTAAAAATGTTTGTAAATCTATCGAACTTAACAACTGACGTTATCAGTCCTGGTAGAAAAACTTTTTAAACTAACACACACTCTCATGCCCGAGGACACGAAGCTTCGATGGAGGGCAACTGCTCGCTCCGTAGCACGGCGCCTTTGAGCGCTCGGGCATTCGACCGAGGCCCTTACGATTAAGCTGAATTTTTTAATAAGGCATTAGCACAGTTGCTACCAAGGACAAAGGACAATCGGTGTTTATGGCATGTGGCATTTGTCCATTCAATACAAATTCCAGAAAATAAACTCTTTTCTTAACTGTACAGTTTAAAAAAAAAAAAAAAAAAAAAAAAAAAAAAGACTTGAGTACTGCAAATTATTTCGTCCATAAAGTACTGTTTTAGTATTTGTAAGTTTAGACGTCCCGGCTTTGTGTTTTGCTCCAGCTGAATATGCGTGCCCCATATGGAGAAGGTCGACGCACGCCCACAAGCTAGATGCAGCACCGATTAATTACATGGTTCCTGAAGCATACATACCGTGATCTCCTTTGTATGTGTTCTGGAACAGCTCCCGCACAGATCAGACGGCAGACGTTGGCGATGGCTGAAAGGAGCAGACAGTGCGAGGATAAAAGACATCCCCTGTTCGGACATCAGCCAGTGGTGGCAAGATTAAAATCGAGGGAAAATTTCATTAAATTCGAACACTGTCTAAATGAAAGTCAATCTATAACCAGGGAATCGATGTGGACACAGAAATTGGAAAAATGCAGCTTGCAATGTTGGAACATTAAAGAAAAACTTCCGGTTGGATCTCAACTGGAATGGTGAGTCTGGAAGAGCCTAAATAGAATGGGAAGATCAAAGGATAACCTGTTCAAGTGGGGATACGCAGAAGACGACCCCTGCCAATGTGGAGAAAGACAAACAATGACACACCTGCTGAGCTGCCCATCCTTGCCGACCATGTACTTTCCAAGACCTGTGGCTGGCCAACGACGCTGCAGTGAAGTGTGCCCAACACTGGAGAGAGATATGAATCTGCTAAGGACAATAATGACATCTGATGTGTGAAAATCATGACCGTATAAATGAATGTATAATTTGCACTTAGTTTTATTAGTAATATAGTATATGTAGCATGTTAATTAAGTACATATGTAGCTCAGACGCGATTAAATAAAAGTATTTGTAGGTAGTAAAGTAGAAAATGAAATGTACTGTCCATTTTTACAGTTTCTTGTTTTAGATGGGGAATATGAAGCAGTTACAAATTTTGTTTTATTGCTTAAATTAAGGCTGTTTTCGATCAGTAGGAATATGTGGAGGAATATCCATAGTTTCGTATTTATTGGTTTTCGTAGGCCTTATTGACGTAATGGACAATTTACATTAATTTGTCCTTAGGTGCATGTCCCCCGCCGTCCCTTACATATAAACAAAGGAACGGTGAGGATATTCCGCCGTATGGAAGACACTTAATGTTAGTTACTTTTCAGCCGAGTATTACTACTGGCGTAATGTATACGAAGAACAAAACGTGGAAAATAAATAACTAACACACTACAAAGAAAACAGAAACAACCAGAAACTAAAGAAAAATAATAATGACAAATTTGTCAAAAACTATTACTGTAACAACAAGTAACAAGTAGGTTACTTACCCAATAATTTTATATATAGCCTAATGTAAAGAACAAAAATAAAGCAACCCAATTATGATAGTGCAAACTGTGCTGAAACATGTTTGGGAAACATAACTAAAATTCCAGAATGAAACTTTTCACTCTGCAGCGGAGTGTGCGCTGATATGAAACTTCCTGGAAGATTAAAATTGTGTGCCGGAACAGGGACTCGAACCTGGGATCTTTGCCTTTCGAGGGCGAACGCTCTATCACTGAGCTATCCCGACACGACTCACGGTGCCGCCTCACAACTTTACTTCTGCCAGTACCTCGCCTCCTACTTTCCAAACTTCACAGAAGCTCTCCTGCGAAACATGCAAGACTAGCACTCCTGGAAGAAAGGATATGGTGGAGACATGGCTTAGCAACAGCCTAAGGAATGTTTCTAGAATGAAACATTCTGGAAACATCCCTTAGGCTGTGGCTTTCTTCTAGGAGTGCTAGTCTTGCAAGGTTCGCAGGAGAGCTTCTGTGAAGTTTGGAAAGTAGGAGGCGAGGTACTGGCGGAAGTAAAGTTGTGAGGCTGCATCGTGAGACGTGTCGGGATAGCACAGTCAGTAGTTCGCTTGCCGGCGAAAGGCAAAGGTCCCAGGTTCGAGTCCCGGTTCCGGCACACAATTTTAATTTGCCAGGAAGTTTTATATCAGCGCACACTCCGCTGCAGAGTGAAAAGTTTCATTTGGTAAATGTGTAATGGGAGGCGCAGCGGCGGAGTGGTAGAGCGCATTGAGGCGCTACGCTGCGATGCGCGAGGCCGTTCCCCGTCGGGGGTTCGAATCCCCCCTCGGGCATGGATGTTTGTGCTGTCATTAGTATAAGTTAGTTCATAAGCAGTTTGCAAGTTAAGTCCCATAACAATGTTTGGTTGTGTGGCCATATTCCGCAGCAGCTGTTAAAATTGGTTATAAGAGGTAATCTGTCTTATGCTGACTGCATTTAAGAGGTTTATTTTTACACCAGACGCGTTTCGCTTTTTTATTTTAACAGCATCTTCTGTGGTCTGTAAATGATACAAAGGTTTGTACAATTTGTTTTTGATAAATATATAGATTAAAAACAGTTTTAAAAAAACATTTTGCACGTTAGGCCTAAGAGTTTTTAATTTAATATTCGGTCTACTCACGGTGTTGATGTCTCTTCTTTACATGTTACTACTGCTTTTACTCATCTGAAAAAACATCTTAACACCCTGTTCATGAAATCAAATGTTTCTCTCTCTCTCCCTCTCTCTCTCTCTCTCTCACGCACACACACTCACTCACGTTGCCATTAAAAACTGCATTTACTCATCTGAAAAACATCTTAACACCCTGTTCTCGAGGGAAAAAAAATCTCTCTCTATCTCTCTCCCTCTCTCTCTCCCTCCCTCTCTCTCTCTCTCTCTCTCTCCCTCTCTCTCTCCCTTTCTCACACACACATACACACACACTCATGTAGAATGAAGTCGTATTTATATTGTAAATATGTAAGGTTGGCAACAATCACAGACCAAACGAAAAACAAATGAACACACGAAAACATAGCCACACTGTCGTGAAATGACAAATGAACAGACAGGCATTCCACATAAAACAGACGATATGTAATCAGTATACATTTCAAAAAGTGAAGTGCTGTGTTGTGCTGAGATGAAAAGGAAAAAAAAAAACGAAACAAAAACACACGAAAAGTGCTGTACACAGCCCTGAAACACACGCCAGGAAAAAACGAACTCCAGCCAACAAGACGGAGATGCAGTAGTAACATGTAAAGAAGAGACATCAACACCGTGAGTAGACCGAATATTAAGTTAAAAACACTTAGGCCTAACGTGCAAAATGTTTTTGTGGTGTCGCACAAGTCCAAAGTGCGCGCCACCTACTTACGCCGCGCGCTGCCATGCACGCACGGCGCGGCGCTCTTACGACGTCAGCCACGAGCGCCCTCTGCTACAACTCCGCTCGTGGCCACCACTGAACGACATCCTTCACTTGGGACTGAGATAGGAACCAGTTAAGACCTTCGGAATCAGATAGGCACCAGTGAACGGTTAGGCACTAGGCAGGCCTCTAGCTCAACTATGTATCAGCATTCTGCCGTACTGAACTATGCAAAAGTTAAGTATTGTATAAATTCTGTGCAATATATATCTCATTCTAATTTACTCTAGTGTTTCTAGTTTCTGGCTGCTCCCCTCCGTACCTGCACCAGCGTGCTATCTTTATTCCTGTGTCGGCCTCATTCCACTCGCCCACCGACACCTACGACGAAAACGAGACACAAAAGCGGCGACGAGGCTGGGACACATTTTTTTTAAACTGTTTTTAATCTATTAATCAAAAACAAATTGTACAAACCTTTGTATCATTTACAGACCACAGAAGATGCTTTTAAAATAAAAAAGCGAAACGCGTCTGGTGTAAAAATAGACCTCTTAGTTGCAGTCAGCATAAGACAGATTAAGCCCCTTAACCTTAACAAGCACTTGGACGTGTAAGGTGGGTCGGCACCTGAGCAGGTGGAACATCTCGTCGCGCGTGATGTAGCCGTCGCTGTTGAGGTCGTAGACGAGGAAGCAGAAGGCGGTGCGCTGGTCGCGCGAGCCGCGCAGGAAGACGGACAGGCCCTGCACCCACTCCTCGAGCCGCACCACGCCGTCGTTGCAGCGGTCGAAGGCGCAGAAGACGCGGTCCATCAGCACCTCCTCCGTCACCAGGTCGAACGTGTTGTGCAGCAGCTCGCGGAACACCACGCGGTCCAGGCCCTGCGCGCCCAACACGCCGCTCTCTACTGCTCTCCTCATACCAGCTGAAGGCATCCTCTGGCTTACTTTCCAGAGAAATTCAGTTTTCTGCATCCTCACTCTGATTATTTCCTCTGCCATAAAGCCCGTTTTACAGGAGCAACTTTCTGCTAAAATTAACAATTTATTGACTGACGATCGGTTTCAGTGAACTGTGTCACCATCATCTGGTCCCATATACAGGGTGCTTCACTAAGTGTATTTGCCTCTGTAACTTATAAAATAATAGGTGACGGGAAATTTTAACGCGGTAGGTCAACAAAAGAAATGTTATACTTTCTGCGGAGCTATGAACATAGTTTACTGTATCATTTTCCAAAGAGTTACACCACAAAGATATAATTTTTTAAATGGAACAATAGTTTTTTTTATCGTGCATTGGAATGGTTAAAACCAGCTGCGTCCAAATCAATTTAAACTACATTCCTATCACTGTTAGTTTGGGAGCTACAACCCTTCAAAGTTTAGGGGGCGGAGGCTGCGATAGCGTAGCTGACTGGCTGGTGGACATCAGACAGTGGGCCGTGCCCCAGGGGATAGCCACTCGGACAGTCAGCTACGCTATCGCAGCCTCCGCCCCCTAAACTTTGAAGGGTTGTAGCTCCCAAACTAACAGTGATAGGAATGTAGTTTAAATTGATTTGGACGCAGCTGGTTTCAACGAATCCAATGCAGGATAGAAAAAAACTATTATTCCATTTAAAAAATTATATCTTTGTGGTGTAACTCTTTGGAAAATGATACAATAAACTATGTTCATAGCTCCGCAGAAAGTGTAACATTTCTTGTGTTGACCTACCGCATTAAAATATCCCGTCCCTTATTATTTTATGTTACAGATGCAAACACACTTAGTGAAACACCCTGTATATTACAAGCTGGTCATCTTGTTATAAATATAAAAGACATGCAATAAATAACGTAAAAACATAAAAAATAACATACATTTGGGATTAAGAGGCACTTCTACTACTTTGTTAAAAAATGGGTATAAAATAACAAGTGCAACACAAAGAAATACACAAGTTAAAAACATGACAGCTTACAAAATATTGACAGCTTTGAAGATTCTAGTTTACATTAGCTGGCAGCACCATACCTGGATACTGTTTGTAAGCTGGTTTCATAGAAGTCAGTTATTGCATGAAAACAAATTGTCACATAATTTTAGTCTATAATGAAACCCATATTCTATGTATGGGTGACATTACAATTACATTTTTTTTAATAATAATAATAATACATATGGTATACCTTATATAGTTCAACTTCTAATTAAAGTTTACAATTCGCTGAAACGGTATAATAAGATGGATGGTGCAAACCAATACTAGTTGCAGTGCTGATGGCTTACTAGAAAGAACAGAAGGGTACTGGATGGGAAACGACGCATTTCCTAAGATGATAATCTTCAAAAAATATACGTAAATCTTGCATTTAAATGAGCTAAAATTTGTGTCCGTCAATAAAATTAGATTGAGTCATCACAGATATATACAGCATATACATTTATAATAAAGAACATTGATCTTATAATAAAGGTTTATCTATTTGGAATTGTCAATGTCTATGTTATGAAGCTGACTAAATGTCTAGGTTGCCAATGTATTGGAAATGTTTAGATTGACGTAGGTATTATCCAAGGTCTAGGTGCATTGTAACCCAATATCTGAGTTCATATAAGCCATCTATAATTGCTAAGGTATAGGTATAGGAATGACTCAATGTCTATGTTGAAGCTGATCCAATGACTTAGCAGTGATGTTCAATATGACAGATGAGGTCTCAGTTATAGGAAGAACACAATTTCTGGGTTGCTGGTATTGCTGTCTAGGTTAACCCAGATGTAAATATACGTGATGTAAGGATAAAATTTATACATAAGATGTGAAAATTTTAATTATATGTAAAGGTAATATATGATTAGTTATCAATAAAAGGTCAAAGATGTCCTAAGAATAGATAAAATCAATAAAATTACATGGTGAAATTTAAGTCACTATACACCCAGTATACCTTATAATATATCAGTGTTCAACTATTTTAGTTCAAAATTTACCAAAAGCATATAATAATATGATAAATGGATGGTGAGAATCATTACAAGATACAGTGCTAACAACTTTCTGCTGAAAACTGACTACTCGAAGTGCGTGTGCCTTTGGTGCTTGCGTGTAAACCAGCCGCCAACCCCATCGCGAATGCGTCCGTGACGTCAATGACAAATTCACTCCTTGAAAACGAAAACAGAACACCATGAATTCGTCGACCCAGCAGAGGAAAATTTTTTTGATACAATTTTGAGGATGTATACAACACGATCAGATAGGCAGAATCAGACGAACATGAGTACAGTCACCAGAGCGTGCGCATTGTCGGCGTCAGTACCACTAACACCCCCTTTTGCTACAATGCAAGCTGTGATTCTTCCGTGGAGACGACCGTAGAGGTGCCGAATGTGGTCTTGTGGAATGGCCTGCCATGCAATTTCCACCTGGTGCCTCAGTTGGGCCCACATTTCGTGCCGCTCATGCAGACCGCCCAACATGACGTTTTATCCGGTCCCAAACATGCTCAATGGGGAAACGACGTGGGAGTCGTGCTGGCCAGGGTAGCTGATAGTTGACGCACAAGTTTAAGAGCACGTTTGGTGGTACATGATAGACTTAGACGTGCACTGTCCTCTTGGAAAAGCATATCGCCTTTGTGCAAGAGTGCTAGAGAAGGATGGGTTGAATAATGGTTTCAGTGTACCGTGCACTGTTCATTGTTCTCTAGACGATCACTAGAGGAGAAGGGCCAGTGTAGGATATTGCTCCCAACACGATGATGCACGTTCATTCATGCCGTTATGGTGTCTTCCGCACACGCCCCAACATCGTTCTGCCCGCCTCCAGTGGTGTCACGATAGGTGCTTACGAAGAGACAAATGGAGACGTGTCGTCTTCAGTGATGAGAGTCGCTGCTGCCTCGGTGCCAATGATGGTCGTACGCGTGAGTGGTGTCGTGCAAGGGAGCGCGAAAATCTGGAGTGTTCGCGACAGAGGCACATGGGGTCGACACCCGGCATCACGGTGTGCCATATCCTAAACTGGCCTTTCTCCTCTGGTGGTCGAAGGAAAATTGAACAGTGCACGGTGTATTGCAATCATCATTCAACCCATCTTGCCACCGTTCATGAACCAACAAGGCGATACGCTTCAACAACTGGATAATGCACGTCCACACACATTCCGTACAACCAAAAGTGTTGTTCTAAGTGTACATGAACTAACCTGCCCATCATTATCCCCAAATATGTCCCCTGTTGAGCATGTTTGGGACCGGATTAATGTTGCGCAGTCTTAATGAACGGCAAAAATCTGTTCCAATCTGACACCAGGTGAAAACTGCATGGCAGCCATACCGCAAGACTACATTCTGCACCTCTACGATCGTCTGCATTGGAGAATTTCAACTTGTATCACTGCAAAAGCAGGGTATACACGCTACTATCGTCGTCATTGTGCACGTTCTTGTGACTGTAGTCACGTGCGTATCGTTCTGTCAGTGTGATCCTGTGTTGTACACAACCTGAAGAATGTGTCAATGAAATTTATCTCTGCTGGGTCAACGAACTTATTGTGTTCTTTTTTCATTTTCCAGGAGTGTAGATTGTGCCGAGTCTGGAATTCTAAATCTCTGAGTGTGTTTTAGGATGTGCATGCGCAGAAGAAAGAAACTGAAGTGGTGTCTGCTAACATAGGAAATTAACCTATTCTGGTGAAGCTCATTAATATTACAGAAATGATTTCGCATCTTCTTAAATTTTATTCTGTTTCCGTTGTCTTCTCATCACACTGAAAAGCTTCCAACAGAGCCTAGTATTCTTTTTTCTTCTTGTGCTCCTAGAGAAGAATTATCTACAAACCGAAAGATATTTACGTTTTACAAGACAAATGTCTACACTATGTATAAATAAAAATGCAAATAGACAGAAGAATTTTAATGAAAAAGAATTTTTTAATGATTCTAAAATTGCTTAGAGATTGCATGAATAATCACTAGATGTTGTTAGTAGTTTATTTATTGTCAATTCACATGTCTCGGGCTTAGCCCGTCACTTGGTGATCTGTCAGTAAGATACATATACAGCCAATAAGTATATACACAAAATTACGTGCAATTTATAATTTAATAAATATTTTTGTATATAGTTTTACATAATTTGTAATTACATAACGATATAATATATTTAAAATACTGTTGTTATTTATTGCCAAATATGAACAAAAATCAATTGTGATTGAGATAATATTTTTATAAATATTTATCTATTGATTATTCAAGCAATCTCTAAGCAATTTTAGAATCACTAAAAAAAATTTATCGTACGGTTGCATACCTCCACTAAGACGTTTAGTCTAAAATAAGCTTAATGAAAACTATTTCAAGTTATAGTACTTCCGATTGTTTTCCTCACAAACTAATGACTCGCAAACTGTGAAACCTCTGTCAATTCTCGGCGTAATCTACCCTCAGCTGTAAACATTTTTCACAACGACGGGGCCATGAATCCATGACCGCAGGGAACGCTTATTTAGGAGTCTGCTTTGACCACTAGTCACTCGGCTATTGACATTACTTCGGTACAGTATTGAATGACGGCATCCGTCTCTCATCCAGTGTGACAGTCGATGGAAAGAAAGTACTGTCCATGCCATTAGCCTGCGTCAACCTTTCCGAACAACATGACACGCACGCATTCTTGTGCTCATTCGTCAGCATTCCCTGCTCCCACCTCAAGGACAGTTTTCGCCTTTTGGTGATTGAGTGCACAGATCCCACAGAAATGCTAACTTTGGAGGCCATGTGTCCCATAGTCCTTCGTAAAGCCTACAGAACAACAAGTTTGTTCGTGTGACCATCATTCGTAGCAAGTGAAGAAATATTTGGTTTCCAAAATGAAACAGCCGTTTTCTTTATGTAATTTTTTTATTTCCTCCACACACGTTTCGTCCTTTATTTTAGGGCATTATCAGTGGATTCTACACCTGGAAATAACATTTTTGCTTACTGACATCTCCCAACAGATTACAAAGTGTTCGCTTTGTTTTAATCGACATAATATAAAATTTTGAACATACCTGCTATTGTCAGCGACCGTTACATCAAAGGATAAAAATGCAGCCTTCGGTCGCAAAAATAAAATTCTTTAACTTGGTTTCGGCTATAACTATGATTATCTTCATCAGAAATTGTAGATTAAAACAAGTCACATAATAAAAGTAAGCTTACGTCACAAAATTAAACAAACAAAAAATTGTGACGTAAGCTTACAGCTGAGTTCTAACTTTTATTATGTGACTTGTTTTAATCTACAATTTCTGATGAAGGCAATCATAGTTATTGCCGAAACCAAGTTAAAGAATTTTATTTTTGCGACCGAAGGCTGTATTTTTATCCTTGGACGACATAATATAGGTTAGTGACGTTCTATAGTCTCGCGATTTTCAACGTGTTCTTCGCACCTGGCTGAATTCACATAGCGTCGCCACAATTTGTATATTTACTACTTCATTTTATCACTCACTATTTCAGTGTTTACTACTTCACAGGCTCGAAGGTATATCTCGTTCAGGAATTTGTTTGTTTACATGAGGTGGCAACTTAACTATCTGTATGGAGCATCTGTGTTTTGTGTATGTACGAAAAGATGCTGCTTCTGTGTATGTACGTGTGTGTGTGTGTGTGTGTGTGTGTGTGTGTGTGTGTGTCATCTCAGGCAGTAGTAGGTATTGTGTTTTGATGATCGAGGCATTGATTTCGATGTTTTGTGAAGGGAGTGTTAATGGGAAAATGAAGGAAGTGGGCCTTTTCCTATTTCATCTGCATCTACATAAATACTCTGCAAGTCAGATTGAAGTGCATGGCAGAGGGTTCATCGAACCTCCTTTATGATGTTTCTCCAGAGTTCCATTCTCTAATAGCTCGTGGAAAAAAAGGAACACATAAATCTTTCCGTTTTCGATCTGATTTCTCTTATTTTATTTTGATAAATATGTCTTCCTATGTAGGTGGGTGTTAACAAAAAATGTTCGCTTTCAGAACAGAAAGTTGCTGCAAAAAATTTCGCAAATAGATCTCGTCCATCGAGTGACGCCTTTGTTTTAATGATTTACACTCTAACTCATACATCATCTCCGTGACACTCTTTCCTCTATATCGCGGTAATACAAAACGAGCTGCCCTTCTCTGGACTCTGTAAATCATCTGTCAGTCCCACTTAGTGGAGGTGCCACTATGCGCAGTAATACTCCAAATTAGGACGCACAAGTGTAATGTAGGCAGTTTCTTTAGTGGAACTGTTGCATCTTCTAACTGTTCTGCCAACGAGACGTAGTCTTTGGTTCGCTTTCCCTGCGATATTTTCTATGTCTTCTTTCCAATTTGTTTGTAACTGTTACACCTAGTCATTTAATTGAATTGACAGCCTGAAGTTTTGACTGATTTATCGTGTAAATGAATGTTTCTTTTAGTCGTCATATGGATGACTTCACATTTCTCATTATTAAGGGTCAATTGCCATTTTTTGCACCTTGCAGATATCTTAGCTAAATCATTTTGCAGTTGCTTTGATTTTATTAACCGATATATAACAGTGTCATCCGCGAAGAGTCTAAGAGAGCTACTCAGATTGTCTCCTAAATCGTTTATAAAAATAACGAACAGTATGGGCTCTATAATACTTCCATGGGGAGCGCCAGATGTCACTTCAGTTCTACTCGATGACTTTCCGTGAATTACAACGTTCTGTGTCCTTTCTGAGAGGAAATTAGAATCCAATAGCACAACTGTGGTGATATTCCATAAGCATACCGTTTGATTAGAAGACGCTTGTAAGGTACAGGTCGAAATCCTTCCGGAAATCTAGAAATACGGAATCTATTTGACATCCCTTGTCGATTACACTCATCATATAAAGTGAGTAAAGAGCTATCTGTGTTTCACAAGAAGATAGTTTCTGAATCCGCATTTTCTATGGGTCAATAGGTCGTTCTCTTCGAGGTAGTTCACAATATTTGAGGAAAGTATATCTTCTAAAATCCTGCTGCAAACCGACGTCAGTGGTATAGGCCTGTCTGATAATGTGAGTCACACAGGATGTATCTGAAATTAGTAGAAAATTATAGGGCAGGTCATAAAAAGCATATTTCACATAGCAACCCATGTCCGCATCCCTTAGCGTACGGCGCTGGTTGTCGTTGAATAGCGTCGCGCGTCGCCAATATGGTAGGCATACAACATGCCATCCCAGTCGTCACAGTAGCGGTACTGCAGGGCGACGTTTCCGATGTATGTATGAGGTAAAAGAGACGTCGGGTGCAGTTTTATGAGCTTTATTTGCAAACGCTGTAGTCGGCATAGTTTTCCATCTTTTACTGGAACGTGAACGCATTGCTTTCGACCGTTCACATGTCTGTTTGATAGGTTTTGCGTAGCCGGCAGCAGCTGTGCACACGGCAGAGTCTGGTTCGCCCTGCGTCAGCTTGTCATCAAACGGTACACTCTTGTGTTTGTTACTGAGTGGAGCGGACAGTCAGTGGAGCGCTATTCCTGGACGGAAAGGGCAGACATACAGTGCTTACGTGACGACGAATGGAAATACGCTGATCAACGTTTGTACGTTCACCGATTTCGGAATCGTCGAGTGCCAGATCCACGCCTATTTACTGCCAAACACCGGTCCCTAAGACAGACAGTTCACTTGACGTAAATTTCCCACTAGTACGTTATTGTAATGGCTTATGTGATTTTAAGGCATACTTCGAAACTCAATGTATTCATTTTGTGTTAAAAGGGGACATTACACTACCGAATTTGTTTTTGACAGAGAGTCTGTTGTAGTGCATTGAGAGTGGTGGATGAATATCTGTTATTAACCTTAGCTGTTGCTTGCATAGAGTATAAATATCTATTTATATCAGAGATTCAAAGGTTCGTAAATCTGTGCCACTTAACTACTGTGGTTATCAGTCCCTAGGCCAGTGTTTTTCAACCTGTAGGAGGAAGCACAGTAGTTGCACCATAAAACAACCAGACCAATGCACGTCTGAAAACTAGCCATTCGCTAATGAAAAACCAACTGACTAAGAAATGAATTTGATATTAAAAGTAAGCGATTTTTTGTTGATAATCCATTGTCGGTTGAATAGAACAAATATAGCTTTATAATAAGTTCATCGTTTTAACAATGAATAAATCAAAGGCCGTTAAACTATTTCAGGTACAACGCGATAGCTAAATTTATAATATACAATAAGTAATTTTTGGAAATTAGATTGTTTACAAATGAACTAAGTAGTGGGACATTGCTAATCAAGCATAATTAGCTTCTGAGCTTTACCTGCAATGCGAATCTCGTTACAGAACGTGCATTTTTCGGTCGAAATTAATGTAAAATAGGATCTGCTCCATTCAGAAAAATAGACTAAACTGCATCCCATAATTTACTTTTCATTTTGTTTTATAATAAATTTGTATCAACACAAGAAAGATAATAAAGTACTTGAACTAACTTGAACTAACCGAAGGGCAAAACACACACACACACACACACACACACAAATATATATGTAGTAAGGACAGTTTACAACTCACCGCAAAGACGTGGCGACGAGCCGCGACAGGCAGTTTGTATGTGTGTGTCTTTTGTATGTGCCTGTCGCAGCTCGTCGCCACGTCTTTGCGGTGAGTTGTAAACTGTCCTTACTATATTATTAATTCCAACCTGGACTTTCCATATATGTATATATCCGATGGAGGACCCGAACCTCCGGCAGGGAGCAATCTCTCACTCCGCAGGAAGGTGCCTTAGAGCGCTCATCAATTCCACCGCAGTTATCTATTTATGTTCCATAGTTGCGTGTACTTCTGCATCTACATAAGTACTTTGGAAATGACTCTGAAGTGCATGACGGGGGATTCCCGGAACCGCTTTTATATTTCTCTACCGCGGCCACGGGGAAAAGGAACATCTAAATCATTTCGTTTTCTCTCATTTTATTAGCACGATCATGACTTCCTATGCAAGCTGTTGCTGACAAAATATGTTCGCATTTGGAAGAGAAAGTTAGTGAAAGAAATTTCGCAAATTAATCTCGCCGCAACGAATAACGGCTTTCTTTTAATGATTTCCACCCGAACTAGATCATCAGTTCCGTGACACTCTCTGCCTTACATTGTGATTAGATTAGATTAGATTAATACTTGTTCCTTAGATCATGTATACGACATTTCGTAATGATGTGGAACGTGTCAGTTTAGTAAATTTTGTCTATACTTGACAATCTATATTTTAAGAATTTTTTTTTTTTTATTTTTTTTTTTTTATTTTTCTATTTATTTTTTTTTTTATTTTTTTTTAAGTTTTATCTAAAAGTTCATCTACATTGATAATACAAAACGAGCTGCCCTTCTCTGAACTTTCTCTATATCCTCCGTCAGTCCCACTTGAGTACAGTAATTGCAATGGCTAGACATTCTGAAGACCGCCGCCATTGGTGCTGCTTTCGTCTGCAGCGATACTCTGCTCCACAAATGTCAAGAGGTGGAACAAGTTCACCTGTGCCTGGCAAGAAGCCTGTCCACTGTTTCCACTTTTGCTAGTACTGCGTCACATCTGCAGTATCTTGTGTGACTATCTGTACATATATTTCATGAAAATATTATTTGTCTTAATAAAAAAATGTAGTGAATTAAACGCAGTGACTTTATGTTTCTCCTTTTCCTCTACATAACTGCCGCGAAGGCCATTAATTTTCTTTGTTACGTCGTCTGCCGTGCAACCAGCCCTCACCTCAACGCTAAGGACCTCCACAATTGCCCTCTAGATAGCTTTTGACTCGATGCATCTGGTCAGAATCATAGAACTGTATAAATTTTGTTGTTGCGGAGACACAGCCTACGAATTTCACGGTCATATTTTGAAACAGTAAGTAAAAAGCTGCTAACGATGCTAACATTCCAAGCGGTCACATATCTCACCGCAGTTAACATAAGACGAACGCTTTCTTTGACCAAATCTAATGTGAGCAGCTAGATGTAATCAAACAATTTTTGACGACAGGTGACTTTGATAAAAGTTTCCTATTACACTCTCCAAATTTGTTTGGCAAAGATTTTTTGTGAAATAAAATTCGATAGCGTATTATCGGCCAAAGGCTGTGTCCACAGCACAGTGGCACCGACAGACGGCGTCGACCGAGTTTGACTGAAAACATCGACAGACGGCGTGGCCACACTGCATCCGATATAGTTTGTCACTTCGTCCGGTTAAAGGAGAATGTTACGTTAGGTCTGAATGTATTCTGTGTCTGAAGTATATTAGATTTCAATTCCCTGGGGATCAATGGATTCCATCGACATTTTTATGCTTCGAGATTAGTGCTACAATGCGGCTTATGTTATTAACAAAGACTTCGAATGCATACGAATGAGCTAAACCTGTCTGGAAAGAAAAAGTGGCGGGGATTGTATACTGTCCTCAGTTATTGCTACTCTCAGACAATTTTTACGAATATGTGAGGTACCGATAAAAGGAGAAATTTCTATTACATACTCGCGATATTTCGTGGTGTCATTGACAAGCAATATTACAGTTTTTCTGAATTTATTCGAAACTGTGCAGATATACACCAGTTAACCCCCATGCTTTAAATAATGAAAAACTACACCAGTTAGGTGCTTACCACAACGACTTTCGAGGATTTATACGCGTCTTCTAGTGCATTTATTTACATAAGTACGGTACTTTTCCGACGTTTCAGTGTGTCATTTCCTGACACACTTGCACTGCAGTTGCCGCTTTTAGGTTAGCTACTCAAGTTCCAAAAATCGGACAGCATAAATACTGAGGTGTGTGTTTTATGCTAATGCTAGAAACCATAACTTTTTCTGTCTTCTTAAAGGTATTGTGCCTGTTTCATTACTCAGAATACGCAACATAATAATCGTGACTTAGACCTACCTGTGTACAAAAATCAGTGTAAGTGACGATTTTTGTGTTTTGATATCGAGTTTAATGGAGCAGACACAATACCTGCAAATATGGACAGACGTACTATTTAGTATGTAAAAAAGTTACCAAAATTTTATTATGTATGTTACGATTTCCCTCATTACAGTAACCTCAAAAAGACTATATCTGTACAAGAGCTGCATAAAATCACGCATAGAAACGTCACGATGTATTTTTGTAAATAAATGCACTAAAAGCAAGAAAAATTCTTGAAATGCGTTGTGTTAAGCATAAAAATATATAATGGATGCAGTTTTTTAGTATTTAAATCTATAAAGAACACAGTTACAGGCCACCCAAAAACATCCGATTATGAACGAAATGAAGTTACGGTACACTGAACTTCAATCACTGTCATGATATATATTTTTGAAAGACGAGTGTGCAATTAAGAATAATATTGAACACAGAAATCACTGAAAAGTGGAAGCACATGTAGGCCTGCACCACATTTGCAAGTCACTTCAGAGAACAGACTCATCACTGTGTCAAAGAACTCAAAACCAGTAAGAATAATTTGTGGACACCTAATACTCGATTATCACAGTGCAAAACAACGTAACAGAGCCACTAAAATGACATTAAGATACGCCACAATCCCGGAACACATTTTTTGAGGTTATGATTTACCCTAAAATTTGGAGTTTCCAATAAACTGTAATATCAGACCATAGATTCCGAATTATATCCCGATAGTGATTTATGAATTTTCAACCTATACAAAAACCTGACAGCGGCTATTAGAGTCGAAGTGCAAGAAAGGGAAGCAGAGGTTGGGAAGAGAATAAGACAGGGTTGTAACCTATCCCCAATGTTGTTCAATCTGTATACTGAGCAGGCAGTGAAGGAATGGAAGGAGAAATATGGAGAGGGCATTAACGTGCAGGGAGAAGAAATAAAATCATAGCGGTTTGCCGATGACATAGTAATTCTGTCAGAGACCGCAAACGATCTGGAAGAGCAATTGAATGGGATGGACAGTGTCTTGAAAGGAAGATATAAGATAAACATTAACAAGAGTAAAACGAAGGTAATGGAATGCATTGTCAGAAAATCAGGTGATGCTGAAGGAATTACATTAGATAATGAGACAATAAAAGTAGTAGATGAATTTTGTTATTTGGGTAGCAAGATAACTTCTGATGGCCGAAGTAAAGAAGATATAAAATGCAGAATGGCTATGGGAAGAAAAGCGTTTCTAAAGAAGCGAAACTTGTTAACATCCTATATTAATTTAAATGTTAGGAAGTCCTTTCCGAAAGCACTTGTCTCGAGTGTAGCATTGTATGGGAGTGAAACATGGACAATGAGGAGTTCAGATAAAAAGATGATAGAAGCTTTTGAAATGTGGTGCTACAGACGAATGATGAAAATTAGATGGGTAGATCACGTAACTAATGAGGAGGTGCTTAACCGAATTGGGGAGAATAGGAATACCGACTAAGAGAAGGGATAGATTGGTTGGACACATTCTGAGACATCAAGGAATTGTCAACTTAGCATTAGAAGGAAGCGTGTGGGGTAAAAATCGTAGAGGGAGACCGAGGGACGAATATAGTAAGCAGATACAAAAGGATGTAGGTTGCCGAGCGTATTCTCAGATGAAGAGACTTGCACACGACAGTGTAGCGTGGAGTGCTGCATCAAACCAGTCTGCGGACTGAAGACCACAACAGGAACAACAACAATGTAAACAACTGCTACAGCGATACTAACGCTCCAAGTTCCTCACCGCAGTTAACGTAAGACGAACTCTTTTCTTTGATCCGATCTAATGTGAGCAGCTAGATCTAATCAAAGAATTTTTGACGAAACGTAGCTTTGTTATAGTGCAGTATTACACTGTAAAATTTTCTATGACGAAGATTTTTTTGTCAGAGAAAATTTTTGTAGAGTGTTATCGGCCTAATGCTACGCACCTCGACGGCTGCGGCGGCGGCGATGGGCGAGGCGGGTGGCGGCGGCGCCTGCGCGGCGGCGGGTCCGCTACCCGCGGCGCCCGAGCTGCCCACCAGGCTGCGGTACACGCGGCACAGCGCCTCGATCTCCTGTCTGCCGGCACACACGCACACACAAGGTGGCTTTGCAGCAGTCCATAAACACTACGAGCACGGGTTTTATGTACCCCTAGTAGTACCGTGTGGGCAGTTATTGACCCGCACTAGGAAACTACCGTTTTACATGTTGACATTACATTCAAAAAGACTCTAATGTCGAGAAAAAATATTGTATGTTCTCTAAAATGAATACATCTACATACATACTCCGCCATTCGCCGTAAGGTGCGTGGCGGAGGGAACTCTGTACCATTACTAGGCATTTCCTTTCCTATTCCACTCCCAAATTGAATGAGGAAAAAAAGAATGTCTATATGCCTCCGTACGAGTCCTAATTCCTTTTTGACTTTATGTGATCACTACGCGAAATGTAAGTAGGCGGCAGCAAGATCGTACTACACTCAGCTTCAAATTCCGGCCCTCTAAATTTACTTAACACAAATTCACGAAAAGAACGTCGTCTTTCTTCCAGCGATCCCCAATTGAGTTGCCGGAGCATTTCCGTGACACTCGCGCATTGGTCGAACCTACCGGTAACAAATCTAGCTGCTCGCCTCTGAACCGCCTCTATGTCTTCCTTTAAACTGATCTGCTGTGGGTCCCAAACACTTGAGCAATACTCAAGACGTGGTCGTACAAGCGTTTTATACGCGGTCTCCTTTACAGGTGAAGTACATCTTCCTAAAATTCTCCCAATAAACCGAAGTCGGCTGTCCGCCTTACTCACAACTGTCCTTACATGCTCATTCCATTTCATATCCCTCTGCAATGTTACGCCTAGATATTTGAACGACACGACAGCATCAAGAAGCTCACTACCATTGCTGTAGTCGAGCATTATGGGATTGTTTTTTTCTGTTCATGCGCATCACCTTACATTTTTCTACATTGAGAGCTAGCTGCCAATCTTCACACCAACTAGAAATTTTGTCTAAGTCATCCTGTATGCTATTACAGTCAGTTACAGACTACACCTTCCCATACACCACAACATCTTCAGCAAACAGCCGCAAATTACAACTTACTCTGCCCATCAGGTCATTTATATAGATAGAAAATAATAGCAGTCCTATCACATTCCCCTGGGGCACGCCTAACGGTACACTCGTCTCTGATGAACACTCGCCGTCGAGAACAACGTACTGCGTTCTATTACTTAGGAAGTCTTCCAGCCAGTCACAAATCTGTGAACCCACTCCATAAGCTCGTATCTTCGTTAGCAGTCTGCAGTGTGGCACCGCGTCGAACACCTATTTGAAGTCGAGAAAAACACAATCCGCCTGTTGCCCTTCATCCATGGCTCGCAAGATGTCATGTGAGAAAAGGGCAAGCTGAGTTTCACATGAACGATGTTTCCTAAACCCGTGCTGATTCATGGAAAGAAGCTTTTCCGTTTCAAGGAAATTTACTATATTCTAACAGAGAATATGCTCCAAAATTCTACATGAAACTGATGTCGACGATATTGGCCTGTAATTGTATGGGTCAGTTCTCTTTCCGTTCTTATACACGGGAGTCACCTGCGCTTTTTTCCAATCACTAGGAACTTTGCGCTGAATTAAAGATTCGCTATAAATGAAAGCTAAGTAGGGGGCCAAGAATAGTCTTTGTAAAACCGAACTGGTAATCCATCCGGACCAGCAGACTTTTTCTTATTTATTTTATTTCTCTTTTCTTATTTAGCTCTCTCATCAGCTTCTCTACACCGGAAATACCTATTGCTATGTTCCCCATTTCGGAATTAGTACGTTGATCAAATGAAGGTGCGGTCCTCCTGTGTGAAAGATTTGTTAAAGGTTAAATTTAGAACTTCAGCTTTCCGTTTGCTTTCTTCTATTACTGCCCCGGAATGATCAACGAGTGACTGACAGTGGGCTTAGACCCGCTTATCGATTTTACACAGGACTAGAATTTTTTCGGGTTCTCGGAAAACTGAATAGTACATAGACAAAAGTAAATTTTCATAAATAAGTGTTATTTTCATTTAATTTTTTACAAAAGAAATTCTACAGTCTTATATCAAACATCACTCAAACATGTAGGGGACACCGGTAACAAGCCCCCGGTTGGCATACATTCATCCCTTATTTTCATCTAGAAACTCTCTGGCTGATGCTGCGCATTGCCCGGCCATATGGTGAACTAACTCCTCAAACGACGCCACTACTGTTCTATATGTTGTGCAGCTGTCACCTTGGAAGATTATTATGTCATTAAACTCTCATTTTCACGTGTTTTCTAGCAACTGTAAGTACCGTTTTTATTAGAAACTAGCTGCAAACCCGGCGTTGCCCGGGTGTTTATGTATCCTACACTCTCGTAGTCCACACCCCCTTCCCTCCTCTCTCTGCAGCCAGTTCTTTCTCTCCCATCTCCCTGTTTCCACCTTTCCCTCTTTCGGCAGGTGCCCTCTGTCATGTACAATACAAACATTTATGTACTCAGTGATCTTCCTCTTGCTTCAAAGGTCAAGTGTGCAGATTTTCATAAAGATTGGAGCAAAACTATGCATTTTGTAAAATTCCGTAAGGACCCTCCACCATGCACCGAACTAAATTTTAATGTTTTTAGTGTAGAGTGTCCAAAATTTCATCAACAACAGAACAAAACTATACATTTCTATGCAATAGTAACCCAGGGCGTGTACTTTCGCTTTTATATGGATAAAGCTTAAGAAAACAGATTGCTTAATTTTTGATGAAAGAGAATTAAGGGAGACTTGCAGACAAAAATAATAGTAACATGCAAATCTGTAATGCTAACTTTATTTGATACAAGGTAATGTCTGATGTGACAGCTTTACATGTACAGCGAAATTGTAGACTTATTTTTGTTTCATCATATTGTGGGGGGTGGGGGTCAGTTACAGAACGCATCAAATCAAATGTTTCAAATGTTTGTTAAGGTTATGGGACTTAACTACGGAGTCATCAGTCCCTAAACTTACAAACTACTTATGAACTACTTACAGACTAGGACAAATATCCATGCCCGAGGGGGGATTCGAACCCCCGACCGTAGTGGCCGTGCAGACCGTGACTGGAGCGCCTCAGACCCCTCAGCCACCGCGGCCGGCCGCATCATAAACGTCCGAAATTACATGCAAACTTTGTTGCAGGTCCCTAACTACTTCTGTTTTCCAATAATTGACGCATAAATCAGGGTATTCCTACGCGGGGGTTTTTCATTATTTATGACGTCATATCTCCTGAGCTATGTGTCGTGCTCTTTTGTTTTTGGGTCAGAAACCTTCGTGGGCGTACGGTGAACAGTTCACCAAAGTTTCATTGCAATCGAATGAATGGTTTATGAACACATAGTGGACATACAGACAAACTTTCATTTTTATATATATAAAGATTCTTTAGTACATCATTTCCATGACTACTAGTGTTCCATACGTTTTAATTTCCTGCATTATGCTTGTAGCTTAGATAGTTATTTATGACCTTTCAGGACGATTTTCCCAAACTGAGCAAAACTGGTAGCCCTAGTAGGAAGAAATGGAGTAATGGCAGTAGCCTTCCGGCGCTCCCACACAATCCTTATTGTAATCATCCCTGTCACCGATACCACGAACATGCAATAGAACAACGAATTGAGGGAGTTAGTCTGAAGTAAAAATGCGTTGAATTTTATTGCGGAGGGAAATTCTGTCAGTGCAGCTAGCAGAGTATTCAACCTTCATTTGGCACTCTACAAGAACACAGAAACAAAGACAAGGCATCTAAACCTCACTTGTAGCATAATTCAAAATTTACTCAACATCAAGAGGAAGCACTCGCCAATATTTGTCTGTGTCATAACAGCACCTCGGTGCGGGTTGTTTACCTCGTCTCCCGGCTATGTGGTCTCGTTGCTAGCGGCCGTGCGACACCACGTCCGTCCCTCGCCAAGCGTCGGAGCTGTCAACAACTGCTAGAGTACGCCGCACTCAGCCCCGGCTGCGCCTCGCGATGTTCCAGCCGCTTTTCATCTGGGATACATGAAATGTTTCCGGGCGTTGGTTGACACTCTCCTACACCATCGCGAGGGTGCCTGCACTTGTCGTGGAGTAAGAAATAAATAAGTGACTGATACAGTCCTGTTCCGCAAATTTGTGTTTGTGAATTTGTCAGGATCGTTGTTCGTACCACAGGGGCCGTCGTTGCCTGTGTCTACGTCGTTAGCTGTTTATTCATGTCATACCGCACTTTTAGTTCGGATCAATTGAATTATATTTTTCTCTTTGCTCTGAGTAGCAAGTACTCTAGATTGATTAACTCGGTTAACGTAACTGAGGAATTTATCTGGTTTGTGCCCCTCTGCTAGCTCGCATGTGCATGGACGGTAGTTGTATAGCTTTTTTGTTTTCTACCTTCTCCTTGCAGAAATGTTTCCCTCCGTGAGGCATCGCCACCCGTGGTTGTAATTTGGCGTTCTATCCGTTTGCGTAATCCCCTTCGTGTCAGAGCTGTAGTTCTCGTTGACCGCTGGGTACCTTACTCCTCTCCTTCCTGTTCTGTGTCAGCTCATCCGTTTTACCTGTGGGGGTACATTGAATTAACGAGTAGCCAGCCCCCCCACCTCAGTGTGATTTTCGTGTGACTAAGCTCGATTGCTGTCATTTAAATTGCACGGCTCATTTGTAAATTTTATTATGTGTTGCTTTATTGGCCTTCTGCCTCGTGATATCATAGAGCACAGTTTCCTGCTACCAGTTAAAGTAAAACTTAGACTTTACTTAAATTTTGAGCTCGTCTTTAGTTAGTTTTGGTAATTGTATTTTTAAAGGGCTGTGTTCACTTTAGTTATGGAGCCCCACTTTAGTGTGATTTTTGATAATTAAGCTGAGCTGTTTTCATTTAGATTGCAGGGGTCATTTGCAAATTCTATTGTATTTACAAGGGTTGCTTTCATCTAAAACTTTCGACTTTCGCTTAAATTGCTGGGTTCATTGTGTCTTTTATTGTATTTTAAAGAGTTGCATTTACTAAATTTCGAGCCTTATTAACGTATCAAAAAAATTGGTTCCCTCAACTTAGCCTTCTGCCTTGCATCACTTATCTGAACTGTCTTGTTGGGCCTTCAGCCACTGATGGTTATAACATATATATAATTAAAACAAATGGAACTTGAACTGACTAACCTTGCTTAACTTCACCAACCAACTACCCACCGTTCCCACATACCTACCCTCTCACGTTTCTGGGAGTTTCTCCTCAGTATTGTCACTGACCTGACATCCAGCACACATGTTACTCGGAGTAAGGACAGCCATAAATACAACACATCAAGTAGGACAAAGAAAGACGTACAGTGGACTGCGTGCTAACTAGTTGAAAAACTTGGGTAGAAGGTTCATGTTTACATTGTGCAAGAGGTAAATCACCGTCAGATGTTTCAGATTATGTTTGCCAATCATTAGATACTTCTGAATGACTTCAGTCAGCAGTTTCCACTGCAACAAAATCGTCGTCCTCTGCAATCATCTCACTACCAGATTCGTCACTTTATTTCGTCGGTGAATCGTCAATGGTAAAGAATCTCTTCATTCGTGAGACCGCATCGCCGTGCTATCGTAGCTTCAGTGACGCAAAGTCGCCACAATAAACCACAAGCTCACATCGCTGCCACCACGAATGACTGAGCCCACTCGGCTTGACCAAAGGCAAAGATACACAGACAGGAAACCAAGCCCCTACCAGGCCGTAGCGGAGAAGCGAGGCAACTGTCCCAGAATTGAAGCGGCAGGGAAGAGTACTGGGGTTGTGATTTGAAGTGTACGAGACGCAACAAGAGCAAAATAAAGCACAAAATAAACGCATGTTTGTTCAAAAAAATCACTGATTATTGCAGTCTGTTTAAAAAGTATTCTTAAATGAATGAAGTCTCCTAATTTTCGAAATAATGTCTGCATAGAGACACGAAATTTAAGAATGTAAGGCTCTTTACTGATAAGGTGGAGCACTTTTCATCGAGATATTTGCATAAGATGATTCCATGAAACATGTAAAGTAGCAGAGAGTGCGATTATTTTTTATTTCACGTAATTTTCTGCCAGGTCCTATTTACTTTTCGCCGACTACTCTGTACGTTCTTCACGCTTATTTTTGTACATCACATTTTTGCCTACATTCCTTTCCATATTACATAGAAGTTTTCTTTCAACTTCCTCGAATTTGGGTATGAATAATTGTAGTAATTCACACAATTTTAAATAGGCATTTCATTCGCACATTACTTTTTAACAGAGATAGTACTTCCCAAAGTGGTTGAGTATGCAGCATTCGATCAAGTAATGACCATTTACGAAGTCCAATCACCACCCGTTAAGTGTCTAAAAACAATTATTCGCCCTACTTCTGCACACACACACACACACACACACACACACACACACACACAGATATATATATATATATATATATATATATATATATATATATATATATATATATATATATATAGTGTTTCACTATGTGTGTTTGCCTCTGTAACTTATAAAATAACAGGTGACGGGAAATTTTAATGCGGTAGGTCCAAAGATTTACAGTACAAAGATATAAATTTTTAAATGGAACAATAGTTTTTTTATCGTGCATTGGATTCGTTGAAACCAGCTGTGTCCAAATCAATTTAAACTACATTCCTATCACTGTTAGTTTGGGAGCTACAACCCTTCAAAGTTTAGGGGACGGAGGCTAAAACAGCGTAGCTTACTAGCTGGTGGTCATGAGACAGTGGGCCGTGCCCCAGGAGATAGCCACTCGGCCAGTCAGCTACGCTATCGCAGCCTCCGCCCCCGGAACTTTAAAGGGTTGTAGCTCCCAAACTGTGGTAGGAATGTAGTTTAAATTGATTTGGACGCAGCTGGTTTAAACGAATCCAATACACGATAGAAAAAACTATTGTTCCATTTAAAAAATTATATCTTTGTACTGTAAATCTTTGGACCTACCGCATTAAAATTTCCCGTCACCTATTATTTTATAAGTTACAGAGACAAACACACTTAGTGAAATACCTCTTATACGCCTAGGTATTCATTCACCTCAAATTAGTATTTTTATTAATTTATATGCAAATAAAAGATAAGTACTTGACATGCAACAAAGTACGTTCTCAGTTTTAGAGAATCATTTGTAAGAGGAAACCTAAACAAAAACAAACGCTCTCGATTTATTATTTTTCCATGAAAATACTGTACGGTATACAAGTAATGATTGGTCTCTGAAATGTGACTGTTTCCGTCTTCGTCTTGGCTTCCGTTCTCACTGTTGCAATTAAAAGCAGGACACGAACGAACCGTGTTTATGCACGGTTGCCCTGCAAATGGCGGCTTCTGTCACATACAAGTGGGGACGCGACACTAGCGCCTGCGAGCGGTCTGCTTTTTACTTAGTAAGTCTATGCAGGAAACTTCCGTAGGGACGACGCGCCTGACATCTGCTGTCGTGTCATACAACTATTACCAGTCCCTCAGACAGAGGTGTGGTAATTCTGTGACTTCTCATAGCCAGTTCATAGGTCTGCATGGCGCCAGTCCACAGAAAACCGAAAGCCGCACTGCTTCAAAATGTTCAAATGTTTGTAAAGTCTATGGGACTTACAAACTACTTATGAACTAGCTAAGAGTAAGGACGGCACAAATATCCATGCCCGAGGGGGGATTCGAACCCCCGACCGTAGTGGCCGTGCAGACCGTGACTGGAGCGCCTCAGTCCCCTCGGCCACCGCGGCCGGCGGCCGCACTGCTATAAGGCTTCACCCGGTCTCCAAATTTCTCGTTTTTCTCGTTACTTTTGGCCTAAAGTGTCATAAACATACTTCATCATCGCGTGAATGACACAGAGACGTCGGCCGGCCGCGTTGGCCGGCGGGACTGAGGCGCTTCGGGCATAGACATTTGTGCCGTCCTAGTTCGTAAGTAGTTCATAAGTAGTTTGTAAGTTTAGGGACTGATGACCCCGTAGTTAAGGCCCATAAACTATACAAACATTTGACACAGAGACACAACCAGACACAACCAGAAATTATTTCCCGTTTGCTGATATCAGATTGTCGGTGTATGGGTCAAAAGTTATCCTACACGGCACTACTGGTATACAGATATATTTTTCATACTTCTAGGTGGCGTAGAGGGCTGAAATTTTCGTGAGTTATACAACTCTGTAAATGATGAAAAGTGACGAAGGTGGTTTGGTCCTACGGAGAATATGGTGACGGTCAGGGCTCTCGAAACACCCATATGGGTCAAATATGACCCACACGATACTTCTAGTGTTAAACTAAGAGTGATGGAAGAACAACATTTTATTCATATCACTACAAACATTACAATCTGCCATTTAAGAAGCACTTATGTACACTGCCGGACAGTGTCCGGGCACGTCACAGCGCGCACCAGTCGATTACAACCACAGTTCCTCATCACCACTAAAATCTGTTTTAAAAGCTACTACGAAACCAGTCACGAAATAAAATTATAAAGTATGAAAAGAAATGCGGTGAGCACCTTAAAGACGGAAAGCTGGTGGTCGTCGATTCTGAGACAGTAGCAAGTATGCATGTCGGTGACATCGGGCGGTCTTACGTCGTACCAGCCTCGCCTTCGCTGTAGGTCCCTCGATCACTGCATGGTGGAGGGTACTTATGGATTTCGCCAAAATCTGATGAAATTTTGTACACTTGACCTTGAAAACAAGATGGTTACAACCCGGGCAAAGCGGGGTACTTGCAGCTAGTTATTTCACATCGTTCAATAGTTGTCACCCTGAACTATGAACACCAGTTGTATACTACATCTTGTTGCAAGCATTGTCAATTGTATCTCAACATAAACAAATGTAAAGGGCTGCGTTTACTTAAAAAGAGAGATCCCTCATTAGATTAGATTAGGTTAGATTAATACTCGTTCCATAGAACATAAATACGACACTTCGTAAAGACGTGGAACGTGTCAGGTTAATGAAGGGTGTCCGTACAAGACGTTACATTACACAAAATATTGCATTACACAATAAAGTACGTAGCAATTGTCACAGTTGAGTGAAGTCCCTCAAAATAAATTAAACCATTATCTAACAGCAGGGCTTCACAGGATAAACTCATTTATGATCTGCCGGTGGAGTACCAGAGCGGCCTAAGGCGCCTCGCTGCGGAGCGCGCGGTTGCTCGCCGTCGGAGGTTCGAGTCCTCCCTAGGACATGTGTGTGTGTGTGTGTGTGTGTGTGTGTTATCCTTAGGTTAGTTTAACTTAGTGTAAGCAGTTTGGTCCGATAGATTTACAAACATTTGAAAATTTATGATCTACATAACAGACACAAACACACTTCTCATGTAAGCAGATGCAGGGTTTAGAGTATTCATGTATATCACTCATAAATACTAATACACTATGCACTCCCATATGGAAATATACTGTTGCCTTAACTATATTTTTTAGCTTTGATATGGTAATCAGAATACAGAAATAGACTGTAAATAAACATACTTCACTACCTACGTAAGTTCTTACGAAGTTGTTTCTGCTTTATTTACAATGTCTGGTGTTTTCTTGCAGTAATATACCGTGCTAAGTTACTAAATTTAATGTTGTTACTAAAATTCGTACAAATTATTGGATATTTTTGGAGTGTCTACACATTTACTATTTACATTTAGCGTGAAAACATGACGAAGATTAGATTAATACTTGTTCCATAGATCACATATACGATATTTCGTAATGATGTGGAACGTGTCAGTTTAGTAAATGTTTTCTATACATGACAATCAATATTTTAAGGATTTTTTGTTTACATTTTTACTGTGTTTTTTTGTTTAATTTTTAATTTTACTTTTTTAAAGTTTTATCTAAAACTATATCTACAACTACACAATGATAGGACAAACACTGGAAGCAGTTACTTCCATAAAATATCTCGGAGTAAACATTAGGCGCGATTTGAAATGTAAGTAAAGCAGTCAGCAATCCGAAGATTGGTTTGAACACCACGGTGCTTCAGTAGGTATGGTCCTGTTTGGAGGTAGTATGCCGTTTGCCTTCCTTCGATCTGACTTACCCAGCCAGTTATAGGGGGACCTACAGTTTAACGTGGGTTCCGAACCACGGTGCAACTCGGTACATTTCACATGAGCAATACTGCCAGAGGTGAAAGAAGTGGAAAGTGACAGATAAAAATCCTAGGACCTCGCGGGAATCGAACCCGCGACCTTTGGATCTGTAGTTTGGCACTCTACCACTGTGCAACCGAGGAACAACCTTATAAAACCAGTCGTTGATAATGGAAATGTCAGACTAAGATTCACCGCACAGGACTGGCCTTGTGCGTCTGCCCCCGTCGGAGGTTCGAGTCCTCCCTGCAGCATCTGTCTGTGTGTGTGTGTGTGTGTGTGTGTGTGTGTGTGTGTGTGTGTGTTGGTATGTATGTGCTGTTCTTAGCATAAGTTAATGTAATTTGTAAGACTAGGGACTGATGACCACAGCAGTTTCGTTCCATAACTTTACAAACATTAGAAATATTTTTCGACTGAGACTCATTGGAAGAATCCTCAGAAAGTGTAGTCCGTGAACAAAGGAAGTAGGTTACGAAACTCTCGTTCGCCCAGGCTTGAGTATTGTTCGTCATTGTGGGATCCGTCCCAGGTAGGGCTATAAGAAGGCAAAGAGAAGATCCGACGGAGAGCTGCACGCTTTATTACGAGCTCATTTAGTAAGGAGTCAACAAAATATATTGCAAAATATATTGTTTCCTCCTAAGTATATCTCGCAAAGCGAACACAAGGATAAGCTAGGGACCACACGGATTAATACAGGCAATTATTTTTCACGCACACCATACGTGACGCGAATAGGAAGAAGGCACAGTGGTACGCCACACACAAGTAGACGCAGAAGTTGGCACCACTGCGTACGCGTTAACACTAGAGCTCCTAAATACCCAGGCTGAATCGTCCGCCATGTTTTCCCCAACATGGTTGGAATCGCGCTGTACTAACAGCGTAGAGGCGCATGCCCTGACAACTTTCGCAAATGATTTCGCAAAAACTAATTGGCAGAAATATTTAATTTTTCCGCTACTTAAATCTTTATATGTCAGCATTGTGACGAAATGCTCCTCATTTCGTTAATAGTCATAGTTAATAAGATATTGGCTTCGAAATAAGAGACTGCGCTACATTAGGAAAAGTTTGCAGTAAAAAATAGAGGCTTCTATGATATTCCGTTTGGTGCTTGTTGCTCCATATGTTGCTGCGGAGCCGGCCGCGGTGGCCGAGGTGACTGAGGCGCTCCAGTCACGGTCAGCACAGCCACTACGGTCGGGGGTTCGAATCCCTCCTCGGGCATGGATATTTGTGCCGTCCTAGTTCGTAAGTAGTTCATAAGTAGTTTGTAAGTTTAGGGACTGATGACCCCGTAGTTAAGTCCCATAAGCTTAACAAACATTTGAACATTTGATTTTTGTTGCTGCGGATGAAACTTTCCTAATGGATTAAATTTTATTTTCCACTTAGGAGATCTTTACCTTTCACTCATATCGCTAAAATTTATTTTATTTAGCGCACTCATTTCCGATGGCGATAAGGGCAGAATGAATCATCGCGTATCTCGTACACGGTTAGAGGTATCAAAATGATATTTTGAGAAATAACATGTAAGGAGGGGAGTATTTTGCCACATGGTTACTACGAAATACTTCATTAACTGTCGCGTTATTCAAGGAAATGTATAGTTGTAGAATGAAAAAGAATAAAGTTAGTGATTTATTATTCGATTTACAGATATTCCTTCGTCACTCACAAATGTTTATTTCTTTACTTCTTGTCAATTGTGTTTCAGAGCTACTACTCAGTTTGCAAAACCTAATAGGAGTTACACTTCCTTCAGTTTAAAGCCTGGCAGTAACAGAACGGAAGTTACGAGATCTAATGAGGATTTTATGTGAGAATACTTGAAATTGAGAGATAGCAAGGATCTCTTCACTAGCTAACAAACTGACTTGTTCTTATTTCCTCACATAATAAAGCACTCTCTATTGAGATATTTAGAATATCCTTTTCATACAACTGAAAAATTGCAATTGCATATTATATAGAGACACAGCACTTTTGTAGGTGCAATTGTTAAATTTAATGGGTTAAATGAAGTCAGTACCAGTATCTTCAAGTATGGGTGTTGAGCAGTAACAACATGTGCCTAATTATGAGGAGCTCTAATACGGAAGACGTGTTACTACTAGACGGGCGGGCGGATCCCAGTGCGTCATATTTAACTGACATTATCTCAAGTTATACGTTTCTCACAGAGTTTCTGTATGGAGAGGATGACAAATTTGATGTATTTTGAACATTTCATTCGCTTAATGTCTTCACCTAACTTCAACAGAAGAAAAATTCTTCGCATGTCGAAATTTCCGTAACGTCTTCAGAAAGTGCATGGTCGTAAACTATCAGTATATGCTGTTTATAAATTATTGCCATAAATAAAACTAAAATGAAAATGTAGTGTAGTTCTTAACGAGCACGTAGATGAAAGTTTGACGTTGATACAGTGAGTAGTATGCGAGTGTGGGCGAGTGGAATGAAACGCGAGGTAACGCGTGAGCTTCGTCCGGAACGTGGCAACTCCTACAGCTTGGGGAAAAAATGGCGGATAGTTCAGCTCGGGTTTATAGGTTCCTTAGTTAACACTGTGACGCGACGGCAGTCCACAACTGATGTACGAAGGCATGGACGTTACCGTGCGATTTGTATTGGGGCGCTGAACGCAAACGATTGGTAAATGCGTGTCTCTCAGACTTCTAAAGAGTCGTGGTTAGCAACACCATCTGTGGCTAACAAGGCTCCACTGTTTGACGTCCGCTGTAATGAAAGTACACAAAACGAGGCAAAACATCAGTGGCGAAGACAAACAGTGGCCGAAACCCGAAATTGACTGCCAAGGCCGACAGGCCAGTGAGAGCGGTTGTGGTCGGACGGAATAAAACGACCGCGGGAAAAGAGACTGCACACCTCAACACTCACTTGCGTAATGCTGTAAACAGTGACGTGATAACGGAAGACAAGGAGCAAGATTTGGCAGAGAAGGGAAGGAGAGAGAGACGGGAGGGAATGAGAGGATTAGAAAGAGGAGAGGAGGTGAAGGACAACTGTGAGGAGGAGATGAACGGAAAGAGGGGGAGGGAGAGATGGACAGAGAGAGGTGAAAGTGACGTTGAACTAATGTAAGAGTGCAATAAATACATAGTGTATGAAACGTCACTGTGAATGTTCAAATGTTTGTAAATCTATCGCACCAAACTGCGTGGTCATCAGTCCGTATCTTACAAACTACTTAAACTAAGGTAAACTAACCTAAGTACAACACACACACCCATGCCACAGGGAGGACTCGAACCTCGACGACGAGCAACTGCGCGCTCCGCAGCGAGACGCCTTACACCACTCGGCTACTCCACCGCGGAAACGTCACTGTGAAATACAATTAATACTGTTTGCATCATCAGGGAGGAAAGAGAAATGTGCAGACACAGGGGAACGGACCGACGGTGGAGGTGGAGGAGGAGGAGGAAGAGGAGCTGAGGGAGTTGTCGAGGAAGAGCGAAGGGAGGAGACGGGCAGAGAGAGAGAGGGGGAGAAGCAGATGGATGAAGTGTGGAACAAACTGATGCCTGACCAAAGCCAGTTTTGAGGTAGTATTTCATCAAGTGAAGGCCGCAGCTGTATTCAAAAGAATCTTTTCAAATCGGCCCACAGCACACATCAAGCCAGCAATTGACATTCTGTTCATTCCTTCTTAATACTGCGCTATTATTATCCTATTTGTTAGGTTTTATTTAAAAACGACGACCGTTTTGGCTTTTCGCCTTTCTCAAGCCAAGTTTTCCTGTTGCAACATGTCCTGGAGTGCTTTTTATTGTAGTTTTTGTTCTGATATTTTTAGAAGATTAATTGAGCAAGTTATTATTTGCACTTGAATTATTTTCGCAGTTCAGTCTACTTCAATGCTGCGAAAATTCAAGTGGAAATAATAATTTGCTCCATAAATCCTCTAAAAATATCGACACTAAAACTACAAGAAAAACCACTGCAGGACATTATGCTGCAACAGCAGAACTCGACCTGAGAATGACGAAAAGCCGAAACGGTCGTATTTAACCCATTTTTTGGCGCACACAGAAATCAAGAGATGAAAATGTATTATTTTACTTAAATGTGTATGGCCATGTGAACAGAATTATACGATTTTTTTTCGAAAATATAGTTTCTGGTTTGTAAGTAACATTGCCCAAAAACGTCGCATGGTGGTACAGTAGCAGTACTACAGAGCTGGTCTTACGACTGTAAAAATTATTGTATTCTGGACCATTTCATGTGAAACGTGTGAAAAAAGTCGTTTTTGGTGCAAAATTCAAAACAATCCCATGATTTCCACATTTTACAGACAAGTATCGCAGAAGACAAACGTAGCAAATTCGTTTTGGCCCATAATCTGCCAAGTGACAATACATTGTCATATCTGTTATACCGTACATCATTACTTGTACAGGAGATACTGTATCATTTTTCTTTTGGACTTATTTTCCATTTTGTAGTGGTCTACCAGGCCTCCTCTTCACAATAAATATAATTTTCAGTCTCCCATATAAGAACTCGTCAACAATTTTCCATAATAAATGAAGTTCAAGGCTTCCTCTTTCCCTTTTATAAGCAGTTTTCCATGTATCACGAAAAATATTATCACAAAATTGAAGCAGACATGAACCTCGGTAACTTATGCTTGGAGTGTCCGCTAAAGATTTAGTTTATTACTATACTTTTCGCAAAAGACAACGAAACACCGCTTCATTGGAGAGCTTAAATGTTAGTTTCCAGCAGTGTTGCCCATCCAAGGATGAAACTTGAAACATGTTTCAGACGCGCAATTTTGATGTCGCTTGAGAGCAACATTGTCAAATAAATGGTTAAATAACACCTAACAAATAAAATAATAATGGTACAGTATTATAAAGGAATAAATATTTAAAACATTTTACGTTCCTTAGGGCCCGCAACGTGTTAAAGGCCAGCGAGTGACATAACAATAAAATTAAACAAAACGCTGCTATATACAAATATTTATTTCAACACGACGGGCCCGTTTCGGCTTACAGCGCCATTTTCTAATGACTGTATTGTCTAGATGGCCTGACCTACATGTGACATCTACCCGTCTATATATAGACTGTCAAAATCAATTTTGATTTCGTATTTTGACAGTTAACAGCCACAATGTCGCATGTTTAATACCGCAATTATGACGTTTACATGCTTTGTAAACATAGGCCATTGTGGCTGTTAACTGTCAAAATACGAAATCAAAATTGAATTTGACAGTCTCTATACAGACAGCTAGATGTAATATGTATGTCAGGCCATCTAGACAATACAGTCTCTTGTAAATGGCAGTGTAATCCGAAACGGGACCGTCGTGTTGAAATAAATATTAGTATACAGCAGCGTTCTGTTTAATTTTATTATTATTAAACATTTAAAACGTAGCTTTACTGTCCGATATGGCTTTGTTGTAGCCGCCAAATGCGACTCCCCCGCCGTCTGCTGAGACAACCTCTGGATACGGGTACTGCTGGCTGGCCCGACAGGGCAGGCGTCCCTCTCACGTACTGACAACTGTCTTCAGAACCCCCTTAATGATTTTCCAGTAACTAGAATCGAAGCAAAGACTCCCGCTTGGTGGACGTAGGAGTTGCCCACTCGAACTATTGTATTCTACTGAAGGTAGGGAGTAATCAGTCTGATTTTATACGAATCACTGCCCATTTTAGACTACACGTCTTGTATATACAAATTACATTTCTTTTGATGTTATGATCGCCATTGCGTCTTACATGGTAATGTTGTTGACCATTTCTAATTCTTCTCCCCTTTAAGGGATAGTTTTCAACCCAAGCACCAGAGGATAACATGAAATATCTTTCGCTCTCTTTGTGGAATACAGTCAGCATTAAAAAAAGTTCTTCAACTGTAATTTCATATTCATTATATTCATTACGGCCAACCACTTTCGGCTGCACAAACCGTGTTCACAGGCCCAAGAAATTAGATCTTCCGCTAGACATATAGTGTATAATTCCGACGAAAAAAATAACCAGTTTATGCACCTTATAAGCTAATGCGCAGACATTCCACACATGCTACTCCTTGATACTTGTATTAATAAGTGAAGGTTGTTGGCAGATTTAGTGTCACTCCCAACAAATGAAGCACAGATTCTTAACATCTTGTCAAACTAAGAGAGAGACGAAATTAGAATTTAATGTCTCTTTGCCACTAAGCTCATTAGAGACGCCGGCCGCGGTGGCCGAGGAGACTGAGGCGCTCCAGTCACGGTCTGCACGGTCACTACGGTCGGGGGTTCGAATCCCCCTCCGGCATGGATATTTGTGCCGTCTTTAGTGTAAGGTAGTTGATAAGTAGTTTGTAAGTTTAGGGACTGATGACCCCGTAGTTAATTCCCGTAAGCTTAACAAACATTTGATCATTAGAGGCGAGTGATAAACTAGGAAAGAGCTGAAAAATTTCTGTGTTAATCTGCGAAAAGAAACCATGACATTAAAGGATACAGAGGATTATCCCAAGATTTGAACATAGTTCCACCCAAATATCAATTTTCTACCTTACGGAGTATTCTGTCTGTCTCTTTTATATTAGAAGTAGTTTACATTGTGCCTGTAGGGTATACACATTGCTAAAATTGTAGGTAGCGTAAAATATTTCAAAATACTTTGTTCTGGATGATGTCTACAAGTAGCGAGAACTATTTGGCAACCAGACTCACATAGTTTCCAATTTAAATTTCTCTCGTAGAATCACTACATAAACTTCATAACATCTCGTTACTCCACCACTAACGAATGACTGCGCATACGTAATGGGGGGGGGGGTATAGTGTACAGTTTGATACCACCCGTCAGCTTTGGAATGACACGCGAAAGCAGCCAATGAGGCTTCGAGTTCAGGTAGCCAATAAGTGCGAGTGTTTCAAGGCTACATGAATTGGCGTATATATTATATTTTGATATTTACATATCGCTTTAAGATTTACGTGTGATGGATATAATATAAATGAGTTCCAGTGACTATGAAGTGACATGCAATAAGTGTTATTGTCTAACCTTTCCCGGTCGATTTGTATTAAATGCACAATATATAAATCTCGCATACGGTACTAATTATTTGTGTAAGTGAACATCCGAAAGTTACGTGTATGTTAAAGTACATCGCGAACCAGCCACTACAGGTGCTTTTACAGTTTGTTTTAATTACATACTTTTTGCTACAAAGATCCGTTCTGGTAATTTGCTAGAATATTCACAATGCAAATAAGCAGGCCTGAAACGATGTCTTGAACATGTGCATGCGGTTGAACTTTCATTAATCTGATCAATACTGTGACTGCAGTAAAAGATAGATCTGTCTGTATCCCATGAGATTTTTTTTAATAAACTGAAACATGAAGATTCACATCGTACGCGCGTGCGTAACATTTTTGGAAGCGGTTGGACTTAAAATTAATCTGAGCAATCCTGTGACTGTAGTAAAAGATAGATCTGTCTGCATCCCGTCAGCTTTTTTATTAATAAATAGAAAAACATTATTACGTTATACGGGTGGTATAAAACTGTAAACTAACCCACCTACCACCCGTGATTTTTTAAATAAATAGAAACACAAATTATTACGATATACGGGTGGTATCAAAATGTGAACTAATCGCCGTGGTGGGGCGGCCGAGCGCATTGAGGCGCTACTCTACGATGCACGAGGCCGTTCTCCGGCGGGGGTTCGAATCCCCCCTCGGGCATGGATGTATGTGTCGTCTCTGGTATAAGGTAGTTCATAAGTAGTTTGTAAGTTTAGGGACTAATGACCCCGCAGTTAAGTCCCTTAAGCTTAACAAACATCTGAACATTTTGTAAACTAATCCACCTAGTACCCGTGATTTTTTTAAATAAATAGTAACACAAATTATTACGTTATATGGGTGGTATCAAAATGTAAACTAATCCACCTACTATCTCGTGAGTTTTTTTAATAAATAGAAACACAGGTGGTATCAAACTGAAAACTAATCCACATCTTACCCCGTGATTTTTTAAAATAAATTGAAACACAAATTATTACGTTATATGGTAACGGTACGACGTTTATCCAGAGTTACGGCACTAGGTTGCAAGAGCAGGCAGCATGCTAGCGAAGGTGAAGGTTACCAGAATGGCGATGACGATGACGCCGCCAGGAGCTGCAAGCCCGAAAAACAGATGAGGTGGCGGAGTCGAAGCTGTTTGCGAACCATTAGAAGGTAGACTCAGGAGGTTTCGCACATTATAAATCTTCAGGAATGCCAGTAAGCTCTTGTTCATCTGCAATGTTCTTTTCCAGAGTATAGCATCTATCTGAGTACGACGATGTCGACGCAACCGTGTAGGTCGCTGATTGCGCAAACCTGGTTTTGGCTTCGAAGCTGTTTCCGAACTATTAAAAGAGGTACGCTTTGGTGTTTGTGCATTTACTACCTCTCACGACTTACAGTAAATATTAATCATTTTTATTAATTTTTTTTTTTTTTTTTTTTTTTTTTTTTTTTTTTTTTTTTTTTTTTTTTTTTTTTGTACCAACTTATATCTGGAGTGCGACAACGATAACTAGGGCGCCGTGGAAGTTGTTGGAAGCGGGAAAAAGTGTGAGGAAGTAACGGCGTCGAATTTGTTGGCGGGAGATTGGAAGCTATGCTTGAGCATATACTAACTTCCACAGTGTGGAGTAAACCAAGGACAATTTCATTTTATTTATTTATTACAGAGTGTGGCGTATTTCTGAATACGGTGACGACGCCTCTACAAAGAAATGTTTCTGGTATCGCGAAAGACGAGGAAATGGCAGCGTCGAAGCAGCCTGCGAACGTTTGAAAGGTACGTACTGGTGCTGAAAACACACCAACACCCCCCCCTATTTATATTACACTCTTTTTTCCAGAGTCCTCCACTTATTTAAGTGCGATGACGACGACAACCTTATGAAAAATTCACTGGGATGGCAAAAGCTAAGGTGACGGCATGGAAGCTATTTTGAACTACTGGGAGGTGAGGTCTAATGTTTGAACACGTACCAACTCTCGGGACTTGCAGTAAACTCTGCTCATGTGCACTCTGTTCTTCAGATACCTACATCCACTACACCACAGCGTAAGTAGCTAAAATCACAAAATCTGAGGACATTTCGGCGTCTAAGTTATTGAGGACGACTGGAAGGTAAGCCCAGTGTTTGAGCAAGTACCTACTCTCGCGAATTTCAGTAAACACTGCTCGGCAACTGAGTACTTACGATCTTCTACGGCTTACAATATTTCCTACCATTTGCATAATTGTTATTTATTTTCAGTTATTTGCCAGATATCTACGTTTATCTGCAGTAAGATGACGCCTAAGCGCAAAAGTTGAACAGGTAGCAACGTCGATGCTGTTTGTGAACAACTTGAAGGTAAGATTCAGTGTTTGAGGAGGTACAATCTACCGCGACTGGAAGTAAACGTATTTCCATTCATTTTTTTCAGGGAGTAATGTCTGCCGACACCATATGAAAGTCTCTGCAAGCATTCCTGAGCGATGGTCGGGTCGCAGCAAATGTTCGATAGCTATGCCCTGAACACTCACAGCGAGCAGTAGAGTCATACATATACCGCTCTCTCTCTCTCTCTCTCTCTCTCTCTTTTTTTTTTTTTTTTTTTTTTTTTTTTCCAGACTCCTGCGTTTATCTAAGTACGAAGACAGAGGACAACGCCGCGTAAAAGTCACTAGAAGCGACAAAAGCTGAAAACTGACGACGTCTAAGCTGTTTGTGAACGACATGGAAGTACACCGAAGTTCATCCTCTGGTTGCTGCTGCAGACGCCGCTGCGACACTCACACACTTTAGGATGCCAGAGGAGCAACCTAGCAGAGCTGCATCTGACCACCCACAAGATGGCATGTGCTGGCTGAAGGTGTGGACTCCATGGTTGCAGTACTAAAATACGTGAAAAAAGAAAATATAGATACTGAGATAAAATTTGTCTTGTTCTGACTTATTGTGGTATGCATACGGAAGACGTGCTGATGTTACTCATATTTACACTAGACACAGAAGCATTCTTAATCAACGTGCGAAAGAAAGAAAAAAATTGAAATACGAAAACTGATCATGATGTTCAGCTATACAGGGTGGGTCACAAATGAGAAAACATATTTCGTGGAAATTGTCACACACTGAGCTGCAAACATAAATTCGTTTCCCGCATGTTCCTATGCCAATAAATGCCAAAGCAATTGAATGGTAAAAATCTGGAAACATGGACTTTTGGGTGTTACTATGCGCCGACTTTGGCCAAGTGGACAGATCGTGAACAGAGAAGCAAGGCACAAGTTTATTTTTCTATGCCAACTAGCCACGACACATAATACCGGCCAGCGAAAACGGTACAAGGAAATGTAAGTGCTGCCATTGCTCGCAGTGTCACGCTGACCGTCGCTTGGCGCCGCATGCCTCGCCTGCTCGTAAGCGGCTAGACTACCTGCAACACTCGCATGTTGTGCCCTGTTGCCGATCTGTCCCCTTGGCCAATGTCGGCACACAGTAACACCCAAAAGGCCGCTTCTAGTCGGTACTTTATTTGTCATAACGGAACAGCAATTTAACAGTGAATCTTATGAAATACTCTTTATCAAATAGTGCAGTAAAGAATAAATTTAGTTTCTTATACGGTGATAACTTTCAATTAAAGATAAAGTTAGTTAGCAGGATATGTCAATCTAGAGATCATTTTTCAGTGGAAGAAATTC
Organism: Locusta migratoria; assembly: GCA_026315105.1. Lineage (NCBI taxonomy): Eukaryota > Metazoa > Arthropoda > Insecta > Orthoptera > Acrididae > Locusta > Locusta migratoria. The sequence goes on from CM048744.1 coordinate 909,605,069, forward strand.
ACTTTAAATCCGTTTTAGACTCTTATTACCGCCAAGGCGACCACAGATCACGTGACCGAAGTACTGATCATGTTTTCTCGGAACTGTTTTACAGAGCATCTGAGGCTGCTCAATAAAGGAAACGCCACTTAACATGGCCGGTTTCCAATTCGACTCTACATGGAGTATGCGAAGAATCTCCTCCCTCCCCTCCCACCGATATCCTTCTGGCAGCAGTGCTCCGGAGGTCTCTAGAGGAGCAAGGCTTTCATGACGATTGGAAATAGGCGCAGATGCTTCCGGTTTCTCAAGAGGGGTTGACGAACAGATGCGCAAAACTATTAGCCTATATAAATGTCCCAGAATTATGACATTTCTGAACACCGAAAACGTCCGTAGAAACCAACATGGGACCCACAAGCATTGATCATGTGAAACCCAGCGCGTCCTTTTCGTCCAGGAGACCGAGAAAGCTGTACATACAGCATTCAAGTAGGCTACGTGCTTTTTTCCTTGGGAGAGGCGTTCGATACGGTTCCGCAGCGTCGTCTAATGAACACGACACGTAGGAATATCAGACCGAATATGTAACTGAGTAGAAGAGTTTCTAGCAAAAAGATCGCAGTACGTCATTACGAACGGGAAGAAGTCATCGGGAGCAAAATGAATTCTTGGACTGCTCCATGTTCAAATGTCTGTAAATCTTAACTACTGAGGTTATCAGACCTTAGGCTTACAACGTCTTAAACTAACTTAAGCAAAAGACAAAACACACACACACACACACACACACATGCCTGAGGGACGACACGAACCTCTGGAGGGGAGCAACATGCCCTCCGCAGCAAGGCGCCTTGGGGCGCTCGAGCACTCCCCTGCGGCTATACATGGAAAAAGAAGCTTCATTGGGGTCAATACCTGACTATGACAACAAATATACCGAAATATACCCTCCACTCCCTGCCATGCCGACGGGCACGGACTTGGGTGCCTATGCCAGCGATCTACCGTGACCTGGATCTAGGGGGAGAGGAGGGGGGAGGGTTGGATACCAAAGACTTCCTAAGTTAGTTGTAGTTGTCGACTTACTTGTAGGTAGTAGAAGTCGTATAGTATAACAGTGTCATCAAGATCTTCAAGGGGCGTGCGGGAAAGCGACATTGCCTTATAGAACAGTTATGGTCATTCTTGTGTATGACTGTGATGGTGTTATCCTGACGCATTACGTTCCTCCACGGCAGACCGACAATGAACAGTATAATTGTTCGTTTTTGGAGCATCACCTACGACCAGCTTTGCGAAAGAATCGGCAACACTTGCTGTGCAAGACACTCATCATAAGCTTAAGTATTGTGGTATGAGTGGGACAGTGCACAAATGGTTTAAATCACCCTTAACCGGAAGAGTGCAGAAAGTTGAAATAAGTTCACATGATATAGATGAAACAATTAATTCCTCTAACCTGGGAAGTTATCAAAAATGGGGTCCCACAAAATTCGGTGTTGGGTTCCTTGCTGTTCTTAATATATATTAATGACTGGCCATTCTACATTCACGAAGATGCTAAGCTAGCACATTTTGCTGATGATACAAGTATAGCTACCACACCTGATAAACAGTAATTAACTGATGAAATTGTAAATATCTTTCAGAAAGTTATTAAGTGGTGCTCTACAAATAGACTCTCATTAAACTTTGATAAAACCAAGTATATACAGTTTCATACAGTAAATGGCATGACACCATTAATAAATTTAGACATAAATCTGTAGCTAAGATACAATATTTAAATTTTTAGGTGTTTGCATTGACGAGGGACTGAATTGGAAGAAACATATTGAAGATCTCCTGAAACGTTTGAGTTCAGCTACTTATGCTATCAGAGTCATTGCAAAATTTGTTGATATACATCTCAGTAAATTAGCTTACTACGCCTATTTTCATTCATTGCCTTCATATGGGATCATATTCTGGGGCAAGTCGACATTGAGTAAAAATGTATTCATTGCAAGCGTGTAATCAGAATAATTGCTAGATCCCACCCAAGAGCATCCTGCAGACATTTATTTAGGGATCTAGGGATCTTCACTGCAGCTTCACAATATATATATTCACTCATGAAATTTGTTATTAACAATCCGACTCAATTCAAAAGTAACAGCAGTGTGCATAGCTACAACACTAGGAGAAAGGATGATATTCACTATTCAAGGTTAAATCTAACTTTGGCTCAGAAAGGGGTGAATTATGCTGTCACAAAAGTCTTTGGTCACTTACCAAGTAGCATCAAAAGTCAGATAGCCGACTAGTATTTAAAAAGAAATTAAAGGAATTTCTGAATGGCAACTCCTTCTACAATTTAGATGAATTTTTAGATAAAACATTATAAAAATTAAAAAATTAAAAAAATTAATAAACAACAAAAATGTAATAAAAATCCTTAAAATATTGATTGTTAAGTGTAGACAACATTTACTAGACTTACACGTTCCACATCATTACGAAATGTCGTATATATGATCTATGGAACAAGTATTAATCTAATCTAACGACAATGCGCGGGCACATACGGCGCAAGCTGAGTCTGCTCTTTTCAGTCGATGGGACTGGAAAGTACTGTACCATCCTCCATACGTGTATGAAGAAGTGCATGCTGTTGCCACGTTAGTGGGCAGTGATAAACAAAATCAAATGTTCAAATGTTTGTAAATCTATCGGACCAAACTGCGTGGTCATCAGTCCGTAGCTTACAAACTGCTCAAACCTAGGTAAACTAACCTAAGGACAAACACACACACCCATGCCCCAGGGGGGACTCGAACCTTCACGGCGAGCAACCGCGCGCTCCGCAGCGAGACGCTTTAGACCGCTCGGCTACTCCACCGCGGCAGTGATCGACACCAGCGAGTGAATTCACGTAACCGGATTAGCGCATACGACTGTGTTTCACATCCTGAAGGAACGTCTGTGCATGCGAAAAATTGCATCACGATGGGTTCTGCATGAATTCACCGAGCTCTATGAGCGCGAAGGCGAGGCTTTCGTACGCCGTATCGTAACACTGGATGAGACGTGGGCCACATCATACGAGACAAAACTGAAACGCCAATCCAACGAATGGCGTCATTATGGGTCGCCACGAAAGTCGAAAGTGCGTCGTAGTATGATACGATATGCGCGGGCGCATTCAGCGCTCTGTTCGGTCGATGGGACTGGGAAGTACTGTGTCACCCACCATACTCCCCGGACGTAAGTCTTTGTGACTCTGATTTCTTTCCGAAGATGAAGGAACCAGTTCAGACATTCGCTTCATAACTGATCCAGAGATTCCACAGACCGCTCCATTCGCGCCATCAACAGACCAGGCTCTGCTGACGGTATATTACGCCTTCCAAATCGCTGGCAACGGGTTTTGCACAACACTGGTGACTACTTTGAAGGACAGTAACAGGTGCAAACATGTAACGCTTTAGTATCGGTTATGAATAAATAGTTGCTACTCGTAAAAGCAACAAGTTTTAAGTACACGAGGGTTTTTTTTTCCGGTTGGGTAGCACAGTGTGAGGTAAGTCAGCTGTCTGTGCATTGGTCTTCCACTGACAGTTATTACTAGCATCTGAGAAACTGCGCCTAGTAATACGGGTATATCTGCATGTCGGCATTGTTGACGAACTCTTATAGAAGTTTATCTGTTGCTGTACCATCCACTGCTAACAACGTATGGAGGCCACTTGGGAACTGTATTGCGTATTGGCAGGGAACCAAAGATACTACATCATATCGATAGGGTAGAGGGAACAGTGGCAGTTGCCAGCACGAGTTCCTACAATCCCACAAGAGGCCGCGCTGCACGAACTCAGTCACGTGAGCGAATGCTGATCGGCCGTTGTTTAATATTAATAATACTCGCAAATATGTCCTGTAGACAGAATGTGCCTTGTATTCACATAGACTGTAGCATGTTTATATAGTGTGTGCTTCAAGTTGCCATTGTCACGTTCCACCAGGTAAGTTTAAACAGTTTAGAACATAGTGCCACACTAACACAAATATTGCCTCAATATTATCTACGTATGGAGACTTTCAAGTTATAGCAGACACCAAAGAAACTTCGAAGTTACACGCAAGATAAAGCGATTCTATCAGTCACCACTGTATTTGTACAATGAAATCGTGTATTTATTTATTTGTGTTTAAATTTCACGTGTAGTATTAAAGTTGTGGAATCTTTGAGGCCTACCAACACCGATGACCACAAATCTTAGCAAGGGTAGAATATTCAAAATTTTTAAGTGTATGCATTGTGGGTTGAACTTGAAAAAGCAACATCTGCTGAAACGTTTGAGTTCAGCTACTTATGCTATTAGGGTAATTGCAAATTTTGGTGATACATATCTTAGTAAATTAGCTTACTGTGCCTATTTTCTTTCTCTGCTTTCGTATGGCATCATTTTCTGGGGTAATTTATCGTTGAATAAAAGAGTATTCATTGCACAAAAGCGTGTAATCAGAATAATTGCTGGAGCCCATCCAAGATCATCCTGCAGACACTTATTTCAAGAGCTAAGGATCTTCACAGTAGCGTCACAGTAGGTATATTCACTTATGAAATTTGTTATTACCAGTCCCACCGAAATCAAAAGCAATAGCAGTATACATAACTACAAGGTTAAATCTAGCTTTGGCACAGAAAGGGGTGAATTATGCTGCCACAAAAATCTTTGGTTGCCTACCAAACAGCATCAAAAAACTGACAGATACCGAACTAGCATTTAAAAACAAATTAAAAGAACTATTGAATGGCAACTCCTACTACACTATAGATGATTTTTAGATATAAATTAGTAAATCTAAAAAACCAAAAAATAATTAAAAATATTGTGTTATGTAATATTTAGTACAAAGTAATAATTTGTAAAGACACCTTTCATTAAGCAGACAAGTTCCACATCATTACGAAGTGTAGTATTCATTATCTATGGAACAAGTACTAATCTAATCTAATCAAGAGGCCGAAAAATTGATCAATTTCATTGTAGGAAAATATGGTTTGGATCTTCTTCCTCTGCGTAACTTCCGAGAAGTGTGGCACTTAAAATGAGTCGATGAAGGTTTTCGTTGAGCTTCCGGTAATAACTCCTTTCGTCCGAAATCCGTCGTGTTATACATGTCTGGAAGGTCCTCACTTCTGCGAACTACACACACGTATTTTTGCTTATCATTGGAAGCAATGTAATTGAGGTAGTTCGTAATGGTGTGTCATTCGTACGTGGAAAGTGTGGCGCGTTCGATATCGGGCAGCCAGGCGTCGCGGCCAGCAGCTAATCGAAAGTGGCGCTGAGTTGTGGTCGGCGTTGCCCGGCAACCGACCGCCAATGACGCGACGGCACAGCTCAACGCTCGCCACGTGGCTCCCAAGCTATTGCAGGCTAATGACAGGAGTAGGGGGGAGGTAGAGAGCCTGTATAGGGAGAGTGGCCAACCGGCTGGTGTCCGCCATGTTTTTACCAGACTACGCGTGGAACGTGTACTTACAGTACGACCCATGGAGAAATGCAGCTTCCACTTGGCATCACTTCCACCCATGAGACCAAAGAACATCTTCTAGCTTACTAATCAGTACGTGGTTAAAACAAACGACATTCATCTATGTTTATACAAGCCTGATAAATTTTATAAGCAAATAAGTCACGTGAAACAGTTTCTAGGACTGTACAATATTAAATGTTTCAAATGTTTGTAGTACTTATGGGAGTTAACTACGGGGTCATCAGTCCCTAAGCTTACAAACTAGTTACGAACTAGCTAAGACCAAGGACGACACAAATATCCAAGCCCGTGGGGGGATTCGAACCCCCCCCCCCCCCATACAATATTAGATGTTCTGGGAACTTCGACAGTTGGCAGTTGATTAATAAGAAAGAGAGATATTTCAGTTTTCTGTCTGCATATCCATCGCTGAAATTAGTACAATATTATCGGTTTCAGACCAGATATAATGCATTTTAATTGTGCGCCTGTCGATCTTATAACATTTTCCTATACTGGAAATACCAAAAACGTCATTCTGTAAATATCTTTATGAACACAGTATCACAGAAAATCGGAAAAATACCGATACTATCAGTATTGAAACAGCAGAAATAGACCCAAAATAGGTAAATGAAACTAGTGACAACGAGTCACTAGTCCCGTCCCCATCCCTTTTTCATGACACTTCCTGTAACGAATTAAAGGATTATGAAAAGCCAATAATACATAGGCAAGGGGGAGGTATCGTAGCCGTGTTAAAACATACCTTGTAGCACGACACGTCAAAAACCAAATCCATGAACTAACAAACAGCTAGATAATACAGTTCAAAAAATTTACCTCTTACCTGATTCGAACCTTCATATTACGAATTCAGTATGCAACTTCTAGCCGGCCGCAGTGGCCGAGGGGACTGAGGTGCTCCAGTCACGGTCTGCACGGCCACTATGGTCGGGGATTCGAATCCCCCCTCGGGCATGGATATTTGTGCCGTCTTTAGTATAAGGTAGTTTATAAGTAGGTTGTAAGTTTAGGGACTGATGATCCCACAGTTAAGTCCCATAAGCTATACAAACATATTTTATATGCAACCTCTACACCATGCGAGAATTAGCGAGAATTAGGCAGGGAGTAAATCTATTACTGATTTTCATCAGTGCCTTGTCTGCATTACGCGGAAGGCAGCAGAAAATATTTACGTTACACAGACAGGCATAATTCGTTGGTTTCCATAAGTCGCCTTGACGGTTCCCGCTTTCTCGGTTAACTTTCACCGCCCACTATTTCCGTCTTTCTTCATTCCTTGTGAACAAAAGCGTCGTGTAGCAATCTTCAGTACGGTTTTTACAGCTAACAGTGGAACAACGAGGCATTTCTATTGACTGTCCTTAATGATTACGTCGTTGTTGTTGTGGTCTTCAGTCCGGAGAATGGTTTGATGCAGCTCTCCACAATACCCTATCCTGAGCAAGCCTCTTCATCTCGACATAAGAACGGCAGCCTACGTCTGTCTGAATCTGATTACTGCATCCATCTCTTGGTCTTCCTCTGCGGTTTTTACCCCACACACTTCCCTCCAACGCTAAATTCACAATTCCTTGATGTCTAAGAATGTGTGCTACCAATATATCCCTTCTTTTAGTCAAGGTATGCCAGAAATTACTTTTCTCCCCAATTCTGTTCAGCACCTCCTCATTAGTTACGCGATCCACCCACCTAATCTTCAGCATTCTTCTGTAGCACCACATCTCAAAAGCCTCAATCCTCTTCCTTATCGTCCATGTTTCACACCCATACAAGGCAACACTCCATACAAATGCCTTCAGAAAGGACTTCCTTAGGCTTAAATCAATATTCGATGTTAACAAATTTCTCTTTTTCAAGAACGCTTTTCTACCCATTGCCATTCTGCATTTTATATCCTCTTTACTGCGACCATCATTTGTTAGTTTACTGCCCAAGTAACAAAACTCATCTCCTCCTTTATTGCTTCGATGTGTAATCTAATTCCTTCAGCATCAACTGATTTCTTACACTGCACTCCATTACCCTAGTTTTGCTCTTGTTAATGTTCATCTTATATGCACCTTTTAGCACACTGTCCATTCCGTTCAACTGCTGTTCCAGGTCCTGTGCTGTATCTGACAGAATTACTATGTCATTGGCAAAACTCATGTTTTTAATTCTTCCCCCTGAACTTTAATTCCTTCTCCAAATTTCTCCTTGCTTTCCTTGATAGTTTGCTCAATGTACAAATTGAATAACATTGGAGTAGGGCTATAACCCTGTCTTACTCCCTTCCCAACCACTGCATCCCTTTCATGCTCTTCTACTCTGACAACCGCTGTCTGGTTTTTGTACAAGTTGTAAATAACCTTACGCTCCCTATATCTTACTCCTGCTTGCTTCAGAACTTGAAAGAGTTTATTCCAATCAACATTGTCAAAAGCCTTCTCCAAATCTACAAAATCTAGAAATGTAGGTTTGCCTTTTCTTAATCTATCTTCTAGGATACGTCATACACATTATTAGTTACACTTAGTAAATCACTTAAAATCGACATTTAATCTTAAAAATAGCCGCGAAGTTATAAGGTTATCGTCAACGCCCGGCGAATAACGCGCTAATTTACGTAAATAGAATCGACAGAAGACACGCAAAAGTGCAGCAGTGTCTGCCGTAAGACAACCTGTATGTAACTGTACAGTGAAATCGCTGTCAGAAGCTTTTAAGGCACTCTGCAGTACAGAAACGCTCACTGTAGCTATTCACACATATACAAACCCCGCCAAATCTGGTAAAAACATGGCGTCCTGGGCTGTCAGGCAATCAGCAGCGGTATCACCCTCCCCCTATCCAGGCTCTCTAGGGGGAGGCAGGCTGTGCGTGACGCCGTGCAGGTGCGAGCGCCGCCGTGGCCGTCAGCAAACCGCTGAGGCGTGACCAGCGGCTGCACTGTTCGCGCTTTATCACTGGGATTTTAGCGGCGCGTCGAGCTGCAGCTTATCTTCCAGGATCATTGCGGGGGCAACACGCGTAGCAGCTGTCGCACTGGGTCAAAAATGTTTCCCACGTTCTTTGCTGTCTGCACTGTTATCCATGAGGAAGTATCAAGTCCACGAAATTTTTCAGCGGGAAACATGAGACTCCTAAATCAGAGTCGCTGGATCAGCATTCCCTCCCCGATAGTGCTTTCCGGTTTTTCGGCTCCTACAAGCAGACGTAATAGGCGGTACGCATTTTCAGTTACCAATGGGATCGCTTACCTGTAAATAGATGTAATTGGTTGGTGTATAACACTCGTGGAAAAACATTTAAAAGTTTGGAAAGTAGGAGGCGAAGTACTGGCGGAAGTAAAGTTGTGGGGCGGCATCGTGAGTCGTGTCGGGATAGCACAGTCGGTAGTTCGCTTGCCCGCGAAAGGCAAAGGTCCCAGGTTCGAGTCCCGGTTCCGGCACACAATTTTAATCTGCCAGGAAGTTTCATTTAAAACATATCGAAAATTAATACCAAAGGGAATAGAAATGAATATTTTGGAGGAATTTGAAATATATATTCACACTAGAAATCATCTGAACGAAATACTTAATGAACGTACTGAAGTCAAACATAAAAATTTAGGCTTATTTTTATTGACTTTATCGATGAAAAAGGCTGAGAAGCGAAGATATGCTAAATGACCAGGGGTAGCTATAAAACGAAATAATCCTCTCTGACCAATGTCAACGTTAAACACTCTGATAACTTAGTCGATCACTATATGTATGTAAACATCTTTGGCAGAGCTGTTGTTAATTACGCAAAATATAAAAGATTTCTTTAGTTTGACGAATTTGTGTAAAAAACTGCATAAAACCTGACAGCTAAAAACCGTATCCAACTACTAAATACGTGAATATTTTCATACAGTTTATACAAAAGTTAAGCCAGATGTCAGCATATAACGTCCAAACATCTTAGACGTAAGTTATAAGGAAAATTTATAACAAAAATTTTTATGTATATTTTCGTATTATTAGATTTGTAATTAGTTAATGTAATTCTTATATACGCAGGCGCTTGATAATGACAAAATGTTGAAACAGCTGTAGCGCTATTGAATAAAATATAAGCAGCAATCCCTAACTTCCATTACAATTTCGAAATTTGTTTTGCATGTTTTGTGATCCTTAGGCCTCTTTAACATGTAAGGTGAAATAAATTTATCATTAGTTAATTTAATTCACTGACTTAAGTGACGTACTCACGTAAGGACAGTGAGCGTAAAGCCACAATAAGTGACACAATTAATTGTAATAACGTTTTTTCACAATGAAAGAACTTTTTCGTCAAAAATTCTTAATTTTTGCAATGAAATGTCTCCAAAAGTTTCAGGACACGTGTAGCGGTACTGGCTTGCAAGCCAGCAGCCATTGCTTTATTTCATTTCATAATTTCATTTACTTGTATGGAATAGTAGGAAGTGGCATGAGCAAGACAGTAGCCAGGACGGTCCCGTGGAAAACTCCGCCCCTTTCTCTAAGAGTGATCTGATTGGCTGTTGCTATATCTTTACGCGCCACAACCTCCCAGCTATTTTATTAATTATATAATAAATAAAAATACAGTACTCAATTCTATTGCCATAATGTGTATTAATTACTTTTATGTGATTACATTATTGTTTTGTAGATTTATTAGATTAATTGTAAAAAGATATAAAATAGCCAAGATCGCTTATCATCAGTTTTTATTAATGACGATCGGTTTCTGATCTATGTAAGCATCATCAGGTCAAATAAAATATTTTACAAGGCCATAATCTGTTAAAAGGAGAAACGGATATTTAAAACATGCAAGTCATTATAATAAAACGAGAAGATGCGTGTTATTAGATTAAGTATTGTAGGTAAAGAGTGAGTGTGGCGTTCTAGAAGTGTCGGTTGGTGCCCAAACTCTAGGCGCTAGCGTGGAGCCCAGCTCCACTGCTAGTCAGTTCACTGCGAGCCCCGACACGGTAAATATCTAGCGGCACTTGCGATGACCAGTCTTGTATTAATCGATCGATAATGGGGCTAAAATATTTGTAAAGTGCGTGCAATGTATGTCAAAGTGTGTTATGACTGTAACAACGTTAGTTTTGTGTATTTTTTTTTAAAGGAAACTAATATTGACGTCAACATTCCGTTTGTGGCTCCCGTATTCGTGTGATTGGTAAAAATAAAAGAGCCACTGGCATCTCTGAAGGAATTGGAGAGCCACAGTATCCAACACTTTCAATTTCAGCCTCACTTCGAATCTACGACCTGAGTGCTGCTTCTGCGCTGGGGACATCTACGAGAGAGAAGACTCCAGCTTAGTCAAATATTAAGTGACAACCGCCTACGGGCCTCACGTGCAACGTTCGGTCTATTACAACTAGACGAGTTAGCACGCTGCTCGTGGTAACGTGAGGTAAAGGGAAGATAGGAAAGTGTCGAGGAAACTGTCATAAGTGGACTTGATAACATAAACTTTAACCATAACATTGAATGGTTTATAGATTTTTTTTCTTCTTACTCCATCCCCGCCGTACACGCAGCAACATAACATTTGTCAGAAATCTTGCGCCTGCAGAGTCGGGAATGACACCTGTTAGCATTTGATGCAGTGGATTTCTTTGGCCATCTAGTCATTAAATGTTCACAGGGTGAACCTAGAAAGTTGAACTCGTCTGATGGTCTAAAGTTCAAACGTTTGTAAATCTGTGGGACCTAACCACTATGGTTATCAGTCTCTAGGCCTACAAACTACTTAAACTAACCTAAGGACAACATACACACAACCCAATGCACGAAGGAGGCAGCAAGGCGCCTTAGAGTGCTCGGCCATTCTCTCGCGCCGCTGTTGCTATACCAAAAAAATGTTCAAATGTTTGTATAGCTTATGGAACTTAACTACGGGGTCATCAGTCCCTAAACTTACAAACTACTTATGAACTACTTATACTAAGGACGGCACAAATATCCATGCCCGAGGGGGGATTCAAACCCCCGATCGTAGTGGCCGTGCAGACCGTGACTGGCGCGCCGCAGTCCTCTCGGCCACCGCGGCCGGCTCACATTTAATGAAACACATTTGAAAGAAAGCTAGTTTTATCTACATTTCATATTATTACTTTTTAGAGGGCTTGTAAATTTATGTTTTTTTTACAGTTAGTGTTATAGAGTGCTAATTTATTTTCACAGTAAAGGAAGCTTGGAGTTTAATTTCCCGTCGACAGTGTGGTCATTAGAGACGGAGCTTACGCTCGGAGTGTTTGAGTAAGGATGTGGAACGAAATCGGCCGTGCCCTTTCAAAGGAACCATCCTGGCATTTGCCTAGAGTGATTTAGAGAAATCACGGAAAACCTAAATCTGGATGGCCGGAGGTGGATTTGAACCACCATCCTTCCAGTCCAGTGCGTAACCACAGCGCCACCTCGCTCGGTGATTTTCACAGTAAACATAGTCTGCGCTCACTGTCTGGAACTATTAGCATTCGCCCGTACTCCCCAAATTATGAACCTATTTTGGCTAGAGAACTGTATTTCGAGTAAGATATTCCCCAGAAAAGGCATAACTATTGACGGAAATGAAAACTTTCGTACTCCCAGACTCTTCAAAAGCATGTTTCTCTTCTTGGTCGCCCGTATGTGGCAACGCGGAATCTATTACTGTTTCTGGCTCTAGGATTCACAACCGAAAATAGAAAATTACTGGAATTTATTCATAACGCAGTGCAAACTTGGCTGACACTGCCGTAGCGTGAGACCAGTTGCTGCAGACTCTGTCGTTCGAACAGAACTGCGCCATTTACATGTGAATTACCCGAAACAGTTTGAACGACGTGCATCACGAAACGGGCAAATCGCTCCGGTGAGTAACCATTCGGGTAACATTGCACGGCGCTTGAAAGGCGATTGTTGAATAATGTAGTACTCCGGGTAAACACGGAAACTGTTCCTCAATTGCAGTGAAACCTAACTCTTTTTCTCGTATGTTACACAGTGTAGTCGTTCTTGTCCGTGGCTCTTCATAGGACAAGGTCCACTTACCCGCTGGATGTGCGCCGCTTCAGGAAGGCTATCATTCATGTGACGAAAAATCGAGGGAGCCAGCAAGATGAACGTTCTGCCAGCAGAAGCTCGTGAATTAATCGTTACGTGTCTATTCGTTACTGTCCTAGAACTGCTGACAATAAAGTTCGATGAATAGTTCTGTAACATTGACGTAGATGAACTATAAGGTACAGTTAGCTTCTTGTCCCAAAACTATGCATCACCGAACTCTGGGATACACGTTCTGGAAACTTTGCATGAAGTCTACCTTTGGAATAGTGTTGATTGGATGTCAGGAATATCGCTAAATCTCTTTCCTTTCAAAGCGGGTTTGAATCGAGGGAAGAGGACGAAATGTGGGCGACTGAGATACGGCGAGTATGGCAAATGTTCATGATGCACAACGACTCTTGCCCGCACAAAACCAATATCGTCACAAGGTTCTGGCAAAAAACGGGGTGCTGCAACTTGAACATACACCATACTCGCCGGATCTCAATTCTCTAGACTCTATCGTATTTCCTCGAATCAAACTCCCTTAGAAAGGATAGGGATTTTATCACATCACTGACGTCACGAGACTTTTGAACACCATCCCAAAGGAAGACTTCGTACAGAGTTTCCAGGACGTGTATCGCAGAGCTCAGCGGTGCACAGTTATAGCAGGTGACTATTTCGAAGGACAGTAAGGTTACTGAAGTTCATAGTTAATGTTACTGGACTACTCACCGAACTTTATTGTCAGAGGTTGTATAACGTAGTTCATCAATTTCTACCCGCTACTGTGATTCACAATATATTCATAGAGTCGTTAGTCTGCTTGAGCGATTCTCTTATATAATCCTATTTTAACGGCTCCGTCATTCTAGTGTGCTATTTTAGAGGCACTCACCTGCTTACCAAACTACAGCAAGTTTGGAATACTTAAAGCGATGTCAGTCAAAGATTCTAACTTCTACATCTACATCCATACTCCGCAAGCCACCTGACGGTGTGTGGCGGAAGGTATCTTGAGTACCACTATCGGTTCTCCCTCCTGTTCCAATCTCAATTGTTCGCGCAAAGAAAGATTGACGGTATGTCACTGTGTGGGATCTAATCTCTCTGATTTTATCCTCATGATCCCTTCGCGAGATATACGTAGGAGGGAGCAATATACTGCTTGACTCCTCGATAAAGGTAAGTTATCTAAACTTCGACAAAGGTCCGTACAGAGCTACAGAGCGTCTATCTTGCAGAGTCTTCCACTGGAGTTTATCAATCATTTCCGTAACGATTTCACGATTACTAAATGATTCCTGAAACGAAGCGCGCTGCTCTCCGTTGGATCTTCTCAACCTCCTCTATCAACCCCACCTGATACGGATCCCACACCGGTGAGCAGTATTCATGCAGTGGGCGAACAAGTGTACTGTAACCTACTTCCTTTGTTGTCGGACTGCATTTCCTTAGCATTCTTCCAATGAATCTCAGTCTGGCATCTGCTTTACCGACGATTAATTTTATATGGTCGTTCCATTTAAAATCACTCCTAATACCTAGTCCCAGATAATTTATGGAATTAAATGCTTCCAGTTGCTGACCTGCTATAGTGTAGCTAAATGATAAAGGATCTTTCTTTCTATGAATTCGCAGCACATTACTCTTGTCTACATTGTGTTTCAATTGCCATTCCCTGCACCATGCGTCAATTCGTTGCAGATCCTCCTGCATTTAAATACAATTTTCCATTGTTACAACCTATCTATATACTACAGCATCCTCTGCAAAAAGCCTCAGTGCACTTCCGATGTTATCAACAAGGTCGTTTATATATATTGTGAATAAAAACTGTCCCACGACACTCCCCTGAGGCACACCTGACATGTCGAAAGACTTCTCTTCATTGAGAATGACATGCTGCATTCTGTTATGTAGGACTCCTCAGTCCAAACACACACACAATCGGTCTGATGGACCATATGCTCTTACTTTGTTCATTAAACGACTTTGGGGAACTGTATCAAACGCCTTGCAGAAGTCAAGAAACACGGCATCTACCTGGGAACTCATGTCTATGTCCATCTGAGTCTCGTGGACGAATAGCGCGAGCTGGGTTTCACACGATCGCCTGTTTCGAAACACATGCTGATCCCCACAGAGCAGATTTCTAGTCCCCTGAAAAGTCATTATACTCGAACAGTAGACTTATGTGCGGATACAAACCAGGTGCGATCTCTTACGAGAATTGGAGACATAGCGTGAATGCCGAATGATAATGGACAAGTTCACTACGTCAGCAGTGAGTGGATAAGTTGAGGATTCGCGTGTAGTGGGAGTCGTGCAGACGAGTCCTTATTTCTACACGCAGAAATTGTCTCCGGCTAATGAGAACTCGCTAGCTGTTAGCCAATGAGTTACGCCTTAATACTGACAAACAGAAAATGATTTCCATTTGTTCTTTCCATGTCAACAGAAGCCATCTTGATTTGTCGCATATCTCGCAGTTTTGGTTTTATAACTCGCAGTAAGGTGTTTCAGGCTGACAGCGCATCAAAGATGAATAACAAAATCGTATCCGGATCAATGTGTTATAACTGAATGTAAATAAAACACACTTTAACAATAAAAAGACCTACTAAAGTCTACTAGAAATGTCACTGGCGTCTAGCTGTCGAAGCATAGTGATTAGTGCTGTAGATTACCAAGCTACCGGAACTGAGTTCAAATCTTCTCCATCGATTTTTTTTTAATCTTATCGTTTGTATCACGTTGTAGTATTTATTTATTCATAACATATTGTGGGATTTTCTTATTTAAATAACAGTAGTATGTTACACAGTACTCGATGTTAATTGTAACAGAATGCTGTGTCAGGAATGGGTGTCATCGATTTAGAAATTTGTGTGTGGCTAAAAAATGGAGTATGAAACTGCTGCAGGTGACAGGACTAGCAATGATATTTCTGTTTTTCCTTCACAAAAATATTTGACCTTTGTTCCAAATATTTTGCAATTTCCGAGAAAATGGTAAACGACAAACGTATGGGAAACGCTTAAATTGCTTGTAGGCCTAAATGAAATACGTATCAGCGACAAATAGACTATTCGATAGTCAGAAACATTTGGCTGTTTATTTTCTAATATCTCGTAATTTCCGAGAGTATGGTTAGGCCGATATTGTTTGTTTGCCCTCAATATTTTGCTGCTTAGTTTCGAATAAGTCGGGATTTTCGTGAGTGTGGTTTTATCGATATTCCTTACTTGTCACCAATATTTAGTAGTTTATTTCTGAATATGTCACGATTATAGGGTGTGTGGTTAACAATGATCCTAAGAGGATTACTTTAATTTCTTTTGTAAATGTATACAGCATGCTCAGAACATCGTCTGCTGGCGTCGCTACATCTGTTTGCCAGTATTATGGCGTAGCTCATTAGCTGACAACTAGCAAGTTTTCATTGGCCGGAGACAATTTCTGCGTGGCCGAAATAAAGACTCGTGTCGTGCAGGGGTAGCACGCGCAGCCGCGGTAATCGCCGTGTCTCTTATCACAAAGGTCTGCAAGGCCCGGCTTCGAATCCTGGAGGGGCACAAATTTTCAATTTTTCGCCATTAATTCAGTGCCTCCTGGCAGCTAACGTAAATTTCATTTTACCTTTAATGCCGTATTAACTGCAGTGCATCTTCCTCCCTTCCTTTGGAGCTAAAGTCGCTGCATTATTATTATTATTACTAATTAGCTAATCTGTTGCGGTGCCTTAAGAAGAAAAATTCGCAATATTCAACCAGTAGACGATAAATTTCTACTGCTTGCGTCGCTTACGCCTTGGCTGGGACAGACGTCGCTTACTGTTGTGTTGCTGGACGGCGCTGAATGGGAGTTGTAGCGCGGCATGACGCACTGCCGCCTCCACAATCGACCTCCCCGCTGATTTATTGGCTCACGGTCATGGGGGCTGGGAACACCTGTCTCCCGCGAGCAGCCAATGTGGAGTGTGGAGTGGCAACCTCGCCTCAGGGGAGCACCTCACCCTTGACCCTGCACTAATTCCCACGTCCACACCTGCGGCCTACGAGTCGCAATTCTGTTAAAATCCCACCCTCCTGAATAAGCTTTGCTGTGTTTCCTTTGCGTGGATTTAGGCTAATGCAGAACGGTTCCTTATACGAGTATTCATCAGAGACAACGATACAGAAAAATTTACCACCGCAATAATATTCCATACACTACCAAATGCTTCCATTCTTATCGCAAGTAACGCTAATTAGTGACCTGTATACACCAACACCCTCGCACAACCATTACACATTGTGTTTCTATGCGTTTATACAACTGTGAGACACCTTTTATCCGCCGTTCCCGCCTGATATTCGAGTCCTCCCCTGGCATGGGTGTGTATGTGTGTGTTTTCCTTAGTGTAAGTTAGTTTATCTAGTTCGTAAGTCTAGGAACTGATGACCATAGCAATTTGGTCAAATAAGTTTACAAACATTTGATTTGAACATCTCTGATTTACAGCACATCGTATCATTAAACAGATGGTATTTCACAGTGGGGGAAAATTACCAGAAGGATTGAACAATCCACAGCCTACTCGACAATACGGCAAGCCATGCATGTTCACGTTGCCGTTATCGTTTTTCCCATATACTTCACTTTTTTTTTCTTTTACTAATCATCTGAATGCTTCTATATACACCGATCCTGCGAGGCATTTGTTCCCTTCGTTTCAACATAATTACCTTCGATTTCCACTAGCGCTATTCTTCCCTATCGCGTATTTTTAACCGTATTCGTTTCCTGTAAGATTTTTGAATCCATGGCATCGCACCCACTCCAGGACTCGAAATATCGGACACTGCACTTCAGAAAAAATACGAGGCGTGTTTTTTAAGTGAGTATCGTTTTGAAATTTAAAAAAGACGTGCTAATATATCTCAATAATTTTATTTTTACATGAACGCGTGTACCTTAATCCACTTTTATACATAATTTTCGTCAATATTGAGTCATTTGTCATAACGTTGTACCAGTTTTCGAATACCCTCCTCATAGAAGTCTGCCGCCTGACTTGTTAACCACTGCATCACAACTGTTTTGACTTCGTCATCGTCTTGCTCGGTCACAAATGTTCAAATGTTGACTTAACTACGGGGTCATCAGTCCCTAAACTTACAAACTACTTATGAACTAGCTAATCCTAAGGACGGCACAAATATCCATGCCCGAGGGGGGATTCGAACCCCCGACCGTAGTGGCCGTGCAGACCGTGACTGAAGCGCCTCTGTCCCCTCGGCCACCGCGGCCGGCAGCTCGGTCACAATGCCATACAAAACACTGCGAGAAACATTAGGAAAGTCATCCTGCAAGGAGTAAATCGTAAAACGTCTGTTTTCTCGCACCTTATTGTCCACTTCCTGCGCCAAACGTTCATTAACGACCGAAGGACGCCCACTCCGTTGTTCATCATGCACATTTGTGCGGCTGTCTTTAAATGCTCTCACCCACTTTCTTACCATTCCGTCACCCATAATGTTTTCTCCGTAATATGCACATCTCACGATGAATATCGATCGCTTTTAGGCTTTTAGCACTAAGAAATCTTATAACAGCCCCTACTTCACAGTCATGATTATCAGAGGCATCTTAAACCATTAGTACACAAGATAAACTAGCAAGAATCAGTCTGTAATGGCGTCAGTGCGTAGACAACAGGTACCCTGTGCGCATAAAATTATTGAGATATCACACCACATCTTTTTTAATTTCAAAATGGTACTTAAAAAACACGCTAAAGCAGGCATTTAGTAATAAAACACACCCCTGATATATCAGGATACATTTATTGTAACAGATAGCGAATAAGCGAGAACTATTTTACATTGATACCACGTCTTCAAAAAGGCAGTCAAAATACGAGTCCGTACATCTGCTGCTGTTTATTTACACTGATAAGCACTGCTCCATCACATCTACACCCCACACCCTCGCAATGGCGTGTTGAGCAACTGACTGGATACGCGTTCTGTGTGTGATTTACTAGAATCAAGATAGAGGCAATGACGGTTTACAAGTTCCACATGCAACAGTTAAATCCTTTAAATAATTATAATATTTCGAGTAAGGTGATTTTTCAGCGCTATTTGGATAAGAGAAAATGCAGAAAGATGTGACAAGAGTCAAAAGAACTGTGCAGTAGAGTGATGTACGAGGTTTTAAAACGGCTCTTCACTTAGAAAGACCACACATTAGCAAAATTCGAGGAACATCATGGTGCATTACTGAGTGAAGATGCTATGCATGTGATGCGATTTTCTCTGATCTGTGGTTCAAAATATCAAGAAGTGTTACTGGTGGTGTTATGGTGTAATGTGAATTTCAAATCTCTATTCTTTATTCACGGTGCATGAAGGGACATATAAATAATCAGCTGATTGATACTTTACCTTTCGAGCGTAGATACACACATTCCTTACTTATTATTTGCTGGATATCATAAGCCATCTGATACTTGTTCTGCCTTGTGAGAAATGTGCCAGGACGAGTGTGCAATTGTCACTATTTGCAAGTTCGATCTACAGGAGTTAATTGTTATAAAGAATTAGAACCTTCCGAGCAGGATTTTTCGCTTTTTCAGGGCTATGGGACTAAGAAGAAATACAAAAAGATGGACCACGGTCAGAAGACCAGTGCAGTGAAACAAAGGATAAGGCGTTAAATGGTTCTTCACTTAGTAAGAGTACAGCTAAGCATAATTCAAAGACAACCTGGGTGCTTTACTTGAAGAATATGTGGTGGATGTGTTACGGTATCCACTGATATGTAGCTTGGGTAGCTGATACTTTGTGTCGTGTATCTGAAACTTTACGTATGGTGCCTAACAATGTATGTGTGGTACCTGAAACGTTATGTACAGCAGCTGAAACTTTAAGTATGCCAGCTGAAAATTTATGTATGGTATCTGAAACTTTATTTACGGTAACTAAACGTGTGAATATGGTAGTTGAAACTATGTATATTAACCCATTGCATATCTGTACTTGATGCAGTCGGTAACATGGCAGGGTGGGTAAAACATCTGAAGATTTTCATCGGTAATAAATAAAATTACAGGTATTCAGCCATATCCATTTAGTATCGTTCAGCCATCATCGCGCCAATTCTGAAGACTACCTGACTGTTGGCAGTGTGTTCCCGTCCACTTTCTACACTGTATAAGCGCAGCAAATCGACGGCAAAGACGTATAGGGCTGTAGTGCTCTCCATACAGATTATAAGTAATCATAATCTGTGATTGCGCCTCGGTTGCACAGTGGCCGAGTGCCAGAATACAAATCCAAAGGTCGCGGGTTCGATCCCCGCCAGGTCCTAGGATTTTTATCTGTCACTTTCCACTTCTTTCACCTCTGGCAGTATTGCTCAAAAATACCGAGAAGCACCGTAGTTCTGAACCCACATTAAACTGTAGGCCCCCTATAACTGGCTGGTTAAGTCAATTCGAAGGTAGGAGGAAGCCAATGGCATACCACCTCCAAACAGGACCATGCCTAGTAAAGCACTGTGGTGTTCAAACCAATCTTCGGATTGTTGACTACTTTACCTTTTTTTAATCTGTGGTTAAGTTTGGCAACAGAGAAGTATGAATCCATAATGACATGTATGAAGAGGTTATGTAATTACATTCTTGGTTGACAGTGCCGTTCTCTTTGATTGCATACAATTGTAAGCGCCAGATTCCAAATTTCATCAAAAATAAAAACCGTCATCACAATTAATAATTAAATTATTCGCTACCCGAATTTTAATGGCTTCTGAACAGTCTCACAATCCACGTTATGGCCTGTTTGAATAGAATGTTCAGCCACTGCTGA
Organism: Locusta migratoria; assembly: GCA_026315105.1. NCBI lineage: Eukaryota > Metazoa > Arthropoda > Insecta > Orthoptera > Acrididae > Locusta > Locusta migratoria. Next base: position 909,625,491 of record CM048744.1, read on the forward strand.
TTTATCGGGTTGTAGAAGTGGGTGGGCCTCTCCTTCCACACTGCCCTCGCCTCTCTTTACAATGTCACCCTCTCTACCGGCTTCTTCCCCAACTTGTGGAAAACGTCCCGCTTCTTGATGTTTCCTAAACTTAACAAACCCCTATCCAAAACATCATCTAACAGCCTCATCAGCTTCAGTGTCCTGGAAGGTCCTGGAAACTATCCTCCTTTGCCGCGCCTATCAGCACCTCCATCAACACTCCTTCCCCTCCCTCAATATGCCTTCGTCTCACCCTCCTCCTCTCTGTCCAGCTTAACTCCAGTCGCTCTGCTGTTTTTGTTTCCCTCAATATTAAGCCTACAACAGTGAAGGGCATTCTGGCCTCCTTTCAAACTCCAGACCTATGCCCTTCCCATTAACTATATCCTATTCATTACTTCCTTTCTTTCCAATCGTCCGTTGTATGTCACTGTCTACAGTTCCAACGCCCGATTGTTTCACCCCTCCTCCACGGTGCCTTAGGGCTCCGTCCTCTCCCCCTCCTCTACTCCGTGGACATGTTCCAACCCCAGCTGCCCATCCATCTTCGGTATGCTGATGACACTGTCTTCCTTGCCCTCGCCCTCTCTCCCTCCCTCACCCCCTCCCAACTCCTCGTCCAATCCCACCTGAATGACTTCGCCTCCTGGTGCAATCAGTGGCTCCTCTCTGCGACAAATCCCAGGCAATCATTATAGGTCGTACCACCCCCTTCTTCCGCATCTCCGACCTATACCTTACCTTCCACAATTGTCTAATCCGCCACACCCTTACCCTGAAACATCTTGGCCTCACCCTTGATCGCTGCTTCTCATGGACCTCACATTTGTCTGCGACAAAGCCCTCACTCACCTCAATAACTCCTCTCCAGCCAGACATGGGACCTTAACCCATCCACCATCCTCTACACGTACCGTTCCTTCATGCATCCTGTCTTGTGCAGCTATCACCCCGCCTGGGTTTCCGCCTCCCCCGCATATTACAAGTCCCTCCAAACACTCGAACGTCACGCCCTCTGCCTCACTTACCGTATCCGCCTCCCTTCCCTGACGTGGATCCTGTATGATCTCATTACATTTCCCCTTTACCGCAGTTCCTCTACAAGTCTCACAACATAGAGCCCAGGCACCCAATGGTATATCCTATTCTCACCAACCATGGGCGTCTGCCACGTCTTCTCCGTTGTATCTCTCCTTCTCTCAACCTCCACATGCTCCACGTCCTTTCCCAGGGTAGTTTTTGCCACCTCCCTCTATCCCATGACTCCCTCCGTCCCGAAATTTATCCATCTCTAATCATTCCCTGTAGACACAGTGCTCTCTCCCTCTCCAACCCCAACTTCTCCTCGACCCGCTCCACGCTGTGTTTCCTTTCCCCTTTCCCTCCTCCAGAGTCCTTGCGCTCCCGCGTCCCCCTCCCCTCTCCGACCCCCTCCCTCTCCTTCTGCACCTCCCCCACCTTCCTCGTCCCCTACGGGGTCTGTATGGCAGATTTTAAACAGTGTCTCGTGTGTGTTAGTGTCAGTGTCAGTGTCAGTGTAGTGTCCTCTCGCTACTGTCTATGTACAGAGAGCGTACGTTTCTGGAAGAGTCATCTAACAGATTGCTTCATACTACGTGTATCTCACGAAGAGGTAATGAGGAGAAAGAGAGACTAGAGCCCTCGCGGAGGCTTATTGCTAATTTTTATTCCCACCAACCACACGCGACTGGAAGAGGATGTGACACTGGCACTTAAAGGACAGTCTACCACACACTAAGAGGTGGCATGCAGAGTACAGATATAATTGTAGACATGGCGACAACAATAAGAAAGAAACACATAAAGCAAACTAAACAGAATTTTCAGAATACAACTTTCAATGACACTGGAGAGGGAAGGTGACAGTGTGTACTAACTTCGACTTCCCACAGTGAGACACAAGCAATCATTGCGACAAGAAAATGGGAAAACTCTCAGTGAACAACGCAAATTAATATATAAAGAACAGCTAGTAGCAATGAATTAAATAAAAGGTTGGTCTGCTAAATGAAAGATTATAGTCAAAATTTAAAAGAAGAATGTTGCCAATGGGGCTGTGTTCTCCATCCAGGGACATAAGAGAGCGATATGACGATTTTAAGGAAGAGTGGACCACTTCTTGTCTCGCGTGGATTACGTTCTACTAAAAAATTGGAAATAGGGTAAGGTGGTACAAATTCGATACAGGTACAATTCCGGTACGGTTTCGCGCCATTTGTCAGTCTCGTAGTGTTGGTAGCACTTGACTTTGTGTTGCGATGTAGTGAAGCAGGTTTCTCATATCCTCCTGTCTTTTCCAAGAATACATCACTTTGTGCTACGGAGATATAAGTTTTTTCCTGTTAAGAGGTAAATGAAGCTACTTAGTCCAACGAGCTCTTATAAATTTTCCAGTTAAAGGTGACTGGATTCGCTACCAAAGCTGCAATGTTTGGTACCAAGAAGTATGCGTTGGTGCTCATGGGAAAAAGTGCTTTTTATGTGGAAGATGCCAGTGATCAAAATTTTACCAGGAAGTGATCACAAGTGTACCTACGTGGTACATTCAAATGTTCAAAAAGGGACTTAACTGCGGTATCATCAGTCCCTAAACTTACAAACTACTTATGAACTACCTTATACTAAAGACGACACAAACATACATACCCGAGGGGGGATTCGAACCCACGACGGGGAACGCCCTCGCGCATCGGAGCATAGCGCCTCAATGCCCTAGGCCACTCCGCCAGGGCTTTTTTCTCAATTCTGTAACCTTTCTCGTGTTTAAACCAACAATTGTAATTGTCTAATATTTGTGTCACACAGTCATTAAATATTCAAGAACAAGTGCCATAGTCAAAATTATTTCTTTTCTCAATACATTCCCAATTACAATAACATTTGTCCGAAATGATCGCAACTGTATTACCTCACAGTATCTGGGGAAAAATCTTGTTTTTAAATGTTGTTAATTGAGTAGGGCGATAAATAATTTGTTTTAACGTTAACATTGATAATATATACATATTCTGTAAGCTCGCTCGTCCAGATCAGTTAAATAAAATAATCGTCCAAATGATTTTTATAAAATGTAACTACTGCTAAGAAACACTAAAAAAACATGCAGAAGCAACTTGAAGACTGAAAATCATAGAGCATAGACGGGCCCCTTATCCAACTGTGGACATCAGACGTTTCTTATTATTGATGACAATGAACTTCACGATGACGATAATATAAACGTCAGGTTTCACTTCATATGTTACAGACATTGCCCGAAAAAATTCTCCGTCGGGTTAAATAAATTTGTGGGAATTTCCAATACTCCTGTCAGATTTTGTATACATTTAACATACACGAAAAATAATCCTTCTAGCAGTCTGAGAGGACATGAAACGGTGCACTTCACTCTCATATTACAAGGGTTTCCACAAGAAAACATGTTGTAAACTGCTACGTCTTCCATAAACATTACTCGTAGCTATAGTCAGCACATTTCTTTATAACTGGTAGGCTTCTTGCAGTGGTCCTGACATTTTACTGCGATCAAACGGGATGTTCTGCAGCAGTTTCATATACTACATATGGAGGCGGTGCCTCATAACTCGCCAGAATATGTTGCTTAACTTAGCTCATGTGACAGGATCGATGAAGATAAATAAGCGACGTTCTGACAAGATTACTGGCATGACAAATAATGTTTTTGATATCTGAAGGCAAGACTCATAGCACGGGCGAACACGAAGCTAGCCAGAACTTCTTTCTTAAAAGCTTCACATCGTCATCCAAGAAATATTACCAGTGTTAACTGCATTAACCAAATTAAGTATCATCTTTTAGCTAATGCGATAAATTGCCAAATGTTTCGTCGCCTTCCCGTGTAGGTGGGGATGGACTGTCAACGATAAACACATCTTGCTCTTCGGTCATAGGATTAACAGGGTGTTCAAAAACGGGCCGAATACTTTGAGAGGTATTAGTATTCCTCGAAACAAGAACGTGGGTCCGGAAACGCACACATTTTGGGTGGACACCTGTTTATGGAGGTGTTCCACGAGGCGTCCATTGATGGCAGTGCATCGCTCTCGTCTTTCGGAGTAAGGAATGACGCACCCTTTGAAGTATAGCCGCTTATTGCTGTAGTACTTGCTGACACGCACCTAAGAAGCGGCCCTGTAGTGCCTGCATATCGTTGATTGGAGTTGTGTGGACCACTTCCTTCAAGTGACCCCATAAACTAAAAGTCTAGGAGTTTCGGTATGATGTGGGGCCTCCTCGACCAATCCAGTGGTCCTGAAATGTCTACGTCAGATGACAGCACACACTGCGATGAAAGTGAACCTTTGCGACATCATGCATGAACTACACCTGAATGATAAAATTCTCTCCGGCTTCCAGCCGCGTCAAGTGGAGAGTAATCTCCATAAAAGGCAATGTTTCGGTCGCGTGCCTGCCGCGCCCACTTCAGTTGTCCGATGGCCGCGTCCCAAGCTGTGCTTAGCTGCAAACCGCCGAGCTTTCCCACATACTTTAATTTCGATCGCTTCAAGAATCTGCATACCAATAAAATCCAAACCATTTGAAAAATGTTAAGTTTCGTTACTTCGAAAACAGACAATACCACACACTGTCAACAAAGGAAGGAAAATGAACCTTGTTGAAGAATTGGAAAATTATATCCATAACTCAAACTCACCATACCTCACTCTAAGTAATGAACAAACAGACATAGCAAACTAGTAATTTCTAAAGATATTCAGTGAAATATTTAAAAGTAAATAGTAATTCAGCTGTATGAAAAACTCTTCACAATACAAAATAATATGTTAAATCTGAAGCATAGAATTAAAATTTGTGATGTAGTGATGTAGCCGGGAATCGAACCAGGACCTGCATGCTTACTAGGCAGACGTCTTACCGTTTCATTTTTTTTTTTTTTTTACCGTTAGACCACCACACAACTAACATTTAGGGCGCTTCGGAACACAGAAGCTGAATTAAAGTTTTGTGACGTGGAGGGAAATCGTATGTAGACTAGTAGACTATTCCAAGGCGCCTTAAACGTTAGTGGTATCGTGGTCTAACGGTATGACGCCTCAGCGATTGTTTATTTGTTCAAAATAATATATCTTAATACTCATGAAAATCGACGTAGCTAAATAACCCACCTTGCAGTCAAACCCACATTCTTATACTGACTAAATAATATAATATAGTTTACTTATGATTATTTTATATTTTGTAAATGACAATGTGGCTCCACAATTATGTAAAAATTTTCATTTTTATATCTTATAATACTTTTCTCTCTTTCAAATACATGTAATACATTTGTAATTTATATATTGTAAAACCTGACTGTTTTGGAACATCTTCGTGCTTCTTAGATATAAGCTCTTTGACCAGAAACTCTAAATTCAAATGTAAACTTAGTGTATAGTGTGATTTCACATGTTTGTGCAGTGATTATGATAAATTGTACTAAAATGGCAAGTAGAGTAGAAATAAGATAAGGACGTCATAGTGCAACGCCTTGCCCACTACGCTACAGCTATCAATCAAAACACTCTACTATTGATGGCCGTTGTTAACTGATGCTAATATGGCATTTGTAAACTCTAGATTACCATTTATCGTACGAAGAACGATGTGTTTTTGTTAATTGTTCAGTGCGCGTTTGCCTTGAAATGACAACGTGTAAGTTACAATAAGAAAATCGTATCGTCAAATACGCAACGCAAGATGGCTTATGCCAGAGAGAGTTCTGGGGGAGGAATGTCACGTGACATATGCGAACGCCTGGTTTTCGTTAATTCATTGTAGGGTGTCAAAACTCCTTTATTTTTGCAAATATGTCTCAAACGATACGAAATATGAAAAAACATAAGGAAGCTAAGTTGTAGAGAATTTTCTCCTCTACCAATTAGGCTATTCAATTTTCGTGTCAGATGAACGGTTCGTTTGCAATTACAATTATATTACAAACGGATTTTTTTATTATCGTATTTTTGTCGGAAAAAGTTTGAAAAAGGGAGGTTCTGGTCTCTGGCGGCCTACAATTATGTCTGTAAAATTTGGTGCTGATCGGTTGAACGTTTCGTCTTAAAAACAGGGTACACGTTACGGACAAACAGACATTCCTAAATCGCCATATTTTTGAAAATATCTTAGAAACACTACGAGATATGAAAAAAAAACATAAGAGAGCAAAGTTGTAAAGAATTTTCTCCTCTACAAATTCGGTTATTCAATTTTCGTGTCAGATGAATAGTTAAGCCGTTATTTTCATTTAAATGTCGAGCTGTTCAAATGTCTGTAAATCTATCGGACCAAACTGCGAGGTCATCAGTCCGTAGCTTACAAACTACTTAAACCTAGGTAAACTAACCTAAGGACAAACACACACACCCATGCCACAGGGAAGACTCCAACCTCCTCGGCGAGCAACCTCGCGCTCCTCAGCGAGGCGCTTCAGACCACTCGGCTACTCCACCGCGGCAAATTTCGAGCTGTCAAAAGACTATCGCAAAGGCCTACTTTTAGTGTTACTACCGTAACGTAAAGTGGGCCAATAATACGATCGAAAATGTGACTAGTAGGGGATTTATTCTCAGTCCTGTATTAGGAACAGTCATGGATAAAACAGAGTTAAATTAGCACCTACAATTTACGAGCTTGGTCATTTTCGCGTGACCCTGGGTTTGTAAATCTTACGGATCTGTAGTGACTGCCTCCTGGCAAGTCATGAGAGTGTAACTTTGTGGTACGCACCTGGAGAAGTGCGTGCGGCGGCGCAGCTGCTCGACGAGCAGGGGCGCGCCCTTGCTGGCGGCGTCGTCGCCCATGGCGGCGGGTCGGCGCGCGGCCGCCGGCAGAGCGTGCCTCGACTGTCGGCCTCCCTTGCGCCGCCTCCTGCCGCCCCCGCGCGCCGCCCCCGCCCCTCCCGCGCCGCCCCCTCCCGACAGCCCCGCCGCCGCCGCCGCCGACGCCGCCGCCGCCGCCGCCTGCGACGCCCGCCGGCCTCGCGCCAGGAACAGCGACACGCTCTTCAGCAGCATCGTGCCGCCGCCGCCGCCACCGCGGCCGCCTCTGCTGGACATCCTGCGACGCGGCCTGCACACAACACACCGAGGTCAGTCTCCACATAACTCACATGCCTCTTATTTTCTCTCTTTCAGCAGTTTCAACATCATTTACAGGCTGAAAACTTTTATTTACGGTGTTCCTCAGGGAACCATTCTCGGTCCAAAATTTGGTGTTGAGAAAACACATCCCACACTTTTAAAGGGGGTGTTCCTCAGGGAACAATTCTTGGATTAAAAATTGAGGCTGAACAAATAAAATACCTTATATTTTATTTCACTCTTTTCACCATCATTTACAGGCTGTTCACCTTTACTTGGGGTATTCCCCAGGGACCAATTCTCGGTCCAAAATTTGGTGTCGAATAAACATATCCGGTAATTTTGATGAGGGTGGTCCTCAGGGTCCAATACCAGAACAAAAAATTAGTAGCGAATTAATAAAATAATACCTTCGATATTCTATTTTCAATCTTTCGCCATTCTTTACAGGCTGTTTATTTTTATTTGGGGTGTAACCTAAGAAACCATTATCGGTCTAAATTTGGGATTCATAAATATATGTGTTACTTGGAGGTGTTCCTAAGGGTTCAATTCTTGCACCGAAAATTGTGCGTGAAAAACTAAAATAATACCTTCCGTATTTTATTTTCATTCATTCACCAGTTTCACCATTCTTTACAGGCTGTTCAGTTTTATTTGGGGTGAAGGAACTGTATAGAAATTATTTATTGAATTCGCGCGACCAGTTTCGGTGTTACAATCACACCCAGGCCTCCATTTTGCAGCTGTCAATAATAGTAGATTTGCAAACGGTAGCCGTTAACACCACTAGGCGGCACTAGCCATAAATCTCTCAGTCCATTCATGTAAAAAATTCAACGACTGTTATCCTTTTCATATGTGCTATTACTGACAGCTGCACAACAGGGGCCTGAAGATGGTGTGATTGTAACAGTAAAACCGGTCGCGCAAAATAGAATAAATATTTTCTATACAGCTGCTGGTACTTCCTTCCCTCTTCAAATTTATCAGCTGCGTCTCAATCCATCGATTATGGAGAGAATTTTATTTGGGGTGTTCCACAGGGTTCAATTCGTAGACCACAAATTTGGATCTGAATAAATAAAATAATACCTCTGGCCTTTTATTTTCACTCTTTCAACAGTTTCTACATCCTTTACAGGCAGTTCACTTTTATTTGGGTTGCAACCTAAGAAACAATCCTCGATCTACATTTGGGATTAATAAATATAGGTGTTACTTGGAGCCGGCCGCGGTGGCCGCGGGGACTGAGGCGCTTCAGTCACGGTCTGCGCGGCCACTACGGTCGGGGGTTCGAATCCCCCCTGGGGCATGGATATTTGTGCCGTCCTTAGTGTTAAGTAGTTCATAAGTAGTTTGTAAGTTTAAGGACTGATGACCCCGTAGTTAAGTCCCATAGACTATACAAACATTTGAACATTTGTTACTTGGAGGTGTTCCTAAGGGTTCAATTCTTGCACCAAAAATTGGGGGGAAATAACTATACCTCCAACCTATTATTTTCATTCTTTCATGAGTTACAATATTCTTTAGGTTGTAAAGTATATATTAACTGTGCCATTTTTTCTGGTTTCAGTTGTTGCTTTACAGTGCTAATGCATACAATAAGTGGGCTAAAAGCGAAACCTGAGGTACATCCCAATTTCTTGTGTATGTCCATCTTTATGTAGGATGGATGTTGTGGAAAAAAGTCCACTTCAGTTATATATAGTCTATTATTTAAATCACTACCGGTTTCGGGACGTTGTAATACGATCTTCAGGTGAAAAACAAATTATGCCATATACTGTGCCGTCAGGCCAATCAGTGCACACTTTGTCTGTTGCTGGTGGTATCTGCTGTTTCCGGCTGCAACCAAGGATATAACATAAAGGTTTATACACAACTGAAGCACTTTTATCCACAGTAACCATGTTTCTCAATTCCGAATGTCCGAATGGCCAAATTTTGTGTAGGGTGCTTAAGGACTCCTACTGTTCAATTTTAATAAGTAACATAATACCTTCATCCGACTGACCATTAGGCATTTCGTTAAGCCACCTTCAGGACCTCTGATCCACATAAAGTCGCGATGCATGGAGTCACGACGCGTACTCAGGACAAGGACCAGCACTACGTCAGTGGTATCCACAGATTTCTGATAAAGCGACAGTATTGCCTCACTCGTCAGCTGACGAAGTCATGTGCCAGAAACCTACGGTAATCATTGATGCAGAGCTGACTTCGCAACGTAATTGCATGCATCGCGGTTTTACGTTGTTCAGAGGGCCTGAAGACGGCTTGACAGAATGCTGAAACTCGTAGTCTTCTAATCAGACAGCTGAAGGAATTCAAAAAATGTTCAAATGTTTGTAAACCTGTTGGACCAGACTGCAATGGTCATCACTCCATAGACTTACAAACTACTTAAACTAAGAAACATTAAGAACAACACATACGCACATGTTCGAGGGAGGACTCGAACGTCTGACCGAAACTGCCGCCCAGTTAGTAACATGACTCCTTAGACCACGCGGTGAATCCGAGCGGCTGAAGGTATTGTTGGCTTACAGTACCTAAATTGTAAAAAAGTTTATGGCAGTGTGTACTAACATAAACTTTTATGTAACTGACAACTGCTGCATAATCGACAATAATAATTTGACAAACAGTTGGAGGATAGCATCAAAACTAATTAGTTTAAGGTATTATTGTATTGAACAACCGAGGACCCTAAGCTCCATACATAAAGATGGCTCTTAGCCCACTTCTTACACTAATTACAACTTTTTTTTTACTTGTCTGACCCTCAGCAACGGTTACAATGTAGCAAATTAATAATTAGTCAACCAGTTGCATAAACCCGTCTTCTTGAGAAATACTAAATGTATACCTGAAGACAATATGACAGCATAATTTACAAATTCATAATCATTCTGTCTGATATATGTTCCATATCAAGGCTATTGTCCTAAACATCGAGATATACATTTATCAGAATATAAGTGATGTTTAGGACAATAGGCTTGATATATTGTATATATGAGACATAATGATTATGAATTTGTAATTTATACTGTCACATAGTCTTTAGGTATCACATGTATTTCTGAAGACCGGTTTATATCCGTCGAAACTTCGGTCAAGTTTATTATACTATTACTGTTGCAACTGGTTGGTTGATTATTAATTTGCTATAATTATAACAATAACGCCACTGCCGAGCTCAGAAGATATGGCTAACTCGCAGTCCAATCGAAAGCATATCTTTGACCCATCTCATTCTTTATGACGTCATTTCTACTCAAGTATTAGCTGTAATTGATTTTAAAAAAAAATAGGTTCATTCCGTGATACATGTACGAGTTACAGCCAGAAAGTAAGTACCCCCCCCCCCCCTTTTCTTTAACAATGACAACATATTTACACGAAAAACAAATTTTGTTGTCAACAGTTACAGAAATATGGGAGCTATTTTTCGACATGGTCATACTTTGGAATCAACTGTTGTATTTCTGTGTTGTAGAATGCCGTCTACTGTGAATGCAACCAGCATGTAACAGTTATCCTCAGCTCTTTGTTATTGTCAAAATACTGGCCGTAGGACAGGAATTTCCTTCAGGTGCAAGGAAAGATTGAAATCGCTGGGACGAAAGATAAGCTTTGTACGCTAAATGATCAGACAGCTCACAGCCGAATTTCTGCTAAACAGTCGCTGTGCACATAGTCGTATGGGGGCGAGCAGGGTCATGACGCAGCAAAAAGCCTGCAGTAAGCGCTCCATATTTTGTTGCCACTCAATAAATACCTGTCCTTCGGCCAGTGTTTTGACAACACAAAGAGTTTAAGACGACTCTCACACGCTTGTTCCATTCACAGGCGAAGGGCTTTCACGAAACAGGAATACGAAATTTGATCCCACTATATGGCAAGCCTGCCCGTCTTTCTTTTTTTTTTTTTTTTTTTGTCTTGTGCGAAAATTAAGTAAAACATTCCTGCACCTGCCAATAAAGTTTGGTAAGTAGGAGGCGAGGTACTGACCAAATTGAAGTTGTGAGGCGGGATCGTGAGTCGTGTCAGGATAGCTCGCTCGGTAGAGCGCTTGCCCGCGAAAGGCAAAGGAAAGATTCGAGTCCAGGTTCCGGCACACAATTTTAATCTGCCAGGAAGTTTCATATCAGCACACACTCCGCTGCAGAGTGATAGTTTCATTCTGGAAAGTTTTTCACGTAAATATGTTGTCTTTGTTTAAAAAAATTAAAAAAATCTTTCTGGGTGCTCCTCATAGATATACAACTTCTGACAATAAAGTTCGGTGAAAAGTCTTGTAACATTAACGTAGATAAACTATAAAGTAGAGTTACCTCACTTCCCTTCGAAATAGGCACCTTCCATAACTATGCATCGTTGACCTCTGCAATAGATATCCTGGAAACCATGGACGAATTCATCCTTTTGGGATGGCGTTCAAAAGCCTCGTCACGTGTCGTTGGATGTAAGGAATATCGTTAAATCCCTTTCCGTTCAAAGCGAGTCTGAGTTGAGGGAATTTGAAGAAATCTGAAGGTTTGAGATCCGACGACTATGGTGGATGTTCCAGTCGCACTATCCCCCTTTTTCCCAGGAACTTTTTGACGATACTGGCTTTGTGTGAACCAGATTGCAGTTTCCAGGACATGTATCGCAGAGCTCAGGGGTGCATAGTTATGGAAGGCGATTATTTCGAAGGTTGTACGGTAACATAGTTCACAGTTCATCTACGTTAATGTTACAGGACTATTCGCCGAACTTTATTGTCAGACGTTGTAAATATCCAAAATGTATTCGTAATAGCTTTAGTACTAAAGAAATAATAAATAAAAACAATGGGCCTGATACTGAAGTTTCTGTGCACGACAATGTAAGCCAGTGGTAATTTTTCACATGTTTACGTCTCTTTCACGGCATATCTCTTAACTTTATTCGGTACATAATGCAGTCAGTGATACACATTTCCTTTCATCATCATTGATAAGTTGTTTCTTAGAAGTTGGGGAAAGATTTGAAGTTAAACGTCCATTTATTATTATTATTATTATTATTATTATTATTATTATTATTATTATTAAAGTTGCTAAGTGTTTTCGAGTAATTTTACGAGGGACTTTTATTCTCATTTTATTTTATTGCTTACTTTTGAGCTGTTGTTTCTATTTATATTGTAGGTCATGAATTAAGCATTTCTTTTAATTTACATGCATTAATTGATGACAATATGATGTTTTACCCCAATAATGAACATAATAATAGTAATAAAACAGAAAAGAGAAGGAAATATGTACGTGCCAATTTAAAGAAGGTTTATGTAAGGAGGGGGTAGTTGCAGAGAGAAATATTTTAATAAATTCTTAAAATGTTAGTATGAATATGACACTGTTAGTTAATGTGTCATGGGTTGGCATCAGAGTACGAGCGCATTTGTCCCATCTCTCTCGCTCTCTCTGGTGTAGTTTTATTGTTTTTGTTAGGAACCAGTCTCGGGAAAGCATCGGGACTGTTTACAGATCACTGTTACTCAGTAATCTCTTCTTCACCTGCCACTGATGCACATTTACTTGTGGAAGAATTGCTCACCGTGCTTACGTGAGACTGATCTCATACTGTGGATTATGCCTCGTGTGTCGCCGTGTCTTGGGTTGCACAGGCACGTCTGTAACATATCACTCGCATTCACACCTTCCACAACACTATATGCACTTTGTTATTTGTGTCGACTCTACTATGGTGACGCTGTGCAAGATGATATGGATCTAACATTTCCCGATCGCCAACAAATATGTATTTTTCATGGCGAGAAATGTCCTTTATGTTCAACCATTCTTTATTTCTTACAAGTTCGTATAATTATCGCTATATGTCACAGTCAAAGACATTGCGGTCGGCTGTTCCAGATAACCCACACTGGTAAAAATTGTCCTCTTTTCTCTTAAAACTGTGTCATTAAATTGCTTGCCGAGCGTTTTAAGGCTACTCGATGCGGAGCGCGCGGTTGCTCTCCGTCGAGGTTCGAGTCCTTCCTCGGGTTTCTGTCTTTGTGTTGTCCTTATCATAAGTTACTTTAAGTTACTGTAAGTAGTTTGTAAGCCTAGGCACTGATAACCAACGTGGTTAAGTCCCTTATATTTACAAGCACTTGAATTTTGAATTTGGTAAACTGGTTACGATCGGCTTTGTCCCGTTAAGTAATGTGCCATACCCTGACTGGGTATAAATTATAAATTTATTCATTATTTGAATAAAATATATACATAATTAACAATTATTACCTCCGAAATTGAGCTGACAGTCATAGTAGTCATAGTAGCCAATCTTGTGCCGGCCGCGGTGGCCGAGGGGACTGAGGCGCTCCAGTCACGGTCTGCACGGCTACTACGGTCGGGGGTTCGAATCCCCTCTCGGGCATGGATATTTGTGCTGTCCTTAGTCTTAGCTAGTTCATAAGTAGTTTGTAAGCTTAGGGACTGATGACCCCGTAATTAAGTCGCGCCGGCCGCGGTGGCCGAGGAGACTGAGGCGCTCCAGTCACGGTCTGCACGGCCACTACGGTCGGGGGTTCGAATCCCCCCTCGGGCATGGATATTTGTGGCGTCCTAGTTCGTAAGTAGTTCATAAGTAGTTTGTAAGTTTAGGGACTGATGACCCCGTAGTTAAGTCCCATAGACTTTACAAACATTTGAACAATTAAGTCGCATAAGTTCTACAAACATTTTAACATTTGAGCCATTCTTGTCTCACTAGACCATCCTTACCCAAATCGTGAGCTCCGTCTCTAATGACCACAGAGTCGAGTGGACGTTAAACTCTAATCTTCCTTCCTTCCTGCAACACATTGAGCCCGAGATTAAAATGTAACTTGAGTCTCTGTGCATTGACGACTCCTTGAACGGGATCTGAGCTTAAAGGCATTAAAATATCCTCTTTGTGTAGTCATAGAGCACGTAAAAATGTTTATTGATTCTGTCTCCAACACACTGTCCTTGCACCGAGTGAATCTTATGATCTGTACTTTAGCTTTTGTTTATTCAAACCATCTGCTAACTGTAGCTGAGCATGTTATTTCAGAGGGAGATACGTACACAGAGAGAGTACCATTTCCGGAATGTGGGCCATCAGAGGCCGTTTTTATACATTAATGTAAAATCCGGCAGAGGTCAACCACAAATCACATCATTTGTTCCCATTCGACGTTGACATATCACCTTTTTTTTATGTTAGACCATTAATAATGCGTTACACTTTCTTTCCAGAATGGTATTTTCCTATGTCTGTCATTCCAGCGTCGATCTTTCCAAATTGATGCCACGTGCCCTTACTTCAAGTAGGCTTCAGTTTAATCAATAGCAGATTAACGCGATGTTAATGAGATACTCAGATACCAAATTTATGGATGTACGGGTGGCTCGTACAGGTCACGCTCAGGTCGTTTCACATGAAGCAGTCAGACGACACGAAGGAGAGTTTATATCATCACGTCAAAATAAACTCTCTTCTGACGTCGTCTGCTTCGTACAAAAGGCATTAAACTAAGTAAAGGAGCATTCAATACCTAATTATATAGCAGCATATTCCACTAACTGTGTAAAACATGAAGTATTCTCCAACCCTGTGCACGGAATATGGCGTTCTAAATCGACGTCAGACGACAATAGCACATTGACCATAATTTCTGCAGATAATCTGCATGAGCAGTAATTCACATAGAATTATTCGTTTTCTATCGCATTTTGAAAATGGTGGTGCCAGGTGTCGTCTGGCACAAAGTCAACACAAGGATCGCAAATACAGTTGCCTACAAGTTTTATTCAACTCGTAGAAGCTCGCACTCGGACGCAGTGAAGAGAAACTTGGGACTCAAGTTACGAACGAAGACGTCCTGTCAGTTCCTTCCGTGGGCATGCGACGCGGCTCGAAGTTTCGGGTTAAAATATCAAGCGTACACGAACAGGTGGCCATCATAAGGCCATTATTAGTCAAAACTTCGTTCGTGTTTTAATAAAGTCAGTCCTGCGAACGAGACACAGCTGTCTTGAAATCCACTATGGCTTACCAATATTCCAATATTTAAATTACCCAACCTTTAGTTTTACTACATCTCCTAACTGCTAGTACTTGATCTGTAAATATTTTCCATGTTGTTCCAGTCTGATGAAGCGGCGAACGTGCGAAACGCGTGATTGGACTTAATAAACATTTACTGATTGCAACAGAAACTACTTATTAATTTGGATTATAGGAAAAAGACAGATTGTCGTATCGGCAACACAAGGAAAAGGTCTCTCACTATAATAGAAAACGTGTTGTTATAAGTTTAATTCGACCATGCTCTTTGCCTTGGAAAATCGCCTACTCCAAGCACGTGCGCCCTTCGTGCCTTCGTGTAAATCAACAGCCAACCCCATTGTGAATGCGTCTATGACGTCAATTATCTATAGAGTCAAATGTCATGTGGTAAATTCTCTACGCTATTGAGATCTGAAAAATAGGAGAAGTATCGTCCAAAGACTTCAAAACAAACACGTGTTTGTGCTGGAGAAAATTTATCCTGGCAATAATAATAATAATAATTATTATTATTATTATAAATTTATCCTGGCAATAATAATAATAATAATTATTATTATTATTATTATTGCCAGGATAAATTTTCTCCAGGACAAACACGTGTTTGTTTTGAAGTCTGTGGACGATACTTCTCCTATTTTTCAGATCTCAATAGCGTTGAGAATTTACCACATGAAATTTGACGAGAACATCAATTATTTATTTTCTTTTTGTCATTAATAAATAAACTGATGTTAAACCACAGCAACACTCAGTTTTTATAGTTTCTAACCCACAATTCAACAAAGATTGACATTTTAATGGGGCACATGATGAGTGAGACCGAACAGTTCAAATTTCTAGGCGTTCAGGTATATAGTAACCTATTGTTGAAAGCCCATGTACAGGGCCTTATTGGAAAATTAAATGCTGCGTTGATCTGATGATCATTTCTATCTATGTAAGTTGGAGTCTACAATATATGTTCGCATTCGGAGGAGAATGTTGGCGATTTGAGTTTCGTAAGTAGCCCACGCCGCAGCGATAAGCGCCGTTGTAATTCCCATCCCAGATCCTCTATTATTTCCGTAACGCTGTCTTCCTGCATCGTGACAATACGAAACGAACTGCCATCCTTTGGACTCTTTCGATGTCCTCCGTCAAACCCACCTGGTAAGGATCCCACACTGGGCAGCAATACTCCAAAAAAAGGACGGACAATCGTAGTGTATGCAGTTTCTTTAGTAGTTCTGTTGCCGTTCTGTTCTAAATGCTGCGTTGTTTAACATTAGAACAGTTTGTGAAATAAGTTATAGACCAACATGAAAAGTAGTCTTCCTTGCTACCCTTCCCCTATGAGGTATGGGGGTAACTCCTCTGGTTCAAAAACGGTCTTTATAGCACAGAAACAAGCTGTTCGAACAATTTGTGGGATAAGCTCACATACTTGTTGTTGACCCTTGTTTAGTAGCCTTGGAATTTTGAGATTGGTCTCTCAGTACATATTATCATTAACGTCATTTGTTGTTAATAATTTGGGGATATTCCCAAGAGTTATCAGCTTTCACTCAGCTAATACTAGGCTGAAATCGAATCTGCATTTGGATCACACCTCCTTGACCCTTGTGCAGAAAGGTGAGCAGTATTCTGCCGCGTCCGTTTTTAATAAATGCCCACAATAATTGAAAATGCTTAGCAGTAGTCTTCGGACCTTCAAGGCTAAACTAAAATGTTTCCTCGTGGCTCACTCTTTCTATTCTGTTGAAGAATTCGTGGACGACCAAAAAATTAATTCTAATTTTTGTGTTACGTTGTTGATTATTTTTATTTATGCTTAGACGTGACGTGTGCTTACGATTGCTATACGTTTCACTCTATCTTGCTTTACTTTTTCGTGTCCGGAAATATGTGTCAGTCTATCAGCCCAGTATCGGGCGAAGTCCAATGCTTCTCTCTTTTCAAGAAATTGTTCAACAAGGGTACACCTCGAGGTGTTCAGTGATTGAACACTGCAGAACACTGTAGACGATGTTCCATATCTTGAACTTCACCGCAGTCGCATTTGTTGTCTCCTTCTTTGAAACCCCATTGGACTAGATTTGCTTTGACTGGTGCTACGCCTGTTCTAATACGATTCAGTGTTCTGATCTTCCAGCTTGTTGTACTGCCGCTGGGCATTTCTCGTGAAGCACGGTAGTCCTTCGGGAGTTCATTCAGCTCACTGGCGAGGAATCTCTTGCGGGATTTCAGTCTGCCACATCCGCATGAGGAACCATGCAGCGGGTGGCGCTCGTCGAAGGTCTGTTTGAATTTTTCTGTGTATTCATGAGCAGTTCTTCGGCATTCAGGAGATGAGACTCCAGCTGATTTATATATCTCACAAGTTGTGCGGATTTCATGCATCCTGTTGTCAGCCTGTATGTTTCTTTTAGGGCTTTGGTGACTTTTTTGGCTTGTGTGGATCGGGACCATACAGGGCATGCATATTCTGCCTTGGAAAAGCAGAGTGCTTGACCAGTTGCTCGTAATACAGTCGGACTGCCTCCCCATTTACTGTTCATCAGTTTCCTTAAGATATTGTTCCTGGCAGCAACTTTTTGGAAGGTCTTTTCACAGTGGTATTTGTATGCCAGTGATCTATCCAGCACGGCACCCAGGTATGTTGGTCTGTCCGAATGTTCCAACTTGCTGTCATTCCAGGTGACTTTCAGCTTCCTGTTTGCCCGTTTTGAGCGAAGGTAGAATGCTCTAACTTGTGCTGTATGCGCCCGCGCATTGTCCTGCAAAATGATGTGTGTGGTGCGCAGAAAGAGTTGTCGCTTCTTTCGCAAAGCTGGTCGCAGATTGTGCTCAAAAAACGACCAGTAATAATGTTCAATGACGGTCTGCCCTGGAGGAACCTAATGCGTTAGGGTAACAGCCTCACAGTCGTACACGAGAATCACCATAACTTGCACCATACTGTGTCTCTGACGCACTGTCGACTTTCGTGGCGACCTATAAAGACGCCATCTTTGGATTGGCGTTTCAGTTTTGGCTCGTATGATGTGGCCCGTGTCTCGTCCAGTGTTACGATACGACGTGCGATAGCCTCGCCTTCGCGCTCATGGCGCTCCAAGTACGGCTGAGTAGCGTCGCAACGCATCCATTTCTGCATTTCGGTCAATTCATGCAGCACCCATCGTGATGCAATGTTTCGCTTGCCTAGACGTTCCTTCAGGATGCGAAACACAGTCGTGTGCTCTAATCCGTTTTCGTGAACTTGCTCGCTAGTGTCGATCATTGCCCACTAAGGCGACAACAGTGTGCACTTATTTTCAGAGACGCTAGCACGACCTGCCCGATGCATGTCTGCGGACTGATAACCCAGCAGTTGAGTCCTCTTTAAACATCCATCAACAACAATAACAACATAGTTTGTCAACCTTCATGGAAGGCTTTTAACAAACGTTCCACTTTTCTGTACCGCAATGCCGATTCCCCGCACGCCTCTTGAAGACAATCACACTGTCGTGCTGTACGACCTCTGGAAATTCAATCTTGATCCAGTTCCGTTGTTCATGTTTCAAAAACATAGTGACAGCGTTACGTTAGACCGCTCGCTTACAAGTGACTGTGTTCCATTCTATTGTGCGTACGCCGGTGACGTGGGACGGGTGAATCTATTTGCTCGGACGTAAGGTAGGTATGTCAACAACGTGTGCTATCAGCCACAATAGTAGATTCCATTACACAGTGTCTCCACAGCAGTGTTGCCACTATTTAGGTTCCAACCCTCGTAAAATAACAGAAATATTCACAATTTTTTTACCTTATAATAACATACCAGAGAAAGTGAGAGAAGTGGTGGTGGAACCTCTGCAAGACGCCACAGACAGTCAAGAGTAAGATGGTATAGATATGTCAAGAGAATGGAAGATGACAGGATTTCACAGAAGAGATGGGAATAGGAGGCAGGAGATCAAGAGGTAGGCCAAGAGATAGACGGACGATGGAGAAAAGGAAAGAGTTCCGAAGAGAGAAGAATGGGACAAAGTGGTGGAAGGGTAGGGAACGATGGAGAGGCCTATCCAAGGAGACCCCGCTAGTGGACAATGATAATGAATACATACCAAATTATGTATTGATCCGTCAGTAGTATCTCCCAATAGGCAATATAATCATCTAATTACAAAATTATAAATATTGGAAAACGTAGTACAACACTTGAAAATAACCACACTGGCTGTCGTACATATATGACACACCTTTCTGTAGTGATCAATGACTAAAATCAGGCACTGCTGATTAAAAGTATCAACTATCTGTGTATTGCACTTGGCCTACATGATCTTCAAAATTTTATCTTCATCACTGTCTGATAAAAAAACTTTTTTTTTTAATCTAGCTCCATCAATTGCTGTAGGTAACTTGGCCACATGGTGGATAATGTCATTCTGAAGCACAGTAAACAAGTTAATCGTCATATAGCAACATAGTTATGTGATACATATGAGGTGGCGTTACCGTACAATATGTATTTTACAGAACAATAGTTACATCAAACATCTTCCAGATAGCGTTGATGTACAATATGTCGTATGTTACATAGCTATAATTTTAAAGGTTGTACATTTTCCAGATTTAAACGTTAGGTTTTTACAAGAAATATAATATCACAGAAAAATACAGTAGTCTCATGATTAATAAATATTTGATGAAGTATTAAACAATAAGCCCTACAAGAAATATAATATCAAAGGCGTTACAGTTGTCTCGTGGTTCACCAGTAACGGATCGTAACAATTCAGTCATTATATAATATGCAATATTTATTGTATTACGTTTTAGAAAGATAGATGATCAAGGAATAATATGACATTGACACTGGAAGAATTGTATATAGCAATAGCAAATGAATATCAATCCATACACTCATAAAATTTTAAAACATGTTTGCTACTAATCACCATAGTCAGACAAAATAAAAATTAAAAATTTAGATGCACCAGTAACATAATTAAAGGCGATTGTTAATAATAACTTAAAATATCTATGTATAATTTATCAAAGTTTTTCAAGGATGGTGGATTTGAATCACCTTCTCCCGAATGCGAGTCCAGTGTGTTACCACTGCGCCACCTCGCTCGGTAAACATCAAGCTAAGTATGGAGCAAAGTTTAGTTACAATAAACTTTCTTAAAATATAGACTGACATTACAATTCAGTTTGTCGTTCAAGTATAAGATCATCTGTAGTAGCGGGCTAGATAGATGTGTAGTCAAGGGTATAAGTAACTTCAGGTATGGATATATCTGTAACCTAAGGTTATTCGTAGGTGAAAGTCTAGGCATGTATTTTAAGTCTACCAACATCTGTAGCTTCATGTCTAATAATATCTATATCTTGATGGGTATGGCCAGTTACATTCAAGATATTTGATGAACTCCTATAGCCTGCTTATTCTATGTGTATGAGGGAACGTTTATGCTCTATTTTGATCGATGAGTTCTTTCTCCAGGTTTATATTGCAGACAGGAATCAGCCCTAACACCATGACAACATAACCATGACGCCATGGCTCTAACCGCATGATCTTGCACACCTTGAAATTGGACCGTTAACTGCATGTATTTCTCTTCTTTCTTCGCAGCTCCATACATCTTCTTTCTGTTCGTATGTTTATCGGTGGTCAGTGTTTGACGAGCTATCCGCTGCGCCATCTTACCATTTAATCTGAGGGGGGAGCATTGGGAAGTGTTTCTTGTTAGAAGAAACTTCGGTGGAGATTTACAAAAGTCTTGCTATGAATTATTGAAACGGGAGAGAGCTAACGCGCTAATTATATATAATTATAAATGCGAAAGTTTGTATGTTTGTTACCGCATCACGCTAAAACTACAGCACTGATTTAGATGAAATTTGATATAGAGATTTCTTATGTCTTGGATTAGGACATAGGCTACTTTTCAAAATGTTTATTACAAGTTATTTATTTGAAATATATCCATAGAAATACGTAACGGTTGTAAGAAGCTTCTAATTAAACAGCTGAAGCGCTCTGGAGGGTATGTCGTGTTAAGCCGCGAGGGTTAACGCGTCATGTTATAAATATCCGTTTTTTGGGCAATGGTTCGTGTCCTGCTATAGTGAAATTTTTTTTTCTTTGTTATTGTTATCTTTTTTACTTTCGAATATACAAAAAGATTCTTGGATACTGCCAAAACGGCTTAACTGATATATAATTACATACACAAGAAATCTGAATGTTGGCGTTTATGCCGCATTCATTTTCATTTGTTGTAACAAATGAAGAAAGTATGTATATAAATTGAAGACTTTAAATAAAATATTCTCTAAGTACCATGGCAAGAAAAAACATTTACGTTTTGTGTAGAATAGGATCTAGATACCAAGCCCTATTTTGTGTACAAAGCTCGAACTGCCTCGTATAAATAGCGTACGTAAACTGCAACGAAAGTAGTAGCAAATGCACTCAACAGATGGCAGGCGGTACGCTGCAGTTAACATATTAAACGTTGTGTGTTCCGGCCAACTGCAACGACATATATATTAATTAAGGTGCATGTCTGTTCGGTGTACGCTTATCACGTACGAACGACAAGACGCAGAGACTTAAATATTTGTACCGTTACTAGTTTATACCTGATGAAGGTTTTACCCACGGTTTTACAGCCATTTGATAAATGTGTTAATATTTCGCTCTGCAGCGAAAACTACATAACGCAAACGAATGGTCTGTGTGTAATTGTTGTCAGAAGTCTCCCGTTGTACATCATACCAGTTCCATGCCGATAGCTATAAGGGGGTGGAAGATATGGTGGTTTAAAGTCGTCAAATTATAAAAAAATACGTACTGAAGGCTAGCGATGACGTTTCCGACTCTATAGCAACGACGTTACATACAGCGAAACGTGATGCCACAGACCATATCTTTGGTCTATGTATGCTACAATGTCTTCAGCTCTTTCTCCGTAAGGATAAGCGTACGAATAAGGAAATAAGAATAAATAAATAAAGCAGTAAAAAAAGAAATATTTTTAATACATCTCTTTAAAAAAATCGATTTAACGTTTCGCGCAATACATCAAGTGATCGATCTGTAATATTATTACAATCATTATTTTTGAATTTCGTGATCGGATTCTTCGAAACGAGTGCATTTTTACCTGTGATTGGATCTACAATACTTACGTCCCTGATAAATACACGCGAGCGGAGCCGCGGATTTAAGCTAGTGCTAGCATATGATCGTAAGGGGCTGCTATTCACCAGCTGCAGCCACTGTTTTGTTCCGTTTTCTATGGGCTAGAATGGCGTCAGTCAGATGCAAATATTCGCCAAATAACAAAATTCTTCTCTTGCTGCCTTGCAAAATACTAGATTGGAAGACTTGAACGTACGTTGGAGGTTGGAGCTTTGCCTTTAAATAATAACAGGGTGACCCTTAAGCGAGCCTACGCAGTGGTTGGAAAACTGTCTCTAGAAAGCGCTGAAGCAGGAAAGTCGAAGAGAAATTTTTGTGAGACATTGGATTCGGGGTCGCGGGAGAACTCGATAAACTTTGAGGCAGCAGTCGTCGGAGAAGTTAGATGGAGATGTGATTGAGAAGTTGTATGCCTCAGATTGTGATCTTCGTGTTTGCATGAATGTGCGCCACAAACTGCAGTTATTTACACCCTGCTCCTTCAGTGGCTCCCAGAACTGCCTCTTCAACATGTTGAATTATGCTTCCAAGCAAACGTTACCCTCCTTCCTACTGCTGTCATTTCCCGGAAACAATATCGTGAAGTTTACAAAGTTATCCGCTAGGTCATTTATATTTATTATTGCAGACAGCAATCGTTCTATATGACTTATACTACGTCAGACACCTCTTTTATGTCTGATTTTTTTCTGCTTGATGAATGATGTGCTGTTTTGCGTTAGGAACTCTCAGTATATATCGGGGCTGATAAATCAAACCTATTTCGTTCACTAAGTGACAACTAAAACTGTATGGATGCACCCCGCATCAACCAGTATAGCCAAATCTACAACTATCTGAATATTTCGATCGCACACAATGACCTGGATTTCACAAGATTGTTGCTTGTAAATATCAGGTGATTCTTAAAAGAATAGATTTTGTATCCCCGGGAAGTCGATAATATAAGAACATGTTCCTGACCCAAGATTCTGTTAGGGGCAATCGTCAAGCAGGTTTCCGTCTCTTACGTCATTCGACTGGCGGGCATCAGGATCGCTAACTCTGTCCCATTGTGCGTCGTGGACTGGTACGTTCCCGGCAGCATAACTGTGAGGTTATGTTCGGTCGTTTTACGTATCTCACATTTAGCGAGATTCTCTCTTGCTGCACACCTATGTTTATGGGAGGAGAGACCGAATACAGCTTCACAGATGTCCAAGGTATTTCGGCAGGATTCTGTACGGTATACATCTCATAAAATTGGCTGTAAGTTCCACATCTCCTCCTAAACTACTGAACTAGTTTCAACAAACGTTGGTACACATGTTACTATCGGGCAACAATCACTGTCGGGGTACGAACCTCCTACGATACATACGTCAGGAAATATGACATCATAAACAATAAAAATTCCGTATAGTTGCTATATCATGCACTACTTTTCCACATCTCCTCCTAAAATAATGGACCGATTTCAACTAAATTTGGAACACTTATTGCTTACTATCAGACAACAATTGCTCTTGAGTTGGAAACTACCTACGACACACAGTTCAGAAGAAATGACGATAAGTCACAAAAACTTTCCCATCACGTGATGCGTTTATTAATATTACACTCTACAAATCTGAAAAATTATTATATCGTAGGACACATATTCATCGATATATGATGTCATAGGTATTGAGCTACATAAAAATGAAACTTAAAAGATGAAATCTTTTCCGAATTTTTATTTTCGTTTCTTATATAAGACTGGAAGCCGGCCGCGGTGGCCGAGGAGACTGAGGCGCTCCAGTCACGGTCTGCACGGCCACTACGGTCGGGAGTTCGAATCCCCCCTCGGGCATGGATATTTGTGCCGTCCTAGTTCGTAAGTAGTTCATAAGTAGTTTGTAAGTTTAGGGACTGATGACCCCGTAGTTAAGTCCCATAGACTATACCAACATTTGAACATTTTTTTAAGACTGGAAAAAAGCACATATACCCGGACAAGTCTCTGGGAGAACCAGCCATGACACAATTGTTTCACCTGGTGTGTAAGATGTATGAGACAGGTGAAGTACCCTCAGACTTTAAGAAAAAATGTTATAATCCCCATTCCAAAGAAAGCAGGTGCAGATAGGTGTGATAACTACAGAACCATCAGTTTAATAAGTCATGGTTGCAAAATTTTAACACAAATTATTTACAGAAGGATGGAAAAGCTGGTAGAAGCTGACCTCGGGGAAAATCAGTTTGGATTCAGGAGGAACGTAGGAACCCGGGAGGCAATACTCACTTTACGGCTTATCCTAGAAGATAGATTAAGAAAAGGCAAACCTACATTTCTAGCTTTTGTAGATTTGGAGAAGGTTTTTGACAATGTTGATTGGAATAAACTCTTTCAAGTTCTGAACCAAGCTGGAGGAAAATATAGGGAGCGTAAGGTTATTTACAACTTGTACAAAAACCAGACAGCGGTTCTCAGAGTTGAAGGGCATGAAAGGGATGCAGGGTTGTAGCCTTTCTCCAATGCTATTCAATTTGTATATTGAGCAATCTATAAAAGAAAGCAAGGAGAAATTTGGAGAAGGAATTAAAGTTCAGGGGGAAGAATTAAAAACATTGCGTTTTGCCGACGACATAGTAATTCTATCAGATACAGCAAAGGACCTGGAAGAGCAATTGAACGGAATGGACAGTGTGCTGAAAGGTGCATATAAGATGAACATTAACAAAAGCAAAACTACGGTAATGGAGTGCAGCGTAAGAAAATCAGGTGATGCTGAAGGAATTAGATTAGGTAACGAAACAATAAAGGAGGCAGTAAAATAACAAATGATGGTCACAGTACAGAGGATATAAAATGCAGAATGGCAATGGGTAGAAAAGCGTTCTTGATAAAGAGAAATTAGTTAACATCGAATATTGAGTTAAGCCTAAGGAAGTCCTTTCTGAAGGCATTTGTGTGGAGTGTTGCCTTGTATGGGAATGAAACATGGACGATAAACAATGCGGACAGGAAGAGGATTGAGGTTTTTGAAATATGGCGCTACAGAAGAATGGTAAGATTAGGTTGGTGGATCGCGTAACTAATGAGGAGGTATTGAACAGAATTGGGGAGAAAAGAAATTTCTGGCGTACCTTGACTAAAAGAAGGGATAGATTGATATGACACATGCTTAGACATCAAGGAATTGTGAATTTAGCGTTGGATGAAGTCTGTGGGGTAAAAACCGCAGAGGAAGACCAAGAGATGGATACAGTAAGCAGATTCAGACAGATGTAGGTTTCCGTTCTTATGTGGAGATGAAGAGGCTTGCTCAGGATAGGGTATTGTGGAGAGCTGCATCAAACCAGTCTCCTGACTGAAGACCACCACAACAACAACAATAACGGGTTTAGCAGCTGGTGGTAGATATTTTATGATGTGGTAGTATGGACGAATTGCAATAAAAATGCCATACAGTATTTGTGGAATTTTTATTGAGTACAGAGATACAGCTGTCAATAAGTAAGCCAAATAAACATAACCGCGTTTATGGTATTTCTCTACCGTTCCACGTTCTAATAGCGAGTGGGGAATTTGAACGTATAAATCCTTCTGTTTTAGATCTGATTTTTCTTACTTTACTATGATGATCATGTCTCCTTATGTAGGTTGGTGTTAACAACATATGGTCGCATTATGAGCAGAAAGTTGCTGAAAGAAATTTCGTAAATAGATCGCGCCCCAACTCGTGCATCATTTCGGTGACACTCTGCCCTCTGTATCGGGCTAATACAAAACGAGGTCCCCTTCTCTGAACTTCCTCTGTATCCTCCGTCATTCCCACTTTGTAAGGATCTGACAATGCGCAGCAGTACTCTAAAATCGGACGTACAAGTGTAGTGTAGGCAGTTACTTGAGTAGAACTGTTGCATCTTCTAAGTGTTCTGCCAATGAAACGTAGCTTCAGTTCGCCTTCCCAACAATATTTTCTGTATGTTCTTTCCAATGACCGAGAGATCTAAGACACCTTGATGGGAGCTACAATATTTTCCTTGTGATCTTTCCAATGACGGAGCGGTCTAACGCGGCTTGCTGTGGAGCGCGTGGTTGCTCACCATTGGAGATTCGAGTCCTGCCTGGGGCATGGGTGTGTGTGTGTGTCTGTGTGTGCCGTCCTTAAATTAACTTAACTTTGTGTAAGTAGTTTGTAAGCCTAGGGACTAATAACCAAAAAATTGAGTCCCATAGATTTACCAACATTTGAACATTAATTGAACATTAATTACTGCCTATTTTGTTGAATCTACGGCCTCTAGATTTGCCTGGATTTATCGTGTAAATGAAGTTCAACGGATTTCTCTTAGTTCTCATATAAATGACCTTACATTTATCATTATTTAGGAAATATTGCTAATTTTTGCACCGTACAGATAACTTCCTTAAATCGTTTTGCAACTGCTTTTGATCTTTTGGTGACTTTACTAACCGATTAATGACAGCATCATCGAAGAACAGTCTAAGAGAGCTGCTCACATTCTCTCCTAAATAGATAATAAACAGTAGGGCCCCTATAACAGTTCCTTGGGAAACGTCAGATATCACCTGTGGTTTATTCGATGACGTTCTGTCACTCACTACGTACTGTTTCCATTCTGACAGGAAATTACCAGTCCACATGTGTGGCGGTATTCCGTAAGGTCACAATTTGCTGAGATGCTTGTGAGGTACAGTGACAAAAGCGTAACGGAAATCATCAAATATGAAATTCACTTGAGATCCGTTGTCAATAACAATAATCACTTCCTGTAAGACGAGCACTTTCTGAATCTGTGTTGACTACGGGTGAATAGGTCATTCTCTTCGAGGTAGTTCATAATGTTTGATAATAGTATATGTGCTAAAATCCTACTGCGAACCTATGTCAGTGACATAGGTCAGTAATTTAGCGGATCACTTCTATTGCCTTTCTTGAATATTGGAGTGTCCTGTGCAACTTTTCAGTGTTTGGGTACGGATCTTATGTTGAGCGAGCGATCGTATATGATAGTTAGGTATGGAGCTATTGCATCAGCATATTTTGAATGAACCTAATTCGTATAGAATGAAATGAGGACGTTCAAAGATGAATTTTCAAACATTTCACCACCGACTTCAATGTAATTTTCACTCCCCTAGATAACACCACTTGCAGCTGTTCTGAGTTGGTCTTTGCATTGTTTTATGAGAGCTGCACTATTCGTAATCGAATGATGAAATTGAATCTGGCATTTACTTTTTCGCCTTTCAGTTGCCAGCAGACGCAAAAGTTGAAAGGAGTAAGGTCCAGGAATCTCGGCGCCAGGAAACGTGCCCATACCTACTGACCACTCTTCACCGGGCAATTTTATGTTTAGTTGATGTTACCTGACTAGTAAAAGGGACAGGAGGCCTGTCATGCTAGGAGAAAATACGCATTCTTGAATCCGAATGAATATCTTCCGATAATGCTAGAAACTCATTTCCAAAAGACTTTAGATAACACTAACAGAACAGGCACATCAGCTACCGACCCACAGCAACATTTACGCAGAAGCGTTCAGTGGCTTATCAGTGAAGAGTAAAAATGCGATTACGTGGCTATTTTCAAGTGTCCAGCGACAAAATTCGAATCGTCAGCTGAACTAAACGCAACTAGGGATACACCGGTGAGTCAACAGTGAGACGACGCCTGGCAGACAACAACTTCCGAGGTTATGTAGCAACAAGGAAACCATTGTTGCGCTCTGTTAGCAAGAAGAAAAGTTCGAAATATTTGGAAGTAAATGCCGTCAATTCGTACGCCGTTTATCCCATGAACGCTTGAATCCTCACTGCGTAAAGCATGGCTGATGGGGGGAGGGGGGGGGGGTTTCTACGATGGTATGGGAATCCCTTGGAGATTTGATGAAAATAGATGGAAAAATGAACCAAAAGGATTATCGTGCCATTCTTCAGCGACATGCTAAGACATCTGGTTTGCGTCTGATCGGGAAAGGGTTTCTTTTGCAGCAAGACAACGACCTGAAACATACGTCTTGATTGTGTCAGAACTATGTGAAGTCTCTGCAGGTTCGTAAAATATTTAAAAACATGGAATGGCCGCCCGAATCCTCCGATTGTAACCCATTCGAGCTACTGTGGGATGAATTGGACAGGAAGACCCGAAAACGGGAAATCATGAGTTGAAGACAATTGTGGGAGATCCAGCAGCAAGAATGGAGATTAATTCCAACTGAAACCTTGGCAAGACTGGCGCAGCGCATGCCGACGGTGTGCAAGGCAGCGAAGAAAGCTAAGGGCGACTATTTTGAGGAATCGAAAATTTAATTGCTTCGTCTTCCTGTGTATTGTTTGAGCTTAATAAACATTTGGGAAACACCAAAATGCTTTTTATACTTTATTTCCTTTCCATTCTCTATAATTACTAGGTATTTCCAAACTTTCGGAGGGTAGTGTACGTCGTACTCTACAATGTTTAAGTCCAATACGTGCAGAAATTCAACGAGTGCTTGTTGAAGGACTAGGGCTACCGATTGAATGATGGCTTCTGCTTCATCCACAGTGTGTTCATTTACACGTTCAGGTGTCATATGACTATTGGTCACTGTACTGGCGTCATGCACTACATTGAACATTCGAGTAAACACTCTTGAATCTTTATTGATATGGTGTCTGTTCTTTTCGGGTATGTCTGAAATAACAGACACCATTTGTTGCAATTTACGAATTCCGAATATTTAAACATTTCAACCGTTTCAGGGCACTAAAATAAATCCAGTGGCAAAGTTGTAAATTTGTGCTGGGCTGGGATTCGAACCCGGATTTCTCGCTTCGGGCCAGCGTTCGCCTTAACCAATCAGGCTATCCAGACCAGCTTGCTTCCAATCCACTCTACGATGGTAGCGCCCCCAGCCCAACAGTTCCTCACAGCCTATACTGAATCACCGCAAGGGATCGAGCATATGAATGCGTCCGCTTTGAAATTGTCAAGTGCCTTTCGGAGGCATCTTTTACAGTTATTGATCTAGCATCTCTTCGTTTCAGAGATGTCCCAAAGGACAGACACCATTGGTTGACATTAACGGCCGTAATTTTACAAATGAGAAATATTTAAACATTTCCCTATTTCATGGCATTGAAATAAATCGGGCAGGGGCTACTACCATCGTAGTGAGCTACAAGGTTACAATTTGGGTTGGAAGGGAAGCGTGCCTGGATACCCTAATTGGTTGACAGTGATAAACACACATTCGTCTGTAATACTGTTAAAGATATAAGGGACTACGCAAGGCAAAAATTGGCGGGCATCACCAATTTCCCTCATCAGTATCATATCTGATATATTGGGATGTTTGGGTTTGTTCGTTACTATTACTAAGTCTTTCATAGCCTTCTCTTCGGTTTCCCAAAGCGGAACGGAGCGATGCGCCATCCTGCAGTATCCAAAAGACAATACAGTCGTCTTAATATTTGCCACCGAAGATGTAAGCAAAATTCATAAGCATGTTTACAATGCCAATGCTTTTTTTTTTTTTTTTTTTTTTTTTTTTTTTTAACGAGCCTATATTTTACATCCTGATTGGGAGACCTCACTACCCGTGAGGCCATTTTCTAGCATGGCCTTCGACTGTGCGTCTGAGGTATGACTTGTGAGGTTATTACTTACTGAGCTTCTGATGTTGATACCATAGATGTCTGTATCTACCCTGCCTAAAATCGTAATACGGGTTGGCGCACCTAACTCCGTTCGGCATTAGGGCATAATTCCTGTAGAAGTCTCTAAACTCTCTAATTAGTTCCTCCAAATTTGGTTTGAAGACTTGTTACAGACGCTGCTGCAACTGTCCAGCGTTTAGGGTATAAAAGAGCTGGGAGTAGCTTTCTCATTACAGTCGATAGTTCCTCTGTTGGCAGAAAGCAACATTTTATTAATACTAATATCTGAGTGGAGTGTTTTGGAGTACTGTTGTACTGGAGAACCGTTTGCCCAACATAATTCTACTTATATTCATTGCTATTTGAAAACACAAGATTCGAAATTTTTAGAGGGTGTTAGGAAGGGTTTGTAATGGATGTTCGGATCTGTAACAGGTGTTTTCGATGTTCAAGCACGTAAGAGTAGGACCGACAACACAACAAAGGATTGATGAACTAGCTATCACCTTTAATGGAAAGAAAACTAATGTATCAGCTGCTGTAATTGTTCTTGAAGACTTATGGTTTTACAAACCTAGCTGTGATTGAGTTAATAAGGGAATTTAGAGACTCTTACGGGAATTATGTCCTAATGCCGAACAGAGGTAGGTGCGCCGACCCGTATTACGATTTTAGGCGGGGTAGATATCGTCCATTGTGGTATTTGTACCAGAGCCTCATTAGGAAAAGCCTCACAAGTCATACCTCAGGTTCACAGCCGAAAACCATCCTAGAAAATGGCCTCACGGGTAGTGACGTCTCCCAATCTCGTTAACGAGCTGAGAAAAAAAAACACTAATTTTTCTCAATCCTAATGCAGTCCCATTCCCGAAGACAACTGGCTGATGGGGCACACAGTGTACTGCTTTCTCAGCAAAAAAATGTTCAAATGTCTGTAAATCTATCGAACCAAACTGCGTGGTCATCAGTCCGTAGCTTACAAACTACTTAAACCTAGGTAAACTAACCTAAGGACGAACAAACATACCCATGCTCCAGGGAGGACTCGAACCTCCACGGCGAGCAACCGCGCGCTCCGCAGCGAGACGCTTTAGACCGCTCGGCTACTCCACCGCGGCCTTTCTCAGCACAGAAGAAAAGAAGAAACAGTCATTCGTGATATATCTGAGTCTAGAACACCACAAGATTGTGAGCAAAACCACCTATAAGAAAAATTTGGCTATCTTCTTGATCAAGAGCATTATGTAAAACGGAATAAAAAAACTATCTCCGCATTCTATGTTTGTATATGTGATACTTGTGGATCAACTTTTATAAAATTTCTTATGTTTTATATAAGGAAATCACATGCTACTTATACTGAATCGTGGTTTTTTACATCAATGTGTGTCTGATATACACGAAATAGTATTTTGCTACTTTTATGTTGTGTTTTTAAAGCGCAATTGATATTGCAGTTGTTTCTATGTGCAATGGAATTTACCACGTCTTGTTACAGACTCTATCTTATAAAGCATAAATAAAGAGTTGTATAAAAAATAATATATAAAAAAAGATTCGAATCCCGGCCAGCACAAATTTTCAACTTATCCTTTGGCTTTTTTCAGCGCCCTGCAACGGTAGAAATGTTTAAATTTTTCGAACTCTTGAATCTGGCAGACTGCGGTTAGGAAGTAGTAATCAGTATTCTCCACAAGCAACAGCAGCATTTATATTAGAGAAATCATATACAAATTGGCACATTCAGCTTGTATAAATAATTGCGGCATGTTCATACGCTACAGTAGAATAGACTTGGCCACTAATCATAAGGAACAATTCGATGTAAACAAAGCATGATTTCAGAGCTTGAACGTCTACACTCGACTATGATATTCAGTGAATACGTCCACAGGAACCCATAGCGACCGGTGTACCAACACACGAATGAAAATACAATGAACTCAGCTGTATCTCTGTGTTCTGTAAAGATTGGACACGTCATATAGCATCTTATTGCAATTTATGTATACTGTCACCTCGAAACACATTTACTACACTCCTGGAAAATGAAAAAAGAACACTATGAATTCATCGATCTAGAATAAGTTAAATTTTATTGACACATTCTTGAGGATGTATACAGCACATGATCAGACAGAGCCATACGCACTTGAGTACAGTCACCAGAGCATGTACAGTGTCGTGTATACCCTCAGTCTGCAGCGATGCCAGCTGCAATTCTCCCATGGAGACGATTGTAAAGGTGCCGAATGTAGTTTTACGGAATGCCCTGCCAAACAATTTCCATCTGGTGTCTCAGTTGAACCAGATTTCGTGCCGGTCGTGGAGACAGCGCAAGATGACGTTTCATCCGGTCCTAAAAATGCCCCTTGGGGGACAGATCTGGGGATCGTGCTCGCCAGGACTGCTGGTGCACATCTAGAAGAGCACGTTACCTGGTACGGTATACATATGGACGTTCATTGTCCTGTTGGGAAAGCGTATCGCCTTGTTGATGTATGACGGTAGTAACACTGGTTGAATGATGGTTTCAGTGTTCCTTGCACTTTACAATGTTCCATTGACGATCTCCAGAGGTTAACGGGCAGTGTAGAATTTGGCTCCCCATACCATAATGCTGGCTGTTGGCTATATGTGCCTCTGACGTATACACTCCAAACTTTCGCGCTCCCTTGTACGACGCCACACGCACGTCACGGAGGAAAAGCGAATCTCATAACTGAAGACGACACTCTCCAATCGTCCTTCAATAAGCGCCTATCGCGACATGACTGGGGTCGGGCAGAGCAATGTTGGGGCGTGAGCGGAAGACACACTAACAGCACGCATGATCGTGCCCCATGGCGTGTGGAGCCATATCGTACATTCATCGTTCCCCACTGGGGATCGTCGAGAGAAGAATGAACAGCTCTTGGTCCAATCAAACCATTATTCAACCCATCTTACTACCGTTCATGCACTAACTAGGCAATATGCCTTTACAACAGGGAAAATGCATCTCCATGTTTTCCATACCACACAACAATTTCAAATGTTCAAATGTTTGTATAGCTTATGGGACTTAACTATGGGGTCATCAGTCCCTAAACTTACAAACTACTTACGACCTAGCTAACTCTAAGGACGGCACAAATATCCATGCCCGAGGGGGGATTCGAACCCCCAACCGTACTGGCCGTGCAGACCGTGACTGGAGCGCCTCAGTAACCTCGGCCACCGCGACCCAACAAGTCTTCAAAGTGAACAATTACCCTAGCCCGCACCATACCTAGATGTGTCCCCCATTGAGCATGTTCGGGACCGGGTGAAAGGTCATCTTGCGTGGTCTGCCCGCCCGGCACGACGTCTGGCCCGGCTGAGGCACCAGATAGAAATTGCATGTCAGGCCATTCGGTAAGACTACATTCGGTTCTTCTACGATCGCCTCCGTGGGAGAATTGCAGCTTACATTGCTGCAAAAGGAAGGTAAACACGGTACTAGCGTCGCCATCGCGCACGCTCTGGTGGCTGTACTCACGCGCGTACGGCTGTTCTTGTGTGATCGTGTGCTGTATTCATCCTCAAGAAAGAGTCAATAAAATTTCTCTCTGCTAGGATGATCTTAACCGTTAGACCACCACACCACGAACTATTAAGGCGACTCGGAATAGTCTAAGTACGATTTCCCTCCACGTCACAAACTTTAATTCAGCTTCTGTGTTCCAAAGATAATTGCCACTACTGCCAAGGCTCTCCATGCAGCGGAACAGCGCCTCGGCAATGGACATATTGGAACAATCCTGTTAAGGTGATATAAATATCAATTTAAAAATATAAAGACGTAGGAGTTTATGATCTATTCCTTGCAAGGTGGCAATATTTAGCGAAGCCATTTCCACTGTCACATAACGGTGATGGACGACAACCTATCTCCGCCGTCGGTCTGACAACTATATGGCGATACAGCCGAAGATGGCCGATATAGGTAAAATTAAAAACGGAACCAGACAGGGAAGCCGCGACCACAAAGTTGTTTTTGTGGCGTGCGTACCATAATTCATCATAATACGGTCTGATCGGACCACATCGGCGCGCTGTTGCGACATGATTTATTTCAAATTGAATTTGGACCGAATTACAGGAGTTCCACTTGCAAATCAAGAAATGGCGGCCGCTATGCGGAGCCTGACAGCCAGGCCATCCTTCATGCGGACTGAAATATCGCCAGGACTGCGGCCCTGTGCTCGCAGCCAGGGGAGGACGCTTAATTCGTCCCGACTCTTACTGAGGCTGGCTGCGTGACCCAAATTGGATTCGGCCAATTTCCACGGAGCGCCGCGTGCGAGCTGAGCCGGTGGCAGAAACGCCACAATCAGATGGCTGCCCGGCGCAGTTTATATTTAGGTACAAATCACTAAATCAAGCCGCGGACCTGCTGTGGAGAGTGGGGCGTGTGGCGGCAGGTGGTAAATCACTAACCACTGCACGTCTGGCCGGCTAATGGGCCCGAAGGAGCACGCGAGGTGTGGCCCAAGCAATGCAAATAACAATGCCAGCCATTAAAACGGCTGTCTGACGCAGGGTGGCCAACTTGGGGGTTTTCCCCCAGATTTAGGGGTGATTTTTTTTTCAGGTGGGAATTTAGAGGGAAAGAAATGTTAGCAGGATTTTCAGGGGGAAAAAGAAGTGTAGGGGGGATTTTTAGGGGGAAGGAGAGAATTTATTTGATTATAAGAAGTAATCAGTCTTATGCTGACTGCATTTAAGAGGTTTATTTTTACACCAGACGCGTTTCGCTTTTTTATTTTAAAAGCATCTTTGATCTTGTGAACAAATATTTCTCTCTCTCTCACACACACACACACACACACACACACACACACACACACATGTTGCCAATAAAACCTGCATTTACTCATCTGAATAAACATCTTAACACCCTGTTCAAGGAAAAAAAATCTTTCTCTATCTCTCTCTCTCTCTTTCTCTCTCTCTCTCTCTCTCTCTCTCTCCCTCCCTCTCTCTCTCTCTCTCTCTCTCTCTCTCTCTCTCTCTCTCTCTCTCTCTCTCTCTCTCCCTTTCTCACATACACATACACTCATGTAGAATGAAGTTGTATTTATATTATAAATCTATAACGTTGGCAACACTCACAGACCAATGAACACACGAAAACATAGCCCCACTGTAGTGAATGACAAATGAACAGACAGGCATTCCACATA
Source organism: Locusta migratoria (assembly GCA_026315105.1). Classification (NCBI taxonomy): domain Eukaryota; kingdom Metazoa; phylum Arthropoda; class Insecta; order Orthoptera; family Acrididae; genus Locusta; species Locusta migratoria. The sequence continues at coordinate 909,660,741 of CM048744.1, forward strand.
TAACAGGCGATATGTAATCAGTATACATTTCAAAAGTGAAGTGTTGTGAGATGAAAAAGAAAAAACGAAACAAAAACACACGAAAAGTGATGTACACAGCCCTGAAACACACGCCAGGACAAAACGAACTCCAGCCAACAAGATGGAAAAGCAGTAGTAACGTGTAAAGAAGAGACATCAACACCGCGAGTAGACCGAATATTAAATTAAAAACACTTAGGCCTAACGTGCAAAATGTTTTTTTAACTGTTTTTAATCTATCTATTTATCAAAAACAAATTGTACAAACCTTTGTATCATTTACAGACCACAGAAGATGCTTTTAAAATAAAAAAGCGAAACGCGTCTGGTGTAAAAATAAACCTCTTAATTGCAGTCAGCATAAGACAGATTACCTCTTATAATCAATTTTAACAGCTGCTGCGGAATATGGCCACACAACCAAACAAGAAAATTTATTTATTTATGCATAAAATATGTGTGTAGCAATCGGAAGACGTGTTGCCGTACTGATGCAGATGTTCATTGCCAACCGTGCAGCGTACTGTCAGCCTGTGTTGATTACATTGTCGCTCTTCTGTCACTACTGTCGCGCTGTTTTCATTGTTTCTTCAGTTCATGTTGGCTGCACTGTTTACTTACAGCGCACGGAGGCGGCGCATATTTTCTCTCTCTCCAACCCCCTCCTGTCGCTCAACAATGTCAGGATTTTTTTTTCTCTAGTACTTAGTGGACTAGTGTTTTCCGAGGGCACTGCACTGAAATACCGCTAACTCACGTGCAATGATCAGCAATTTAGTGCGTTAGCGATCATTGTGTTGTATTGGTGATAAATTATTATTTTTACTTTAATGACCAGCTCAAGTTGTGATGTAAATGCGTTGTTTTATTAGCCAAAATGGCTACCAAAAATAAGAGAAAGTATGTACAAAAGTATGCGAAGATCTGGGAAACGGACACTTTGCTGAAAGGTAAGATTGCAATTATTTCTTATAATGAGCAGTCTTTCGGTATTACACCCCTACGTTCGTGCCTGTGGGCATGGCTCTTAATCGTTAATATATGGCGCGGGCGGGCGCGAGCACGCGAGACAGAGAGAAAAGTCTCAAAACCAAGAACATTCGTTATTTTCTTATCGAAAAGTAGTCAGGCAGCAGCTCCTAGCCCCCCCCCCCCCACACCCGTTTGCTTTTTTATGGGGATTTATTCCGATTTAGGGGGATTTTAGAGCAAATTTGGAGGGAATCTTTGCGGCGGAGTTGGCAACTCTAGTTTGACGTTATTTATGAAGTTCAATTTGGCGACCCCGACAGGACACGACGGAAAGATAGGGGCACCGTCCACATCTTGCGAATGAAGCCTGTCGGTATCTCATGTCTCAAAAATAAATGAATAAATAATAATCGAAGTTCCAGTAAAACTCAACAAGGTAAAAGTTGTAATTTCGATCTACATTCGACGGGGTCCTCCACCAGACATCGGGAGCTACAGTATATGTTGTTGTTGTGGTCTTCAGTCCGCAGACTGGTTTGATGCAGCTCTCCACGCTACCCTGTCCTGTGCAAGCCTCTTCATCTGAGAATAAATTCGGCAACCTACATCCTTTTGAATCTGTTTACTGTATTCGTCCCTCGGTCTCCCTCTACGATTTTTACCCCACTTTCTTTTAATGCTAAGTTGACAATTCCTTGATGTCTCAGAACAACCAATGTATCCCTTCTCCTAGTCTGGATATGCCAGGAACTTCTTTTCTCCTCATTAGTTATGTGATCTACCCATCTAACTTTCATCATTCGTCTGTAGCACCACATTTCAAAAGCTTCTATCATCTTTTTATCTGAACTCCTTATCGTCCATGTTTCACTCCCATACAATGCTACACCTCAGACAAATGCTTTCGGAAAGGACTTACTAACATTTAAATTAATATTGGATGTCAAGTTTCGCTTCTTTAGAAAAGCTTTTCATCCCATAGCCATTCTGCATTTTATATCTTCTGTGCTTTGGCCATCAGAAATGTTTTCAAATGTTTGTTAAGCTTAAGGGACTTAACTACGGGTCATCAGTCCCTAAACTTACAAACTACTTATGAACTACCTACAACTAAGGACGACACAAATATCCATGCCCGAGGGGGGATTCGAACCCCCGACCGTAGTGGCCGTGTAGACCGTGACTGAAGCGCCTCAGTCCCCTCGGCCACCGCGGCCGGCTGGCCATCAGAAGTTCTCTTGCTACCCAAATAACAAAATTCATCTACTACTTTTATTGTCTCATTAACTAATCTAATTCCTCCAGCAACACCTAATTTTCTAACATTACATTCCATTACCCTCGTTTTACTCTTGTTAATGTTCATCTTATATCTTCCTTTCAAGACACTGTCCATTCCATTCAGTTGCTCTTCCATATCTTTTGCAGCCTCTGACAAAATTACTGTCTCATCGGCAAACTGCAATGTTTTTATTTCTTCTCCCTGAACTTTAATTCCCTCTCCAAATTTATTCTTGAATTCCTTCACTGCTTGCTCAATATACTGATTAAACAACACTGGGGAAAGGCTACAACCCTGTCGTACTCCCTTCCCAACCTCTGCGGCCCTTTCTTGCCCTTCGACTCTAATAACTGCTGTATGGTTTTTGTACAGGTAGAATATAACTCTTCGCTCCCTATATTTTACCCCTGATACCTTCAGAATTTGAAAGAGTGTATGCCAGTCGACATTGTCAAAAGATTTCTCCAAATCTACAAATGCTAAGAATCTAGGTTTCCCTTTCCTTAGCCTATCTTCTGAGATAAGTCGTAATGTGAGTATTTCCTCCCGTGTTCCTACATTTCTCCTAAATACAAACTGATCTTCCCCGAGTTCGCATTCCACAAGTTTTTCCATTCGTTTGTAAATAATTCGTGTTAGTATTTTGCAACCATGAGTTATTAAACTGATAGTTCTGTAATTTTCACATCCGCCTGCGCTTGCTTTCTTTGGTATTGGAATTACAATATTCTTCTTGAAGTCGGAGGGTATTTCCCCTGTCTCATACATCTTGGATACCAGGTGGAACAATTTTTTCATGACAGGCTCTCCAATCGATATCAGCAATTCAGACGGAATATCATCTACTTCAGGGGCCTTGTTTCGACTCAAATCCTTCAGCGCCCAGTCAAATTCTTCTCGCAGTAATATATCTCCTATCTCATCTTCCACCACTTCGTCTTCCAAGGGCCGACTAACTCATTCCTGCAGTAAGAAGAGGTGAACACCGAGACGCCGTTCTCCTAAGGAGTGAGCAATGTCATAAATGAGGCGGTGTAATGATTGAAGCCTGTGTTGTCTCATTAAAAAAAATGAACTGGGGGAGTTGTGGAGAAGTTAATTGCCGCAAAGAGCATCCTTCCAACTCGATTCAGAATCAGAATGTATCGTTCTTGTGAAACACAACGCTCTTTACTCACATGATGTAATGAGTGCTATCTACAACGGATCTCAAATCGATTCAACATTTGTATACTTCTAGAAAGCTTTTGATACTATACCTCACAAGCGTCTTCTAATCAAATTGCGTGTAATGGAATATCGCTACAGATGTGCAATTTTATGCGCGATTTTCTGTCAGAAATGACACAGCACTTTGTAATCGCGTGAAACAGAAGTGATATCTGGCGTTCCCAGGGAAGTGTTGCAGGGCCCTATTCTGCTCTTTATCTTTATGAACGATTTAGGAGACAATGTGAATACCTCTCTACACTGTTTGCGGATGATGCTGTCGTTTATCGGTTAGTAAAGTCACCAGAAGATCAAAAGAACCTGCAAAATGATTTATATAAGATATCTGCGTGGTGAAAATATTGGCAATTCAACCTGGATCGCCGGGGCGAGCTATCCGCTCGCATTGGAGCGCCGTCGGGGGTTCGAATCTCCCCTCTGGCATGGATGTTTGTGTTGTCCTTAGGTTATTTTACCGTAGTCTAAGTAGTTTGTAAGCTACGGACTAATGACCACGCAGTTAAGTCCGATAGATTTACAAACATTTGAACATTTTCGCCCTGGATCATGCAAAGTGTAAAGTGATCCATTAGCACTAAAAGAAATCCTCTGAACTTCTTTTACATTATAAATCAGTCAAATCTACAGGCCGTAAATTCAACTAAATACCTAGGAATAACAATTACGAACAATTTAAATTGGAAAGAAAGACACAGAAAATATTGTAAGGAAGGCGAACCAAATGCTGCGTTTCCTTGCAGAACACTTGGGAGATGCAACAGTTCTACCAAAGAAATTGCCGACAAAACACTTGTGCGTCCTATTTTGGAATATCGCTGTGCATTATGGAATCCCCATTAACGGGAACTGATGGGCGATGTGTAGAAAGTTCAGAGAAGGGCAGCTTGTTTTATATTATCGCGATATAACTGAGAGAGGATCGCAGAAGTAATGCATGAGTTGGGGTGCAAATCATTAAAAGAAAAGCATTATTCTTTGCGGCGGGATTTATTTGCGAAACTACTTTCACCAACTTTCTCTTCCGAATGCGAACATACCATGTTAGCACTTCAGTCTGAGTTGCAGAGTATTTATGTAAATGTAGATGGCTTGTGCGTAGCAACCGCTCAGATGCTGTTCAGTGCACAGTACTGTTAAATGTGTTTTTATCCTTTCCCCTTTGGCGTTTTCTTATGCGCAATAAGGAGACCACATTCTAAAACGTTCCTCAACGAGATGCTGGTCGAATTTTGTGACTTCTACCATCCACTGCATTCCGTATCATAATATACTGAATAACACGTTATGTCTTTGGAGATCATATTAGATTGGTAATTTTCAGGTGAAGTCGAAAAATGCTTGTTTTTGTATTATAACTTACTTCGTACGGATATAAGTTATTTCAAAGCTATTGAAAATGAGTTGTTAATGAAACTATTTATTGCAATAACATAAAAGGATACGTCATACTGATGATTAAATAGTATTATATTAGATTATTTTCGTATTATAACACGTGTATTATGAAAGTATAAGGTTTCAAGTCTACTGTGAACTAAATATTTTTCAATAGATGTGGTGTTCTTGTCTCACTTTGTTATAATGTCTCTGTAAGAGGATAGCTTCCTTCTTGACGCTGTGTTCGGCTTTGGTTCACCCATTCCTGTAAATGTCCTCGAATAGTGGCATCTATTGTATTCAAAAAGGGCGAACCGCCATTTGCTCCGGTTTCTTTGAGCCCAGCTACACGTCTCCTTTCTAATGCTGACTGTTGCATATATTGTTAACACGCCCGTCAACAACTCATAATTACTATCAAATCGTAAAGGCTTCATGCCCAGGTATCGACATTTCCATGTTTACGATAGTTGCCAACTACGTGGTGGGTTCACGCTGTAGAATAAGACACATTGATCCATCAGCCATCAGAGTTGATAGCTGTATGAATGTCAAATTGTGATGCATTTTCATCGCTTCGTGTTTTGCTGTGTGTGTGTGTGTGTGTGTGTGTGTGTGTGTGTGTGTGTGTCTGCATCTGTTGGTGGTTGGGTGTGAGTGCGTGCATTAAGGAGCAGCAATGGACCCAAAATTATACCGTATGGAACTTCGTCTCTCATTTTTCACAGTTACTAAAACGATTTTCCCCGCCTGATTTTCTTTATCAGAAGATGAAGAGAAAGAGCTAAATATTTACTAATCCGTTTCTTAATGGCATCTTGTTTCTAAATTAGTCGAAAAAATAATAAACTCAAGAACAGCCTCACATTTAAGTAAAATTTCCTTAATATATCACAGTTTGGGTTCCTGAAGAGACTCAAAATGCTATTTATGCAATTCCCCACTGAATATTACGGGTTTGAAGTAATAAGAACTACACCAGTTGAAACTTTTGAGCCTTTTAAAGGTGTTTGATTATCTAGATCAAGTTATAGAAAAAGTTAAATTTAATGGGATTAATGGCATTACATACATTGAAAGATGGCTGTCTGCCATCTTCCTAGGTTTTTAACTTCGTAAATTATGTAAGTTCACTAGAGGGTTTTTTTTTTTTTTTTTTTTTTTTTTTTTTTTTTTTTTTTTTTTTTTTTTGCAAAAGGAGGACTCCTTTCACTTGGAGGCAAGAGGAACAGAATTTCATTTCATGTTTTTAAATGTTACTTTCTGTAATAGTGCTGGGATTTTATTAAGCTAATAATTTATCATGTGTCTATGAACGTGGCAAGATGAACGGTTTCTCTGTGACACCACTGTCCCTGTGAGAATGTGTACTTGCTTTATTCTGTATATACATGTATGAGAATCTTCTAGCATGGGAATCTGAGTGTACGTATGAGAATTTTCGTCATCGGTTGCTGGCTGTTCGCTACTAGTGTTTCTCTGGCTTCTTATCGATAGGTAGTCGTTACCAACCTCTGCTTTTGATGCTACCAAAGCGGTTTCTCCACCCTTTGGTTACATGATGGGTTGGCAATGCCCAATAGCGAGCCTCGGTAGGATATGCGAGTTTAAGCTCTCCCCACCACCTCCTTTTTCCTGGGTTTTTACCGATTTCCGGTGGTGGCGGGGACTGGCTGGCCGACTTGGACATTCTGTGGCTGCGCTTCAACCTGGTAAGACGTCCTGAATTTCTTTCCTCCCTTGAGATGGTAGCGATTCGTTGTCTGCTTTGTTAGACTTCAGAACTTAGGTTCATTTTTCAGAATAAGTTTCTCCGATCATGTACGGAAGTGTATTCAATTTCATTTTGGTGATTTTGCATAGGTAACTGGGGTGTATATGTAACTAATTCGGTTTGATAACAGCTGAGAGTCAGTAACCTTTGTGAGACTAGCTGATGGTGTACGAACTTGATTTAATTTCTCTCTAGCTTTGTGGGATGCAACTAATGTGCGGGAATATTTTTATTCTGTGTAGTTCATGTGAAATATTCTTTTCTGTTTTCTCCTTCCAAGAGTGATATGTACTCCACATGGTGTGTTCTTAGCACAAAGCCTTCAGCTACCCCTATGTCTGTTTATATGCCCTTCAGACAAGAAATTATGCATGTATCTTTCTGATTCCCATTAGTACCTCACGATCTCCTCTCCATTTATTTTAAATTGTTGTTTCATTTCCAAACTTGTACTTTGCATTCAGACCCTGCCAGTAAATTCTCTTCTAGCCTTGTGTAACCCCCTTTATTAGCTTGCTTATGAAATACTACATATTTCTAGAGGCTGCATGCTGTATTTCTTAGTTGATGTACCACGACTTTGAATTTACTCCACTTCTCTGATTTTTTTAAGACTGGACTTCGTCCATTTGTGTAAAACCTTCCCCATCGCGTCTAACTGTATTTCTTTAGCTTCCTGATGATATCCTACACATTTCTAAGAGTTGTATACCGTAGCTATTTTTCTTTATTTTTCGGAAATTGAATTTTGTATTTTTTACTGGTTTTCGGAACCACCTGCTTCCGAACTCCGACTTCAAGAGTTTATAGCTAGTCACTTGAGTTCTCGCCACTGCTCACTTACCAGTGCCTTACTATTGTGTATTCTTATTTCGTAATCTATGATTCCGTTGGTTTTTGTTGAAATTAATGCGATCTTTAATCACTTCGCCTTCAGTGAGGTGCGAATATGTAATGTAGAAGACACGTGCCGTGTGTTTCAGTAATTCTGCATGCTCACGGTTTGATTTAAATGGTGATTAATCTCACTATTAACGCGTACCATCTCAAGTGTAGAAAGACAGACCAGGTCGACCTATGAAGTTTATTTTTCTTGTGTTGTGTGGTACATCCTGGTTCACTGAATTTCGCTTGCGATAGAGGCGCCTGCTTCTGCTTCTATCAGCACGCTGAGTTGGGTGAGTTTTGCTTTGCTTCGCGTTGTTGCTTGTTGGTTGTAAATCCTTCCCCCGACGATGTTCAGTTCAGATTACTTTAATTTAACTTGAAATGGGAGGCATTTTTATTGTTTAACAAAATTGGTTCCCCCATTTGCTCATGTTTGAAATGAATAAATAATTTATTGTCAGTGAAATTTTATCCTTCTTAAAATATTAGTTCATGAATACCCTCCCTTATTTATTTAATGTTGTTATCCACCAGTGCTGAGGACAAACTCAGATGCAAATTATCATGTTTTAATTCCGTTGCACCGTCCGCCTCCGTAGCTCAGCGGTAGCGTCGCTGACTACCACGCAGGGGGCCCGGGTTCGATTCCCGCCAGTGGACTGGGTGTTGTGTGTTGTCCTAATCATCATCATCTCATCATCATTGGCACGTAAGTCGCCCACTCGGCGTCAACTAAAAAGACTTACACAAATCCGCAAGGGTTTCCCGGCCAAGTTAGCCATAGGCTCGTTTCCATTTCCGTTGTGCCATAAATGTTCTCACAGCGACCTTCATGAAATGGTTTAGTTCGGGGTGGCTTGTATATTAATGATTGTTTGTAATTTTCGTGATCTACGACGTATGTTGGCCACCGTCTCTTTGTCTTCCTGCTGCTAAAGTAAAGTTTGAGTCAGTTCTAAATTCTGGGCCAGGGAACAAGATTCTGTTGCAGGAAGTAGTCAGTAGTTCACACGAATCCTTTAGCTGATTTTACGGTCAGAGTTATATGTTTAAAGTAAGTTTTTTTAACTGACTCCTTTCAGCTAGAATTAATTCTACAATTAACGGTGGTCTTCCAACATCTGGTTGGAATAATACTAAACAAATGGAACACAAACAATTGTGATAAATAATTTAATGTTAGAAAGTCAGATTATTAACCAATTTTGGTTTGTTCATGGGTGCAGGATCCATTGGACAAAGCCTGCCTTGCAGGACATCCCACATATGTTCGATGAGGTACAAATCTGTGCTTCCATGTGGCTGTCTCAGTATTTAGTCCTTTCTGCATGTTCCAGGAACCATTCCCGGATGTGACAGTGCAGTATTATCTTGAAACGCCACAGAACCGCAACTGTCAGGCCGAAAATGTAGGTAAATGGTCCCAAACAGTTGAATATGCTTTCTTCCTTCCAAAGTTCCTTTCAGAATTAGTTAGGAGCCGTTTCCATAGAAGGAAAGTTGAAATTGAGCTCTGACCAACAGACCACATTCTGCCATTGCACCAGCATCTGTCACAGCAAGTGCAAGCCATTGTCTCATAACGTTGTGTAAAGCGTACTGCCTGTGTGCAGCATGAGCTCTCATACCCCATTAAACCAATGTTCATAAGGATTCTCAACTTGGGAATGTGTTAGTTAGTCCTGTGTTAAAATGAGCCGTGACCTGTTGCATTGTTGCTCTTCTGCCATTATTGATGAGTCATCTCAGATATGCCGGGAATGTTCATTTAGGGAGGTTGGACAGTCAGACAGCTCATGAAACCCACGTTCCTCAGGACTCTCCACTGGGAGACGAGTTTAGCAACTCCTGTATTGAACTGGGCTGTGAGCTGTTGCACTGTTGCCCTTGTGCTACTATTGATGAGCCATTTGAGATATGCCAGGCACGAATATTTAGAAAGGCTGCATGACCGAAAAGCTTGTATACCCATTAAATTTATGTCCCTCTGGATTTTTCACTGGGAGATGTATTTAGCTCGTCCTGTGTTGAAAGCCATGAACTGTTGCCCTATTGCCCTGTTGAACTGAGACGTGAGCTGTTACACTGTTGCCCTCTTGCCATTATCGACCAGCCATCTGAGACGTGCCAGGCGGCCATTGAAGGATGGAGGCTGTACATTTTCAGTGCCCCATGAAACCAAAGTTTCTAAGGATCCACAGGTACACATGTTTGGCACATAGTATGTTGGAATGAGCTATGGGCTATTGCAGGGTTGACCTGCCACAATTGACAAGCCATCTGACATGTGTACATCGGTCATCAAGGCTGGATAGTTCCCATATACTATGAAACCCATTTTCCTAAGGATCCACTAGGAGATCTGTTAGCACGTCCTGCACTGAATTGAGCTGTGAGCCCTTGCAATGTTGCTCTTCTGCCACAATTGACTAGTAGACCATCTGAAATGTGCCGGGCAGTCATCGAGGGAGGCTGGAAGGCTGTGCGGCTCACATACGCCATGAAAGCTGTGTTCCTAAGGATACACTGGGAGATATGTTTAGCATGTCCTGTATAGAATTGAAGCATGAACTGCTGGATTGTTGCCCTTCTGCCACTTTCGTCGAGCCATCTCAGATGCACCAGTCACGACCATCAAGGGAGACTGAACGGCCAGTAGTTTGTCTTTTGCCGACCATGACAGCTTCATTCCTCAATCAATCATTGTGGATACACTGGACACAGTTGATGGTGGGTGTCTGTAAACCTCCACCACTAAACCGAAATTTCTATCACTCAAATGTTTGCAATTCTATGGGACCAAAACTACGTTGGTCATCAGTCCCTAGTCTTACAGACTACTTAAACTAAGTTAAACTAACTTAAGGATAACACACACATCTACTCCCGAGGGAGGATTCGAACCCTCGACGCGGGAGGCCGCGCGATCCGTAACGTTGCGCTCCAGACAGCTCGGCTACTCCCGCGCGGCTCCTATCATTCAGTCACCGACTTACAGGGTCTCCAGGAAAGGACTCACTGATTTCAAAATTAAATATCTCGAAAACAAAGATCGATAGAGGAATTCAGTAAACGGTACGTTTATTGTGAAAGCTGTAAGACGTTTATACAGCAGTTTGAAATAATAGTTACAAAAGCTGCTAACAGATGGCGCTGTAATCGCCATACATAATGCCTAGTGTAAATAGTGATCCGAAGCCCAGAGCGATCAGTTCCATTATTGAAAGGTTAGCGTACCGAAGGAATAGATTAAAACCATGTACTCCATTGAACAACGAGGTTTTCTGGTGCTAGAGTACCACAGGTTAGAAGAGAGTCCTACGGCAACAAGGCGAAGTTTTCAGGCACGATTTAATGTTCCAAAAGGACCCGATGCGAAAACCATTCGTACGCTCTTCGCAAAATTTCAACGAATAGCCAGCGTAACTGGTGATCTAGTGGGGTATGTTGGCCGCAAGCAAATCGCAGTTACGTCTGAAAACATCGCCACAGTTTCTGGAATTATTCAGCGAAATGCAGTGTCATACGTCCGTAGAATTGCATCTGAGTTTGGTTTGAAGCGTTCCAGCACGCAGAAAATACTGAGTAAGAGCCTACACATGTTTCCATTCAAAATTCAAACGCACCGTACGAGCTGTGCAACAAAGGGTTGCCTTTGCTAATCAGATGCTCACAATGATTGATAGTGAAGGATTTGATGTTGGCTGCAACTGGTTTACAGATGAAGCACACGTCCACCTGAATGCATACGTGAATACGCAGAACTGGCGATTTTGGGGTTCCGAAAAGCCATATTGGTGTGAAGCGAAACCCCTGTATATCCCAAATTTACTGGTGCAGGCATTGTTTTTTTTTCTTTTTTTTTTTTTCTTTTTTGTGAGGCACAGTGAAAGACATGGTCTACCCGAAGCATCCCGCCACGCTAGACGAGCTTAAAACGGCGATCTTTGTGGCATGTGAATCCATTTCGGTTGAGACACTACGAAATATGATGGCGAATTTCATTCTTCGTTTGCGCTACCTCTGTAGTGCCAATTAGTGAACATTTTGAAAACATTGTGATCTGATTGTTTGCAAAAAGTGTTTTCATACGATTATTTCACTTATGTATGCTGATAGGAGCTGTACAGCGTACAGCGCCATCTGTTAGCAGCTTTTGTAACTATTATTTCAAACTGCTGTATAAACGTCTTACAGCTTTCACAATAAACATACCGTTTACTGCATTCCTCTATCGATCTTTGTTTTCGAGATATTTAATTTTGAAATCAGGGAGCCCTTTTCTGGACCCCCTTTACATACTGCGTTCGAACGACTTCAGATCAAAACGACGTTGCACGATACATACGTATCATGCAAGATCACCATTCAGAAGTTCCCCAGTTCAATTGAACGCTGTACAGGGGGCGTCAGAGGCACAAACAACACACCTGTACTATCCGTAACCCGCTTTCCCAAATCAAATGTTCAAATGTTTGTAGAACTTATGGGACTTAACTATGGGTCATCAGTCCCTAAGCTTACAAACTACTTAAGAACTAGCTAAGACTAAGGACGGCACAAATATGCATGCCCGAGGGGGGATTCGAACCCCCGACCGTAGTGGCCGTGCAGACCGTGACTGGAGCGCCTCAGTCCCCTCGGCCACCGCGGCCGGCCCGCTTTCCCATGACAGTTGCTAATTCGAAGCATTTCTCCGCTTGACACACCAGTCCGGTCTTTTGTGTTTTTGGCACGGCCATGACGAATAGCGGCCTGCAGTGACTTTATGATCTGCGAGGGCGCCTGGACGGTGGGGGGTGGTTTCGTGAGGCGGTAGACAACGGCGTGGCGCTGACTTATCGCGGCGGCGCTTTTCATGGCTGCCGGCAACACAGGGCCCTGAGTGCCGCCATGGCATCGATCAGCTTATTTATTATGCAGCAGCGCTAGCGCCGGCAGAGCACGCAACGGCCGCGCGCCCTGCACCTGCACCTGGCCACCTGCCGGTCACGTGCTCCCCCCCCCCCCCACCACCACCACCACCACCATCCCACCCCAAGTCTGAGTTGTTCCTCCGCTCCAGCTGACGTAGTCCTGAAAAACCCCGCCGCCTGTCGCCATCATTTCACCAGCCACATACGTAGATGGTCTCCTAGCGAAATAAATTATTCAGCTGGCGCTTTTTTCTGGATTTTATTTCCATTTTATTACGTTCTTACTATTACGACGAGAGCTCGAAACGGGAACACATAGCAGTAAATCCTACATATACCTGTATTTACATTCCAAAAGATTACAACCTTTCGCAGTACATTGTCACTGATAGAACAGAACCAACAATGGTGTAGGCCTACTTCATAAACAGTATATCATAAAAATTCGTCGACAACGTTTCAGTAAATAAAAAGATCCACATATTTCTGCGACGGAAAGTTCAAATACATCCTGGTAAGCTCACCGGAAAAAACACAGGAGTCTATAAAGTTATGATGCAGTTTTAAGCGGTGATAGAAAGGCAATGAAACAAGACTAACACCTAAAGCTACACCAAATGAAAGAAAAACTTTGCAATTAATGTTACATTATTTTTATTGTTGTGCGCGCGGAAATAATGACGCAGCAATGAAATGAAGCTGCAGCAGTTAAGGCGCAGACTTAAGTTCAGTGTGTCCTGTGGATTGCTAAATTTGAATCCGTGACACGTGGATATCGTTGTGGGCACAATGAAGTCCAGACTCATGGAAATGACAGGCAGTGTCAGGACCGTCCGTATGTTTTGATAAAGATAACAATAAAGTACTCCATTTTATAGGCTACTCCGGCGGAGGGGTAAAACATATATAAGTTGGAGTTGTAAACAGTGATGTAGGACGGGTGGTGAGAGAGAAAGGAAGCAATGAGTCTGACATAATTAATGGGAAGGGCATTGGTTTGGAGTTAGAAAAGGAGACCTGAATGTCACATACGTCATAAGCTTTCTTTATATGAAGGGAAACGAAAATATCTACATCGATACTCTACAAATCACATTTAAGTACCTGGCAAAGGGTTCATTTACCACTTTCTCTACCGTTCCATTATCTAATAGCGTGCGGGAAGAAAGAACACCTACATCGTTCCGTTTTCGATCTGATAGCGCAGCTCCAGGAGTTAAACTGGACGTAGAGGAGGTTGGTGAGCCGAACGATCCTTCCTTCTCATAGGCTCAGAAGGAAGATCAGAAGCCACACTGGAAGAGGGGGAGGAATTGGTGTTGACGGACATGCTGATGAATGTGGCAGGACAGGATGGTTTCCAGGACCTTGCCGAACACTGAGATGAGGATGATAGGATGAAATTTCGGAAAGGGGATTGTTAGGTTCGGGGAACATTTGATTGCAGGACGTTTTCCTAAAGTCGGGGAAAAAATGGTGTACAGAATGACAGTGTACAGGGAGGCAATGACTGTATAGAAGGAGAGGGGGGCAGGCACAGAATTGCTGGTAGATCAGGCACTGATTCGTTTCGTGCAGAGTGTTATTTGAATGTCAAGGGCAGAGATTGGATGGTTTAATTTGGAAGGGGAGAGACGTGGTCCAAATACTGGAAATTGGGGGCGAGCAGGGGCCAGAGGTGTCAGTGCACTTATGGACATCAGGAAAGAGGGAGTAGTCAAATGGAGAATTATCGGGAATGGGAAAGATGGCAGAGAGGTGGAGGTGAAATAATCTTCCCTACTGGCGTTGTCAGGTAAAGGATGGTCATCATGAAAGAAAGGTTAGTTGGGAGCGGAGTGACTGCTATTAAAGCGGTGGAAGGTGTGCCAGTACTTGGAGGAATTATTGCCGGGGGGGGGGGGGGGTGAGTCATTATGACGGGTGCATGCTTGGTGCCAGGTTCAGAGGAGTGTATCCTGGATTATGAAGAAAGGAATGGTACAGGCGTGAAATTCATGTAGGGCGTCCTGTGGAGCAATGATGTGGGTGGACAGGTCTGGTTGGGCTGTGAGCTTGCACAACATCAGCAATGGCCCCGTCTAGGAAGGAAGAGGCGTAGTCAATTTCGGTGTGAGTTTGGAGGGGGAGAGTGTGGCTGGCGACCGAGGCAGCTGTGGAATGCCAGTAGACATCCCAGTTAGCGCAGGAAGGGGAGAATGTCAAGGAGTGCAGGCAGGGCGAGGGTAGTGGTCGATGGTGAGGAGTACTAGGGCGTGATCATCGTCAATGTGGTGCAATGTATTCGCCTCAAGGCAGCCAAGGAGGTTGAGAGACGCCAAGACGGCGTTGGGAGTGGTGCTACTTTCTGGGTTGGTGGGATGTGGGAGCGGTATGAGGTCACCCCAGAACGAGATGGTGGCAGACAAAGTCATCAGAGTCGGCAGGGGAGAGATCGACATGGGAGAAGAAATAATAGGTGAGGATGTTGGTAGTACAGACATATATACTGGCAAGGGTGATGGTGAGAGAGGGGAGAAAGAGGCTGAGGATGAGTTGTTTGGTGGGATTATTTAGTTATTTTGACCACACAAGGTGGGGATGGAGGTGGCCAATTGCCACCCTGAGTAACAGGTGTGGGGTCATTGGTGTGGTGGAGGAGGTAGGGAGAGGTGTTGATGGGATAATGGGGTTGCAGGACAGTTTCATTTAAGAGAATGTCACCCACACAGTGGTGGGAGAGGGTGTGCATGAGAAGCTTTTTGATGGCAGGGAGGGAGCGAACGTTATGGTAGAAGAGAGTGTAGGATGTACATGCCATGGGTAGCTGTGTGGGGAAAGGTGGTGGAGACAGTAAAAAGGTTAAAGGTGTGCTTTAAACAAGGATAAATTGCCGGAAGATGGTGAAATGGGAATGATTGCCAGAGAAGGCAGCAAAGGTTTCCAATAGAAAGACAGTATGGGTAGCAAGGGCGATTTGCTTAAGGGTGTGGGGTCACTGTAAACGATAGATATTTTGAAGGATGGTGGTAATGAATCCAACTACATCCTCCTCCATGGGATGTGGTCGCAGGAAGTTGTTATCATGCGTCATTTCGTTGATGGAACAGACAGGGTCGTTCAGTTCGGGGGAGGTGAGGGAAAAATGAATTTACACTTATAGGAGTCGGTGGGATGGGGGGCTGTCACAGGTGTTACAACCTGGGTGGAGAGGCAAGGTTGGGACATTGTTTTAGGTAATGAGAGGACTTGCAATGGGGACAGGTTGTGGCAGTTATGGGTAAGGTTTAGATTCTATAAAAACCCACATCAAGTAGGTGGGACTGGAGGAATTGTGGATCCAGTTGGCCCAACACCTCCTCCTCCATGATCACTGGGCTACGTTTGGTGAAAATGGCAGTGAGGGAGGACGGGTGGTGGGGAAGTGTGGGGCTGGCAGGGATGCAGGGAAAGCACTGGAGCACATTGTTATAGAAAGTGGGGTTGGGGGATGTGATTGGGACAAAGTCCTTGTGAGGAATGAGTTGGACAATGGCGGCAGTGGAAAAATATTTGAGGAGTTTGATAGATGATGTGTGATTTTCTAGGAACCTGGGATCACACCAGGTCAAGAAGTAGGTATTGATATGGGTGGGGGATGGAGGAATGGGATTGGGGTATCAAGTGGATAGAGCAGTGATTTTGAGGGGGGGAGCTTTCTTTTGTGTGGTAGAGGAGTTTTGGTGACTGTAGAGGAGGAGGGAGGCCGTGGGATTGGTTGGATACAGATGTGGCAGGGAATGAAGGCCAATTGCAGCAATGGTGATGATTGTGACTGTGGCTTGTCAACCATCATGGCACAGTAGTGAGACATGGGGCCAGGAGTGCGAGAGGTATATTCCTGGGGATCAGAGTGAGAAGTATTGGAGGAAGACAAGGGGGGATGACTTGGGAGGAGGGGGAGATGACAACAGGGTCTGGAATTGTGATGAAGGGGTGGTATAAAGCATTGAGGTGGTGGTGGCCGGAATATTGTCCATAATGAATGATGGGGATGAGGTACTAAAAGTGAATGATGGGAATGAGGTACTGAAAGTGAAAAGAAGAGAAAGTAGTAGACATGCTTATCTCCCTAGCAGGAGAACAGTAGTGGATGTGATGGGTTAGTGATGGTGGGGGGGGGGGGGGAGACAACTGTTTCCAACTTTCACTGAGGGCATTTTGGGATTTGCAGCCTCCTGATGGTACGGGCTGGGTGGAGGAAGTGGAAAACACGTTACAGTGAACTCTGGTGGAGTGAATTTGAACTTTTCATAGCCATAGGTTTGTCACCAGATGGCTCACAGATCGCATGCAAGTGAGTGAAATCGTAATTAACATTATAAGTAATAGCACAACTATGATGCCTACCTGTGGCAATAGATAAGACTTTCTTTACATCCCATCCTCCCCCATGATGATGATTCTGTCGGGTACTTTTGGTCGTTAGACCCCAGTTGGGATCAAGTTTGTCCTGCCTGGTGCAAGTCTTTAGGTGACGCCACTGGGACAACTTGCATATTGGTGACGATGAAATGATTAAGAGGACAACACAACACCCAATCCCCAAGTGGATAAAATTCCCACTCCACCAGGAACCGACCTCAGGCACCCCTGTGTGGGATCCCCCCACACTGTCCACTGGACCATAAACCATAGACATTGTCAAGAAGGGGTGGCTTCTGTGCCTCAATGATATGGGCAGATAGGATGCAGGTGCAACCACAGCAGAGGGGTATCTGGGGAGAGGGGCAACAGCCTTTCCGGTAGTTGCTGGTGCAATAGTCTAGATGATTCACTGAGCTGGCCGTGTAACATCTGCTAATATGGTCTCGCCATATAGTATCTATCAATGGCGAGTCGTATCTCATATTTTAGCCAGTCAATGGACTATCGATGTAAATAGCAATATGGACCCCTAAGATGAAGATAATATAATTTCGAAATCGACACGATAATATAATAATGGGTATATGAACGTCATAAATAGCTAAAGTTCAGTGGCAAGTTCCAAACGTATACAAGGTGCTTAAAATTTGTACCATCTTGAAAGGAGGTTTTGGCGAATGACAAGTGCTAGACCACTGTAAATTGTGACCAGGTTGTAGTTCGCTGCCTCTTGAAGTTCTCGTAGATCGCCGCTCTCTGTAACGACTGGCTGAAATTTCATGGGGTAGAACTAGTCCACTACAGATAATGTAGGCGACACGTGGAATTCTTTTTCACTGACACTTTAATGATTCATTAGTGCCCAATTGTCCCCATTTATGGCCAGCGTACGTCTCATAATAACAATCACTACAACCCAGTACGAACATTCCACACGTCAATAATACAATTTTTCACAGTTCGTGTATGGAATACAAAAGTTCGAGGTGTACATTTAATGTGGCACGAATATTAATAATGAATTCACAGTAAATATAGATACACTTTCTACATGACTAACACTGAAGAACTTTTACGTAATTGTTCAAATTAGAGTTCAGAGTGATGCGGGCTGTGCCTCCTATCAAAGACGAAACACGACTCCTTCCTGGCGTGGATTGTGCTTTCGATCAAGGATGAACCAATACTCGTTCACATGTCGCGAAAGCAACCTATTTATAATAGTTTAACAAAATGACGTATTTTTAATTAGGTACATTAAACTCATTATAATGGAAAAGTAAACAATTACCTGTTCCTGGGTACAGTAAAAGGTAGCGTAAATAATACTGAATAAATTGATATACAAATCTCTGTGCTATTAATATTGCTTCACCTTCAAGTACATTAAAATATGTTATTAAAAAATTACTTCGGAATAAACTAATAAGGGCACAACTTTCCTAACATTACTTGTGAAACATAATAATACCTACTGTAATATTATAAGAAAAGAATTTACTTAGTTTTATCAGAGACACTAATTTCTCTAATATATGACCTACAACAATACGTCTGTTGCATGAGCTAATTAATAATTGCTAATTGAACAAACTTCTGCGACGTCAAATAAAAGAAAATAACTTGAGCTAGTTACGTTAGAAAATAAGAATAACAAAAGTGTTGCAAAAGCAAATGATAATAAACTAACAACATTCGTACCTATTACCGGGTGATCAAAAAGTCAATATAAATTTGAAAACTTAATAAATCACGGAATAATGTAGATAAGTAAAAATTGACACACATGCTTGGAATGACATGGGATTTTACTAGAACAAAAAAAAAAGTTCAAAAAAAAAAAGATCTCTTGCGTCGTTTGGTGATGATCGTGTGCTCAACCGTCACTTTCGTCATGCTTGGCCTCCCAGGTCCCCTGACCTCAGTCAGTGCGATTATTGGTTTTGGGGTTACTGGAAGTTCCAAGTATATCGTGATCGACAGACATCTCTAGGGATGCTGAAAGACAACACCCGATGTCAATGTCTCACCATAACTCCGGACATGCTTTACAGTGCTGTTCGCAACATTATTCCTCGACTAAAGCTGTTGTTGAGGAATGATGGTGACCATATTGAGCATTTCTTGTAAAGAACATCATATTTGCTTTGTCTTAATTTGTTGTACTAATTACTGCTTTTCTGATCAGATGAAGCGGCATCCGTCGGACGTTTTTGAACTTTTTTTTTCTGATGAAACCCCATGTCATTCCAAGCATGTGCCTCAATTTCTATCTCTCTATCTACATTTTTTCGTGATTCATTAAGTTTTCAAATTTATACTGACTTTTTGATCACCCGGTATTATGCAACACTGGTATGGGGAGGTTCAGTAATGCAAGCAGATGGGGAAAAAATACGAACATGCTTCGTTATAAAGTGTATTCCCAATAAGCATTCAATGTAATTGTGAAAAGTTTACGGGTCCATTAAAAACCAACTTGATTCAGTATCAATATATACATGCGTTACAACTCGTTCTTACGTACCAAACTACGTGTTCCTTAGGACACTATCTAGTTTCGATATATGGAAACGTTCACCAAATAAAACAGGTGCACGTTTCAGGTGACTCAACCAGTGTAACGATGTGTTACAGCGACTGAAAAGAAGTACAAGTCTAAAATCTTTAAATAATTTGTAATTACACTGTAAAAGCAGAGATAAGATGCAAAAAGGTAGAGTTAGCTGCAGAGTTTCCACATTTTGTTCATTTTTAAGAGACGGAGCGTGCCATCGGCTCGTTACTGGCGTGCCTTTACTGGTGCAATTAAAGTTAACGAAAACCTTGGGCCGCTGATGAAGGAGAAACATTTTCCGCGGTGCTGGTAATAAGTTCTGCTTGCAAATGAGCGCGCAAACGAAGCTAGCGTGCGGCGCCCAGCCATGGCGTGCTGCATGGCGTGCCGGTGTGGCGGCGAGGTACAGCGCTGAGCGGGCGACCCAGGAGGGAAAGGCACCGGCCAAGCATTTCTGCTGACCATGGCTGTTGTGTCGCAGACTGTCATCTTATTCTCTGCTTGCTGTCGACCTGCAGGGTGGCAGAAACAAATCGTGGAAAACAGGAAGTCAATTTCCCCCTTAGGTCAACACTGAGGTAATCGTGTTGGTGATGTGAGGCACTATACGCGACGCACCTAAGGCGTGCATGGGCACACATGCTGCAACGCTCCAAACGTTTTTGTTATGGTCTTCAGTGCGGAGACTGGTTTGATGCAGTTAGCTCTCCACCCTACTCTATCCTCAGCAAACCTCTTAAAAGCTGTGTGTGTGTGTGTGTGTGTGTGTGTGTGTGTGTGTGTGTATTGTGGATGTTGAACCTATCGTTAAATCAGACAACAAATTGTTCTTTAACACAGCAATTTGGTTTAATTATGGCCCTGATATTGATGTATATACTATTAAATAAGAAACAGTGCATTAAACTAATTATGTGCGCAACGGATCTTTTAACAAAACAACTGTGGCAAGTCACCATATGAAACAGACACTGACTATACTCAAAATATTTGACTGCGAGAAAGATAATAAAAAACCACAAACCACTTTCTTAATGTTTGACTGCGAGAATTTTATGCAGATCAGTACCTGATTATTGAAATTTAGTATCATAATCAATTAACTGTAGTGTTGCATGAAAATCATTTACTATGGCACAAATAACGAAATCTGTTCAACAAGATTACCAAATAAATACTGCACTTTAAATCCACAAATAACTAATTATCAAATGAAGGAAGTGGGTTAATCTTCTAACTACGTAAATGAAACAGGAAAGAAAGGTCAACTTCGTTACTTATAATTAATAATCACCATTACATTACCTACATAATACAACTTTTTGACATCAAATGCAATTACCTTCATTCCAGCGGTGATAGTAATAAAAAATACAATATATATATTCCAAATACAATCAAATCAACTTGCTGGCACAACAGCCTCTGCTCTACATCGAAGCCATACACACAACTCAACCGCTCCCTAAGAGCGCTAAACCACAAGTCCCACTCACTCTCTGCGCGAGCTACAATGCTATGCGATACATGATCTTTGCCAAAGATGAAACTTCACAGAGTTAAATACACATATCGATAAACACAGTAGAAGCAATATTATACATTTTCTTGCAAGCAAGTTACTCGTCACAGAACAGGAGGCAGAATATTATACATTTTCTTACAAAAATATTTTTATGGACAGGTTTCACTCTTCATCTCCTCATAAAAAAGGCAACCCACAGCCATCTGAATCTGCTTACTATATTCGTGTCTTGGTCTTCCTCTGCGAATTTTCTCCAAATACTTCCCTCCAATGCTAAATTTACGATTCCTTGATATCTAAGAATGTGTCCTACCAATCGATCCCTTCATTTAGTCAAGGTATGCCAAAAATTCCTTTTCTCCCCAATTCTGTTCAGTAGCTCTTTATTAGTTACGCGATCTACCCACCTAATCTTCAGCTTTCTTCTATAGCACCACGATCCAAAAAAACCTATCCTCTTCCTGTCTAAACTATTTATCGTCCAAGTTTTCCTCCCGAACAAGGCAACACTTTACAAAAATGTCTTCAGAAAGGACTTCCTTACACTTAAATTAATATTCGATGTTAGCAAATCTCTCTTTTCAAAAACGCTTTTCTTTCCATTGTCATTCTGCATTTTATATCCTCTGTACTGAGACCTTCGTGTTATTTTACAATGCGGGAGGCCGTTCCCCGTCGGTAAATCGAATCCCCCTCGGGCATGGATGTCGTCTTTAGTATAAGGTAGTTCATAAGTAGTTTGCAAGTTTAGGGACTGATGACCCCGCAGTTAAGTCCCTTAAGCTTAACAAACATTTAAACTTTTTTTTTTAATTATTATTTTACTGCCTACGTAACAAAACTCATCTACCACCTTTATAGTTTAGTTACGTAATCTAATTCCTTTAGCATCGCCTGATTTTTTAAGACTGCATTCCATTACCTATTTTTGCTCTTGTTAATGATCATCTTATACACTCCTTCCGTTCAATTCCGTTCATTCCGTTCAATTGCCCTTCCAAGTCCTTTGTTGTCTATGACGAAATTACAATGTCATCAGTAAAACGCAATGATTTTAATTCTTCACTCTGAACTCTAATTCCTTCTCCGAATTTCTCTTTGCTTTTCTTCACAGCTTGCTCAGTGCACAAATTAAAAAAGAATGGGTAAAGGCTACAACCCTGTCTTACTACCTTCCCAACCGCTGCGTCCCTTCATGCCTTTCAGTTCTAATAACAGCTGTTTGGTTAATGTACAATTTGTAAATA
This sequence comes from Locusta migratoria, assembly GCA_026315105.1. Taxonomy (NCBI): domain Eukaryota; kingdom Metazoa; phylum Arthropoda; class Insecta; order Orthoptera; family Acrididae; genus Locusta; species Locusta migratoria. The sequence goes on from CM048744.1 coordinate 909,682,916, forward strand.
ACCATCCGTTCTCTATATTTTATCCCTGCTATCTTCAGAATTTGAAAGAGTGTATTCCAATCAACATTGTCTAAATCTTTATTCAAATCTATAAAAGCTAGAAATGTAGATTTACGTTTCCATAATATATCTTCTCAGTCGTATGGTGAGTATTGACTCCCGTGTTTCTACATTTCTCCTAAATTCGAACTGATCTTCCCCGAGGTCAGCATCTGTCAGTCTTTCCATCTTTCTGTAAATAATTCGCGATAAAATCTTGCAACCATGACTTATTAAACTGTTGGTTCTGTAATTTCCGCACCTGTCTGTGCCTGATTGCTTTGGGTTGGGGATTGTTACATCTTAGGAATGCCTACGGCTAATATGCCCATTCTCTCTAGACTGTAATATTTTGAGAAACTCGATGGGCTACCTAATCTCTTGCAAAGTCTTTCATTCAAATCAAAAATTTCTTAACGTCACTGTTCTTACTTATTAATTAATTGCTTTTATTTTGTTACTAACTGCAAAACCCGGCATTGCGCGAGTGTATATTTCTCCAGTCTTATATTAGTAAAGAAAATAAAAGAAACGGAAAAAGATTTGATGAATTCATGAAAACAGCTTACAAAAAATGAAATAGCGAATGCACAAATTTGTACAAGAAAGAAATGTTCAAATGTTTGTACAGCTTATGGGACTTAACTACGGGGTCATTAGTCCCTAAACTTACAAACTACTTATGAACTAGCGAATACTAAGGACGGCACAAATATCCATGCCCGAGGGGGGGATTCGAACCCCCGACCGTAGTGGCCGCACAGACCGTGACTGGAGCGCCTCAGTTCCCTCGGCCACCGCGGCCGGCTACAAGAAAGACAGTAATCGAAATACAATTTATATGCAACATTCATTTTATTTTGCAGGTATATAGTCGTTGCTATTTTCTCAAACACAAACATTTTGAACCAGGGGTTGTGTGTAAAGAAAACAGCAACCAACCACATTTGATTATGCTACTTATTTGTGAAATAGCGCCGTTACCAGTTTCAAACCTTCCAGTTCATCATCAGACGGCTTTTCATGTCCACATACATTTTTTGTCATACAGATTTCGATTATGCATATAATTTTTCCTTGTCGCGATAAGTTTTTGGTTATGTGATGGCCTTCAATACAAAAAGGTGATGGAAATAACTTACTTGGACGTAATTATGACTAATGATTTAGAGACATGTTGTAAACGTAGCTGCCAAAATTGCTCCTTCCTACTATATGGGACAAACTGGGAGAAGCTTTGATGTTCTTTTAAACAACGTTTAGATGCTATATGCCTGGGATTCCCATCAAAATCTGCATTTGCCATGCACACAACGCATAGCATAAAATAAAAAGCATTGAAGAGCACATCCAGAAACTGCATTATGTGGATAAAGACAGGAATATGAATTTTCTAGAAGAGATAGAGGTACATATGCATAATCATTTTACAAAATTTCACTCTGTTCCTTTCGATTTTAGAAGATAAATAATAAACACTGCTCCTTTTGGCACATGCATCATTGCAATACAGACATAAAATAAATGATAACACTCAAGTGCACAACAGGACAAACATTAAATTTATCTGCCGTTCAATTAAGCAGCATGATACATACTTTTATAACATTCAAATATTTGAAGTATTTTATCCATTTCAGCAACTGTTCAGGTTATAAATTAATAAAATGCAGCCGGCCGCGGTGGCCGAGGGGACTGCGGCGTGCCAGTCACGTTCTGCACGGCCACTACGGTCGGGGGTTCGAATCCCCCCTCAGGCATGTATATTTGTGCCGTCCTTAGTGTTAGTTAGTTCATAAGTAGTTTGTAAGTTTAGGGACTGATGACCCCGTAGTTAAGTCCCATAAGCTTCACAAACATTTGAATATTTTTTGAATAAAATGCAGCAACCAGTTGCTTCTGATTATTATTTTTGACGACCGGTTACGGGCGCTTGAGTGCCCTTCTTCTGGTTTATTTTAGTATTGTTACTTAATCTGCATAATCGAAATGTAGATGACAAAAAATTTATGTGGACGTGAACAGCCGTCTGATGATAATAATAATAATAATATTGTATGTCCCTAGACTACCCCAGTTATCCAACCGGGAAAGGAGACCTACAGCTTAACGGAAACAGAACCACGTGTCGTTTTTGGCGACTTCTCACACCGCTGAGAAGTGAAGGCTGAGTTGAAACGCAGACTGAAAAATCCGTGATACGACCGGGAATAGAACCCGCGACCCTTCGGTTTCCAGTTGCGAATATTATTCACAGTAAAGAAGTAATAGATAAAACCTGATACGTGATGGACCTGTTTTCCATGAACGTTCTACATCTACATTTACGTTATTCTTTATGTCCTCATACCTCATGAACTATATGTCGCCCTGTGATATAAATTCGGAAGAACGTTCAGTTGTATATGTGTATACTGTCTGTAAAATTTCTCGCGAATACAATTAGTAGTGTGGAAATGCTATAAAATGTAACGTAAGACGGCCGCGCGGGATGGAAACGCGGAAACCATGCGACAATAATGTCATACTTCTTAACTTTAATTTTGATCAATTATGTAAAAGTTCTTCAATGTTAGGCGTACACGAACTTTGTAAATTCGTATTATTGATGTGTGGAATGTGCGTACCTGGTCATAATGGTTGGAATTAATGACACTTGTAAGCTGGCCATAAATGGGGGACAACTGGGCGTTTATGAATCATTCAAAGTTTCAAAGAACTGCAATTCTTTGTGTTGCCTACGTTATTTGCAGTGAATTAGTTTTAGCCGCATGAGATTTCAGCCAGCCGCTACCGAGAGGAACGATCTTCGACAACATTGAGAATCGTCGATCTACGACCAGGTCATGGCACAATGTGTCGGTAGAAACTGAACAAGTCGCCTCATCTTCTTCAGATGATTGAAAGGCCGAAGTGAAGCAGTCGAAAGTAGACGGCTATTACTTTCTAGTGCATTACAATATTAAGGTCGTCAAGCTATTCCTTTATCGATGTTCATGCGACCAGTCTTCAGCATCTGGCAAGACGTTTAAATTTATTACTTTTTATCTACTAACTCTGTTCGCAACGTATACTGCAGACAGTAAATACATACATCATTGAATGTATCTGCAAATTTATGTCAATGTGCTGCACATCTTTGAAGAAATATTGCGTCATATGCTTATATACACGTCAGAAACCGATTCCAATTTCGTGCTGTTGAACTGCAGCATCAAGCGTAATTTTTAAATTTATTATGTTTTTATATTTTCCAGGAATTAACCATATGTATCACTGAATATAAATGCGCGATTATAGCATGATACGACACATAGTCCAGGAGGAATTTCGTCATAGGCAGAAATATATAAAAAAGTATCTTTTGCTTAAAATGAAGGGCAAATTACTCCATTTACATCCGGTGTCTGATAATGACAGCACTGAGCAATACCATTACAAACTATTTCTTAACTTTCTTTATCATATGCTTAAAGATAAATGTTATCAAATTAACTCATTTGTAATGTAAACAGACGTTTGAAGTAGTTTTGTACAAGAAATATCAATTCTTCGAGGGGATCGAGGGTTTCAGTGTTATATTAGTAATGGAACTGTACACGCAAGGAGTCCCAAGAAATGGTTGCATACATGTGCTCGAGAACTACACTTAAAGAAGATTACAGTCCATAAAGATTTAAAGATACGTGTTCCATTTTACAGGTTACAGACTGAAGCTGTTACAAGCTATTCCTCAATATGATAGTACCGAACGATTTGAATTCGCTTCACAAGATTGACAACAATGAACAATTCTTAATAATGATAGTGTTTGGCGATGACATATTCCATGCGCGTGTCACATTCATCGCTATAATGTCAAAATATGGGCTGCTGAAAATCCTCTTACCTACAATAACAACATAATTTTCCTAAGGCGAACGTTGGGTGTGCCATATTGCTTTGCGGAGAAAAACTGTGGCGTCAAACAACTAACTACAGATTTTGTATTTAGTGCCACAAATTCAAGATGAAGGTGAAGGTGTCATCTTCCAGCAAGACGGCGCTACTCCATACAACGCCAGAATTGTTCGTGAGCTTCTGGATACATTTCCCCAGCGACGCATAAAAAGGCGTGGATTTAAGGCATGGCCTCCACGATCCCCGGACTTGAGGCACCTGAAAGTTTTCTTGTTGTGTTTTATGAAGCAACGGGTGTACAGTGTTCATATCAACGATACTGACCATTTATAGACCTGATCACTTGATGTCCTTCAACATATGTGGAATAAACCAGAACATCGTTTAAGCTGGGTTTATACTATCAAGTTACTTGCAGAAATTATTGCTGCGAGGTATTGTGATTCACTTTGCTGCTGTGTTTACACAGCACTCGCAAGAAGTAAGCAAGAACCTTCCGCGATTACTTTGACAAGTAACTTGCAGCAATAACTTGCAGACGCGGTTCACCTGTACTTTCAGTGAGAGTAAGTAAAATGACGTATAGGTAAGTTATTTATGTGTAGCTCTTTTAATTATTACGAAGAACATGAAAAAGAGAAATATTTCTGTATGAGCAGATACTTAGAAAGCCTCAGTACGGAATCTACAATAATTTGTTGCTAGAACTGAGATTCGAGAACATTAGCTATGAAAACGTATCAAAACAGGACACATGTCATACAGTTATTTCAGCCAAGGAACGGTTGCCATGCTACATTCTGAAAAGTACTTCTTATTTTACCATTATTCTCTCAGTTTGTGCGAAAATTCCGTCTTTATATTACTCTTCTTCCTAGAAACGTCCTTCACAGCTTTATTTAGCAGAAATTCCGTTGAGTTTATTGTGATATTTATTGCTATAAATACTTGTTTTCTTTATTCCTTATTTAAAAACATTGTACACATTCTATATTTCAGGGAAGTGATCCAAAGCTGCAGTTAATGTTTGATATCTTGCTTTCTTCATTCTTGTTTATCCTCCAATTCTGGTATTTCTTAACATATAGATATAGTACGTGGGATGGTTGTCTGAAATTAATCTTTTCATTTAATAAAAGGTTAAGTATGTGTTAATGCAGACGACATATTACAAAAACTTGCGTCTTCAACTTGCAGACAATAGAAATGAATCCTAAAAGCTGCAGGTAACTTACAAAAGCTTCTCGCACATTTTTCACACTGAAAGTCGCATACTTGGAGCAAGTCACTTGTCCAATAAATTGCAACGACCGCAAGTCGACTTGGTGATATGTTTACATTCACAAGTTCAGCAAGTTTCTACTTACAAGTAGATTGTAGCAATAACTTGCTAGTGTAAACCAGGCCTTAGATGTGTGTAGAGCGACAAATGGAAGCCACGTCTAATTACACTGAAAAGATATGCAAACTTAGAGAGTTTTCCTTTCATTGATGGTTTCACATTTTTGCCTTATTTCGTTGCTTTTGTCACCGGTTAAAACTACATCCTGACTTCATGGACCTTCTGTCCAGTGCTTGGCTACTAGTGCGTGTCTGGTGTGACAACTGCCGATATTTGCTGAACTTCGGAGGCATCATCGTACGCATCTTATACATCTACACCTCGTGGTGTGTGACGGAGGGTACTTTGTGTCCCATTGTCCCTTCCTCCTATTCCCATCGAGTTTGGTTCGCGGGAAGAGTGATGGCCTGTATGCCTTCGTGTAGACCCTAATCTCCCTGATCTAATCCTTTTGGTCGCTTCGCAGCAGTAAGCAATACATTGGTTCACTTTTCATGAAACGTACTCTCGGAACTTTCATTGAAGCCCGTACCACTATACAGGACGTCTCTCTTCCAACGTTTGGTACTGGAGATTCCTAATCATCTCTTACAGAAGGATGGAAAATCTGATAGCAGCCCACCTCGGGGAAGATCAAAATGGTGTCAGGAGAAATGTAGGAACACGGGAGGCAATACTCACTTTACGGCTTATCTGAGAAGTTAGATTACTGAAAGGAAATAATCTACATTACAAGCTTTTGGAGATTTGGAGAAAGCTCTTGACAATGTTGATTGGAATACACCGTTTCAAATTCTGAAATCATCAGGAGTAAAATATAGGGAACGAAAGGTTATTTACAACTTGTACAAAAGCCAGACCGCAGTTATCATACTCGAAGGGCATGGAAGGGAAGCATTAGTTGGGAAGGGACTAAAACAGGGTTGTAGCCTTTCTCTGATGTTATTCAGTTTGTACATTGAGCAAGCTAAAAAGGAAAGCAAGGAAAGATATGGAGAAGAAATAAAAGTTAAGGGTGAAGAAATAAAAACGTAGCGTTTCGCCGATGGCACTGTAATTTTGTCGGAGGCAGCAAAGGACCTGGAAGAATAGTTGAATGGACACTGCATTGAAAAATGCTTATAAGACGAGCATTAACAAGAGCAAAACAAGGGTAATGGAGTGCACTCTAAGAAAATCAGGCGATACTGAAGAAATTAGATTAGATAATGAAACAATTAAGTGATTGATGAGTTCTGTTACTTGGGCAGTAAAATAACATATGACGGTCACAATATAGAGGATATAAAATGCAGAAAGGCAAAGGGAAGAAAAGGGTTTTGAAAAAGAAAAATTTGCAAACATCGAATCTTAATTTAAGAGTAAGGAACACCTTTCTGGAGACATTTGTGTGTTGCCTTATATAGGAGTGAAACATGGATGATAAACGGTGCGGACCGGAAGAGAATAGAGGCTTTTGAAATGTGGTGCTACAGAAGAATGCTGAAGATTAGGTGGGTGGATCGCGTAACTAATGAGGAAGTATTGAACAGAATTAGGGATTAAGAGAATATCTGGCATATCTTGACTAAAAGAAGGGATCGATTTTTAGGACACATTCTTAGACATCAAGGAATCGTGAATTTGGCGTTGGAGGGAAGTGTATGGGGTAAAAATCATAGAGGAAGTCGAAGAGAAGAATACAATAAGTAGATTCAAATGGATGTGGGTTGCCGTTCTTATGAGGAGTTAAAAAGTTGGTAGTTTTATGAGGAGATGAAGAGGCTTGCTGAGCATAGAGTAGGGTGGAGAGCTGCATCAAACCAGTCTCCGAACTGAACATAACAACAACTCTGTGACGCTTTTGCAGTTATTAAATGAGCCCGTAATGAAGCGTGCTGCTCTCCGTTGGATCTTCCCTATGTCTTCTGTTAACCCTACCTGGTACGGATCCCACACAGATGAGCAATACTCAAGCGCTGGGTGAGCGAGAGTTTTGACACCTACTTCCTTTGTTGACGGGCTACACTTCCTGAGGCTTCTTGAAATGGACGTCAGTATGATATCTGCCTTACCCACGATTGTTCCATTTCAATTGGCATCCTCTTCACCATGCGTCAATACTCTGCATATTCTCCTGCATTCCGCTACCTTCTTCCAGTGTTGCAAGTTCTCGATAAAGTACAGTATCATCCGCTAAAAGCCTCCTTGAACTTCCTATGTTCCTACGAGACATTTACATATATTTTGAAACTCAAAGGTCCCATAACACTCCCATGGGGTGCGCCTGAGATCACTTAACGTCTGAAGACTTCTCTCCGTTGAGAATGGCATGCTGCGTTCTATTAGCTAGGAACGCCTCAATTCAGTCACACAGATCGTCTGATATTCGTTGTAATCGCACATCGTTCACCAGGAGACGGTACGGAACGGCATCTAAAGTCAAGAAACACGGCGCCTACCTGCAGCCCTCAGGATATCGTGGATGAATAGCGCCGGTTGGGTTTTACATGATCGCTGATTTCGGAAACCTTGTTGATTCCTACAAAGGAGATTTCCAATCTTCAGAAATGACACAGTATTCGAACATAAAATATGTTCCAAAATTCTGCAACTAACTTACGCATCTGATCGTGGACCCTTCTTTAAACGGGAATGACCTGTGCTTTTTTCCAATCCTTAGGAACAATTCGCTCACCAAATTCTCTACAGGCAGAACTATTTAAAAGATTTTTCTTAGATTATTCTCTGCTGCCATGACGTCGATAAAACTGCAATATGAAGTGATAAGTAAACTGGTGTGCTTAAGTGGCGTACCTGCAGAGGGGGTTTAAAAAGCATTCCACAATAGCCGCATTCCTTGCGTGCAGGGTTATCATGACGTCAGTATAATAATGTATTTGAGTCAACCACAGAGTTACATTGCGAAAAGAGTAGACGTGAAGCGGAGATATATGACTTGTGAAACACAAAAAGTGAGTTGCAGAGTACAAATGCAGTTGTAGATTTTACCTTTGATTGTTTGGGAACGAACAGAAGCAGCGTTCGTGCGGCAAGCCAGCAGGGAGATTAATCGATATGTGCTGCCGCTTCAGATAAGAGAAACATTTTCGAAACTTTTATTCTACAGGAATATCACACGGCGATGGTCGAGATAAGGCAGTGCGCCTTCCTCCCCTTGTTTTCTTACATGGCTAGCACACACGGGCTACTGTTGTCACCGTGACGAAAACGTTCTTGTCACTCCCACGTCTCGTAATCAAACCGGAGTGCGCTCACGACAGATGACAGTCACTTGAAGATATGGATTAGGAAGAAACGGTCACTATTTGTGAACTGATAAGACTAGGAAAATAAAATTTCGTAAAGAATAAATACTCTTTACTTCCTCTTCTAGCAAAACTTTCCTCTTATTAACCTGTCACTGCAATTTTTCATAGTCCTCGATAACATAATTATAATCTTTTTTTTTTTTTTTCAATATTTTCAAATGAGTGGTGAAAGTTACTGATACCAGCTGAATATTTTCAGTCAGCTGATGGTGTCAAGGTGATCATTTGCACATACTGTACTAGAAATACGGATAGCTTGTTTATTCGAGTATCAGTTATTTCATTGGTGTATTTCGTGGGTTTCCGATTATTTTCCTTTACTAATTTATCAGCAGCAGCAACATAAAAATATTTAATTGTATTCAATTTCATGAGGTTAGTTACTTTTATCCATCCTGTGATATCACATTTTTTATGAGTTGTCGTTTTGCCTGAACGATCGTACATATTTCTACGTGAATTTAGCTTTATTGGATAGCTCAATAATATACTTGTCATTTGCCTTTATTTATGCTCTTTTTAAGAAATGTCTCAAAACCAACTTGAATTTTTTTTTACATGTTAGAAACTCTAGAATGCTGTTTGTTTCAGCAAACACAAAATTTCCGTTTCCTTCCGCTTGCGACCCTAATGGCTGTGCAAGCTTTTCAAGTTATTGAATCAGTCTTTCCCGGAAATTACATTCTTTTTGCAGAAACTGTGTTAATATCATTCTATATAACATTTTTAAAAATTCCATCGTTCGATAAACTTTTGTACAAGATTGTACACTCATTAGGTACTAGATGTGTTCAATATTGTTATTACTATTTCCTTTCGTCGATAAACGTCTTCAACATTGTAGAAATAAGATTTACTAGAACGGTTATTAGTGTGAAAATAGGTTACCGCAGGCAGTGTTAAAAAAATTCCAACTTTATAGTAATATAATTATTAATGTCGCCTTCGTATACAGTCATGTTATGCTAAGACGTTAATGACCTGTTTGTGTGTGTCTGTGATGACAGTCGCAAAAAAAAAAAAAAAAAAAAAAAAAAAAAGTGAAGAATGCACAATTATGTCACCCGTGCGCGCGCAGCTGTTAAAACCCAGCGACGCAGTGACAGTTTTGTCGCTTACTTGTTCGCGGGTCGTGGAAAAAACTGTCAACGCGTTGTTACGCCGCAGCGTGCGCGCATCTTCATATGTATCCATAGAGCTGACAGGAGTGAAAGTCACGGGGATGAAAGTCGCCTGCGCGCGCTAGCCCTTACACGTAATGTATGTGCGGCGAAGGAGTGTCCTTCGTTGGTCCGCTACGTAAGCCACACCCCTCTGTGTAGTCTGACATCGTGCCCACAGATCCGCGTTGCAGACGTTCTTCTAGTTACTTTGGTGTTGCATCTACTTAGCTTCCCTTTTCTTCGGATCAGTGCACCACCTTCCTGTTTCCCTGCTTGCTCTGTGCTCAGTTTTTGTCGTGCTTCGCACTGGGCCATCTTAACCACCAAATCCGAGGTGGGTCTAATGGGGCCTTTCCCTTGTGGGCAGCAAAGTCTTCGAATTTTTGTGTAAATTTCTTAATACCTTTTAAATAAAACAGACTTTGTTAGCATTCGCATCATTATCCTACATGTCTACGTATCTATTTGTCAACAGCATCACCCTGGCAACTAAAACTTTTCTCCCACAGAGGGAACAATTTGAAGATACCGTCACTGTAGAAAGTTTACTTTGTTGCCGCAACCACAACCTCGCCTCTACTTGTACCACTTAATCGCTAGCAATCTGAAATCGTCGAAGGTGTTTTCTAAGTTCTGGAAAGAGATGAACATCAGATGGAATGTAAAGAGGATTACAGAGCTCAGAGGCAGACAGTTATGGGAGGTGACTATTTCGAAGGATACTAAGGTAACTGCAGTTCATAACTCATCTTCGTTAATGTTACAGGATTATTAGTCGAACTTAATTGTCAGAGATTGTACATGTTACACGTATAAGAGATGCCATTACAGTGGGTACTAAAACATGTGCTAATTCTAATTCAACATAGCGTCAAAACTTGAACCCACTCTAAGAAGAATTTTGGATGATTTGAGATTTTAAACAAACGAACGTTTACGTTTGTAACTACGTAGAAAATCTGAATGTTCCTAGCTGCAAATCTCTGAAAGTTGATGAGCGAATACTCTGAAATGCGTAATACCACGATTTTAAGTACATTTACTTACAGCTTACAAATATTTTAGTGTCCTAAACATATCTAGTAGCCCTTCGTATCTGTAGTTAATATATATGGTCGATATCGCATAAGTAAATCTCGTGACAATCATGAATGCTAAGTGTTTGAACTGCCGTAGGAGAGTTAGTGCTGCAGTTCTATGCAGCTGACGTGGCAAGTGGTTCATTTGGAAGAATGTAGCGATGTGGGAATGGGGGAAGCAAACGACTCTCTTCCTTTCTTTTGCAAAGTGTGTTCAGGGGACAGAAAAATAGTTGAACAGGATGGGAAGATTACAACCCTTCAGGCTGACCTGGGTTATGCTTATGAGGTTAAGGGGGAGGGGGGAGGGTGAACAGATGTGGGAAGTGGTGACAGAGAACAGCGATCACAGAGAGAGTATAGTATTTGACAGCTTCACAATTGGCACAACCAACATATTTGCCTTGCTACCACAGTTAAGTAAGGAAGAAACTCCTTTAGAAGTAGGTGTAATTAAGAAGCAAAAGACTTTCACTAGGAAACCAGCGGCTTCAAAAGAAGTAGGAAGTGAGAGGAAAGCTCTGTTGTTAGTGAGTAACCGTGGAAGAGGGATGGGCCAGATTTTGCAGGAAAAATTAGGTGACAGGTACCAGGTCACAAACGTCTTCAAGCCCAGTGCAGGTCTTAGCTTGGTGGTAGAGGATATATAGGTTCCCCGTTCAAGGGTTTCAAAAAGCGGGATCATATTGTCGCGTTGCAATGGAAGCAGGCTTGACTTCGAAGGCAACTGAACACAGCACTTATACTGAAAGCACGTTTATTACGAACTCAACATACACGCAGCACTGACTGCCTCTCAGGCAGAGTGCTCTGCTATTTATACACAGACAGAATTTACCAGAAATTAGAAGAACAGTTAACATAAGAATCAAGTAGAATTTACAAGTGAACATAAGAAAGATGTATAACATTCTCGAATTGTTAATTACAAAGAAATAAATTTTTGCCGGTGGGCGAGATTGAACCGGTGACCTTCAGCACCGCAGTCCGTAACGCTATTCCCTGCGCCACGCCGGCAGTCGGTGTTCCTGGTCTCCCTCTCCTGGAGAAACAGCGACCCGCTGTTATGATCCCTGTGGAGCCAGCTGCAATGTCCTGGATCTTAACCGTGTCATGGGTCCTCTGTATGACCGTTCAAGAGAATCCTTCCCTTCTCCGCGATTATCGACGACAGACATTCCTGTCGTGGCTTCATCAGGAACATTACCGTCCTTACAGTCCTTCACCAAGAAGCCATTGTCGTCTGCCTGCTCTTCAGGATCGTAGTAAGGCTACATGCACATGACGTGAACAATGTCTCTTCGTTTTTGACGTTTCGACGACGGCTAATAATCCTCAACTTCGTATGTGACGTCTGACAGGCGGCGTATGACACGTTGCGGACCAAAGTATCGCTTCAATAACTTTTCTGACAGTCCAACCTTCCGTACAGGGGTAAAAATCCATACCAGATGTCTTGGGATGTACACAACAGGTCAGTGCTTGTCGTTATACCGCTGACGGTCCTTCTCCTGGGCGTCCAGTGTCCGTTTGCGAGCCAGCTGTCTTGCTTCTTGGACCCTGGTGATGAGCTGTTTAACATAGTCATCCTGAGTATCGTCTGGTTGGAACGGGAACAGCGTATCCATTGTCGTCTCAGCTTCACGGCCATGGAGCAGGAAAAACGGAGTGAAGCCTGTGGTGTCTTGTCTTGCGGTATTGTAAGCAAATGTCACGACTGGCAGAATTGTATCCCAATCCTTCTGCTCAACATCGACGTACATCGACAACATGTCGGCTAACGTCTTGTTAAACCGTTCCGTAAGACCATTTGTCTGAGGATGGTATGCAGTTGTCATTCTGTGGACAATGTCGCACCGTGACATTACCTCAGATACTAATTTTGACTGGAATACTTTTCCACCATCAGATATCATGACACGTGGTGCTCCATGCTTCAAAATAATGTCTTCTACTAGGAATTTTGCGATCTCAGGAGCATCTGCAGTCGGCACAGGTTTGGTGACAGCGTAGTGTGTGAGGTAGTCAGTGCAGACTATTATCCAACGGTTACCGGTTGTCGACTTCGGGAACCTCCCTAAAATATCGATCCCAACTCGGTGGAATGGAGCTGCTGCCGGCGGAATCGGTACGAGATGTCCTGGAGGTAATTGCAGCACATGCTTCCCCTGGCACTCTTTCCAGTGACTTACATAGTGATTGACAGATCGGTAGAGACCTTTCCAGTAATACCTGCGTCTGATTCTGTCTAGGGTCTTCACGAATCCCAGATGACCGGATATTGGAGTATCGTGGAAATATTTGAGAATAGCTGGCTGGAGATGAGCTGGGACAACTCGTAGCCATTTGGGGCCCAGTGGATCGTAGTTGCTCTTATACAATGTTCCGTTTATAAGTTGGAACTCTTCATTGGTCGGTTCAGCTGTAACATCTTCTAATTCAGTGAGAGCTGAAATTTTATTAATGCTGTTGTGTTCCACTAATGGATTCCTCGAAAGGCAGTCGGCATCCTTGTGTTTGCGCCCGTTCTGTGCAATCGTACTCTTGGAGTCTTAGTGCCCATCTTGCTAGTCGACCTGATGGATCCTTAAGCTAGTCAGCCAACACAAAGAATGGTGGTCTGTCACGACGGTGAATGGTTTGCCGAATAAATACGGCCGGCACTTGTTGATAGCCCACATAACCGCGAGACATTCTTTTTCAGTTGTAGAGTAGTTTATCTCGGACTTTGAGAGTACTCTTGACGCATAGGCTATCACTTTTTCAGCACCTTCCTGAACTTGTACAAGCACTGCACCAATCTCACAACCACTGGCGTCTGTGTGAAGTTCCCTTTCTGCATTCTCGTCGTACAGGGCTAGCACTGGTGCGGAAGTTAGAGCCTCCTTAAGTTCCCGGAAAGCTCTTTCTTTTGTCTCATCCCAGTGAAACTTGGCGTCTCCCTGCAGAAGTTCTTGTAATGGACGTGCCTTGTTATAAAATCCTTTTATGAAACGTCGGTAGTATGAGCACAGCCCGAGAAAACTTCACACATCACGAATGTGCTGAGGGGTTGGAAATTCTGTGACTGCCCTTACTTTATCTGGATCAGGACGGACAACCATCTCCGTTGACTAGGTGCCCCAGGATTTTTATCTCTTTGGCGACAAAGAGGCACTTCTTTGGATTGAGGCGGAGACCTGCATCTGAACACACTTCAACACAGTTGACAGACGACTTAGATGTTCTTCAAATGTTTTCGAGGAAACGACAATGTCATCTAAATAGCAGTGACACGTCGTCCACATAAGATGTCGAAGCAAGTTGTCCATCATGCGTTCGAATGTGGCCGGAGCATTACATAATCCAAATGGCATTACTTTAAATTCATAGAGGCCGTCCGGTGTAATAAAAGCCGTCTTCTCCCTGTCAGCTTCGTCAACCTCGAGTTGCCAGTAACCTGTCTGCATGTCCATATTTGAGAAGTATGTAGCTCCTTTCAAGCAGTCTAAGGTGTCGTCAATGCGCAGCAATGGGTAGACATCTTTCTTTGTGATTCTGTTCAGCCGCCGATAGTCGACACAGAATCGCCACGTGCCATACTTCTTCTTTACAAGGACCACCGGAGACGACCAAGGTCTCTCCGAAGGTTGAATAATGTCATCTCGCAACATCTTCTCCACTTCCTCCCGAATTATCCGTCTTTCAGCTGGCGACACTCAATACGAACGCTGGCTAATTGGCGGATGATCCCCAGTATTGATACGGTGCTTTATCGTGGGCCGTTTCTTCTGACTTTTCCGCTGCTGAGGTGTGAATGTACCCGAAAATTGGCGTAGTATAGCTAACACCTGCTGGCGTTGTTCCTTGGTCAGTGCAGGCCCTATTGGCAGTTCCACATTTGTTTCCTCCAGCGTGTTGTCTGTACTAAGAGCAGGGCATGGGTATTCATTGATGACGTTGAGCTCACCGTCCTGGATTGGTTCAGCTGTCCCGATACATATTCCCTTGGGGATAAATTGTGACTGCTCGTGACAATTTTATATCCAAATCTCTCCTTGACCACCGGTAATGCTTATGATAGCCGCTGGTATATAAATTTCTTTTGTGAGCCTGATGAACTTTTTACTATCAACAAGAACTTCACAGTTTAACCAGTCATCTGTGTTTGTGGCTGCAACTCTTCTCATTGTCAACGGCGGTATCGTCACATTGTCAACGACGAATAACTTCCCAGATAATTCTGTATTACGTGTATCCGGCGAAACAACTTCTTCAATTTGCAGCTCAGATCTTCCACAGTCAATGATAGCTTGGGATGCCTGAAGAAAGTCCCATCCGAGGATGACATCGTGACTACATTCTGTTAACACGACAAATTCAAACGGCTGGGTCCTTTTGTTGATGGTTATTCTTGCGACACAAGTTCCTGCTGGATGGACGTACTTTCCATTCGCGACCTTCAGCGCAGTTGCCCCCGTATCACAGAACATTGTCTTCTTTAGTGTGCGGCGGTAATTATCTGACAGTACAGAAAAAGACGCTCCTGAATCAACAAGTGCCCGGACAGGTTGGCCGTCGATTCTGACGTTGATGAGATTTCCCGACATCTTAGCGACTGTCGTCCATGGAGGATTTTCATCTGCGGCGGCCTCACCTCCGTAGATGGTCGCCTCGCTTAGTTTTCCAGGGCGCGGCGGCTAGGGGAGCGGATGGTACCTCTGTACGGCGACGGTGAACGGCTGCGGCGCGTCGGGGAGCGACCTCATCTAGGGTACGGCGATGGGCTTCTTCCCACAGGTCGACTGAACTTATCAGCAGGTGATTGCCTGGGATAGAACTGCTCTGATGGCTGATGTCTTGCGGCAAAATAATCGTCGAATACTCGCCTTCTCTCTCTGCAGTAGCGTACGACATGTCCAGGGAACCCACAGTGGAAACAATGTGATGTGTTGTCTTCTGTCCTCCAGACATCTGTTCTTCTGCGCGGCGTCATTGTTGCTGGGGGAGTTGGTTGTGGCCGCGTCGGCCGGTTCATAGGCTGCCGTTTGGCGGCTGCAGCGTATGTCATAGCAGGGCGACGCCATTCTTCACGTCGGGTACGATTGGCGGGGCAGACAGGAGCTAATGTCTTAAATACCTCTTCGTCAGCGACTTCGGCTCCCTCGGGACTTACATGGCTTACGTCTATGGCCATAATATGATGCTCGCTCGGTCTAATAGTCCCGGCTGCCATGCACTGTTGTAATTCTTCTCTCACAATTTGTCGTATGAGAGAAGCGAAGTCATGCTGGTCTTCCACAACGGCCATGGGGACTACATTGGGGAGTCGGTCATACTTCTTGCGTCCAACTATCCTTTGTTGCAACTCTTCAATACGTTGGCACCACTTGATGAACTCTTCTGTAGTAGCGACGTCTTTTATCAGAAGGGCTTGGTACATGTCTTCTCCTATACCCTTCATCAGGTGCGTGATTTTGTCGGCCTCAGTCATGTTCGGATTGACAGTGTTACACAGGGCCAAAACATTCTGTATGTAAGACTGTGTCGGCTCACCATGACGTTGGGCCCGGTTCTTCAGTTGTTCTTCCGCCGAGCAGATTTGTCGCTGTCGGTCTCCAAACGTCTTCTTAAGTTCAGCCTGGAACGTTTCCCAGTCATTTAGTTTGTCTTCATTTTTATCGAATCATTGCTGGGCTGTTCCGTCCAGGTAGAAATAAACGTTGGCCAACCACATTGTATGATCCCACCTGTTGTACTTGGCGACTCGGTCGAATCCTTTTAGCCATTTATTGACCAATCTCACTTCTGACAGCTTTATCCAAAAACTTAGAAAAGGTCATGTAGTCTCGAGTAGCTTCACATATAGGTAAAAATAAAGTTCTAACAAAATTTCAGTTAGGTTTTCAGAAAATGTATATAAATTTATATATAACACATTAAAATAAATTAGATTAGATTAATACTTATTCCATAGATCATAAATATAACATTTTGCAATCATGTTGAATGTATCAGTTTAACAGAAAATGGTGTATATACCTTCACTGATGAAATATTAAATAAATATTAAATGCTCTGAATAACCGAACATCAAACGTTGTGATCTCTCAAAGTCTTTTAAATGTGTAAATCATAGAGAATTATTCGAGATAACCTTAACTATTGTGTTTTTTTTTTTTTTTTTTTTTTTTTTTTTTTTAGTAAGTTATGGGACTTAACTACGGGGTCATCAGTCCCTAAACTTACAAACTACTTATGAACCAGCTACAACTAAGGACGGCACGAATATCCATGCCCGAGGGGGGATTCGAACCCCCAACCGCAGTGACCGTGCAGACCGTGACTGAAGCGCCTCAGTCCCCTCGGCCACTGCGGCCGGCAAGTATTGTGGTATTAGTGGGACAGTGCACAAATGGTATAAATCATACTTAACTAGAAGAGTGCAGAAACAATAAATGAGGCACAGCTCACACCACTAACTGGAAAACTATTGAAACTGGGGTCTCACAAGGTTCGGTCTGTGTCCTTTGCTGTTCTTCATATATATTAATGACTTGCCATTCTACATTCACAAAGATGCTAATCTAGTTCCTTTTGCTGATGATACAAAGCACGCCTTGACAAACAGGAATTAAATGATGACATTGTATATGATGTCTTTCAGAAAATTATTAAGTGCTTACTTACAAATGGACAGTCATTATTTGATAAACCCCAGTATATACAGTTTCATACAGTAAATGGCATGATACCATTAACAAATATAGACTTTGAACAGGCAGAATGTTCAAAATTTTTAGGTTTTTTGCATTGATGATGGATTGAATTAGAAGAAACACATTGAAGATCTGCTGAAACTGAGTTTAGCTACTTATGTTATCAGGATCATTGCAAAATTTGGTGATATACAGCTTGACAAATTAGCTTATTATGCCTATTTTCAGTCACTGCTTTCATATGGGATCATATTCTGGGACAATTCAACATTGAGTAAGAAAGTATTCAATGCAGAATAGCGTGTAATCAGAGTAGTTTCTGAAGCCCACCCAATATCATCTTGCAGACATTTATTTAAGGATGTAGGGATCTTCACAATATATGTACTCGCTTATGAAATTTGTTATTAATAATCTGACCCAATTCAAAAGTAATAGCAGTATGCATAGCTACAACACTAGGAGAAAGGATGATGTTCACTAGCCAAGGTTAAATCTTACTTTGGCACAGAAAGGGGTGAAATATGTTGCCATAAAACTCTTCGGTCACTTACCAAGTATCATCAAAAGTATGAAAGATAGCCAACTAGTATTGAAAATGAAATTAAAATAATTTCTGAATGCAACTCCTTCTACACTTTAGATTAAGTTTTGGGTAAAAACTTAGCAATTTCGCTAAAAAAACATACATAAAAAAACTTTAAAAATCCTTAAAATATTGAATGTCATGTATAGACACCATTTATTAAACTGATACATCCCACATCATTGCGAAATGTATTTATGATTTATGCAATAAGTATTAACCTAATCTAATCTATTTTTAATGTGTTGTATATAAATGTATATAAATTTCATAATTGTGAACATTTGCTACAAAAAGTTACAAATTATGTTACAAGTTACATTATATTTCATGCATTAAAGAAGTAGGTGTGTAAGAACCTTCCTGTATTACAATACAACATTGTGTCCAAATTTCAAAGCAATAAGGGAAGAACTTTTGGAGACAACCGGTTTTACACAAACAAACATATATTTTTAGTAATATAAGTGGAGGAAGGGTTTAATGTCCCATCGACAGTGTGATCATTAGAGATGGAGCTTCTGCTCAGATTGTTGGGGTAAGGAAGGGGCATAGGTTCCATACTATTGATGCTTCCTAACGCCGTGCTGATGCCGTTGCTTGTGTGTGTATCCACAATACTGGCACTGTCAAACCCATAACCACGATGGTCATAGCAGGTTATAGAGAAGTGAGACACATCAGCGAACATGATGCAACGTTATTCGTCTTCTGTCTATGCTTCTTGGGCATGGGTCCACTACAAACGCCAGCGATGGTGTTCTAGTGTCAGTGGCAACTGACAAATCCCTTTAGTCGCGGCGGAGTGACCGAGAGCATTGAGGCGCTATGCTACGATGCACGTGGCCGTTCCTCCTCTGGGGTTCGAATCCCCTCTCGGGCATGGATGTTTGTGCCGTCTTTAAGCTAGTTCATAAGTAGTTTGTAGGTTTAGGGATTGATGACATCGTAGTTAAGTCCCATAAGCTCTACAAATATTTAAAACTTTTTTTTTTAATTCCTTCATTTGAATGATATGAGTCATCAATTCGCTGTGCAAATACTCACAGGATGTTGTAAGATCACAGTACATTTTCATGTATGGTTCATGCCAAGGTCATAGGATCTTGCATTGTTTGGCACACCATACGATGGTCCTCCCACAATGTGGTGCTTAACTGTCGAGTGCACAATGTGACTGCATGGTCTGATGTACCTATTACTAACAATATCAGGACACCATGATATCTGGATGGCCCACATGCCTGACAATTGTACGACATGACCACCCCGATTAACCCAGACCAACGATGCACCCTCTGTAATATGCATTCATTGCATGGAAAGGCTGTCTAATGGTTCTGTCAGGGATCACTGGTACTTTGCACTGTACCTAAATATCTTGTTTCACTGTCTGGCTCAGAGTAGTCGACTGTCACCAACTTCGAAACAATAGAAAGGTTACATGTCTAATCTAATTATTTACCACACATCAGTGATAGGCATGTGTACCGAAGTAGTACAATGTTGCACCATCCTTCTTGAGCTGTCAGGCAGTATATGTATTTGTTACATCTAGTTGATATTTCTAATAAAATCTATAAAAACGACAATTGGATATATCAATAAAGCATTATCAATAATGATTTAAAATCAATCTTTTGTGAAAATTGTTGTTGTGTGAGACATTTCAAGAAAACTTAGTTTTTCAGTTGTGTATTTCCAAGCCTTAGTAATTAAAAAGTCAATATTACATTGGAAACTGCTTCTGTACATCATTACATAGCAACATGAATGAACAATTTTGCTGTTGTATTTCTACATACTGCAAGGAATCGGTTTTTGTTCATCAATAGGTGTATAAAAATGGACAGTGAGGTGCTGATGTAGCATGTTTACTATGTAATTGGTGGCAATAATGATGATTTAAAAATCTCAAAAATTGTGTTTTTCTACTTTGGAGTTTTTTTTTTTTTTTTTTTTTTTTTTTTTTTTTTTTTTTTTTTTTTGTGTTGATATAAATTATGCAGTCAAGCATCTTTAACCAACATTGTTACAGCATCAAATGGGACCATAGGTGCTGTTTTCATCACATTAATATTTTTAATTTGTTCAGGAATAGCTGACAGAACTTTTATAATCCTTGAGTCTAATAACATATTATCCAGTCCCAAAACAGTAATATTAATAACAGGACTTATACTACAATGACCTACTGACAATTCTCATTATCATTACTGTATAAAATTTGTATACTGATATTTGCTGTCACACACATTATATCATAGCACATAGTCACATTTAGATGGACATACTAGTGTATTTCATAATTACTTACAACTTATATGTTAATGTAACATCTTCATCTGTGGTGATACAATACAGTGTAATGACTAATTATCAACGTTGCCACACTTGAGGAACGATTATCACTGATTTTACAAAATTATTCTGTTAAGCTGATTCTGTTATCAATACTGAATAAAAGTTGGTATACAATGAAATACTATTTATTCCACTACTGATATTTGCTTATTGTAACTCATAGTTGAATGTAAATGAAGATATTAGTGTTTTCATAGTTATCTACAATTCACTTGTTAATGCAACAAATACATCTGTATTGACACACAATCACCAAAAGAGTACTAGTAAACAATGCAAACATTAATGTACATGTGCAGACAGAAGAATTGTGTGAAAATAGATATCAAGACTCGGATATAAACCTAGGTCTCCTGGTCACTAGGCATTTCAGCTTACCACTACACCACCATGACACAATGGTCCAGTACAAGTGCATAGATTTATCCTGCCACACTTCCCTTCTCAGTTCAAATTCTCGCCTCTGTTTCAAACTCGAACAACATTGTAAAGGCTGTCCACATTAAAAGGTCTAGCACATCCACACATAATGAAACGGAAAGCCTGCCTGACATCCAGTCTATAAATCATTTTGATTAATTTATATAATACCATAATTGATTTACCATCCTCTGCAAAATCTACATTAACTTTGGTAGTGTAATGAATATTTTTAAATACAAAACTTACATATTTGAAGACATACTTCATGTCATATTGTTCCCTCCTCTTATATAACGAAAATTAAGTGACACAGCTCTCATTGCAAGGTATCTGCTCTCCTAGTAGATCAATTTAAGAAATTGTTCAGTCATTCTCAATATCCACCTACCGCCCTCTGTACAAAATAACTTAAGCCTCTCTAACTCTTCATGTGAATATGTCATTCATGGCTCAGAATTCATCAGCCAGCATCCCTTAGTTCAGCACTTACTGCAGTTATTTACACGTTAAATTTCACTCCAATCCTCATACTTCCCAAATTATGTAATGCGAAGAATTCCAATAAATTTCCTGTCTCCTTGGATGAAATTGCTTTCCCATTTGAACATAGCGAGAGTTTATTTTGTGTTTCAACAGACATATATCACTTCTCATCATTCCTTTTAAACTCCCCATATTCCTCCAGTAGAAAAATCAGGCTAAACACATCATATCACTTTCTAATAAAACCAACCAATTAACACTAAACCCTGTATGACATATTCTGTCCTGCTATGTCTTTTCATTTGATAGAGTGCCAAACTACAAAACCAAAGGTCTCAGATTCTAATCCCAGTCAGTCTTTGATTGTCAATTATCATGTCTATTACCTCTGACGAATTTAGTAGATGTGAAAAATACTGAGTTGCACCAGGATTCGAAATCTAAATTAAAATGTGTATCCCCTTATAACCTTCAGGAGAAGTCAATTGAAATATTGGATGAACACGAGAGCATACTGCTTACAACAGATCCAACCACTGTAGCATTAAAAATAATGTTCAAATTGATGACAAATTTACTAAACTTCAGCAAATCTAGCATAATAATATAACTTACTGTCATTACAACTTCCACTAACTATCTCCTTCCCCCAACCTTTCACTTCTTCAAGTAATCATCCAGTGTGCAAAATATAATCACTTGTTGATGCACTCTACTACCAGATTAGTATGATCATCAGTCCCCTAGATGCTATCATCTCTACTTAAGGACCACATGCTTTAATTTACATTATTGTTGACATGTTGTGATATCTTAAATATTTTAATATTCACCTTTATCTGTTGTAGGTGTCAGCTGGGTGCAACCAATTAGAGTGACTAAGATGGTCTCCAGCACAGAACTACATCTGTGATTCTGTTACATGACTTCTGAACTACAAGTTCTGGTTGAAAGGAGCCAGAAGATAGATGATGCTGTCATAGTTATTACTTCTAGCAAATCAATAGCTTGAAGTTAAATTGTTCCAAAATGAGATTCCATCAACAAAGAAAGAAATAAAAAATCAACATATATATTTTTTTTAATTTAAAATAATAATACTGTAAAAATTAATAAATGAAAAAAAAAACATGTTCTTACTTTGTAAGACATTGAAGTTAAAAAAAGGTTTTCTGGCTTACTTATAAAATCCATACCTCTAGAATTATATTATCATGGTTGATTTCAAAAAGGTAATGATATTCATTCCCTTCAGCTGTTGCTGATGACTAAACTTCTCACATATATACCACAGCGAAAGAAAAACTGCAATACTAATGTAAGTACAGCACCAAAACTGAAATGCATTAATAAATTTATGAACAAATAAGATGTTTCATCACATCTTGGATCTACTTAGAATCAATAATGAATCATTTGATGCCTTACAGAGAATTATATACATTAAAATTAAAACTTTTGTTTACTAATTTTCATAGGACAGGAAAAGGAAGATTGCTAATAATTAGAACAGATAAGTTTTTCAACCCTCAATTTCAGATCAAGTTCCTTCACATACAATCACAATATATGATTTTCAAAAATTGATATCTAAATGCTATAAATTAAATCTATATATTCTGGAGACATGATATGAGTTGGTATTTGATATTTTTTAAATTTACAAACTTACCATAAAAAATTGAGATGCGTAAGTGCTACAAGAAGCTTCCAGTTGGTGCAATGCCAAATCATAAGAACATAAAATAAAAATACTTAGTTTATGAGCAGACATGTTGTTATGAATACAATAGGAAAATATACACAAACATGTCATTTTCAAACTGAAATAAATACACACTCCACATGCCACAATGATTATACAAAGGTGCAGAATAATTCCAATGACAGGGACTGAAAACCGAGTCAAATAAGAAATATAAAAAACAATTATGATTTTAAAAATTATGATAAATCAAAATGACAAAAATTTTTATTCTAGATGATACTCTTACTTTATCAGAATGTATGGACTCATCCTAGTGTTACAAAAAAAGTATTTGTTTCTTTTTAGAAATGGAAGAAAATTGTCAGCACCAGTTTTTGTAAGGTACTTGAGTATATTGACTGGATGTTTTTAAATTTTATGACTTGCAGTCTCTCTAAAGAATACTAATCCAACTTATTAGCAAATTTGGAGTTCAGTTGTTGGTTTGTAAATACTGATATCAATCCGCAAGTCGCATAGTGATTTTCTGTTCTTTCTTACAATTTATTAGATATGTGTTTGACAGAATCAGTTGTATTAAGAAACTTAGCAAGAACTGAAACGACAGTTAAACGTAACATTCCATATTTCACTGTTCTTCTTCTGGCTTTATACAACTACAAATACCCAAAAAGTAATTGCAACGTTCAGTAAAATCATGTAGTAGTAGTTACTCAGTTAAAGCTCGAGCACTTCTAACAATTAACTAAAGTAATAAAATAATGACACCAATCAGCCATTATGAATACTAAGGGATGTGTTCATTCTATTAAATAACTAAAAACTGTCACTAAAGAAAGGAAATATTTTAAAATTAACTGCACTGTAGATTTCGATACTGCTCAGGGAGAAAATTTCACCATTGTAATTAAAGGTCAATCGTTTACTTTTCAAAATAAACACTGAATATTTTATGTAGCTTTCACAATATACATAGATTAAGGGCAGATATTCAGTCGAAATTGGTACTTATTCACACAAAAGCATATACTAATAATGACTTTTATTCGGATATGGGTTATATACAGTCTTAAATTAGAGTTTTGTAGCATATACTGTGTCCAAAATCAAAATTAAGTCTCAATATGAGTAATGTCCACAGTAGAACAGCGACATCTTGAAACAGAAAACAAACATTTGAGGACAAAGACGTGTCTCAGACTAAAACGTTCTAGACGTATTTTGCACATTAAAGTAGATTTGTGTACCAAATACCGTGGCAAAAATCAAAATTAAGTCTCAATATAAGTAATGTCCACAGTAGAACAGCGACATCAGAAAACAGACATTTGAGGACAGAGACGTGTCTCAGACTGTAACGTTCTAGACGTATTTTGCACACCTGAAGTTTGTTTTTCACAAAGAGATTCACATTATGTTATTTTTTTATTATTATTTATTTATTTTAATAAGCGATGGATACGGAGGTTGAAGGTTTCCTTATTTGTTTTTAAATCAAATGAAAGCAAATTCTTGAAATGGTTTTTAATCTGCAAATTCAGTTCTTTTATTTTGAGACCACTTTCTCTCTCTCTCTCTCTCTCTCTCTCTCTCTCTCTCTCTCTCTCTCTCTCTCTCTCACACTCTGCGTGAGTGTGTGTGATTGTAGAGAACAAAAGAAGCATAACTGATATCGGAAACACAAGAAAGAGGATACACAAGTACAACCCTTGGTAGGATGGTAAAAATTACGATTAAATAACCATTAAAAATCAAGTGTGATTAAGGTTTTCGCCAGACTAAGTAGTTAAAATTACTGCTGGCTGTGAAGCTGCGAAAACGGCGAGCAAATCGAGGACACGCTTGTGTGTCTGATTCAAGCATTCCCCCCAGAGGGCTTTCGACGCTACGACGCCGGTACCAGCTTAATGGCACGCAGCGCTACACGCAACCGACGCATGCAATAGCAGCATTAAAACGAAGCAGCTACGTCAATAAAAAAGTGAGTGAGTGGTAACCTGGCTTTGTGCAGCGGAGCGGGCGGGCGGCCGTCAGGTGTACGGGGCGCCGACCACGGCCGGGGGGAGGGGAGGGGGTCGTCACAGCCTGCTCCGGTCGCGTGGCAACCGCGGGTATCGAACCAACACCCCCACCTGCCGCTCAAGGTCCTTGCCGATTCTCCTCTAGGTAATGGGTCGGCCGGAATCCCAGGCAGCGGTCTCTGAGCTGGTCTGATGGCTGGACAATAACTATAGCCATAGAAGGAAACGAGGCGCCTCGCAAAACTTTATGAAAACGGACTATCGCTCGGAGTAAGCGGCTGTTATCACGCTAGCATCCTACAGCCAGAACCGTAGTTCGTAGTACGATCACTGTCAGCTGTGGCAGACGAAAATGAGGCACAAAAGAATGAACAGTAAAATGTTCTCTGCCTTCCAGGTGTGTGACGTTGTACGAACTGTAATATCTTTCGGTTGTATGTGGTTCCCAATCTGGTAATTTGCCATTATAGCAACACCGCGATAATCCAGCACTCAATAATCCAAAAGAGCCACATCGTGTCGTCAATAAACAAAGATTCAATGGGTGACTGTATTCTTGCCAAAATAAGCTAAATTAATTGTTTAGCTTTGTGCTAGTATCAACGACTCTTCGTTCACTAGACCTCAGTGGTTTTTTTTTTCCCTCCCCATGGTCAGCAAAAAATTTACTACAAAAAAGGAAAAATAAATAAAGGGGCCTATGTGCCACCACCACTTTTGCCCTAAGAAAACACAAAAACATTAACTGTACCTCTTCAGGCGTTGGCTCCTGTCTATACCTATCCCAAATCAAACTAACCTAGATACACTAAGTGATAGGAGGAAAACATAGGAATGGGAAGGAGTTATTTGCAATAATTTATTTATTTATTTTTATTTCTTTATTGAAGTGTTCTACGTCTTGTTCTCTTTGTGCAGTTCTTCACACGCCTTCAGTGGGTAACATCCAAACTCGTCTTCTCGATAATTTTTGTAAAGGTTCCGTTTTCAGTTCGTTCAGTACTCGTATCAACAAGAACATCACATTAGCTTCTCATAGTTTGAACGTTCCAGCTGGGAGGCGGATCGTGAAAGACGCTCCATAAAAAATTGGAAAAGTACTGTTGGTATTTGGGGTTGCGAACGATAGCGCAATGGCGATCATTGAGATACGTCCAGTAATCCAGTTCTGATTTCTCGTCTCGGTCGAAAAGGTAGCGGATGGTGTGGCCGCGTATCCAGTCCACAGCGTTAGTTTTCGTGGCCGGGTAATAAATCGTGTCCGGGAATAGCAGCGTCTGGAATGAGAGCTGCGCAGGTGTACGTCGGGTGACGAAAGCCAGAATGCGTTGTGCGAGTCTCCAGACGTCGGAGGGCGGACCACATTCGGACCGGTGGTTGCCGGTGTCATCTACCCCACAGTGAAGACATAGGGGTGTGTCAGCGAGTCGGATACGGTTCAGGCGAAAACGGTTGACTTGTTTACCGTTGACGGTGATATAGCAGGCGGACTGGACGCTGCAATCGAGAAAAACTGCATGTACTGCTTTCCATGCACAACGCCATATGATTTGCGGAAACTTTTGTTCAATAGGATTGGGGGGCTGGTGTAGGTCAGCACGGCCACTACGGTTGGGGGTTCGAATCCCCCTTCGGGCGTGGATATATGTGCCGTCCTAGTTCGTAAGTAGTTCATAAGTAGTTTGTAAGTTTAGGCATTTGAACTTTTTTTTTTTTTTTTTTTTTTTTTTTTTGGCTGATATAGTTGGAGGGCCTCATAGACAGTCTTTGCCCGTAGTATTCGTGAAAGAGGTAAGGACTGGTAAATGTAGCTTAATTCCAGAAAGAAGTGTCGGATGTAGGAAAAAGGGCCTGGAATGTCAGATAAATTGACTGGGGATGTTTTAGAGACGGGTGCATATTCGCGTAAAAGCAGTCGGGTCATGCTCATCGGGCAGTGTCGCCATATTTTCAGTTGGGAGCTAACAAACAATGCCGTGACTTTTTGTGGAACGTGGAAGAGACCGACCCCACCACGATCCCGTGGTGTATAGCACTTGGCATTTGCTTCAGTGCTGCCGCGGAGGAGTAGCCGAGCGGTCTAAAGCGTCTCGCTGCGGACAGCGCGGTTGCTCACCGTGGAGGTTCGAGTCCTCCCTGGGGCATGGGTGTGTGTGTGTTTGTCCTTAGGCTAGCTTACCTAGCTTTAAGTAGTTTGTAAGCTACGGACTGATGACCACGCAGTTTGGTCCGATAGATTTACAAACATTTGAACATTTTGCTTCAGTGCTGTGACAGAAACTTAGCTATCAAAAAGAACTAACTGCCGATATAATATTATAAAGCTCTTTTAACCCACAATAGACACTAGAAACTCAGATTCGCTACTTTTACATGAGAGACATGTTCTGGCAGACGAAAACCGAATTTTTGCTGTTGTGTTTAGATTTATCTGTTATACAAGTAAAATATGACGCCTGGAATTACCTGTTTCACTTCCAGCTGCAATCAACACAACTGCTGTTTCTCTTTACTTAAACAGACAGATTCATGCTCAGTCTTACACTGCAGAAAATGTCACTCTGTCCATATAAGCCAAAACTTCGTAACAAGAAGACGCGATCTGACAAACCAAGAATATTTTAATCTGAGTTGCGTTTACATGGGCACGAAAGTCAGTTCTGGAAGTGTAAGACTGCTTTACAGAAGCGGATTTCGTGAATCGATTTTGGATTGTTTACATGACCAACCAAAAGCCGAAATGAGAAATCAGTTTACGAAATCCGGTTTTGAGAGCCCATGTAAAAGGGGTGAGTGGCGAAGAAGAGAAGTCTGCAATTCGCCTCTTTTTGGGCGAGGCTTTAGAAATCTTAAAAAAATACAACATTTCTTAAGCTATAAATCTCTACTTCATAATCAAATCATTACTGTCGAAAACGAGCTCAAACCAACAAAGAAGTTGTAAATTCTGCATTGTTGCATACGGCAAAGAAAAGAATTCCAAAGAAACTATTAGTAGCATGTAGCATACTGACAGAATTCCACACCCTCGACAACATCAAATATTTGTCCCATTCCAAATTCTTGGTAGCAGTTTTTATTAATCAACTTGTTCCTGATCTGTTCAAATCAGTGATGCTTATCTTAGTTTGTAACTGGAATTCAAAAATTATTCATTTATGTTCATTGTTACTGAAATTTCGAGCTCTACAGTGATTTAATAGAGCTTATTGTACTTGAATTTTAATTCAGATTTGTTTTTACACAAATGTTAATATCTAGTTCTGACTTTTTAATAGTGCAATCGCTCCTTTTCCATATTATAAATAACCGTTATTTTTGTTTGTAGATTAAAACTATAGGTTTTAAAAATGACGCAGATAATTCGATAGGTGAGCCTATATTCATAGATCACCAAGCCACTGTACAGTGAATTAGGCCCACCCAATTCTGCTAGATGCCATGTACCTGATATGTGGCATAAAGCCGTGCATTTAAATTTTTTATTGTTACTCTATTCCTTGCCCCATAATGGTGGAGAGAGAGCTCTCAGCAGTATAATTTCCTGCTCTTCAGGGAAGAGTGACAATATCTATATACAGGGTGTTTCACTAAGTGTGTTTGCCTCTGTAACTTAAAAAATAATAGGTGACGGGAAATTTTAATGCGGTAGGGCAACACAAGAAATGTTACACTTTCTGTGGAGCTATGCACATAGGTTATAGTATCATTTTCCAAAGAGTTACAGCACAAAGATATAATTTTTTAAATGGAACAATAGATTTTTCTATCGTGCATTGGATTCGTTGAAACCAGCTGCGTCCAAATCAATTTAAACTACATTTCCATCACTATTAGTTTGGGAGCTACAACTCTTCAAAATTTCAGGGGCAGATACCACAAACGCTGCGCATAATGCAATGCGCCTTCAAAATGTGGTGCGGAGGAGTTGTAACGTCGCCGGTGTCACGGAGCGAGAAGCTTCCTCGATGCGCTGTTAGACTGCCGACTGTCGCCGCACACGGACGTATGCCCGACAGTTGGAGCCACACAAACAACCGGGGCTCAATAAACCACAGTTACTGACATCGGATGACGATGGCATACACGAATAACGAGTACGTTGACGTGTTGCTGATGCTCGGCGAGTGCCGACACGATGCAACTGAAGCAGCCACGGCGTATGCCGTGAGATATCCTAGGCGAAGAGCCCCGGCAGCCATTACGTTCTTACGTGGCGAACAACGACTTTGGGAAACAGGAAGCTTGGTAACAGACGAAGACCTGCAAGAAGTGAGAAGACGGAGGTGTTCCTTTTAGCTGCACTACACCACGAACCTCATGTCAGTTTACGAGCCGTTGCTGCAGTTGCTGGTGTCAATCTCACATCTGTGTGGCGTATAGTACACGGCCAAAGGTTTCACCCGTACCGCCTGTCACTGACCCAGGAGCTGCATGGGAACGATTTCCGTGCAAGAGTGACATTCTGTGAGTGGGCCATGCTTAATTTCACGCTGGAGTCTTTACAAAGTGTTATGTTCTCTGATGAGTCCACGTTCACAAATTATGGTGCAGTGAATCGCCATAACATGCACTGCTGGGCCGCATACAATTCTCGTTGGGTACGACCTGCGAAACGTCAACGTAGATGGTCTATTAACGTGTCTTGTGGAATCCTTGGGGATGAAATCATCGGTCCACACTACTTCCCCGGCACACTGACAGGTGAGTTATATCGCGCTTTTATAGCCAACAGTTTGGGTGGTCTCCTTGAACATGTGTGTCTACACACGAGAGTCCATATGTGGATGCAGCACGATGGTCACCCAGCCCATTCTGCGCGTGCTGTTGTGGAAGAACTAAACAACAGGTTTGCAGGAAGATGGTTGGGGCGCCATGGTCCTCTTTCATGGCCCGCAAGGTCGCCAGATTTAACACCAGTAGATTTCTTTTTGTGGGGATATCTAAATGATCGTGTTGATGTCACTGAGCTCACATCCCCAGATGATCTAAAACGGCGCATCGAGGACGCATGTTGCTCCGTCACACCGGCGATGTTACATCTCGTCCGCAGATCCTTTCGACGGCGCATTGCATAATGCATTGAGGAACATGGACACACATTTGAACATCTCATGTAAATCAACTTCCCACCGCCATAACATCCATCACCCACCACACAGCCATGTATTATGTACAGTGTGTGGTATCTACCCCTGATTTTTCTGACATTGCAATCCATTACCTTCGTTTTACTCTTGTTAATGTTCATCTTATATCTTCCTTTCAAGACACTGTCCATCCCATTCAGTTGCTCTTACAGATCTTTTGCTGTCTCTGACAGAATTACTATGCCATCAGCAAACCGCAATGTTTTTACTTCTTCTCCCTGAACTTTAATGCCCTCTCCAAATTTCTCCTTCCACTCCTTCACTGCCTGCTCAATACTCTTTCCGCCTTTCAGCTTTTCCTTTCTTTGCTGAGAACTGGCTTTCCATCCGCGTACCTGATATTCATACAGCTGCTTTTCTTACCTCCAAAAATCTCTTTTATTTTTCTGTAGGCGGTATCAAAATGTTCAAATGTTTGTTAAGCTTATGGGACTTAACTACGGGGTCATCAGTCCCTAAACTTACAAACTACTTATGAACTACTTACGAACTAGGACGGCATAAATATCCAAGCCCGAGGGGGGATTCGAACCCCCGACCGAAGTGTCCGTGCTGACCGTGACTGGAGCGCCTCAGTCATCTCGGCCACCGCGGCCGGCTAGGCGGTATCTATCTCTCCCCTAGTTATGCATTCTTTTATGGTTCTGCATTTGTCCTCTAGCCAGTCCTGTTTAGCCAATATGTACATCCTGTCAATCTCATTTTTCAGACGTTTGTACTCCCTTTTTCCTCTTTCACTTGCTGAATTTTTATATTTTCTCCTCTCATCAGTTAAGTACAGTATATGCTGTGTTATCCAGGGATTCCACTCCCATGAACCACAGACATTGCCGAGGTGGGGTGGCTTGCGTGCCTCAACGATACAGATAGCCGTACCGTAGGTGCAACCACAGCGGAGAGGTATCTGTGGAGAGGCCAGACAAACGTGTGGTTCCTGAAGAGGGGCAGCAGCCTTTTCAGTAGTTACAGGGGCAACAGTCTGGATGATTGACTGAGCTGGCCTTGTAACATCAGCTAATGTGACTTTGCCACACAGTAAGCAGTCGGCTGAAAGCAAGGGGAAACTACAGCCGTTATTTTTCCCGACGACATGCATCTCTACTGTATGAACATATGATGATGGCATCCTCTCGGGTAAAATACTCCGGAGGTAAAATAGTCCTCCATTCGGATCTCCAGGCGGGGACTACTCAGGAGGATGTGATCATCAGGAAAGACAATACTGGCATTCTACGGGTCGGAGCGTGGAATATTAGATCCCTTAATCGAGTAGAAAAATTAGAAAATTTAAAAAGGGAAATGGATAGGTTGAAGTTAGATATAGTGGGGATTAGTGAAGTTCGGTGGCAGGATGAACAGGATTTCTGGTCAGGTGAGTACAGGATTATACATACAAAAGCAATTGGGGGTATCACAGGAGTAGGATTGATAATGAATAAGAAAATAGGAATGCGGGTAAACTACTATGACCAGCAAAGTGATCGCATTATCATTGTCAAGACAGATACGAAGCCAACACCGACAACAGTAGTACAGGTTTATATGCCAACTAGCTCTGCCGATGATGAGGAAATCGAAGAAATATATGAAGAGCTACAGGAAATTATTCAGACAATTAAGGGAGAGGAAAATTTAATTGTTATGGGAGACTGGAATTCGATGGTAGGACAAGGAAGGGAAGGGAAGATAGTAGGTGAATATGGTCTGGGTAAAAGGAATGAAAGAGGAAGCCGCCTGGTAGAATTTTGCACGGAACATAATTTAGTTATAACAAACACCTGGTTTAAGAATCACAAAAGAAGATTGTATACGTGGAAGAGACCAGGAGACACCAGGAGATACCAGATAGATTTTATAATGGTAAGAAATAGATTTCGGAACCAGGTTTTAAAGTGTAAGACATACCCAGGGGCAGATATAGGCTCTGACCATAAATTGATGGTTATAAACTGTAGGCTGAAACTGAAAAAACTACAAAAAGGTAGGAAAATAAGGAGATGGGACCTAGATAAACTGAAGAAACCTGAAGTTCTTAAGAATTTCAGAGGGAGCTTTAGGCAACAATTGGCAGAAACGGGGGAAAATAAAACAGTAGAGGAGGAATGGGTACAATTGAGAGATGAAATAGTGAAGGCAGCAGAGGACAAAATAGGTAGGAAGGCATGACCTACAAAAAAATCCTTCGATATCACAGGAAATAGTAAATTTAATCGATGAAAGGAGAAAATATAAAAATGCAGTAAATGGAACAGGAAAAATGGAGTACAGACGACTAAGAAATGAATTGACAGGAAGTGCAAAATGGCTAAGCAGGTGTGGCTAGAAGGCAAATGCCATGATGTAGAAGAATGTATAAATAGGGGAAAAATAGATACAGCCTACAGGAAAATAAAAGAGATATTTGGAGATAAGAAAAACAGCTCTATGAATATCAGGAACGCGGATGGAAAGCCAGTTCTCAGCAAAGAAGGGAAAGCTGAAGGGTGGAAAGAGTATATAGAGGGGCTCTACAAAGGAAATGAACTTCGAGACAATATTGTAGGAAGGGAAGAGGATGTACATGAAGATGAAATAGGAGATACTGTACTGAGAGAAGAATTTGACAGAGCCCTGAAAGACCTAAGTCGAAACAAGGCCCCTGGGGTAGATGATATTCCCTCAGAGCTACTGAAGTCTCTGGGAGAACCAGCCATGACAAAATTGTTTCACCTGGTGTGTAAGATGTATGAGACAGGTGAAGTACCCTCAGACTTTAAGAAAAATGTTATAATCCCCATTCCAAAGAAAGCAGGTGCAGACAGATGTGAAAACTACAGAACCATCAGTTTAATAAGTCATGGTTGCAAAATATTAACACGAATTATATACAGGATGGAAAAGCTGGTAGAAGCCGACCTTGGGAAAGATCAGTTTGGGTTCAGGAGAAATGTAGGAACACGGGAGGCAATACTCACTTTACGGCTTATCCTAGAAGATAGATTAAATAAAGGCAAACCTACATTTCTAGATTTTGTAGACTTGGAGAAGGCTTTTGACAATGTTGATTGGAATAAACTCTTTCAAATTCTGAAGCAAGCAGGAGTAAAATATCGGGAGCGTAAGCTTATTTACAACTTGTACAAAAACCAGACAGCGGTTGTCAGAGTTGAAGGGCATGAAAGGAATGCAGTGGTTGGGAAGGAAGTAAGACAGGGTTGTAATCTTTCTCCATTGTTATTCAATTTGTACATTGAGCAAGCTATAAAGGAAAGCAAGGAGAAATTTGGAGAAGGAATTAAAGTTCAGGGTGAAGAATTAAAAACATTGCGTTTTGCCGACGACATAGTAATTCTGTCAGATACAGCAAAGGACCTGGAAGAGCAATTGAACTGAATGGACAGTGTGCTGAAAGGTGCATATAAGATGAACATTAACAAGAGCAAAACTAGGGTAATGGAGTGCAGTCTAAGAAAATCAGGTGATGCTGAGGGAATTAGGTAACGAAACAATAAAGAAGGTAGATGAGTTTTGTTACTTGGGCAGTAAAATAACAAATGATGGTCGCAGTACAGAGGATATAAAATGCAGAATGGCAATGGGTAGAAAAGCGTTCTTGAAAAAGAGATATCGAAAAGAGAATCGAATATTGATTTAAGCCTAAGGAAGTTCTTTCTGAAGGCATTTGTATTGAGTGTTGCCTTGTATGGGAGTGAGACGTGGACGACAAACAGTGCGGACAGAAAGAGGATTGAGGCTTTTGAAATATGGTGCTACAAAAGAATGCTGAAGATTAGGTGGGTGGATCGCGTAACTTATGAGGCTGTACTGAACAGAATTGGGGAGAAAAGAAATTTCTGGCATACCTTGACTAAAAGAAGGGATAGATTGGTAGGACACATTCTTAGACATCAAGGAATTGTGAATTTAGCGTTGGAGGGAAGTGTGTGGGGTAAAAACCGCAGAGGAAGACCAAGAGATGGATACAGTAAGCAGATTCAGACAGATGTAGGTTGCCGTTCTTATGTGGAGATGAAGAGGCTTGCTCAGGATAGGGTATTGTGGAGAGCTGCATCAAACCAGTCTCCGGACTGAAGACCACAACAACAACAACATCCAGGGATTTCTATTAGGCCTTGTCTTTCTGCCTATATGGTCCTCTGCAGCCTTCACTAGTCTATCTCTCAGAACTACCCATTCCTCTTCTACTGTATTACTTTCCCCCGTTTCAGCTAATCCTTACCTAAAGCTTCCTCTGAAACTCTCAACCACCTCTGGTTCCTTCAATCTGTGCAGGTTCCATCTCCTAACCTTTCTACCTTTCTGCAGTCTCTTAAGTTTTAATCTGCAGTTCATAAGCAATAAGTTATGGTCAGAGTCTATATCTGCCCCTAGATATGTCTTACAGTTTAGAACCTGGTTTCTAAATCTATTCCTCAACATTATAAAGTCAATCTGGTACCTTCCAGTGTCTCCTCGTCTCTTCCATGTATACATTTCCTTCTCTTCCCTTTCATACTGCCGAGTTCCAGTCCCCCATCGCAATCAAGTTTTCGTCTCCCTTAACTTTTTGTATCATTTCTTTTATCTCCTCATACATTTTTTCGATATCCTCATCATCGGCCGTGCTAGTTGGCATATAAACTTGCACTACTGTGGTCGGTGTTGGCTTCGTGTCTATCTTTACTACGATAATGCGTTCACCATGCTGTTCATAGTAAGTTTTAATCTGCAATTCATAACCAATAAGTTATGGTCAGAGTCTATATCTGCCCCTAGATATGTCTTACAGTTTAGAACCTGGTTTCTAAATCTATTCCTCAACATTATAAAGTCAATCTGGTACCTTCCAGTGTCTCCTCGTCTCTTCCATGTATACATTTCCTTCTCTTTCCTTTCATACTGCCGAGTTCCAGTCCCGCATCACAATCAAGTTTTCGTCTCCCTTAACTTTTTGAATGATTTCTTTTATCTCCTCATACATTTTTTCGATATCCTCATCATCAGCCGTGCTAGTTGGCATATAAACTTGCACTATTGTAGTCGGTGTTGGCTTCGTGTCTAACTTTACTACGATAATGCGTTCACTATGCTGTTCATAGTAAGTTTTAATCTGCAGTTCATAACCAATAAGTTCTGGTCAGAGTCTATATCTGCCCCTAGATATGTCTTACAGTTTAGAACCTGGTTTCTAAATCTATTCCTCAACATTATAAAGTCAATCTGGTACCTTCCAGTGTCTCCTCGTCTCTTCCATGTAT
This sequence comes from Locusta migratoria, assembly GCA_026315105.1. Taxonomy (NCBI): domain Eukaryota; kingdom Metazoa; phylum Arthropoda; class Insecta; order Orthoptera; family Acrididae; genus Locusta; species Locusta migratoria. The sequence goes on from CM048744.1 coordinate 909,718,420, forward strand.
ACATTTCCTTCTCTTTCCTTTCATACTGCCGAGTTCCAGTCCCGCATCACAATCAAGTTTTCGTCTCCCTTAACTTTTTTAATGATTTCTTTTATCTCCTCATACATTTTTTTCCATATCCTCATCATCGGCCGTGCTAGTTGGCATATAAACTTGCACTACTGTGGTCGGTGTTGGTTCGTGTCTATCTTTACTACGATAATGCGTTCACTATGCTGTTCATAGTAACTTACCCGCATTCCTATTTTCTTATTCATTATCTGAACTACTCCTGCTTTATCTGTCCCTTTCTCTTTTCAAATTTTCTAGCTTACCTACGAGATTAAGGGTTAGAACATTCCACGCTCCGACCCGTAGAATGCCTGTTTTATTTTTCTTGATGACGACATCTTCCTGAGTAGTCCCCGCCCGGAGATCCGAATGGGGGACCATTTTACCTCCGGAATATTTTACACAAGAAGACGCCATCATCATATATTCATACAGTAGAGCTGCCTGTCCTCGGTGGAAGTAACGACTGTAGTTTCCCCTTGCTTTCAACCGTTCGCAGTAACTGTTAGCTGTTGTTACAAGGTCATCTCAGCCAATCATCCAGACTGTTGCCCCTGTAACTACTGAAAAGGCTACTGCCCATCGGAGAATTTCCATCATTAATCAAATAATAATATTTTTTGGAATTTAAATAAACTATGTTTTCGGGTATCCATGAAATGAGGACAGTACTCCAAGAATTGGTGTTTCAGTTACCTGTGGTCAAATTCTGTTCCTAATTCTTTTCTGGTACAGCAAACGATAAAGCCAAAGAAGATACTTCAATTCATTTCCTAAAAAACGGACTACACATTTGAATAAAGTCTGCTTTATTGGTGGTGCTTTATTAATGAAATTACTGTGTCTAATATGATTATTTTTGAATAATCTTACACGACATACACTACTTAATGATGTGGTGTGTTGTTGTTGTTGTTGTAGTCTTCAGTCCGTAGACTGGTTTGATGCAGTTCTCCACCTCCACGCTACCCTATCTTGCGCAAAACTCTTCGTCTCTGAGTAAAAAAGACAGCCCACATTCGTTTGAATCTGCTTGCTATATCCATCTCGTCGTCTACCCCTGCGATTTTTACCCCACATGCTCCCCTCCAAAACTAAATTGATGATTCGTTGGTGTCTCAGAATATGCCCTACCAATCGATCGCGTCTTTTAGACAAGATATGCCAGGAATTTCTTTTCTCCCCAGTTCTGTTCAGAACGTCCTCATTACTCACATGATCTACCTATCTACTCTTCAGCATTCTCCTGTTGCAAGAAATTTAGAAAGTTATCCTCTTCTTGTCTGAACTGCTTTATCGTCCACTCTCCACTGCCGTACAAAGCCACACTACGGACAAATGCCTTCAGAAAAGACTCCATATCCCTTAAATTCTCTTCTTCAGAAAAACTTTTCCTCCCATTGCATTCTACATTTTATGTCTTCACTACTCCGGGCATCAGAAGTTACGAGGCGCGTCCAGAAAGTAAGTTCCGTTTCAATTTATCTCCGCTGCAGCGCTGCGATTGCAGTTCCGCACATGCGCTGTAGACGATGTGTATCAAGGAGAAGAACGTACGCCATTTGGAGATCGCTGTCAGTTACGTACGTTTTGTTGTGCTTATGTGAAATGTCGGCGTCGATTGAAAATCCCGCTGCCTGTGAAATCACGTCGGTGATTCGGTTTCTGAATGCGAGGAAAGTGAAACCAAGTGAAATTTATCGGCAAATTTGCGGTGTTTACGGACCAAATTCGATGAGTAATTCGATGGTGAGAAGATGGGTCCGACAGTTCAATGGCGGGCGTAGTTATGTGCACGATGAAGAACGAAGTGGGCGTCCACCTTTGGTTACAGAAGAAATGGTTCACGCGATTGATGACAAGATCCAGGAAAACCGTAGGTTTACAATTAGTGCTCTCGCTATGGACTTCCCCCAAATTTCACTGTTTCCAACTGGTTGAAGACACAGGCGGCAGATTTCTATGAAGTAGGTATACAAAACCTGGTGCCTGCAAAATTTCGGCAGTTATGTGGAAAAGTAGTTTAAGAGTAGTAGAATTTTCTGGAATAAAAATTTCTTCTGTATCTGTGTACAATTTCATTTTATTACCAAACGGAACTTACTTTCTGGACGCGCCTCGTATTTTACAATCCAAATAACGAAACTCAGTGGAGCGAGGTAGGGCAGTGGTTAGCACACTGGACCCGCATTCGGGAGGATGGTGGTTCAAATCCACCTTCGGCCATCCTGATTTACGTTTTCCATGATTTCCCTACATCACTCCAGTCGAAAGTCAGGATGCTTCCTTTCAAACGACACGCCCAATTTCCTTTCCCACCCTTATCCGAAATAGGGATTGATGACCTGAGTAGTCTAGTGCCTCCAAACCACAACCCAACCCTCGAACCCCTCCCCCAACACATACAACCAACAAATCTCGTCTACAACTTTTAATGTCTCGTTTTCTAATCTATTGCCTTCCACATCACCTGATTTTCTTAGACTAAATTTCATTACTCTTTTTTTGCTGTTATTAATGTTTATTTCATACCCTCTTTTCAAGACACTGTCCATTCCATACAATTGCTCTTCTAGGTCCATTGCAGTCTCTGACAATTACTACGTCGTCGGCAAATCGCGAAATCTTTACTTCTTGTCCCTGAACATTAATCCTTTCTCGAAATTTCTCCTTTCTCTCCTTCACAGCCTGCTCAATGAACAGATTGAACAACATTGGGGAAAAAGCTACAGGCCTGTGTTACTCTTTTACCAACTACTTCGTCCCTTTCATGCTCTTCGGCTCTCACAAAAGCTGACTGGCGTTTGCACAAATTGTATACTACCCTGCGGTCTTGCTGTACGATGATATGAGTAACTTGTTATCAAAGGCGGACATCCATCGTTTGCAAATAACTGAGATCAATTTTTATTACGAAATGTGGAGTTAATACGTATGCATGTTAGTATGGTCATCACTTAGTTGCAAATGATCACAAAAGCAGCATGGAAATACACGTTTGTAAATAAAATGGCGTTTATCTCAATTATATGCAAACGACAGATAAGAAACTACTCATATATTTGTGCAGATTCTGACCTATACTGTCGGCATGATAACTTCGGACTATAGCAGCTGCACTTCTGTTAGTTGCTTAATATAGGTATCATGTTAATGGTATAGATGGTACGCAAAATACTTCAGTTAGAAGCCTTGTATTCAGTAGAGCTTCCTCTCGGTTGGGTAACTGGTCCAATGGTCTTCTTATCAGCACCAAACTGCATCGTTTGCTATGATTCAGCCAGTCATGCTCAATTTGACATGATGGACACGGAAATGTTTAACTGACAAAGGCCTCTTAGCGATATTTGAACCCGACTTGTAAGACACCGTATACAAAACATTAATACAGTGCGTAAATTACAAATACGTTACTTCAAATATAAATAGATGAAATAACTTGATACCTATTTATTTACAGGACCGCAGCCCCATCCATGAATGCTGCGCCGTTCAAGAATGGTTTCGCAGCCAAGATCACATAAAGCTGATTGAGTTCGTTCCACGGTCACCGGACCTTAATCCTATTGTGAATATGTGGGTGAAAGTAACGAGGTCGTTGCTACTTGGATCAAGAAAACGCAAGCGACTATTGGGAAAATGTAGAACATACATGGTGGCAAATAAACCACTATGAAACATTATCAAGGCAGTTAGTAGAGTCAGTTCCAAGACGCCTAAGAAAAATATTACGAAATGATGCTGGATGGGTAGGCTATAGCATTTGTCCCTTCTCAAAAAATCAAGCTGTGTGTGTGTGTTTGTGTGTGTGTGTGTGTGTGTGTGTGTGTGTGGTGTGTGTGTGTGTGTCTTTGGCGGGAGGGGGGGGATATGTAAAAGACAAGCATCAATAGAAATGCATGAAATATCAATGTGGGATGTTTTAATGACTTCTAAAGCTACAAAATTCAAGATTACCCAAACAATTTCCTGTAAATTACATAAAATGAAGTAATGGAAAATGTATTACGTTTTTAAAATAGTTGGCAAAGGCAGTGCATTCCGGATGCAGAGACTCGCAACAAGTGCATCTGTAGACAGCGCCCCACTCTAGCACACGCTAAGACACAAAGAGGAAAACGTCGTCTTGGTTCTGAACGCAGTGTGCCGATACTATCTGCACAGCTTTCTCGTAACTAAAATCAGACTGTATCCCGATGACTCTCTCCTTACCCGCACAGGAAGACAACCCAGGTGAGACCAAAATGCATGTAACGCACACGAAAATAATTGAGGAGCTTTTCTGCACACGATAGTGGTACACAAGTAATAACCTTTTGTGAGAAGCATACAATAAATTTCTTTCTCTCGTATCACAGCCCTTGTGTCAGTGTGAAGTGATAAAATCAGTATGCTAGGGTTACGAAGTCTATTATGATGCCTATCCGTAACAGTAGTCCGGATCGTAAATAACATAAACTCCAGGACTTTCCTTTCTACGTATTCCTCACAACCCTTTATTTATGTAATTGCCGACATCAAATTTTTCTTGTGACTGAACGATGTGTTACTTTACTTACTATGGCACTAGCTGTATCCCTCCACATGTTGCTGTGGCTTGTTACAGATCAAATGGCCGGCCGCGATGGCCGAGGGGACTGACGCGCTCCAGTCACAGACTGCACGGCCACTACGGTCGGGGTTCGAATCCCCCCTCGGGCATGGATATTTGTGCCGTCCTTAGTATTAGCTAATTCATAAGTAGTTTGTAAGTTTAGGTACTGAATACCCCATAGTTAAGTCCCATAAGCTATACAAACATTTGAACATTTTACAGATTAAATGGAAAAGAAAGATAAGAGGAACCATACGTTTCTTATATACGTAATTTCCTACTGTCTTGTGGATGGGAATTCGATATACGTCCTACATTCTCTGCTCCCATTATCTCTGTCCCCTCTCTCTGCGCCTCTCCTCGTTCCCCTCTCTTTGTCCATAACTTCCTCCTTCCCCATCTTTTGTCCATCTCCTCCTCCCCATCTTCTCCCCTCCGTCTTTGTCTATCCGCTCCTCCTCCCCCCTCTTCCTGTGCATCTGCACCTCCTCCCTCTCCCTCTACATCTCATCATTACGCCTTCCCTGTTCGTCTCCTCCTCACTTCTATAACCCTTTTGTAACCTAGAGCCACGTTTAGTGTCATGTTCAAAATCGTATATTTCTGAAAGCTTTGAAATGTTGACACAACGTTCTAATAAAATATGTGCATATTCTCATATTCTAAATTTTTAAATATGTGTCTTATATGAATATATATACTTTATAATTGGAAAAAGGCTTATACTAAAAATCGCAAAAGTAACGCGTTTATAGGTTATATATAATATATTCTATGCTAGAATGCAACGTTGAGTCAGAATTTCAAAACAATGGGTCAAGAACTTTCGGAGATTAACAGCTATACGCCTAACATTTTTATATATAGACGTGGGGACATAAGGAGGGAAGTACACTCGCCCCTCCTCTCATCGGTGAATATCGCTGCGCATGTATTCATTCATCACTGACTCACAGTTGTCACAACGCTTTACAGAATTAATGCAATTGTCAAATCATTCATAGACAGGAGATAGGCTGTAAGAAAATTGACGTTGCTTTCCGAGCCATATTCATCCAAAAATTGAATATTACTTAAAATAGATCCAGCAGTTACACTTGCATAATTCCTATGCGTTTAATTTGATAGCTGAAAATGTTCGTTAGTGTGGAGCTGCCTGGAATTTGTTTAGAACAAACAAGAATCGAGGCATGCTGAAACAAAAGTTCTAATCTGTAAGGCGCTTCTCACGTTTCGCGGCAAAGCATCAGCAGCAGTTATATTGCAAACATCGCTGATGTTGGACAGTAGAATTTCTATATCAGAACAGTAGCGATGCTTACAGAGCGACACGGCGTCACGCTGTCTACCGGATTTACAACGTGGTAGTCCTGCTGGGCTTAATTTAGCGCTGACATCGGTGGCTTCTTCTCTTCTTATGACCAGCAGACCATCAAGAACATGCAGAGAATGGAACCTTGAACCCTTAACATTTGAAACAAAACACTCGTTTGTCTACTTCAGTCCAATATACGATACACCTGTCTGAATAGGAATAAGAAGAGAGAAAGTTAAATCGTGTGGTAAATAATGAATTCTGCAAATAATTGCTTAGGCAAATTACCGTCTGCTACGCAACCGAAATGACCGCCATTACACAAGTTTATATGTTACAATTAAGTAATCAGTTTGCTGCAGTATTTCCACTGTCAGGAAATGTATGAGCCATGTGGCGTTATCCATTGGCAGCATAAAAAAGGCACTGCAATTTCTATAACCATCTGATCAACTGTGTCATCATATTACGGCCCGATGGTTCTCATATAAATATTATGCGAGCTTGGAGCTTATATTCATATGAAAACGGGTGGGGTAAAAATAATAATAATAAAAATAAAACACTGTGCGACTGCTGTATACAATATCAGCACTATGCTCTGGTCAGAGCTTTTCTTTCTGCCCTGAATGTTCTGCACAGTCATCAAAAGGTTTTTAGCATGCCGGCCGTGGTGGCCGAGGTGACTGAGGCGCTCCAGTCACGGTCAGCACAGCCATTACGGTCGGGGGTTCGAATCCCCCCTCGGGCATGGATATTTGTGCCGTCCTAGTTCGTAAGTAGTTCATAAGTAGTTTGTAAGTTTAGGGACTGTTGACCCCGTAGTTAAGTCCCATAAACTTAACAAACATTTGAACATTTGTTTTTAGTATATCCGCTGCTCGTTGTTGTTAGGGGACATAATGGGACTCTAAATCAACAGGTGATACGTTTCATTTTTGCAATATTTGTAGACTGGATGACAGTTTGGCTTAAACATAAATTAATCTATACATTACTGTCCCTAATTCTACGTTTGGATAACAGAAGCTCTTCTTATTTTGCATTCCATGTTACAAAGCCTTCCCAGAAATCTTCACATCTTGAAAACAATGCTGCACTGGTTTCTCTTCGTTTGTTTACCTCTCTTCGTTCGTTTGTGCCACTGACAGCGACACCAAGAAAGATATTTTCTGAGTCTATAAGTGTAAAGAAAAATGACGCTTACATCTAATGTTTTCAGTATAATCAATGGAAATGCTCGAAGAAATGTGAAACAGCACTGGTGAATGACTTTTATTGTCATTGCGCTTAAGACAGAATACGCAAATAATTGAGACACTTATTACTATGTTATCGGTCGGTGCATCTGTATATTTTTATTAGTGACAACGATCGACTCATTAAAGCTAGTTACGGAATTGCGAGCAGGGCTCATTGACATATACTTTAGGTGTTCGGACCCCCAGCAGGCTTGCGAGGTGCTAGTTAAGTCTCTGTCGAGCTCGCTTGGCAATCACCTCTGCTCTTATTCTTCCTGTTGATAGTATGACTGAAGCTTGGCAACATCGCAGTGTAAGTCTGTCAACGCTGGTACCGAGGTCTTACTTCCTGGTTGGCACAGAACTATGCTCATAAATTCACTTGATGTTTCTTGTAATTTCCGTTGAATAATCTGATTTCTCAGTCGAGAGGAGACAGAAGACTATTTGTTCATGCTTTCGGCTCCAGAAAATTGTTTACACGGCGAAATTCCAACTAATCTCGTCTCTTACGTTGCGAGTTATATGTTCTACTGATGTATGTGGCAGTAGGAAACAAGTGGCGTGCACAGCTCCTCGCTAGCTGTGAGCTAAAGTAGGTCTGGCACGGAGAGGTGGCTTTGGTCAGTGGTTCGGGTCTCATTGGAGTAGAATTTTTTAGCTGTTTTAGTGACAGGAGTTGCACGAACCCACGTCGAAAATAACAAGAAACCTCTTGTGGTTACTTGCTATATTCTCTCAGATTATGGGAAATTCTGACAACAACGTTCTGGTAGTTTACCAAATCTGTCCCATTAGAATCGAACTGATTCCAAGCTAATTATGACGCCAATCGATGTTCGACGTGTATTTTCGTCTGGAAATAATTTTTGTCGACGGTTATTCGAGTAGGAGCAGGAAAGATAAACATTTGAGGACACATGACCGAAAGAGTAGGTGCAGAATGGGTGACTTCCAAAGCACACTATTCGATGTTTTGTTTGTGAAATTAACGGGAATTATTATAGTGCAGTACTAACACAGGATTTAATTTCTTGGGTCGTTTGTCCTTACAGTGCGACTAAATGGTGTCTTCGTTGTTTGCAAAAAATGTGCGCACCCTGGCGTTGTGGTTGCACTTTGCTGAGTATAAAAATCCTTTAGTACTCAGTCATCCACTCCCATGAACCACAGACATTGCCGAGGTGGGGTGGCTTGCGTGCCTCAAAGATGCAGATAGCCGTACCATAGGTGCAACCACACCGGAGGGGTATCTGTGGAGAGGCCAGACAAACGTGTGGTTCCTGAAGAGGGGCAGCAGCCTTTTCAGTAGTTACAGGGGCAACAGTCTGGATGATTGACTGAGCTGGCCTTATAACATCAGCTAATGTGGCTTTGCCACACAGCTACTGCGAACGGCTGAAAGCAAGGGGAAACTACAGCCGTTGCCTTTCCCGAGGACATGCAGCTCTACTGTATGAACATATGATGATGGCATCCTCTCGGATAAAATATTCCGGAGGTAAAATAGTCCTCCATTGGGATCTCCGTGCGGGGACTACTCAGGAGGATGTGATCATCAGGGAAGACAATACTGGCATTCTACGGGTCGGAGTGTGGAATGTTAGATCCCTTAATCGAGTAGAAAAATTAGAAAATTTAAAAAGGGAAATGGATAGGTTGAAGTTAGATATAGTGGGGATTAGTGAAGTTCGGTGGCAGGATGATAGGATTTCTGGTCAGGTGAGTACAGGATTCAAATACAAAATCAATTGGGGGTATCACAGGAGTAGGATTGATAATGAATAAGAAAATAGGAAGGCGGGTAAACTACTATGACCAGCACAGTGATCGCATTATCATTGTCAAGATAGATACGAAGCCAACACCGACAACAGTAGTACAGGTTTATATGCCAACTAGCTCTGCCGATGATGAGGAAATCGAAGAAATATATGAGGAGCAAAAGGAAATTATTCAGACATTTAAGGGAGAGGAAAACTTAATTCTTATGGGAGACTGGAATTCGGTAGTAGGACAAGGAAGGGAAGGGAAGATAGTAGGTGAATATGGTCTGGGCAAGAGACCAGGAGACACCGGAAGATACCACATAGATTTTATAATGGTAAGGCATAGATTTCGGAATCAGGTTCTACAGTGTAAGACATACCCAGGGGCAGATATAGACTCTGACCATAACTTGTTGGTTATGAACTGTAGGCTGAAACTAAAGAAACTACAAAAAGGTAGGAAAATAAGGAGATGGGATCTGGATAAATTGAAGGAACCTGGGGTTCTTAAGAATTTCAGAGGGAGCTTTAGGCAACAATTGACAGAAACAGGGGAAAATAAAACAGTAGAGGAGTAATGGGAACAATTGAGAGATGAAATAGTGAAGGTAGCAGAGAACAAAATAGGTAGGAAGGCAAGACCTACAAAAAATCCTTGGATATCACAGGAGATACTAAATTTAATCGATGAAAGGAGAAAATATAAAAATGCCATACATGAAACAGGCAAAATGGAGTACAGACGACTAAGAAATGAGATTGACAGGAAGTGCAAAATGGCTAAGCAGGAGTGGCTAGAAGGCAAATGCAAGGATCTACAAGAATTTATAAATAGGGGAAAAATAGATACAGCCTACCGGAAAATAAAAGAAACATTTGGCGATAAGAAAAACAGCTCTGTGAATATCAAGGACACTGATGGAAAACCAGTTCTCAGCAAAGAAGGGAAAGCTGAAAGGTGGAAAGAGTATATAGAGAGGCTCTACAAAGGAAATGAACTTCGAGACAATATTGTAGGAAGGGACGAGGATGTAGATGATGATGAAATAGGAGATACTATACTGAGAGCTGAATTTGACAGAGTAATGAAAGATCTAAGTCGAAACAAGGCCCCTGGAGTAGATGATATCCCGTCAGAGCTACTGAAGTCTCTGGGAGAACCAGCCATGACAAAATTGTTTCACATTGTGCGTAAGATGTATGAGACAGGTGAAGTACCCTCAGACTTTAAGAAAAATGTTATAATCCCCATCCCTAAGAAAGCAAGTGCAGACAGGTGTGAAAACTACAGAACCATCAGTTTAATAAGTAATGGCTGCAAAATATTAACGCGAATTACATAAAGAAGGATGGAAAAGCTGGTAGAAGCCGACCTCGGGGAAGATCAGTTTGGGTTCAGGAGAAATGTAGGAACACGGGAGGCAATACTCACTCTACGGCTTATCCTAGAAGATAGATTAAGAAAAGGCAAACCTACATTTCTAGCTTTTGTAGATTTGGAGAAGGCTTTTGACAATGTTGATTGGAATAAACTCTTTCAAGTTCTGAAGCAAGCAGGAGTAAAATATAGGGAACGTAAGGTTATTTACAACTTGTACAAAAACCATACAGCGGTTGTCAGAGTTGAAGGGCATGAAAGGGATGCAGTAGTTGGAAAGGGAGTAAGACAGGGTTGTAGTCTTTCTCCATTGTTGTACAATTTGTACATTGAGCAAGCTATAAAGGAAAGCAAGGAGAAATTTGTAGAAGGAATTAAAGTTCAGGGTGAAGAATTAAAAACATTGCGTTTTGCCGACGACATAGTAATTATGTCAGATACAGCGAAGGACCTGGAAGAGCAATTGAACGGAATGGACAGTGTGCTGAAAGGTGCATATAAGATGAACATTAACAAGAGCAAAACTAGGGTAATGGAGTGCAGTGTAAGAAAATCAGGTGATGCTGAAGGAAGTAGATTGGGAAACGAAGCAATAAAGGAGGTAGATGAGTTTTGTTACTTGGGCAGTAAAGTAACAAATGATGGTCGCAGTACAGAGGATATAAAATGCAGAATGGCAATGGGTAGAAAAGCGTTCTTGAAAAAGAGAAATTTGTTAACATCTAATATTGATTTAAACCTAAGGAAGTCCTTTCTGAAGGCATTTGTATGGAGTGTTGCCTTGTATGGGAGTGAGACATGGACGATAAACAGTGCGGACAGAAAGAGGATTGAGGCTTTTGAAATATGGTGCTACAGAAGAATGTTGAAGATTAGATGGGTGGATCGTGTAAGTAATGAGGAGGTACTGAACAGAATTGGGGACAAATGGAATTTCTGGCATACCTTGACTAAAAGGAGGGATAGATTGGTAGGACACATTCTTAGACATCAAGGAATTGTGAATTTAGCGTTGGAGGGAAGTGTGTGGGGAAAAATCGCAGGGGAAGACCAAGAGTTGGATACAGTAAGCAGATTCAGACAGATGTAGGTTGCCGTTCTTATGTGGAGATGAAGAGGCTTGCTCAGGATAGGGTATTGTGGAGAGCTGCATCAAACCAGTCTCCGGACTGAAGACCACAACAACAGCATACTCAGTCATTAATTTTTTCTTAAGATGTCAGCATGAGAGTATCATAACTCGGCACTAGTAACAATCGTGAGTAGGAATCCTGACTGAGCTGCCTAATAACGTTCAAGAAAAATGTGGTAATTGGCACCCCTATGACTCTTTATACCGATTCTACTTTACGACGTTCAAATTATATTCATATATCAGTCAGAAAAATTCAATACGTGACTGTAATATAAGTACCAGAACTTGAGGTAAGGATATAACAGTCGGTAAATAAACTCACAGCGGCGCGCCGCTGTCACCGAGTCCGCAGGCGGCAGCCGCGATGCGGCCGCTGACGCGTCACCGTAGCCGGTGCCCACTACTCCCGAGAGTAAACAGTTGATTTTTTATGCAGCAGGGAGCCCTTTTGTGTAATTATTTCTGTTACATATTCGCTGTTACATTTGAGGTTCTTCCACACTGATAACGAAGACAGCCGATTTGGGTAAAAATTTAAAAAAATTGAAGGAGGTTGGATTCGATCTCGCGATTTCTTACATATACGCTTGTAACCGCAACCCTTGCCAGGAGACCACGCTCTCATATATCGAGGAACTGTCTCGAGAAGGACATTACACTTCCTCCTGACAGTACCGCATTCTACAGTGTTGCCAGATCGTGCACCTCGCCGGACGATCGAATTTATTGTCCACACTGCGCGAAAGACTCGGACTTAGCCTATGTGTCGGCTGGCCGGCGATCAATTTTTTTGTCTAAGACTGTACATAGCTTAATTGTTACTTTCTTATTCACTGTAGGTCCATGTATCTTCTGCATAAGATTGATTTATATCAATTGAAACCGCGATAAAGTTTATTAAACTTTAATTTGAAACTGGTTGGCTGTTATTTTACTCCTTTGAATTACCATTGCTGTACGCAGCCATGTTTAAATTTTTGAAAATTTAAAAAAATAATGGATGAAGGGATTCGACGAAGTCGCCAAGTACAATATGTGGGATCACACGATGTGCTTAGCGAACGTATATTTCTACCTGGATGGAACAGCCCAGCAGTGGTATGAAAAAAACGAGGACAAGCTCGATAGCTGGAACAAATTCGGTGGCGGGATGAACAGGATTTCTGGTCAGGTAAGTACAGGATTATAAATACAAAATCAGTTGGGGGTATCACAGGAGTAGGACTGATAATGAATAAGAAAATAGGAAACGTCATAGGTCCCCTACTCTTCCTCGTGTTTATAAACGATTTAGGAGACAATCTGAATAGCTCCCTTAGATTTTTGGCGGATGATGCTGTCGTTTATTGGTTAGTGAAGTCAACAGAGGATCAAAAGCAACTGCAAAGCGATTTAGACAAAATTTCTTTTGTATCCCATCCTCGTCGCCACTTTTGTGTCCCAGCTTCGTCGCCGCTTTTGTGTCTCGTTTCCGTCGTAGGTGTCGCTGGCCGAGTGGAATGAGACCGACACAGGAATAAAGATAGCACGCTGGTGCAGGTACAGAGAGGAGCAGCCAGAAACTAGAAACACTAGAGTCAATTAGAACGAGATATATATTGCACAGAATTTATACAATACTTAACTTTTACATAGTACTGCAGAATGTTGATACATAGTTGAGCTAGAGTCCTGCCTAGTCTTCACTGGTGCCTATCGGATTCCGAAGTCTTTACTGGTTCCTAACTCAGTCCCAAGTGAACGATGTCGTTCACTGGTGGCCACGAGCGGAGTTGCCGCAGAGGGCGCTCGTGGCTGTCGTCGTAAGAACGCCGCGCCGTGCGTGCATGGCGGCGCGCGGCGAAAGTAGGTGGCGCGCACTTTGTACTTGTGCGACACCACACCCCTCCCCCCCAAACCGCCGCGCCGTCGTGGCGTAGGGCTGAGGGCCACGGCGACGGCACTGGGAGGAGGGCCTGGGCGGGGGCGTTACTGGTGGGACGGGCGTCGTAGCTGAGGCTGGGATCGAGACGCCGTGCGCGCCCCGGCATCCGCCTTGCGATCCCCCGGAAAACCCGCCAAAACGAGGGGAAGGGCGCATCCCTCCGCCCAGATGGAGCAGGTCATCTTCGTCTGAGGTGCGTGGCCCAGGCGGCGAGGGCACGCACGATCCGGGAGTTCCTCTCGGTGACGCTGTCATCTGCGGCGGCGACAGCGGCGGCGACTGCGATGGAGGCACGTCGACCTCCATGGGTACTATCTCGTAGTCCGGGGAAGCTGGGCCTGGCGGCGAGCGATGTGGCTGTGCTCCCTGGCGGTGAACTGGGTCTGGAATCAAGAAACCGGAGACAGGATCGCGCGGCCTGTGCAAGCGCAATTGGTTTGCGTGGCGCCGCAGCTCCGACCCTGTGGAAGAACGTACAACATACATATTGCGACCGAGCACGCGCTGAATGGTGCCTGGCAACCATGTCTTCTTCATACCAGCAAACACCCTGTACAGCACCGGCGTAGAAACCTGAAAACGCGTAGCGCCATACGAACCGACTCGGTGCGTGGGAGGCTGCAGCAGGTGAAGGCGAGTGCGGTGTCGGCGGCCGTGTAGCAGCTCGGCAGGAGACGGGCCGTCACGTGGCATGCATCGATACGTAGACAGGAAAATTTGAAGAGCTTGCTGCCTGGAGTGCTGACCTTTCATCTTCTCCATGTGAGACTTGAATGTTCGAACGAAACTTTCTGCTTCACCATTGGACTGAGGGTGAAAAGGTGCAGTGGTAATATGCTGAATGCCATTCACACGACAAAACTGTTGAAATTCCGCACTAACAAGCTGAGGTCCATTGTCACTGACGATAGTTTCAGGCAAGCCTTCGATGCAAAACACTGATGTTAAGGCACTGATTGTACTAGAAGCTGTCGTTGAGTTCATGGCAATAACAAAAGGAAACTTGCTGAAAGCGTCTACAACAATTAACCAGCGCGTATTCCAGAAAGATCCGGCAAAGTCAATATGTAAACGTTTCCATGGTCCCTTGGGGCGTGGCCAGTCTGAGCAACGCTGTGGAGGAGCCGCCTGATGCTCCGCACAAACTGTACACTGTGATGTCATGCTCTCTATCTGAGCGTCCATACCAACCCAGGTACAATGACGTCTGGCCAGTTGCTTTGTCCTAACAATGCCCCAATGTCCTTGATGCCGGAAGTGTAACACTTCTCGTTGCAGGGAACGAGGAACAATCACTCTTGTTGGATTGTTGTCCATATGTAACAACAGAACACCCTGACTTAAAGATAATGCGTGACGTTGTGCAAAATAACGTCGAACCAGAGGCCGATCAATGTCTTTGGCTCTGGCAGGCCACCCTGAGCGAACAAAACGTACTACAGCACTTAGGTCTGCATCCGCAGCTGTTTCCTGTGCAACCCGACGAGAGTTCAAAGGGAATCAAACATGCATCACTGAGAAGTGCAGACTTTAATTTGTCAAAGGCAACCTGGCAATCTTTGGACCATACAAAAGGAACATTTTTCCTACGTAAGTGATGCAGTGGAGCTGCAATCTGAGAGGCATAGGGAATAAATCTGAAATAATAGTTAAGCTTTCCCATTACTGCTTGTAATTCATGCACATTCTTAGGAGGAGGCAAGTCTTTGATTGCTCGAAGATGTGATTGTAAGGGATGGATTCCTTGGGCATTAATCACATGACCTAGGTACTCTATTTCAGTTTGAAAAAACGAACACTTTGCTTTATTACAACGTAGACCTGCTGTAGTCAAAACTTTGAAAAGGCACTCCAGGTTTGCTAAATGTTCTTCAACTGTACGTCCGGATACCACAATATCATCTAAGTAGTTCGAGCAACACGGTACAGAAACTGTCAGCTGTTCCAAAAAGCGCTGAAAAATAGCGGGAGCGGAAGAACTGCCAAAGGGTAGGCGTTGAAATTGAAAAAGGCCCATGTGAGTATTAATGACGAAAAACTTTTTTGACTCGTCATCAAGTGGAATCTGTAAGTATGCCTCTGCTAATCAATCTTGGAAAAGAAGCGGGACTGTCCTAATTTGTCCATCAGTTCCTCCGGTCTGGGCAGGGGATAAATGTCTACAATTGTTTGACTGTTGACAGTTGATTTGAAGTCCGCACAGAGACGAAGTTTTCCTGACGGCTTGGGTATAATTACTATAGGCGAGGCCCACTGACTCGCAGAAACAGGAGAAATCACCCCACTATCTTGCCAACGTTTAAGTTCTTCGGCAACTGTATCACGCAAGGCGATAGGCACTGGTCTAGCTTTACGAAATTTTGGAACTGCAGATTCTTTTAAAGTTACATGTGCCACGAAGTCTTTTGCACAACCTAGTTCCGGCGAAAACAAGTCACTATATTCGTCACACAATGCATTGATTTTATCCTGAGGCACTATTGACGAAATTTGAAGCACATCTCTTTGAATTGATAAACCAAACAAGTCAAAAGCATCTAGTCCAAAAATGTTCTGTGTCGATTTGGCCTGAAGAACTACAAAAGCAACTGTTTTTGTTACACCTTGAAAAGAGGCGGGCAGGCTACACGTTCCTAGCATGGGAATATTTTGACCTGTATAAGCTGTTAACACTTGCTGTGACGGCGACAATTTTGGCGAACCCAGAAGTTCATAAGTATCTTTATTTATTAATGTGACAGCGGAACCAGTATCACGCTGAAATTGCACCGTCTTATTTTCTATGAAGAGAGTCACAAACAGTTTTTGCTTGCGGCGCTCGACAGGTGCGCGAATGTGGGCAACGTCTGCTACGGTTTGTTTACTGCATATGCGCGGGCCGCGTAGTGAAGTAAGCGGCGCAGACTCGGCACGCAGCGGATTAACAACACTGTCACTAGATGGCACTACCGCCGGATCGGCGTCCTCGCAAGCATGCGAAGCTACTCCAGATGTACTAACTACTGCACTACACTTTTGAGTAGCTACTTGATGTCTACTGTCACTAGCTACACAGTACTGGGCACTATTACAAGGAGCAGTTGCAGAAGGCACTATTTTCACTACAGGAATGCATTGTTCATAGTCATTTTGCTTGTCCCGAACTCTTTTCCGTTGCACTGTTTTACGCGCTCGTCGGCGCTTGCTACGTGGTGCACTATATAGTTTTGCCATAGGCGCAGAACTACTTTCTTGCAATTGAGATCCAAGGAAAGCACTGTTCAATTCCGCAGCCCGTATAACATTTACAGAATGAACTGTTCTCGCACTCTGCGAAGCACTGTTTCTAACGTCACCGTTCCTTGAGTTTTTAATTTGCATACACAGAGACTGCACATGTCCCTATTTGCCACATTGATAACAGGTTGCGTTGCGACTAGGGCATTGTGCACGTTTGTGGCGAGATACACACTGGGGGCAAGACTTACGAACATTTTTCTGAAATGGGCGTTGGCGCCCGTTATTCAAATTACTGTTTCTAACACGACTATGCGACTTTTGCGTCGCGCTTTGACACTGGCTACTGTCCACTGTCCGTTCAGCACGGCCGGTAGAAAAATAAGAATCACTAGTGCTATACCGAGAACTACGGCGAAGCAAGCGTCCATTGGGGCGCACTGAATTTACACTGTGGCTTTGCATTTCTACATCTGCTAAGTCAAAAGTATCATGCGCTTCTATAAGCTGCAGTACACTGTCTAATGAGGGGTCAGACTGTTTTAGAATTGCTGCCCTAATTCTGGGGTCCTGAATGTTCTGCGTAATTGCATCTCTTAACATAACGTCACTATAAGAAAGTCCACAAGAGCAAGTAAATTTACATTTGCGGGTTAAGCCCTTCAACTCAGTGATCCATTCCTGGTGTGACTGCTCAGGTAATTTTTTAAGTCTGAAAAATCGGTACCGTGCCGCAGCTACGAGAACTTTTCTCTCATAATGAGCATTTAGTGCCTCTACTATTTGTTCAAAGTCTACATCACGAGGAGATACGTCAGGGAAAAGTTTTTTCAGTAACACGAAGGTGTTGGTGCCCACCACAGATAATAGCAGATGCTTCACTTTCTGACCTGTAATTTGATGAGCCGCGACGAGTTCTTGAAACGCTCGTTGTACTGGCGAAACGTAGGAAGCGTTGCGGCGGCAGGTGTGGGCTGCTGAAGCGGCGGCTGTTGTTGTTGGTTAGCTGCTTGCGCTGTGAGCTGGGCCACAGCCTGCAGGAGTTGTGTTATTTGCGCCGTCTGTAACTGAATAATTTCCATTAAGTTTGGGTTCGGGGTAGTGGCCATGCTGACCGATTAGGCGCCGCGCATACAAGTAAATTATAACAAAACACAAATGCAAGATAAATGAGGACGCTCTGCAACAAAAAAGTCCACAACACACGTAACTGAAAACGTTCCCCCAAAAATCTTATAATAAGGGTGGGTGGGCAGGCGCAATTTCTGCGTGTTCCGACTGCTGCTGTCTGGCTGCTGCAAGTGGGTTGTTTCTCGGTTCTATCACTCCTCGTCGCCACTTTTGTATCCCATCCTCGTCGCCACTTTTGTGTCCCAGCTTCGTCGCCGCTTTTGTGTCTCGTTTCCGTCGTAGGTGTCGCTGGCCGAGTGGAATGAGACCGACACAGGAATAAAGATAGCACGCTGGTGCAGGTACGGAGAGGAGCAGCCAGAAACTAGAAACACTAGAGTAAATTAGAACGAGATATATATTGCACAGAATTTATACAATACTTAACTTTTACATAGTACTGCAGAATGTTGATGTGGTGTCGCACAAGTACAAAGTGCGCGCCACCTACTTTCGCCGCGCGCCGCCAGGCACGCACGGCGCGACGTTCTCACGACGACAGCCACGAGCGCCCTCTGCTGCAACCCCGCTCGTGGCCACCACGGAAAGACACCGGGCACTTCGGACTGAGATAGCAACCAGTTAGGACCTTCGTAATCAGATAGGCACCAGTGAAGACTTTGCTATTGTACAGGCACTTAGGCAGGCCTCTAACAACTATGTATCAACATTCTGCAGTACTATGTAAAAGTTAAGTATTGTTACATTCTGTGCAATATATATCTCTTTCTAATTTACTCGAGTGTTTATAGTTTCTGGCTGCTCCCCTCCGTACCTGCACCAGCGTGCTGTCTTTGTTCCTGTGTCGGTCTCGTTCCACTCGGCCACCGACACCTACGACGAGGCTGGGACACAAAAGCGGCGACGAAGTTGGGACACAAAAGTGGTGGCGAGGAGTGATAGAACCTTGGATCAGCCCGCTTGCAGCAGCAGACAGCAGCAGTCGGAGCACGCAAAAATTGCTCCCGCCCACCCACCCTTATTATAAGATTTTTGGGGGCACATTTTCCGTTACGTGTTTTGTGGACTTTTTTTGTTGCAGAGTGTCCTCTTTCATATTCCATTTGTGTTTTGTTATAATTTACTTGTATGCGCGGCGCCTAATCGGTCAGCATGGCCACTACCCCGAACCCAAACTTAATGGAAATTATTCACTTACAGACGGCGCAAATCACTCAACTACTGCAGGCCGTGTCGCAGTTGACGGCACAGGCTGCTCACCAACAACAACAGCCGTCACATCAGCAGCCCACACCTGCCGCTGTACCGCTCCCTACGTTCCGCCAGTACAACGAACGTGAGGAAGAATGGAGCGACTACTTCGCACAGTTTCAAGAACTCGTCGCGGCTCATCAACTTACAGGTCAGACTGTTAAGCATCTTTTGTTGTCCGTGGTGGGCCCCAAAACCTTTGTATTACTGCAGAAACTATTTCCCCACGCATCTCCTCGTGATGTAGACTTTGAACAAATTGTAGATGCACTGAATGCTCATTACGAGAGGAAAGTTCTCGTAGCCGCTGTGCGGTACCGATTTTTCAGACTTAAAAAATTACCGCAGCAGTCACACCAAGAGTGGATTACGGAATTGAAGGGCTTAACCCGCCAATGTAAATTTACTTGCTCTTGTGGACTTTCGTATAGTGACGTGATGTTGAGGGATGCGATTACGCAGAATATTCAGGACCCCAGAATTAGAGCAGCAATTCTGAAACAGTCTGACCCCTCATTAGACAGTGTACTGCAGCTTATAGAAGCGCATGATACTTTTGACTTAGCAGATGTAGAAATGCAAAGCCACAGTGTAAATTCAGTGCGCCCCAATGGACGCTTGCTTCGCCGTAGTTCTCGGTATAGCACTAGTGATTCTTATTTTTCTACCGGCCGTGCTGAACGGACAGTGGACAGTAGCCAGTGTCAAAGCGCGACGCAAAAGTCGCATAGTCGTGTTAGAAACAGTAATTTGAATAACGGGCGCCAACGCCCATTTCAGAAAAATGTTCGTAAGTCTTGCCCCCAGTGTGTATCTCGCCACAAACGTGCACAATGCCCTAGTCGCAACGCAACCTGTTATCAATGTGGCAAATCGGGACATGTGCAGTCTCTGTGTATGCAAATTAAAAACTCAAAGAACAGTAACGTTAGAAAAGGTGCTTCGCACAGTGCGAGAACAGTTCATTCTGTAAATGTTATACGGGCTGTGGACTTGAACAGTGCTTCTCTTGATTCTCAATTGCAAGAAAGTAGTTCTGCGCCTATGGCAAAACTATATAGTGCACCACGTAGCAAGCGCCGACGAGCGCGTAAAACAGTGCAACGGAAAAGGGTTCGGGACAAGCAAAATGACTATGAACAGTGCATTCCTGTAGTGAAAATAGTGCCTTCTGCAACTGCTCCTTGTAATAGTGCCCAGTACTGTGTAGCTAGTGACAGTAGACATCAAGTAGCTACTCAAAAGTGTAGTGCAGTAGTTAGTACATCTGGAGTAGCTTCGCATGCTTGCGCGGACGCCGATCCGGCGGTAGTGCCATCTAGTGACAGTGTTGTTAATCCGCTGCGTGCCGAGTCTGCGCCGCTTACTTCACTACGCGGCCCGCGCATATGCAGTAAACAAACCGTAGCAGACGTTGCCCACATTCGCGCACCTGTCGAGCGCCGCAAGCAAAAACTGTTTGTGACTCTCTTCATAGAAAATAAGACGGTGCAATTTCAGCTTGATACTGGTTCCGCTGTCACATTAATAAATAAAGATACTTATGAACTTCTGGGTTCGCCAAAATTGTCGCCGTCACAGCAATTGTTAACAGCTTATACAGGTCAAAATATTCCCGTGCTAGGAACGTGTAGCCTGCCCGCCTCTTTTCAAGGTGTAACAAAAACAGTTGCTTTTGTAGTTCTTCAGGCCAAATCGACACAGAACATTTTTGGACTAGATGCTTTTGACTTGTTTGGTTTATCAATTCAAAGAGATGTGCTTCAAATTTCGTCAATAGTGCCTCAGGATAAAATCAATGCATTGTGTGACAAATATAGTGACTTGTTTTCGCCGGAACTAGGTTGTGCAAAAGACTTCGTGGCACATGTAACTTTAAAAGAATCTGCAGTTCCAAAATTTCGTAAAGCTAGACCAGTGCCTATCGCCTTGCGTGATACAGTTGCCGAAGAACTTAAACGTTGGCAAGATAGTGGGGTGATTTCTCCTGTTTCTGCGAGTCAGTGGGCCTCGCCTATAGTAATTATACCCAAGCCGTCAGGAAAACTTCGTCTCTGTGCGGACTTCAAATCAACTGTCAACAGTCAAACAATTGTAGACACTTACCCCCTGCCCAGACCTGACGAACTAATGGACAAATTAGGACAGTCTCGCTTCTTTTCTAAGATTGATTTAGCAGAGGCATACTTACAAATTCCACTTGATGACGAGTCAAAAAAGTTTTTCGTCATTAATACTCACATGGGCCTTTTTCAATTTCAACGCCTACCCTTTGGCAGTTCTTCCGCTCCCGCTATTTTTCAGCGTTTTTTGGAACAGCTGACAGTTTCGGTACCGTGTTGTTCGAACTACTTAGATGATATTGTGGTATCCGGACGTACAGTTGAACATTTAGCAAACCTGGAGTGCCTTTTCAAAGTGTTGACTGCAGCAGGTCTACGTTGTAATAAAGCAAAGTGTTCGTTTTTTCAAACTGAAATAGAGTACCTGGGCCATGTGATTAATGCCCAAGGAATTCATCTCTTACAGTCACATCTTCGAGCAATCAAAGACTTGCCTCCTCCTAAGAATGTGCATGACTTGCAAGCAGTAATGCGAAAGCTTAACTATTATTTCAGATTTATTCCCAATGCCTCTCACATTGCAGCTCCACTGCATCACTTACGTAGGAAGAATGTTCCTTTTGTATGGTCTAAAGATTGTCAGGTTGCCTTTGATAAACTAAAGTCTGCACTACTCAGTGATGCATGTTTGATTCCCTTTGACCCACAGAAGCATGTAGTGTTAGCAGTTGACGCCTCGTCGTACGGTCTGGGCGCGGTAATCTCACATCGCATTGGATCTCACGATCGTCCTATTGCCTTTGCATCCAAGCTACTGACGCCAACGCAACAGAATTACAGTCAGATAGAAAAGGAGGCCTTAGCAATCATTTACGGCGTCACAAAGTTTCATCATTATCTGTATGGCAGAAAATTCTATTTGTTGACAGACCACAAGCCTCTCACGTCGTTGTTCTCACCCGCAAAGCCAATTCCGCCACGAACGGCACAAAAGCTTCAGAGATGGTCCTTAATACTGTCTAATTATCAGTATGAGATTTTGTACCGACCTACCACTAAACATGCCAACGCGGAAACACTTTCCCGACTTCCGGTTGGCCACGATGTGTCGTTTGATTCTTCAGAGAGACTCCAGAGATGCTTCCGCTGTCGCAGACTTTCCTTTAAACTCTCGTCGAGTTGCACAGGAAACAGCTGTGGATGCAGACCTAAGTGTTGTAGCACGTTTTGTTCGCTTTGGTTGGCCTGCCAGAGCCAAAGACATTGATCGGCCTCTGGTTCGACGTTATTTTGCACAACGTCATGCATTATCTTTAAGTCAGGGTGTACTGTTGTTGCATACCGACAACGACCAAGCAAGAGTGATTGTTCCTCGTTCCCTGCAACGAGAAGTGTTACGCCTCCTGCATCAAGGACATTGGGGCATTGTTAGGACTAAGCAACTGGCCAGACGTCATTGTACCTGGGTTGGTATGGACGCTCAGATGGAGAGCATGACATCACAGTGTACAGTTTGTGCGGAGCATCAGGCGGCTCCTCCGCAACGTTTCTCAGACTGGCCACGCCCCATGGGACCATGGCAACGTTTACACATTGACTTTGCCGGACCTTTCTGGAACACGCGCTGGTTAATTGTTGTAGACGCTTTCAGCAAGTTTCCTTTAGTGATTGCCATGAACTCTTCGACAGCGTCTAGTACAATCAGTGCCTTAACGTCAGTGTTTTGCATCGAAGGTTTGCCTGAAACTATCGTCAGTGACAATGGACCGCAGTTTGTTAGTGCGGAATTTCAACAGTTTTGTCGTGTGAATGGCATTCAGCATATAACCACCACACCTTTTCACCCTCAGTCCAATGGTGAAGCAGAACGTTTCGTTCGAACATTCAAGTCTCACATGGAGAAGATGAAAGGTCAGCACTCCAGGCAGCAAGCTCTTCAAATTTTCCTGTCTACGTATCGATGCATGCCACGTGACGGCCCGTCTCCTGCCGAGCTGCTACACGGCCGCCGTCACCGCACTCTCCTTCACCTTCTGCAGCCTCCCACGCACCGAGTCGGTTCGTATGGCGCTACGCGTTTTCAGGTTTCCACGCCGGTGCTGTACAGGGTGTTTGCTGGAAACAAGAAGAAACTATGGGTGCCGGGCATCATTCAGCGCGTGCTCGGTCGCAATATGTATGTTGTACGTTCTTCCACAGGGTCGGAGCTGCGGCGCCACGCAAACCAATTGCGTCTGCATAGGCCGCGCGATCCTGTCTCCGGTTTCTTGATTCCAGACCCAGTTCACCGCCAGGGAGCACAACCACATCGTTCGTCCCCTGACTACGAGATCTCCCGATGGAGATCGACGCGACGCCGCCGCTGTCGCCGCCGCAGATGACAGCGTCACCGAGAGGGACTCCGGGACCGTGCGTGCCGCCGCCGCCTGGGCCACGCACCTCAGAAGAAGATGACCTGTTCCCTCTGGGCGGGGGGGTGCGCCCTTCCCCAGGTTTCGGTGGGTTTCCTGGAGGATCGCAAGGCGGATGCCGGGGCGCGGACGGCGTCTCCATCCCAGCCTCAGCTACGACGCCCGTCCCACCAGTAACGCCCCCGCCCAGGCCCTCCTCCCAGTGCCGTCGCCGTGGCCCTCAGTCCTACGCCACGACGGCGCGGCGGTTTGGGGGGGGGGGGGGGGGAGGGATGTGGTGTCGCACAAGTACAAAGTGCGCGCCACCTACTTTCGCCGCGCGCCGCCAGGCACGCACGGCGCGGCGTTCTCACGACGACAGCCACGAGCTCCCTCTGCTGCAACCCCGCTCGTGGCCACCACGGAAAGACACCGGGCACTTCGGACTGAGATAGCAACCAGTTAGGACCTTCGTAATCAGATAGGCACCTGTGAAGACTTTGCTATTGTACAGGCACTAGGCAGGCTTCTAACAACTATGTATCAACATTCTGCAGTACTATGTAAAAGTTAAGTATTGTTACATTCTGTGCAATATATATCTCTTTCTAATTTACTCGAGTGTTTATAGTTTCTGGCTGCTCCCCTCCGTACCTGCACCAGCGTGCTGTCTTTGTTCCTATGTCGGTCTCGTTCCACTCGGCCACCGACACCTACGACGAGACTGGGACACAAAAGCGGCGACGAAGTTGGGACACAAAAGTTGATACATAGTTGAGCTAGAGTCCTGCCTAGTGCCTAACGGATAGCCAAGTCTTCACTGGTGCCTATCGGATTCCGAAGTCTTTACTGGTTCCTAACTCAGTCCCAAGTGAACGATGTCGTTCACTGGTGGCCACGAGCGGAGTTGCCGCAGAGGGCGCTCGTGGCTGTCGTCGTAAGAACGCCGCGCCGTGCGTGCATGGCGGCGCGCGGCGAAAGTAGGTGGCGCGCACTTTGTACTTGTGCGACACCACAATTTCTGCATGGTGCAAAAATTGGCAATTGACACTAAATAAAGAAAAGTGTGAAGTAATACACATGACCACCAAAAGAAATCCGCTGAACTTCAATTACGCGATAATCCAGTCAAACCTTAAGGTCGTAGATTCTACCAAATACCTAGGAGTTACAATTACGAACAACTTTGACTATAGAGAACACGTAGAAAATATTGTGGGGAAGGCGAACCAAAGGTTACGTTTCATCGGCAGAACGCTTCGAAGATGCACCAGCTCCACCAAAGAGACTGGCTACATCACATTTGTGCGTCTTCTCCTAGAGTACTGTTGCCCCTTGTGGGACCCTAACCAGGCGGGACTGATGGAAGACCTTGAGAAGGTACAGAGAAGGGCAGCTCGTTTTGTTCCATCACGCTACGGGGGGAAAGCGTCACGGAAATGTTGCACGAATTGGGGTGGAAATCATTATAAGAAAGACGTTATTCATTGCGGCGTGATCTGTTTGCGAAGTTTCAATCACTGACTTTTAGTTGTGAATGTGAAAATATTTTGCTAGCATCCACCTACTTAGGGAGACATGACCATCCAATAAAATAAGAAAAATCACATCGAAAACGGAACAATTTAGGTGTTCTTTCTTCCTGCGCGCTATTAGAGAATGGAACGATAGAGAAAAGTTATGAAAGTGATTAATGAACCCTCTGCCAGGCATTTGAATGTGATTTGCAGAGTATCTATGTAGATGTAGATGAATGCGAGTAAACAACTATGACAGCACAGTGATCGCATTATCATTGTCAAGATAGATACGAAGCCAACACCGACAACAGTAATACAGGTTTATACGCCAACTAGCTATGCCGATGATGAGGAAATCGAAGAAATATATGAGGAGCTAAAGTGTATGAGGAGTTAAAGGAAATTATTCAGACAATTAAGGGAGAGGAAAACTTAATTGTGCTGGGAGACTGGAATTCGGTAGTAGGAAAAGGAAGAGAAGGAAAAATAGTAGGTGAATATGGACTGGGCAGAAGAAATGAAAGAGGAAGTCGCCTGGTAGAATTTTGCATGGAACATGATTTAATCATAACAAGCATCTGGTTTAAGAATCACAAAAGAAGGTTGTATACGTGGAAGAGACCAGGAGACACCGGAAGGTATTAGTTAGATTTTATAATGGTAAAACATAGATTCCGGAACCAGGTGATAAACTGTAAGACATACCCAGGAGCCGATATAGACCCTGACCATAACTTGGTAATGAACTGTAGGCTAAAACTGTAAAAACTGCAGAAAGGTAGGAAAATAAGGAGATGGGACTTGGATAAATTGAGGGACCCTGAAATTCTTAAGAATTTCAGAGGGAGCTTTAGGCAACAATTGGCAGAAACGGGGGGAAATAGAACAGTAGAAGAGGAATGGGTAGCATTGAAAGATGAAATAGTGAAGGCAGCAGAGGACAAAATAGGTAGAAAGGCAAGACCTACAAAAATCCATGGATATCACAGGATATACTAAATTTAATTGATGAAAGGAAAAAATATAAAAATGCCATAAATGAAACAGACAAAATGGAGTACAGACGACTAAGAAATGAAATTGACAGGAAGGGCAAAATGGCTAAGCAGGAGTGGCTAGAAGCCAAATGCATATCTGTAGAGGAATGTATAAGAAGGGGAAAAGTAGATACTGCCTACAGGAAAATAAAAGAGACATTTGGGGACAAGAAAAACAGCTATACAAATATCAAAAACTCAGATGGAAAACCTGTTCTCAGCAAAGAAGGGAAAGCAGAAAGGTGGAAAGAGTACATAGAGGAGCTCTACAAAGGAAATGAACTTAGAGACAATGTTGTAGGAAGGGAAGAGGAAGTAGATCAAGATGAAACAGGAGATACTATACTGAGAGATGAATTGGACAGAGCCCTGAAAGACCTAGGTCGGAACAAGGTCCCGGGAGTAGATGACATTCCCTCAGAGCTACTAAAGTCTCTGGGAGAGCAAGCCATGACAAAACTATTTCACCTGGTGTGTAAGATGTATGAGACAGGCGAAATACCCTCAGACTTTAATAAAAATGTAATAATCCCCATTCCAAAGAAATCAGGCGCAGATAGACGTGAAAATTACAGAACCATCAGTTTGATAAATGATGTTTGCAAAATTTTAACACGAATTATCTACAGGAGAATGGAAAAGTTGGTAGAAGCTGACCTCGGGGAAGATCAGTTTGGATTCAGGAGGAACGTAGGAACCCGGGAGGCAATACTCACTTTACGTCTTATCTTATAAGATAGATTAAGGAAAGGCAAACCTACATTCTTAGCTTTTGTAGATTTGGAGAAAGCATTTGACAATGTTGACTGGAATACACTCTTTCAAATTCTGAAGTTAGCAGGGGTAAAATACAGGGAAAGGAGAGTTATTTACAACTTGTACAAAAGCCAGACCGCAGTTATTAGACTGGAAGGGCATGAAAGGGAAGCATCAGTTGGGAAGGGAGTAAGACAGGGTTGCAGCATTTCTCCGATGTTATTCAATTTGTACATCGAGCAGGCGGTGAAGGAAAGCAAGGAAAAATTTGGAATAGGGATTAAAGTTCAGGGGGAAGAAATAAAAACATTGCGTTTTGCTGATGACATTGTAATTCTGTCAGAGACAGCAAAGGACCTGGAAGAGCAGTTGAATGGAATGAACAGTGTGTTGAAGAGAGTGTATAAAATGAATATTAACCAGAGCAAACCAAAAGTAATGGAATGCAGTCTTAGAAAATCAGGCGATGCTGAAGGAATTAGATTAGTTAATGAAACAATTAAGGTGGTAGATGAGTTTTGTTACTCGGGTAGTAAAATAACATATGATGGTCGCAGTACAGAGGATATAAAATGCAGAACGGCAACGGAAAGAAAAGCATTTTTGAAAAAGATAAATTTGCTAACATCGAATATTAATTTAAGTGTAAGGAAGTCTTTTCTGAAGTCATTTGTGTGGAGTGTTGCCTTCTACGGGAGTGAGACATGGACGATAAACAGTGCGGACAGGAAGAGAATAGAGGCTTTTGAAATGTGGTGCTACAGAAGAATGCTGAAGATTAGGTGGGTAGATCGCATGACTAATGAAGAGATACTGAACAGAATTGGTGAGAAAAGGAATTTCTTGCATACCTTGACTAAAAGAAGGGATTGCTAGGTAGGACACATTCTTAGGCATCGGGGAATCGTAAATTTAGCATTGGATGGAAGTGTGAGGGGTAAACATCGCAGAGGGAGACCACGAGACGCATATAGTAAGCAAATTCAAATGGACTTAGGTTGCCGTTCTTATGAGGAGATGAAAAGGCTTGGCCAGGATAGAGTAGATTGGAGAGCTGCATCAAACCAATCTACGGACTGAAGACCATAACAACAACACAATTTGCAACTGGTAGGCTGTTATTTTACTGCTTTGAATTACCGTTGCTGTATGCAGCCATGTTTAAAATTTTGAAAATTTTTAAAATTAATGGATGAAGGGATTCAATCAAGTCGCTAAGTTTAATATGTGGGATCACACGACGTGCTTAGCGAACGTATATTTCTACCTGGATGGAACAGCTCAGCAGTGGTTTGAAAAAAACGAGGACTAGCTCGATAGCTGGGACAAATCCCAGACAGAACTTAAGAAGACGTTAGGAAACCTCCATCAACAAGTTCATTTATTGGAAGAGCAATTGAATAACATGACCCAACGACATAGTGAGTCAGCGCAGTCATATACACGGAATGTTTTAGCACTATGTCATATAGTTAATCCTGTTATAACTGACGCCAATCAAATTTCTCACCTGATGAAGAGCATTGCCGAAGATATATATTGAGCTCCTCTGTTAGAAGACATTTAAACCACGCAAGAGTTTATCAAATGTTGCCAGAAAATTGAAGAGATGCAACAGAAGAGGATTGGATGGAAAATGTATGTCATACGCCCAAATGTAGTCCCTATGGCTGTTGTGGAAGATCAGCATGGCTTCGTTTCTCTCATAGGACAAATTGTGAGAAAAGAACTAAAGCAGTTTATGGCAAACAAAACTATTGGAACGCGCAAGTGCCAGATTATGGTCATGGGTGTCAGTCCAGTATATCATGACGGAGCCGACACTGCTGACGAAGGGTTTTTTGAAACATTCGCGGCCGTCTGCTACGCCAGTCACACGCGACGTGAAGAATGGCCTCGCCCTACTATGGCTTACGACGCAGCCGCCAAACGGCAGCCTAGGAACCGAACGATGTGGGCACAGCCACCTGGTAACTATGGCACGTCGCAGAAGCACAGACATCTGGAGGACGGAAGACAACACGCCATTGTGTTTACACTGTGGGCTTCCTGGAAATGTCGTACGAAACTGTAGAGAGAGAGGACGACTATTTGACAATTATTATGGCTCAGGACGCCAACCAATAAAGAATTCCTTTCAACGGCAGTCAACGGCAGATGATTACTGTCGACCTATGGGACGAATCCTATCATCATACCCTGGACGTCGCCGCTCACTGTCGCCTTATAGAGATACCAGCCGCAAAGATGTCGGGAAATCTCATCTCGCTGCGGAGCGCGCGGGTGCTCGCCGTGGAGGTTCGAGTCCTCCCTGGGGCATGGGTGTGTGTGTGTTTGTCCATAGGTTAGTTTACCTAGGTTTAAGTACAAACGTACGCTTCCGCGGCAGTTGTCACTATCAATAAAATTCTTCTGGGTATGATACCGCGTCGTCATTTTGTAAACTGTGCCGACGTTTCGGCCACTGTTGCAGGCGGCCTTCATCAGGGTCTGTGTCTGAGTCAGACACAGACCCTGATGAAGGCCGCCTACAACAGTGGCCGAAACGTCGGCACAGTTTACAAAATGACGACGCGGTATCATACCCAGAAGAATTTTATTGATAGGTTTAAGTAGTTTGTAAGCTATGGACTGATGACCACGCAGTTTGGTCCGATAGATTTACAAACATTTGAACATTTTCTGAAATCTCATCGACGGCCAATCTGTCCAGGCACTAGACGATTCAGGAGTTTCGTTCTCTGTATTGTCGAATGATTACTGCCGCAAACTAAAGAATACAATGTGATGATTAAAGCTTTCCCGGCATACAGATATTTCCATAAAATCTCGGATGTCCGTAACTTCTTGCCACGATATTTCGGCGCAGAGTCTTCTGGCCATCTTCAGGTGAGTACCGCTGAAGTACTGGCGAAGACGCACTGAGCTGTGCTATTTATGCCCAATTCAGCCGACATTGCGCATGCGCGTACCTAGCGTGCGCGTTCACTACAGCTACGTACGCTGCTCCGAGCGCCCTCCGTGGTGGAGGCTTGCCGCTTCGATATCAGATCGATACTCATCGTCATTCATTTGCAGGATCAACGTTTTATTATGTGACTCAACGTATCGCAAAGTTGACAAGGATCCAAGAAACCGAGTGGTGCGAAAACAGCTGAACTTCTATCAAATAGTTCTCTACCGAAGGAGGTCATAAAGAGACTGAAACCAAGCAGTTCAGTTCCACCTAGGCTATATGGACTGCCTAAGATCAACAAGGAAAGTGTGCCATTACGTCCAATTGTGAGCAATATTGGAGCAGCCACTTACGACCTGGCTAAATACTTGGCGTCTTCGCTCAAACCTGTATTAGGCAAGTGTCCACATCATATAAAGAATTCTAATGATTTTATCAGCAGACTTCAGTCACTTCAGCTGCAAAGTAACGACTTGTTGGTCGTCTTGAAGTGGTTTCACTGTTTACAAAGGTGCCTCTTGTGGACTCTCTACACCTCATTGGCAACATGTTTGGTGACGACATTACAGCGCTATTTGAGCACACGCTCTCCTCTGCATATTTTTTATTTAACAACGAGTTTTATGAACGATCCGACGGCGTCGCCATGGGGAGTCCTTTGTCTCCCCTGGTGGCCATCTTTTTATGGAAGATTTTGAGGAGAGAGCACTTGATTTAGCTACTTTTAAACCAACAGTGTTTTGGCGATACGTTGATGACACTTTTATAGTGTGGCCTCATGGCGTGGACCGTCTCCAAGACATTTTACATCATATGAACTCCACACATGAAAACATAAAGTTTACTATGGAGATCCAGAAAAATGGTTGTTTGCCATTTTTAGATGTTTTCGTGCGACGCAGAAATGATGGCTCACTTGGTCATTCGGTATACAGGAAGCCCACTCATACAGATTTGTACTTACAAGCAACTAGTTGCCACCATCCGGCACAAACAATGGGCGTCCTCAAGTCTTTAATCCATCGAGCCCATACCATCTCTGATGCCGACAGCGTTCACATGGAACTGGAACACCTGCAGAACAGTATTCCTAAAGAATGGATATACAAGAAAGAAAGTAAATCGAGCGATGCACACCTCCAAACGACAGAACAAGAAAGAAGAAGAGGCTTTCAAATCGACTGCTTATCTCCCATATATTGGCAGTATTTCATCGCAGATAGGCAAAATACTGAAAAAGCATAAAGTAAGAGTCATCTTTTGCCCTCCTCCTAAAATTTCATCGCTGTTGGGTTCTGTCAAAGACGATCTGGAGCTGTGTAAAGCAGGTGTTTACAGGATTCCGTGAGAGTGCAGCAAGTCATATACAGGGCAGACGACGCGCACTGTGCAGGACCGCATTGTGGAACATCAGCGTCATACTCGGCTCCTCCAACCCACTAAATCCGCAATTGCCGAACATTGTATTTCCACAGGTCATTCGATAAACTACAATGAAACGAAAATTGTGGCCCACACATCGAACTTTTGGAGCTCAATTATTAATGAGGCTGTGGAAATAAGTTTATCTAACAATGAGACTCTTATCAATCGAGACAGCGGTTTCCAAATAAATGCTGCATAGAATCCTGTCATTGAAAAACTTCGTAGTCGGCGTAGTTTCCTGCAACTGAATGACGATGAGAATCGATCTGATATCGAAGCAGCAAGCCTCCACCACGGAGGGCGCTCTGAGCAGCGTACGTATCTGTAGCGAACGCGCACGCTAAGTACGCGCATGCGCAATGTCGGCTGAATTGGGCATAAATAGCACAGCTCAGTGCGTCTTCGCCAGTACTTCGGCGGCACTCACCTGAAGATGGCCAGAAGACTCTGCGCCGAAATATCGTGGCAAGAAGTTACGGACATCCGGCAGTTCGCCCGAGATTTTATGGACAGAAGACAATGTTCTGTGATACAAGAGCAACTGTGCTGAGGGTCGCAAAAGGAAAATACGTCCAGCCAGCAGGAACATGTGTCGCAAGAACAGCTATCGACAACAAAACGCAGCCATATGAATTAGTTGCTTTAACAGAATGTCCACCCCCATGAACCACAGACATTGTCGAGGTGGGGTGGCTTGCGTGCCTCAACGATGCAGATAGCCGTACCGTAGGTGCAACCATAGCGGAGGGGTATCTGTGGAAAGGCCAGACAAACGTGTGGTTCCTGAAGAGGGGCAGCAGCCTTTTCAGTAGTTACAGGGGCAACAGTCTGGATGATTGACTGAGCTGGCCTTGTAACATCAGCTAATGTGGCTTTACCACACAGCTACTGCGAACGGCTGAAAGCAAGGGGAAACTACAGCCGTTACTTTTCCCGAGGACATGCAGCTCTACTGTATGGAAATATGATGATGGCATCCTCTCGGGTAAAATATTCCGGAGGTAAAATAGTCCCCCATTCGGATCTCTGGGCGGGGACTACTCAGGAGGATGTGATCATCAGGAAAGACAATACTGGCATTCTACGGATCGGAGTGTGGAATGTTAGATCCCTTAATCGGGTAGGAAAATTAGAAAATTTAAAAAGGGAAATGGGTTGGTTGAAGTTAGATATAGTGGGGATTAGTCAAGTTCGGTGGCAGGATGAACTGGATTTCTGGTCAGGTGAGTACAGGATTATAAATACAAAATCAGTTGGGGGTATCACAGGAGTAGGACTGATAATGAATAAGAAAATAGGAATGCGGGTAAACTACTATGAGCAACACAGTGATCGTATTATCATTGTCAAGATAGATACGAAGCCAACACCGCCAACAGTAGTACAGGTTTATACGCTAACTAGCTATGCCGATGATGAGATTGCAGAGATGTATGAGGAGTTAAAGGAAATTATTCAGACAATTAAGGGAGAGGAAAACTTAATTGTGATGGGAGACTGGAATTCGGTAGTAGGAAAAGGAAGAGAAGGAAAAATAGTAGGTGAATATGGACTGGGCAGAAGAAATGAAAGAGGAAGTCGCCTGGTAGAATTTTGCATGGAACATGATTTAATCATAACAAACACCTGGTTTAAGAATCACAAAAGAAGGTTGTATATGTGGAAGAGACCAGGAGACACCGGAAGGTATTAGATAGATTTTAAAATGGTAAAACATAGATTCCGGAACCAGGTGATAAACTGTAAGACATACCCAGGAGCCGATATAGACCCTGACCATAACTTATTGGTCATGGACTGTAGGCTGAAACTGTAAAAACTACAGAAAGGTAGAAAAATAAGGAGATGGGACTTGGATAAATTGAGGGACCCTGAAATTCTTAAGAATTTCAGAGGGAGCTTTAGGCAATAATTGACAGAAACGGGGGGAAATAGAACAGTAGAAGAGGAATGGGTAGCATTGAAAGATGAAATAGTGAAGGCAGCAGAGGACAAAATAGGTAGAAAGGCAAGACCTACAAAAAATCCTTGGATATCACAGGATATACTAAATTTAATTGATGAAAGGAAAAAATATAAAAATGCCATAAATGAAACAGACAAAATGGAGTACAGACGACTAAAATGAAATTGACAGGAAGTGCAAAATGGCTAAGCAGGAGTGGCTAGAAGCCAAATGCATATCTGTAGAGGAATGTATAAGAAGGGGAAAAGTAGATACTGCCTACAGGAAAATAAAAGAGACATTTGGGGACAAGAAAAACAGCTATACAAATATCAAAAACTCAGATGGGAAACCAGTTCTCTGCAAAGAAGGGAAAGCTGAAAGGTGGAAAGAGTACATAGAGCAGCTCTACAAAGGAAATGAACTTAGAGACAATGTTGTAGGAAGGGAAGAGGAAGTAGATCAAGATGAAATAGGAGATACTATACTGAGAGATGAATTTGACAGAGCCTTGAAAGACCTAGGTCGGAACAAGGCCCCAGGAGTAGATGACATACCCTCAGAGCTACTAAAGTCTCTGGGAGAGCAAGCCATGACAAAACTATTTCACCTGGTGTGTAAGATGTATGAGACAGGCGAAATACCCTCAGACTTTAAGAAAAATGTAATAATCCCCATTCCAAAGAAATCAGGCGCAGATAGACGTGAAAATTACAGAACCATCAGTTTGATAAATGATGTTTGCAAAATTTTAACACGAATTATCTACAGGAGAATGGATAAGCTGGTAGAAGCTGACCTCGGGGAAGATCAGTTTGGATTCAGGAGGAACGTAGGAACCCGGGAGGCAATACTCACTTTACGTCTTATCTTATAAGATAGATTAAGGAAAGGCAAACCTACATTCTTAGCTTTTGTAGATTTGGAGAAAGCATTTGACAATGTTGACTGGAATACACTCTTTCAAATTCTGAAGTTAGCAGGGGTAAAATACAGGGAAAGGAGAGTTATTTACAACTTGTACAAAAGCCAGACCGCAGTTATTAGACTGGAAGGGCATGAAAGGGAAGCATCAGTTTGGAAGGGAGTAAGACAGGGTTGCAGCATTTCTCCGATGTTATTCAATTTGTACATCGAGCAGGCGGTGAAGGAAAGCAAGGAAAAATTTGGAATAGGGATTAAAGTTCAGGGGGAAGAAATAAAAACATTGCGTTTTGCTGATGACATTGTAATTCTGTCAGAGTGTGAGATTACAGCCCAATAGAAATACTGGTAATTAATAGCATTTGATAATTAAACAGTATGAAGTTCACTGCAAACATTGACCATGCCAATGCACTAAATGTTACACAATTTTAATCTTATTAATTATGGTAGCAATGTATGTACACGGTTGGGTGACAACATTTATAGTTAGCCCATAGGTAGAAATTCTCCACGTTGAGATTTGCTGTGTGCTTGTAGCTGACGGGAGGCCAGCGAGCAGGCCGATGTTGGTGGCTTGTTCCAACTTAGGATTTTACAGTTCGTTTCCGGTGAGGGGAGAGAGGGGGCAATGGCGAGTGCCAGGCACAGTGCAGTGCACAAATATTGTAATACTACTGGCATTTGAAGTAATACGATGCAGTTAGGAACCTTTAAGGCCTCATTACAAAATAGCCTGTTGATAAATAAACAATACATTAGCTCATATAGTCACATCTAACGTAATATGTTTAATTGACAATGAAAAGTAATAAATTACCAACGAAGACAAGACAGTTACACAACTAGCATGGCAATGTTTGTTTATAAAAATAATATATTAACTATTTTTCATTTTATTTTCAATCAATCTTTTGTATTTTACCTTGAAATATTCAGTTAAATCAGTTATCTGTGGTATAAGAAATTGCACAATTATGATAAACAGTACAAAGGATGTTTATATTAATATAAAAACGTAAGAAAATATTTGTTTAATGTGTAGTGTAATTATTTTGATTTTAAGTAAAGTTTTAGAAATGTATTGGCTGAGCGCTGTACGTTGGCAAATCGGTTACAACAGCTTACATGGGGAAGTTGATGACGTAGGGGAAAAAACCCCGGCAGTTGAGTTTCGGCGCGCGCGCACAAGAGGGCAGGAAGTGAGGACTCCAGACCACGTGGTGTGGCTGGCCGAGCGGCGTTGCTCTGCATCAGTCGGCATGTGGATCTCGAGGTGGTGACTTGAGTTTTGTGTGTGGCAATCGCCACGTGTGGTTGCTCGTCGTAGACTGCACCAAGTTAAATCGAGTGCTACTGTGTGTTTGTGAATATTTAGCCGGTGCAACAAGGTGTGCATCGCATTGAATTAAAGTGACTGTGATTTGTTAATGTAACACATGTCGTCGCATAGGCATGAACATAAACGGTGTTTGAGACAGCCACGTGGTGTGAAATCAATTCGCGACAAATATTCATTTTGTCTGGGGGCTCACGAGCTATAACTTTATTTGGTACATTTACCAACGTACAGACGCAACAGCCACTGGGTTCAAATATTGTGAAATAAACAACATAAAGTGAACTTTCACGTGTTTTCAAAAATATTAGTTAGTACACCCTTTTCTCTCATGAACTTGATTTTATTATGAATTTGTTTTGTTAATCATATGCAGGGAAGGAAAGCTGCGAACGTGTGATATCATCCCCTAGAAAACGAGTCAAACAGTCGCAATAACAGTTCCAGTGTTTTTTTGCATGTTTAGGAATTTGGTTCGCAGCTGGTGGTTGTGAGTTTTATAAAAGTTAAACTTTCTCTATTTTAAACTCTCACCCCGACCTTCACCCTCGCAAGAGACAGCAAAGGACCTGGAAGAGCAGTAGAATGGAATGGACCGTGTGTTGAAGAGAACGTATAAAATGAACATTAACAAGAGCAAAACAAAAATAATGGAATGCGGTCTTAGACAATCAGGCGATGCTGAAGGAATTAGATTAGGTAACGAAACAATAAAGGTGGTAGATGAGTTTTGTTACTTGGGTAGTAAAATAACATGCGATGGTCGCAGTACAGAGGATATAAAATGCAGAATGGCAATGGGAAGAAAAGCATTTTTGAAAAAGAGAAATTTGCTAACATCGAATATTAGTTTAAGAGTAAGGAAGTCTTTTCTGAAGTCATTTGTGTGGAGTGTTGCCTTGTACGGGAGTGAAACATGGACAATAAGCAGTGCGGACAGGAAGAGAATAGAGGCTTTTGAAATGTGGTGCTACAAAAGAGTGTTGAAGATTAGGTGGGTAAATCTCATAACTACTGAAGAGGTACTGAACAGAATTGGTGAGAAAAGGAATTTTTGGCATACCCTGACTAAAAGAAGGGATCGCTTGGTAGGACACATTCTTAGACATCGGGGAATCGTAAATTTAGCATTGGAGGGAAGTGTGTGGGGTAAAAATCGCAGAGGGAGACCAAGAGACGCGTATAGTAAGCAGATTCAAGTGGATGTGGGCTGCCGTTCTTATGAGGAGATGAAAAGGCTTGCTCAGGATAGAGTAGGGTGGAGAGTTGCATCAAACCAGTCTCCGGACTGAAGACCATAACAACAACAACAGAATGTAGCCATAATGCCATTATTGAATGGGGCCTTCATGCATACCAATTTGTCATTGACTATGGGAGATCTGAGAATGCTGTTCCGACGAGTACATTTAACATGTACTCCGCTGGGAGGGGGGGGGGGCGTTGTTTGCTGTCGAGAATGTTGAAATCCCGCCGTTAACAATGAGAAGAGATGTTGTCTGCAGCCGACCAGTTTATCTGTGTCGTGCTTGTCAATTGCAAAAAGCTAGTCGGTATAACGAAGGAAATCTACATGCCAGAGGCTATCATAAGCATTACAGATGGTCGAGAAGGGATTTGGATCACTTATTTTCACGAGCAATCGCAACTCATCCGCAAGGGAATCTGTACAGGAACAGCTGAACCAGTCCAGGACGGTGAGCTTAATATCATCGACGAAGTCTCATGCTCTGCTGTTAATACTGACAACACACTAGAGGAAACTATTATGGAACTGCATATAGGGTCGGGTCTGACCCAGGAATACGTCAGCAGGTGTTAGCCATAGTACACCAATTTTAATGAGTATTCAGGGCAAGGCAGGAGAAGAGACAGATGAAATGGCATACAATAAAATACTGTGTCAATACTGGGGATTATCCAACAATTAGCCAGTGTTCATATAGAGTTTTGCAGCTGAAAGACATATCATTCGGAACGAAGTGGAGAATATGTTACACAATGACATTATTTAACCTTCAGAGAATCCTTGGTCGTCTCCGGTGGTCCTTGTGAGGAAGAAGGATGGCACGTGGTGTTTCTATGTCGGCTATCGCCAGCTGAACAAAACTGCCGCACACTGACAACACCTTAGACTGCTTTAAAGCAGCTAAATACTTCTCAACTATGGATATGCAAACAGGTTACTCATATCGACAGGGGGAAGACTGCTTTTAGTACACCTGATGGCCTCTATGAATTACAAGTCATGCCGTTTGGACTATGTAATGCTCCGGCCAAATTCGATCGCATAATGGAAAACTTGCTTCGACAGCTTAAATGGACAACGTATCTTTGTTATATACATAACATTGTTATTTCTCAAAGACATTTGCGGAGAATGTAATCCACCTGTCAAGTGTGTTAGACTGCAGGACTCCGCCTCAACCCAAAGAAGTGCCTATTCATTGAGGTCTATAAAAGCAATATGCAGTGGTCTCTGCAGCTCGTGACACTTCTCTTCGAGCTGTCATACAGAGAAGATCATATCCACGGTGGATCGGCCAGTTCTAAATCTGCATTGGGATTCTGGGTAGTTTCTAGACACTAGGATTTGCAGTCGCTCTTAACAGCTGAGCTGGCTCGCCTGGCACCGAGAAAAAATAACGACTTTTTCGGGCACATCCCCTTAAGGGCACATGGAGTTGTCGTCAGATATCTCTTTGGTGTATCGAAAGAAGGTATTGTTGTCTGTGAGATATTTTGGTGTTGTAATATATATGCTTTTGAGCATTAATGTTTAAACAATAAAAGCCAGCCGCAGTGGCCGAGCGTTCTGCGGCGCGCCAGTCACAGTCTGCACAGCCACTAAGGTCCGGGGTTCGAATCCCCCCTCAGGCATGGATATTTGTGTCGTCCTTAGTATAAGCTAGTTCATAAGTAGTTTGTAAGTTTGGGGACTGATGACCCCGTAGTGAAGTCCCATAAGCTCTACAAACATTTGAATTTTAAACAATAATAAAACGTTATGATATTTTGTTTAAACATTTAGCACATGAATAGCAACAGTACAAGGAGACTGTTTATGAAGCTTGCTGAGAGAATACTGTGTGTTCGTGGTGGTCTGGGAGAGAGAGAGAGAGAGAGAGAGAGAGAGTGAGAGAGTGGAGTGGGAGGTGTGGCTAACTTGGCTGTTTCTTTGAAAGGCTTAGAATGGATGGGGAAAACAGGCACCAGAGACCTCTATCGTCAGGAATTTGGTCTCAGTCACCAGTTTGCTCACCAGGAGATTCACATATTGTTTTCTTGTGCACAGTTTGTAAATGACTGTGTTTGTACTAGTGTAATTAGGGTACATGCACGTGGCTTTACAGATGATTTTCGTTGTGTTCCCTCTATATATACATGAAATTTTGTATACAATATGACTTCTAATTAAGGTTCAATGTATTTTATGCTAACTAAAATGTCTGCACAGACATTGTAGCCCTACTTAGAGACAGAATATAATTTCTGAAATGTTTTTCAGTAATTGTTATTGGAAACAGAGATTGCTTGATGTCATAGTTAATTCCTTAAATATTTGTTGTTAAACAATACTTACGTTCGCTATGGAGCTCTACTGGTGGTGACAGACAACTCTGCACACTGCAAGCAGTGGGAGCAGACTGACAGAGGTTCCCAACAATTATAGTCAGTCCGGAATACGATCATATCTGGCTCTGCCTACTGGGCTGGGAGACCGCCCCAGCCGCGGAAACTGAAAGCAGCCATGTTGCCAAGTAGTTCGTTCGCTGCCTGACAGTATAGCTTAACGGTCGCTGCTATCTGACAGAACTGGCAACAGTGCAGAGCGCAGAGCAAAGTTCGCGTTCGACATGCTCCAATGGTCTGCTGCCGCAGTCGGCGCTCAAAGCCGATTGGCTCAAGCACCAGGGATCATCCTATTCCGACTCGACTATACTTAGTGGAGCGTTGTAGTGCTGACATCTAGTGGTGGAAATTGTAAGTTTTCCCGCCAAAACATTTTTTGGAAGTGGTCAATAGCAAGCAAGGTAAATTAAATTTTCCCACCAAGCAACCATCTTGGTTGACGCCATAGGGAGTGGGGCAGGTGGAAGGTGCGGTCCTGGTGTCTTGGCGACATCTAGTTTCCCACCAGAATATTTCAGGTTATTGTCAAATGCATTTACCAGATGGCCATCTTGAATTACGTCATACAGGTGGGGAGCAGGGGGCATGGTTCTAGTGTCATGGCGAGCTGTAGTTTCTCCCCAGAAAACAGTGGGCTGTTGCCAATTGCATTCAAGTAAAATTCAAATTCAAATCTTCCGGTAGAGGCCATCTTGAATTACGTCATAGGAGTGGGGGAGCAGGGGGCATGGTCCTTGGTTTTCCCTCAACGAACAGGAATTTCATACTGTGACGATAGGTCCGCCATATTTGAGGCAAATTGAACTGGCGTTCGTAAAGCGATTTAGACAAAATTTCTACATGGTACGAAAATTTGGCAATTGACAATAAATAAAGAAAAGTGTGAAGTAACACACATGACCACTAAAAGAAATCCGCTGAACTTCAATTACGCGATAAATCAGTCAAACCTTAAGGTTGCAAATTCTACTAAATACCTAGGAGTTACAATTATGAACAACTTAGACTGGAGAGAACACACAGAAAATATTGGGGGGAAGGCGAATCAAAGATTACGTTTCAATGGCAGAACGCTTCGAAGATGCACCAGCTCCATCAAAGAGACTGTCTACCAGTGGCGTAGCTATCATAGGGCTAGGCGGGGCAGTGCCCCGGGGCCCCCGAGCTCAAGGGGCCCCCCGGCCTCCATGAGACACGTTCCAATTTTTACGACCTGCACAACAATCGGCACACTTCAATCGTCGTAGCAGCAGAAGTAGCGGCACCTTCAAGGCTGCTCACAGCCTTCCAAGTCATGGGGAGCCCATAGTAGATGCGCAAAACCGAGATTTTTCTCCGTTCTGCGCATTATGTCACCGTCGAGAAGCTCCGTACAGTTCGCGCGCTCTCCTACTTGTTACAGCAAGTGTATTAGTTGTTGTTATTGTTTATTTTTCTGTTCTATAACGATCTGGTTGACATTAATAATACCGAATTGTGCTGCTGTTGCATCTGTGAAAAAAAATTAAAGACTCTTCAAAAATTTCTGAAAGACCCTGAAACGTGTACTTGATGGATTTAGCTTTATAGAAGACTAGGTGAAAACCCGGGGTTGCCCGGGTAGTTATGTTGTTTTTACTGTAATTTTTTAGGTATATATTTATTTGAATAAGGGCTGCATGTCTGTAAAATCTCTTGGGAATACTATTAGTAGTACAGACGTAATAGATTAAAACTTGGTGCATGATGGGGCGGTTTTCCATGAACGTTACTGCTTATGTACTCATATCTCATTAACTACGTGTCGTACTGAGACACAATTTAGAAGCTACATTAAACTATATACGTGTATACTGCCTGTAAAATTTCCTGTCGCTACAATTTTTAATGTTCAAATTATAAATTGTGACGTCATACCGAGAGTTTTACTCCAAAAACAGCGGAAAAGTAGTAAGGGAGAAACTTTTTTTCCTTTCATCATTTTACTACGGTTGCCAACGAGAAAAAGTTCAATAAAGGTTTGAAATTATGTTTAAAGTTTCTTGCAAGTCGCTAAGTACTGTCATCCTCATACAGTGTATTTCGAAAGTCTCGCCGCATTATATGGCATTTTTTGCGATTTCTATTGGTTATGACGTAATATCTTTTGAACCATGTGCCGTATGTGATTCTTAACCATGCACAAATTGTTACCTCACGGTAAGGAATGTGTGTACCAAATTTGGTTGAAATCGCTCAAATGGTTTAGGAGAAAATGAGCAGCTATGTCGCAAAGTGCAACAGTTTGTCCCGCATCTCATTGTTTATGACGTCATATCTCGTGAACTATATATAGTATGTGATTATTACACTTACGCGACCGTACTCATGAATTGAAGCTTACTTGTTCAAAATTTCATAAAGATTGGAAAAAAAGGTAGATTTGTATGCAACACCTACAAACATACGGACACTCTGCTTTATATATTAGAAGTGAAAGTCTCCATATTAAAAACGCGAGTATTAGTAACATGTGTTTTAAAGAAGACGATTATTTGCGTAATTTTTAAACTATCTCTAAGAATTACTGAGACTTCACCCAAAAAAGATCTTAAAGCCTACTACAGTTCCTACATTGCACAATTTTAGAGCCGCTTCTGTTGCGACTTCGTCTCCTTTCAAATAAAGAAATGCCAGAAGATTGTGAAACACGTAAAAGTGCACTTAAAAATTTCGCTTCACTGACACAAAGGAAAGAAAATGAATCGGAGCACACTGACTGTGTTAAAATGAAACGCACTACTTTTTAATTGTGTACCCATATTATTATTACTGTAATGTTCTACAGCTATGAAAACGTAGCGAGAGTGAGTTGTTGGCACTGAAAACAGTCCGCCTGCTGTTACCGCAGCCGAACGAGTGCTGACTTGACTGTTCCCGGTTTGTTTCGCGGCAGGGGCCAAGTTTTCGTGGTTGAGTAATACTTCTTCATTGTTAATTTTTTACTAGTTTCTGCCTGCGACTTCATTCGTCTAGTATGGATCAACTTAGAAAACTGTACCATGCGGTCGTTTTATCTGTATGTCCTACCCATGTCTAACTCTATTCTTCTGCAGAATTTCATCCAAATCCACGTAATAATTTTTGCGTGAAAGCATAACAAACAAACGAACTTTAATATAGTTATAACTGTGAAAGTTATTAAATATTATCTGCCGCGGCGGCGGAGCGGCCGAGCGCATTGAGGCGCTATGCTCCGATGCGCGAAGCCGTTCCCCGTTTGGGGTTCGAATCCCCCCCCCCCCTCGGGCATGGATGTTTGTGCTGTATTTCTTATAAGTTAGTTCAAAAACGTTTGTAAGTTTAGGAACTGATGACCTCGCAGTTAAGTCCAATAAGCTCTACAAACATTGAACATTTTGAAATATTATCTGCTGCGTCTCACAAATAATTTACTTAGTAGTATTTATTATATCTTCTAGTGGGCGGTAAGGAGCTGATGATGCAGTAGTTTTGCATCTGTATAGTGTAAAGAGGGCCCCAATGTCAATTTGCCCCGGGGCCCTTGGTGACATAGCTACGCCACTGCTGTCTACATCACACTTGTGCGTCCTCTCCTGGAGTACTGTTGCCCATTGTAGACCCTCACCAGGCGGGACTGACGGAAGATATTGAGAAGGTTCAGAGAAGAGCAGCTTGTTTTGTTTTATCACGTTACAGGGGGAAAGCGTCACGGAAATGTTGTATGAATTGAGGCGGAAATCATTAAAAGAAAGACGTTATTCATTGTGGCATGATCTGTTTGCGAAATTTCAAACACCAACGTTTACGTCTGAATGTGAAAATATTTTGCTAGCACCCACCTACTTAGGGTGACATGACCATCCTAATAAAATAAGAGAAATCAGATCAAAAACAGAACGATTTAGGTGTTTTTTCTTCCCATGTGTTATTAGAGAATGGAACGGTAGAAAAAGGTTATGAAAGTGATAATGAGCCCTCTGCCAGGCACTTAAATGTGATTTTCAGAGTATCTATATAGATGTAGATGTAGATTTGACATTTCTATGAAGATATTATCAATGGCTGTTTCTGAGCCCTTAGCTATCCTAGTTGGAAAATTAACAGTATGAATTAGGTTGCCTGATAATGCTACTGACTGTAATAACTTCTTTCTGGTGGGGTTTTCAAGGCTGTCTACATTACAATCAACAGAAAGAATTCTTTCTTTCTTGTTATCAAATAAGGCAGCAGAGCTTCAAAGTGATTTAAGAACAAATTATAGTTCCCATTTGGAACCCTGTACACTGTTACTATTACAAATGATTTATTATGAAATTCAACTTCTGTTGTTCAGCTTCCATATGCTGCTCTAAGAAAAATTTATGAATGTTTATGGTA
Organism: Locusta migratoria; assembly: GCA_026315105.1. NCBI lineage: Eukaryota > Metazoa > Arthropoda > Insecta > Orthoptera > Acrididae > Locusta > Locusta migratoria. The sequence goes on from CM048744.1 coordinate 909,761,772, forward strand.
TTAAATTTATAACAATTTCTAATGAATGTGGCAACTCCTCCATCCTACATTTCCACTCTACAAAAGTTGGAAGCTAACCTAAATCCTGGAATACTTAGCAAATCTATACCAGAGGTCATATGATGTTCAGAGAGGCAAATTATGTCGACTGGGTTAGATTACTCTAATTTATCAATGCATTTAAGTAGTTCATTTATTTTGCTTCTTATCCGTCTAACATTTTGGTGCACTAAAGATAATTTGCATTTTACATTGACTGTTACAGAACTGGGTGGAGATAAAATTTCTGGTAATTGGTGATGATTTTTAACTAACAGCTGTGTTTGCTGATCTGATATGTCAGAGTTATGCTGTTTAGTTGCTTTATTAAACTGAAGGTTTCTTTCAATATTGACCTCTCTTAGAACTTGATTTCTTTTTGTCCTGCCCATCCTAAAAAAGGAACTGCTGTGACCATTGGTATTTTACCACTCGTGTCAGTGCCTCCCCCCTTAAGTTTCCTGCTATTAGCCCAGCCAGTTTATCCTTCCCTTTCCTACTGAGATGTAGGCCATGTCTAGTATAATCCCACCTGCTCAGTGAATCAACAGGAAACACATCGATGTGTGACCTTGCACCTGATCCAAGCAGCTGTTCCAACTCCAAATTAACTCTCCTAACGGAAGAGTTCAAATGAGGTAGGTTGTGGCGCTCCAGAACAGACACAAGCTCAACACTGATATACATCTATGCTGATGTAATCTTTGCCAGGTCACACTCTACGTTGAACCCTGGATCTCTGTTAATATTGTTCCCCGGACCACCCACAATAATCACAGTGTCCTCCTTGGTGAAATCTTTACACAGTGAACCTAAATCCTCTGTCACTTGACCCAGACTAGCACTTAGTTTGAAGAAACGTGTGACCTGGTATTGTATTCCTAGTTCATCCTGCAGGAGTTGGTGCACACCTCTAGCATGCAAGCTACATAATAACAAAACTTTCTTCCTTTTTTGCTGATTTTCCTACATTCTTATTTAAATTCTTGTTGAAAGTTTGTTCAGCCCTGTCTAAGTCTACTTCTATCCGAGGCTCATCAGTTTCTAACTGAAGCCACAAACTTATTTTTTACATTCACCACAAAGCTGACTGACTGAGTACTGACCCTTTTCTTTCCACCTTTAGCCACTTCCCATCTCTGATCACCCTTCTCCCTCTTAACCTCTTCAGATCCCTCTTAGCTTGATCTAACTCTGCCTGAAGGGCAGCAATTTTCCCCTCCTGTTCCATTATCTTCCTATCCCTAGTACATAGCCCGCAAAACCACTGTTCAATTTCCGCGCCACTACAGTCACCCCAATAAATTACTCCACGCATCACACCATACCGCATAACTGACAATTCTATGGCAAGTCTGAGACTTTGCACTCATGGTAAAAGTATTATTTTGTTGAGAAGTAGTCAAATTTCCTTAAAAACCCAAGAAAACGCGTACGCGAAATCTAGGCCTACTCACGACAGGATGTAAACAAAGGTAGTAAGTGCAAAGTCTCTAAAACAAATTATATTTTACACTGCTTTTACAAACAATAAATAAAAGAATGTGGGGATACGCTTTACGTAATATGCCAGGAGGAAAAATCAAGAGCAGTTTCCGAGATTCTTTAAAATTACTGTGCAAAAAGACGCAAGTAAAATACGTCTGCAAACCTACTTAATCTTAGCGCGTTTTCTCGAAAGATACACAAAGCAAAGTGAAATCTGTAATAAAGCACTTCAAGAGAACACTAATACACGTTATTAATTACTTATAACTATAAAAAGTCTTATTACTGCTATCTAAAATACTTAAATTAGGTCATCTGAAACTTCACACTTGGGGCAACTAAGTGCCATTAGTCAAAAATTTTGTCTGATTATAGACCGACTGATCTCAAACAAGGCAAAAAATTTGGTGTTCTTGCATGATGTACTTGTCGTTTTATCACTTCTATTTGTGCATTTAAATGTTGAACACACTTCAGACAAATTTCAGCTTTAAAATTGTACAGACAATACCCACTAAATACAATATACACTAAATACAACGCTTCAAGCTCAGCAATAACATACAATAGACAGACTCCTGTCAAGTGTACTGATGACCACAAATATGGCGGCTGAGTTTAAACAGGTTGCCACAAAGAGTGCTGTAACTTGTGTGTTAGGCAGTCTATGAAATTTAAACTCGTTGTTTTCCCTGGTGACCATTTTCTTTTGGAGCCGGTAACGACGCCATGTTGGATGATGTCGTAGGGGTCAATGACCTAACCGCCATCTCGGATGATGTCTTCAGGATCAATGACCAAGTTATTGTGCCAATAGCGCTGTTCCCCTGTTACTTCCATTGGCTGCACAATTTGAAAAGAACATTAAACCAACACTTTGTGAACTCTGTAGCTGAAGTCAAGAAGGCAATCAAGAAATCTAAAGCAACATACACAGATTATCTCAAGAACTCAAACCCAACTCATGTACATGCCATGCCATCATTAAACCATCTTTAGCGAGGTAAGCCAAGACGAAGTCTAGGAAATTGTCAGTGACTTGAAAAAACTCATACTACAAATATTTACTATATGTCAAATAATACATTGAAAGAGATAATTACTTATGTAATAGCTCCATTCACATACTCTATAAACTCATGTCTTACAGAGGATGTCTTTTTGAATCACCTCAAACTATTCCCGGTGATTCCAATATTTAAGAAAGGAAGCAAATCAGAACCTGCATACTATAAGTCAATTTCAAATATCCCAGTACTAGCTAAAGTATTTGATAGCATCACATATAAACAAATATATGAGTACCTTGATACAAACAAGATGTCAAGTACATCACAGTTTGGATACAGAGAGGAAAAATCAATAATACACGCTGTAACTCCTAGTCAGAGATATTTTAAAAGCATTTGAAGACCATGCTCATGTACAGGCAATTTTCTGTGATCTGAGTAAGGTGTTCCACCTCTCCGGGAAACACCACCTTGACGAAGCACTGTCCGTGTGGGTGGAGAGGCTTGCGTATCTGTGTGAAGCAGAGGGCTATACCGAAGGTAGAGAACCTACTGCCGGAAAGGCCTCAGCTGATGGATCAGACTAAGAGTGGCCCACAACGCCCCGTCTTCCTTATCCTCTCACAGTCCTTTCCCAATTCCTTTCCCAACCCAAGGTGTGATGCGATTCGTGCTGAGGGGTGCGTGGCACATGGGTGGATGTGTCTCGAACGGAGCCTCAGGGATACCGGGCGACCTCCCTGACCTTGCACCACGTGGGGTTATCGTGGCGTGGACCATATAAATCCCCAAATCTCGTGGGACTAAGATGAACACAGAGAAAGAAAGTATTTTAAAAGAATCTGAGGGGCAATCTGGGACCCTTGTCAATTACAACCTTGCCATCAGACGGGCAAAGGAGGCATCCTGGAAGGTATTCTGTGAGGAAGTAGACGGCACGGCTGCTCAAGCGAGACTTCATAAAATCCTCACTAGAGTACCAACTAATCCAGGAGGAACATTGAGGAAGGAGGATGGGGAGTATACAAAGACAGCACATGAAACGCTGGAACTGCTCCTCAAGACTCACTTTCCTCAATATACTCTGGGGGATAACTCAGACGAGAATGTGATTCCTGAGAGACAACGGTTCTCAGGTATACGCAAAGAGGACTGGGATCTGGCCAAGGAGTGTGTCGATTTTAGTAAGGTCCGATGGGCGGTGGGAACATTTCAACCGTTCAAGTCACCTTGCCCCGATGGAATCTTTCCAGCTCTCCTGCAACAAGCGGGAGAAAATCTTATTAGATTCGTATGCAGGTTATTCAGGGTTAGCCTAGCAGCAGGAATCATTCCCAATGCCTGGAGGGCAGTGAAGGTTGTCTTCATTCTAAAGCCAGGGAGAATTGATCATACCAAGGCCAAGGATATGAGACCAATCAGCCTGTCCTCCTTCATTCTTAAGACATTGGAAAAGCTGGTTAATGTGCATGTTGGAGACATGAATATCAACCAGGTAAATCACGTCAGACAGCTCTCCACCAACTTGTTGGGAAGGTGGAGAAAGCACTACACTTTCAAGAAATAGCCCTCTGTATCTTCCTGGACATTGAGGGGGCTTTTGGCAACACGACCTTCGATTCCATGGTTAGGGCAGCAGAGGTGCATGACCTAGGGACCACTATATGTAGGTGGACTAGGGCCATGCTCAGTGGAAGAAAGGTAGAGGCTTCCATGATGAATGAAAAAATGGTAATCAACACCACAAGGGGTTGCCCGCAAGGAGGAGTTCTTTCCCCTTTATTGTGGAATCTAGTGGTGAATGATCTCATTGGAGAATTAAACTCTAGGCAGTGCTTTTGCCAATGATACGCAGACGATCTTGTCTTAGTAATACTTGGCAAATTTGCTGACACAGTGAAGAATATGGCACAAGGTGCCTTGGACATTGTGCAAGACTGGTGCAGAAAACAGGATCTGGGGGTTAGTCCTAAGAAGACTGTTGTTGTACCATTTACAAGGAAACATATCCAACACTCAAGTTGGAATCTAAAGCTTTTCAATGAAGCGCTACCTGTGAAGGGGACAGTGAAATATCTAGGGGTTACCCTAGACGAGAAACTGACATGGACCCCTCACATTAGGAATACTTGCTCCAAGGCAAAAGGTACTTTAGTAAGTACCAGGATAGCTTGTGGCAAAAATTGGGGCCTGAGCCCCAAGGGTATGCACTGGATATACACCACAGTGATTAGACCCAGGATCACCTATGGGGCGGTCGTGTGGTGGAAGAAGGTAGAACAGCAGGTTGCTGCTAAGGAGCTTGGTAAGGTACAGAGACTAGCCTGCTTAGCCATAACAGGCGTAATTAGCAGCACACCAACTGCTGGGATGGAAACCATGCTGGATATGTCCCCATTACACCTTTGGGTCAAGATGGAGGCGGCAACTGGTGCCTACAGACTCAAATCTGGCAACAACAGGAACTCTTTGGGATATCCAGAATCACACACTAAAATAGTAAGTGAGGTAAATATAGGAAAGGTTGGGGAAATGCCAACCGACTATATTATAACCCCATACTGCTTGAACAAGCCTTTCAGTATAACAATTGGAAGTAGGGAGCAGTGGCAGAAAATAGTTCGACATCGTACGGGGGATATTGTCTGGTTCACTGACGGGTCAAAATCAGACCAAGGCATTGGGGCCGGGGTATACGGGGTGCAGCCAAGACTGGAGGGCGTCATCTCTCTAGGGAAACTGGCCTCAGTATTGCAGGCCGAAATCACTGCCATCAGGGCATGTGTGGAGGAGAATTTGCGTAGGTGCTACAAAGATCGTAGCATCTATATCTATTCAGACAGCCAGGCAGACCTGAGATCACTGGCAGCTCCTACAACAAGGTCTAAAATTGTTGCAGAATGTCACAGGGTTCTCTTGGAGCTAGGGGAAAGCAATAGAGTAAACCTTTTGTGGGTCCCTGGCCACTCGGGGATCAGTGGCAACGAACATGCCGACAGATTAGCCAGGATGGGAACAGAGGCTCCATTTATTGGACCGGAACCCGTCCTGACAATCACCAAGACAATGATTAAATTGGAGCTACGTAACTGGCTCAGAAGACAGCACATAGTATATTGGACCAAGGTCCATCAACAAAAACATGGCAAGGTAATGATGCCAAAGCCTTGTTTTAAAAGAAGCTCTGCAATCCTGGGTCTGAACAGGAGAGAGATTATACTCATGGTTGGATTGCTGACAGGCCATCAGAATTTCAAAAAACACCTACACACAATGGGAATAACAGAAGAGGACCCTAAATGTAGGATCTGTGATGACGGTGATGAAACTGCACATCTGATCTTCGAATGCATTGCATTGGAGAGTAAAAGGCACAGAACATTTGGGACAACCAGACCCGAAGAAATTGTGTCTAATAAAGAACTGGTAAAGGGACTCCTTGTACTGTTCAAGGGCATTGGTTGGCTTTACTAGACATACAGGGAGCGATACCGCACAATAAACTTAGTTTCGGTGTGGGCAGTGGCGGGTTAGACTAAGACTGTTTTGGCTTCCCTGAAAGAATCAAATCAATCAAATCAAGGTGTTCGACTGTGTAGACCATGTATATTGCTCACCAAACTTGAACGCTACAGAATCTGTGGTAAAAGTTTAAAACTTATGAAATAGTACCTAAGTAACATATAGCAGATTGTTAGCTCAGGTAGAGAGTTATCTGACCCACCACTTCAGGTCCAAAATGGAGTACCACAAGGTTCAAAATTAGGAACCCTTATATTCCTTGCCAAAAAAATACAGAGATTGAGACACATTTGTCAGAAAACATAGTCGTTAAGACATAAATATATGAAGACAACACATTTCTATCTGTAGAGCAAGAATTCGAAGAGCTTGTCAACCGAATGAATGTGGTGAAAGAAAGTGCTGGCTCGTGGTTCAGTGTGAATGGATTATTACTTAATGAAAATAAAACCCAGTTTATCAAAGGTTACAAAAATAGAGAAACAAAACGTAAAATTTTAAAAATAAACTTACATGGAATACCCATATTGAACATGTAACAGTAAGGTTATCCAGAGTAGTATACTTCATGAAAAGACTAATGTCATGTGTTGCCATAGAATATGTAAGGATGGCATATATTGATATATTGCTTTTTTCAGTCTGCATTAAATTATGCACTGATGTTCTGAGAAAAAAAATTAAGTTCTTCGCTTCAGAAAGAAGTAATTAGAGTGATGGCAAGAGCGGATGACAGAACTCATTGTAAGCCTTTATTCGCCAAGTTTAAGATTTTAACGGTAGTTAACTTACGCATCCTAGAAATTGTTACTTATGGATTAGCTGAACTACAAAATTTACCTGTAACCAATCAAAGACAAAATCATAATACAAGAACATGCAATACTCTTATTTTACCACAAAATAGGTTAGAAACCATATCTAAATGGCAGGAAAAATATGTAACAAGCCTTCCAAGCAGTTCACAAATATGTCAAAAAATTAGTTAGAGAAAAGCTACACAACCTCTTGTTGGCTAAATCATTTTATTCTTTAGAAGCATTTTTTTTCTTCTTGTGGATATTATCAAATTAATAAATATGTATTTTGTAATATTTATAAGAATGACTAATAAAGAATCTGAATTTTCTAAACCAGGTAGTGTTCAAATGTTTATTAAGTTTATGGGACTTTACAGCAGGGTCATCAGTCCCAAAACTTACAAACTACTTATAAACTAACTTATACTAAAGACAGCACAAACATCCATGCCCAAGGAGGGATTCGAATAACTTACAGCGAGCGCTCTCGCGCATCGGAGCATAGCGCGTCAATGCGTCAGTCACTCCGCCGCGGTCCGGGTAATGCTGCCAGCTCTCTTGTCAATATAAACGCAGGAGTCTGCTTCTTCTTCTTCATCAGCCTCGTGCTAATCAATCCAAGTATTTGATATACAGGATATCCCACAAGTGGCCTGCATGCCGTGACTTATTGGTCTAGCTTCGTACCTTGAAGGGACTATTCTTCACCACCACTAAGAGGGAACGTTTAGCTTAATGAATTCTACAGACGCAAACAGTCGTCCCATCGTTCCAAAACGTAGTGGCTTTTGAGAACAGATTAAGACGAAATTTGGGTGCATTCAACGATGAGCGTCAGAAACGTCCCATAGCTCTACTAAATTAAAACGTTATCAAATGACACTTCGTAATTTTTCTACTCGCGTCGAAGAAGACATAAGCAAAGCGCGAAGTAACACAGCAACCGAACCACGATATATAGAAATAAATGTCAGATGGTAAAAACTACACCACAATGTAGTATTAAAGAAGATGGGCGGCGGTTACGAATTCTAAAAACAATTGATTTTGAATTAGCAGAACTGAAACGATATGTATATCGAAGTTTCCGAGACCTGATTACGAATTTACTTTTTCTGTGTTGGCTAACCTGAGACTGTCCCGTTCCCATAAGGTTGCCTGCCATGCATATGTGCATGGAGGTTATTGTTTTGGTATAATTTGGCTGCAGACGAAAAACCTAACTAACTGATAGAAATATTAGCTATCGATCTTTTGTGTCAATACAACAACAAAAGTGAAATGGTTCTAACAGCAGATTTACAGCTGCCAACTGAAGAGGAACTAACTGTACCAGAGGTTAACTTAGGTTCACCTGCTTTACGAGCTGGAGCTTTTCATTTAGGAAAATATTGTGAACAGGCAAATAATGTAAGTTTCTACTGAAACTGCTTATTATCAGTTTTGAATGACAGTAACATCATCTTTCGCAAATGGCCAGTGTATAGTTATTACTGACCGTGCCAAGGTTGTCGGAATACAAGATTCCTGGGAGCTACTTTTTTTTTAGGGTGAATACCATGACAGTTTCATGAAAGTTTTCTCCGTTTACTGTTGTGAAAGAGCTTACTATATATGATAATATTGCTGCAAGAGCGTAAAATCTACGCTGAAATGATTTTATTTGATAAGCCTGTATTTCATGCTATTTGTTAAGGATTTAGGCCTATCTAAAACCATTTTACGCCCCCTCTCTGCTCAAGTGTGATGGCACTTCTAACATGTAACCTTCTGTGCAGGAATTCATACTCTGCAGGACTGAATGGGGTGATCCGCGGAAATGCCTGGAAGAAGGAAAAGCCGTAACGAGCTGTTCACTTGAATTTTTTAAGAACGTAAAGAAGTTGTGTAAACAGGAGTTTGAACAATACACAAACTGTATTGATAAGTCTAGCAGCCTTTTGGAATACAAGTAGTAAGTTCTGTGTGTGTTCTGTCCTGAATAACTTTATTGTTGTTCGTTGTTAACATTAGAAAGATACATTACTTCACATCCAGAAAACTAAAAGTACTGTAATACGGTACTACAGACAATCCTTAGTTTGCACTTTAAAAAATTGGATTGTGTTTACAGAATATATAACAATTTAGTGTGGCCTCCCAAACCACAGTGCTGCATGCAATTTCCCAAAAGTATGAAACAAATGTGTGCTTGCTACTTCAAAAATGTTGAATGTCTCGGGAATATAGAACCATTTGCCATTGATCTTCTTCCCAACTATTTTAACAAAGCATAGAGGTCTACTCAATTTACATTTATTTGAATTTGTGAACTACACTCTGGTTTCATTATTCTGCAAAACTACAGACAAGTGTCTGTCTGTGGGTGACACACTCTGTTAAACTTAGCTTACAAATTTGTTGGATGAACAACTGCAAACCATAATAGCACCACTTCGACTGATCGTGTAAATACTGATATTGTTCTGGGGCTACATACCTTACTGCGTTGTTTTGTAGCATATGACGTTTTTTAGTTAATAGATTTCAACAACTCAGTGACTTAGAATTGTTTCAGATCAGTCCTAGTGAATGGGCTACCTTAATCACCATTATCACATAGCATCTTAATATCATTTGTCTTTTTACAAAGGTCTGTAAAATATGCTGAAACTGAATACCATACAAGCTAAGATCACAACATCTGACAATTTATTGCAGTACATAGGCTTTTGTTAAGAATGTTAATAAATTATGAGGTCATTGAGGACATGAATATTATACGTGTTAAATTTAATGACTATTTGTTGACTTAGTGAAAAATAACCCAATTGTGCATAGGCCCACATTATATAGTGTCATTGACATAGGCATGACACTTGGTATTGCTACTGAATATGTCATTGACAAACTTAAATCTTCATTGGGCTGGAGCAAATTTTCTCCTAAATTGTTAGGAAAATGTAAATTTGAATGGGCTCCTGTTCTACGTCATTTTATTCGGTATGCCTTAATATGTAGTGTGGGTTTATTAAATTTGCCATAGCAAAACCTATCCATACAAATTGATCCAGAATCAATGTTCAAAACTTTAGGCTAAATTTACTTGCATCTATTTTCAGCTAATTGAGAAATTTTTAGTTCATAAACTAGATTGTCATTTTACCACTAGAGGACTTAACGCTCACTGGGATGAATTGTGGCACACAATGTTCAAGATGTGAAAATGAAATTATCATGTTTGAATGATTATATTTTTGAAATGAATCAGTGTTTGAATTTAGAAGATCACACACTACAAAACTAAGTTTCTCCACATGCACTGTCTTTCTGTTCAGATGTAACACTTTGTTGTTATGTAAATCGAAACATGCGTATGTCTGTCTCGCTATTGATAAGAGCTACAATAATTTTTTCAATGTTCATAATTTGGTAAAACGCTTGCAACAATTGAAGCTGTACTCTTCAGTTCCTGCCTAACGACATCCTTTAATATCATGACATATTCGTAAAAATCATAAAATTTGCTCACAACAATTGAAGCTGTACTCCTAGGTTCCTACCTAACCACAACCCTTAAAATCATGACATATTTGTAAAAATAATATTATTCATTGATGTACCCTTGTCCAGTCAGTAATTGAATTATCGTGCATGCCATTCGCTACTCAAAATGTACTATGTTGCCAACTTAACACTGCTACGGACGCACCATGATGCTACCGATGCCACTGATAGACTTTAGCCCAAAGTAGGAGGTCTGTACTTCAAACTGCCAAAGACCTTTGATGTCAACCACTAAGTACATTTGCTCTAAAACATTGCTAATAATGTTCCTGGTTGGATATTAGTAGTTAGCTGTTCCTTTCTGTGGAATAGATTCCAGTGATTAAATTTTACAATGGAAAGATAAGAAGTTGCGATCTGATAACCACGTAATTGGTTCAAGAGTTCTCAAGGCTCCCATCTTGGTCCTTGTCTGTTGTGTTTGACTAGTCTTCTGTAGGGAATGCATCCACCAAATGTATGCTGATGACATATCTGGGCTGTGTTGGTCACACAATTATTTAGAGTTAAATGCCACGGCCATTTTTTTTTAAAGCAGAAATAGATTTTAAAGTTAACATTAGCAAAACTAAATCCGTTCTATTGTAAATAATAATCCCGTGAATCACAGACATTGATGAAGTGGGGTGGCTTGCATCCCTCGACAATTCGGATAGCAGTACAGTAGGTGCAACCACAGTGGGGTATTTGTGGGGAGGCCAGAGAAATAAGTGGTTCCTGAAGAGAGGCAATCGAGCAAGACGGGGCAGAGGTAACACATTGGATCGCATTTTGGAGGACAGTGGTTCAAATCCATATCCAGATTAGTTTTGCCTTCTTTTACAGCTTGCTCACTGTACAAATTGAATAACAATGGAGAAAGGCTACAACCCTGTCCTACTCCCTTTCAAACCGCTGTTTCACTGTCATGCCTTTCAACTCTAATAACAGCTGTTTGGTTAATGTAAAAGTTGTAAGTAACCTTCTGTTCCCTATATTTTACCCCTGCTGACTTCAGAATTTGAGAAAGTGTATTCCAATCAACTTTGTAAAGAGGTTTCTCCAAATTGACAAAAGCAAGAAATGTAGGTTTGTCTTCCCTTAATCTGTCTTCTAAGATAAGTCGTAAAGTGAGTATTGCCTTCCGTGTCTCTACATTTATTCTGAATTCACACTCATCTTTCCTGAGGTCAGCTTATACCAGCTTTTCCATCCTTCTGTAAATAATGTGTGTTAAAATTTGCAGTTGTCTTATTAAAATGATGGTTCTGCAATTTTCTCACCTGTTGGTGCCTACTGTCTTAGAAATGGGAATTATTACATTTTTCTTAAAGTCTGATGGTATTTTGCCTGTTTCATATTCTTACTCACTAGGTGAAACAGTTTTCTCATAACTGGTTCTCCCAGAGACTTCAGTAGCTCTGATGGAATGTCATCTACACCAGGGGCCTTTTTCGGCCTAGGTGTTTAAGTACTCCGCCAAATTCATCTCTCAGTACAGTATCTCCTATTGTCTCATAGTTCGTATCCTTTGTAGAAGACCCTCTACATACTCTTTCCATCTTTCAGCTTTCCCTTCTTTACTCAGAACTGGTTTTTCATCGGAGTTCTTGATATTCATATGGTTATTTTTCTTCTCTCCAAATGTCTCTTTTATTTTCCTTTAGCAGTATCTATATTTCCCGTAGCTATACATTCTTCTACAGATTTGCATTTGACTTATAGCGCTCCTGCTTAGCCCTTTTGGACTTCCTATCAATCTCATTTCTGAATCGTCTGTACTCCAATTTACCTGCTTCATTAACTGCAGTTTTACATCTCATCAATTAAATTTAGTATTTCTAATAATGGAAAGTTGGAATTAACAATATAGTAATGAGAACAGTTTACAACTCACCGCAAAGATGTGACGACGAACTGTGACAGAGACATAAAAATAAACACACACACAAGACACTTCAGCTATCGGCCGTAGCCTTCTTCAGAAAATACAACAGTCATTCAACCTTCAGCTCCCGCTGCCGCACTTCAAATCACGCTCTGTGGTGTGGAAATAGCGGCGGGGAGGGGGGATAGGAAGGTTGCATCACGGTAGTGGGTATGGATACAGTGCAGCCTTGCAGAGCACGTATGGGATGAACGAGATGCAGCTTAGGAATGGAGTGGGGAGGCACGTGAGGGGAGGAAAATAAACTAAAGCAAAAGTAAAATAAATGAATCAAACACATGCTGCAACGTTCTTTTATAGGTCTTGCTTTTCTACCTATTTGGTCCTCTGCTGCTTTGATTATTTCATCTCTTAAAGCTACCCATTCCTTTCCACTGTTTTATTTTCCACCATTTCTGTCAATTATTGCTTAAATCTTAATTACTTCAGGTTCCTTCAATTTATCCAGGTCCCATCTCCTTATATTCCTACCATTTGCAGTTTCTTCAATTTCAGTCTACAGTTCATAACCAATGAGATATGTTCAGAGTCTATATTTGCCCCTGGATATGACTTAGAGGGAAACCTGGTTCTGAAATCTATGCCATAACATTATAAAATCTACTTGGTACCTACCAGTGTCTCCTGGACTCTTCCACGTACACATACTTCTTTCATAATTCTTGAACCAAGTGTTTGTATGATTAAATTATGTTCTATACAAAATTCCAAAGGTCACGGGATCGATTCCCGCCAGGTCCGGGGATTTTTATCTGTCACTTTCCACTTCTTTTACCTCTGGCAGTATTGCTAATGTGAAAAATATCGAGTAGCACCATGGTTCGGAAACCATGTTAAACTGTAGGTCCCCCTATAGCTAGCTGGGTAAGTCAGTTTGAAGGTTGGAGGAAGGCAACAGCATACCCTCCAATCAGGCCGTGCCTAGTAAAGCACTGTGGTGTTCAAACCAATCTTCGGATTGTTGACGGCTTTACCTTTTTTACAAAATTATACCAGGCAGCTTTTTTCTACTATTTTTCCTTCCCTTCCTTTCCCTACAACTGAATTCCAGTCTCCCATCACAATTAAGTTTTCCTCTCCTGTAACTGTCTGAATAATTTCCTTTACCTCATCATATATTTCTTCGATCTCCTCATCGACATAGCTAGTGGGCATATAAACTTGTACTACTGTGGTCAGTGTTGACTTCATATCTATCTTGACTACGATAATGCAATTACTGCACTGCTGATAGTAGTTTACCCACATTCCTATTTTCTTATTCATTATCAGATCTACACCTGTAATACCCCGAAATGATTTTGCATTTATAATCCTCTATTCGCCTGACCAAAAATCCTGTTCCTCTTTCCACCAAACTTCACTAATCCCTACTATATCTAATTTCATCCTATCCATTTCCTTTTTAAATTTCTAACCGCCCTAACCAATTAAGGGATCTAACATTCCACACTCCGATCTGTAGAATGACAGTGTTGTATTTTTTTTTGCAGACAATATTCTCTTAAGTAATTCCTAGCTGGAGATCTGAATGGGGGACTATTTTACCTGAGAGGATGCCTTCACCATGCCATGATAGCATCATCTTGCGTAAATTGGTCTCCCATTCAGATCCCCGGGCAGGTACTACTCATGGGGATGTTGACATTCTACACATTGGAGTGTGAAATCACTTAATTGGATAGGGAGATTGGAAAAATTTAAGAGGGAAATGGTTAGATTGAAGTTATAGTGGGGGAATTAGTTAATTTGGTGGAAAGATGAAAAAGATTTCCGGCCAGGCCAGTCAGGGTTAGAAATGCAAAATCAGTAGTAGGTCTAAAGAAAATAGGAATTTAGGTAAACTGCTATGAACAAGGCTGACATCACATTATTGTTGCCAAGATACAGAGATGCCACCCACCACAGTATTGCAAGTTTATATGCCAACTAGCTCTGTTGATGAGGAGATTGAAGAAATGTATGAGGAGGTAAATTATTAAGACAGTTAAGAAAGAGGAAAACTTGATTGTCGCAGGGGACTCAAATTTGGTAGTAGCCAAAGCACGGGGAGGAAAAGTAATACGAGAATATGGACTGGGCAAAAGAAACTAAAGAGGAAGCTGCCTGGTAGAATTGTTCACAGAACATAATTATATAACAAACATGTGGTTCAACTACCCTGGAAAAGACCAGAAGACACTGAAAGGTATGGTTGATTTTATAATGACAAGACATAAATTTCGGAACTATCTTTTAAACAGTAAGACATATACAGGGGCAGATACAGATTCAGACCCTATCTGACTGGTTATGAGCATGAAATTGCATTATCTGCAGAAAGTTAAGTAAACAGATGGGACCTGGATAAGTTGAAGGAACCCAAAGTTCATGAGAGTTTCAAAGGAAGCTTTAGGCAAAAATTGATGAAAAGGGGGAAGTAACACAGCAGAAGACTAATGGGTACATTTGAGAGATGAAATAGTAGATGACTAAATTGGTATAAAAACAGTTCGTACAAAAATGCTTCAATAGCACAGGAAATAGTGAATTTAATTGATGAAAGGAGAAAATATAAAAATGCAGTAAATGAAGCTGGTAAAATGGAGTACAGATGACTAAAAATGAGATTGATAGGAAGTGCAAAGTGGCTAAGTAGGAGTGGCTTGAGGAGAAATGCAAGAAGACTGCATGACTAGGGAAGTTAGATACCACCTACAAGAAAAACTAAAACACATTTGGAAACAAGAAATGAGCTGTATGAATATCAAGAACTCAAATGAAGAAACAAACAAGGGTAGGCTGGAAGGTGTAAACTTATATATAGAGGGGGTGAATAAAGGAAGTGAACTTCAATACAATATTGTACAAAGGCAAGAGGAAGTAAATGAAGATAACACATACTATACTAAGAGAAGAATCTGACACACATTGGAAGACTTAAGTTGGAACAAGGCCTCTGGAGTAGATGACGTTCCTCTGAGTTACTGTAGTCTCTGGGAGAGGCAGCCACGACAAAACCAAAACTACTCCACCTACTGTGCAAGATACATCTACATACATACTCCGCAATTCACCGTAAGATGCGTGGCAGAGGGTACACTGTACCACTACTAGGCATTTCCTTTCCTATTCCACTCCCAAATTGAACGAGGAAAAAAGAATTCCTATATGCCACCATACGAGCTCTAATTTATCTTATCTTGTCTTTGTGATCTTTACGCAAAATGTAAGTAGGCGGCAGCAAGATCGTACTACACCCATCTTCAAATTCCGGCCCTCTAAATTTACTTAGCAGAATTTCACGAAAAGAACGTAGTCTTTCTTCCAGCGATCCCCAATTGAGTTGCCGGACCATTTCTGACACTTGCGCATTGGTCGAACCTACCGGTAACAAATCTAGCTGCTCGCCTCTGAACCGCCTCTATGTCTTCCTTTAAACTGATCTGCTGCGGGTTCCAAACACTTGAGCAATACTCAAGACATGGTCGTACAAGCGTTTTATACACGGTCTCCTTTACAGGTGAAGTACATCTTCCCAAAATTCTCCCAATAAACCGAAGTCGGTCGTCTGCCTTACTCACAACTGTCCTTCATATCGCTCTGTAATGTTACGCCGAGATATTTGAATGACGCAACAGCATCAAGAAGCTCACTACTAATGTTGTAGTCGAACATTATGGGATTGTTTTTTCTACTCATGCGCATCACATTACATTTTTCTACATTGAGAGCTAGCTGCCATTCTTCGCACCAACTAGAAATTTTGTCTAAGTCATCCTGTATGCTATTACAGTCAGTTACAGCCGACACCCTCCCATACACCACAACATCATCAGCAAACAACCGCAAATGACAACTTACTCTGTCCATCAGATCATTTATATAGATAGAAAATAATAGCGGTCTTATCACACTCCCCTGGGGCACGCCTGTTGATACACACGTCTATGGTGAAGACTCGCCATCGCGAACAACGTACTGTGTTCTATTACTTAGGAAGTCTTCCAGCCAGTCACAAATCTGTGAACCTATTCCATAAGCTCATATCTTCGTTAGCAGTCTGCAATGTGGCACCGCGTCGTGCGCGTTTTTGAAGTCGAGCAAAACACAATCCGCCTGGTGTCCTTCATCCATGGCTCGCAAGATGTCATGTGAGAAAAGGGCAAGCTGAGTTTCACATGAACAATGTTTCCTAAACCTGTGCTGATTCATGGAAAGAAGTTTTTCCGTTTCAAGGAAATTTACTATATTCGAACTGAGAATATGCTCTAAAACTCTACATGAAACTGATGTCAACGATATTGGCCTGTAATTGTGTGGGTCAGTTCTTTCCTTTCTTATAAACGGGAGTCACCTGCGCTTTTTTCCAATCACTAGGAACTTTGCGCTGAATTAAAGATTCGCGATAAATGCAAGCTAAGTAAGGGACCAATGCTGCAGAATAGTCCTTGTAAAACCGAACTGCTATTCCATCCAGACCAGCAGACTTTTTCGTATTTAGCTCTCTCAGCTGCTTCTCTACACTGGAAATACCTATTGCTATGGCCCCCATTTCAAAATTAGTACGTTGATCAAATGATGGTACATTTGTGCGGTCCTCCTGCATGAAAGATTTCTTATAAGTTAAATTTAGAACTTCAGCTTTCCATTTGCTTTCTTCTATTACTGCTCCAGAATGATCAAAGAGTGACTGGACAGTGGGCTTTGACCCGCTTATCGATTTTACATAGGACCAGAATTTTTTCGGGTTCTCGGAAAGATCTCTTTCTAAGGTATGGCTGTGATAATTATTGTATGCTTCGCGCATCGATCTTTTTATAGACGCACGAATCTCTACTAACTTTTGCCTGTAATCATTTGCGTGTTCTTTTTTGAACCGAGAGTGCAACAGCCTTTGCTTTCTTGGCAGCTTTCTAACATTGTTATTATACCTCGGTGGATCTTTTCCATCCTTAATCGTCTTTACTGGCACATATTTCTCTAACCCATTATTAACAATGCACTTAAATTTAGTCCACAATTCTTGTACATCCATAGTCCCAGAATTAAATGATGCCCATTTTTCTAAGTGCGATCGTAACATTTGCTTAACGGCTCTTCCCAACAAAAACACGCTCCTAGCCTTCTTGATTGGTTTATGAACTTTGGTCAAGATATGTTAGATATGTCATGTTTGCAAAATTCTAGTAGAAATTATTTTCATATGAATGGAAAAGCTGGTAGAAGCTGATCTCAAGAAAGATCTGTTTGGATTTAGAAGTGAAGGAATATGACAGGCAATGCTCATCTTACAACTTATCTTAGAAGATAGATAAGGAAAGGCAAACTTACATATCTAGCTGTTGTAGATTTACTGAAAGCTTTTGACTGGATTACACTCTTTGAAGTCAGAAAGAGTAAAATATAGGGAAAGGAGGGTTATTTACAACTCGTACAAAAACCAGACAGCAGTTATTAGATTCGAAGGGCATGAAATGGATGTAATGGTTGAGGAGGCAGTAAGACAGGGTTGTATCCTTTTTCAAATGTTATTCAGTTTTTACTTTGAGCAAATTGTGAAGGAAAGCAAAGATAAATTTGGGGTAGGCATCACAGTTCAGGGTGAAGAAATGAAATTCTGTTTTTTCTTTTGACATCGTAATTGTCAGACAGCAAACGATCTGGAAAAGCAATTGAATGGAAATGGACACTGTGTTGAAAGGAAGGTATAAGATGAACATTAACAAGGGGAATTCCTGCAGCTTCAGGTGATGCTGTAGGAATTAGATTAATTAACAAAACAATAAAGGTGGTAGAAAAACAACAGATCATGGTTGCAGTACATGGGGATATATAATGCAGAATGGCAGTGGGCAAAAGTGTTTTTGAAAAAGAGCAATTTTATTAACATCAAATATGTTCAGGAAGTTTTTTGTATAGGCATTTGTGTAGACTGTTGCCTTGTATGGGAGTGAAACATGAACGATGACTAGGTCAGAAAGGATGAGGGTAGAGACTTTTCAACTGTGATGCTACAGAAGAATGCTGAAGATTGGGTGGGGAGGTTGCATAATTAATGAGGTGGTACTGAACAGAATTTGTGAAAAAAGGAATTCCTGGCATACATTGAGTAAAACAAGAAATTGATTGGTTGGACACATTCTTAGACCTCAAAGAATCATCAGTTTAGCGTTGAAAGTGTGTGTGTGTGTGTGTGTGTGTGTGTGTGTGTGTGTTGTAAAAAGCACAGAATGAGAAATATATTTAGTAAGCTGGTTTAAATCTATGTGGGTTGCTGTTCTATGAGAGGATGAAAAGGATTGCTCAAGATAGAGTACGGTAGAGAGCTTCATTAAACCAGTTTCTGTACTGAAACCACAACAACCACATAAGTTTTGAAAGCAATAATTTGGAGCATATTGTTAGGTGTTTTTTGATAAAAATTTCACTGGGTGCAAGCGCATCGATCATAAATGTTCAACCATGTAGAGAAGCATTTTCCTTCGAAGAAGTATTTCCCATTATCTGGACTCTCATATTCTAAGGACTTTTTACTTTGGGTCAGTTTATCTCTATACAGCATATGGCTTGTTAATGTGGGGAGGTACTTACCACAGGTACTCAAAATGAGTTTTCTTGTTTCAAAGAAGAGTATTAAGAAGGTAGTCACAAGTAGTGCCTATAAAAAATTATTTACTGAACTTAAACTGCTTACATTATATGCACTCTATATTTACCAGCTTATTACTTTAGTAAATGAGGACCATAAATATATTCTAGACAGCAGCCAAGTACACAAACATAAGACTAAATAATGATTACTCATTAGAAGAAGAAACTTGACCAGAATTGTAAACAGCCCTAAAGAGTTACATAGATGCTTGAAAGAACTTGACACTTCAAAATTAAACTTAACAACTGGTTTTTATCTAAATGTCCTTACAGCCTAGATGACCTCTAATCATCAGTATTATTCTTTTATATTTACAGTTGAGACCTTGCATGTATTGAAACTTCCTGGCAGATTAAAATTGTGTGCTGGAACCGGGACTCGAACCTGGGACCTTTTGCCTTTCGCGGGCAAGCACTCTGCTGACTGAGCTATCACGACATGACTCACGATGCTGCCTCAAAACTTTACTTCCGCCAGTACCTCACCTCCTAGTTTCCAAACTTTCCTTGCATGTATTGTTTTATTGCAAGACAAGGTACTATCTCCTTTGGCTTTTACTTTAAATTTGACACCATGCATGTGATTTAAAGCAGGCCAGGAATTTTGTGTATTGTTTTTTGCTTTTGATGCTCTTTGTCTTATAACTGCATTAGCACTTTTCTCATCTAATCTTGTAGAAATATCTCATTTCTTTTGCTTGATAGCAAGCATGTTGTGATGTAACTAGCAATTCTTACACTAAAAAGAATACACCTCCCCCCGCCCCTGCCCCCCACACACGCACACAAACTTAATATCTTACATTAATAAATTATTTTTTAAAAGAGATAGATTGGCTGCCCAGTACTTACCTTTGTGCTGTACTGCCGATAGTAACATAAATGAAGAAAAAGGGATGAAAAGGACAGGCATTCGGAACACAGTTCCTTCTTCAGATGGGAGAGAAGGGAAGAACAAAGGATAGGAATGGAAGGGGAAGGTAATTTACGACCTAGGTGTTTGGGGAGTGTGGGAAACAGATATACTGCATATTAGCACTAAGGTGTAGGAGGGGGGGGGTATCTAAAACTGTTTTTATTAACAGGGAAAGATGGACACACACACACACACACACACACACACACACACAGAGAGACAGACAGACAGACAGACAGAGAGGGGGGGGAGGGAGGGGGGCAGGGATAATGAATAGGTAGAGGAAGGGGAAGGGTTAGTGTAGATTTAGGCCAGGGGGTGGCGGAAAGAGAGGATATGTTGGAGGGCAAGTTTCCACCTCCGTAGCTCTGAGGGACTGGTGTTTGTTGGTAGTATCCAAATGGCACGTGTGGTGTAACATGTGCCAAGGTCCCTGGAGACATGCTGGAGGGTATGTTCTGCCACAGAATATTGGGTGTCCCCCAGACAAACAGTCCGCCTGTGACCATTCATCCGCTCAGCCAATTTGTTAGTAGTCATACCAACATAAAAGGCTGCACAGTGGACACATGTCTGTTGGTATATGACATGTGTTGTCATGCATGTGGCCCTGCCTTGAATCTGATAGGTTTTTCCTTTGGTGGAACTGGAGTATTTGGTAGTGGGAGGATGCATTGGACAGGTTTTTCAGTGAGATCTGTTGCAGAGATAGGAACCATTAGGTAGGGAGGGTGGTTTTGGGATGTTGTAAGGTTGGACAAGGATGTTGCAGAGGTTGGGAGGATGGCGGAAGGCTACTCTGGGGTGGTGTGGGAAGAACAGTTTAGAGTGATGATCTCGTCTCAGGGCATGACTTGAGAAAGTCTGAGAAATTTGGTGAGGCATTCCAGGCCAGGATGATACTGGGTGATTAAGAGGACGCTTCTGGGTGGTCTGGGGTTAGGAACATTATTGTTGGAAGGAGAGGAATGAACAGCTCAGGAGATCTGCTTGTGAACGAGGTCTCTAGGGTAGTTGTGAGAGAGGAAAGCATTAAATGGATTATAGTTGTAGATGGTGAGGGATTCGTTCCTGGAGCAGATATGTTTCCTGTGGATGCCCAGGCTGTAGGGAAGGGATTATTTAATATGGAAGAGATGACAGCTGTCAAAGTGGATGTACTGTTGCTTGTTTGTGGGTTTAATATGGGCTGAGGTGTGGATGTGGGACTCAGTAAGGTGAAGGTCAACATCAAGGAAGGTGGCTTGAGTTTTAGAGAAGGACCAGGTGGATTTTAGGTTGGAGAAGGAGTTAAGGTAATGAAGAACGTTCAGAAGGGTTTCTTCCCCGTGAGTCCAGACCACAAAGATATCATCTATGAATTTATACCTAACCATGGGGTGCAACTTCTGTGTCTTAAGGAATCCCTCTTCCATGCGACCCATGAAGAGGTTGGCATAGGAAGGGGCCATCCTGGTACCCATAGCTGTCCCCGTGATTTGTTTGTAGGGCTGGCACTCAAAGGTGAAGTAATTATGGTTGAGGATGAACTTAGCAAGTGTGACAAGGAATGAGGTTTTTGGGAGGCTTTCAGGTGGGTGTTGGGATAGATATTGTTACAGGACTGATAGACCATGGGTGTGGGGGATGTTGGTGTAGAGGGATGTAGCATCTATGGTGAGAAGGAACCTTTCAAGTGGGAGGGGCATAGGGATGGATTTGAGGCATTCCAGAAAGTGGTTTGTATCTTTGATATAGGATGGCAGCCTGCAGGTTATAGGTTGGAGGTGTTGGGATACCAGAGCTGAGACACGTTCTGTTGGAACTTTGAAACCTGCTACGGAGGGGCGGCCAGGATGATTCTCTTTTGAAAAATAAATTATCATCTCTGAGGAGAATTTCCATCATTAATCAAATCTTACATTAATAGTTAAAATTATCCTGCAATTTTAACTTTGTCTTTCTGATTATTCTTAATATTTACTCTTGCTCCCTTGCATATATTGCTCTATGGCAAGGTGTGAATTTTAATTATATTTTATTCATCTAATTAAAATATAATTAATTATATTTTTTTCATCTTGTGTTCCACCCTCATGAATCACAGACATTGCCGTGGTGGGGTGGCTTGCATGCCTCAACCATACAGATAGCCGTACTGTAGGTGCAACCATAGCAGAGGGGTATGTGTGCAGAGGCCAGACACAAACGTGTGGTTCCTAAAGAGGGGCAGCAGCCTTTTAGTAGTTACAGGGGCAACAGTCTGGATGATTGACTGAGCTGGCCTTGTAACATCAGCTAATGTGGCTTTTCCTTACAGTTACTGCAAATGTCTGAAAGCAAGGGGAAACTACAGTCATTACTTTTCCGAGGACATGCAGCTCTACTGTATGAAAATATGATGGCATCCTCTCCAGTAAAATATTCCAGAGGTAAAATAGTCCCTCATTTGGATCTCCCAGTGGGGACTACTCAGGAGGATGTTGTCATCAGGATAGACAATACTGACATTCTACGGATAGGAGTGTGAAATGTTAAATCCCATAATCAGGTAGGAAAATAAGAAAATTTGAAAAGGGAAATGGGTTGGTTGAAGTTAGATATAGTGGGATTAGTGAAGTTCGGTGGAAAGAGGAACAGGATTTCTGGTCAGGTGATTACAGGATTATGAATACAAAATCAGTTGGGGGTATTACAGGAGTAGGTCTGATATGTTGTTGTTGTTGTGGTCTTCAGTCCGGAGACTGGTTTGATGCAGCTCTCCACAATACCCTATCCTGAGCAAGCCTCTTCATCTCCACATAAGAACGGCAACCTACATCTGTCTGAATCTGCTTACTGTATCCATCTCTTGGTCTTCCTCTGCGATTTTTACCCCACACACTTCCCTCTAATGCTAAATTCACAATTCCTTGATGTCTAAGAATGTGTCCTACCAATCTATCCCTTCTTTTAGTCAAGGTATGCCAGAAATTTCTTTTCTCCCCAATTCTGTTCAGTACCTCCTCGTTAGTTACGCGATCCACCCACCTAATCTTCAGCATTCTTCTGTAGCACCATATTTCAAAAGCCTCTATCCTCTTCCTGTCCGCACTGTTTATCGTCCATGTCTCACTCCCATACAAGGCAACACTCCATACAAATGCCCTCAGAAAGGCCTTCTTTAGGCTTAAATCAATATTCGATGTTAACAAATTCCTTTTTTTCAAGAACGCTTTTCTACCTATTGCCATTCTGCATTTTATATCCTCTGTACTGCGACCATCATTTGTTATTTTACTGCCCAAGTAACAAAACTCATCTACCTCCTTTATTGCTTCGTTACCTAATCTAATTCCTTCAGCATCACCTGATTTTCTTACACTGCACTCCATTACCCTAGTTTTGCTCTTGTTAATCTTCATCTTATATGCACCTTTCAGCACACTGTCCATTCCGTTCAATTGCTCTTCCAGGTCCTTTGCTGTATCTGACAGGACTACTATGTCGTCAGCAAAACGCAATGTTTTTAATTGTTCCCCCTGAACTTTTATTCCTTCACCAAATTTCTCCTTGCTTTCCTTTATAGCTTGTTCAATGTACAAATTGAATAACATTGGAGAAAGGCTACAACCCTGTCTCACTCCCTTCCCAACCACTGCATCCCTTTCATGCCCTTCAACTCTGACAACCGCTGTCTGGTTTTTGTACAAGTTGTAAATAACCTTGCGCTCCCTATATTTTACTCCTGCTTGCTTCAGAACTTGAAAGAGTTTATTCCAATCAACATTGTCAAAAGCCTTCTCCAAATCTACAAAAGCTAGAAATGTAGGTTTGCCTTTTCTTAATCTATCTTCTAGGATAAGCCGTAAAGTGAGTATTGCCTCCCGAGTTCCTACATTTCTCCTGAACCCAAACTGATCTTCCCCGAGGTCGGCTTCTACCAGTTTTTCCATCCTTCTGTATATAATTCGTGTTAATATTTTGCAACCATGACTTATTAAATTGATGGTTCTGTAGTTTTCACACCTGTCTGCACCTGCTTTCTTTGGAATGGGGATTATAACATTTTTCTTAAAGTCTGAGGGTACTTCGCCTGTCTCATACATCTTACACACCAGGTGAAACAGGTTTGTCATGGCTGGTTCTCCCAGAGACTTCAGTAGCTCTGACGGGATATCATCTACTCCAGGGGCCTTGTTTCGACTTAGGTCTTTCAGGGCTCTGTCAAATTCTTCTCTCAATACAGTATCTCCTATTTCATCTTCATCTACATCCTCTTCCCTTCCTACAATATTGTCTCGAAGTTCATTTCCTTTGTAGAGCCCCTCTATATACTCTTTCCACCTTTCAGCTTTCCCTTCTTTGCTGAGAACTGGTTTTCCATCCGTGTCCTTGATATTCATAGAGCTGTTTTTCTTATCTCCAAATGTTTCTTTTATTTTCCTGTAGGCTGCATCTATTTTTCCCCTATTTATACATTCCTCTACATCCTTGCATCTGCCTTCTAGCCACTCCTGCTTAGCCATTTTGCACTTCCTGTCAATCTCATTTCTTAGTCGTCTGTACTCCATTTTGCCTGTTTCATTAAATGCATTTTTATATTTTCTCCTTTCATCGATTAAATTTAGTATCTCCTGTGATATCCAAGGATTTTTCGTAGGTCTTGCCTTCCTACCTATTTTGTCCTCTGCTACTTTCACTATTTCATCTCTCAATTTTACCCATTCCTCCTCTACTGTTTTATTTTCCCTTTTTTCTGTCAATTGTTGCCTAAAGCTCCCTCTGAAATTCTTAAGAACCTCAGGTTCCTTCAATTTATCCAGGTCCCATCTCCTTGTTTTCCTACCTTTTTGTAGTTTCTTCAGTTTCAGCCTACAGTTCATAACCAACAAGTTATGGTCGGAGTCTATATCTGCCCCTGCGTACGTCTTACACTGTAAAACCTGGTTCCGAAATCTATGTCTTACCATTATAAAATCTATCTGGTATCTCCCGGTGTCTCCTGGTCTCTTCCACGTATACAACCTTCTTTTGTGATTCTTGAACCAGGTGTTTGTTATAACTAAATTATGTTCCGTGCAAAATTCTACCAGGCGGCTTCCTCTTTCATTCCTTTTGCCCAGACCATATTCGCCTACTATCTTCCCTTCCCTTCCTTGTCCCACTACCGAATTCCAGTCTCCCATAACAATTAAGTTTTCCTCTCCCTTAATTGTCTGAATAATTTCCTTTAGCTCCTCATATATTTCTTCGATTTCCTCATCATCGGCAGAGCTAGTTGGCATATAAACCTGTACTACTGTTGTTGGTGTTGGCTTCGTATCTATCTTGACAATGATAATGCGATCACTGTGCTGGCCATAGTAGTTTACCCGCATTCCTATTTTCTTATTCATTATCAATCCTACTCCTGTGATACCCCCAATTGATTTTGTATTTATAATCCTGTACTCACCTGACCAGAAATCCTGTTCATCCTGCCACCGAACTTCACTAATCCCCACTATATCTAACTTCAACCTATCCATTTCCCTTTTTAAATTTTCTAATTTTCCTACTCTATTAAGGGATCTAACATTCCACGCTCCGACCCGTAGAATGCCAGTATTGTCTTTCCTGATGATCACATCCTCCTGGGTAGTCCCCGCCCGGAGATCCGAATGGGGGACTATTTTACCTCCGGAATATTTTACCCGAGAGGATGCCATCATCATATGTTCATACAGTAGAGCTGCATGTCCTCGGGAAAGGTAACGGCTGTA
The DNA here is from genome assembly GCA_026315105.1 of Locusta migratoria. Classification (NCBI taxonomy): domain Eukaryota; kingdom Metazoa; phylum Arthropoda; class Insecta; order Orthoptera; family Acrididae; genus Locusta; species Locusta migratoria. The sequence continues at coordinate 909,787,376 of CM048744.1, forward strand.
GTTTCCCCTTGCTTTCAGCCGTTCGCAGTAGCTGTGTGGCAAAGCCACATTAGCTGATGTTACAAGGCCAGCTCAGTCAATCATCCAGACTGTCGCCCCTGTAACTACTGAAAAGGCTGCTGCCCCTCTTCAGGAACCACACGTTTGTCTGGCCTCTCCACAGATACCCCTCCGCTGTGGTTGCACCTACGGTACGGCTATCTGTATCGTTGAGGCACGCAAGCCACCCCACCTCGGCAATGTCTGTGGTTCATGGGAGTGATAGGTCTGATAATGAATAAGAAAATAGGAATGCAGGTAAACTACTATGAGCAACACAGTGATCACATTATCATAGTCAAGATAGATAAAAAGCCAGCACCGGCCACAATAGTACAGGTTTATATGCCAACAAGCTCTGCCAGTGATGAGGGGAGTGAAGAAATGTATGAGGAGTTTCAGGAAATTATTCAGACAATTAAGGGCAAAGAAAACTTAATTGTGATGGGAGACCGGAATTTGATAGTAGGAAAAGGAAGGGAAGGAAAAATAGTAGGTGAATATGAACTGGGCAGAAGGAATGGAAGAGGAAATCGCCTGGTAGAATTTTGCATGGAACATGACTTAATCATAACAAATGCCTGGTTTAAGAATCACGAAAGAAGGTTGTATTCATGGAAGAGACCAGGAGACACCGGAAGGTATCAGACACATTTTATAATGGTAAAACACATATTCTGGAACCAGGTTTTAAACTGTAAGGCATACCCAGGGGTAGATATAGACTCTGATCATAACTTATTAGTTGTGAACTGTAGGCTGAAACTGATAAAACTGCAGAAGGGTAGGAAAATAAAGGAAATTGGACTTGGATAAATTGAGCGAACCTGAAGTTCTTAAGAATTTCAGAGGGAGCTTTAGGCAACAATGGACAGTAACAGGGTGGGGTGGGGGTGGGGGGGATAAAACAGTAGAAGAGGAACGGGTAGCATTGAGAGATGAAATAGTGAAGGCAGCAGAGGACAAAATAGGTAGAAAGGCAAGACCTACAAAAAAATTCCATGTATATGACAGGAAATATTAAATTTAAAATATAAAAAATAGACGAAGATTACTCACCAGGCGAAGGAGCACAGGTGTGACAGCATCACAAATAAATAAATGAATACACACACACACACACACACAATCGCAAGCTTTCGCAACCCAGTTGCGTCTTCAGGCAGTAGGGAAGGAGAGGGAAAAGGAAATGATGAGGGTTTTAAGGAAGGGGGTAAGGAGCCATTCCAATCCCGGGAGAGGAAAGACTTACCTTGGGGGAAAAAATGGAGGGTAAACAAATGCACACATGCCCACACATTCACACAGACACAAGTACAACTTGTGTCTGTGTGAATGTGTGGGCATGTGTGCATTTGTTTACCCTCCATTTTTTCCCCCAAGGTAAGTCTTTCCTCTCCCGGGATTGGAATGGCTCCTTACCCCCTTCCTTAAAACCCTCATCATTTCCTTTTCCCTCTCCTTCCCTACTGCCTGAAGACGCAACTGGGTTGCGAAAGCTTGCGATTGTGTGTGTGTGTGTGTGTGTGTGTGTGTGTGTGTGTGTGTGTGTGTGTATTCATTTATTTATTTGTGATGCTGTCACACCTGTGCTCCTTCGCCTGGTGAGTAATCTTCGTCTATTTTTTATATTTTATTTTTCCTGCTAGGAATTTTTCGTCTTAATAATCGAAATATTAAATTTATTTGATGAAAGGAGAAAATATAGAAATGCGGTAAATGAAACAGGCAAAATGGATTTCAGACGACTAAGAAACGAGATTGACAAGAAGTGCAAAATGGCTAAGCAGGAGTGGCTAGAAGCCAAATGCAAATCTGCAGAGGAATGTATAACAAGGGGAAAAGTAGATATTGCCTACAGGAAAATAAGAGACATTTGGGGACAAGAAAAGCAGTTCTATGAATATCAAGAACTCGGATGGAAAACCAGTTCTCAGCAAAAAAGGGAAAGCTGAAAGGTAGAAAGAGTACATAGAGGAGCTTTACAGAGGAAATGAACTTGGAGGCAATATTGTAGGAAGGGAAGAGGAAGTAGATGAAGATGAAATAGGAGGTACTATACTGAGAGATGAATTTGACAGAGACCTCAAAAGGCCTAGGTCGGAACAATGCCCTGGGAGTAGATGACATACCTTCAGAGCTACTAAAATCTCTGGGAGATTCAGCCATGACAAAACTGTTTCACCTGCTGTGTAAGATGTGTGAAACAGGCGAAATACCCTCAGACTTTAAGAAATATGTAGTAATCCCCATCAAAAAGAAATCAGGCGCAGGCAGGTGTGAAAATTACAGAACCATCAGTTTGATAAATGTTGGTTGCAAAATTTTAACACAAATTATCACAGGAAAATGGAAACGCTGGTAGAAGCTGACCTCAGGGAAGTTCAGTTTGGATTCAGGTAAAACGTAGGAACACGGGAGGCAATACTCACTTTACGACTTATAAGATAGATTAAGGAAAGGCAAACCTACATTTTTAGCTTTTGTAGATTTGGAGAAAGCTTTTGACACTGTTGATTAGAATGCACTCTTTCAAATTCTGTAGTCAGCAGGGGAAAGCAGGGAAAGAGTTATTTACAACTTGTACAAAGCCAGACCGCCGTTATTAGACTCGAAGGGCATGAAAGGGAAGCATTAGTCGGATAGAGAGTAAGATAGGGTTGTAGCCTTTCTACGATGTTATTCAGTTTGTACTTTGGGTAGGCGGTGAAGGAAAGAAAGGAAAAATTTGGAATAGGGATTAAAGTTCAGGGGGAAGAAATAAAAACATTGTGTTTTGCTGATGACATTGTAATTCTGTCAGATACAGCAAAGGATCTGGAAGAGCAGTTGAATGGAAAGGACAGTGTGTTGAAGAGAGCGTATAAAATGAACATTAACAAGAGCAAAACAAAAATAATGGAATGCGGTCTTAGAAATTCGAGCGATGCTGAAGGAATTAGATTAGGTAACGAAACAATGAAGGTGGTAGATGAGTTTTGTTACTTGGGTAGTAAAATAACATTTGACGGTCGCAGTACAAAAGATATAAAATGCGGAAGGCAATGGGAAGAAAAGCATTATTCAAAAAGAGAGATTTGCTAACATCAAATATTAAGTTAAGTGTAAGGAAGTCTTTCTGAAGGCATTTGTATGGAGTGTTGCCTTGTACGGGAGTGAAACATGGATGATAAACAGTGTGGACAGGAAGAGAATAGAGGGTTTTGAGATGTGGCGCTACAGAAGAATGCTGAAGGTTAGGTGGGTAGATCACATAACTAATGAAGATGTACTGAAGAGAATTGGTGAGAAAAGGAATTTTTGGCATACCTTGACTAAAAGAAAGAGATTGTTTGGTAGGACACATTCTTAGACAATGAGGAATCATATATTTAGCATTGGAGGGAAGTGTGTAGGGTAAAAATCGCAGGAGGAGACAAAGAGACGCATACAGTAAGCAGATTCAAATGGATGTGGGTTACCGTTCTTATGAGGGAATGAAAAGGCTTGCTCAGTATAGAGTAGGGTGAAGAGCTGCATCAAACCAGTCTCCCTACTGAATGCCATAACAACAACAACATCATCATCTTGTGTTACATTAATGATACATATCTTTTTCAAAAGAGATAGACTGGCTGGCCAGTACTTACCTTTTTGGTGTACCACCGATAGTAACATATAGAAAAAAGGACAAAATTAAACAAGCTTTCGTAACTGTGTTCCTTCTTCAGGTGGAGAGAAGGGAGAAAAAGAAGCAAAAATGGAATGGGGAAAGAAAGGGAAAGGTAATTCACGTTCCATTTTGCTTCTTTCTCTCTCCTCTCCACATTTAGAATGAATGTAGTTGCAAAATCTTGTTTAATTTCATCCCTTTTTTTCTATGTGTTACTATCGGTGGTACAGCAAAAAGGTAAGTACTGGCCAGCCACTCTCTCTTTTGAAAAATAATCTATCATCTCTGTGGAAAATTTCCATCATTGATACGTATCTGTTGTTTTTATTTGAAATTTGATACCTTACTTGTAGTGACTGTATGGAAGGCTTGAATTTTATTTATTTTAAATATCAGCAATTGATGCCTTGCATGTGCAGCATGGCTCAACTTTTACATTGAACTTTATTATTCTCAATTTTTAAATTTGCTAACACATATCATGTGATTTAAGACAAGGCTGGGATTTTAATTTGAATTTTGTCTAATTTTACATTACCATATGATTCAAATTACAGCACATTGTAATACATGGGATTGATGTCCACATTTACACAAAATTTTGTGAGTTAGTTCTTCATTGAATAGAAGCTTTTCAGTAACTGACATATTTCATAGCATATTATAAAAGTGGCTTCTGTAAGCATGGCATTTAAGTATGGTTAGTTATGCCAAAATTACAGTATTATGCTGATCCCCATGGAGTAAGAAACAGCACTAAATTTACATAGTTTCAGCAACATCTTATGTCATTACTTTACTATTGATAGTTATTGAATGTTGATAAAGAAATACCCATAGAACTGAAATTGAGGCCGCAGAGTAATTTTGTAAATAAAGAAAAAAGATGAATTCATTGATAAAGAATCTTAATAGTAATGTTCAAGGTCTTTGTTGTTCTTATGAGGTGTTTTATCTAGATGTAGTGTGTTGTTTGTACTCCACATATGCCTGAGGAAACTGAGCTCATACTTCTGTAATTCTCTTCACAGCTGTCGCAAGACGCAGGGGGCATTTGATAAGTGTATGCTGGACAATATGAACCTGGAGCGCCCTTCATTTGGTTACTTCTGTGAAGCAAAAGTGATAGATACCAAGCGACCAAAACCAGAGGAAGAAAAACCTGCCATCTATCCAGATGCCACCCCTCATTTACCAGAAGACTACCCACGCCCTCCAGCCAAATATGGTTCACGCTTCTGGTGGTTCACTTAGATAACTGCAGATACAGTTTGTTCCTTCTGCAGTTGACAACTTTTTGTAGTATTTGGAATACCACTGAATAGATCAATATCTGTATTACTTTTGAGATCAGAATTAAACAAGACAAATCCATTATTAAATTTTGTGAACTTTTTTCTGATTGTCAAAATACATTATTTTGTGGGGAAAATTGTAGGTTTCATCAATTTGATTAAATTCTACATTTCTCCTTCCCTCATTGTCTTCGATTTTAAGCAATAGGTTTTTTACCTAAGTGAGGAAATACCATACTATTAAGAAATAATTTGTAAGTTGCTTGCTGCAATTTATTAAGGAACAAACATAGTACCTAGTTGTAAATAGAGATTGTTATGTTTATAAATTAACAATCTAAAATGTGCAGTGTTGTACTGTTTAATAAAAATATATAGACAGTGCCTTCAAAAATACTTCATTCTGTTATGATAGAACACCATTAGGTTGTATTATTGCAAATAAGTGCAGTTTTAAACTATACTGTTGAACAAACAGTATACTATATTTCCAATAAGTCTCCTGCTAGAGTTGCTCATTTTTTTGTGTACAAGTTAATGTGGGTCATATTTTTAATCAATTGTCTGTAACTGGTTGTGTATTACTAAACCACTAGTCCTATGTGAGTGACTGGTGCAATTATGTAATTATTGTTAAAAGAAATTGGTGTCTGCAGGCTTGATAGATATTTTGAGTAAACACATTATTTCTTTCACATATTTGGATACTATACAAAAACATAAGTCTATGGTTTTTCATTATTAATGTAGAGGCCAAAAAACCTGTGGCAAAGGATCAACAATGTAGTGAACAGAGACATTTCAGCCGAAGCAGTAAGCCAGCACAGATACAAGAATTTTGATATCATTGCCCAGCTTCCACATTTTGCATTCTTCCTCACAGCCTATATTGGCTGTTAGTGTTTGGTTTGATCCCTTGATTGATATGCTTTCTTAAGCAGCCGTTTCAAGTCAGGGAGTAGTAATTTATGTTGAATAGGAACATTACCATGCCTAGTACCAAAAAATATTTTCCATTATCCCAATAAGAGTTTAGTTCTACTCTTTGCTCTTTGTAACCCAATGCTCATTTGTTACAATATTAGCAATCTATTTGCAGGAGAGTGATGACATGCATTTTTATAATTATTGTTTGATAAACATAAGATTTCTTCCCAATGTTAAAGTGCACTTACAGTGCCTGCAGTTCTTGTATTGCCTGTTAATGTTGGTAACTTGAGAGAGTGGGCAGAACGTACAACCTGATTTCATTCCTTTATTATTTTAAAAGGACCAGGAAAACATTTAGTGAGCATTGTAACATTGCTTACTTATTATCGTATTTCTTTCGCGACAAGAAAAAACTAATATGCTGGCAGACTAGCTTGTAATGAAGCCGGGATTAGATCAGAAAGTATTAATTTGCTTTTGAGATGAAAATAATAAAAATAGATTACTGGAGCCTGAGCTGTAATAGATTGGTGTGTTACATACTCTGAGATATACGTTCATCATAGCTGTTCCGTGTTTACCTAAGTATTTTTGTGACATTTTATAAATTGTGAGGCTGTTGGTTTCATTGTGTACATTTTTCAGCACATTCAAAAGGGCATGGAGTATTATAACCTCAAAAACAGAAATGTAGTGTGAGATGCCGACCCTGTGCAAATGTCACAGAAATATTTACGGATATATTTGTACTTAAGAATACGAATAAATTTTCGAATATCATCGTGAAAAAGATCTAAAAAGTTCGTAACTTGTGCAGTTTCACTTCGTAAATAATGAATGCCCGTTAAACGCTTGCTGACAAATTAGATTATGATGAATAAAATTACTTCAAAAATTTCTACTTCCTATAAATTTACCAGTTCCACCTGGCACTTAAAGCAGTACAAAATTTTGATACTCTTCATTACATAATAAATAAACTTCCTGGCAAGTATTTTGATGGCTATTGTGCACATACATCACAAATAAACTACGAAGACACAAGGGTGATCCAGTAAGCATATTTTACCATTTAAAACATTATTTCATCTACACCTACATACATACTCCACAATTTACCGTAAGGTGCGTGGCGAAGGGTACACTGTACCACTACTAGTTATTTTCTTTCCTATTCCACTCCAAATTGAACGAGGAAAAAAAGAATGGCTATATGCCTCCATACGAGCCCTAATTTCTCTTATCTTGTCTTTGTGATCTTTATGCAAAATATAAGTAGGTGGCAGCAAGATCGTACTACACTCAACTTCAAATTACGGCCCTCTAAATTTACTTAACAGAAATTCACAAAAAGAACATCATCTTTCTTCTAGCGTTTCCCAATTGAGTTATCGGAGCATTTCCGTGACACTCGCACATTGGTTGAACCTACCGGTAACAAATCTAGCTGCTCGCCTCTGAAATGCTTCTATTTCTTCCTTTAAACTGATCTGCTGCGGGTCCCAAACACCTGAGCAATACTCAAGACGAGGTCGTACAAGCGTTTTATACGCGGTCTCCTTTACAGGTGAAGTAAATCTTCCCAAAATTCTCCCAATAAACCGAAGTCGGCTGTCAGCCTTACTCACAACTGTCCTTACATGCTCGTTCCATTTCATATTCTCTGCAATGTTACACCTAGATATTTGAACAATGCGACAGCATCAAAAAACTCACTACTAATACTGTATTCAAACATTCTGGGATTGTTTTTTCTACTCATGCGCATCACCTTACATTTTTCTACATTGAGAGCTAGCTGCCATTATTCGCACCAACTAGAAATTTTGTCTAAGTCATCCTGTATGCTATTACGACACCCTCCCATACACCACAGCATCATCAGCAAACAGCTGCAAATTGCAACTTACTCTGTCCATCAGATCATTTATATAGATAGAAAATAATGGCGGTCCTATCACACTCCCCTGGGGCACGCCCGACGATACAAGTGTCTCTGAAGAACACTCTCCGTCGAGAACAACGTACTGCGTTCTATTACTTAGGAAGTCTTCCAGCCAGTCACATATCTGTGAGCCTATTCCATAAGCTCGTATCTTCTTTACCAGTCTGCATTGTGGCACCGCGTCAAACGCCTTTTTGAAGTCTAGAAAAACACAATCGTCCTGTTGCCCTTCATCCATGGCTCACAAGATGTCATGTGAGAAAAGGGCAAGCTGAGTTTCACATGAACGATGTTTCCTAAACCGATGCTGATTCATGGAAAGAAGCTTTTCCGTTTCAAGGAAATTTACTGTATTCGAACTGAGAATATGCTTTAAAATTCTACATGAAGCTGATGTCAACAATATTGGCCTGTAATTGTGTGGGTCAGTTCTCTTCCCTTTCTTATAAACGGACGTCACCTACGCTTTTTTCTAATCACTAGGAACTTTGCGCTGAATTAAAGATTCGCGATAAATGCAAGCTAAGTAGGGGGCCAATGCCGCAGAATAGTCTTTGTAAAACCGAACTGGTATTCCATCCAGACCAGCAGACTTTTTCGTATTTAGCTTCCTCAGCTGCTTCTCTACACCGGAAATACCTATTGCTATGTCCCCCATTTCAGCATTAGTATGTAGATCAAATGATGGTACATTTGTGCGGTTCTCCTGCGTGAAAGATTTCTTAAAGGTTAAATTTAGAACTTCAGCTTTCCGTTTGCTTTCTTCTATTACTGCCTCAGAATGATTGAGTGACTGAGCAGTGGGCTTTGACCCGCTTATCGATTTTACATAGGACCAGAATTTTTTTCGGGTTCTTGGAAAGATCTCTTTCTAAGTTATGGCTGTGATAATTATTGTATGTTTCGCGCATCGATCTTTTTATAGACGCACGAATCTCTACCAACTTTTGCCTGTCATCATTTGTGTGTTCTTTTTTGAACCGAGAGTGCAACAGCCTTTGCTTTCTTGGCAGCATTCTAACATTATTATTATACCACGGTGGATCTTTTCCATCCTTAATCGTCTTTACTGGCACATGTTTCTCTAACCCATTATTAACAATGCACTTAAATTTAGTCCGCAATTCCTCTACATCCATAGTCCCAGAATTAAACGATGGCCATTCATTTTCTAAGTGCGATCGTAACATTTGCTTAACGGCTCTTCCCAACAAAAACACACTCCTAGCCTTCTTGATTGTTTTATGAACTTTGGTCACCATCGACACTATGACAATATCATGATCACTAATTCCTGTCTCTACACAGACATCGTTAATAAGGTCAGGCTTGTTTGTGGCTATAAGGTTTAGAATATTTCCATTGCGTGTGGGTTGCCGATTTAACTGCTCAAGATATTTTACACCATTTTCTGTAAGTCCCTTGAAAAACATAAAAACGCAGTTCAACTGCATTTGCCCACAATAACTTGACGATCGGGGCAAAGTACAGTCTCTGTTGCAACAGAGACTGAACATTTTTAATTATTCAACACTGTTGCTGCACCAGCCACCACCACCACCATCATGGAATGGAATGAAATGTACAGTGGGGGACTTTGAGAGCCCTAGCACTGCCTTGGCAGCTGTGATAGTTCTTACAGGAACGCTGAATAAGTGCTGGCTGACAGGGCTCTGATCAAGCTTTGTTAGGCCTAGCTAGCTAGTAACAGATAGATGAAAGGCTTTCATACAAGAAACGAGCCTCAGAAGGGACAGATTTAATGGACAATGACCGAGCTATACTAAGGTTTGATTTGAACCTTGAATGTGCAAACTTTGAAAGGAAAACTTGAAGTAGCGGAGCTGATGACAGGAACAAAATGGATATCTTGGGATTGGCGGAATCTAGATGGAAGGGCAAAGGATGTAGTAAATTGATAAACGATTGCAGACTGCACCGGAGTGGAATGGACAACGATAGGATATACGGAGTGGAACTGGTTGTGACAGAAAGAATGAAGGACGGGGTGAAAGGAATAAGTGACAGGATGATGAAGATCGAGTGAAAGGGAGGGATAATGAAGTACTGCAAGTATAAGCTCCATAAGTTAGGTGTTCGGCCTAGGGAAAAGTAGGACTTCAAAGAGGAAATCCAGAGACAATTGATGGGACAGCAAATTATTATTATTATTATGGGAGACCTGAATGCACATGTTTGCAAGGAAAGAAAAGGATATAAAGGAAGTGACAGGAGTGGATGGACCAGGAAGTAGAAATGAGAAAGGAAAAAAAATTGTTGATTTTTACAAAAAGAAAGGTTTAGTAGTCTGCAATACTTGGTTTGCAAAGAGAGAAAGTCACAAGGTGACATGGTACAGCCACAATCCGGCACAAAAATCAATGGTGGACTATGTTATATGTGACATACAATGAGATCAGTCTCCAGTGTCAAGATAATACTACCAGATGACTTAGACAGTGATCACGGGCTTTTAGTGGTGCTGGTAGCGGGGGAAAAGAAAGACAGGAAAAAAAGGATAAGAATTTGGAAGCTTAAAGATGAGAAAATCAAAGAAGAATTCCAAGAAATAGTGAAGAGTAATATACCAAGAGATGAAATGAAGTCAAGTGAGGAGGATTGGTCTTGGTTCAAAACAACAATGGTGGAGGCAGCAGAAAGTGTGTGTGGAAGGACCAGCAAGAATGGAATTCTAGAGTGCGGAAGGAAATTACAAATGTGAACACAGCCTTTCGGAAATGGTTCCAACAAAAACCAGAGGAAGCAAGGAAGGAATACATGGCAAGGATGAAGGTACCAAAGAAAATAGTAGCAGAAGAGAAGAAGAAATGGGTGGAAGGGAGGACCAAAATGATGGAGAGGGTCAGTTAGGGTAGTAAGAAGGTGCTCTATGGATTGGTTAAGGCTGAGAAGAGAGGCGTGACTGAATATGTGAGGATTATTAATAAAGAAGGGAAGGAAGCGGAGAACTTGGAGGAGCTCAAGGACACATGGAAACAATATTTTGAGAAGCTGCTGAATCCCAATGGAAATACAGAGGAGAAGGATGTTAAAAGTTGCAATGAACAAGAACAGACAGAGGAAGGAAGGAAAGATCTGACGTGGACAGAAGTGGAAGAAGCATTGAAGGCCATGAAAGGAGGAAAAGCACCAGGATTGGATGACGTCAGCGTGTGAATGGAGTGCAATAGCTCTACTGGGTTACTAGGGCGGTATGGAAGGGAAAGAAGACTCTAGAGGACTGGAAAAGAGGAATAAGAAAGAATGCAAGAACTTACTTTAAAAATTGTAGGGAGTGACTTTCATGTGTCATATGGCCAAAGTATATGAGAAGATAATGAAAAGAAGAGTATGGAAGAGAGTGGAAAAAGGGTTGAGAGAAGAACAGTACGAGTTCAGACTAGGTAGGTCAATAGTAGACTTGATTTTTAGTGTAAGGCAGATACAAGAGAAACCTTAGAAGTGTGGCAGAGATTAGGTAAAGGCCTTTCTCGACATGGAAAAAGCATATGATAGTGCAGAAAGAAGTAAAGTATGGAAAGCACTGGAGAAAAAGGGAGTCGGGAGACAAACCATTTGGAGAAGAAGGGAAATGTTCCAACGAATTGTGAGTTGTGTAAAAGTAGGAGCAGAGAGAATGAACTGGTTTGAGCAGAAGAATGGACTGAAACAAGGAAGTGCTCTATCTCTGCTATTCATCATAGTAATGGATGAAATAACAACAGGGGTTGCAACACAAATAGAGGATATGAATGTGATGGTGTTTGCAGATGACATAATGTGAGGTAATCGAGGAGAAGTACAAGAGAGGTTAAATGCCTGGGAGGAGGTGGTGGCTCAAGATGGAATGAAATTTAATGGTAGCAAGTGTGAAATTATGGTGTTGTTATTGTGGTCTTCAGTCCGCAGACTGGTTCGATGCAGCTCTCCACACTACCCTGACCTGTGCAAACCTATTCATCTGACAATATGTATGGCAACCTACATCCTTTTGAATCTGCTTACTGTATTCGTCCCTCGGTCTCCCTCTACAATTTTTATCCCACACACTTTCTTCTAATGCTAAGTTGACGATTCCTTTATGACTCAGATGTGTCCCACCAACCTATCCCCCCTCTTAGTCAGGATATGCCAGAAACTCCTCCACTATACTGTTGAGCATCACCTCATTAGTTACGTGATCTACTCATTTAATCTTCATCATTTGTCTGTAGCACCATATTTCAAAAGCTTCTATCATCTTTTTGTCTGAACTTCTTATTGTCCACATTTCACTTGCATACAATGCTACACTCAATACAAAAGCTTACCGAAAGAACTAATAAAGGATGTCAACAAATTTCGCTTATTCAGAAACACTTTTCTTCCCATAGTCATTCTGCATTTTATATCTTCTTTACTTCAGCTAGAATGAAAATTCATTCTGGTTTGCAATACCTGCATGTTGCTACAAGTACTAGCTAAATTTAAAAGTTATTAAAAGTTTCTCTCAAACTTGCACAAACTGCATGTCTTCAGTACATAAATAACAAAACTCATCTACTACTATTGCCGCGAGACCCCACATTAAGCAACTGCTGGCATAGCGTAAGGGGTATCGTCACGGACTGCTGTGCTGCAGGTCGCGGGTTCAATCCCGTCCACCAGCAAAAATTTATTTCTTTGTAACTAAGATTTCCAGGATGTTCTACATGATTCTTATGTTCGCTTGTAATTACTACTTGTTTCTTATGTTAAGTATTCTTCTTATTTCTGGTATATTTCTGTCTGTGTATAAATAGCAGACCTCTCTGCCCGAGAAGCAGGCAGTGCTGAGAGTAAGTTTTAGTTTGCAACAAACCTGCTTTCAGTACAAGTGCTGTGTTCACTCGACAACCCTGAACAAGAGTACAAAGAAAGACGTCTACCCATTGCCGCGCATTGATGACACCTTAGACTGCTTGATAGGAACTACATACTTCTCAACTATGGACCTGCAGACAGTTACTGGCAAATCGAGGTTGACGAACCTGACAGAGAGAAGACGGCTTTTATTACATCTGACGGCCTCTATGAATTTAAAGTAATGCCATTTGGATTATGTAATGCTCCGTCCACATTCGAACGCATGATGGACAACTAGTTTCGACGTCTTAAATGGACGACGTGTCTTTGCTACTTAAGATGACATTGTCGTTTTAAGAACATCTGAGTTGCCTGTCAATTGTGCTGAAGTGTGTTGAGACTGTAGGACTCCGCCTCAATCCAAAGAAGTGCCTCTTCGTCGCCAAAGAGATAAAAATCCTGGGTTACCTAGTCAACGGAGATGGTGTCCACCCTGATGCAGATAAAGTAAGGGCAGTCACAGAATTTCCAACTCCTCAGCACATTCGTGATGTAAGAAGTTTCCTCGGGTAGTGCTCATACTACTGATGTTTTATAAAAAGATTTTGTAACAAGGCACGTCCATTGCAAGAACTTCTGCAGGGAGACACGAAGTATTACTGGGATGAGACAAAAGAAAGAGATTTCCAGGAACATAAGGATCTTCCGCACCAGTTCTAGCCTTGTACAACGAGAATGCGAAAACTGAACTTCACACAGACCCCAGTGTGTATGGAATTGGTGCAGTACTTGTACAAGTTCTGGAAGGTGCTGAAAGGGTGTTAGCCTATGCATCAAGAGTACTCTCAAAGTCTGAGATAAACTACAATTGAGAAGGAATGTCGCTCAGTTATCTGGGCTATCAACAAGTTCCAGCCGTATTTATTCGGCAAACCATTCACCGTCATAACAGACCATCATTCTTTATGTTGGCTGAGAAATTTGAAGGATCGATTAGGTCGACCAGCAAGATGGGCACTAAGACTACAAGAGTACGATGTCACAGTGGTATTCAAGAACGAATTTCAGCCCTCACTGAATTAGGTGATGTTACAGCCAAACAGGGGGAAGATTCAGCACTATTAAAAACCATAGAGGCATTGAAGAAAGGAGAACCGACCAATGGAGAGTTCCAACTTTTAAACAGGACATTCTATAAGAGCAACTACGATCCACTGCGACCCAAATGGCTACCGGTCGTTCCAGCTCATCTCCAGCCAGCTATTCTCAAGTATTTCCACGATGCTCCAATATGCGGTCATCTGGAGTTCGTGAAGACCCTAGACAGAATCAGATGCAGGTATTAGTGGAAAGGTCTCTAGCGATCAGTCAAGAACTATGTGAGTCACTGTAAAGAGTGCCAGGGGACGGAAGCATGTGCTGCAATTACCTTCAGGGCATCTCGTACCGATTCCGCCGGCAGCAGCTCCATTCCACGGAGTTGGGATTGATCTTTTAGGGAGGTTCCCGAAGTCGATAACCGATGGATAATACTCTGCACTGACTATCTCACACGCTACGCTGTCACCAAATCTGTGCCGACTGCAGAAGCTCCAGCGATCGCAAAATTCCTTGTAGAAGACATTATTTTGAAGCATGGAGCCTCGCGTGTGATGATATCTGATCGTGGAAAAGTATTCCAGTCAACTAGTATCAGAGGTAATGTCACGTTGCAACATTGTCCACAGAATGACAACTGCATACCATCCTCAGACAAATGGTCTTACAGAATGTTTTAACAAGATGTTAGCAGATATGCTGTCGATGTACATCGATATTGAGCAGAAGGATTAGGATACAATACTGCCAGTCATGACATTTGCTTATAATATCTCAAGACAAGACACCACTGGCTTCACGCCGTTTTTCCTTCTCCGTGAAGCTGAGATGACAATGGACACACTGTTCCCGTTCCAGCCAGATGACACTCAGGATGATTATGTGAAACAGTTAATCATCAGGCTTGAACAAGAAAGACAGCTGGGTCGCATACGGACACTGGACGCCCAGGAGAAGGACCGTCAGCGGTATAACGACAAGCACCGACCTATTGTGTACATCCCAGGGGATCTAGTATGCATTTTTACCCCTGGACTATCAGAAAGTTAATTAAGTGATATTTTGGTCCATATCGTGTAATACGCCGCCTGTCAGACATCACATACGAAGTTGAGGATTATGAGCCGTTGTCGAAATGACAAAAACCAAGAGACATTGTTCACGTCTTCCGCATGAAACCTTATTACGATCCTGAAGAGCAGACAGGCAAAAATGGCTTCTTGTTCAAGGACTCTAATGATGGTAATAATACTGATGAAGCCACGAGAGGAACATCTGACATCGATAATCATTCAGAAGGGAAGGATTCTCCAGAACTGCCATACAGAGGACCCTTGACAAGATCAAGATACAGGACATTGCAGCTGGCTCCAAAGGTAATCTAACAGCTGGTCACTGTTTCTTTCAAGAAAGGGAGCAATGCCGTGAGACCTCACGTTAAGCAACTGCCGGCATGGTGCAAGGTGTAGCGTCACGGATTGCTGTGCTGAAGGTCACCGGTTCAGTCCCGTCCACCGGCAAAAATTTATTTCCTTGTAATTATTATTTCCGGAATGTTCTACACGCTACTTATGTTCACTTGTAATTTCTACTAGTTAACTATTCTTCTAATTTCTGGTACATTCTGTCTGTGTATAAATAGCAGACCACTGCGTGTGAAGTGCTGCGTGTACATTTCAGTTTGCAATAAACCTGCTTTTAGTATAAGTGCTGTGTTCACTCGACAACCCTGCCTTTGAAGTCAAGCCTGCTTCAATTTTAACGCAACACTATTATTGTCTCATTACCTAATCCTAGAGCATTGCCTGATTTTCTGATACTACATTCCGTTACCTTTGTTTTACTCTTGTTAGTGTTCATCTTATATCTTCCTTTCAAGACATTGTCCGTTCCATTTAATTGCTATTTCATATCTTTTGCTGCATGTGACAGAATTACTATGTCATCAGAAAACTGCCTGGTTTTTATTCCTTTTACCTGGACTTCAATTTCCTTTCAAAATTTCTCCTTGCATTCCTTCACAGCTTGCTCAATACACAGATTGAACAACATTGGGGAAGGCTGCAACCCTGTCTCACTCCCTTCCCAACCACTGTGACCTTCAACTCTAACAACTACTGTCTGGTTTCTGTACGGGTTGAATATAAATCTTTGCCCCCTATATTTTACCCCTGCTACCTTCCGAATCTGAAAAATTGTATTCCAGTCAATGGTAACAACAAGGGATAAAGAAAGAGCAGCAGCAGATGTAAAGATTGGAGGAGAAATAGTAAAGAAGGTGAGCAGTTTTAAGTAGCCAGTAAGTACGATGAAAGAAGGTGGGAGGAATGATAGAGAGATCAGTGAAAGAGGGAAGTAACCCCACAGATTCCTGCAAAGTCTGATGTGGAGCAAAGTTTTACCCCAGAAGAGTAAGCAGGTGATATACCAACAGTTTTATGCTCCAATACTCACATATGCATCAGAATCGGAGGTTAGGAAGAAAAGGCAGGTGAGCAGAACACAGACATGCGAGATGAAATATCACAGCAGCAGGATTGGTGTAACCAAGAATGGACATGTCAAGAGAATGGAAGATGTTAGGATTCCAAAGAAAACCCATGAGATGGAAATAGGAGACAGAAGAAGAAGAGATAGATGGATCATGGCAGTAAAGGAAAGAATGCAGAGGGTAGAAAAATAGGACAAAGTGAAAGAGAAAAAGTGGTAGGAGGATAGGAAGCGAAGGAGAGACCTATGTTCCAAGCAAATCCAGCCAGAGGCTGGAATATCTAGTGGATGATGATGATGAACTTGAGGATTTCACTGGTGCTGCCAGAAGCGGAGAGCATCTTTACTAGTTTATGATTGTCACTGTACACTGTCAATGTTACGCTGCCCATTGAAGTGAGGTTTTATCACATGCAATTACCTTCTTCAGGCATTTTCAAATACAATTACTTTAGGAAAAAAACTTATTGACGTTTACTTCAAGTCGCTCAGGTAAATTAATTACTTTCAGAAATGTACTGTAAATATTTGTACCAGAAATGTTTGTGCTATAGTCGTGCTGTGAAAGACAAGTTGAAGTGTCATGCTTAAAAATGAAAGCATTCATCATATTGTTGTTGATTTATTAATAAATGAAGATTGGGATAAAATAGAAAAAAATACAGAAACACAAAAATGTAGTTTTAGGCTGAAGGAAAAAAAGAGAAAATAAAAGATTTTGTTGTTATTGAAGTAAACACCGTTTTGCACAAACACTTTCTTGACGGTTCCGAGTACTCGTGAAGACTGAGCCGGCTGTCACTGCTGGCCATTTGACAGGGTGCCGCTAGAAGATGGCGCGCAGCTCATGTCAGCTGTCTTAGACAGCCTTGACCTCCCATGGCTAGGCCGCAAACTATCGCGGCCGAGCCGGTGCAGGCCAATGGAGCATAATACAAGCGCGTGCGATCTGAATGGCCCGCTAGGCCCTAACATCCCTCCCCCCTTGGGGCGAGGGGGCGGAATCCGAAACAGCAGCAAAGAAGTCTGACTGCTGGGACTGCTCCACCTCCATCCAATCATCAGGCCCACCGCCATCGACTGGAGCTGTCCACTCCTTGGAGCTGACCACTGGGGTTGCGGTGGGGATGTGGGCCCAGCACGCCAACAGTGGTGGGACCTCCCCCCACTGACTGTCTGACGTCAGCAGAAATGAAGTTATAGAGAGCGTTCCCCCCGATGGTGCTGCAGACAGAGGGGGGGGGGGGGCATGACCTGGAAAAGAGGGAAGGGACTGTAGGTGTGGGAGAATGATGGTGGACCCGGAGCTGATCGTGGTGGCGGATGAAAATCCCAGTGGAGAAGAGACCTCACAGAGACAATGGCCATGCCCCTGAAAGACCGTGGCCGGGACACAATGAGGATGGTGGCCGTAGCCTCGAGCCCAGACAGCCGAACCTGGGGCAAAACGCGACAGTGGACAAGGAAGGGATATGGGAGAGCCCTTGTGTAAGAGGTACAACAGCGTCCGATGAGGGCAGCCGCGAAGGAGCTCAGAGGGGCTATGCTGACTGGCTGGAGATGAAAATTACACAATGCATGCTTTATGTTTTCAAATGCCTCCTGACACTGTGCATCCCACTTCCAAAGTATGCTCTACTGTCCACTTATAAATTTACAGTTGAACACGGTTAGGCCAAAGACGGATTTCAATTGCTTTCTGTTTCTGGATGCTGGTAATTGTGCAATGACTTTAAGTTTTTCAGGTTCAGGAGTAATGCCCTTTTCCGAGTTATGGTGTCCTAAGAATTTAAGCTCATTTAGTCCAAAATTGCACTTCTCAAGTTTCACAGTCATGCCCCCTTTACTTAATTTATGAAAGACTTCTTTAAGTAGATTATAATGGTCTTCCCAATTACTAGTACTTATTAGTATGTCATCAACATAGATGGCTAATTTTGGTCTTCAGTCAGGTCCTAGTACACTATCCAATGCTCTGATGTACTCTGCAAGAGAAACAGTTGGGCCGAATGGAATACACAATATTGGTAACACTTACTGTTGTACATAAATGGTGTGTATTTCCTAGACTCTGGAGTTAATAAGACATGGTTAAATCCTGAGGTTAGGTCTAGGTTTGATATGATTCTGACATTTGTGAATTTGTGTGAAAGCGCATCCATTTTTTCAGGGTGAATCATTTTCCCTCTGGATACACTTATTTCACAATCTAGAATCTAGTACAATTCTTACACTACCATTGGCTTTGTCCACTATCACAACTGGATTGTTATACTCGCTGTTACATCTTTCTATGACCCCAAACTCACATAACTTTTGTAACTCTTTTTCAACTGTTGGTCTTTTAGATATAGGTACATCATACGGTTTTTGAAAGAATGGTTTGTGTGGCTTTAGCTTAAGCTCACAATTAAAGTTCTTGACTATGCCAGGTACATCACTAAATACATCTTTGAATTTAAATATTAAAGATCTAAGTTCCTGTTTTTGTTGTCCATTTAAACCATTGGCTTTAGACACTTTCTCAAAATCTAACTTCTCACATCTATCTTCATTTCTTTCTAATACACACATGTTTTCTAAAATACAAGACAATTTATTTACCTTACCTTTTTGAGATTCATTACTTTCATGTAAAAAATTATTTCTAACTTTTCACCATTTTGTTTTAACATTGATAAAGATTTTTCTTTCCAGTCTATTACAGCATTTGTTTTAAGTAACCAATCAACCCCTAGTAAAAAATTTTCTCCCAAGTCTGGTATAACCAGAAAACCATGGTCATACTTTACATCTTCTATTTGAAAAGTAATTAATGCTTGCACCTCAACTTGTTTACTGTTCCTACCAGTAGCTCCTCTTACCTCTGCTCCAATTACAGGTGCCGCTAAATAGTTTTCATCTTTTCTTAATTCTTTGCTAAGTAGTTCAGATATTCCTGATATTTGACTGCCACTATCCAATAAACATCTACCTTCCCATGCCCCCCACTTTGACTTTAATAAATGGACTTGCAATAATTTTGCAATTTGAATTGTCAACAGGTTCAGCTAAAAGGTCCCTCCCAATCTCCTCGAAGTTGTTTACATCTTTCACTTTGTTTTTTAAGTTTACATTTGCTCTACACTCACATTTACTTGTACTCCCTTTCAATTTATTACTGTTTAGTTCCTTTTGTGACTCATGTGACTTAATACTATTTACTTCAGAATTCTCGTTAAGATTTTTATTACTACTATGACCCCCACCTTCTAGTGAACTTTCAGCAGACTCCAGCATTTCAACACCTTAGCTTTTAAGTAAATTAAATGTTCTCAAAAATAAATAAATAAAACCATTCTTATCCTTCACATGACACTCGTCTACAAAATCCATATCAATTTCATTTAACACTATTTCTTCATTTAAACTTATAAAATATTGTCAGATTGAAATGGAAGCAGGCTTAACAACTGAACATAGCACTTATACTGAAAGCAGGTTTATTGTGAACTTAACATACACGCAGCACTAACTGCCTCTCGGGCAGAGTGCACTGCTATTTATACACAGACAGAATGTACCAGAAATTAGAAGAACAATTAACATAAGAAACAAGTAGAATTTACAAGTGAACATAAGTAGCATGTAGAACATTCTGAAATTGTTAATTACAAAGAAATAAGTTTTTGCCAGTGGGCGGGATGGAACTGGCGACCTTCAGCACCACAGTCGGTGACGTTATCCCCTGCGCCACGCCAGCAGTCAGTTTACATGGGTCTCGCGGCATTGCTCCCCGTCCTGGAAAAACAGTGATTCGCTGTGGAGTCAGCTGCAATGTCCTGGGTCTTGACCTTGTCATGGGTCCTCTGTATGGCAATTCTGGAGAATCCTTACCTTCTCCACGATTATCAATGACAGATATTCCTGTCGTGGCTTCATCAGCAACATTACCGTCCTTAGAGTCCTTCAACAAGAAGTCATTGTCACCTGTCTGCTCTTCAGGATCGTAGTAAAGCTACATGCCCAGGATGTGAACAAAGTCTCTTTGTTTTTGTCATTTCGACGACGGCTCATAATCCTCAACTTCGTATGTGATGTCTGACAGGCGGCTTATGACACAATACGGACCAAAGTATTGCTTCAATAACTTTTCTGACAGCCCAACCTTCCGTACAGGGGTAAAAATCCATACCAGATCTCCTGAGCTGTACATAACAGGTCGGTGCTTGTCGTTATACCGCTGACCGTCCTTCTCCTGGGCATCCAGTGTTCGTATACAAGCCAACTGTCTTGCTTCTTTGACCCAGGTAATGAGCTGTTTAATATAGTCATCCTGAGTGTCGTCCGGTTGGAATGGAAACAGCATATCCATTGTTGTCTCAGCTTCATAGCCATGGAGCAGGAAAAACAGCGTGAAGCCTGTGGTGTCTTGTCTTGCGGTATTGTAAGCAAATGTCACGACTGGCAGAATTGTATCCCAATACTTCTGCTCAACACCGATGTGCATCAACAGCATTGTAAGACCATTTGTCTGAGGATGGTATGCAGTTGTCATTCTGTGGATAATATCGTAGTGTGACATTACCTCTGATACTAGTTTTGACTGGAATACTTTTCCACGATCAGATATCATCACACATGGTGTTCCATGCTTCAAAATAATGTCTTCTACAAGGAATTTTGCAATCTCTGGAGCTTCTGCAGTCGTCACAGGTTTGGTGACAGCATAGCGTGTGAGGTAGTCAGTGCAGACTATTATCCATTGGTTACCTGTTGTCGACTTCAGGAACTTTCCTAAAAGATCGATCCCAACTTGGTGGAATGGAGCTGCTGCTGGCGGAATTAGTATGAAATGCCCTGGAGGTAATTGCGACACATGCTTCCATCACTGGCACTCTTTACAGTGACTGACATAGTGCTTGACAGTTCGGTAGAGACCTTTCCAGTAATACCTGCGTCTGATTTTGTCTAGGGTCTTCATGAATCCCAGATGACCGGATATTGGAGCATTGTGGAAATATTTGAGCACAGCTGGAATGACCAGTAGCCAGTTGGGGCCCAGTGGATCATACTTGCTCTTATATAATATTCTAAGTTGGAACACTCCATTGGTTGGTTCTCCTTTCTCCAAGGCCTCTATTGTTTTTAATAGTGTTGGGTCTTCCCTCTGTTCAGCTGTAACGTCATGTAATTCAGTGAGGGCTGAAATTTCTTTCATGCTGTTGTGTTCCACTAATGGATTTCTCGAAAGGCAGTCGGCATCCTTGTGTTTGTGCCCGTTCTTGAATACCACTGTGACATCGTACTCTTGGAGTCTTAGTGCCCATCTTGCAAGTTGACCTGATGGATCCTTCAAGCTAGTCAGCCAACACAAAGAATGGTGGTCTGTCACGACTATGAATGGTTTGCCAAATAAATGCGGCTGGAACTGTTTCATCACCTTCTTGAATTTGTACAAGCACTGCACCAATCCCATAACCACTGGTGTCTGTGTGAAGTTCAGTTCCGCATTCTCATTGTACAAGGCTAGCACTGGTGCAGAAGTTAGAGCCTCCTTAAGTGCCTGGAAAACTCTTTCCATGGTCTCATTCAAGTAAAACTTGGCGTCTCCCTGCCTTGTTACAAAATCCTTTTCTGAATCATCGGAAGTATGAGTACAGCCCGAGAAAACTTCTCACATCACGAATGTGCTGAGGAGTTGGAAACTCTGTGACTGCCCTTACTTTATCTGGATCAGGACGGACACCATGTCCGTTGACTAGGTGTCCCAGGATTTTTATCTCTTTGGTGACGAAGAGGCACTTCTTTGGATTGAGGTGGAGTCCTGCAGCCTGAACACACTTCAACACAGTTGACAGGCAACTCAGATGTTCTTCAAATGTTTTTGAGAAAACTACAATGTCATCTAAATAGCAAAGACACGTCGTCCACTTAAGATGTAGAAGCACGTTGTCCATCATGCATTCGAATGTGGCCGGAGCATTACATAATCTAAAGGGCATTACTTTGAATTCATAGAGGCTGTCAGGTGTAATAAAAGCCGTCTTCTCCCTGTCAGCTTTGTCAACCTCGATTTTCCGGTAACCTGTCTGCATGTCCATAGTTGAGAAGTATGTAGCTCCTTTCAAGCAGTATAAGGTGTCGTCAATGCGCGGCAGTGGGTAGACATGTTTCTTTGTGATTTTGTTCAGTCGCCGATACTCGACACAGAATCACCATGTGCCATCCTTCTTCTTTACAAGGACCACCAGAGAGGACCAAGGACTCTCCGAAGGTTGAATAATGTCATCGTGCAACATCTTCTCCACTTCCTCCTGAATTATCCATCTTTCAGCTGGCGACACTCTATACGAACGCTGGCTAATTGGTGGATGATCCCCATGATGATATGATGCCTTATCATGGGCCATTTCATCTGTCTTTTCCCCTGCTGAGGTGTGAATGCACCCAAAACTTGACGTAGTATAGCTAACACCCGCTGGTGTTGTTCCTTGGTTAGTCCGGGTTCTATTGACAGTTTCACGTTTGTTTCCTCCAGCGTGTTGTCTGTACTAACAGCAGAACATGGGTCCTCGTTGATGACGTTAAACTCACAGTCCTGGATTGCTTCAGCTGTCCTGATACACATTCATTTTGGTATAAGTTGCGACTGCTCATGACAATTAATGATCCAAATCTCTCCTCAACCTTCGGTAATGCTTATGATAGCCGCTAGTAAGTAAATTTCTTTGGTGAGCTTGATAAACTTTTTACTATCAACAAGCACTTCACAGTTTAATCTGTGTTTCTGACTGCAAATCTTCTTATCGTCAAAGGTGGGACCATCACATTGTCAGCGGCAAATAACTTTCCAGAAAATTCTGTATTACGTGTATACCCGTCGGAAAAATTCGTCAATTTCCAGCTCAGATCTTCCACAGTAAATGATAGCTTGGGATGCCTGAAGGAAGTCCCATCCGAGGATGACATTGTGTCTACATTCTGTTAACACTACTAATTCAAACGGCTGGGTCCGGTTGTTGATGGTTATTCTTGCGACTCAAGTTTCTGCTGGCTCGACATACTTTCCATTCGCGACCTTCAGCACAGTTGCCCTCATGTCACAGAACATTGTCTTCTTTAGTGTGCGGCAGTAATTATCCGACAATACAGAGAAAGACGCTCCTGAATCAATAAGTGCCCGGACAGGTTGGCCATTGATTATGACGTCTATGAGATTTCCCGACATCTTAGCGACTGTTGTCCATGGAGGATTTTCATCTGCGGCAGCCTCACCTCCGTAGATGGTCGCCTCACTTAGTTTTCGTGGGCGCAGCGGCTAGGGGAGCGGCTGGTACCTCTGTAAGACGATGGTGACGGTGAACAGTAGCAACGCGTCGGGGAGTGACGTCATCCAGGGTACTGAATTCATCAGCAGGTGACTGCCTGGGATAGAACTGTTCTGATGGCTGACTTCTTGAGGCAAAATATTCGTCGACTACTCGCCTTCTCTCTCTGCAGTAGCATACAACATGTTCAGGGTGCCCACAGTGGAAACACAATGGCGTGTTGTCTTCTGTCCTCCAAACATCTGTTCTTCTGTGGGGCATCATAGTTGCTGGGAGAGTTGGTTGTGGTCACGGCGGTCGGTTCATAGGTTGCCTTTTGGCGGCTGTGGCGTAAGTCATAGCAGGACGAGACCATTCTTCACATCGGGTCCGACTGACGGGGCAGACAGGAGGTAATGTCTGAAATACCTCTTCCTCAGTGGTGTCGGCTCCCTAATGACTTACAGGACTTACATCCAAGACCATAATCTGATGCTCGCTCGGTTAACAGTCTCGGATGACATAAATTATTGTAATTCTTCTCTCTCAATTTGTTGAATGAGAGAAGTGAAGTCATGCTGGTCTTCCACAATGGCCATAGTGACTACATTCAGGAATCTGTCATACATCTTTCATTCAACCCTCCTCTATTGCATCTCTTCAATACGCTGGCACCACTTGATGACCTCTTCCATCGTAGCGGCGTCTGTTATCAGAAGAGCTTGGTACATGTCTTCTGCAATACCCTTCATCAGGTGAATGATTTTGTCAGTCTCAGTCATATTCAAATTCACTATGTTACACAGGGCCAAAACATTCAGTATGTATGACTGTGTCGGCTCACCATGTCGTTGGGCTCGGTTCTTCAGTTGTTCTTCCGCAGAGCAGATTTGTCACTGGCGATCTCCAGACATCTTCTTAAGTTCCATCTGGAACGTATCCCAGTCATTCAGCTTGTCTTCGTTGTTCTCAAACCATTGTTGAACTGTTCCGTCTAGGTAGAAATGAATGTTGGCCAAGCACATTGTATGATCCCACCTGTTCTACTTGGCGACTCACTCGAACCCTTTTAGCCATTTGTTGGGATCCTGTCCAGCGTCTCCAGAGAACACCAACGGGTGTCTGATGTGCAGCTGGCCTACCGCTGATTTCGTGTCCTTGGTTCTTCTGATGATATGGACTTTCAGAAGGATGTACTCCGTATATCCTTTGTATTCCGGTTCTAGTCCGTGTAAGCAACAGCTTCTACGTTGCCTAATCGGAGCCACGGTGATGCAGCTATTGCACAGGTTACCCGGCGCCTCCATCAAACAATGTCGCATTGAAATGGAAGCAGGCTTAACAACTGAGCACAGCACTTATAGTGAAAGCAGGTATATTGCGAACTTAACATACGCGCAGCACTAACTGCCTCTCGGGCAGAGTGCTCTCCTATTTATACACAGACAGAATGTACCATAAATTTCAAGAACAGTTAACATAAAAAACAAGTAGAATTTACAAGTGAACATAAGTAAGATGTAGAACATTCTGGAATTGTTAATTACAAAGAAATAAATTTTTGCCGGTGGGTGGGATTGAACCGGCGACCTTCAGCACTGCAGTCAGCACCACGCCGGTAGTCGGTTTACGTGGTTTCTTGCGGCAATATCTAACTTCATCCTCCTCACTCTTATCAACTTCATTTTCTTCATCATTACTTAAATGTACTTCCTTACTTACATTACACCCCATTTCAGACACATCACTTACTTTCTCACCAGCTGCATTATTTACCTTTTGCTCAAATATTCCTTCAAAGTTTATGTTTTGCTCTGCATTTTTACTTTCATTTATATTACCCCCAAAATCCTGAGTATACACACTTATTAAGTCACTATCCTCTAAACTAAACTCTTTTTTTCTAGGTTTTACACATTCATTTGACACATTTTCTTTCCAAAAAATTTTCCAAAACACATTATCTACTGCAATGGCATTAACTTTCACAGTCTTACTTTCTTTGCACTGAACCTGTTCACTTAGCTTCGTTTCACTGGCCCCTACTTTATCATTTGTCCAGTCTCTCATGTTGAGGACCTCCAACCGATTGAGCTTGTAGGTTTCCATTGCCAGAGTTCTGCCTAAATCAATTTCCACTCCTTCTGTTTTGAAACTTGCCATTCTGGTTTTGAAAGTTTGGGTTATGTGAATTATGGTTATTATAGTTTTGCTTTTGATTAGGATTAAAGATTTGACTTTGGTTATGGTTTGGATTAAAAACCTGACTATTTTGGTTTTGGTAAAAATTCTGAGTGTTTTGACTTAACCTTGGGTTGAACGGCTAATTAGAATTAATATTATCCCAACTTGGCCTACCATATGCTTGACCATACTTGTCATTCTTCCCATACGCCATATTTAATTTGTCTTCATATTTAAGGAATTGGTCAATGGAATCATCAGGACCAGAAACCAACCCCCACTGTAGTCTTGCAGGCAACCTCCTTTTAAGTGCATCTATCTGAGTCAGTTTGTCAAACGGCTTACTCAGATGAGCCAATTTTTTCAACTGTTTCCTACAGAATTCCTTCATCCCTCCTTTCTGTTCCCTATACATAGGCCTGTTCAAAAACTCACTTTTGATTCTGGCTTGTTCAGCCTCGGACCAAAACTTTTTCAATAACTGTACTTCAAATTCAGAGAATAACATACCCATGCAATTAAGTTGGTTTGTCCAAGATAATGCTTCTCCTTCTAGAATTCTCTTAACATACTTTTTTTTCACTTCATCACTCATGGTATTTAAAAATATATCCTTGTAGTTCTGGATGAAGTCCACTGGGTGGAAGTTTTTCTCCCCAGGATAACTGCGAATGGGTACATTGGAAAGACTACCATAGTTATTACTTAAGATAGTGTTAGTATCTATGTCTTCTTGTATTTTATTTAGCAACTGTTGTACATGTGTAACATTCTGGAGTAATTCAGAAATGCTAGACCGTGTGCTGATCTGTTTGGTATCATTTGATACATTTTCGATTTTATCATTAATTGTGCAAATACAAGTGTCATTGACCTTCTTGTACTCCTCTAAAGCACTAACTTCAGCAACCCACATATCATCCTTGAGTTCAGATTTGGTGCTCTGGATCTGAGACTCAACTGCCTGGACTCTCATTTCAACCTTCTCCACACGCTCACTGACTTTATTTACTTGAGAAATGCAGTAGCTAATTCACTTCTTACTTCCTGTAACTGTGAACTAAGTTTTCTGTCTAGCTGAGAAATCGACTCATTAATGTCTGTGTTTTACTGGTTTACTTTCTTTTCTAGCCTTGCAATGTCTGCAGTTGACTGATTAGCCTTTTGTGTATGAGACGAATCTAACTTTTGAATGTCACTTGAAATTTTGTCAAACAACTGAAATAGTACATTTTGATTGACAAGTACAGAAGTGGGAATTGTTCGTTCCGTCTTAACCTCGGCACTGTCAGTTTTCATATCACTTGAAACAATTTCACTATCTCCCAATTTAGATTGCTCACCTACCTCATTAAAACTTTTGAACAGTAACTTTCCTGAGTCTGTTTTTGACAAAAAGTCATCACCTTCCACTTCCTTTTTAATTTTGGTGTCACTTGTCATTCTGTCTGCCATTTTCAGTTTAACTGCCCTACTATTTACTCTCTTAATCACATAAACTCCCACATATAGGAAAATAAATAAAAACAAAATTGTTTGTATTGTAAATAATGGTCTATTTATCTTGTCACACGTATGAGCAGTCCTCTGTTGGTTATTGTCCATTTAACTTCTCCGCCATTTCTCTTTGTCCTCTATTGTACAAGGTCCAACATTTTGGATTGTTTAAAAATTCACAATTTTCCACAAATTCTTCTGGAAAATATTAACAAAGGATTAGTTCTGCATAAAATCCTGGTCACAGCACCACATGTGACGTTACTTCTTCTTTGTTTACCAAGATATTTCGGACAATTTGAAAACCTTATGTTGTTGGCTTGTGGAAGAAGGGCCCATAAAAATTAAACATACATGAAACTATAAAGACACATTAATATGTACTCATCTTGGTTTTGAAGGTTTCTTGTTTGTTGTTGATCTGCTTATTCTTCATCTTTTCTTGACATTGCGTTGTATTTTCGGCGAGAGCTAAAACTTGTAAAACCTTTCAGGAAATTCTTGAAATAACGGACATCATGTTAAGCTCATCAAAGCTTTATTTTATATAGGAAGTTTGCTTTTCACAAACATTGATTTCTGCAACTTGTTACAAAAGCGTCTGTCTCCTACCACATCCAAGTAGACAATGTCCATAATGGCAAACTTTGTCTTCCACTCCTCTTTCACCTCTCATTACAAATTAGAGTCACTAAAATAAACAGTTTTGTAAGACTGTTGAACATAGAAAAATGATTACGTAAATAAAGTTTATAATTTAAATATTTTGTTTTCTTATTTTAAATCGGTATGTGTTATCTTGTGTTTTCGTAAATGCATTTTGAAACGTGTAGTTAACGTGTTTCTTTTGACTTGAAAAAGTGGCTGCATTTTGTTTATCAACAGAAATATTATGTTTTGACATTTTGTGTGACAGTTTAGTCGAGTTTGCATGTGTTATCAAATGGTGTATTATTTTGTTGAATGTATTTTGGTGTAGTTATTTCGTTTGTTTGTGATCAACATTTACCTGGATTTGAAAAGTACCGTTATATTTATTTATGTGGTAATTACTCATATTATTAGCATTAATTGCATCTGTGAGAGCAATATTTGTTGTCGGTGTATTACAAAGATTCTAGTGAAGTAATAGGTTTTGTTGGCCTATTTTTATTTATAATATTTGTTTATTTGCATCACATGCCAAGGACGATTGAACCATTTAAACCAATTAAACATTAATAAAACATGCTGGGAGAGGACAAAGTTGTGCTTGTGGCCACTGGCATGAGTGGTGGCACCACCATCACAGAAACAGAAGATGGTGGTCAAGTGGTAGGTATAACAACTGGAGCTTGCACACTTGAAACACCTTAAGGTGTACTGATAGTACTAGAGAAAGAGGTAAAAGCTTGAGCAGGAGCACATTCGCCATGAGTCAAAATTATCTTATTAGCATAGTTCATCTTGGTGTGCGACGGGAAGGTTGGCTAGAAGCTGGGGTGAAGTTAAAGTTAAAGTTCTCACAATGGTGCGAGTTGCGGGCTGTGAAGTGCATGGATCAGGCATGAGAGGGCAGTTTGGATGTGCAGCAATGACAGAACACGAGCTTGGCATGGCAACCGAATTATGTTTACACACCTCCACAAAGTAGCGGGAAAGGAGCACCGAACTGTCAGAATTGCTGTTAACCTTGCATATGGGTGCAATGTCACTGTTTGCATTGAGAATACAGGTATTAACCTTGAAATTAGTGTCATTAGAAGATTCTCAAAGAGACGCAAGGTGTTGCTCAGAGGATGACAATTGAGACTCTGCATCAGCAAGGCAACGAATGATGTTCTCTCTGTTGCACTAAAGGCACAACACTTGTTCATCTTCATTAGACCACTTCCACATGAGCAAGTCCAACTGGTTAGTGAAAGGTGAAACTCCAACCAAAGTATCTAGTAAGTACAAGGTTGGTAAGTCAACAATTACAGATATTAAATAATAATAATAAAATTATGAGTATCAAAAATATCCAAGCTTGACTCTAACCTGATGGCAAGTTGTAAAAGTACTTTTGGTTGAAGCAGTCACTGAAGGATTGCTGAATGTTTGGCAGAAATGTATGTTCAATGTAAGACATGGATAAAATTGTGGAAGCTTATGGAGAGAGTTTAGTTAGTAGTGCCATCAGTAGTAGTAGCAGCAGCAGCAGCAGCAGCAGCTCATCTGACTCCTCAGACAGGTGGTTGTTCTGTCTGTGCTGGAAAAAAATAAAGAGCTTGTCCATTAACATTACTGGTGAGCAGTTTTATTTTTTGTCCCATTTTTCTTCAAATCCAACTACAGCAGTATTGTCACAGAGAACAGGAAAGAATGAGTCCATAACTACAGATTATATTCATATTATCATTCCTTATTTCTCATTTTTTACTCAAGCAAAGTACCTTTTTGGCGTGAAACCTTGTCTTGCATTTGTTGCCACCAGTAAACACTTAATCAGGTGGAGCACTATGCTTTTGTGGAGTGTGCCATTTTTTACCTGCACTGTCTTGATGCCTATGTTTGGGATCTAAAAATCCATGCACTTCCTGACCTTATTTTGAAATTGTTTACTTTTGACTCAAAATGGTCAAGTCCTGGTGTCCATACACATCACAAAGCTATTGAGATCTGTAGGTGCAGCAGGATGAGAGGCCCAGGATGATCTGCTGTGCCTCCCCCCCCCCTCCCTCCAAAACCCTTGTTACTACAAGATAGAGATGTTCTGCTACCAAGAATCAATAAGTTAGAAGAAAAACAATCTAGATATGGGAGGAAGGAAGGAAGGAAGATTAGGGTTTAACATCCCATAGACAGCCTGAGAGTTAGAGGAATTAGTTAAACATGTAAAGACTGAAAAGTGGTGTACTTATAAGAAGTGCATCAAACAGAGGTAAATTAAAATTGTGCCATTGAAGATAAGTTTAGGAGCCAGTATGAGTGCAGTGCCAATGAAATCCTGAACTTAAAGAAACTGTTCTTTTGTCAGCTAGTAAAAAATACAGTCTAACAAGTATGTGTAACTTAAGACACTGTTTACTTGCCACCAACCAGAGAAGATGAGATGGACAACAATTCAAGAAACTGTGGTTAAAGACACCAACAGTATTCCAGAAGGTAATCAAAAGCTGTGCAACAAAGTTACAAATCAAGACTTACAAAACAGAAATGGAAAGTTTTAGTAGTGAGTGACAGTCAGGGCAGGTATTTAGAACATACTTGGGAATAAACTTGACTTGGAGTATGACATTCGGTTCATAAAGTCACTACATGAAGTTCATTACAGGATAGGTAAATTAAACAAAGGCTTTATTCCCATTGATACTATTATATTGACAGCTGGGCCAAATGATACTGAAGACACATGTAACAAATTATTAAAAACATTGATTCTGTCTTACAAATTGTTCTCCAGCTTGTAACAAAACAAATTTAATTTTACACCACTTCCTAAAAGATTCAACAAAGAATATCTGAAAGAAAATATCATTATGGTTAATCATTATTTAGCACAAACATTGAACTGTTGGAAATCCTACAACAAAAGCAAAATTTATGGACTTGGAAATAGGTAGGCTATCACAAGATAAATTCATAAGTCACAGTTTCACTTGAACAGAAAGGAGAGGAGCAAATATGCAATATGCTCTCTTCAGTCATTAAAATTATCAGTTCTATAAAACATGTGCATTCATCCTTGAACCAAAAACCATGCCTGCAGACTACAATGTCTCCTGGAAATAAAAACAGTGTGATAGTCAGTGAAATACCAGTGCCACAAATAAAACAAATGCCAGAGAGGATATACATATCCAAAGAGGAAAGATCAAGCAATAAAGAGAAGAAAAGATGAGTGAACTGAATGATGCTGAGCAGTGGATGAGGGGGATTGTCTAAAATGTTTTTGATTGCACATGTGGTGTAACATGTGCCAAGGTCCCTGGATTCATGTTGGAGGGCATGCTCTGTCACAAGATATTGGGTGTCCCCCAGGCGAACAGTCAGTCATCCGCTCAGCCAATTTGTTGGTGGTCATACCAACATAAAAGGCTGCACAGAGAACTCATGTCAGTTGATATATGATGTGAGTTGTCTCATATGTGGCCCAGCCTTGAATAGGGTAGGCTGGAGTATTTTGTTGTAGGAGGATGCATTGGACAGGTTTAGCAGCAGGATCAGTTACACGGGTAGGAACCATTAGGTAGGGAAGGTGGTTTTGGGATGTTGTTGTAAGGTTGGACGAGGTTTAGAGGTTGGCGGAAGGATACTCTGGGTGGTGTGGGAAGAACACTTTGGAGTGATAATCTCTTCTTATGGCATTACTTGAGAAAATCATAGTCCTGGCGAAGCAATTTTTTTAGGCATTCCAGGGCGGGATGGTATTGGATGACTAAGGGGATGCTTCTGGTGGTCTGGGGTTGGAACACTGTTGCTGGAAGGAGAGGAATGGACTGATCGAGAGATCTACTTGTGGACAAGGTCTGTAGGGTAGTTGCGGGAGAGGAAAGCATTGGATAGATTGTTGTAGGTGATGAGGGACTCGTTACTGGAGCAGATACATTTCCCATGAATGCCTAGGCTGTAATGAAGGGATTATTTAATATGGAAAGGATGGCAGCTGTCAAAGTGGAGGTACTGTTGCTTGTTTGTGGGTTTAATATGGACTGAGATGTGGATGTGGGACTCGACAAGGTGAAGTTCAACATCAAGGAAGGTGGCTTGAGTTTTAGAGAAGGGCCAGGTTAATTTTAGGTTTGAGAAGGAGTTAAGGTCTTGAAGGAAGTTCAGAAGGGTCTCTTCACCTCTTCATATCATCTATGAATTTATACCTAACCATGGGGTGTAACTTCTGCGTCCTAAGGAATGCCTCATCTCTGAGGAGAATTTCTATAATTTATCGAAAAGTTTTAATGTGTGCGTTGCCTCACTTCTTCCTTCCTAAATCCAAATTGATCTTCCCCAAGGTCAGATTTCAAACATTTTTCTTGGAATCTGAGAGTATTTCACCTGTCTCATATATCTTGCACACCAAGTGGAATAGTTTCTTCATGACTAGCTCTCCTATGTTATTAGCAGTTCAGGCAGAATATCATCTACTCCAGGAGCTTTGTTTCAACTCAAATATTTCACTGCTCTATCAAATTCTTCTTGCAGTATAGTATCTCCTATCTCATCTTCATATAGTTCCTCTTCCCTTTCTATAATATTGCCTTCAAGTTCATTTTCCTTGTCTAGAGCCTGTATATACTCTTTTGACCTTGCTGCTTTCCCTTCTTTGCTTAGCACTGGTTTTACATCTTAGCTCTTGATATACATGAAGATGCTTTTCTTGGCTCCAAATGTCTCTTCTATTTTCCCTTAAGCGGTACCTATCTTTCTCATAGTTGCACATTTTTCTACAGACTTGCATTTGTCCTCTAGCTATTTCTACTTAGCCAATCTGCACTTCCAGTCAACCTCATTTTTTAGCCATCTGTACTCCCGTTTCCCTGCTTAACTTTCTTTATGCACCCTTCCACCACCACTTACTCCAGTCCAGTAACCCGGAAGGTGTACACGATCAAGGGCAGAGCCACTTGCGATAGCACCCACGTGATTTACACAAACTGTTCATTCGCATGAACAGTCACAGGCAGACAGTGTTTGTTAGTAATGCTGATAACCCTGTGGCTAAACATGCCTTGGTGCACAGCCAGCACATCTTGGCGCAGTGTTATACTGTCCGGGTTATCTGGATACTTCCCACTGACACCAACCTTTCAGAACTCCGGAGATGGGAACTTGCCCTTCAGCTTATTCTCTCCTCCTGTTGCCCACCTGATCTCAACCTCTGCTAAATTCAAATTCCCACCCACCACCTTTAGCATCTTTGCCTCGGTTCTGTGGACAGAGACTCTGCCTCAAGTGGTATCTCTGTCCAACTTCTTTGCTTTTTACAAATGTCTGTCTAGGTGTGTTTGCGTTTGGATATGTGTGAGTGTGTGTGTATTTGTTTACCTTCCTTTTTTCCCCTAAGGTAAGTCCTTCCACTCCTGGGATTGGAATGACTCCTTTTTCACTTCCTTAAAACCCATATCCTTCCCTTTCTCCTCCCCTTTTTTCCTCTTATCCTGAAGAAGCGACCAACAGTTGTGAAAGCTTGTATGTGTGTTTGTGTGTGATTTTATTTGTATCTATCGATGAGCTGGTCCTTTTGGTAAGTCATCTGTTTTCTATTTCCTCTCCCGGGATTGGAATGACTCCTTACCCCCTTCCGTAAAACCCTCATCATTTCCTTTTCCCTCTCCTTCCCTTCTGCCTGAAGAAGCAACTGGGTTGCGAAAGCTTTGTTATTCAGGGATTTCTATTAGGCCCTGTCCTAGCTACATTTTCCTCTGCAGTCTTCGCTATTGCCTCTCTCAAAACTACTAATTCTTGTTATATTATATTACTTTCTCCAGTTTCTGTCAATCCTTGCCTAATTTTTGCTCTGATACTCTCAACAACCTCTGGTTCCTTCAATTTGTCCAGGTTCCATCAGCTTATTTCTCATGTTTTTGCTGTTTCTCAAGTTTTAATCTACAGTTCATAACAAATAAAATGTATCACTCCAACCACACATGTTGTTGTTATGGTCTTCAGTCTGCAGACTTGTTTGATGCAGCTCTCCATGCTACCACGCCCTGTGCAAGCCTCATCATCTCTGACTATGAACGGCAACCAACGTCCATTTTAACCTGCTTACTATATTCATCTCTCGGTCTCCCTCTATCATTTTTATGCCACACACTTCCCTCTTATGCTAAATTGACAATTCCTTGATCTCTCAGAATGTGTCCCACCAATCGATGACTTCTCTTAGTCAGAATCTGCCACAGACTTCTTTTCTTCCCAATTCTGTTCAGTACCCCCTAATCAGCTATGTGATCTACCCATCTAATCTTCTGCATTCATCTGTAGCACCACATTTCAAAAGCTTCAATCATCTTTCTGTCTGAACTTCTTGTTGTCCACGTTTTGATCCCTCACAATGCTACACTCCAGACAAATGCTTTCAGAAAAGATTTCCTAACATTTAAACTAATATTGGATGTCAACAAATTTCACTTTTTCAGAAATGCAGTTCTTCCCATAGCCATTCTGCATTTTATATCTTCTTTACTTATGTCATCAGAAGTTACTTTGCTGCCCCAATAACAAAACTCATCTACTACTTTTATTATTTCATTACCTAATCTCATTCCTTTAGCATCACCTGATTTTCTTACACGAAATTCCATTACCTGTGTTTTACCCTCATTAATGTTCATCTTACCCTTTTTTCAAGACACTGTTCATTCCGTTCAATTGCTGTTCCAGTCCTCTGTGGTCTCTTACAGTATTACAAGGTCATCGGCAAACTGCAACGTTTTTATTTCTTTACTCTGAACTTTAATTCCTTCTCCAAATTTCTCCTTGAATTCATCCACAGCTTGCTCAACATACAAATCGAACAACATTGTAAAAATTCTACAACCATGTCTTACACCCTTCCCAGCCACTGTGTCCCTTTCATGCCCTTCTACTCTAATAACTGCTGTCTGGTTTTTGTATAAGTTGAATATAACTCTTTGTTTCCAATATTTTACTCCTGCTACCTTCAGAATTTGAAAGAGTGTGTATTACAGTGAACATTGTCAAAAGATTTCTCCACATATAAAACTGCTAAAAACATAGGTTTGCCTTTCCATAACGGAACCTAGCTTCTAGGATTATTTGTGAGTATTGATTCACATGTTTC
The DNA here is from genome assembly GCA_026315105.1 of Locusta migratoria. NCBI lineage: Eukaryota > Metazoa > Arthropoda > Insecta > Orthoptera > Acrididae > Locusta > Locusta migratoria. The sequence continues at coordinate 909,822,387 of CM048744.1, forward strand.
AAAATTCTACTAAATCCAAAATGTTCTAGTCTGAGGTTGGATTCTATTCTTCTTGTGGTCTGAAGGTATTTCCCCTGTCTCATACATCTTGCACACAAGTGGGAACAATTTCTTCATGGCTGGCTCTCCCAATGATATCAGTAGTTCAGAGGGAACATAATCTATCCTTGGGGCCTTGTTTCAACTCAAATCTTTCAGTGCTCTGTCAAATTCTTCTTGCAGTATTTTGTCTTCAGTCTCATTTTCATATACTTCCTCTTCCATTTCTACAATACTGCCTTCAAGTTCATTTTCCTTGTATAGGCCCCTCTATATATCTCTTCCACCTTTCATCTTTCCCTTCTCTGCTTACTACTGTTTTTTCCATCTGAGTTCTTGCTTTTCTCACAACTAGTTTTCTTGTTTCCAAACGTCTCTTTTATGATCCTATAGACATTATCTATCTTTCCCCTAGTTATAAATTATTCTTCAGACTTACGTGTGTCCTCTAGCCAGTCCTGCTTAGCCAATCTGCACTTCCTGTCAACCTCATTTTTTGCCCATCTGTACTCCCTTTTATCTGATTCGCTTGCTGCATTTTTATATTTTCTCCTTTAATCAATCTAGTTCAGCATCTCATGTGTTGTCCAAGAATTTCTATTACGCCATGTCCTTCTACCAACATGATCCTATGCAGCTATCACAATTGTGTCTCTCAAGGCTACCCATTCTTCTTCTATTCTACTACTTTCCCTGTTCCGATCAATCCTTGCCTAATGCTCTCTTTGAAACTCTTGACAACCTCTGTTCCTTCAATTTAACCAGGTTCCATCTCCTGACTTTTCTATTTTTTTGAGCTTTAGTCTCCAGTTAATAACCAGTATATTAGGGTCTGAGTTTATATCTCCCCCTGGATATGACTTACAGTTTAAAACTGGTTTCTAAACCTACATCTAAGCATTATAAAAACGATCTGGTACTTTCCATTGTCTCCTGGCATCTTGCACATATACAACTGCATGTGACCCACATTATTACAGAACCTCAACATTTTAAAAGTTGCTGGCTGATCTGCAGGGTCCATGGATTCATGTGGTTGTCTCCATTTCTGTACATGTCCATCCAGTGTTGAGCAGTTAGCAAGGGTACACTAGTGACCTTTCAGCTCCAAAGGCTCATATTGATGATGTTTCATTGAATGATTTGCATGGTAACACATGTTGATGGACTGGTATTGAAATCTGCAGAATTTGGGAAAGGATTGCACTTCTGTTACATTGAGCGATTATTTTCAGGTGTTATCGGTCCCATTCTTGCAGGATCATTTCCCGGTCCCAGCGTTATTGGAGATTTGATATTTTACTAAGTACCAGATATTCAGGGTGCACTTGTAACTTGTTCATATGGGAAAAATCCCCACCTCATTACTACATTGGAGATGCTGCATTCCATCTCTCATGCACCAACTATAACATCACATGAAAACTCACTTATATCATGATAACTTGCCATGTTGTAGCAGCGATAACTGATCTAATGCCTGCACCAGACACTTGTTGTCTTATATAGGCATTTCGGACCACAGTACTGTTCTCTGAGTGTTTACATATCTCTGTGTTTGCATGCAGATGCCTACACCAGTTTCTTTGGATATTGAGTGTAATATTGTCAGGATTAACACTTAAAATTTGATTATGGAAATCTTCTGGGATTTCTGAAACAGGGGAGGGTGGAGACAGAGGAAGCAAGTCTCTGCACAGAATACCTCAGGGTGACGAGCTGTGTGGGGGGAACACTACACCAGAAATGAATATCAAAATAATGGCTGTACAGAAGTACACGATGAATGCTCCCCTTGGAGCAAAGACTTTGTGAAGACAGAGACAGTACAGGTAGTAATAGATACTCTTGATGGGGAAGAGATTTCTTGCCATGTCCATCTTCAATACATAAAGTAATTCTGCAGCCACTGTCATCTATATCTATATACATTTGTTATTTTGAAGGCAGCCCCCCCCCCCCGCCCCATTATATATGCCACTATATGTATGTTCCCTATAGACTCCAAGACATCTGGAGCTATTTTGATGAAATCTTCAGCAAACCATCATATTACCTCCAGTGAGTGATCCTGTGATGTTTGCTAGTCATTGGATCAAGATACATATTGATTTTAGAAATATCATGCAAAATATGGAACAACAATTACTCTCTGTAAATGCTATTAAATCTCTGACTTTTCAACTTTACCATATTTCAGAAAATGCTATTATTGGTTGTTATACTCAACATATATGATTCTTTGTCTCCCACCACTCAATACGGGGTTCAGTAGTGGGTGGGAGGGGAGGGGTGTAGTGACAATGCGTATACAATCCTAAGCATGTTTAATCCATATTTTTACATACTAATCCACTCCCATGAACCACAGACATTGCCGAGGTGGAGTGGCTTGCGTGCCTCAACGATACAGATAGCCGTACCGTAGGTACAACCACAGCGGAGGGGTATTTGTGGAGAGGCCAGACAAACGTGTGGTTCCTGAAGAGGGGCAGCAGCCTTTTCAGGAGTTACAAGGGCAACAGTCTGGATGATTGACTGAGCTGGCCTTGTAACATCAGCTAATGTGGCTTTGCCACACAGCTACTGCGAACGGATGAAAGCAAGGGGAAACTACAGCCGTTACTTTTCCCGAGGACATGCAGCTCTACTGTATGGAAATATGATGATGGCATCCTCTCGAGTAAAATATTCCGGAGGTAAAATAGTCCCCCATTCGGATCTCCGGGCGGGGACTACTCAGGAGGATGTTGTCATCAGGATAGACAATACTGGCATTCAACGGATCGGAGTGTGGAATGTTAGATCCCTTAATCGGGTAGGAAAATTAGAAAATTTAAAAAGGGAAATGGATAGGTTGAAGTTAGATATAGTGGGGATTAGTGAAGTTCGGTGGCAGGATGAACAGGATTTCTGGTCAGGTGAGTACAGGATTATAAATACAAAATCAGTTGGGGGTATCACAGGAGTAGGACTGATAATGAATAAGAAAATAGGAATGCGGGTAAACTACTATGAGCAGCTCAGTGATCGAATTATCATTGTCAAGATAGATACGAAGGCAACACCGACAACAGTAGTACAGGTTTATATGCCAACTAGCTCTGCCGATGATGAGGAGATCGAAGAAATATATGAGGAGCTAAAGGAAATTATTCAGAAAGTTAAGGGAGAGGAAAACTTAATTGTGATGGGAGACTGGAATTCGGTAGTAGGAAAAGGAAGAGAAGGAAAAATAATAGGTGAATATGGACTGGGCAGAAGGAATGAAAGGGGAAGTTGCCTGGTAGAATTTTGCACGGAACATGATTTAATCGTAACAAACACGTGGTTTAAGAATCACAAAAGAAGGTTGTATACGTGGAAGAGACCAGGAGACACCATAAGGTATCAGATAGATTTTATAATGGTAAGACATAGGTACCGGAACCAGGTTATAAACTGCAGGACATACCCAGGGGCAGATATAGACTCTGACCATAACTTGTTAGTAATGAACTGTAGGCTGAAGCTGAAAAAACTGCAGAAAGGTAGGAAAATAAGGAGATGGGACTTAGATAAATTGAAGGAAAGTGAAGTTCTGGAGAATTTCAGAGGGAGATTTAAGCAACAATTGACAGAAACAGGGGGAAATAAAACAGTAGAAGAGGAATGGGTAGCATTGAGAGATGAAATAGTGAAGGCAGCAGAGGACAAAATAGGTAGAAAGGCAAGACCTACAAAAAATCCTTGGATATCACAGAAAATACTACAGTTAATTGATGAAAGGAGAAAATATAAAAATGCAGTAAATGAAACAGGCAAAATGGAGTACAGACGACTAAAAAATGAGATTGACAGTAAGTGCAAAATGGCTAAGCAGGAGTGGCTAGAAGGCAAATGCAAGGATGTAGAAGAATTTATAAATAGGGGAAAAGTAGATACCGCCTACAGGAAAATAAAAGAGACATTTGGGGACAAGAAAAGCAACTCTACGAATATCAAGAAGTCAGATGGGAAACCAGTTCTCAGCAAAGAAGGGAAAGCTGAAAGGTGGAAAGAGTACATAGAGCAGCTCTACAAAGGAAATGAACTTAGAGACGATGTTGTAGGAAGGGAAGAGGAAGTAGATAAAGATGAAATAGGAGATACTATACTGAGAGATGAATTTGACAGAGCCTTGAAAGATCTAGGTCGGAACAAGGCCCCAGGAGTAGATGACATACCCTCAGAGCTACATAAGTCTCTGGGAGAGCCAGCCATGACAAGACTATTTGAACTGGTGTGTAGGATGTATGAGACAGGTGAAATGCCCTCAGACTTTAAGAAAAATGTAATAATCCCCATTCCAAAGAAATCAGGTGCAGACAGGTGTGAAAATTACAGAACCATCAGTTTGATAAGTCATGGATGCAAAATTTTAACACGAATTATCTACAGGAGAATGGAAAAGCTGGTAGAAGCTGACCTCGGGGAAGATCAGTTTGGATTCAGGAGGAACATAGGAACCCGGGAGGCAATACTCACTTTACGTCTTATCTTAGAAGATAGAGTAAGGAAGGGCAAACCTACATTCTTAGCTTTTGTAGATTTGGAGAAAGCATTTGACAATGTTGACTGGAATACACTCTTTCAAATTCTGAAGTCAGCAGGTGTAAAATACAGGGAAAGGAGAGTTATTTACAACTTGTACAAAAGCCAGACCGCGGTTATTAGACTTGAAGGGCATGAAAGGAAAGCATTAGTTGGCAAGGGAGTAAGACAGGGGTGTAGCCTTTCTCCGATGTTGTTTAATTTGTACATCGAGCAGGTGGTGAAGGAAAGCAAGGAAAAATTTGGAATAGGGATTAAAGTTCAGGGGGAACAAATAAAAACATTGCGTTTTGCTGATGACATAGTAATTCTGTCAGAGACAGCAAAGGACCTGGAAGAGCAGTTGAATGGAATGGACAGCGTGTTGAAGAGAGCGTATAAAATGAACATTAACAAGAGCAAAACAAAAATAATGGAATGTGGTCTTAGAAAATCGGGCGATGCTGAAGGAATTAGATTAGGTAATGAAACAATGAAGGTGGTAGATGAGTTTTGTTACTTGGGTAGTAAAATAACATGCGATTGTCGCAGTACAGAGGATATAAAATGCAGAATGGCAATGGGAAGAAAAGCATTTTTGAAAAAGAGACATTTGTTAACATCGAATATTAATTTAAGGGTAAGGAAGTCTTTTCTGAAGGCATTTGTGTGGAGTGTTGCCTTGTACGGGAGTGAAACATGGACGATAAGAAGTACTGACAGGAAGAGAATAGAGTCTTTTGAAATGTGGTGCTACAGAAGAATGCTGAAGATTAGGTGGGTAGATCGCATAACTAATGAAGAGGTACTGAACAGAATTGGCGAGAAAAGGAATTTTTGGCATACCCTGACCTAAAGAAGGGATCGCTTGGTAGGACACATTCTTAGACATCGGGGAATCGTAAATTTAGCATTGGAGGGAAGTGTGTGGGGTAAAAATCGCAGAGGGAGACCAAGAGACGTGTATAGTAAGCAGATTCAAGTGGATGTGGGTTGCCGTTCTTATGAGGAGATGAAAGGGCTTGCTCAGGATAGGGTGGGGTGGAGGGCTGCATCGGGCCAGTCTCTGGACTGAGGACCATAACAACAACAACATACTAATATCAAAGTCTACTGTATACATGAAAGATCGTCTGTAAATTGGAATGACAGTAGCACCCTTAGCGGAGAAAGAGGCAACCATCATGTAAGTGACACTAGTGCTCCAAGTGGCAGCAGTGCAATATTAAAATAATGGTGTGATACAAAAGAAGAACCAATTTTTAATGCTGTTAGTGTAGCGAATACAATATTTTTGTCTTGGGGAGACTGCGGACTGAGCTCATAGAAATTTTGTAGCATTGAACACCAAAATTACATCTCATTTTTTTTTAAGAAGCCCATATTACTCATATTAGGAGGATTTCATGTTTTGCCGGTGCTGTAGCCCCATTGCCCCCCCCCCCCCCCTTCTGGATTCGCCATTGTGCTGTTATCTCCATATTTTGCAGTCACTGAATGTAGCGGCGAATTTTCCATTATGATAAGGAAAATGGAATTAAAGTAATATTCTATCACCTGGTAACATCAGCCTATAGTAATAGAATGTATTTCTGAACGCATCGGAGCCACGTGGAATCAGTGGCGTAGCTACTCCACCAAGGGCCCCGGGGCAAAAATAACGTTGGGGCCCTCTCTAAACTAAAACTATGCCACAGGCGCCGACTTTTGAAAATCTTGGGGTATGCTCGGTGGCGTTTCCAAAAGGGGAGGTGGTTGCCGGCCTGCAGCCTTCCCCCCCCCCCCCCCCCCCAACAGGTATCTAAAAAAAAAAAGGCCTTTATTATATTTATCCCAATTCCAGGAACAAAGTTAAAGTTATAATTTTGTTTCATTTTCGGAGTATTTCTTCTTTTTGCTTCCTCTGGTGTTAATTTAGAACCATTTTATTCTCTGAAAGGAGAAAAGTAATTTTTTAATGTACAGTAAAGAAATTAACAGCCTTTAATTTCAATTTCACGTTTCAGAACTATTAGGCGGCTTTTCCGACCATTTGAACCTGTTTTCCCGTTGTAGTAAGTACAGAAATCATTTTCCGAGTTTTCGTCTTCTTGGACATGCATATCAGATAATGACGTGCCTGTATTGTGAATACTGTGTTCATTATCGCAAAAACTAACAGCGGATAGTCTTCCTGCCTTCCTTCTTCTGCAGATTTATTTTCTATACAGTATTACGAAACAGTCCATAACCACATCTGCTGTCATACCATGTCTGTTGATACCAATAGGTTCACAACCCATTGATACATCACACACCAATTCAGTAAACTGGTTGAAAAATGTCACGATTCCTTGAAGACAATTGACTTCTAACATAAACGTTAAATTAGTAGTATCGTACCAAACCCACTTCATTTCTAGTTATTTAATACAACAATTAAAGTTTACCGCCTTCGGTTTACGATATTGAACTTACAAGCAGCATTCCATTAACATTCGGACTATTTAGAAAATGATCACTTCACTCACATGTCAACATGAATTTTAATGCCTACGAATTCAATTGCCTGTTTGTTTTAGATAATCTTTTTACAGCGGTGTATTACAAAAGCCAGCCCCCATCAATGAAATGAGAGAGTCGTCTTTAATTACAATCAATAAATATAACGTAAAGAAAAAATAATACCAAAATTTTCAGTGGGGTATGCCGAGCATTCCCACTCAAATTTTGGGGTATGTTTGAGTGACCGAGCATACCCGTAATCGGCGCCTATGAACTATACAGATGCAATACTACTTCATCAGGTCCTTACCGCTTCCTGGAAGACATAATAAGGCAAACCTAAATACTCTTAAGTAAATTAGTGGGTGTCACGCAGCAGAAACTATTTAATAGTACTCTCTAATATAATTTTAACTGTGAAAGTTAATTATGCTTTCAAGCAGAAACTACTCGGTGGATTTGGATGAAATTTTGGAGAAGGATAGAGTTGGACCTGGGTAGGACATACAGATAAAACTACCATGGAATAGTTTTCGAAGTTGCTCCATACTAGGTGAATGAAGTCGCAGGCAGAAGCTAGTAAAATGAACAATGAAATTTTACTCAACCACGATATTATGGCCCCCTGCCGCGAATTAAACCATGAACAGTATTGCCACACACTGCTAGTAATTCAGCAGGTGGCAGGGTGCACGTCTTTGCGGACAAGCAATACCTTTTTATGTTTATATTCTGAGATGGGAATAATTTTTGGATTTCACTTCGTTGCGTTTGAAGTTTGTTGGCAGTCTTCAAAACGTTAAAAGTCGAAAATCCTTCATTCAGCTAAAATATTATATACAGTAGAACGTCGATTATCCTAGCTGTAATTGGGGGACATGGATGTTCGGAAAACCGATTATTCGTATAATCGAACTGTACACTTCTACTTGCCAATAAGAAGTATTGTACAGTAAATACATTTATACAGTATTTGGAGTCGCGCGATCCTTCACATTGCACGCCGCAACACTTGGAAGGCGCAGCTGTTGCTGTGAACAGCTCTGAAGCTGCAGCTACTGTACTTCTGCCGACTGGAGTGTGCCGATTGTTGTACTCAGCGACTGTCGGCTTGGCCTGTCAGGAGGCCCCACTAGAAGCAATGTTCCGTCACCCTGTGGCCCAGTGCGGCTACTGTGCGCAGCTCAGTTTGACGGGAGGGGGAATTGATGGACGGTAGGGTGGGAAGGTAATAATAATAATAATAATAATAATAATAATAATAATAATAATAATAAACAACGCTGTACTGTAACTTTTTCCGAACTCTGCTCACGGAGGCCGAGGGGCCCCTTGATCTGGGGGGCCCCGGGGCACTGCCTCGCCTAGCCCTATGATAGCTACGCCACTGCGTGGAATAACAATGTAGGCTACGTATTAACATTGAAAGTTGGATCATTTACAACTTAACCGTACCCAACAATCATTGGCAGCTGATTCAAAGGCGAAGAAGTACTGATTCCACCCATACTGATGAGTTTCAATAATGGACAAATCGAATTCAAGCTGCAGTCAACACCACCGAAAGAGAAGGCCACGACGTGCTCGTACGACATGCAGAGCATGTAGCTGAGTGGCTGGCCTCTGGGGCACAACCCACTGGGCCCTAGCGGCTTGTCAATCAAGTACACGATAGCGACCTGCTCTCTGTGACGCCCTTCTCCAGTTCCCTTTGTGTCTTGCCCTTGTTATTACCATCAACAAACACAAGGCCAATCGTTGACTTTTGCTGGTTTAAATTTGGAAGATTCATACTTTTCACGCGGTTAGTCATATATGGCTTGCTTCCGAATTGGCGCACTAATTTATACGGCTTTACCAGGGAGGAAAAGAAAAACATTGTCTATTGCTAGAGGCCGAAACGTCGGTGGAATTTGTTGTATTGACAATGTGGTCCAATGCCCAGGAGAACTTTATTTATATCAATTTATTATATTGGCAGATTGGTAAGCCTAAACCATTGGTAGCCTAAACAATTTTTTTTAGTTGTTTCCCTCACCTCGACCTACATTAACAAAGTGTCTCACAGCCTCCTAAAGGTGAAACAAGTTGCTACTCACACAATGGGTCTGTTTTGTCCTCATGTTCAAAATTTCTCGTATTTTCAGTTTGAAAATCTGGCAGTGCTAGTAGCATTATAATGCCATGCAAGGGACGGAATTACTTGTTTTCCTCGATGTGTAAATTCAGCGAAAAAACTAGATAATTAGCGTCGCTGTATATGGGAACTCAATAATGTCACCTTTTAGAAAACGAAAATTGAATGCCCTATCATACAATTTTTCCATTCGCAGATAAAAATACACTGATTATTTACAGACGTCTCTGATTGGCATAGAACCCACCAAACATTATTCTGAACTTCCAATACCGGTAAATGCTGCAAAGACTCGTCGTGAAATAGACAATTAAACCTGCATCTCAGAGACAGAGTTCATGATGCAGATTTGATCTGCTAGTTACCGTATTTATTTATTTTTCACCTCGAAATTTACATATCAGTATGCCAAACATAATAAATTTTGAGGTCACTGATGGTAGTAAGTACTTTTTCACTTGGTTTACAGCTCTTAAGCTAACTATTAATGAAATCATACAATGAGGATTGTTAGCAACTCACCGCAAAGACGTTCGGCAGGCCGTGACAGATTCAGAAAAAAATCACTCTTCCACGTACAGGTTAGCATTCGGCCACAGCCTTCGTCAGAAAAGGACACACTTGCATTATTTTGTGAAGTGTTCCTGTGTCATTGTATTAAATGAGAATATGTGTCTTTTTCTGACGATGGATGTGGCGTGTGTATGAGGTGACTCTTTTATGTCCCTGTCGTGGCTTGACGAACGTTTTTGCAGAGAATTGTAAACTATCCTCATTACCTGTATATTGTTTAATTCCAATCTGGCCATTTTCGTTGTTAGATACCGTATTAACTCTTAACACAAGTAGAAACCAAAAATACTGTCGGTCAGTTTTAATATTTTCCACCTTCTAAGCATTTCATTGTTTGGCCTGGTCGTATAAACTGTATAATAAAAATATTCAGTAACATATCAGGTGTACATCCTCAATATGCAGTGGAACAATGATGTTTACTGCATTTTCATAAAAGTAGGGCCGCATCTACTCATGATTATGCATCTATTTTAATGCCGGTACCGTATTGAGAGTCCATTAATTCAGCTCTTGGCTTATTTCAGGTTCTAACAGTACCGCAAAAATTATTTTCCTGGGTGGAGGCGAAAATGCCCTCGCAACTAGTTGAGAGATTGATTTTAGTTTAGTTTCGCGCCAGCCCGCCAGAGAGCAGATGCTCTGCGAGGAAGTGTAGGCAAAAGACACAGCGAGCGTGTTGGCAGAGCCATCTGACGACAGTTACCTACACCGCATTTGAGAATATCAATGGCAGTGCACCTTACGAAGTATCGCGCACTGGGGAACAGCGCTCGGAGAGATGTGCGTTCTGTCTGAGAGGATAAGTTAGATGCTTTGCGGAATCACTATAGAATCGGTAAGTTATGAAACGTTATCTGTTTCTATTTTTTTACGAATTACGCCCTTGCGAAAATTTTACCGGATTGAGTAGATATTCGCTGTTTTCATTTGCGATTTTTTTGTTGTTGCATATTTTGATATACGATTACAAGTTAAAAAATTGTATTTTTAAAGAGAAAAGTAGCACTTGATGCTGATAAATAGTTTGCTAAAATAGTTCTTTTTCACGAAATGATATGAAATTTGGAGTAAGTAGTAATTAATTCATATTTACGCTATTGTTATCAGTTCCGCAAGTCGTGAGGTAGGCAAGCATTTTGATTATATTTTAAATTGTAGGTACTGTTGTATAATGGTCCACGGAGATGATCACAGTAATGACGTAAACATTGAGAACACAGATGACTTTAAGAGTTGCATTGTTGCGGTCTCTCTTGAAAACGAAAGTTTCAGTCGTACAATGCTGTTCAGGTCGAGCTTCCTGTCACACACACTTTTCACCATACAGTAAAAATGTATCTACGTAGTAATGTGAAATAGCTACAAAAATGCAGACTTCCCCATAGTTTTTGTATTTACCACAAATATTATACAGTGTGAAGAACACCGTCGGCAGATAAGTTACTGGTTATTGTAATATAAATGTCTCAATGTCTGTTGCTCCCATTCACTCCGTACATTTTGCAGAAGTGGAGTGAAATGCACGTAAACCGATTATTACAAAGCTCCGGCCTTGCAACAAGAAAAGCGGGAAACAGCGGCAGTTCAGACGTTACTGTGAGGAGGATTGGTATTCTACACTGGCTTCTATCCTTAGTATCAATAAAATAAAAATGTAAATTTGTGCAGCTGTCCAAATATATCGTTAGCATCTACAATATAGACGCTTGAGGTGTGAGGGGTTTCTTTCTTTTTTTGCATTTATTAAAAATTTTTCTCTTGCTTGAGAAGAATAAAGAGTTTCGATATGGTACATGATAAGAAGTTACAGCATATGCTCTCGGTGCATTCTCTTATACTTGTTCGTGTTGTCATATACCGTATGTTTCTTCCATGGTTCGCAGGCGTCACGTCGCGTCTTCGAAACTTCATAATATTTCACTGCGACGCGACGGCCGTGAACCATGGAAGTAATTCATATGTCGTGAAAGCCTCAAACGATAACACACAGTGTCATTGACGCGAACGGAAGCGTCGGTTCGTTGTGTTGTCAGTCGGCAGTTAGCATGAGTTGAGCGAACAATTAATGCCTTTCGTGTGAAGCAATGCTATAAACAGAATGCGAAGGCGGCAGATGAACCAAATTGCTTCTGGAAATAACGGGCAACTGAGTCTTCGTCACTGACTCTAGGTTTTTGATATGTTAACAATTTTATTGGGCAAAGAATTGCTGAGAATAAGTCGAACATTACACAGATTAAAACAATGTGTTTGTTTTCTAATTACATTGTATTATGTCGCTGCAGAGGAGAGAGAGACGTCCACAAGAATCTTCTAAAGATCTTTAAATATTAACGCTAGTCGTCATCTGATTTTAGTTAAATTAGTGTAAGGCGCTGTATTTGTAGTGCATGAGCAGTATTCATGCCTAAACTCGTGTTCGTAGAACGTGGAATTTACAAAGAAAAACAGGAACTGGGAAGCAAAGACGGACGTTGTTTACATTTTATTGGCTTTTAGTAACTACCAGAAATGGCGTGGAAGGGAGGGGTAATTATCATAAATCGAAACGAAAGGGAGGGGGAAACTTATCCTGTCAGATTTGAAATGAAATAAAGAATAAAATGTTAGTAGTCGGTTGGACAGTAATGGGACAAATTGTGTATTGTTGTACATTGCTCATTATTTTGCACATACGATGGTTTTTAAGGCAGAACAAGATGTCAGCGTGTTGTCAGAAGTAATCATTTCTGAAGAAACCAGCAGTCTTTGCTTGTACGCCTGCTGCGTTCTTTTTCAGAACATTTTGCCGCCGGCTGAACTGCTACCTGAGAGGTTTCGTCACATGCGTGTAACGTGTGGGTAATTAAAGCGTTCCCAATCGCGCAGATCGTTTCAAGACTTGCTTCTGTGTTGCCAAACAGTAACTTACATAACAGCTGAAAAGGTGGTCAGCAGCTACAACGAATATTTAGGGATGCCTTCTTTATAAGTTTCATAGGTCCACACTATCAAAAGTTGTGAAGGTCAGCGCATCGAGGCTATATGTTACGTGAGGCAGTTATGAGGTGACCTGTGAGAAAATGCGGAATTTCTTGCTGCGCAACATGAATGTGCAAACGATGCTGTATAGTAGCCGCGTACACCATACCGAAATCTAGATTTTTCAACGGGACAAGATTTGAGTAGACACTAAATATACAGGGTGGCGCAAAAGTCATTGGGCATTCATGTAAACAAAATATTGTTTATGTGTCATCACAAAAGCAAACAGTACTTACAAATATTTTGATGTTCAAACTGTTTTCAATCTTCATTAATACATCTTTGAAGTATTTTTAGAACACTGTTCTCACTCTATGATATATTGTAGTGTCACTGTCCAAATTATGAAATGTCGTCTTGTAGTACAGCAATGGTCTTTTTTTAATAATCGCGTTCGGCAGCGGCATAACGTGGTTGAGCACCATCGTGATAAATTTGTTGAAAGGTATCAGGATAAATCCTGGTACGACGTACCTCTGAAGCACAACCAAATAGTTATCTGCTGACGTTCCTTCGAAAAATACAACCGTATAAATGATCCAAGTACTCCAAATGGTGACACTGCTCTCCAAACACTCAAAGCAGGTTGATTTTGTTGTTCTAACAAAAGATTTTTATTGTCAGTATATCAGCAAAGTTATGTCTGTTAATTTGTCCTCCTAACTTAAATTTGCTCTCGTCAGACGACACAATTTTATTGAATAGCTTATGATCATGTTTCTGTTGGTCATGCACCAATTCACAAAACTATAGACGTTGATCTGGATCACCTTCACGTAGCACACGTCGTCAACGTGGAATGTAAACTTTAACTTCTGCTTGTGTAACGTTCTTAGCACTGACCTACGAGATAAATCGAGCTCATTTGCTAATGGTTTGATGATTCACGGACTTCGGGCCACAGCTGAACATATCCACAAGTCATTTTCCTCAGTTGTCACTGTTTCGGGCCGCCGGACCTTGGTGGGCGGTGTATGGCGCCGGTGTCGTGACAATCGCACCCAGTGACATTGGCACCCAGAAAAGTCGAGGGGAGGTCCGCTAATCTCCCCGTCCGATCTCTGGCCCACACTTAAATGTGATTAGCGGAGATTTTTATTTCTTCGCCTGTGTTTTGCACTTCTAAGGGACCGTAATCCAGTACTGCAAACTGATGCTAGTCCGCACTAATCACCATACAGTCATTGGCCTCAAGGATTCCTAGACATTACGTTGTTCTATGACTTGAACAGTGCCAAATCAAGATACGAGTAACCTTCATAGTAGCCATATAATTCACTCCGGTCGGTCGGTGATATCTCCATGTCGCAGTCCGCCTCCGTAGCTCAGCGGTAGCATCGCTGACTACCACGCAGGCGGCCCGGGTTCGATTTCCGGCAGGGGACTGGGTGTTGTGCGTTGTCCTAATCATCATCATCTCATCATCATTGGCACGTAAGTCGCCCACGCGGCGTCAAATAAAAGGACTTACACTAAGGCGGCTCAACAAACCCGCAAGGGTTCTCCCGGCCAAGAACGCCATACGCTCATTTCCATATCGCACCTTTAAGCGCGTGCGCACACACACACACACACACACACACACACACACACAGAAGGTGCACGAACTCAACACTACGATATTCAGAGTCGTACTGCCAGTCAGATGTCAGCCGCTGAAAAACTTTGGGATTGCAGGCAAACCGTTTAGTTTTATTTTATTTTATTTGTCATTCGTGTTTCATTGGTCCGTACATACAAGTGGTTCGCTTGGATTAGGAACGTTTCAATACAATTGTGCAAATACAATAAATGATACAGAATTATGGTTGCGTAGACTTTCCCGGCGTAGTAACTGATAATATTTATCTCGGGTATGCAGCCGGATACCGTCGTCAACCAGACACGATATTTCAGCAGACCAACTGGCTGCCATCTTCAGGTGAGAGCGCAGAACACTAACTCGACGGCATCCGGCTGCATACCCGAGATAAATATGATACAGAATTATAATATAGTACAATAATATAATTATTAATACGTACAATTTTTTATTATTTACTAGCAAACATTTAACTAGTATCGTAATTCAGTATTTAAGATTATTGTATCATCCATCTAATAATTGAATAACAATATACTTCTTTTATTGATGAAGTGGATTATTTGTAGAAAAGAATACATCTAAGGAGTACAGTGCATGGTCAAGCAGGTATTTCCTTAACGTACATTTGAACAACGTTTCACTTTCTCGTTTACTTTTAATATAATTAGGCAGTGTATTAAAAAATCTTAATAGCAGCATACTCCCTTTTTCTTTCATACTCAGCATAGTTTTTAATGACAAAATTCGTTAGAGAGTATATGTACTCTCGAGAGCGTCTTCGGTGAGCAAGGGCTCCCGTGGTGAAGGTGGCATCCTACTACCGCGGGGTACGAGCAGCTGATAGGCCGTGATGTGCCAGGGGCGTTTCAAAAATCCGAGCAAAAATTTAAAAAATAAAAAAATAAAACTACTAACGTGTTTGGGGAAAACCATTTTTGTATTTCGACATAGTCTCCTTTTAGACTTACACACTTAGTCCAACGCTGTTCTAATTTGTTGATCCCTTCCGAACAATAGGAATTTCCGAAGCCTGCAAAATACTCTACTGGCCATTAAAATTGCTGCACCAAGAAGAGATGCAGATGATAAACGGGTATTCATTAGACAAATATATTATACAAGAACTGACATGTGATTACATTTTCACGCAATTTGGGTGCATAGATCCTAAGCAATCTACCCAGAACAACCACCTCTGGCCGTAATAACGGCCTTGATACGCCTGGGCATTGAGTCAAACAAAGCTTGGATGACGTGTACAGGTTCAGATGCCCATGCAGCTTCAACACGATACCACAGTTCGTCAAGAGTAGTGACTGGCGTATTGTGACGAGCCAGTTGCTGGTCACCATTAACCAGACTTTTCAGTTGGTGAGAGATCTGGAGAATGTGCTGGCCAGGACAGCAGGCAAATATTTTCCGTATCCAGAATGGTCCGTACAGCACCTGCAACATGCCGTCGTGCATGATCCTGCTGAAATGTAGGGTTTCGCAGGGATCGAATGAAGGGTAGGGTCACAGGTCGTAACACATATGAAATGTAACGGCCACTGTTCAAAATGCCGTCGATGCGAACAATAGGTGACCGAGACGTGTAACCAATGGCATCCCATACCATCACGCCGGGTGATACCAGTATGGCGATGACAAATACACGCTTCCAAAGTGAGTTCACCGTGATGTTGCCAAAAATGGATGCGATCATCATGATGCTGTAAACAGAACCTGGATTCATCCGAAAAAATGAAGTTTTGCTATTCGTGCACGCAGGTTCGTCGTTGCGTACACCATCGCAGGCGCTCCTGTCTGTGATGCAGCATCAAGGGTAACTGTAGCCAGGGTGTCTGAGCTGATAGTTCATGCTGCAGCAAACGTCGTCGTACTGTTCGTGCAGATGTTGTTGTCTTGCATACGTCCCCATCTGTTGACTCAGGGATCGAAACGTGGTTGCACGATCCGTTACAGCCATGCAGATACGATGCCTGTCAACTCGACTGCTAGTGATACTAGGCCGTTGTGATCGAACACGACGTTCCGTATTGCCCTCCTGAACACTCCGATTCCATATTCTGCTAACAGTCATTGGATCGCGACCAACGCGAGCAGCAATGTCGCGATACGATAAACCGCAATCGCAATAGGCTATAATCTGACCTTTATCAAAGTCGCGAACGTGATGGTACGCATTTCTCCTCCTTACTCGAGGCATCACAACAACGTTTCACCAGGCAACGCCGGTCAACTGCTGTTTGTGAATGAGACATCGTTTGGAAACTTTCCTCATGTCAGCACATTGTAGGTGTCACCACCGGCGCCAACCTTGTGTGAATGCTCTGAAAAGCTAATCATTTGGATATCACAACATCTTCTTCCTGTCGGTTAAATTTCGCATCTGTAGCACGTCATCTTCGTGGTGTAGCAATTTTAATGGCCAGGAGTGTATAGCTATTAGTTTATGAAATCATCTCCTCGTTCAGAACGTTCAGCGTCACTTGTGCCCATATGGCCACTCTGAAAATTTTGAAACCACTTATAAACTGTAAATAAAATTCTTCGGGGTTTTTGGCCGCATTGGCAATTTATAAAATCCGACGCTTCGACCACTGTTACAAGTGGTCATTGTCAAGGTGTTTGGCTGACTGCGAAACACCATGACAAAGGCCACTTGCAACAGTGGCCGAAACGTCGGATTTTATAAATTGACAATGCGGCCAAAAACCCTGAAGAATTTTATTGACAGTGACAACGGCCGTGGAAATCTTCGTTTACACATATAAACCGTTCTAATCGAAGGTGCAGAGTCGCCACAATGTTTCTTAAGTTTCTCTTTAGTCTCCTGATGCGTTTTGCCTTTCATAAAGTAATAGTTAATCACCACACGAAGTTCTTTTTCTTCCATTCTTTGACAATTACTTGACTTCCTTGTTTCATACAAATTCCAAACACAAAGAAATACACCAATATGGCTAAATCTTGGTGTGTATTCTTTCCAAAGATGCTACTAACTAAGTATGACCTGGATATACGCCGGTGGTGCCATCTCTCGTACTTTGCTTGGACTTTTCAAATGCCCCTCATAGTTAGTATCTAGTTTCCAGTTAGATTTATGTCACATTTTTGGTCGGGTGCGCATATCACTGGGTAACATATCCTGTGCCCTGTGGCGCCATTTCACACATTCCGCAGCTGCTCTCGCCGGAGGTTCGAGTACTCCCTCTGGCATGGATGTGTGTGTGTGTGTGTGTGTGTGTGTGTGTGTGTACTGTCCTTAACATAAGTTTGTTTAGAGTAGTGTGTAAGTCTAGGGACCGATGATCCTAGCAGTTTCATCGCTTAGTTACGCAAACTTTGAACAGATGCATATTCTTCAAGTCTGTGAAGACGGTAGTTTTGATGAAAATTGTCTCCCCCATTCATTAACGACTGCAGTAGCAGCACTTTTATACTATGGTGCAACGCGAAAATCCTTTCTTTCGGAAACATGATGACAATTCGGAAATCAGCTCTCAGATCACGCTTTCAACAATTCACTAGTTTCTTTTGTTTATCATTGCATTGTATACGAACTTTAGAAAGCGTAATTTATCACAATTTGGTAACAACAACTTAACAGGATAAAACTTGCTACTGTACTACGTCTTGCTGCTACTTTGTTTCGTTTTAAACAACTGTCCAATGACGTTTGCATCGCCCTGTATTGAAGCACATGGCGTATTTATTTCCTTCTCGGCGTTTCCCCCAAGGAGTTATCCGTTTTCAACGTCCACAGGCCTCATTCGTTCCAGTCTGAGACCCATTTCTTCATTGCTGCCTATGGATTATGTATTTTTCTAAGTGGCGAACCTCTGTCTCTCTAAAGTTTGAAATCTTCTGCGGCCATCTCTGACTCGTCGTTTCTCTCTGCGTGGCTGTAACACTAAAAAGCGTTTTTCTCCAATGGTTTTTTTGTTATGGAACACCGTAATCTCCATTCGCCTTAGTATCTCCTCACTAGTGTCGTACCTCGCTCGCGAATTGCAGACATCTTGTATTGCCCAATTCTACTGTTTTGATTTTCATTCTAACTTTTTTTAGTTTAAGGCCACATCTTAGCTCAAAATGTTCAAATGTTTGTAAATCTATCGGACCAAACTGCGTGGTCATCAGTCCGTAGCTTACAAACTATTTAAACCTAGGTAATAACTTAAGGACAACACACACACACACACACACACACATGCCCCAGGGAGGACTCGAACCTCCACGGCGAGCAACCGCGCGCTCCGCAGCGAGACACTTTAGACCGCTCGGCTACTCCACCGCGGCTACATCTTAGCTCCAAATGGAATTATGTTCCCCACCACAGTGTGAAACATTCTTTTCTCTGAGTCCTACCATAACAGCCCACACAGATTTTTAGTAGCTGCCAGTGGCGGCTGGTGCTTCAGATGACTGGCAGTTCATTTCTTTCAGTGCCGCATCTTGATAGTGCCCCCTTCCTTTAGATATATTTTGTTTACATGATCTGCCGAATGTCTTACCTCGGCTTGTTTGCTCTTGCTTCGACTCGCTGAGACGTCGGCCTACCAAGCTTCTTTAGTTCACACTTCTCTTCCAAGTTTAAAGCTGAGTAATTTGTTTCTAAAAGATACTGAACGTTGTTCATTTTTCTTTTGATAATAAACATCAAGAACATATGAATGTGTACATGAACACTGAAACACAGTAACTGACTACATTGTTAACAAAATGAACCTGTTACGATGGATAGACAAGCTGTCTTCGGGTCACGTAACACTATAAGCAGCACCCCCTCCTAACCTTACGCATGCGCAAAGGGTGCTCTTCCCCACATATTTTCAAATAGTTAAATATTTGTTAAAACGAAAAGTATAAATGTCATTTAAAAAATCGCGACTCATTCCAAAAACGTCCAATGTATTTGTGGTAAGTAACAATACAAACGTCATTGTTTCCGCATCTGTTGAAAAGAAGATTGGGTCTAAAAAATATTGCTTGTAGTCGGTCTCGAATCCACTACCTTAGACAGCGCATAGCGATGCCATTATCCACACGGCTGTTCTTGCTAGGTGGAGAGTAATGACTTCATTATTATTCATAATCGTATCTTCTCAAGGCTTCCGCAGTTGATGCCTATTTAATTTATATTTATATTTTACCAGATATGACGTGTTTCTGATGAATCTTCCTTGCGCCAAAAACAAATATGTAGGGCGGATGTTGCCTTCATGGAGGATTTACGCTTGCGCAAGGCGAGGTGCGCAGTAGGTTCATTGTCTTGCTTCGGGACCATTTGTGCGTAACCGCCAGAGCTCGAGTAGACAGGAGCTGGTGTCTCCACCAGCTCCAACGCCAATGCTCGTTTCCCCTCGCTCCTTCCTGCCTCGGAGGAGAGAATTTGAACCTCAGCCGCGCATGCGTATTGGAACGCTGCGGCCTCTGACGCCTGTATTAAGTGGTCGCGCTATGGCTCGTATATGCGCTGTCTCCGCAACATAAAACGTTTTCATTCGATAAAAATACTTTGAATGTGCTTATAAAATAATCTTCTAGAAGAACAAAACGAAGAATGATGGTTTAACGACATACCGTATTTTATTTATTTACTTTTTTCTCGACGATCTTTTTTCTGGGGGTTCACTGAACGAGTGAACACATAGGACGTGCTGCTACTGGTAGCTTCTGAGGGGGTGGCGCAGTGGTAACACACTGGACTCGCATTTTGGAGGACGGCGGTTCAACTCCTCCGGTCATCCAGAATTAGTTTCTCGACCGTAATTCACTCCTGGCAAATGCCGGGATGGTTGCTTTTAAAAGCCACGGCTGATTTCCTTCCCCTGACAAAAACTATCTGAGCGTGTGCTTCGTCTCAAGTCTGGACATTAAACCCTAATCTTCCTTCCTTTTGTAGCTCTCTTCCCCCTTACAATTTTGCAACTAGTATTTCTTTCACATGTACCAGAGCTGTCTGTTATAGTTCCATGTTATTTGTAGCTGCCAGATAAATGGAGAAGCTAGTTTTTGTCTTTCACGCTTTGACTCTTGCATATTCGCCTTTTGTTTACTATGGTAGCATCTTTAATTCTACCATAGTTGATTAGCTTTCGTGGTCGAAAGACACGGGCGTAGATAAATTTTTCCTTTGCGGGGGGGGGGGGGGGGTTCAGAGCCAGAGCTATAGAGGTGACCTCGCACAGTTGAAAGGTGCTAAAGCTGTGACGACGTCACCCCCTGTCCCACCCAAAATAAATAAAAAAAATTTTTTTAAATTGCAATTTTTTTTTATTTGGAAAATTTTGTGGATAGTTGATAAAAGAATGAAGCGTTATTGAAAAAAGATTGTAGACTCGAAGAAGAGTCTTTTCTGGTATAATGGTATAACTTGAAAATAACGGGCGTTCACCTGCCGAAATACTGGCTGTTGTCGAAGACGTTGCCCAACTATATTTCCGTAAATTATTTGAATATTACATGCAGAAAAAACCAAATTTTCAGGGGAAAAGTAATCGATGTAGGGATTAGTAAATTAAAAAACCTTCCGCACTATCATATCTGGCTCAAGTCATCAGTTGTCAGCAATCGTAAAAAATCGAAAGCCTTCAGAAAAATAACATATAAGGGAGACCAAGGAAAGGAAACCAGTTTTTTATATTAAAAGCGTGTCCTTTTCGTACAGAATAATACTACAACTTCGCCAGCTTATACTACTTTATTTTAAAAAAATTTCAGCCATATATCTTGTTAAGATTTTATTGTTAAAAATATATTGTGAAAGTATACGCAATGGCGCCATTACCCTGGGTTTCGGGGTAATGACGCCATACATTTGAAAATCAAGGATAAACTTACACGATGAATGAGTAGTAATAAATAAGCGTTGCAACTGTTGTAATTTATACTTATCACTCTTCTGTATTAGACATATAGAAGACTTCAAGTACTTGTCGATGTAAAATTGAAATAAAAATACATTTTATAATTTAGGCTTAAGATACCGGAAAAGTCAGAAATATAGTTTTTGGTACTTCAAAACTACTACATTCTGCAAGTGCCCATTTCACAAAATGTATGCATCTGTATTACACTTCATTTTGCCTAAATTCTCCACCACGGCGTCATTGCCCCAGTTGCAAATTATGGCTAATGACGTCAGTTTAAAGCCTGGGATTTTGCGAAACAATTAGGTTAGAAACACGAAATCGAAGCTAAATATCTAAAGATTACGTTAATATGCGTATTAAAAGCCGCGGCAGAACGGCTGAGCACATTGAGGCGCTATGCTACGATGCGCGAGGCCGTTCCCCGTCGGGGGTTCGAATCCCCCCTCGGGCATGGCTCTTTGTGCCGTCTTTAGAATAAGCTAGTTCATAAGTAGTTTGTAAGTTTAGGAACTTGATGATTCCATAAGCTTTACAAACATTTGAACATTTTTTGAGTATTAAAAAGCACTGACGGCCTATAGAGGTACTTATTTAAATAAAATACAGGCTCGAAAATTAGACCCAAAACGTCGAAACTAGCAATTTCTTTCACGGAATTAGTTCCGCGGTAGTAACGGAGATAGAACACTGACAAGCGTACTCGTACTGCCAACCGTTCGTCATAAAACTGGGGTGGTGCGATTACCCAGGGTGGCGTCGTTATCCTGGTCTCCCCTACGTTGCAGCACCTGCACGTCGGCCTTTGGAAATCCAAATTACCGCAGTGAAGTTGCAGTGCTGACGAATATGAGCAATCTGACAGGCGACAGTTATTAACAAAGTCCACTGTCGCCTCTTATGATAGACATCCGTCGCTTCTTCGTAATACTACTTTGGCGAAATGACAATTTAGAGGTTACAACGTGATATCAATGTGCAATTACGGTAGTGGGACGAAGGTAAGGTTGCTTACGCGTTGAAGAACATATAGGCCAGTCGTCAGGTATGTTTAGGTCCAAAAAAATTGCAGGAAGCTGAATTTTTGGTTTGCAGCTTCGAAATCCTTTTGCGTAACCTTTAAGAGCCAAAAAACCTCGAAATTTTCAGACATTTTTCTGGTTTTGGCTTATAACTCGTGAAGGGTGTTTTTTTGACGAAACGTCACTCACACCTCTATTAATGTAGATAAAATATTCTAAAATTTAAGCCCAACCGCAGCTCTGTAAGTCCAATAGTTCCCGAGATATTGGACTTCAAAAATTGACTTATTTCTCCAAAAAGTTCAAATTTTTTATTTTAGTCATCTTTCGGCTAGAATATTGGCTCTAATGATCATCCCACGGGGAATATCATACAAAAAAGTTATAGAGCAGTTATTTAACTTTAATCTAAGTACTGAACGAATCCATAGGCCCCATAAATTTCTAGTTATCGTTAAAAAACGAAAACTTGGAAAAATAGGAGTATTCAATAAATTGACCCAGACGAATTGCAGTCCTCTTATCCCGTGTAAGTTAAAGAAAAAGGAAGAATTACTCATTGCCGATGATTATTAATGTATTGTATATAAATAGGTGTAATTATGTGTTAGTGCATACAAATATATTTGTGAAAGTAGGTATTGCTGTAAAAAAAAAAAAAAAAAAAAAAAAAAAAAAAAAAAAAAAAAAAAAAAAAATAAAATAAAAAAAAAAAAAAAAGACGAAAGCTTCTCCGTTTTTGGGTATTGGTCAGCCATTAAAGGATTGGGTCTTTCGTTCGTAGCGAGGCCTTTTGTTGTGCGAAGGTATCAATCCCCCTCCCGTCCCCCTTACTCAGAGTCGTGACTGAGCGGGTGTTCTGTCCTCCCTCCCAAACTTCTTGCCTCCGAGGCCTTCCCCACTACACCCAGTCTGCCCTTAGAATCAGCCGTATTCGGATCCATGAAGAACGTTTCAAACAAAAATCGTCTAAATCTTGATCTTGGTGGCGTTTTAAGTACTTTCTGTTTCACAATTTGTCGGAGCTACCCCCGTCGCATGTTTGTTTCGGGGTCGTCTGTAAGTGATTGCAGAGGGAACAGTGACAGTGAAAAAACTCGGAATTTAGACGCTGATAAAAATGAGTCAGAAACGTGGGCTTGAAAGGAACATGAGGATTTTTGTGCAGTTTAAACGAAGTGACCGTACATGACGCATTCAGGAAGAGGTGCACTGTGGAAAGTAATGTGTAAGCATTTGTCCAGCGAGAAGGAGATGTTTGATTTGCTCAACCATCGTCTTCGTGTGGGGAAAGGCTGAAAAGTGCGTCGGATTTAAGGCGTCACATCATTGGATATTATTGTTTCCTTTGTGGTGAAAAATTCTCCAAGGAATATTTCGAGAAGCGGATGAAATTGCCCAAATATCTATAGGATGAACTCCATCAAAGGGAAACACTGGAAGTGAAAGAATCGATTGTTGAAAAAGCTAGACAAGCTAGTGAATGGGGACAACACATTCTTCGGCGTCTTTCATGTATAAGTGAACTTGTTGCTACTGAGGGTAAGTACCACAAACATTGCTACGTAAAATTGCACTCCTTGTCGCGATCTCCTAGTGCAGGAGGTAAACAAGGCCGTCCTGAACATCCCTTCCTTATCGAAGGTATGGAGCGTATATATGCATATCCTGCAGAAACAAGACAGGAAAACCAATTTTCCATAAGTGACTTGTTTGCAGAGACCTTCACAAACCAGCAGTTGCAAGTGTTCAAGCTCATCTAAAAAAGAGATATGGAGGAAAAATTATTTTTGCGCAGGTTGGTCCGTATCACAGGCCAGTCTTAATGTTCCCAGACATTGGACAAAATATTCTTTATGAAAAGTGGTACAATCAAAGACTTAGCGATCCTGCTGAAGAGCGGCTTAGAGTTGTCAAAGCTGCAGCAGAGATTATCCTGCAAGACATTCGTTCCTAAACATTTGATACTACTCAATATCCCCAGTCAGATGCCTTTTTAAAAGACGCAGAGGCATCCTTCTCTTGAACAGTGGAAAAAGAAGTGCATAGGATTTGCTCATGCAATCATGGCTGCAACGAGGCCCAAATCTTTCCTATCCTCAATTCAAATAAGCTTTGGAGCCTATTTGTATAGAAAATTTGAATCAAAGCACCTTGTTGAACTTTGCCACTGTATGGGAATTTCTTGTACATATACGGAGGCTATGAATTTTGAATATTCCGCTATCCTCCGTGAAGAAGTGGCCCAACCAGTCGACAAAGGAGCTTTTATGCATTTTGTCTTCGACAATGCAGATCTGAACGTTAACACAATTGATGGAGAAAACACGTTCCATGAAATGGGTGGTACAATGATCATGACCCCTCGCTCATCCGTTCACCCAGACATAAACAAACCACGTTTGAAGTCTGTATGTGCCGAGTCTATCAGGTTCACACACTGCCACACACATTAAACATTCTTCTATTAGAAAGAAATTTGGCTTGTCAGCCATTTCAATTAACGAAGTGAAAATCGCTGAAGTCATTTTGCCCAAATCCCCAGACCTGCTGTAGTTGTTTGGAAAAGCAACTAACATGCCAGGCATCCCAGGATGGAATGGATTCATGGAGCAAGTGACAGAAAATCTTCCTTACAAACGTTCAAAGATTGTATGTCTCCCTTTCAACCATGCTCCCCCAACCGACTACGACACTGTTTTAACATCACTTTTAGAAGCCAGTTAAAGAACAAGCATTTACGGTCAGGAAACATGTTTTGTGACCTACGATCAACCACTGTACTTGAAAGCCCGAGACATTGTGGAGAGCCACCAGCATCCTCAGCTTGTCAACATAGGGGTGAGACTTAGAGGTTGTCATCCACCTCATGTTATTCATGGGGGCCGTCTGTGCCATAATGGCAGGAAGAGACTCAAGGTGCTTCTCTGTTCAATATTTGCGGAAAACAGTGTTGACCAAATCCTTTTTATATACGATGCGTTAATAATCATCGTCAATGAGTAATTCTTCCTTTGTCTTTTACACAGGAGAAGAGGACTGCAATTCGTCTGGGTCAATTTATTTAACTACTCCAATTTTTACAAGTTTTCGTTTTTTAACGATAACTAGAAATCTATTGGGCCTATGGACTTCGTTCAGTACTTAGATTAAAGTTAAATAACTGCTCTATACCTTTCTTGTATGACTTTCCCCGTGGGATGATCATTAGAGCCAATATTCTAGCCGAAAGATGACTAAAATCGAAAATTTGAACTTTCTGGAGAAATAAGTCAATATTTGAAGTCCAACATCTCGGGAACTATTGGACATACATAGCTGCGGTTGGGCTCAAATTTTAGAATATTTTATCTACATTAATAGAGGTGTGAGTGACGTTTCGTCAAAAAACCACCCTTCACGAGTTATAAGCCAAAACCAGAAAAAAATCTGAACATTTCGAGGTTTTTTGGCTCTTAAAAGTTACGCAAAAGAATTTCGAAGCTGCAAACTTGGTTTAATACTACTCTAATATATCCTAACAACATACTAAAAATTCAGCTTCCTGCAATTGTTTTGGACCTAAGGCCATTTTTTTGTCTACGACGACTGTCCTAATATTTGTCTGTGTCACGTACAAGTTCGCGTGCTACTATAGTAATAAAGTTAGTAGATCACTGAAGTTGGTAGCAGTAGTAAACATAAAAGACATGGTGGCCTTCGTTGCACGCTAGGCAACCCTCGCGCAGTACTTTAAATAGTCTGTGGAGCGTGTTTCTGGTAGGAATTCAACAATACTTGTTCATTGTTACTGATGGCTAGGTGATGGGTACCTGAGAAATTATTATTATTTTCTTTTAATTGGCAAGATTTACTGTGGTGAAAGTTATGCGCGACGCTTGCCTAGGCCTCACGAAGGCCACCATAAGACATTCAAGACAGTGTCCTGACAACCAATAAGAAGCCAAAGCTTAACTAAGCATCGATTACAACTTACAGACACCCTGGTACCTCTCTTTGTTGGCAAAGTTTTCAGTCTACCTCTGATATTCATTACACAAATTATTGTGATTTTTTAATTTCAGCATGAGTGACAAAAAAAAAAAAAAAAAAGTTCTGGGGGGGGGGGGGGGGTCAGAACCCTCTCGTCTCCTCCCCCCTCCCCCGTGTCTACGCCGCTGTCGACAGGTATTCTGAGTTAGGCCTTCAGACTTTCTTCACGTAAACTTAAATATACAGGTGTTTTCGATTATTTTAATAACCCTTTTAAAAGCTTACTGCAATTCCCTTCTAAAACAGGAAACGGTAATTAACTGACAAAATACTATAAACTTTCTAGTCCACCATTGTCTAGACGTCCAACAAATCTCAGCGCGTACTAAATGTATCGGAAATATAAACCATGATGTTTCGACTTTATCTAAAAACAAACCGGTTCGCTCAGTTGACTGTGCCGCAGAAAATATATAATGCTTAAATTTTAACTCTGCACTGCAGGATATCTACAGTATGCTTTTCCTTATGATATGTATGCAAATGATCAGAAGACCAAGGGCTATCGAAAACACTGTACCCCTTATCACTGTGCTCAACAGAACCCGAAATAATGGGCTCTGAAGAATCGCAATTTCCGAACAAACTAATGCCGTGCTCTGCCATTGAATGGCATGATTTTAGTTCTCTCAAAGCGTATCTCAGAACTAAGAAAAATTGGTTACCTTTTACAAACTGTCGACGCAAACTCATTAGAAACGAAATACTAGCACTGTTTTCAAAAGAACCAGAAGATATGTGCCGTTTTTGTGTTGAATGAAACCATTCAGGATCCATCAGAAACTCTTGGAAAACCAAAATAGTTCTACAGTGATTGGAGCTACGCTTCTCCCGGCCAGGACTCCAACTGCTGTGTCTCTTGGTTTGTTAGCAGACTCAAAGACAGCCAGAGGTATAACTGCAGCTAATTATTCAAGCTATGGTCAGTTAATTCTCCCCTTTGCGAGCGTTCACTGATATCGACCGGTCAATGAAAGCCTTTCGCTGTTGACAGCTCAATGGTAAATACCATGCTTTGGCTAAAAAATTTGAAGAATTATTCTACACTTTACACTTTAGATCTCGAACAACTACATAAGATTAATCACGCTATCATTCCCTCACATATTTGCGCTGGCCCTCCGTTACATTTTATCCGCGGATTCTTGTTTATTTTCTTTATTTTTATTTTTATAGGTCCGCCTACTGCAATTCCGCAAAATTGGTAAACATATCTGACTTATATTGCCTTTCTTCGTTAGTGAAAAATCTAAATACATCTTTCTCTACGAGAATTCACGTCTACTTGAATGGGGACATGTAAACAAATTCCAAATATGTGCGATCTACATCTACATGGGGTATTCTGCAAATCACATTTAAGTGCCTGGCAAAGGGTTCATCGAACCACCACTATACTATTTATCTTCTATTCCATTCTCGAATATCGCGCGGGAAGAAAGAATACCTGAATCTCTCCGTTCGAGCTCTGATTTCTCGTATTTTATTCTGATGATCATTTCTATCTATATAAGTGGGAGTCAACAATATATTTTCGCATTCGGAGGAGAATGTTGGCGATTGGAGTTTCGTAAGTAGCCCACGCCGCAGCTATAGACGTTGTTGTTGTAATGATTCCCATCCCAAATTTTGTATCATTTCCGTAACGCTGTTTCTCCTGTATCGTGACAATACGAAAGGAGCTGCCCTTCTTTGGACTCTTTCGATGTTCTCTGGCAAACTCACCTGATAAGGATCCCACTCTGGGCAGCAATACTCCGAAAATGGACGGACAATCGTAGTGTATGAAGTTTCTTTTGTAGTTCTGTTGCATGTTTTAAGGGTTCTGCCAATAAAACGCAGTCTCTGGTTCGCCCTTCCCGCGACATTATCTAAGTGTTCTTTCCAATTTAAGTCTGAAGTAATAGTAATTCCTAGGTATTTTGTGGAGTTTACGGCCTTCACTTTTGATTGGTTTATCTTGTAAACAAAGTTTAACGGATTTCTTTTCGTACTTATGTGGATGACTTCACACTTCTCATTATTTAGAGTCAATTGACAATTTTTACACCAACTGATATCTTATTCAGGTCGTTCTGCAGTTGGTGATGGAGAAAAGGAGAAAAGCTGGGAGAAATTCACGCTAGAGTTGGAAAAAGGATGCTATTGGCGGTGAAAAGATGCTGTATTGCATTACAAAGAGCGAGATGAAAGGAAGCACATACATAAGCCGCTCGAACCCGGGTCTCCTGCATGGGAGCCTAGCACCTTGCCGATTACACCACGCTGTCACGCTGAGCGGTAACCGCCAAGTAGAAGTAGACACGTTACGCTTGGTAATTTGCTGCGAATTTGATCTCGATTTTCATAGAAATCAAGGCCCATTGGAATAAATCCTTTTAGGTTGATGGTGTGAAGGAATTCCCTCACAACATACCTGCGACCCGTCAAAATCTGTTGGTACCATACTTGGTGTTCCCCTTGTGAGAGATGGAGTGGTGCAGGCTGCACAGGATCATATACGAAAAAAGGACAAGGCCTAATAGAAATCCCTAGATAACACAGGGGATATTGAAATTAACTGATGGAAGGAGAAAATATAAAAATACAGAGCCCTGACAGTCGGCGGTTTGGTGTGTGCCGTACTTCTCCAGCAGATATGAAAAGAGTTTAGTCTCAGACCATGTGTTACCAGTATCTGTAAAGTGCATAACGCGTTTGTTATGAAATTGCGGACTCGAATGCTGATATTGGCACGTGTGGATCTCTTTGAGCTCGCAGTTGGTGTGTGTGCGCAGAACTCGCCACTTGAGTCCCCCGCCTGCAGCCACGCCGGATACGCCGTGTGTAACGCAATACCGCGGCGACTCCAGCTCTGGAAACTGCTGTGTGCTCACACCGCGCGTGACGCGTCTCTGAATGTAAGCACACGTCGTTAAGTGGGGCCTGCTTGCTTACTAACTTACTCTCCGGCCTGCAGGCAAATGCGAAACCACATTTCCTTCCTTTCTTTCTTTCTCTTTAGCCGTTTTCCCACACATTACAGCGTCGGCTTGTTAATGCGGGTTTGGCATGTTAGGAATTACGAGGTGGCCGGATGCCCTTCCTGCCGCCACCCCATGGCCCCTGGGAGGAAATATGTACCCCAAATGTCTGCGTATAGTGTTATATGTGTGAAAGTGTAAAATGTTACGAAATGTTTGCGAATCGTGTAATCGAGGCGGGACTTGGGTACCAGCCCGGTATTCACCTAGGGGGATGTGGAAAACCGCCTAAAAGCGATATCCAGGCTGGCTGGCACTCCGACCCCCTTCGTTAATCCGCCGGGCGGATTCGAACCGGGGCCGGTACGCCTCCCCGTCTCGGAAAACTGCGTTAGACCACACGGCTAACCGGGTGGGTATGCAAACCACATTTCCTTCCTATAAATCCAGTGTTCATCGGGACCTCTTCCCCAATCTTTAATAAATAATGTGTAAAAAAATTCTTTCTCAGCAAGCCCTATTTGTAATTTAAATTTATCTGCAGTCCAACAGCAAAATGTGAAAATAAAAGAAAACACTATATAAATTCATAAACATATTCATCGCACCTTCCGATTTCAGGATACATAGATGTTTGTAGAGCTTATGGGACTTAACTACTTATGAACTAGCTAATACTAAGGACGGCACAAATATCAATGCCCGAGGGGGGGATTCGAACCCCCGACCGTAGTGGCCATACAGACCGTGACAGGCGCGCCGCAATCCGATTTCAGGTCTTCGATTGAAATGAGACCAAGAAACCCTTATCACCGCACGGCGACGGTTTCCGTGCCTCATCTTAAATTCTATACGTATTGTACTCTTGAAATATTACTTTCCTCGTTTGTTAAAAGACTGCGAATGAATAAAATTCTGTTGAAATGAAAATGCGGCCAGAAAACAGCCAAGCAATAATTTTGAATGAATATTACATCTGAAATTAAACAACGAGGGGCCGCTGGCGGAAAGTAATATTCCAACATTGGTGGTGGAGCTGTAAGTAAAATACGTCATTCATTGAAATTTTTGTTGTTAAACCCGAATTAAACCTACGCTGGTACGTAAAGCCGTGTGATGATTGTTGGAATGTTTGTGGCCTGAAATTAAACTATCGCACGACTAGCAAAATTACTGATCATAAAACTTGAAGATAACGGTCACGAAATCTCAGGGCGCTTTTGCTTGGCTTAAAGACAGTTAAAGTTTGGTCAATGCACACTCCAACAATCAGCGCGTACTCTCTCGTAATTCCAGCAAAGGCGGAAAACCTAAAAACAGCGACATGACGAAAATGCGCGAATAATCAAAAGAGAGGACCCAATCTACGAAATAAGAACTCGGAAAGTCAAATTCAATGTTTAGACAGTTAAAGTTTGGTCATTGCACACTCCAACAATCAGCATGTACTCTCGTAATTCCAGCAAAGGCGGAAAACCTAAAAACAGTAACTGCATGACGAAAATGCGCGAATAATGAAAAGAGGATCCAATCTACGAAATAAGAACTCGGAAAGTAAAATTTAAGTACTTCATTATGAAAATAAGAGCCGTACAGTTACAGTTACTTACAATGCGTGTTCAGTCCGACTGCAAAGGCAAGAGAGTCTCTATTCTACAGAACATCGGAACGTAGTTCTTTCAATTGTTTTGCAGAGTATCTTTTAATTTCTTGCGATAGGTGGTTCACAGTATCTCAATTAAATTACATAATTGACTTTTTCAATGAATGTTAACTCAAAAGTGAAGGCCGTAAACTCCACAATATACCTAGGCATTACTATTACTTCAGACTTAAACTGGAAGAAAACGTAAGTAATGTCGTGGAAAATGCGAACCAGAAACTGCGTTTTATTGGCAGAACCATCAAAAGATGCAACAGAACTACTAAAGAGACTGCATACACCACGCTTGGAGTATAGCTGCCCAGGTGGGATCCTTATTAGGTGGGTTTGACGGAGGACATCGAAAGAGTTAAAAGAAGGCAGCTCGTTTTGTACTGTCGCGATACAGGGGAGAGTGCGTTGCGGAAAGGATCTGGGATGGGAATCATTACAACAACGGCGCTTATCGCTGTGGCGTGGGCTGCTTACGAAACTCCAATCCCCAGCATTCTCCTCCGAATGCGAAAATATATTGTTGACTCCAACTTACATAGGTAGAAAAGATCATCAGAATAAAATACGAGAAATCAGAGCTCGAACGGAGGAATTCAGGTGTTCTTTCTTCCCGCGCGCTATTCGAGAATGGAATGGAAGAATAGTATAAAGGAACTTAAATGTGATGTGTAGAGTGTCCCCGTGTAGATGTATAATTGAAACTACAGCCGGCCGCGGTGGCCGAGGGGACTGAGGCGCTTCAGTCACGGTCTGCACGGCCACTACGGTCGGGGTTCGAATCCCCCCTCGAGCATGGATATTTGTGCCGTCTTTAGTCTTAGTTAGTTCATAAGTAGTTTGTAAGTTTAGGGACTGATGACCCCGTAGTTAAGTCCCATAAGCTATACAAACATTTGAACATTTTTGAAACTAAGAAAATTAACTGTTTGTCCTATCAAATTACTCCAGCATTAAATAGAATTACACACTGAAGAAGAACAGAAACTGATACACCTGCCCAATATCTTATAGGGCCCCCGATGCACGCCGAAGTGCCGCAACATGACGTGACATGGACAATGTCTCAAGTAGTGCTGGAGAGAATTGACACCATGCATTCTGCAGGGCTGTCCATAAATCCGTACGAGTACCAGGGGATGGAAGTCTCTTCTGAACAACATGTTGCAAGGCATCCGAAATTTGCTCAATAATGTTCTTGTCTGGGGAGTTTGTTGGTCAGGAGTGTGTTTCGTTGAAAGACTCGCACGCTGACACTTGTTGATGGCCCAGCATTAAAATAATCCGCAATTTGCGAAAGATTTGCACTTCTCTCACATTGAACGATTCTGTTCAATCTTAATTGTATCTTTTTCCGGCGGCATCGTTGTCGGAGGTTTGATGTTTCCCGATGCTCACTGTGCACTCGTGAAATGCTCATACGGGAAAATACGCATCCGATAGTTACCTCGGAGATGTTGGTCCCATCTCTCGTGCGCCAACTACATCACCTCGTTCAACCTCATTTAATCGTGATAAACTGTCATTGTAGCAACAGTAACCGAACCAACGCTTGCGTCAGACACCTGTTGTCTTATGTAGGAGTTGATGACTGCACCGCTTCCATCAGTTTCTTTGGCTGTCCAGTGTAAAAATCACTGTTTTTATATGTGTTATGCGTTTCTAATCTCCTCCTTAACTACTGATCCGATTTCAACCAAACTTGGTACAAATATCCCTTATTATCAGACAACAATCGTTGTTGGGTTAAGAACCACCCACGATACATAGTTCGGGAGATACGACGTCAAAAGGTATGAAATTCTCAAAAAAGGTGTTCCACCTACCCTCTGAACTAAGCTCACTAGTTATTTTAGTATTTTTATCGCTATTAAAACTCTTCCACCTTCATTGTTCAGCCTTTCCTTGCAATATCCTTGCCAGTCTGGGTTTAGAATTTCACTCCTTTTGACATGTAGTATCAGCCAGCTTTCCGTCGCTAGGACTATATGGGCATTGTGACCGTTCATAAGCGAGTGCTGTTCTGTGATCGTTCCATAGACACTCCTGCGGTTAAGATTGCTTTCTCCTTTCTGTTATTGCAAACGATACCCTGACTCGAAAAAATATCTTGTTGCACTCCATACTTACTTCCGTTACCCTAGTTACCGCTTCCTGCATATAGTTTACGTCTGAACACCTTACATTTCTTCGCCTGATAGCGGAGGTAGAGAAATATGCACCCAACACCGCCACATAATCGTCTGAGACTCAGGTTTAAGCCTTCCACTCGGCTCGAAACCAAAGGATTGCGATTGGTTCTGGGAACTAAGCTACAAGTCGACAGCTCTGCTTACACCTCAGGACCGAGGTCAGCTGTCTTCACGAAATCCGCTAGCCGCCTGCAGAAACAGCCTCTGTACCCTGGTGGCAGGAGACATTGGTGCCGACGTAAACAACGACTTGCAGCCGGGTGAACCGTGAGCTCTCTATTGCCACCGACAATCCTCCTGCACATCTCGAACGAGGCCACCCTGCCAGTAAACAGTAGCCTTCTTTCAGAAACTACTCGCCATTCCCCGAAGGGGCTCCATCACCCGCCCAGTATTGGAGTTCGCAATAACAAACCCACCTTCTGCACTTGTTACGATATTTCAGAAAGCTCTGCCACCGCCGTACCAGGAAAGGCCTCATTACCTCCGTAGCCCAGATCAGTGGCCAACACAGCCTCCAGCTGTTTGCAGACTGTGACCAGTCCCCCCTGAATCCGCACACAAGTGTAGTCCCTGTCTGGATATTTACTCCCTAGACTGTCTATCTTAAACAACGGTCAGATTGTTCCGATAACGAAACACTGATTAGAACTCTACAGACTGCATGGGTTTTATAAAAATCGCAAGAATAAAGCTCGGAAAGTCGCGATGGAGTGACCGAGCGGTCTAAGGCGCCATGCTGCGGAGCGCGCAGTTGCTCGTCGTCGGAGATTCCAGTCCTCCGTCGAGCATGGGTGTGTGTTTATGTCTTTCGGTTAGTTAGTTTAAGTAATTTGTAAGCCTACGTACTATTTATTTATGCCGGCCGCGGTGGTCGAGGTGACTGAGGCGCTCCAGTCACGGTCAGTACGTCCACTACGGTCGGGGGTTCGAATCCCCCCTCGGGCATGGATATTTGTGCCGTCCTAGTTCGTAAGTAGTTTGTAAGTTTAGGGACTGATGACCCCGTAGTTAAGTCCCATAAGCTTAACAAACAACATTTTTATTTATTTATCGTATCCAAGACTTCCCTTATCTTACAATAGTACAATACCATAATTATAATAAATATCTTACAGTAATTATCTTACAATAGAGGAGAAGCATATAAAACATTTATAACACATAGTAGCAGGGAAGTGAAAGTTAAATGCAATAATATCGAAAATAAGTGAAAAAAAAAAACAGAAGACAAGAAAACATTTAAAAGAGCTGATTTAATTCTATCAGGGATTTCAAAATTCATATTCCACATGAAACCCAATACGTTGCAGCGTGAATGAATTTATTATTTGCTGCTACTA
Organism: Locusta migratoria; assembly: GCA_026315105.1. Classification (NCBI taxonomy): domain Eukaryota; kingdom Metazoa; phylum Arthropoda; class Insecta; order Orthoptera; family Acrididae; genus Locusta; species Locusta migratoria. Next base: position 909,856,867 of record CM048744.1, read on the forward strand.
AATCCTCCATCGTCGAGCTTCCTACAGACGAGTAGCTGTTGTGGGTCTATAACGTTGCCCTTGCTTCGTATGATGCCATAATTGTTAAAAGTAGATCCCGCGATTATATTTTTTGGACAAGGAATTAATGGTACCGTATGTTTGAATTTGAAATAAGTTAAAGTACCGCACAAAATGAACATTAAAGCAAATAAACCGCGGATTGCATATTAAAGTTGGGCACCATACAAGCAACAGCACGTTATAAGACTTACGGAAAGCATCTAGCTGGATCCTGCGCTTCGTATTGTAGAAGCTGGAAATTATAACTCTTTTTTTTATTTAATTTATTAACGTTGAAGATACTTTCCGTAGTAGATCAATGTTTAGACTGTTCACTTCGCGTTTCATTGTTGTGTGACCGTGGGTGGATTATGAAGTTACTGGTAATGATAGAATAATTAAAAAAAATAATAATAATGATCGGACTTCGTGAAATTACAAAAGAAATGACTGCAGATTCTAAAATCTAGCAAAGGATTGTTAAGGATGATTGATTGATTGAAATTTACAGATAATGCGAAGCGATTGTAATGGCGTCTGAACATTAAACTATTACGGCTGCGAAGGAGCTGAAAACATTAAGAAATTAAATATTTGGCGTGGAGGACTTTGATTTAAATGAAAGCCAAGGAGAGGGAATGCTTTTAAATTTAAATAATATATTTTCACCAACAGCTTGCATTACTTACATTAGTGGATACAGGTATGAAAGACGTCTACACCGATTAGATACAGACCAGAGAGTAAGTAAAAACTACTATCACGATTCCGTCTTCTCGCTTGTTTTTAAGTAAAAAAAATATGTCGAACGAAATTAAATTAGTTGCATTGCGAGTCAGAGGGAACCGGAGGCGATAAACATCGCTGATCAAAGATAAGCAAAAAAATAAAAATTTTAGTGTATCGTTACAGGTCTTGCAGCTCTCCACACTCGCAGGGCTCGTTTGCACTGGTGTAGCCCCATTTATTCATGATTACTCTGCGCAGTGAACCTTCTGTTGGTAGTCTATTCAGTGCTTTCCAGATCGTACATGGGAGTTCAAAACCAGTTGCAGGTTCTTCTCTGGGGCTCTTCCCTGGTCTTTCTGGTTCCAAGTTTCACCACAGTTCTCTCGTCGTGCTTTAGGCGACAGAAGAGTTGATTTTGTTGTTTGTAGGAAACTCTTCCTTGATTTAAGTCTAGAAGGTTGGAGGCTATGATCAAACAGTGAATTCCTGGGATCTATTTTCTGTTTGAGCTTTTCGCTTTCTGAAGCTGTTCTCCTTCTTATGTCTTGAGGGGCTATGTCCATGAGTTGGTACATCTGATTTGTGGAGGTTGGACGGAGACACCCTGTTATGATGCGTCCTGTCTCATTCAGGGCTATATTTACTTGTTCCGCATGGGTGGATTTTTGGCAGACAGGTGCCGAATACTGCGCGACAGAGAAACACAGTGCTAGAGCTGACTTACGGGGAACTGCAGGTTGGCACGCACTTTCAGTTTTGTGTCCACACAGTGTTCCTTGTACGTGAGTGCACGGTCGAGTTGAACTTAAAAAAAAAAAAAAAAATGTTCAAATGTCTGTAAATCTATCGGACCAAACTGCGTGGTCATCAGTCCGTAGCTTACAAACTACTTAAACCTAGATAAACTAACCTACGGACAATACACACACCCAAGTCCTAGGGAGGACTCGAACCTCCACGGCGAGCAACCGCGCGCTCCGCAGCGAGACGCTTTAGACCGCTCGGCTACTCCACCGCGGCGAGTTGAACTCCAAGGTATTTTGGTGTGTCGCAATGAGAAAGGCACTGTCCCCTCCAGATTATATTGAGTTTCCTCCTGGCCTCCCTATTTCGAAGGTGAAAAGCGCAGAGCTGGGTTTTTCCTAGGTACTGAGAACCAGGTTAGCTAAGTCCCATAGATTTACAAACATTTAACTCAAGAAAAAAAGTTAGGAATTAACTACTACTACTACTACTACTACTACTATTACGAAAAGTACAGGAAAGTAAAATTACGTAACTTGGCGGTCTGGAGCTAATATACTACAAGAAGGAGGTGCCAAAGGAAGAGATAAATCGATGCCATTACAAAAGTCAACCATGTAAAACCTGCGGGAGAAAGTGAGGGACAGAAGGAATTGGTATGCTTTTTGTTCATGGGGTGCAGGAGAGTCGGAATCGACTAAACGGAGAGAGAAGACAGGCGAGAGTGTAGGTATTACATCGTTTTTCATCTGATCTGACGTAGCAATAAAACCAAGAATCTTTTGTGCCGTGTCCTTGTGTCGTCACGATAAACGCCGTTCTAATAAAACCTGTGCCGCACTGCGAGCCAATTCCGAATTCTTGTCTTTCTCGACAGCACCGGGAGTCCAATATTGCGCTTCGAGCACACGAACGTTTCCCCTTTGTCGTCGCCATACAAAGCTTCGCAGAGTCCGCCCGACTACCGTGCAAGATTTCTGTTGTCCGCTGCAATGGCCGTGCGCTTCTAGGCGCCTTGTCGCGAGCTGCGCGGTTGCTCCCGTCGCCGCTTAAAGAGTCCTCCCTCGGACATGTTGTCGATGGGTTAAGTTATTTCAGTCATTTGCAAGCCTTGGGACTAATGACCACAGCAGTGTATTTCCATGAATTCATTTGGCTTACTGAAATTACAGGCGCTTAGAAGATGCAACTGTTCTACTAAGTAAAGAAACTGCCTACACCACACTCGCGCCTTCTATTTTGGAGTAATATTGCCCATTATAGGGTCCCCATTAAGTAGGACTGACAGACAATTTAGAAAAAGGACAGAGAAGGACAGCTCGTTTTGTATTATCGCCATATTGGGGAGAGAGTGTCACGGAAATGATGCTCGAGTTGGGATGGAAATCATTAAAACAAAGGCGTTGTTCGTTTGTGAAATTTCTTTCACCAACTTTCTATTCTGCATGCGAACATATTTTGTTAGCATCCACCTACATAGGAAGACGTGATCATCAAAATAAAATAAGAGAAATCCGATCGAAAACGAAAAGATTTAGGTGTTTCTTTTTTCCACAACCTTTTAGAGAATGGAACTGTAGAGAAACTTCATATAAGCGATTCGGTGAACCCTCTGCCATGCACTTCAATGTGACTTGCAGAGTATTTACGTAGATGTAGATGACGCTGAAACATTTCCACGAAATGCACTTTTGTTCCGTCAATTTCAGTAGCTATCTTTTCAAAATCAGCACCCTCATAATACTCCCCATCCCTATCAAGACTGTTCCTAGTTCCACCCAATTTCACTGCCTGATCCTCTTTCGGAAAATTCCTGCATAACTCCCCTATGTTAACAGCTACCTGATCCGTCCATGCTCTTCGCACACTGCAAAGGTATGTGTTTGTTTCAGTAGTGGTAAACAGTGGAATCCATAGCAGATTCAATCAGGGGCGTAGATAATGGGAGCGGGGGGGGGGGGGGGAGGAGGTTCGGTTCAAGCACATCTGTTGTCCAAAGCCATATCAATGAAGTCTTTCCTCGCAATGCCATCTGTAATAATAATAAATTCGTGTGGCTCAGTGGCCTGGTGCATGTCTTTCAATTTGACGCTACTTCAACGACTTGGATATCCCTGCCGTATCCGAGTTATCTGACAGGGCAGATCGAAAAATTGTCTGCATTCCAGGATACAGTTCTCGTCTGTATATAAATACGCAACTGATATCTGAAAAATAAGTTTCATCCACTACAGGGCGTAGCCCCATCTGACTTCCAGTATAATATTTGAGAATATAGGAAATAGTTGGTGTGGTTTGAGGATACGTTCCTCGCTTGTTTAGTACTGGCCATTAAAATTGCTACACCAAGAAGAAATGCAGATGATAAACGGGTATTCATTGGACAAATATATTATACTAGAACTGACATGTGATTACATTTCCACGCAATTTGGGATCATAGATGCTTAGAAATCAGTACCCAGAACAACCGCCTCTGACGTAATTACGGCCTTGATACGCCTGGGCATTGAGTCAAACAGAGCTTGGATGGCGTGTACAGGTACAGATGCCTATGCAGCTTCAACACGATACCACAGTTCATCAAGAGTAGTGACTGGCGTATTGTGACGAGCCAGTTGCTCGGCCACCATTGACCAGACGTTTTCAATTGGTGAGAGATCTGGAGAACGTGCTGGCCAGGGCAGCAGTCGAACATTTTCCGTATCCAGAAAGGCCCGTACAGCGGTCGTGCATTATCCTAGTGAGATGTAGGGTTTCGCAGGGATCGAAAAAATGTTCAAATTTTTGTACAGCTTATGGGACTTAACTACGGGGTCATCAGTCCCTAAACTTACAAACTACTTATGAACTACTTACGAACTAGGACGGCACAGATATCCATGCCCGAGGGGGGATTCGAACCCCCGACCGTAGTGGCCGTGCAGACCGTGACTGGAGCGCTTCAGTCTCCTCGGCCACCACGGCCGGCTCGCAGGGATCGAATGAAGGGTAGAGCCACGGGTCGTAACACATTTGAAATGTAACGGCCACTGTGTCGTCGATGCGAACTTGAGGTGACCGAGACGTGTAACCAATGGCACCCCATACCATCACGCCGGGTGATGCGCCAGTATGGCGATGACGCGTTCACCGTGATGTCGCCAAACACGGATGCGATTATCATGATGCTGTAAACAGAACCTGGATTCATCCGAAAAAAATGACGTTTTGCCATCCGTGCACCCAGGTCCGTCGTTGCGTACACCATCGTAGGCGCTCCTGTCTGTGATGCAGCGTCAAGGCTAACCGCAGCCATGGTCTCCGATCTGATAGTCCACGTTGCTGCAAAAACATCGTCTAACTGTTCGTGCAGATGGTTGTTGTCTTGCAAACGTCCCCATCTGTTGACTCACGGATCGAGACGTGGCTGCACGATCCGTTACAGCCATGCGGATAAGATGCCTGTCATCACAACTGTAGGGATACGAGGCCGTTGGGATCCAGCACGGTGTTCCGTATTGCCCTCCTGAACCTACCGATTCCATATTCTGGTAACAGTTATTCAAAAAATGTGCAAATGTTTGTTAATATTAAGGGACTTAACTACGGGGTCATCAGTCCCTAAACTTACAAACTACTTATGAACTATCTTATACTAAAGATGACACAAACATCCATCCCCGAGGGGGGATTCGAACCCCCCGACCGTAGCGACCGTGCAGACTGTGAGTGGCGCGCTGCAGACCGCTCGGTCACTGCGGCCGACCTAACAATCATCGGATCGCGACCAACGCGAGCAGCAATCTCGCGATACAATATACCGCAATCGCGATAGGCTTTAATCCGACCTTTATCAAAGTCGGATACGTGGTGGTGCGCATTTCTTCTCCTTACACGAGTCATCGAAACAACGTTTTACCAGGCAACACCGGCAACTGCTGTTTGTGTATGAGAAATCGGTTGGAAATTTTCCTCATGTCAGCACGTTGCAGGTGTCGCCACCGGCGCCAACCTTGTGTGAATGGTGTGAAAAGCTAATCATTTGCATATCACAGCATCTTCTTCCTGACAGTTAAATTTCGCGTCCGTAGCACGTCATCTTCGTGTTGTAGCAATTTTAATGGCCAGGAGTGTACATTATAAGCGAGGAAGTTTTCTCACCTGGGATAAAGAATGTAGTATATACAGGTGAATTACAAATTACTTTAACTAACACATAAGCGCACACACATAGCCATGTCCAAGTACAAGCTTCCTAGGGTTTTTTTTTTTTTTTTTTTTTTTTTTTTTTTTTTTTTTTTTTTTTTTTTTTTTGCGGACGGAGAAGTTAGTACTGCTTCCTCCCACAAATCCCCTAAAACCTCCAAATCCATGCGGATGCTGTTGCGTAGCAGTGTGCGTTTGTACCGCCCTACAGTACGCACGAGGTGCCGTAGTTGCTGTCCAAGTCTTTATGGAAAGCATAGAGTTCTGACTAACCTGTTGTCTTCTATAGTTGTGTCCTCAGCGCAGAAGACAGCACACAGGTCGTTGGTTCTTGTACAGCATACAAGTGAGGCTAAAATACGTTCTGTATGATGGAAGCATACGAAGCGACTCGCGAGATTTTTAATTGTCAGGGATGCCATTTATTAAATAAATAATAAAATATGAACAATTATTGTTAATACGACACGGCCTATGGTGCCCGTAGTTCATGTTTAGACAACGACTGTTATCACAATTATACAAAATTTTACTCATGACCGGCGCGTATAGTGGTCAGCACGAGACTGAAACTGCGGCGCGTTGCGAGACTAGAGGGCACCTGACGCTCTATTTCGCACCAAAACAGGGTCGTCGCGCGCCTTCTGCAAAATCGCTCTTCTCTTGTTACAATAAGAGAAGGCACCTTAAACTTTTTAAACTGTCAAAATCTAGCCTGTACTTGAGAGATATTTATCACAAATTATCAGCTCTGAATAATTAATATTTAGTATATAATAAACAAAACTAATTTCAAAAGAAATCACGTGACGTGAAATGCAGCAGACAATGCGAGGAGAGTACCAGTAACATAGGTGGGCTTTCCCATGGGAACCAGCACCTAAAGTGCCATATGCTACTGCTCCCCACCCACATTTCAACATATGCTGCACTTCTGTCCTTCTTAAGACACGTACGATGTTAGCAAAGAAACGGCCAGCGACCAGAAATATGAAGCGGCCATAGGCTAGGAATATCACACAAGGAAGGACTCGAACTTCCTACGGAATCGCCCGCTGAATCCGTGACATCGCCTCCACCGTGCTGCCACAGCGGTTATCCTCACTCAACATAAGAACGCCCAGAGCGAGCGAGTACATACTGGGTGTTTCACTAAGTGTGTTTGCCTCTGTAACTTATAAAATAACAGGTGACGGGAAATTTTAATGCGGTAGGTCAACACAAGAAATGTTACACTTTCTGCGGAGCTATGAACGTAGTTTATTGTATCATTTTCTAAAGAGGTACAGCACAAAGATATAATTGTTTAAATGGAACAATAGTTTTTTTATCGTGTATTGGATTCGTTTAAACCAGCTGTGTCCAAATCAATTTAAACTACATTCCTATCACTGTTAGTTTGGGAGCTACAACCCTTCAAAGTTTAGGGGGCGGAGGCTGCGATAGCGTAGCTGACTGTCCGAGTGGCTATCCCCTGGGGCACGGCCCACTGTCTCATGACCACCAGCCAGTCAGCTACGCTGTCGTAGCCTCCGCCCCATAAACTTTGAAGGGTTGTAGCTCCCAAACTAACAGTGATAGGAATGTAGTTTAAATTGATTTGGACGCAGCTGGTTTCAACGAATCCAATGCACGATAGAAAAAACTATTGTTCCATTTAAAAATTATATCTTTGGAAAATGATACAATAAACTATGTTAATAGCTCCGCAGAAAGTGTAACATTTCTTGTGTTGACGTACCGCATTAAAATTTCCCGTCACCTGTTATTTTATAAGTTACAGAGGCAAACACACTTAGTGGAACACCCTGTATGTGCTTACGATTTTCGTGCTTGTCACTATCTGTGCCCAGTGCGTTGGCATTGTGAGCGCGATGTGAGGCGGCAGCGGCGGTCAGTCTGCGTCTCGCGGTCTGGCAAGGGCGACCCAGTTATCACCTGCAGGCGGAGACACTGGCCGCCTTGAGACACCTCGCACAGTGTGTGCAGGGGACCTGCCCGCTCCTTATCTTTATAACTTCCGCTGGCTTCCTCGGGCTTCCAGTTTGCTCACTACTATCGGCCGCGGAACTCGTTTCCCGGCCGTTTAACCTGGCGTAGCCGATCCACAGTTAACCTGACCTCTCTGCTTTTGCTCGTCGGAGGAACTAAAACTTGTGCCGTGCGGAAGTCGCCATGTGACGTCATCCAAAGACTTGCACCAGGCAGGCCGAACACGATCCCAGCTGGGGCTAGCGGCCAGAAATGCCACACGAAACCAAATCATCCTACTTCCTAGTAGAGTCCCACTATTTCGAAAAACTCCGAACAGAGTTTGTTCTGAAAAATGCCATTAAGAAGCTAAAGTATGTGGTGTGCAGAAAGAATAGCTAATTCTCAGGATAAAACCTATGTGGTCAGTCGTGAAGGAAATATCTGATCATCGCACAGAATTGAGGATATAAAGTCGGTGTGTCTCTAATGAGCACGATATAGACCCTCATCTTCCTTCCCTCAATTATTTTTTTTAATTGTGGATTTAAAGTCGGCGTGTCTCTAATGAGCACGATGTAGACCCTCATCTTCTTTCATTCCTTTTTAATTTTTTTTAAATAACCCTTCACAAGTCTAACTCCACTCATTCACACGACACAGGTACTAAACTTACAGTGGAGAATGACGGAACATTCTCTGTTTACAATGTACGTTACGAACGTCCATTAGAATAGCCTACCAAGTTTAAATTCGAAATTCTAAGAAAGTATTATATTCATCAAACATAGTTCGCAACAAAATGAACCTAGTAATGATAGAATCTCTTACACACGATCACTGCCGGGGTGGGGTGGTAAAAAAACAGGATGTTTCAGGAGAAACAGTAAATATTTTAGGAGGTGGTAGTATAGACGAATTGCAATAAGAAATGCCAATTAATATTTGCCTAGTTTTTATTGAGTACAGAGATATAACTGTTATTACGTAACAAACGTAAAGCAAATGCGGGAGATGGCCTTTTAAGCCAATAAACGGTTAATTGAATAAGCATAAACTTGCAGAACATACACTCGATTGCAATGAAACTTTGGTGAACTGTTCACCGTACGCCCACGAAGGTTCCTGACCCACAAAACAAGAGCACGACACATAGCTGAGGAGATATGACGTCATAAATAATGAGAAGCCACCGCGTGAGAATATCCAGATTTATGCTTCAATTATTGGAAAATGGGAGTAGTTAGGAACCTGCAACAAAATTTGCATGTAATTTCGGACGTTTATGAAACGTTTTGTAACTGATCCCCTCCTCCTCCTCCTCTCCCCCCCCCCTCACACACACACACACAAAATGATGAAACGAAAAGAAGTCTATCGTCTATCGCCTACAACAGTTTCGCTGTAGATGCCATAATACTGTCACATCAGGCGTTACCTTGTATCAAATAAAGTTAGCATTACAGATTTGTATGCTACTATTTATTCTTGTCTGCAAGTCTCCCTTAATTCTCTTGGATCCAAAATTGAGCAATCGTATTTGTTTTTTTACTGTTTTTCCATATAAAAGCGAAAGGACACTGACTCACTCACTGACTTAACACGAAATCTCGAAAACTACTTTACCTATGAAGCTGAAATTTGGCAGGAATGTAGTTTATAGGTAGAAAACGTCAGCTAAGAAAATATTTTGTGATAGGTGCATGGCGGAGCATACTTCTCCTACAGACTCACGAAATCTACAGTTTTATCCGATACGCTTGACCTACAAAACAAGTGGAAGGTCACCATCTACCTTAAATTTCATACGATGCCTGGGGGAGGGTACTTTGCAACATAAAAATGGATCTCTAAATACCTTGATCGCACCATAACTTGAGGACGGCTTGACCGATTTCACAGATCCTTTTTTTTAGTTGTTTTTGTTATTCTCAGAACAAGAGTTGTATGAAATAAAACTGGAATATTTGAGAACGACAAAGTAAGTTTTTCAATGTGACACTGTCTTTCCATTGCATAGAAATCTATAGTTTTGTTCCGGTATTGATGAAATTTTGCACACTCAACCTTAAAAACAAGAGGAATGTCACTGTATAAAATTTCGTTCGGTATATGGTGGAGGGTACTTAACTTACGCAATTTTACAAAATGCATAGTTTTGCTCCAATCTTTACGAATTTTTGCACACATGACCTTTAAACCAAGAGGAAGATCACTTGGTACATAAATGTTTTATGGTACATGACAGAGGGTACCGGTACCTTGCAGAAAACTTTGCCGAGGGAGGGAAAGGTAGAAACGAACAGAGAGATGGGGGAGAAAGAGGTGAATGCAGAGAGAGGGGGGAAGGGATGTGGACTACTAGAGTGTAGGATACATAAACATCCGGGAAACGCCGGGTTTACAGCGAGTCTAATATATAAAAGTTAATGTTTGTTTTTTTGTTTGTCTCTTTGTTCGTATTTTATGCACGGCCATACCGTACATTCGATTGCGATAAAACTTTGTCATCTCATTGCTTGTACTCGCGCAAAGGTTATAGGCATACTAAAATTAACTTCGTATGGTGCATGGCGGGGGGTGCTTTACAATTAGATTGTTTCTTACGCCTTTCCGCTGAAAACGCTGGACGGATATGAATGAAATTTGGAGCAGAGGTAGCTTATATCCCGATTAATACAGTGGCTACCTTTAGTAAGCCACCGTATGGTGCGTGGCGGGGGATACCTTACAATGTGTTAATATGTTTGCTACTCTTTATGTTGAAACAGCTGAATGGATTTGAATGAAGTTTGGAATGCAGATAGCCTATACCCTGACTTAACACATGAGCTACCTTTAGGAAGCCAGCGAACGGTGCATGGCGGCGGGTACCTTACAGTGGGCTAATACATTTGTTTCTCTTCACGCAGAAACGGCTGAACGAAATTGAATAAAATGTGGAATGAAGATAGATTATACACCGAATCATTGTATGGGCTACCTTTTGTAAGCCTCAGTAGATGCATGCCGGAGGGTACGTTAAAACAAACATCCAAATTGTTTGACTGGTCACCATGGAAGTCAGCACATAAATGTATATTTTCATGAAGAAGATTTTTATAATCTGCAAGCCAGTAAATTACGCATGGCGAAGTGTACCTTGCGACTTTGACACCATTTGACCAGTCTCCATGAAACGTGGCGCATATATGTATGTTTTCATATATAGGAGAGAGAGCAGTATGGCCGGCCGCGGTGGCCGAGGGGTTTGAGGCGCTTCAGTCACGGTCTGCACGGCCACTACGGTCGGGGTTTCGAATCCCTCCTCGGGCATGGATATTTGTGCCGTCCTAGTTCGTAAGTAGTTCAAATGTTCAAATGTTTGTATAGTCTATGGGACTTAACTACGGGGTCATCAGTCTCTAAACTTACTTATGAACTACTTACGAACTAGGACGGCACAAATTCCATGCCCGAGGGGGGATTCGAACCCCCGACCGTAGTGGCCGTGCGGACCATGACTGGAGCGCCTTAGTGTCCCCTCGGCCACCGCGGCCGGCCGTAAGTAGTTCATAAGTAGTTTGTAAGTTTAGCGACTGATGACCCCGTAGTTAAGTCCCATAAGCTATACAAACATTTGAACATTTTTTTTGAAGAGGAGTATGTGGAGGAAAATACGGACAGAAAGGGGATGGAGGAGACGGACGGAGAGAGGGGAGATGAGGAGATGAACAGATAGAAAGAGGGGAGATGGATAGAGAGAAGAAGAGGAAAGGTGCACATAGAGAGAAAAGGGAAGATGGACTAATACTGGAATAACTGAGTACCCGGGTGATGCCCGGTTTTCAACTAGTAATATATAAAAATGTAGCATGCAGAAGTTGATGGAATGCACGCAGGGATGTAAGAGAATGTAGTTCACAAGCCAATATGGATGTGCTACATTTTCCTCGGATTCGCTTGTCTTAAAGTGGAATTGAGACATTTCTGAGAGACTGAATCGCTTCACTGTTCACATTCGGTTTTCTCAAACAACGCACGGAAATCCTTCATAGCAATGAGAATCCAGTGGCTGGTGCTTCCCTAGCGACGAGGCACAGTAAAAAGAGACGAGTTAATACCTGGGAACATCCTGGTAGTGACATCAGCGATGGAAATAAGGCACTCGAAGGAGGCAATAGCCGTTACAGCAAGCTTTGCCGGAAACTTACAGCACTGGCACTCGCAGTACCGGGCTAATTAATGTGAACAATGTACCTTTTATTATGTCAGTTAGAGAACACTTTTATGGCTAAACACTCTTGCTTTTCACCTAAAAGACTCCATTTGCACGATGTTGGACAAGATCATTACTGTCTCACCTTCTTTTTCACTTCTTCTAATATTTGTATTTTAATCTTTTTACTTCAACATTCTTCATGAATATTTGGTAGCGAGCTTCCTGTAGACTAAATTTTATGCATTTTTGTCATATAGTTCCGTAATTAAATGTTGGATTTATGCTCTGTTAGTACACTGCTTGTTCTGACATACATTTGCCGTTTGGCGAAGAAAGTTTTAACCAAAGTATTTTCATCACCATGTCAGTATCTTTATAAATCAAAATGAACAGCGTGAATTAGTTACGCTGAAACTCAGAAATGGCTTGGCCGATTTGAAGAAGTTTGTTTTTGTTTTGTTCGCTTTAATAGAATAGAAAAAAGGGAAGACCCATAGCAATAAATGTTCAAATGTTTGTTAAGCTTATGGGACTTAACTACGGGGTCATCAGTCCCTAAACTTACAAACTACTTATGAAATAGGACGGCACAAATATCCATGCCCGAGGGGGGATTCGAACCCCCGACCGTAGTGGCCGTGCAGACCGAGACTGGAACGCCTCAGTCCCCTTGGCCACCGCGGCCGGCCCGTAGCAGTAGTTCTCTTTCTTGAGCCATGTACCTGCACATGCAGTCTGCTTTGGTAATCGGATTTAAATTTACAGGGTGGGCGGATGCCATTCCTGTCGGCACCCCTGCCCTGTCTGTGTATAGTGTTATGTGTGAAAGTGTAAAGTGTTGCGAAATGTTTTCGAATCGTGCAACTAAGGACTTGGTGACCACCCCGGTATTCACGTAGGGGGATGTGGAAAACCGCCTAAAAACCACATCCAGACTGGCCGAAACTCCGTCCCTCCTCGTTAATCCGCCGGGCGGATTCGAACGAGGGCCGGTACGCCTCCCTATCTCGTAAAGTGGTGCGTTATACCACACGGCTAACCGAGCGAAGACCCATAGCAACAGTTAAATCTAAGAAAATCTAAAAATCCGACGCCTATTATCCCCTCGGAAAGCAACCTGCCGTACACTACTGTGTGGGGAGCTGAAGCAGAAGGAAGAAGCCCACACAACTACACCTTTGATACATCAAAATACGAAAGTCCGGGAACACTTTCAATTGTTTATTGCGCAAGAACCAAACATTGTGCAGATATCATACATATGTCATTTTTGAAAAGAAACCTTGAACTTTTCTTTCACGTATACCACCACAGAGTAGTTTGATAATTTGGCAATAGTCAAGGCTAGTCGCAAACACGGCGGGTTCAGATGCTACACCGGTCATGGAACGGCCCCTGTCAATAGGCAACACTCATGGCACAGTAGTGTACCGCGAAACACACTCAAGAAACTGCAACATGTCCAAGTATGAATAACCTTTGACGATGCTCTCGGCGAAGAAGAATTGCCCCTACAGTTTTCGACGATTTACCTTTGGGGAATCAGGCTCAAATTCAACGCATTTGTTCAAATGTCTGTAAATCTATCGGACGAAACTGCGTGGTCATCAGTCCGTAGCTTACAAACTACTTAAACCTATGTAAACTAACCTAAGGACAAAGACACACACCCATGCCCCAGGGACTCGAACCTCCACGGCGAGCAACCGCGCGCTCCGCAGCGAGACACTTTAGACCGCTCGGCTACGCCACCGCGGCGATGCATTTGCGTGGATGCTTTGTACCCCAGATTCGATAATTATGCCTGTTCACTTTCTCATTAGTGCTAAAGGTGGCTTTATCGCTAAAAATTAAGGGTCAACAATGCCATCCCCATCCTCATTCAATTGTTGCAACTGCCAACAAAACTCAAAACGCTTGTCTTTTTCGTCGTCATTGAGCTTCTACAATAGCTCCAACTTGAATGGTTTCAGACAGCTTCTGTCGCAGAAATTCCCACAGTCATTCAAGCCATTTCGAGTTCAAGGGACGCACGACGCACCAATTGCTTTGGACTCCTTATGAATGTCTCTCGTACGCACTCCACATCATGTACACTGAGACGTCTGCTTATCTTAGACGGGCACAAGCAACCCGTCGAAACGCATTTGTAGTGCTAGTGGTAAATGCCTTCCTTGTTGATGGCTTCTTACCGTACGTGGTTCTAAACATCTGTTGAACAGCTATAACACACTTGTTTTTGTCGAACTACGACACAGAGAAAGCTCGTTCAGCACCTGAACTCGCCATGTTTGCGATTAGCGCTGGCTATCGGCAAATTAACAAACTACGCTGTGGCGGTATACACAGGGTTTGTCTTCAAATGGCATATGTATGATATTGTACAATGTTTGGCTCTTGTGCAATAAATAATTGAAAGTATTCCCGAACTTCATGTAAACCCTGCGAACACAAAGATTTAAGTGCCGAGTTTTAAAATCTGCTGTTTTATTTCGATCGTCATGAAATTTTACACGCCGGCCGCGGTGGCCGAGGAGACTAAGGCACTCCAGTCACGGTCTTCACGGCCCCACGGTCGGGGGTTCGAATCCCCCCTCGGGCATGGATATTTGTGCCGTCCTAGTTTGTAAGTAGTTCATAAGTAGTTTGTAAGTTTAGGGACTGATGACCCCGTAGTTAAGTCCCATAGACTTTACAAACATTTGAACTTTTTTTTTTTTTTTTGAAATTTTACACACTTGACCTTCAAAACAAAAGGAAGGTCACTATCTACGTACAAATTCGTATGGTGGATCTAACGGTTTAAACAGGTTCTATGTCGTTTTCACCCAATAGTATTTAGGACTATACCTACATTATTTATATATCGGACACTATTGGATGAAAACGATATAGAACGTGTTTAATCTGTTAGAATGTTATGTTTTGGAGGTATTGTTTGTAATTTTAGTATAACAAAACAAAAAACTTGTGTAAAAATGAATAGATGGGTACTGTCTATTAGAAGCATGTATACTTTTTGAAATATATTGTATACACCTGGGTCGATGTTTTACAACTTCGCATGTCTGTGTACATTTGTTTTGATCGTAATGATACACGTCATTCATGACGTGAACAACATGAAAAATTGATTGAATACATTGCTTATGTTTTTTAGATTAAATATTATGATTTAAAAAAAGGGTTTATCGTTTTGACATTACAATTTTGTATGAAGTTTGTAAATCATGAAATGCTGCTGAGGAAATTTAGAGGGCCGGAATTTGAAGCTGTGTGTTACACGATCTTGCTGCCGCCTACTTACATTTCGCGTAGTGATCACAATTCAAAATAAGAGAAATTAGGGCTCGCACGGAGGCATATAGGCATTCTTTTTTTCCTCGTTCTATTTGGGAGTGGAATAGGAAAGGAAATGCCTAGTAGTGGTACAGTGTACCCTCCGCCACGCACCTTACGGTGGATTGCGGAGTATGTATGTAGATGTAGAAGTATTCTGATACAACTTGCCACCCCCTATTGCACTTTCATGACAGAATTCAAAACATCCCGAAACACATTTTTTTAAAAATTCTAACCATGGTTCCAAATCCAAATTTCCAAATTGTTTGCATTAAAATATTCTTAGTAGCCCCTTTAAATCATTTTCCCTTATTTCAAACGCTTGATGGTTGAATTTCCAAAAATATTGAAACACGTGTTTCAAAAATTACAATAAAAAATCTAAATGCGAAGTTTTGTATTTTTTGCTTCAAAAAAACGTTCATCCCGTATTTCACCCCCTTAGGGATGGGAATATCGAAAAATCGCTGATACCTACAGTGCAAGATAAAAAAAGTCTACAAATTTCAAGTTTCTACCGTCTGTAGATTCACTTTTTAGCGCCGTTTTCTGTCTTTTTAGAAACGGATCGAGAACGCGAAATTTATTTTTTACGCTTTGCATCTTTCTTGGTAGTTTTACTTTTCAAACTGCAAAAGTTATTGCTGGTCTTCAGTCCGAATATTATATAAGCTGACAACGTTGAACCACTATATCTTCCACCCTGTTATAATTAACCACACGGAAATGCTATGGTGTACAACGGGAGACTTTGTATTACAGCAACACAGAGAGATAGTTCGTCTCCATTGTGTAGTTTTTGCTGAAGAGCAAAATATTGAATTTTATATAAGTCTGTAACTTTTAACTCCCATATCTTCCAACCCCGTATTGTTATCAACCCTCTACCACCATAGTGCAGAATGGGTCACTAATACCTTCTACCACATGCAAACACTATTCTTTTGCAATGTGTAGTTTTGGCTGCAGAGTTAAATATAGGCACAAACACCTCAATTTTCATATGTATTAAGATGAAAGATAGACGCGTTAGATGGCGGTCTTCGCGAAAAGCTTGAGACTGTCGCACAGGATACATACGAGTAAATATTCCAGATCCGAATCCCACAAAGGAAGTGCATTTACTCATTATATTACTGGCTATTGTTGTCTAATACAACACTATTTGAAATTGATTTGATAACAACTTACGGATGAGAAGTTATCGTCGATGTTGTACATAAAAATAAATTGAGTAGCTTACCTTTTCCCGATTCTGTTAAACCCAAGTAACATGTGAAGTGTCCAGGTGCTGGCTACAATGCAGACCTAATTAAGGATACCATTATACCAAAATAACCACTCGAAGAAATAAGTTCAACAATATCTTCCATAATTTATCATTCATTGTTCTTATTCTAGTTGTGGACGAAGATGGAGTAGACGCGATATTGTAATTCTTAGGATACTGGACTCGTGTTCTGTACTAACGGCTTTTAAATCTTCATCCATAAATACCAATATAAGCTTTCCCCTCGACTGCAATGATGACAGAATAAACACTGCAATATATTTTTTAAGCTAAACACCGAAGAATTTAAAGTTTTTTCTTTACGAAGTACGGGCATTACTCTGAAACATAAGCAGTGTATGGCCATGACTCCGGAACCTAAAGCAGATTACAGAACAGGGATAGCGGTGTCTGATGAACACCGTTTCCCACACCCAACATGTTTTCATTATTCAGAACTGTCCGATATGCGAGACTGTTACAGTTAGTTGCTCCTGAGAAAATAACTGAAGCCAGAGCAAAGACAATTTATACCTGTCGAAGAGGCCTTTACTTCCGAAAGTCTTATTTTAACCGCAGGTTCATCAGGATTTCAAGAAGGATTACGTATTACGACACTTCCAATTAAGTCTTTTATTCAGTGGTCTCCCTCCGTAAGAAACTTTTTTTACGCCTACTGAATGGTTTTGATTCCGTTCTATTGTTTTCTCCTGTGACATCGGATTGATCAGCGACAGGTTGGATGGAATGTACCACAAATGATAAATAACAAAGAAAGATGTACAGTATCTGACACTGGTTGCAGTAGGGGTGAGGTTCAAATGCTAATCATTATGCGTTTTAAGGAGTCTAAATACTTGTTAAGTTCATTATTCAACCTTCACGACAGTACCTGTATACTCTGTCAGCGTTAAAGTTCAGGTGCAGGTTTGAGAACGTTTAATAAATGTTTGCATAGCGTGAATCTGAAAAAGAACGTAGGTGTAAGACCGCCTTAAGTCACGTGCACACCAACCCTCGACGTTTACCCGCCTCGTCGGCAGGCTTTCGAGGTGTTATTTTTCCTTGGTTTCCACGTATTGATGCCGTCAAATGGTTCCTCTTATACGGCTGTGTCCCACTGAAGTCAATTCTTGCTTGTTAGGTCGGCCCTATTGACTTCGTCTACGGAATTTACGCTTCAAGGTCAATGCCTTCTTACTGGAAAATGATACTGATACCAGCAGCGCACATTGTGGCAAGGCACACACCCACAGCACTAATGTCTGTTAAACATGAAAACTACATAAGACAGTTCCCGAAATTAATAGCAGCAACCGAAGAAACATCAAGTTATAGAGAGTTTCGTATATGTTGAAATACTTCTGTTATAAAGATTAAGATGTTTTCCTGAATAATTTCAAAAAACAGCCGAAGTTGCACACAGCTGGTTTTTTTATTGACGATTAGTTTCTGGCGTACCTGAAACGTTTCGTCATCCACGGCTAAAACAACTTCGGACACACACGCTGGTTCACACCGAAGTCAACTCGGCGAGCCGTACTGTCTTTACTGACGCTCTTTGTCTAGGTTTCCGTACGTACTACCTCTAATGCAATACGCTGATGATCACTATCACTTGGGGCATTAGCACTCTTCTTCCTAGATATAAACGTGTCCATTTTAAACTGCGTAATAAGGTACGAAAGACTCATTATTAATTCGACCGAGTCACAGTAAGACGTAGTGACGACACTGTCTGCTGTATGGCTTGTAAATTATTAAGAATTGTGGAGATTTAAGGGGGAAGTACGTTCGGACACGTCACGTGCAGAGTTTATAACACTAACAATGGTTAACACGCAATGGCTCATTACAAACTCTTATACAACAAAGTACATAAAGTTTAATAGATTGTCCGGCGGAGGGCGAGAATGACAGTGAGAAATACGTGTTTGAACCAGGGTTGCCAACGAGGTCATGATAAAAACCACCGAAGTGACCATAAAATCCCACCAAAAACCACCGAACTTTCCGAAGTTCCCATGCAAAAAAACCACTGTCTATTCGTTTGTTCTTCACCGATTGATTTGAAATTTGGATGCAAGTATGCATTTTAAAGGAAGAGTTTTAAGTACCTGACTTAATACACTGACTGTATACACACTAGACGGAAATACAAAAACATATAGTTTATTCAAAAGCACTTCAGTAAACATGTTATATATAAAAACAAACAATAATTATTTTGAGCCATTGCAATGTTTGTCGGGTAGAGACAGCAAATTTTGAAATATTTGAACTTGTAAACAGAAAGTAATCCAGTCTGGAAAGAAGGTCAGCGTCAGTCATTCTACTGTCTTTATTTTTTGTCAGAAGATCTAGATTTCAGCTATATTCCAATGTAATCACATCTGAGAAAAAAGTAAGTTAACAATGAAAGTACAGACACATTAAGTGTCTGCAATGTTCAGTCATTTTCACAAGTAAAATCTGATAAAGTGCTGTAGCAACAAATATATACCATTAACACAATGTCAGTGTGTGATGCAAGTACAACACTTCCTCTCCATGGAGATTGGAGAAGTCAACACAGAACTAACAGCCTACAACAATGAGCAATGAGTCATACCATTGTTAATATCTTTGAACTCTTAAGAACTTTACATTTTATCCAATAATCTGATACATTTCCTTGTCATTTATTTGTCCATATTCGTTAATAGTTTCATATTAGGATTATATTACTTCTGCAAACATTCTTTTTAATCCACCATCTTTCCCACCTGACTCAGGTTGTTTCCCACCGTCGGCTTTAAAAAACCACCAGATTCGGTGGGAAACCACGGACGTTGGCAACCCTGGTTTGAACATACGGGACGATGGGGGGGGGGGGTTGGTATCAGAGCACCTTTCTCCCCCTCTCCCTCTGTTAGCCGACGCCTCGGGCTGGGAGTTCGCCCGCCGAGCGTACCTTCCTTAAGCGGCACTGACCTCTCTCTCTCTCTCTCTCAGCAGACGTGACGCGCGGGCGTGTTGGCGGCAGACTCTTCCTGGAATACGTGCCAACTCCACGCCCCCACCCATAGGCTCGTCACACACGTCCTCGACGTGAGACAACGTCTCGCTAATCCGGCGGACATGCGACGATACTCAGTCCTCTTACATGAGACGTCAACTTCCACAAAAATGTCCAGTTGTTTGTAAACTTGTTGGACCAAACTGCTATAGTGATCAGATACATACTTAAACTAACTTATACTAAGGACAACACACACATCCATGCCCGAGGGAGGACTCGAAACTCCGATGAGAACGTTCGCATAGTCCGTAGCATGATGCCTTAGACCATGCTGCCATTCCGTTTTTTAGAGTGGAGCCCCTCCACACTCGCACTAGCATGGTGACCAACTCAATAGTTCTACTGTCACATCTGTATGTGTTAGTATTTCTAATGTAGGAGTCACAGGAGCGGGTACTGTGATGTGTGCCGCACGTTTGGGTAAGATTACCAATTAATACGGCCCATCAGGATGATAGAAGTGGTCGAAAGCTTTTGAAACGAGTGGTTTAAAGGCAGAGGGAAAAAAGTGCCAAGGCAAGTGCCAAGGGGAAAAAAAACCTCTGCGACAGTCTGGAGCGGGTAGTAAGAGCAGTAGCGGATTATTGCTATCTGCGACAGATCATGCAAGGGTTTGGTTATGATAGTTATTGGGTATCGTGCAATCTCGGTACCATTTTCATTGCCTGTTTGTCATGAGTTTGTCAATCCGGTTTGATGAGTCGCCCCTCTGCAGCTGGCACTGGGGGTGTCTCCTGGTCCATCATCAGCGGCGGCTGGCTGCAACAATCAAGATTGACAGGCAAGTGGTCGATTTTGAGATCGGCCTCTAAGTGTACAGATTTAGTGTGGGATTTGTTTGTGTTTTGTGCTTGGTCATGTTCCTTGCGACTGCCGGTTTGTCGGCGGTGAAAGCTCATCTGGCGTTGCCAGTCAGTTGTGCTGTGATGCAGGGGTTCGATGAACAATTTTTTTGTTTGCGTCTATAAGGCTTACCATAGGTATTTATCTATTCCTGAGAAAGAGTATTTTCGGTCGGTTGTGCTTCCACCTATGGTTGTGGTCGTAGTTACCCAGATTAAGGATGAAGGGGTTGTTCGAGTGACTAGCATTTTTGTGCGGTCGTGCGGCGTGTTTTTTTAATACCTTCGTGAGAGTGTCAAGGCGGTATCAACTTTCAGTTGCGATTACAGTTGCACAAGAAAATAATAATTTGTCAGTGATAAGTGTGTTCTTATTTCAAACAATTCTAAGAGAGAGGTTTAGATTACTCGAAGAAAAATGACGGAAACCTGTAAGACTTTCGAAATCTAGCATATGCAGTTCGCTTTCATCATGGCCGTAGAAAATTATATTTATCTGATCCTAAAGTCACTTATCTGTCTCTATAAAATCAATGTGTGTATGTGTGTGTGTGTGTGTGTGTGTGTGTGTGTGTGTGTGTACGTATTGGACTCCAAGACGTCAGGAGCAATTTTGATAAAAATCTTCAGGAATTCTTCACATTAGCTCAGCCGGTGATCCTTTGGAGTTTAGTATCGATCGGATCTAGATATTTATTGATTTTAAGAATATAACGCGCAGTATGAAACACCAATTACTCTTTCGAAAAGGTATTTACTGTTTGACTTTCCAACTTCCCATTTTTTAGAAAACGCTTTTATTGGTTATTTCGTCGCACGTAATTTCGTTCAACACAATGAATACCATGTTTATACAATCCTCAGCATGTTAAATCCTTATTTACATACTAATACCACAGTCTACCGTGTACATAAACGTTAACGACAGTAGCGATCCTAGTGGACTAAGTGCCAACCGCCGGCCGCAGTGGCAGTGCGGTCTGCGGCGTGCCAGTCATGGTCTGCATGGCCGCTGCGGTCGGGGGTTCGAATCCTCCCTCGGGCATGGATGTTTGTGTCGTCTTTAGTATAAGCTGTTCATAAGTAGTTTAAGTTTAGGGACTGATGACCTCGTAGTTGAGTCCCTTAAGCTCTACAAACATTTCGATTTTAAGAACTTTCTTTGGTCTATGAGAGGCACAGTATAATACGAACAGTCACGGAAGCGACGTTAGCGCTCCAAGCGGCAGCATTGTCGTAACAGAAGAATGGCGTGATGGAAATAAAGACCTTGCTATGTTTAATTCAGTAATTTCCATATTTCAAAAATGTTCAAATGTTTGTAGAGCTTATGGGACTTAACTACGGGGTCGTCAGTCCCTAAACTACTTATGAACTAGGTAATACTAAGGACGTCACAAATATCCATGCCCAAGGGGGGATTCGAACCCCCGACTGTAGTGGTCGTGCAGAACGTGACTAGCCCGCCGCACACCGCTCGGCCACTGCGGCCATATTTCCCAATCACTAAATGTAGTGGTGAATTTTCCAGTACGAATAGGAAAAATTAATAAAAATAGTAGTAAATTTCTTTTTATTATCGGGCTACAGTGATAAAATGTAATTTGTAGTTGAAAACATACGGTTCTCAATCATTGGTTCACAGTAGCCAGAGCGGGTCGTAATAAAAGTATGTATGTAATATCATTGGAACTGGTATTTACTACAAAACGTAGACGTTTACCTTGGTCGTTGTAAAGCAATATTCTTCCCTTAGAGCAGAAAGATGTGCCACAAAACATTTTAACCACAAGAACAGCAAAAATGTAAAGAGCGATAAACAAGTTATTTTCATCATTTTGTCTGGCGTGCCAGCCTGGAAAAGTTTCATAAGGGTTCAAAATGATATGTGAAGTTTGTTGGAAGTAGTTAAGCGTTTATATTAAAGTTGTAGATGAACATAGTTGATGTCTTTGATCGTCGTCATCTTCAAGACAAGCACGCAGTTTCTATTTGAAACATTTTCTTATTATGTTACACTCAACGTTAGATTAGGCTTGTTAACGACTATGATATAGTTCAGATATCACCCGAATTATGATAATGAAATTTTTCAGTTCAAATGTTGAAATGTTTGTAAATCTATGGGACTTAACTGTTATTGTTATCGGTCCTTAGCCTTACAAACTACTTAAACTGGCCTACGGAGAACATACACACCCGTGGCCGAGGGAGGACTCGAACCTCCGAAGAGGAGAATGAAATATTTCTTCGTCGTGGAAAGTGCTATGTAGGTGGCAGCGGAAACCGTGTTCTGGGATAGCTTTTTAGTAATATAGATGATACAGCCTCAAAAGTTAGGATTAACGACGCGAGAAATTAAGAAACTACAGGGATGCAGAATGTGGAGAAGATAATTTTACAGTGATAGTAAAAGTTCTTGCAAACTTTCGAAGATGAAGTTCGGCCCAAACTAAATTGAAAAGAAAAAAAAAAATGGAAAAACCAAATTATTTTCGAATAACTATGTCTACAGAAAATCCACTAACACTGCTCATTCTCACTCATAGCAAGAAAAAAAATTAAAAATTAAAAATGCAATACTGTTTAGAAAATTATCGCAATGGCGACCAAATGTAGCCTTATCGCTGCAATATCCGGCATAGCACTAAACTGCTTAAAATGGAAGCATAATCACACAAATAATTCAACACTCTATTTTGAATAATTTAATACAAAACGTTTTCAAACAGAGGTTGCCATCGATAGTGCTACACATACATCGATGGTTCACAGGCTACCACAGAAGCTAGTCAATCAACGAGTCCGAGTGCGAGTGTTTCTTAGTCTTCTCTGACATGTGCGAAAATGCAGTGATCTCTATAAAAACTGGATGTATAACTCTGTGTCTGACCATAGAACTGTAGCATGGCTACACATTAAAATGTTTTCCACACGAATTCGCATTCTCTATCATGTTTTAATTTCTCAAACGATTTTCCATCAATTATTACGTGACAAAGAATTGCTTGCTTATCTCTTGATTTGAAATTTATCTCAATATGTAGTAGGCTAATGTGTGAGCAGTATTTTCTCTTAATTTCTTGTAATACTTCAGAGCAAGCATTTGCAAGAAACGAAATATGAGTAGCTGGCACGCTCAAACAGCTGGCTGTCTCTGAACACAGAACTGCATCATTCGTATGTGTTGCACATGATTCTGCACTGTCCGCCATGTTTTAATTTCGCAAACCAATTTCCAATCTTTGTACGTTACTGAGAATTACTTGTTTTCTTCTTCTTTCAATCTTCGTGTCAATATGCGATGTAACAGACTCTTACGGAAACGGAATGGAAACGTATTTCCTTTTCGTGTTCTAATATCATTTAGGAACCGTGTTATAGCTATGCAAGAAACGGAATACGAACATCTACGACTGGTACGCTCAAAAATCTGAAGTTTATCACCTATGTTGTAGAGAGATGGTTGCTTAAAAATGACAGATTACTTTCTTTATAGAATCTCCAAGAATAAAGTTCGGTGAATAGTCGTGTAACATTAACGTAGATGAACTATGAATTACAGTTACTTCACTGTCCTTCGAAACAGTATCCTCCCAAAACTATGCACCACTGAGCACCGCGATACATGTCTTAGAAGCTTTGCACAAAGTCTTCCTTTTGGATGGTGATTTCGTCTCGTTTCGTTGGATGTTAGGAATATCGTCAAATTTCTTTCCTTTCAAAGCGAGTTTAAGGAGTAGGAATAAATCTGGAGGATTAAGATACGGCGAGTACGATGGATGTCCAAGTTGCACCACAAACTTTTTTTTTTTGCCAGGAACTGTTTGACGATATAGGCTGTGTGTGGGTAAGCGTTGTCTTTCACCATTCACGCCGAATCTCAATCCTCCAGATTTCTTCCCATTCCATAGACTCAAACTCTGTTTTAAAGGAAAGAGATTTGGCGATAATCCTGGATGCACCGAAACGCGATGAGGCTTTTGAACAGCATCCCAAAATGTTTAAATGTTTGTAAAGTTATGAGACCTAACTGCAATGGTAATCGGTCCCTAAACTTACAAACTTGTTAAACCAACGTATCCTAAGAACAACACAAACATCAATGCCCGAAGGAGGACTCGAACCCCCGACGTGGAACAACCGCGCGCAACGTAGCAGGGCGCCTCAGCGCGCACGGCTATTTCACCGCGGCACCATCCCAAAGGAAGACTTTGTGCAAAGTTTCCAGGACTTGCTTCGCAGAGCTCAGCGGTGCATAGTTATAGCAGGTGGCTAAGGACAGTAAAGTAGCAGTAGTTCGTAGTTCATCTATGTTAATGTTACTGGTCTATTCACCGAAATGTATTGTCAATGGTTGTACAACAGAAAACAAAGAAGGCAAAAATACTACATATGGTAAATTTAATCCATTTCACTTTTCTTTGCCGGCCGCGGTGGCCCAGGTGACTGAGGCACTACAGTCACGGTCAGCACGGCCACTACGGTCGGGGGTTCGAATCCCCCCTCGGGCATGGATATTTGTGCCGTCCTAGTTCGTAAGTAGTTCATAAGTAGTTTGTAAGTTTAGGGACTGATGACCCCGTAGTTAAGTCCCATAATCTTGACAAACACTCTGACTCTTTCACTTTTCTTTTTTACATTTCTCACAAAACTGTCACTTGTACGATGTAAAACTTTGTCCTTTTATTCGGTTTTGTTATTTTAAACATCGATTTTCCTTACAGTCACGCGGGGATGGCCGTGAGGTCTGAGGCGCCATGTCAGGAATTACGTGCCCACTTCCGCCGGGGATAGTCCTCCCTCTGGCGTGTGTTTGTGTGCGTGTGTGTGCTGTTCTTGGTTTAAGTAGTCTACAAGTTTAGGGACCGGTGATCTTAGCAGTTTGGTTACTTAGTTACAAAAAACCTTAGAACCTTTTTTATTTACGTCCCTTTTTAGAAGTGATGCTCTAAGGGTCTACTTCTTGGTAACTTTGGTAACTATGTTACCTTTTGGCCCACTTTAGGTTACGGTAGCAACACTAAAAGTGGGCCTTTGCGATCGTCTTTTGATAGCTCGAAATTTAAATGAAAATAACGGCTTAACTATTCATCTGACACGAAAATTGAATAACCGAATTTGTAGAAGACAAAATTCTCTACAACTTTGCTGTCTTATGTTTTTTCCATATCTCGTATCGTTTCAGAGATATTTGCAAAAATAACGGCGATTTTTGGATGTATGTATGTCTGTCTGTCCGTAACGTGTTCCCTGTCTTTAAGACGAACCATTCAACCGATCAGCACCAAATTTTACAGGCATAATTGTAGGCCATCAGAAACTAGAACCTCCCTTTTTCAAATTTTTCTGACAAAAAATACGGCAGTAATACAAAAAAAAGCAGTTTGTAATATAATTGTAATTGCAAACGAACCGTTCATCTGACACGAAAATTGAATAACGTAATTGGTAGAGGGGAACATTCTCTACAACTACGCTCCCTAATGTTTTTTTTCATATCTCGTATCGTTTGAGAGATATTTGCAAAAATAACGGAGTTTTGACACCCTCCATTGAATTAACGAAAACCAGCCGTTCGCGGATGTCACGTGACTTTCCTCGCCCAGTACTCTCTTTGGCATACGCCATCTTACACGTTGTGATTTCAAAGCAATGACGCACTGCAGAATTAACAAAAACACGTCGATCTGCGTACGATAAATGATAATCTAGTGGCTACAAATGCCATATTAGCATCAGTTAACAACGGCCATCAATAGTATGAAATTAAAGAACGCAACTTCTAGCGTAGTAGGCAATGCGTTGGACTGTGACGTTGAAGGTCAGCGTTTCGAGACCGACTACTACCTAATTTCCCCCCCTCCCCCCTAAAAGGCTTCAAAAAATGTTCAAATGTTTGTAGAACGTATGGGACTTTACTACGTGGTCATCAGTCCCTAAGCGTACAAACTACTCATCAACTAGCTAACACTAAGGACGGCACAAATATCCATGTCCGCGGGGGGATTCGAATCCCGACCGTAGTGGCCGTGCGGACCGTGACTGGAGCGCCTCAGTCCCCTCGGCCACCGCGGCCGGCCCTAAAGGGCTTTCAGGCACTCTTATTAATTAATTTTTTATTATTTAGACTATTATTTTTGTCCAAAATGTTTGTAAAAACTTATAAAACTACAAATCTAAAGTGGGCCGTAAAACATGTCATTGCGATTATTTTTTTATTTATTTTTTATTTTTTTCCTCGTAATCTAGGGAAACTTCTTGATGCGTCTGTTACATGGTAATTTGAGTCTTCGTGTAGGTGTGGGATTTAACCTACTAGATGTTAAGAATTAACGGCCTCGGCAGTGGCAAAGTGCCGGAAAGAGGCGTCAGCTGGCGACCCCGTTAAGTTAACTTGCAAGTGGAAAAACAGTAAGAATTTTCATAAAGTTTGTAAGGCTCTAGCTACATAATGTGAACTCCAATTACAAAGAAATTGTAGGATAATGAACGTCCTTTAAGGCTGATGATTTTGGTATAAGACTAATAAGAATAGCTTTGATATACACCTCATTTTATAAACATTTATATCGGTCAGTAATTAAAATTTTTTTCTGCGGGTCTATGTTTGAAGTCTATAGACTTATTAACTACTTTTCTTAGATGCTTGAAACTTTGTGCACACACTGATGACCTTACTATCTAAAAAGTAGACTACAATCAGATGATTTCAATCAATAGTTTTTATTCTAGAAATACATATATTAAACAGTCAAAATTAAGGTATTTTTTTAATTAATAAGGCTGTATTATTCCTCCTGGTGATAGTATGCTGCTGTCTGTAGTTTACATTTCTCCAAATGGGAGCCTGAAACATCACAAAAAATTTCAGACCTGTAACTCAAATAGTTATTTTTTGCATAAAATTAACATGTCAGAAAATGTGATTCTCGGGAAATTCAATTTAAAGTTACATTTCAACTGTTACACACCTCTGTTGTTCTTAGAACCCTCCAGCTGCATAATATTCTTGATTTGTGTGTTCTTCATCTTCTCTCTTCCTTTTCTTGCTCCTCTTTGCTATTCTGGCCTCTTTAGTTGCCTGAAGAACCCATCGTTAAAGCAAATAACAGCATCTAATACACCTAATCTCATAGTTTTGAAACCAACAAACACAGTTTTAGGCAACCGTTCCCATATCACATAGTTGAAACATTCATTAACATTTTGTGTCTTTCCATGTAAGCACCGTGACAATAGTTTATTGTCACTTAGGTCCCTGTATATTGGTTTAATTGCTTCCAGTACATCAAATGGCAGGGAGTGATGGTGTGTGTAAATCTCACCATTTTCAATAGCTTTTTTGTATCCGCACCATGTGTCTACACCACTGTTGCAGAGAGCATGCTGTGGATGGTCATCAGTAGAAGCTTTATGGAAGAAGGTAGCCCATACCGCTTTCTTCATGGCCTCAAGGTCACCTTGATTCCTTCTTATGGCTAAACCATAATAAAGCTGCAGTTTGTCCACCTCTTCCTTAGTAAGTCGACCCCGACCACCAATTGGTTTGCCATCACTAAGCTTTTTCCCCTTCATGTCTTTTATTAGCTTACGTAAACGTGTGCCCATCCTCTTTTGGACATGACCAACACACTCTAACTTTTCAATTTTCACAGTTCTTCCATAAGGCATATTTTCCAACACATTTCCAAATCCTTTGGAGTCTCCATCTCCAAGGTACTTCACATACCGTACACCATAATTCTCTTCCGACCTTTGAAAGATTCTGAGAACACCCTCTGATTCCATTCCACCACTGTACCCAGAAAAATTCTGAACACATACATGATCCTGTTTATTTACCTTGCAACCATGGCAGTACTTTGTCATACATTCTATATCTATCACCTTTCCATTTTCAAGGGATGTTGCGGTGACAACACCATTCAGTGATAGGTGACCACGCTTCTGCCATGTCCCATCAAAGGCTGCAGCTATATCAGTGTCACCTTCATTGTATAACACAGTTTCTTCTACTGCTTTCTTCATAGACACAGCACTCACTTGACCAAGACTTTCAAGAAGTAACTGTGTGTACTTCTCAAATCTTGTAGGTGAGGGCAAATTCATAATAGCACAAAATGTTTGAGCTGCCTTTCTACCCTTCCCAATACACCTCATTCCATATGCAAGTCTGATATTTGTGTTATAAGCCCTTCCTTTGCACAATCCAGAAGAATAACCGGTTTTAGTTACCCCACAGAAATCACAAACCACTTGTAACTTACTTGCGACACCTCTCCTGCCTTCAAAATCTTCTTCAATTTTAATACCACCTTTTCCACAAAGCGCACACACAACAGCATTCTTTAGAAGTGAACATAAAGCACTCAATTCAGCAATAATGGAAACACAATCCGTTAAAGTATTTTGATCGTCGTTTGTAGAAACGTCACTCAAATATTTGAGCTTCTGTCTTGAGGCACTTGGCGGAGTCGACATAACATCCTGTTGGTTTGTGGATGTAATTACACAGTCTCTACTTCCTAACGAAGTAAACCGATTACCATAAAACTTACGTTTTCCCCTTCCAAAACACTTTTTTGGAGGCATAACTTTTACCGAGAATGACACAACAACAACAACTAAACCACATACACACGTTTGAATGCAAATAACTCTCGAAAACCAAAGATATACAAAGGGAAACAAAGGAGCATCGGAATGTGTGTGTTAACAGGGTTGCCAACTCAGAAAACGATCACGCAGTGTATCTTTTCTAATTGGTAGATAATGACACCATTTGACAGCCGAGAGCAGCGGAAACAGTCGTTGCCGCATACCGACATATTTAAATATGTTTTTAAACATGTTTCCGATGTCCGAATCGATTCATTTAACTACCATTTTGTTCACAAAACTCTAAATATTGATTTGAGATTTAAAAAAAAAAAATTCGAATTTTTGAAGCTTGTCACTGGCAAGTGACCTTAAGGAGAGGAGTGTGTCGCAGTGCGCCAGCGGCGAGGTGTGGGCGCGACCGCCACCGCGACCCCTGACCTCGCCTGCCTGCGACGTGACCGGACTCCGCGCCTACACACACTGACGCCCGGCCGGTATTCCTCAACTTCTGCATGAATTTACATCACACCAGACTGGTAGGTTCGATCAATACGCGTTTGTTACTCAACTGCTTCGGGCATTTAAATGGGAGTCGCTCGAGGGAACGCGACATTTTTTTTTCGAGAAACACTGTTGAAGAAATTTATAGCAGCGTAATTTGAGGCGGACGGCAAAACGATTCTACTAATAATAATATTGAGGCAGCCCTCCGCCTCAAATTTCGCCCCTCTAAATTTCTTCAACAGTGTTTCTCGGAAAAAAAGTCGAACACATACATTCCGCACAAAACCACAAAGATAAGATCAGTGATTAGGACTCGTATAAATGGATAAGAAAATGTTCAGAAGTACTCTGGTTATCAGCCTCTAGACTTACAAAGTACTTACACTAAATTAAACCAACCTAAGGAGAAACACACACACACACACACACACACACACACACACACAAAACCATGCGCGATGGAGGACTCGAACCTCCGACGGCGAACAACCGCGCGCTCCTCACCGAGGCGCCTTAGAACGCTCGGCCATTCCACGGCGGCATAAATAGATACAAACATTCGTTTTTCTATATGGGAGTGGAACAGGAAAGCAATTAACTAGTATGGTACCAAGTACCCTCCGCCACGGACGTTCGGGTGGATTGCGAAATACTTATGTAGGTGTAGAAATCAGTACGCCACTCTCTGCCTGTTATTTCTTAGTGTCGACGAAATCTGTTCAGTCAAAATGTTCAAATGTTTGTATAGCTTATCGGACTTAACTACGGGGTCATCAGTCCCTAAACTTACAAACTACTTATGAACTAGCTAATCCTAAGGACGGCACAAATATCCATGAACGAGGGGGGATTCGAACCCCCGACCTTAGCGGCCGTGCAGACCGTGACTGGAGCGCCTCAGTCCCCTCGGCCACCGCGGCCGGCTCTGTTCAGTGGTTTCGGTGATGTAGTGTGATCTTCAGGCTGGGTTTCGAGCCTATCGCTGCCTACCCTCAGTGCAAGACATCCATGGGAGTTTGAGTAAGGAGGCGAGAAAGAGAGGACACTTGTCTCATTCTACAACGCTGGAAATAAAAACTAGTACATTCTTTTAAAGTTTTTTTAATTCACTCAATATTTCTTGTTGACACGGTGCATATGGAGCACATGAAATGATTAAATTTACATAATGAATATCTTAAATGGTACTGACAAGGGAATATCATCAACTCGACCTCATATTTTCTTGAGAAAAAACTAGATGAGCTAGATATCAACCCCAGAAACCAATATTACGTGAAAATTTGGGCCATATCCTTTCTTCCAAGAGTGCAAGGTTTGCAGAAGAACTTCTGTGAAGTTTGGAAAATAGGAGGCGCGGTACTGGCAGACTTGAAGTTGTGAGGACTGATCGTGAGTCGTGTCGGGAAAACTCAGTGGTAGAGGCCTTGTCCGCGAAAGGCAAAGGTCCCAGGTTCGAGACCCGGTTCCGGCACACAATTTTAATCTGCCAGGAAGTTTCATATCAGCGCCCACTCCGCCGCAGAGTGAAAGTTTCCATCTGGAAAGTGTGATAACATTACTCAATATCAATTTATCGCTTACGTCGGTGTCCACTAGATTCACTTACGATAGAGGACATAAACCGACTATTTCTCTCGCATATATATGGACAGCTGCTAACAGTGAATCGAGGTTGCATGAGAGACGTGCCAAACTATGTTGCACCTGGATTTCGTTGTAAATTGCAATATGTGTGATACGGTAGCAATATGTGGTCATAATGTCAGGATTTAATTTGGGTAAACGTCGTCAATGACGAAAACATCCGATTACTAATTGAATATGATCAGAATATCTCAATTTCGATCAAAATTTGCAGGAGGCCTCTCTCGGCTGTAAGCTACACATCAAAAATGGCCAACATATTCCAGTTACCGCCGCGGTGGAGTAGCCGAGCGGTCTAAAGCGTCTCGCTGCGGAGCGCGCGGTTGCTCGCCGTGGAGGTTCGAGTCCTCCCTAGGGCATGGGTGTGTGTGCTGTCAAAATGTTTCAAATGTTTGTATAGCTTATGGGACTTAACTACGTAGTCATCGGTCCCTAAACTTACAAAGTACTTATGAACTAGCTAATCCTAAGTACGGCACAAATATCCATGCCCGAGGGGGATTCGAACCGCCGACCGCAGTGGCCGTGCAGACCGTGACTGGAGCGCCTCAGTCCCCTCGGCCACCGCGGCCGGCTGTGTGTTGTCCTTAGATTAGTTTACCTTCGTTTAAGTAGTTTGTAAGTAACGAACTGATGGCCACGCAGTTTGGTCCGATAGAATTACAAACATTTGAACAATTTGTTAATAGTACCGCCGCGACTCTTAATGTACCGAATGTCAAACAGCCCGCTCCATTCCTCGGAGTGGAGAATGAGAAAGATAATGATGAAGATGGTATGGAATATTTTCTCCGGGAAATCCATAACTGGGGCTCATCCATCATGTTGCGAGCCTATTAGCAGACGCGACTTCGGCGACTTGCATGTCGATGATGATAAATGATGACGATAATAATGACCGAGCGAGGTGGCGTAGTGGTAACACACTGGACTCCCATTCGGAAGGATGGTGGTTCAAATCCACCTCCGACCATCCTGATTTAGGTTTTCCGTGATTTCCCTAAATCACTCCAGGCAAATGCCGGGATGGTTCCTTTCAAAGGGCACGGCCGAATTCCTTCCATATCCTTACCCAAACATTCCGAGCGTAAGCTCCGTCTCTAATGACCACGCTGTCGACGGAACGTTAAACTCCAAGCTTCCTTGTTTGTATGTTTGTATAGCTTATGGGACTCGACTACGGGGCCATCAGTCCCTAAACTTACAAACTACCTATGAACTACTTAATACTAAGGACGTCACAAATATCCATGCCCGAGGGGGGATTCGAACCCCCGACCGTAATGGCCCTGCAGACCGTGACTGGAGCGCCTCAGTCCCCTCGGCCACCGAGGCCGGCAAGCTTCCTTCCTTACGATAATCATATTAAATAAAAAACCCGGTGGGCAAGGTTATTTGATCACTTCAGTTCCTATAATTTGCTTTCAAATGTACTGTTGGGTTTCAGAAATCGTTTTAACTACCGAAAAGGCTGTATTGTCTTTTCTATCTGAGGCTATGGATGGATTAAATAAAGGACTGGGAACCATGTGTGTATTGTTTAACAAGGTGTTTGTGTCGATAACACAATATTGTTGCAGAATTTGCAAAATATGGACCCAGCTGAAAAGTCGAAGCACAAAAAGGCTCATATGTTCCTGTTTATACAACACTGACACAACAGTGGGGCCGCGCGAGATTAGGCGAGCGGTCTGGAGCACCACGTTACGGATCGCGCCGCGGTTGGTTTAAGTAGTTTGTAAATTATTTTTTGTATAAAATGAACATTAACAAGAGCAAAACAAAAATAATGGAATGCGGTCTTAGAAAATCAGGCGATGCTGATGGCATTAGATTAGGTAACGAAACAGTGAAGGTGATAGATGAGTTTTGTCACTTGGGTAGTAAAATAACATGCGATAGTCGCAATACAGAGGATATAAAATGCAGAATGGCAATGGGAAGAAAAGCATTTTTGAAAAAGAGAAATCTGCTAACATCGAATATTAATTTAAGTGTAAGGAAGTCTTTTCTGAAGGCATTTGTGTGGAGTGTTGCTTTGTACGGTAGTGAAACATGGACGATAAGCAGTGCGGACAGGAAGAAAATGTGGTGCTACAGAAGAATGCTGAAGATTAGGTGGGTAGATCGCATAACTAATGAAGAGGTATTGAACAGAATTGGTGAGAAAAGAAATTTTTGGCATACCCTGACTAAAAGAAGGGATCGCTTGGTAGGACACATTCTTAGACATCGAGGGATCGTAAATTTATCATTAGAGGGACGTGTGTGGGGTAAAAATCGCAGAGGGAGACTAAGAGACGCGTATAGTAAGCAGATACAAGTGGATGTGGGTTGCCGTTCTTATGAGAAGATGAAAAGGCTTGCTCAGGATGGAGTAGGGTGGAGAGCTGCATCAAACCAGTCTCCTGACTGAAGACCACAACAACAACAGTTTATTTTATTTTTTTATATAGAGCATTGGGAAACCAGCTGCCTCATTCCGCCTTACTCACCAAAAATTTAGTCATTTGTGACTTTTATGAACGTTATTCGGACGTAAATGACGACTATAAACGTAGTTTCGTAACGCCAGGTCTAAGAAGCCTTTATATATACATGTGGCGTCTGTTCCGAAAGAACAGACGTCACTTCTGATCCTGCAGTTGTTATTATTTAATATTCACAGAATATGTGACATCAACTGCGACTGGGCAAAGCTGAAAATGTGTACCCAGCCGGGATTCGAACCCGGGTCTCCTGCTTTCTAGGCAGTTGCGCTGACCCCTAAACCACTGGGGACACAGTGATCACCGCACCTGCAAGGACTACCTAAGCACGCCTCCCGTCAGATACAAATTCCCAGCTTTGCCCTGCCAACAGTACTCAAACTCGTAGTTATTAAACTAATTCCCGTAAGAGTAAGGGCTTCAAACTTGCCCACCCCTCCCCACTAACGATAGGATCATTGCCCGTCAGCGGCATATTATATATATACATGTGGCGTCTGTTCCGAAAGAACAGACGTCACTTCTGATCCTGCAGTTGTTATTATTTAATATTCACAGAATATATGTTGATGTTGATGTCATATATTCTGTGAATACTAAGAAGCCTTGCTGTTCATTCCCTGCGATAGTTAAAAGTACAATTACACAACAGACCGGGTACTACGTACATATTTTACGTGCATGTGTTCCGTAACATATAAATTATGGATTCCGGTAACGGACAGTATTAGGGAAAAACTTTCACGGCTTCCTGGGAGCCGTCCGCGGTGGCGGAGAGCCAGTCTGCTTTGGCAGCGGTGCGGTGGACGTGTTTACGTCCCGCCGCGGAGTCTCGGGCGCGCGCGCGGCTGTTTACCGTTTGTGTTTCTCGCGAGTGACTACTTATTGACACGCAATGGAACACTCATATAGGAAGGCAACTGTCAAGATCACTTTCACGCCTCGATACGCACGACCCAAACCATTTGAAATCGAACGGGGCACAGAAGAAGAGCTAAAAGTTGATCCCGAGTACGTGATTGGCATTCATTTCTCTATCACGAGCATTGTGGTAGGGGAAGGTCGGGTAGCCCCAGACGGCGGGTAACCGCGGGCGTTTCAATTTCTAAGAAACCAAGCACGTTGCGCCGGCAAGACTGCATTTGAAATGCGCGCCCTGAAGAGTAAAAACACATTCAAGTTCAAATCAAATGTTTGTAAAGCCTATGGGACTCAACTACGGGGTCATCAGTCCCTAAACTTACAAACTACTTATGAACTACTTACGAACTAGGACGGCACAAATATCCATGCCCGAGGGGGGATTCGAACCCCCGACCGTAGTGGCCGTGTAGACCGTGACTGAAGCGCCTCAGTCCCCTCGGCCACCGCGGCCGGCCACATTTAAGTCAGTTGTGGCATAGGCACCGAGCGAGCTACTCGCAACGGTGAATTTTGTTCGCGCAAAAATTTTTCGTCGTTTCTGTTTAACTTCGTTGGCGGTTTTCACCCATAAGAAGAGTTTTTGAAATTAGCATTTGATCTTGCAAAAACTCTGAAAATCTCTCATAGATTTAATAAGGAGAAGAGTCATTTCCATATAAAAAAAAGGTTTAGAAGAGAGACAGAAAAGGAAATGCAATAAAAAGGACAAGCCGAAAAAACAAAAAACGCAAATGCACTAAAGAAACGTTCATGGCAAAGACAAATATTCAGTCTCTCCGAAGAGGATCAAGGAAAAGAGACAGAATGCATCACATGTGGAGAAACCTTCGAAGATTACTGTATTCAGTGCTATAACTGCAAGCACTGGTACCATGAAAACTGATTTTATGTAGATGCTTGAGATATTACAGTTGTATGTTTTCAAGGCCGAGAAACAAGTGGAGTACCACTGAATGCTGTGTCCGGGACTACCCTCCAAATTTTTTAGTGCCAATAAACTGATTCAAAAGTGTATTTAAG
Organism: Locusta migratoria; assembly: GCA_026315105.1. Lineage (NCBI taxonomy): Eukaryota > Metazoa > Arthropoda > Insecta > Orthoptera > Acrididae > Locusta > Locusta migratoria. Next base: position 909,892,445 of record CM048744.1, read on the forward strand.
ATAGTTCATAAAAATTATTATCTATGCTTAGTTCTAAGTGATATGACTAAAGAAGTTACTGGTTTCACTTTACGATGTAAGTTAACACAGAAAAATTGTTTATTGTTGTTTTATTAGCAGTTCATTTTTGTGACCGTGGCTACCCGACCTTCCCCTATATCTGAAATTGAGCAACGGCACAGTATGTGACAAACTTGTACGTGACCATGCGGATGGACTAAAATTTAAACATGCCGATGGCAATGTTGGGGCAGTTTCGATCGACCATGCAGGAAACCGCACTATAAGAGTCTTTGAACTGCCCTTCGAGGTTCCGGAACATGTAGTGGTCAATGCTTTACAACCGTTTGGACGTGTTCTCAGCCATGTTCCCGAAAAATTGACCATATTTACGAAATACCCCGTTCTGAATAGGGTGTGGCAAGTACGGATTGACCTTACAAAGCACGTTCTGTCTTACCTCACTATCGGAGGTTGCAGAGCCATAATTATATATAACAGTCAGCCCAAGACCTGTTCGGGCTGCGGCAAGGAGGGCCATCTACGTTCGCAATGCATCCAAACGAGGATCACACAAGTTCCGGCGGGCGAAACTGCATCCCCATCCCACGACCGTTTCTATACCTCTTGCTTACTCTGCCGCTACTCGACAAGATCTTCAGTCGCACGATACTGAGTATCAAGTGGTGGATGATTCCACAATAGAGGTGACACAACTTGATGACAACGCTACCAAGATGACGGTCGAGGAAACCGCTACGGACCAACCACAACAGACTAAAGTGGCTACAACGAAGACGTCTATGGACGTTGATCGGCTGGTGCCACCCACGGCCGCTTTGGTGCCCAACGCACCAGACAACCAAGCCTCCACACAGGATGCGGACACGGATGTACGACAACGCAAGCAGAGATACCAAAAACGACGGAAGAAACGACGTCGCACACCATCGGATGATAGCTTTCTACGTACAGACCGGGCAGATGATGAGGACGTCACGATGGAGAGTACTGGGGCCTCTGACGACGAACAACATCACAACGCTGAACGTGAGGACCCAGGACACACCAGCGAGACCACCTCTGACGCCTCTCAAGAAATCCCACATCTTCGCACGATAAAAGAAAATACGGTGCCAGCGGCTGTGGCTGCAAAGTTCCAGACACAGGGCCCCTCTTGGACAAGTGAACCAGACGACATCGATGAAATCCAGGCTCCGCTATCCGCGAGCACCGCGGTTGCGATGACACCGCCCACGGAGTCCCGTTAACTACAGTTTGCCACTTCACTGGTACCACCGAAGGAGACCGCGCCAGCAATAACAACGCACGCTTACTATGCACGCCCAACAACGGGTAGGACAGCAACAAGCCTACCGCATAGCATCCATCAACACCAAAAATGTAAGGTCGCAAATCAAGACTACCCTCCTGAAGGATATGCTGCGCGCAGCAGACATAGATACCGCTCTCAAATGTTCAAATGTTTGTAGAGTCTATGGGACTTAACTACGGGGTCATCAGTCCCTAAACTTACAAACTACTTATGAACTAGCTAATCCTAAGGACGGCACAAATATCCATGCCCGAGGGGGGATTCGAACCCCCAACCGTAGTGGCCGTGCAGACCGTGACTGGAGCTCCTCAGTCCCCTCGGCCACCGCGGCCGGCTTTAAACCTAGGTAAACTAACCTAAGTACAACACACACACCCATGCCCCAGGGAGGACTCGAACCTCCACGGCGAGCAACCGCGCGGTCCGCAGTGAGACGCGTTAGACCGTTCGGCTACTCCACCGCAGCGATACCGCTCTACTACAAGAAGTATACGACGACGAATTCCCGTCTTTCTATGGCTACAACGTCTTAATGTCACCAGCTTCAGAAATTCGTAGTGGCGTAGCGATGCTCCTAAAGGAAGGTCTTGTAGCGGAGGAAGTCACATACTTACCATCGGCACGAGGAATGGCTATAACAGTACTGGGAGTGCGCTTTATCAACATCTACGAACCTTCCGGCACGGACAAACGAAGAGAACGATCCAACTTCTTTGCCGAAGAAATAGCTCCTCTCTTTCTAGGGCGACAAGCTGAATGCATCCTTGGCGGCGACTTAAACTGTGTGCTGTCCCCGAAGGACCAGCTCCCACACTATAATCCATGTCCAGAATTGAAAACTTTGATACAGGAACTTCGAATGGTAGATACGTGGGAATATGTACATGGAGATTATTTTATAATCCTGAGTGTTAGAATGATGTGCTAGATATCTTTTGTAATTAGTTTCGTTGTATTCAGAAAATGTAGCTATCAACAACACATGTAAATTAGACGTGTATACAGTTTGACAATCAGGTACTACTGAAAGAGACTCACCGAGAAAACAGAAGTTCTTGTCTAATAGCAGTCATACGACTGAAGCAAGGCACGAGTATAAAGTTGGCTAGTTCCATCTCATGTGAATTGGTTCATTAAAAAGACTGCCATTTCCGGTGCCGTGAGAGCAGTGTTAGATGGCGTGCATGCTGGGCAATGTAATTAGTTGGAGTGCGTCGTGATAAAGGCTTCTAATGGAGCCCGCTGTGTGTAGTCCAGCTGACAAGAAGTGGCCATGGGCTGCGAGCTCGTGCACTGACTCTTCTTACGACACGGACGCACGTGTCACACACTGAGGTACAAGCACGTCCAGATTGTGCACAGTGCAGATGCATTGTATATTCAAAGTTGCTTTTGTAGAAAATGGTTAATTTTTATTCCACTGTAGCTAACTAGTTCATTTGATAAAAATCAAAACAAAGCACCTTTGCATAACGTAATGGTCTCTTTTTTCGGTTCTACATGAGCCGGCTATTCACATTTATCTGTTAATCGTGTAGTTTTTGTGTCAGTATATGTGCACTAAGCATTGTACGTACGTAGGAAAAATCTTTTAATAGCCGTAACCCCGCAAATGGAGAGTAAAAGGCAAAGAACATTTGGGACAACCAGACCCGAAGAAATTGTGTCTAATAAAGAACTGGTAAAGGGACTACTTGCACTGTTCAAGGGCAGTGGTTGGCTTTACTAGATATACAGGGAGCGATACCGCACAATAAACTTAGTTTCGGTGCGGGCAGTGGCGGGTTGGACCAAGACTGTTTTGGCTTCCCTGGAAAAATCAAACCCCGCAACTAAATATTTGCGGATCTATGTTTATATAACTTTATTCTTTAGTTTTTACTTGTAGAACAACATATTACAAAGTTTGTATATTTTCGTGAATTACTCTGAATACGGACTGAAGCACTGTATGACAATCTGTACCAAGGCCGAGATTCGAACCCATGTCTGCAGCTCCATAGGCAGTTCTGCTAACCACTATGCCAACCTGGCAAAGTGGGTTCACACAAAGATAAACCTCCCTCCTTAGCCCAAATTCAGTCTCTGCCTCGGTCTCTAAGTTATGATGTTCCCCTTGAACAGCATTGCGAAGTTTAAGGGTGTTCTGTGACGTTATTGCTTTAGTTTATTAAATTTATCTTGTGTTCGGTTGTATATTAGATTCAGTTTTGCGTAAATACCTGGTTAGTGTACTCTTCCGCCGTGTGAATCGCGACCGTCTTCTTTTTGTGCCCGCGTGTTTATTGGATTCATTTTCGCTTTAAGCATGTCGTTAGTGTATTTTTCCGCCGTCTGAATCCAGACAGCCGTCGTTGTATTAGTACCAGCTCTCGCCGTCTTCGTTTACCTTAGTTACCCTCTGTCGATTCTACAACACGTCTTTCTAGTCGTTAGTTTTTCTGGGTGTTGTAATCATGATTAGGGACTGTAACTGCTGTGTGAGGATGCAGACTGAGCTGGAGTCACTTCGCTCCCAGCTTCAAGCTGCGTTAACCTCGGAAGCACAGCTTGAGGCAGTGGTCGAAAGCGTCGTTGTTGTTGTCCGCTCGTGGAACCGAACGGATTTCCGGCTGTCCACCGATTAGCCTGCGGCAGCGACGTGTCCCGATACTGCTAGCAATGGGGCGGACACCCAACACGTGGTTGCGTGGGAGGTCGCCCCAGCGCGTGGCAGGAAGCTAAGACATTCCGGGAGACCGGGCGTGAGGCCTCCCGGTTGGTCTTGCGAACAGATTTGAGGCGCTGTGTGTCCAGGACAATGTTCCTGAGCTTGATGGTGTCTCTCATCCTGAAGTCACCGCGCAGGCTGCAAGATCCGGACTTTCATTGAGGGTGGGTTTGCTCGTAGTTAAGAGCTACAACGTTATCGGCCAAAGAGGGGGGAAAGGCCAATGTGCACTCCTTGTGCATACCAGGTGGAGTCATTCCACATATGGAACGGGTCCTTCCGGAAGCCGTGAAGGGTACGGGATGCAGCCAACTGCAGGTGGTGGCTCACGTCGATACCAATCATGTGTGTCGCTTCGGATCTGAAGAGATTCTTTCAGGTTTTGTGCGGCTATCTCAAGTGGTAAAGACTACCAGTCTTGTTTGTAAGATGAAAACAGAGCTCCTCAACTGCAGCATAGTTGATAGGACCGACTGTGGACCTCTGGTACGGAGGAGAGTGGATGGTTTGAATCAGAGACTCAGACGGTTCTGCGACCCTGTGGGCTGCAGATTCCTCGACTTGCGCCATCGGGTGGTGGGGTTCCAGGTACCGCTGAATAGATCAGGAGTCCACCACACACAGGAAACCGCTACATGCGTAGCGGGGGCTGTGTGGCGAAGACTGTGCTGTTTTTAGGTTATAGGGCCTCGGGAACACACAGGAAGGTTTTCAACCTCAAAGGGTTCAGGTCAAAGATAGTACGAACACAGATCTAAAAATCATTGGTCTAACAGTTGTACCCGCGGCGTGACGCCCGAGCGCATTGAGGCGCTATGCTACGATGCGCAAGGCCGTTCCCCGTCGGGGGTTCGAACCCCCCCCCCTCCCGCCTTGGGTATGGATGTTTGTGCTGTCTTTAGTATAAGATAGTTCTTAAGTAGTTTGTAAGTTTAGGGGATGGCCCCGCAGTTAATTCCTTAAGCTTAACAATCATTTGAACATTTTAACAGTTGTAAATTGTCGTAGCTGTGTTGGGAAGTAACAGAGATCCAAGCGCTAATAGAAAGTACTGAATCTCAAATAATTACAGGTTCTGAAAGCTGACTAAAGCCGGAGATAAGTTCAGTTAAAATTTTTACTAAGGGAGAAATGGTGTTCAGAATGGATAGATTGAACAAAACAGGTGGTGGCGTATTTATTTCTGTCACAAGCGGTTTATCTTGTATCGTAATTGAAGTAGATAGTTCCTGTGAATTGGTATGGGTAAAGGTTATACCTAACAACAAGAATAAATTAATAATTGGCTCTTTTTACCGACCCCCTGACTGCAGTAATGACCAAAGAAAGCTTGGACTAAATTTCATAAATTTTCCCCCAGCATACAATTTTAATTAGTGGCGACTTTAACTTACCCTCGATATGTTGGCAAAAATACATGTTTAAAACCGGAGGCAAGTATAAAACATCGTTAGAAATCGTACTGAACGCATTCTCCGAAAATTATCTCGTGCAGTTAGTTCATACTAGAATAGTAAATGCTTGTGAAAATATACTTGACCTCTTAGCAACTGCCGGCCGCGGTGACCGAGGGGACTGAGGCGCTCCAGTCACGGTCTGCACGGCCACTACGATCGGGGGTTCGAATCCCCCCTCGGGCATGAATATTTGTGCCGTCCTTAGTATTAGCTAGTTCATAAGTAGTTTGTAAGTTTAGGGACTGATGACCCCTTAGTTAAGTCCCATAAGCTATACAAACATTTGAACCTTTTTTTCTTAGCAACTAATAATCCGGAGCTAATGAAGAGTGTCAAAACAGACACCAAGATTTGTGAACACATAGTTGTTGCAGCGAAAATGAATATCGGATTTCCCAACTCTACCAAAAATAAACGAAAAATGTATCTATTCAAAAAAGCAGATAAAAATTCATTTAATGCTTTCCTGAGTGAGAATCTCCAGACTTTAGATTAGGTAGACTGCTGTGAAGCTGGTTAGGTCGCAAATTCTTTGTTATTGGTCACACTTCATGTACAGCGTGATCTCAAAAAATGACGCGGAATTACCATCATCAGATTAGCATCTCTTCCGCGCCATGTGCACACGTGAACAGATGGAAGATGTTCTTCAATATCTGTAACAAACAAACTAATAAAAGAGGGGTCTGACCCGCCGTGATACACAAAACAGGTTAGATCACTCTTGCAAAAGCAGAGAAAATAGCAAGTCAAATTTGAACGGACACAAAATCTTCAAGACTGACAGTCTTTTACAGAAACTCGAAATTTAGATCGAACTTCAATGCGAGAAGCTTATAATAAATTCCACAACGAAACCCTGTCACGTAATATGGTAGAGAATCATAAGAAGTTAAGGTCGTATCTAAAGTACAAAGCGGTAAAACACAATCAATACCTTCACTACGCGATAGTAACGGTGATGCTACTGATGACAATTCTGCTAAATCCCTTCATGAAAGAAGACGAAGTAGATACTCCAGAATTCCTATCAAGAACAGCTGCCAGCATGCATAATTTAGAAGTTGAAACCCGTGGTGTATTAAATCAGCTTAAAAAACTTAACAAAAGCAAGTCTCCCGGTCCCGATTGTATACCAATTAGGTTTCCTTTCGGAGTATGCTGATACAATAGCCCCATACCTAACTATCATATACAACCTCTCGCTTAGCGAACGTTCCGTACCCAAAGACTGGAAAGTTGCACCGGTTACACCTTTATTCAAAAAGACCATAGGAGTGATCCGCAAAATTACAGGCCTTTTTCATTGACGTCGGTTTGAAGCAGGATTTTAGAACATTATTTTCCTCAAATATTGTGAACTACCTTGAGGGGAACAACCTATTCACCTATAGTCAACACGGATTCAGCAAGTATCATTCTTGTGAAACAGCTAGCTCTTTACTCACATGATGTGATGAGTGCTACTGACAAGGAATGTCAAATAGATTCCGTATTTATAGATTTTCGGAAGGCTTTCGAAACTGTACCTCACTGCATGCTTATGGAATATTGTGCGATTCGATTCGTGATTTTCTGTCAGAAAAGACACAGGACGTCTGATGGAAATTCATCGAGTATAACAGAAGTGATATCTGGTGTTCCCCAGGTAAGTGTTATAGGACCCCTACTGTTCCTTATTTTTATAAACGGTATAGGAGACAATCTGAGTAGCTCTCTTAGACTGTTCGCGGATGATGGTTACTTTCATAAAGTATCTGAGGCTATGCTTCTGGAATGATTTAAAATGGAACGACCACATAAATTCAATCGTCGGTATGACCGATACCAGCTTGTGATTCAACGTAAGAATCCTCAAAAAATGTAGTTCATCAATGGGAAAGTAGCCTACAAAACACTTGACGACCATTACTGGAATACTGCTCGCCAGTGTGGGATGGGTACCAGATACAATGGAGAAAAGCATCAGATAGAAAGGTCACAGTACGTTGTAATTGACAGTAAGTCATCGATTAGAACAGAAGTGATATCTGGCGTGCCACAGAGAAGTGTTATAGGGCCCTTTCTGTTCCTTAGTTTTATAAACGATTTAGGAGACAATCTGAGTGGCTCTCTTAGACTGCCACTTATTGGTTAGTAAAGTCACCTGTAGATCAAAAGCAACTGCAAAATGATTTAGATATCAGCATGGTGCAAAAAAAAAAAAAAAAAAAAAAAAAAAAAAAAAAAAAAAAAAAAATGTGGCAACTGACCCTAAGTAATGAGAAGTGTGAAGTCATCCATATGACCTCTAAAAGAAGCTCGTTAAACTTCATTTACACGATAAATCAATCAAAACCACAGGTCGTAAATTCAACTAAATATCAAGAAGTAACAGTTAGAAACAACTTAAATTGGAAAGAACACATAGAAAATATTGTAGGGAAAGCGAACCAAAGACTGTTTCGTTGGCAGAACAGAAGATGCAACTGCTGTACTAAAGAAACTGCCTACACCACACTTGTGCGTTCTATTATGGAGTATTGTTGGGCATTGTGGGATCCCCTCCAAGTGGGATTGACAGACGATTTAGAGAAAGTACAAAAATGGCAGCTCGTTTTGTATTATCGCGATATAGAGGAGAGAGTATCACGGAAATGATGCACGAGTTGGGATGGAAATCGTTAAAAGAAAAGCGTTACTCGTTGCGATTAGATCTATTTGCGAAATTTGTTTCACCAACTCTCTCTTCCGAATGCGAACAGATTTTACTAGCAACCAGCCAAATACGAAGACATGATCATCAAATAAAATAAGAGAAATCAGATTGAAAACGGAAAGATTTACGTGTACCTTTTTTACGTGAGCTGCTAGAGAATGGAACTGTAGAGAAACATCATAAAAGCGGTTCGTTGAATCCTCTGCCATGCACTTCAATGTGACTTGCAGATTATTTATGTAGATCTAGATGAAAGGTAGAGATGACCATGTAGAGCGGGGACAGTCGAGGCTTCGTTACAAATCGCTCTTATTACTTAACGGTTTGTTAATTTTCTGCCTGTGTCTTCGGTGTTTGTGAATTGTGGAGGGAAGAAAACTTCTGTCATAATACCAACAAAGTAATTCAAATCCAGTGTTTATCTGCTTGATGCTGTCAATTGAAAACACACACACACAAAGGAAACTTTTGTGTCCCATCCTGGTCGCCACTTTTGTGTCTCGTTGCCGCCGGTTGTCCTAGGTGTCGGTGCCGAGGAGAGAGAGAGACCGACACAGGGAAATTGGATGCACGCGTGTGCGGGTACCGTGTCTGAGGTGACCAGCCAGTGGGACAGTAGAAACTAGAATCACTAAGCTAGATTAGTACAAGATATATATTTCCTAGAGATTTACAATACTTAACTTTTTTAACTGAAGACTAGTGGAATGCAGATACATCGTTTAACTAGATATAGGCCTGCCTACTGAAGAGTTCTAGTGCCAGTCCTAATCCCAAGTGACCGATGCCGTTCAGTGGTGGCCACGAGCGGGGTTGCAGCAGAGGGCGCTCGTGGCTGACGTTGTAAGAACGCCGCGTCGTGCATGCATGGCGGCGCGCGGCGAAAGTACGTGGCGCGCACTTCAGACTTGACCATTTTCACCATGAATTTTTATCAGGATAGAAGTGTTGTAGTTGGAAATCGTCATTGAGTATTGATGTGTGCAAGACCATTCACCTAAATTGCTAAAGATTCAGAATGTGAAACTGACTTCAAAGAAACTGATCGTGCAAGTTCTCGAAAACGACATGTTTATAACAAAACTTCAGATGAGCCCAATTAGACGCAAAAACTATGTTCAAAGTAAATTTTTATTTTCGTTACTTGACACGGCGATCTTACAATTAAATTAAAGATTCCATTTGTTAACAGAATAAAACAACAGGTTTTTATTTTTGCAAAACATTGCAAGCTGGAGGAAATTGGGCAGAGAGCAAAGAAAAACATTGTCTCCATCTTGAACAAAGGTTAACACTTGAAAATATATCGGATATTGATGGAGAAGAGCTATTTAATGAGTTGGACTTGCTTTTTTTTTTTTTTTTTTTTTTTTTTTTTTTTTTTTAAGAAAATCACTTCTTCGCTTGATGTGTTAAATTTTATTTATTCCAATAATTTAATGTCTGCGTTCTCAAATGTTTCAACATCTTTGCGCTTATATTTAATATTTCTTGTGACAATTGGAGAAGGCGAAAGGGCATTTTCCAAACAGAAAATAATAAACTATTTACGATCAACCATGACCCAAGATAGACTGACAAATTTGGCCATCGTAAGTATCGAATCATAAGTTGATTTCAAAACTGATGATATCAAGAAAAAGTTTGCAGATTTAAAAGCCAGAAAAATTGAATTCATTGCCTAAAAAGTTTATGTATTTTTATGTATGTATTAAATACAAGAAATGTAACATAAAAATTAAATTTGGGGGTTTCTGTTTTCCTTTTGGTGGCAAGAGGGGGGAGGAGCTAGCTGAGTTTTCGCACCCCAGAGCCCAGTATCATTAAGACGGCTATGAACAGCAGTCTCAGTAATCTCTACTTAAATGTGGTAAATAGCTAATATTCTGATTCCTACCAAATTGTGCGCTACAGCAAACTTTCAAAATTCTTTGTAATAATCTTAGCTCTGTACTGTGACGAACACTCAAATTTATGAAAAATGCTGTAGTGTAGTAATAGGACAGATCACAATTCTGTACAAATTTTGTGAAACTAATCAAATAGCTACTTTGTATGAAAGCTATAATCAAATATACAAAAATATGTTAACTGCTCGTATTTTAACTACTTCTTTAACTATTGTAATAAACCTACTTTGTGCTAACTTATTTGTATGGCATATGTCAGCATTGCAATTGTTTTCTAATCAGACACACTTTACAAAATGAGGTACCTAAATCTGTTCTGCTTAGCCTTACAATATAAACAGTAATAAACTTTAATATAGCAAAAAAAATTGTAATTCTATCACGCATATCTTTCTTTGGTAACGACTAAGCAACCGCTCTAATAATTCCACAATGACAAAGTTTTGTACCTTGTGAAGATGAAAACTGAACATAGCCTACACTTATCGTTCATCTATACAGTATAATTATGCAATAAAAAGCTCTGAGTTTCAGCACTCAATTAAAGATAAGTATTATTAAGCTTTTCAAATTACTGCACAAAGTGACTCGGGATGTTTCAGTTTAATGGGAAAGGACCCTGTTCAGGAAAATGACGGGTTAACAGCACTGTTTAAAGTCAACATAATGATTACTGACAAAAATTTGTGCTTCAGGCTGTAATTAAAGTACTAAAAGATTTTATTCTTTGCCTGTGATGGTAGATTAGCGTCGATCTGTGGCTCGCTGAGGCGTAAGGTTCTTCATTACTGACTATTGATGTAAGTGGTAAAATTCAGTCTTTTTGGTGTCGAATTATTAAAGAATATACCACCAATATTATGCCAGTAACCGTAGCAAACCCATTCTTCATCAGATGCCAATTGCTATTGTTTTTGAAGTGTGTGACTTCTAACAAAACAGCCAAACGTCATTGTCAGTGATATCTCTGTTCATCATCCTGAGAAAGACTCTTTTCCAACTGACTTTTTAGCCACGCCAGCCGGTCACTTGGCACGCTGTTCCCGTCTTTTTCCTCCACGTCATTACTTTTCCTTGAGACGTGGAATGTCCACATCTTTTATTCATGAATATAATTTACAAAAGACCTAAGCTGGAACCTCTACAGTATTATTAATTTACATTAATTTACGTCCTCCAGAACGCGCGTCCATTGTGTTACCTCTGCGCCACCTCGCTCGGTGGGTAAAAATCAGTCCGTTGCTTACTCATCCAGTGCTTCAGCTTTGCACATCCTTTTTTCGATGTCACCACTGCTGAAGGCTTAGAACAAATATGAGTGTCTCCATATTTGTGAGGATGGAAGCGAATGTGACGTCAACCTGTGTTCAGGTCTGTTTGCAGACCTTGGAATCCTGCAGCACGCGAAATTGGCGTGTTACGCCACTGCGCCATCTTCTCGTAGGCCGTACTGTACCTTGATAGCCAACGTCTGAGAGTGTACTTGTGAGAAAAGCCTGCCAGCATCAAAGCGAGACTTGAAATCAAAATCTGTGTAACTAAGAGATCAAACTGCGTAGGTCATCAGTCCCTAGACTTAAACTAACTTATGTTAAGATCAACACACACACACACACACACAGTTGCCCGTGGGAGGACACGAACCTTCTGCGGGAGCGTCCGCGCAATCTATGACACATCACCTCAAACCGCGTGATCATCCTCGTACGTCATGGTGGCAACAGAAACGCCTTCCGACAAAACACATGTACAGAAACAGTGCGAACTGTTTTAGCTTCGGTGAGATTCTTATCAAACAGAAATATCTCTGATCACGTGGCAATAACGATGCCGTTGTTACCAAACGGCCTTTTTTCCAACCATCGTATGGATTTCCACAGATCTGCATTCGGTTCCGGCACTCCCCCAGAAATAGTAGGAAAGCCGCTTCGAGCGGCCGTAGTGCATGTGACGTAACAGGCTATTCCCGGCTAGACCTGTACCAGCTTCCTTCCAGGCACGAGCTACGTAGAACCGGCAGTCATGCTAGCTAGCACTGCACATTCACCGAAAGCCACCACTGGGTGTATGCTTTAAGTGTTCGTCATTATCGGACACATACATAAATTGTTTTGTTACCAGGCCTGTTTAAGACACTGAATGATATGCCACTTTCTGTTTGGACCTAATCTCATTTACATTTTTTAAAAACAATATTAGGTTAAACAGCAACAGAAAAATCGACCCCTTCCGTTACTTCTCTCTAATTCACCGAATCCGAATGCATGTTTGTAAAGTTTTTTCATCGAATGCATGTTTGTAAAGTTATCTATATAGACGTCTATTGCCAACGCATTAACATTAGAACGTCTCGTATTATATTACCGCGATAGCAAATTTTTCTCATCATTTTTCCGATTTCCGTCGTCCTTAGTTGCATATGAAATTGGCGGAGGTGTATTAACGTCTTTAGCAACTAAATGAAAGGCTTTTCTTCTGTGCCATACGCGTTTCGCTTCTTTATTTATTACGCATCATCAGTGGCCTGTAACACATGTTTTTTTGTATAATATTGTAGTACAGTCATAATATTATAGGTATTTTTCACACTATGACAGTTAACAGTATTGTTACAATTTCTAAAGTTCGGATCTACTAGGTTAGAAACAACTTCTGTAGCACTAGCTTTTGTAAAGTTAATTTAATTATCCAGTTTTTGGCCCTACTTACGGTTTTATGTGTTATCCAACTGAAGACCTCACAAACATCTGTATGAAGACACAGATGGAATAACACAGAAAACCGTAAGTAGGTCCAAAAACTGGATAATTAAATTAACTTTGCAAAATCTAGTACTACAGAAGTTGTTTCTAACCTAGTAGATCCGAACTTTAGAAATTGTAACAAGACTGTTAACAGTCATACTGTGAAAAATACCTACAATATTATGACTGTACTATAATATTATACAAAAATAACATGTATTACAGGCCACTGATGATGATTCATAAATAAAGAAGCGAAACGCGTATGGCACACAAGAAAAGCCTTTCATTTAGCTGCTAAAGACGGTAATACACCTCCACCAAAAGCAAATTTTTGTTTCTCAGGTGTTTAGTGAAAATCGTGAATTGCGTATCAGGAAAATGGCGATTCTAAATAATTTGTACTTAACCTTTCTAAATGCTTTGGCATTTGATTATGCAGTATAAGCTGTGTTGTATGATCTAAATTTCTGCACACAAGCCTCGTAAGAAATCAGTAACCAAAAGAAGCCATCAACTAAAAGCATCGTTGGAATAGACTCTTTTTAATTGTGATATATGCAACAACCAAATCGTGTGGATAATATTCATTTCAATTCAATAGTATTTTTCGGAAGCTGTAAATACGATCAGTAAGTCGTTAAAAGTATGAAAGTAGTTTACAAACAAGCGAAAGAAAACTTAAAACGTATGCAAATACAGACATATAAATAGTTTCACACGAATTGGACTCATTTGTTCAATTGTTTGTAAACATATTGGGTCAAACTGCTATGGTCATAACTCAGTAGACTTACAAACTACTTAAACTAACTTACGATAAGGACAATGCACACACCAATGCCCGAGGGAGGACTCAAACTTCCGGCGGGAACGGCTTCCCAAACCATAGTATGAGCCCATAGACCACGGATCTACTTCCGCGCAAACGAATTGGAGTCCGCTATATAATTATAACAAAAAAAATTGGTCGAATCTAAAATCATTTGTACAAAAATAAGTGACACTTTCTGTTACTGAATTCCGAAACAATGGATATCAGATAAAACATGAACATTTATTCTCGAGGTTACTGAACAGAAGATGATAAAAGTCACAATAGTTATTTACGAAACTAAAAACCGCTTGCAATCGGTGGATATAAACATAAATCCAAAATCATCTGGATTTTTCATTTCTATTTTGTGCCCATAGGCGCAGAAGTACTAATTTGTTACAGTAAGATAAAAGATTTATAAGATAGCATGAGCAGTGCTCATAAGGTTGTTTGCTGAAGATGCTGTAATTGTCGTTGGACAATCTAGAGGAGTTCGAGAAAGATTTAGACAAAATTTCCACTTGCCATAATGAATGACTGACTCTTTAAATGTAGATAAATGCAAGAGCCTCTTTAAATGTAGATAAATGTAAGATAAAACCTGACCCGGCCGCGGTGGCCGAGGGCACTGAGGCGCTCCGGTCACGGTCTGCACGGCCACTACGGTCGGGGGTTCGAATCCCCCCTCGGGCATGGATATTTTTGCTGTCCTTAGTATTATGTAGTTCATAAGTAGTTTGTAAGTTTAGGGACTGATGACCCCGTAGTTAAGTGCCATAAGCTCTACAAACATTTGAACATTTGATAAAACCTGTAACAAAGATAAATAACCCGTCAGAATCTAATTACGAGTATGGTTGTGAACATCTTGATCTCGCCATACATAATGAAGATTTAATGTAACACCGAGAATCTATACGAAATGAAGTGGAACGATCATGTGAAGTAAGTATTAGACGGTGAATCAAGACCGAGATTTATTGGAAAGGATCCGCAAAATGCAGTTAATTTGTAGAGTAAAATGCACACCTACACCTATGCGGCCTACTCAGTTGTATTGTTCTATCGTTCAGAGCAGGAGGAAGAAATTCGTGGGAGAGAGAAAGCCAGTTAAATGGTCCTGTCCTTACTGTTCAATATTATTGTCAAAACATGGCCGTCTGAGAGCGTTTTTTGTCGTATTGTCAACATTGACGAACAGTATTAATGCAACATCAAATTGTGATTAGTGTAAGCGGGAAAGTATTATAGATTCGACAGTTTCTCATTCTGTCGACATTTTTCCGGTTTGGTTTCTGTGTAATGTATCCGATACATGTTAAGTTCAAGCGATCATTGACTGTTAATCCTTTTTTCTAATGGGCGAAAAAATATGTTAAATTATTTAATTTTAAAAAAGCAACCCATAGCGTGTATTATCAGACAACACAACAATAACTATTAGCAACAGTTTTGTTATTAAAAGGTGAACATTGAAGAAAAATGCTTGATAATGTTTGTCGATTTGCTTGTCAACTAGGAATGGCCATTTCACCGTCATATCTATTTTTTTTTTTTATTATTATTCTTGATGGTTACAGTAGTAAATACTTTGTGTCCCGTTGTCGACGTTGAAACCGAGGAAAATATATAATGAACGAACCTTCATAAGGCCTGTATAACATTCCAGCAACAACAAAATTGATAGGAATGTATAAATCATATGGGGCGTAGTATAACGTGCGACAAGGCCAATTCACACTGTGCGTCATGTCAATTCGCTTAGCCTAGTACCCTGCGGTGAAAGTGAGGTTATGAGTTACTATCCGTGGTGTAAAAAGTCATAATATACTATCGGGATCGAAGTAGACTTTATAATGTATGTTTTTGGTCAACTTAGTGTGCTAAGTGTTGGGACGTGAAACAACATTCAAAACATCGACATCTATTTGCAAGCGAAAATATATACATATAAACACATCAAACATTTTTTGTAAGGTGGTAAGTAGAGCCTATTTACTTTATCAACTATTTTCCCCCTTACATTGTTAATAATGTCATAAACAATTTAGATTTTCCCTTCGTCAGAGCTGACTTTTCCATGTAAAACGTTATTTAATGAAACTTCCTTTTTCAACTTACAATCTTCTTCATATACACTGTTTGCCTGAGACTTTTCTGTTCCTGTATTGCAAATAGTGAACTATGGAGAGCTGCAAAACAATTATCAGTGAATTACAGCCCGGCTCTACTACCGACGATGTATAAAAGATCATCCCGTTTCCATAACAAATTTTACTGAATACTTATTTATCTCGCCGTGACACCCACGGTTTCATTCAAGTATGTTTCCTTTTCCTTTTTTCATCCTCCTCTTCTTAATATAGACACAACGCAACTGTAGTATAAGCAACAGCTGAGCCTAACAACGCCATTTTGAAACATCTTTCACAAAATATTGGATGATAGTGTAATACCCCCTTTAGCGTTTCATCCAATATCTTTGTCAAAGAACAGAACCAATATTTCATCCAATGTTTTTCGTCCAATTCTTTGTCCAATAATTTGATAGTGTATTACCGGCTTTGGCGGCGTTGCCCGAGTATTCATTTATTCTGGCCTTCACTTAGTCCTCTTTCCTCCTGTCTATTTCCATCTCCCTTCCACCTTTCGGTCACCTCCTCCTCTCTTTGTCCATCTACTCCTTCCTCCATCCCCTCCTCTTTTATCTATTTACTCCTCCTCCCCCCTCCCATCTTATCAATCCCCTAGCTTCTGCAATTTCCTCTCCACTCTTCTCTTCTCGTCTCGCTTCTCTGTGTTCATTCCTCCCCCCTCCCCTCTCTCGGCCCTCTCTCTCTCTCCCCTCCTTTCCTTCTGCTCCTCTCTCTGTCCATATCCTCCTCCGCCTATCATAGTCCATGTCTGCTTTCCTCAGTCTATACAAAATTCCATATCGGTCAATTAATGTCGTACTTCATTGCAAGAGACACTCTGCCATGCACTATATCGTGGCTATCACAGTGTAAAATCTTCTCCATAAAACATACATGCGGCTAATTTTATTGTGATCTCTCAAACATTCGAGAGCCTCCTGGAATCTTTCACAATAATCAGAGATGTTCCCGAATATTCCGATCATTTCAAAGGTTCCAGACTATTCCCAAACATTTCAGGACACCCCGGGTCATTGTGAAACATTGTGGAATATAGTGGGACGTGCTGAGTCTAGTACGATCTTCCTGCCGCCTACTTACATTTCGCGTAGTGATCACAAAGACAAGATAAGAGAAATTAGGGCTCGTACGGAGGCATATAGTCATTCATTTTTACCTCTTTCTATTTGGAAGTGGAATAGGAAAGGAAATGCCTAGTAGTGGTACAGTGTACCCTCCACCACATACCTTACGGTGGACGAAACCGATTACTACATTAAAAAAATTTTTTTTTTTGCTTCTCAGTTAACACGTTTGTTGCTATAAATATGTACATAAAAATTGTATACACGTAATTTATGTTTTATAAAATATTTTCTGCTTTGTTTTGTGACTCAAATGTTCTGCAATCCGACATATCCCAGTCCCATATGTGTCGGACTACAGATTGTGTACTGCACTCTCAAAACCCTTGTTTTGAGGCATAATTTGTTGTCTTGGCGTGGTGGGGGAAAATATGCTACGTTTATTATTGTAGTTCTCCATAAACGTTAATGTCAAGACCGCTTATCTTTGCCTTTCTGTGCTAGGAGGCTGCTGTCGCGTCAAAAAATGTTTGTCAATCTATCGGACCAGACTGCGTGGTCATCAGTCCGCAGCTTACAAACTACTTACACTTGAGTAAACTAACCTAAGAACAAACACAGACACCCATGCCCCAACTGTCGTGTCACTTCACAAGGCTGCAAGTAAGCTTCAACAAGTATGTGAATCAGGACTGCAAGTCACCAGAGGCTGTCTGTGTCGTGTTTAGAACATTTTTTTTGCCGAGGAGCCAATTTGACCAGACAATTATGTGGAAACACCTCGGGTCACAATTGTGCCAATCTTACTATTACAGTGTAATCTAATAGTACGTAGTGAGCCCCAAACAGATACGTTAAATAGAGGGCCAAATAAGTTCGCCGCCTAAGTCCCTTAGCTACATGATTTGCAGACATTTAGAAAAAGCATTGTTTAGTGTGGCTACACAACTCTCAGACAAGATGGGGCACACATATACCGCCTTAGTAAGGGGGCGGGGCGCTCACGGTTGAAGTCTGGGAGGGCATCAGTCACTGCTTACCCCATTCCTTACCAACGTCCCCTTTTTAGTCTTCAGATTACTTATTACACGAAACAATATCCAGATCGCTAATTCGTTTTTAGTGAGGTTGCCGACTTCGGCTGCTGATACTGACATCATCGGTTCTGCCTTTCCCTGCCGCTCAGTCTCTAGATCAGTTGACCCCATATCAAAATGACAAATATTTTATTTATTTGTGCTTGAGCAGTGAATTCTTTATCTATGATCGTTATTCGTAATGGCTTAACTGACTACTATATTTGAAACTTCGTTTTTTCATTGTGTAGATGAAGCTGTTATTGTCGTCTTCAGTCCGCAGACTGGTTTGACGCAGCTATCTAGGCCACCGTGCCCTGTGCAAGCCTCTTCATCTGAGAATGAGAGCGACCTACATCTTTTTTAATCTGCTTACTATATTCCTCCATCGGTCTCCCTCTACGATTTTTATCCCACAGGCTTCCTTCTAATGCTAAGTTGACAATTCTTCGATGTCTCAGAATGTGTCCCACCAATCTATCCCTTCTCTTACTCAGGATATTCCAGAAACTTCTTTTCTCCCCAATTCTGTTAAGTACCTCCTCATTAGGTACGTGATCTTCCCATCTAATTTTCATTATTCGTCTGTAGAAGCACATTTCAGAAGCTTCTGTCATCTTTTTGTCTGAACTCTTTATCGTCCACGTTTCACTCCCATACAATGCTACACTCCAGAAAATGCCTTCAGAAAGGACTTCCTAACATTTAAATTAATATTGGATGTCAACAAGTTTCGCTTCTTTAGAACTGCTTTTCTTCCCATAGCAATTCTGCATTTTGTATCTCTTTTACTTCGGCCATCTCCTTTACTTCGGCCATCGGAAGTTATTTTGCTATCCGAATAACAAAACTCATCTACTACTTTTATTGTCTCATTACCTAATCTAATTCATTCAGCATCGCCTGATATTTCTGACACTACATTCCATTATCCTTGTTTTACTCTTGTTAATACTCATCTTTCAACCTCCTTTCATGACACCGCCCATTCCGTTCAATAGCTGTTCCAAGTCGTGTGCTATCTCTGATGGAGCTAAACAAAACAAATTCTACTCATCACCATCTAGCCTTTGACACTCTTCCTCGACTGAACGTTTCGTTTTGTTTCCCATTTCGAACCAAATCATTTTCAGAAAGAAATTGTGTCCCCATTCTTTAGAGGAACCCAGAATTGGCTCATGTTCCATTTTTGTGGTGTAGTTGTGTGTCAACTGGTCCTGTAAAACACTAAGAAAACCAACACTCCAGCAACGCCAGCAACCGCCTGGGCTCGTGATGACTGGTTTCGGCATGCAGCTGCTTGAATACCGATTAATTGTTCCTGTTTTACCGTCCCTATCAACACAAGGTGCAAAAAATAAAAAAAGGGGTTTCTTCTGAACCTGAATTCTCTATCTTAACTCATTCAAATCTTGGTCGAGTCGTTTACATTCAACTGAAGGAAAAAATAGCAGATGGATAAATTTGTCCATCTAGGGAGCTATGGAACGTTATCGAATCTTGAGGTCACACGGTTACCGAATAATTGTCGCACAGCCTCCATGTCGTTCCACCCTGTTAAAACCAGGTTTCTTGAACGTGTGGAAAATTGTTCAGTTCATGTCTAACGAAAGACAGTAAAATATCCATGTCACAACCCGCTTTGAAATTTAATGTGTTCCCCTGTTAATTTTCAAAAAGAAATAATATCCGATGTTCCCATTTGATGAAACAGATACAATAATGTCGCTTCACTAGCGCCTCATCTGCCATCCACAACTAGCTTACAAATTCATCGTCATTTTTTGTGTGTCTTATAACTTGTTGATAGGTTTCTAATCACAACTGGTAATCGTATTCCTTCAGTTGTTGCGCTGTGTGCAGCTTGTAAGGATGAAATTTCAAATCTAAGTGAAGAGTTGCGCGAACACTCTCCCGGGACATTTGAATCGCAACTGCTTGCTTACGATTGAGCTATCCGATACATTTCGATAAAACAAATATCGCATTAGTTAAACGTGAAGTCCCATGAAAGACGCGATGAGTATCTTTGACCTGACCGTGGTTACAAGCCACGAAAACAAAAATGCAAATGCCTTCTGAAACACCAGCGGAAAGGCGCCTGGAGAATCTTAGGAGGGACAACCTGTCTAGTTGCAGGATGTTTATCGCTCAAAATAATCGGCACGCACTGTTGGCTGCACAACCAAGTTAGTGGCGTTAACTGGGACGAAGGAAGGGCGTTACTTTCCACTCCACTGGAACGGAGAGCAAGTCACTTCCGTTTCAGAAAAGTGTCACAAGACAGGTTCGCGGGCGCAGGATGTGTAGCAAGCTTTACTATGTAGGCCTAGTCTAGGGCATCAAAACGTCCCGCAGAACCGGGATTGGGCCGGTTTTTTTTATCGTAATATGCGTTGACCCCGAGAAATTGTTTCGGGACGCTCGAAGGTCCGAAATTCTTTTTTTAATTTTATGTCACGCAAGCTGTACCGGTGACTTCTCGTATTGTTGCCAGTGGTGCAAAACGCAATGTCGAAACCTGCCTACAAATTCAGTGAAAGTCATTTTAGGAGCGCAGTTGTATCAAGAAAGGTGAATTTGATTACCAAACAGAGTGTTCGGTTTGCAACTGTTTTATTGGTATTACTCATGGTAGAGGCTCTGACTTAGTTGATCATATCAAGACAAAGACACACATAAGCAGATTTGGTACACTGAGCTGCCGTAAAACTCTACGAAATTATTTATTTAAAATCTCAATGAAGTGGAGACACAAAAGTTCCAACAGCCATGTTTACAGCAGCTTACCTCACGCTGAAACATCACCAAACCTTTCGAACTAGTGATCGTACTAATAAGCTTAGTAGTAAATGACTTAGTTAATTATAGCCTGTGAAGTAACGCCGAAATTTTAATATATTATAATCAGATTTTAATGATTTCGTGCAATGTTTAACTTTATTTAAAATATATACTAGCTGGTGAGCACTAATGTGCGTAATACTGAATAAAAGATGACTTAGATCATCGGAACCGGTCATCAATAAATAAATGACTGTAAAACAGATCTTGGCTACATTTCCTTTTGCGAGTTGTTGTTAAACTCAATTAGATCGGCTCCAAAATTTAAATGTTTGTAAAACTAATGGGACCAAACTACTGCGATCATGAGTCCCTAGGTTTGCAAACTACTTAAACTACACACACACACACACACACACACACACACACACACACATGTTCGGCGAGGGAGGACTCTAACCTCCTACGGGAGCGGTCACCCCCAGTTGGAGGCGCCTTGCTGCGTAGCCGCGGTTGCTCCCCGTCGAAGGTTCCAGTCCTCCCTCGGCGATGGGTGTGTGTGTGTTGTCCTTAGCGTAAGTTCGTTCGTAAGCCATGGACTGATAACCGCAGCAGTTGCGTCTCTTATATTTACAAACATTTAAACATTTTGTGCGGGCTCGCAGCCCAGACGTGGCCACGTGGCAGATCGCCTCCTAGAAGAAGCCAGGAAAAAAGCAATTAGTGTTAATACCAGCTTCGCGGCGAACAATGATGTGACATTTACTGTTGTCAAAAGGTGGTTTGATGTGTGTACGGAAGACTATTGCTTCCAAACATAACATCCATCACATACCGGCAACATTTGCACCACTTACAGAGACATTTTTGGAAAGAAAAAAAATCTTTATTCATAAGACAAAGTCATTTGTGTGAAACTTGAGTTGCTCATATGATTATCTGTTGAAGATAAGGAATTTTTTACTCTCTTTTCCACTTTTGCAACTATTTGTTGATCTGCATCTCAACCCATAAAGAAATCATTATACTGTCGGAACAACGCAGACCTTCCTGTTGCAAGAATGACAAACGTTCTGCACGTACGGAGAACTGATCAGCGTTCCCTCCGCATAATTGATGAAAGGAGAAAATATAAAAATGCAGTAAATGAAACAGGCAAAATGGAGTTCAGACGATTAAAAAATGAGATTGACAGGAAATGCAAAATGGCTAAGCAGGAGTGGCTAGAAGCCAAATGCAAATCTGTAGAAGAACGTATAAGAAGGGGAAAAGTAAATACCGCCTACAGGAAAATAAAAGAGACATTTGGGGACAAGAAAAGCAACTCTACGAATATCAAGAACTCAGATGGGAAGCCGGTTCTCAGCAAAGAAGGGAAAGCTGAAAGGTGGAAAGAGTACATAGAACAGCTCTACAAAGGAAATGAACTTACAGACAATGTGGTAGGAAGGGAAGAGGAAGTAGATCAAGATGAAATAGGAGATGCTATACTGAGAGATGAATTTGACAGAGCCTTGAAAGACCTAGGTCGGAACAAGGCCCCAGGAGTAGATGACATACCCTCAGAGCTACTAAAGTCTCTGGGAGAGCCAGCCATGACAAGACTATTTGAACTGGTGTGTAGGATTTATGAGACAGGCGAAATACCCTCAGACTTTAAGAAAAATGTAATAATCCCCATTCCAAAGAAATCGGGCGCAGACAGGTGTGAAAATTACAGAACCATCAGTTTGATAAGTCATGGTTGCAAAATTTTAACACGAATTATCTACAGGAGAATGGAATAGCTGGTAGAAGCTGACCTCGGGGAAGATCAGTTTGGATTCAGGAGGAACATAGGAACCCGGGAGGCAATACTCACTTTACGTCTTATCTTAGAAGATAGATTAAGGAAAGGCAAACATACATTTTTAGCTTTTGTAGATTTGGAGAAAGCATTTGACAATGTTGACTGGAATACACTCTTTCAAATTCTGAAGTCAGCAGGGGTAAAATATAGGGAAAAGAGAGTTATTTATAACTTGTACAAAAGCCAGACCGCAGTTATTAGACTCGAAGGGCATGAAAAGGAAGCATCAGTTGGGAAGGGAGTAAGACAGGGTTGTAGCCTTTCTCCGGTGTTATTCAATCTGTACATTGATCAGGCGGTGAAGGAAAGCAAGGATAATTTTGGAATAGGGATTAAAGTTCAGGGGGAAGAAATAAAAACATTGCGTTTTGCTGATGACATTGTAATTCTGTCAGAGACAGCGAACGACCTGGAAGAGCAGTTGAATGGAATGGACAGTGTGTTGAAGAGAGCGTACAAAATGAACATTAACAAGAGCAAAACAAAAATAATGGAATGCGGTCTTAGAAAATCAGGCGATGCTGAAGGAATTAGATTAGGTAACGAGACAATGAAGGTGGTAGATGAGTTTTGTTACTTGGGTAGTAAAATAACATGTGATGGTCGCAGTACAGAGGATATAAAATGCACAATGGCAATGGGAAGAAAAGCATTTTTGAAAAAGAGAAATTTGCTAACATCGAATATTAATTTAAGTGTAAGGAAGTCTTTTCTGAAGGCATTTGTGTGGAGTGTTGCCTTGTACGGGAGTGAAACATGGACGATAAGGAATGCGGACAGGAAGAGAATAGAGGCTTTTGAAATGTGGTGTTATAGAAGAATGCTGAAGATTAGGTGGGTAGATCGCATAACCAATGAAGAAGTACTGAACAGAATCGGTGAGAAAAGGAATTTTTGACATACCCTGGCTAAAAGAAGGGATCGCTTGGTAGGACACATTCTTAGACATCGGGGAATCGTAAATTTAGCATTAGAGGGAAGTGTGTGGGGGAAAAATCGCAGAGGGAGACCAAGAGACGCGTATAGTAAGCAGATTCAAGTGGATGTGGGATGTCGTTCTTATGAGGAGATGAAAAGGCTTGCTCAGGATAGAGTAGGGTGGAGAGCTGCATCAAACCCGTCTCCGGACTGAAGACCATAACAACACGAAAGGTGAACGAGAGTTGTAACTTACAGCACCCCAGACCATAAGGCTTAAAGGTGGGCCAGTTAGTTTGGGACGAAAACACTCTACTAGATGGTACTCGCCAAAGGTACGTCGTACCCGCAAACGACCATCACTTGGTGCAGGCAGTATCTGCTTTCGTCGCTGAAGACCACGGCCCGATCTTAAAAACGATCCTCAAACGGCACAAGCCGAGCCGTGCACGTCGATGGTGTAGTGTGAGGTAAGAAGGGCTAGAAGTGCGTGTGCCCCTAGTCCCACTGCTAGTAACCGGATAGAACCAGCTCTTATTCATGCTTACAAGGTACAAGCCGTCTTATCTGTGCTGTGGTAGCTGTACTATCTACCACTTCTGCCCTTACAATGCGACGATCTTGGTGGACGTCTGTGTTGCTTGGACGTCTAGCTCATCTATCGGTGTGAGAATGTTCACGTGACCATTTCAACCAACAACGTTTCACAACTGTTGTAGCACGGTCAACTTGTGTGGCACTTCTCCGAAAGGAACATCGTGCCAATCGAAAGGCTTCCAAACTCGCGCAATTGGCTGTAGGAAGAAGAAGCGCGTCTCCTTGTCATGGCGATTGTTTACTTCACATGAGGATATCACACTGATCCTTATTGCTAGATGTGTGCGGATGACGTTGAAACCATCATTATTAGATTTACCATCTCTCAAAAATGTTCAAATGTTTGTAAAGCTTATGGTACTTAACCGCGGGGTCATCAGTCCCTAAACTTACAAACTACTTATGAACTACCTTATACTAAAGACAACACAAACATCCATGCCCGAGTGGGGATTCGAACCCCCGAAGCGGAACGGCCTCGCTCATCGCAGCATAGTGCCTCAATGCGCTCTGCCGCTGTTATCAGATCGAAATCAACATCGTCTTTCCAGCTGAATTATATTTTCCGGCACTGAATTTGTAATTTACAGTAACAAGTGTCGTCTTAATTGCCTCAGTTTTCAACGTCACTTATGTTCCACACACCAAAGTAATAACCCTTTTCCCTCTCATTCTTGCCCGAAGGAACATCTTTGTCTTTTCCTCCAGGCACAATCATTCGACGAAAGATTGTAAACAACACTGCAGGACTTAAAACTTGTATCCATTATGGATGTGTGGAACCTGCGACTGTGATGATTAAAGGAATCAGGGAATACAGCAACCAGTCGCCTTATGTATTTATTCACCACGAACGGTTTCGAACTGCCTGGCAGTTCATTATCGGGTGGTAAACATTTTTATAGGTTGTTCACAACATGGCGGAACTCGTTTGGCTGTGGTGAGATAGAAAATGAAGTGTGAGCTACTTGTTTGGCACTAAATTGCGATATTTATAAGTTTAAATCGTATTCTAAATAGCTACTTACAGCTGGTTCACACTGCTGTTTGACGATCCATATTTTTCACCACAGCACTCGCTTTCCACATGTTTTACAAACGTAAACAATACAGAAATATACACCGCTATTTGTCAAAGATCACAATTGATGCACAGATATTATATTAAACTCATTTACCAGTTACCATAGACCAAAGATAACATAGACTGCGCGTAACGTCATTATACTGAAACACACATCTAAGTCACGTGACTCGGGACAGGAAACCGTTTCCATCATTACAAGTAATGCGAAATATAGCTGAGAGTTGCAGTTCATATCCTTTGCAGTGGAAACTAAGTGTATATTTGGATAATAAAACGTCTTAGCGTATTATAATTACGTCTTTAGTAGTACAATTGGCGTTAGTTCTCCGCAATTGCAAGAATTAATGGGATAGCTACAGATTTTACGTATGCCTATATAAACCTATTGACAGTCTTTTTGCAAGCAACAGAACAACAGATTTTAAGCGAAAGATAGATGTCGTTTTACTGTGAGTCTTTTAGTTAGTATTTTACACAGGAGTAGAAGATCAAATATCAGTTTGAAAGGAGCATCAGCTTCCTTAATATTCCTCAACAATGTTTGTGAAATTCATTGGGCTTTTGTAAGAAATGAAATCTGTTTGGATCCATAATTTCCGATTTTAACAAAATACAACCGTTTATATTTTAAGACTTTTGCCACAGACCATGATGACAAAACGTAAAACACCGAGGATATGTAATTCTGTTGCTTCTAAAAATAACTGATAATAGGGTACTTTTCACTGCATTAATATTAATCACAAGATGAAGTTACGTTACTTTTACTACTAGATGTGTAGTAGGAATACGAGAAGTAGTTTTATTGTTAAAATCAACGCTTGATTTCACCTGTAAATGAGAAAAACTGTTGCTCATAATGACAAAAACTCAATCAAATGACTCGGGCAATTTTAGACGTTGGTTTCAAACCACAACACAGAAGAGATAGGAACACATGCAGACTGTGGTAACTGGTAAATAAGTTTAAAATACCATAATCTTGAAGATACTTAGGCAACTAAATGCGACGATACAACCCACGTCCTCCATACTACGTAGTGATCGCGAGGATGGCTATGGAGGTGCTGCTATCTTAATGGGATTGAGCTCATGAAGATATAATTTTTGTATTTAATTAATTCATGTTTTGTAACTTTAATGTAATTTATAAATGAGAATTGTGCTTGTCTACAACTGTTAATTGTATTCAAATATGTATTAGATTGGCTGAATGGGTTATGCCCAAAGGCCATAATAATTTAAAAAAGTTTAAAATAATATCTGTGCATCAACTGTGATCTTTGACAAATAGCGGTGTATATCTCCGTATTGTTCACGTTCGTAAAGCACGTGGAAAGCGAGTGCTGTGATGAAGTGTGTGTTGTACCCAGCTTCTGAGCACTTCATTATATCTGAACTGCATAAAAAAACCACCGATCGTCAAACAGCAGTGTGAACCAACTGTAAGTAACTGTTTAGAATACGATGTAAACTTATAAATATCGTAATTTAGTGCCAAACACGTAGCTCACACATCATTTTCTATCTCACCACAGCCAAACGAGTTCCGCCATGTTGTGAACAACGTATAAAAATGTATACCTCCTGATGATGATGATCTTCCAGGCAGATCGAAACCGGTCGTGGTGAATAAATACATAAGAAAGGCGACTGACTGCAGGACTTTCCAAAATTCATTGTGATTAGGTTGTTTACCACTACTGTGAGGAAACAAAGAGCATTAGACTGCAATGCATTGAAACAATATGTATTGTTGCTTGATGTGTAAGTTATTATTATATCAAGGTAACGGAAACAAAGATATATGAAAATTGCATTAATAAATTATTGGCAAATGTCTAAATTAGTAGTAAACATTTTGAAAATGATGTTAGTTACGATAAAGAAAAGATATCCTGCCCCATGATGCCATATGGAGTCGTCCCAAATTTCCCTCCAAAAACAAAATAAAAGGATTCTAACAAATATACATTATTCCAATCTCTATGTATAGAAAAAAAAAAAAAAAAAAAAAAAAAAAAAAAAAAAAAAAAAAAAAAAAAAGATCCTAAATTAATAAAATTTGAGATTTAAAGGGCTAACAGACAACAAAATCAAATGTTTGTAAAGCTTATGGGACTTAACTATGGGGTCATCAGTCCCTAAACTTACAAACTACTTATGAACTACTTACGAACTAGGACGGCACAAATATCCATGCCCGAGGGGGGATTCGAACCCCCGACCGTAGTGGCCGTGCTGACCGTGACTGGAGCGCCTCAGTCACCTCGGCCACCGCGGCCGGAACAGACAACATTATGAAAAGCACCATGTGTACCTCATTGTTAACAATTATCTTTCTTTCAAAGGAGTGTGATGTATTATCGCGTTAATTACATACTGCGATCACTGCTGTGCGACCGTTGCAGGGATATAATGTATGCCTCACATTTTAACAAACTCGCGAGCTGCCATATACTTTTCAGAAAAAAAACACACCCTGTAAGAGTGACATCTTCATTACTTGCGAGTTGTTCATAGGTGGTTGGGTGGCTGTTTCTGAAGCGCCTGCGACGTGAACTGAATAGCTATTCAGACTGGATGCTTACAAAAGAAGATTGTCACATGTTACATCCCTTTCTATGCGTCCGCTTTGCTTGCCACAAGAGAAACAAAGAGCTAGCTGAAGCATTCAGAGTGGGCTGAATGTTGCGCTTTTGCTCGGCACACATTGTACCAGGCGGTCGCTGGGTATTTCATCATTTATCAACGCATAGAATCTTTCCGGGCTTTGTTTACTCTTTAGGGATATCTACATATGGATCTAAAG
The DNA here is from genome assembly GCA_026315105.1 of Locusta migratoria. Taxonomy (NCBI): domain Eukaryota; kingdom Metazoa; phylum Arthropoda; class Insecta; order Orthoptera; family Acrididae; genus Locusta; species Locusta migratoria. Next base: position 909,920,460 of record CM048744.1, read on the forward strand.
TACCTGATCAAAAACAAGCGACACCTATAATGGACATTCATATGGAAGGAGGACTGTCCGACCTTCACTTTTGTGTCGGAATCATCTCTGTCGGGGAATCTGACAATGAGGTACCTATTGTGGGGATAGGCACACTTCAACAGCAACCATCGCTCCACATTAGTATGTATGACGTTTATCATCTTTGGGCGTTGCAGAAAGTACAATACTTCCAGTAAGGTAAAGTTCCTAACACTGAGTGATATTTCAAAGTTTTCTTCCGTCAACGCTTTTTCTTAAGAAGAAACATATTGAAAATCTCCTGAAACTTTTGAGTTCAGATTCTTATGACATCAGAGTCACTGCAAAATTTGGTGATATACATCGCAGTAAATTAGCTTACGACGCCTATTTTCATTCATTGCTTTCATATGGTATCATATTCTGGGACAATTCAACATTGAGTAAAAAAGTATTCATTTCACAAAAGCGTGTAATCAGAATAATTGCTGGAGTCCACCCAAGGGCATCCTGCAGACATTTATTTAGGGATCTAGGGATCTTCACTGTAGCTTCACAATACATATATTCATTCATGAAATTTGTTATTAACAATCCGACCCTATTCAAAATAATAGCAGTGTGCATAGCTACAACACTAGGAGAATGAATGATATTCACTATTCAAGGTTAAATCTAACTTTGGCTCAGAAAAAATGTTTTTTTCAAATGTTTGTATAGTCTATGGGACTTAACTATGGGGTCATCAGTCCCTAAACTTACAAACTACTTATGAACTACTTACGAACTAGGACGGCACAAATATCCATGCCCGAGGGGGGATTCGAACCCCCGACCGTAGTGGCCGTGCAGACCATGACTGAAGCGCCTTAGTCCCCTCGGCCACCGCGGCCGGCTGGCTCAGAAAAGGGTGAATTATGCTGCCATAAAAGTCTTTGGTCACTTACCAAATAGCATCAAAAGTCTGGCAGATAGCCAACTAGTATTTAAAAAGAAATTAAAGGAATTTCTGAATGGCAACTCCTTCTACAATGTAGATGAATTTTTAATTAAGACTTAAAATTTCTTTTTTAAATAAATAAAAAACAACAAAAAATGTAATAAAAGATCCTTAAAATATTCATTGTCAAGTGTAGACAACATTTACTAGATTGACACGTTCCACATCATTACGAAATGTCGTATATATGATCTATGGAACAAGTATTAATCTAATCTAATCTAAGTGTCTGCACGTGAACAATCGACGTCAACGCCGAGTCTATAGCGACGACTCTTGAGGCGCTGCGAAACACTATAGCCAGGTGAGGACTCATCGGAGAAGCGATGTGCACTCTCATGACACGATGGACTCTGTCCTGAATCCGTGTACACTGTCCTGCAGGCAGTGTGTGCTCGCTATTAAATTGTCTTTCGACCAATCAGAATAGACACACGCGATCGTCTATGTAACTTGCGTGGCCTCTGACGGGAATCAAGGAACCGCTATTACCAGCTGAAAAGGCAACGCAGATGGACATGGAGCTGCAGGGAGAGGGAAATAGACTTTATGGCTCATCCCAAAGGTGTCCCATCGAGGTCTACTCCATTCCAGGAATGTTATTAGCCACACATCATAGCCTGACACACTGGTTTGTGACAGGTTGCATGGTCTTCCTCTGCTCTACCCAGTACACAAACCTATGAAATGTCGTCATAAAACCACATGCTCAGCTCACTGTTAACACTACACATAATGCCTGATAATTGATTTGATTACATTGATTTACCGTAGACTATAGTGTCATTAATGACTCCAAATCAGTTGTTTCCAGTCATCTATTGAGTCCAGTGACTTCGTTGTCTACACGACTTTGAGCGTCCCTTAGCAATGCTTCCAAAATTGGAGTCTTGTAGGGAGCAGATCGATCATTTTACCCTGTTCTCTTAAACTCCATACGGTCAGTTTTAGTACCACTTTGGAACTCGTGCGTAATTACTTTTCACAGCCAGACTTCGCTATTCGCATCTGCGTGGTCTTGATTTTGCTGTGTATCTTCCTGCGCGTTTTCACTTCCCAATCACTTCACCAACATTCGGCTTATCACTTCATCAACAGCCGGCTTATCACATCACCAACAACCTGCTTGGCACGTCACCAATAGTCATCTTGTCACTCACTAGCACTTGGCATGCCATGTCATATCACCAACAATCGGATGTCACATCACCAACAATTGGCTTGCACAGCCTTAAGAAAAGTCAGTGCGCTCTCCTTACCGACTAATTCCGTTGCTACTGTTTGTCACTTGAGAAGACAGCACTTCTCGCCACCACACGTCGTGACGTCGTGGTCAGCTCGGTAACGCAGTGGGGGCAGCCGGTACTTTTGGTCAGAGCGTGTAGATACAAGGTGCTATAAGTACGGTAAGTTGAAGTAACTTTGAAACAGCCGAGTATGTTGATATAGAAAATCCATAATTGGGATTTATTTCCAATAAAACAGGAGCAGCTTAGCAAGGAGTTCACAAACGTGGTCGGACGATCTGATACGGAAGTAAAATATTGATCTGTGGTTAGTGGAGAGTGGAGCTAAGTACAGGACGTTTCCTTTAGAGCACGTAAAAAGTTAAAACGACGTCGTCCACTGAATAATTTGAGGTAGGGAATCTGGGTCGGAGAAGCCAGCTTAAGAAGATAAGGGGAATACAACCGCATCACTGTGTAATTTTTTATTTGCATTAGTTGCTGTTAACTGCAAATACCATCACTGAAACAATGAATATTCCATTTCCACTCTATCTTACAAAATGTCCTTAAACTAACGGCTATCAATCTCAGTGAACCCACATTGACGAACAACATTTTGAAGCACCCTGACAAAAGTCTCTGGTGTGTTTCAAATCACATTACAAGCAGCTACAATTGTGGCAACTAATTCCATCTTCTTATTCACAAGGGTCTCGTAAAAAGGTTACTTTAGATATCTCCAGAGGAAATAATCTAGGGGATTCATGTCAGGGGACCTAGCTGGCCAAGGAGTAGGACTTCCACTTTCAAACCAGCGACCAGGAAATACAGCATTGAGTGTTTGTTCCATCGTGTTGTACTGTACTTCTTTGAATAGCACTGAGTAACGAATGGGCATGTCGTTGATTCACTGCACCTTTTGTCAGGAGAAAATGTAAATACGATGAACAAGTAAAAGTAAACAAAAACTACAAGACGACTTCCTGGTAATCAGGTTGTTCTCCTTGTTTCCGCGCAGGAAATAATGTAAGCGTAAATAAACAGCACAGTACGTGTAAACGTCTACGCATGTTGGTTGTAAATAAGACGGAAAACAGTAATGCGAGACAAAGTGGGCGGCAAGTTTACTTCCATATCTCCTTAATCCGGCTTCTCTGGTCTCCTTTCTCAGATCGTTCAGTGGAGCATGTGTATGTTAAATAAAGAAGCTCTCGAATTGGCCTCTTTTGGAAAGAAGCTTAGAACAGGAGAGAGAGGGAGGGTACTCTTGGATTTGATCCAAAGAGCTCTTCGTTCTCCTATTCATATATACTTTAAAAAACTAATATTGCTATGAATAATGTTTGCCTGCATGGGAAAACGGCAGATTCGAAGTGCCAGGAATTACTACCTTCCAAATTATCCCTCTGTTACTGACAGCGCTTTAAACAGTCTCCGTTTTTGTCTTCACTATCATTTTTGGAGATATATTGGATAAATAAGATGACAAGAGTATAGAAAAATATACGTAGATAAAATTCGATTGTTTTTAGTTGGTGAGAAAGCCAGAGAATGCAGATGCACGACAAGCTTTATAAAAAATTTTATATCGTAGTGTTAAGACAGTCTCTTAATCGTGCTACTGTCGTGCTTGGTACAGTTACGTATATGATAATTGTATCTCATACGTACGAGACAAACGAAAACATGCTAATTATCGTGGAAAATATTTGAAAATGATCAACGTACGTTAGTGGAAGGCTAATGCAAGAATGAGACTATGGAGTTACATAGCACTGCTTTTTCATAAAATATTCGTACGGAAATAACGGACTAGTGGATTACTGTAGCGATGCGCTACTTCTCCTTGCAAATCGCAAAGAGTCTGGCTTAAAAATGTTAAACCATAAACTCCCTGAGTGGGCTAGCAAGAGATCTCATCGTATATGATCTCGACCAAGCCATCTGGTTCGAAAACTTGGAGCACGTAGAAAACTTGGAGCACGTCTAAAACTTGCAGGCGCCACGCTGGAGCAAATTTGGTGTTTCTCCAATTAATCCTGCCACAAGGCTCGGTGTTGTGATCAATAACGAGCGGATGTCAGAGGTCGTCCTCCTGCTCTGCTCGAACGAGCGTGTGCTCGACCCACTGTGCGAAAGCTGATTCTGCAATTAACTGCTACACGATAATGAAGGGAGGAAGGAAGATAATTCTTAAAACAGGGTCCTAGTTAGCTAGCCTTGATGTTTATACTGCACGGCGTTCAAATTCAAATGTTTGTATAGTCTATGGGACCTAACTACGGGGTCATCAGTCCCTAAACTTACAAACTACTTATGAACTACTTACGAACTAGGACGGCACAAATATCCATGCCCGAGGGGGAATTCGAACCCTCGACCGTGAATGGAGCGCCACCGCGCCACCGCGGCCGACACGGCGTTCAGCACTAAACCAGTGACATTTGCACTATCAAGATACTTCAAGTGGAAGGCAACACTTTCTGTAGAAACTTCTACCTCCTACAATATTGCTAGTTGATGAAAATGGGTGTTGTATCATCTATTTCACAGACTACGAAATCAACTGAATGTGCAGACTAATGAACCGAAGCTACCGATGAATGTTCATGCTATCTAACAAAGAAATGAATGTATTTTATAGGTTGTAATCCACCTGCGGGAAGTCAGAATTCTCATGCACTGAGGTGCATACTCCATTACCACAAAAAAAGTAACGCTACTCAGTGGTCTGTTGGTGTGGTGCCAGCTTATTAATACTTCATGTCTTGGGTCGATTCGCATTTCTGGTGATAATTTTTAACGGGCACAACCAGATCTTCTTCGCCTCTGGTAACGTTAAGTGAACAACTGTAGGGTTGCACTTTCATTACAAGATCGCATTAAATATAATTTTCTTCCACCCTCGACTGGAGTAGTCTCTATAATGATAGGAGTCTCTTTATGTGCTGGTGAGACAGAACAGTTCCTCGCATGGTTTCCAGTTCAAAAAGAACTTAATAGTTATCATATCTTTTGTGTGTAAGCTTTTCAAACAGGCTAAGATAATTGCCATCTTGAAACCAGGTAAAGATGGAACAGATGCTTCTCACTATCGACCTACATCGATACTCAGCATGACCTATAAGCTACTTGAAAGGCTCATCCTAAACCGCATACAAGAGACCATTGACCAAATTATCCCTGCTGAACAAGGTGGCTTTAGGAAACATCGGAGCTACTGTGACCAGGTCTTAACGTTGACAACATTAGTAGAAACTGGGTTCCGACGGGGTCTTAAATCAGCTGCAGTTTTTATGCACCTCACAGCAGCTTATGACACTGTGTGGAGGGAAGGACTGATGTTGAAGCTTATCCAAATCATCCCATGCCAAAAGCTTGCATTCCTAGTAAACAACATGCTCTTGGACAGACTATTTAAGGTATTCCTGAATGGACAATCTAGCAGATGGAGGACGCTAAATAACGGCCTATCCCAGGGCTCTCTTCTGGACCCCACCCTATTTAACCTATATATACATGACATGCCAGACACGAACTACACGAAAATCCAGTGTGCAGATGACCTAGCATTAGTCTTCCAGAGTAACGACCTCAAGCACTGCGAGCAGGTAATGACGAGTGACCTGATTAAATTAAGTGATTACTTTCATAAATGGAGACTTCAACCAAACCCAAATAAAACTGAGGAAACTGCATTCCACCTGAATAATAAAGAAGCCCAAAGGAAGCTAAATGTGACTTTTGATGGAATTGAAGAGCCACTTAACTACAATCCGGTGTACCTAGGTATCACTCTAGATCGATCCTTGACATTCAAAGAATAGTGCTTAAAGCTTTCAAAGAAACTGCCTCAAGAGTGAACTTGATTCGTAAGATTGCTGGCAGCAATTGGGGTGCGGACGCCAATACCCTACGCTCTGCTGCGCTTGATCTTGTGTATTCTGCTGGGGAATACTGCGCGCCAGTGTGGGAAAACAGCGCTCACACAACAAAGATTGACGTCAAACTTAATGAAGCCATGAGGAATATCACTGGCACTGTCAGATCTACGCCCATTCAGTGGTTACCTGTCCTTACTAACATTGCTCCGCAAGATCTGAGGAGGAAAGCAGCGAAGGTAAAATTGATAAAGAATGTCAAGGCTCACAAGAACTCTCCCTTGTATGATGCTCTACAGGATCCCCAGCATGTCGCCTGAAATCACGAAAACCTCCCTGGTGTGACACAGAAAGCACCACATCCTTCGACGTGATCTCCTAGTGGCAAGAACGCTGGAAATCCACAACACAACGGTCACCTCGTGCAAGATCCATCAAAGAAGGTTGAGGGATTCCATCTACCACGCCAAACCTGATCGAGACTGAACCGCATCAGAACTGGTCACGGGAGCTGTGCTTACAACATGAAGAAGTGGGGTTTTCTTCCATTTTCTGACTGTGACTGCGGGGCAGAGGAGCAAACCGTAAGGCACATCGTCAAACAGTGTCCACTGCGAGCATTTAATGGTGACTTGGAGAGTTTACATCAAGTGATAGAAAGTGCTCTGGACTGGTTGTCAAATTTGGACATTTCCATTTAATTGTTGTATACTTGTAAAACCATACGATAAATAAATAATAAGTGATTATATGTGCGATCTTGAAATTCCTTGTCCAAAAATGCCGCAAATGGCATACCAAGTGAAAGAAACAATTTTTTTAAATCTATTTGCGACTGAAAAATAAAGGTCACCGTGCCAGGGTAGAATCCCAGTAAGACATAAAAATGATCTTATTTTCAATTTCCAGCATGGTGCCACTGGTGCTACTGGCACTGGAACCTCGTTTACGGGTGTGAGAATGTTGACGTGACCATTGCAGCACGAAGCAGCAACCTGGCAATTCTCCGAAAGGACCATATTAGTACATGGTCAGGTGCACCATTCGTGGTCGACCATGCAGGCGCTGATTCTAGCATGCAATCGATCATACATAAGGTGAATACTGTCCTGAGATACATTATTTCACGTCTGCTCGACCTGTTCGTATAGTTCTGCAAGAGTTATGGATTGACGGGTCGTATGAGTCAGTTGTCGTCCCACACGTTCACGGTTGGTGACAAGTTCGAAAATAGTGATGGCAAGGGAAGTTGCTGCACGTCTTGCAGAGCACCTAGGGTTTCACGCGCTGTGTGTGGCCAGCATTGGAACAAATCATCTTCCTGTTGCTAGAATCACAAAGGAACGGTTATTATAATATTCTGCACGTACCGAGCGCTTCCTTCCAGAAGCACCGAAGATGAACGCGGGTTGTGGTTTATCGCATCCCAGAGCGTAAGGCCTGCGGTGGGGCCATTGTTACTTGGACTAATGGACTCTTACGGGAGAGCGCTCGCGAAGTTTACGTATGTGCAAACGACCATCACTTGCGTGAAGGCAGAAAGTGGTTTCATTACTGAAGACCACGTCCCGCCATTACATCATCCAAGAGATGCTTCCGGGCACGTGGATGTTGTGGCGAGACTGGAAGACGGACAAGAGATATGCATGCCCGTAGTCACACTGGTAGTAACTGGTTGGAAACAGATCGTACTGACATTGCTCGTTTCACATGACCTCTTAACTATGCTGTGTTGCTGCTTGCTGCCATTACAATAGGGTAAGGTGGTACAAATTCGATATAGGTACAATTCTGATCAACATAAATATTCGCGCCATTTGTCAGTCTCGTAGAGTCTCGTTGTGTGGCATTGTAGCGTAGCAGGTTTCTACAGCTCCTCCTGTCTTTTCCAAGAATATACCACTTTGTGCTAAGGAGAGATAAATTTTTTCCCGTTAGGAGGTAAGTGAAGCTACTTAGTCTAACGAGCTCTTATAAATTTTTTATTTAAGGGTGACTAAATTCTCTACCCAAAATGCAATGTTTGATACAACGAGGTATGCGTTGGTGCCTGACGGAAAAAGTGCTTTTTATGTGGTAGAAGCCCTTAGTCAAAATTCTACTAGGAAGTGATCACAATTGTACCTAGTGTGGTACATTTTCGATCGATTTTTCTCAATTCTGGAACTTTTTTGTGTGTCTATGCCGACATTTGTAATTGTCTAATATTTGTGTTACATATTAGTTAAACATCCAAGAACAAGTGATTTAATTAAAATTACATCTTTTCTCAATATATTTCCAGTTACAACAACACTTGTCCGAAATGATCGAAATTGTATCACCTTACCCCACAACGATTCTGGCAGACGTCTGTGCTGCATGTACGTCCAGAACCTCGTTTACAGGTGTGATATTGTTCTTGCGACCGCTGCAATGTGACGCAATACGTCCATCTTACCCGGCAATTCTCGGAAACGAGCATTCCGTTATCCAGAAGGCCACAGTTTGGCCCGTTTCAAACTCGCTCAGTTGGCGCTTGCGCCTCCGTGGCATGGCACGTGTTTGCTGACAAGTTGTTATCAAAATGAGCCTTATGGCTGTAAAAATCCCGTATTAAAGGGTACTCACAGATGTCGCTCTTGCAGCTATGCCACGACGCTGTCTTTTGCACGACGACATTGAAACCATAACCAGTAAATCCTTGCAGGTGCCATCATCGAATCTAAATCGACGTTGTCTTTGTAGGAGTACTAAGTACTAATATTTTCTGGCGGTGTAGTTCTGCATCTACGTGGGATACTCTGCAAATCACATTTTAGTGCCTGGCAGAGGGTTCATCGAACCACCTCCATACTATTTATCTCCTATTCCATTCTGGAATAGCGCGCGGGAAGAAAGAATACCTGAATCTGTCCGTTGGAGCTCTGATTTCTCGTATTTTATTCTGATGATCTTTTATACCTATGTAAGTGGGAGTCAGCAATATATTTTCGCATTAGGAGGAGAATGTTGGCGATTGGAGTTTCGTAAGTAGCCCACGCCGCAGCGATAAGCGCCGTTGTTGTAATGATTCCCATCCCAGATCCTGGATCATTTCCGTAATGCTACCTCTCCTGTATCGTGACAAACGAGCTGCCCTTCTTTGGACTCTTGATGTCCTCCGTCAAACCCACCTGATAAGGACCCCACACTGGGTAGCAATACTCTGAAAAAGGACGGACAAGCGTAGTGTATGCAGTTTCTTTAGTAGACTTCACACTTCTCATTATTTAGAGTCAATTGCCAATATTTACACCATAGTGGTATCTTATTCAGGGTTCTGCCAATAATACGCAATCTCCGGTTCGCCTTTCCCACGACATTATCTACGTATTCTTTCCAGTTTAAGTCTGAAGTAATCGTAATTCCTAGGTATTTTGTGGAGTTTACGGCCTTCACTTTTGATTGATTTATCTTGTAAACAAAGTTTATCGGATTTCTTTTCGTACTCCTGTGGACGAGTACACATTTTTCATTATTTAGAGTCATTTGCCAATATTTACACCTTAGTGGTATCTTATTCAGATCCTTTTGCAGTTGGTTTCGCTCTTCAGTTGTTATCCATCCGAATGTATTACACGAAAATACGAAAGAATGGCAGTATACATAATTTAACATAGGCAGGAAAAGAAATTGGGTTACAAAATGTCCGGGCGCACGCCTCGCGTGACCTTCAGCACGCGGCGTTCCGTCGTTCACGGCCGCAGAGAGAATAGCACTTCCCCGCTCCCACCGCACCCGCCTCGCTGCCTCGGCTGAGCAGAAACTGCTCGTGGAATCCCCAGCCTGTCAGTACGAGTAAAGCCGAGCGTCTGGGGTCAGCTGCTACATTCCGCGGCTCAGCTGAGCTGCATTTCTGGGTTCTAGTAAGTGAAGGGCACATGTCTTCAGAATGATTGCAATGTCACAAACTGTACGACCGGAGTGATTCTTCAGTTTCTACCGGCGTACTTTACCAGGGAATAGTTCACGATGGAAAGGTTGGATTGTCAGTATCCAATGGGCACAATAATTTCTGCAAGCGACTACGTTGCCGTCATCAGATGCTGCGACGATCTGACATCCGGCCGTTCACCCGTGAACTATTCGTAATGATCGTTATCTTTTAGATTGTAGCCCAATAAGCCGGTAGTATACTTCTCATATACGTCGACAATTAACCGAATTCGGTAGATATCAGATTGTTTAAATCGTGCTTTTGTTGTGCACAGCTGGCAAATCCGCATTGAAGTCAGATTTTAGTTGCATTTTAAACTGCGAACCGGGCCTGGATTTCAACCCAGGCGCGTCCAGAAAGTAAGTTCCGTTTCAATTTATCTCCGCTGCAGCGCTGCGATTGCAGTTCCGCACATGCGCTGTAGACGATGTGTATCAAGGAGAAGAACGTGCGCCATTTGGAGATCGCTGTCAGTTACGTACGCTTTGTTGTGCTTGTTTGAAATGTGTGCACAATGAAGAACGAAGTGGGCGTCCACCTTTGGTTACAGAAGAACTGGTTCACGCGATTGATGACAAGATCCAGGAAAACCGCAGGCTTACAATTAGTGCTCTCGCTATGGACTTCCCCCAAATTTCGCGATCACTGATGCATGAAATTGTTACCAAACAACTGAAATTCCGTAAACTTTGCTCACGTTGGGTACCAAAGATTCTCACTGAGCAACACAAAACACAACGGATGGTTAGTGCGCTTGAGTTTTTGACCCGTTATGCTGAAGGCGGCGAAGAATTTCTGAGACGGATAGTCACAGGAGATGAAACGTGGATTTCTCACGACACCCCTGAGAGTAAGCGGCTATCAATGGAATGGAGGCACACTTCATCCCCACCAAAGGTAAAGCCGAAGCAAATCATGACACCTCGTAAAATGATGTGCACAGTGTTATGGGACTGGAAAGGCATCCTACTCATTGACTTCTTACCGCATGGCTAAACAATCAAAGCAGATGCTTATTGCGAGACACTTCGGAAATAGCGCCGTGCAATTCAGAATAAGCGCCGGGGACTGCTGGCAAAAGGTGTTGATTTGCTTCACGACAGCCGCGGTGGAGCAGCCGAGCGGTCTAAAGCGTCTCGCTGCGGAGCGCGCGGTTGCTCGCCGTGGAGGTTCGAGTCCTCCCTGGGGCATGGGTGTGTGTGTTTGTCCTTAGGTTAGTTTACCTAGGTTTAAGTAGTTTGTAAGCTACGGACTGATGACCACGCTGTTTGGTCCAATAGATTTACAGACATTAGAACATTTGAGCTTCACGACCACACACTGCAAATGTGACGAAAAACCTCCTACAGGGATTGGGCTGGGACGTGTTTGACCATTCTCCGTACAGCCCACCTCGCTCCTAGCGACTTTCATCTGTTCTTACATCACAAGTCTTTCCTTGGCGATCATCATTTCACCAATGACAACGAGCTGAAAGAAACTGTTTCCAAATGGTTGAAGCCACAGGCGGCAGATTTCTATGAAGAAGGTATACAAAACCTGGTGCCACGCTATGACAAATGCCTGCAAAATTTCGGCAGTTATGTGGAAAAGTAGTTTAAGAGTTGCAGAATTTTGTGCAATAAAAATTTCTTCTGAATCTGTGTACAATTTCATTTTATTACCAAACGGAACTTACTTTCTGGACGCGCCTCGTATTTGCGTGTCACAACCAGCGTTTGTGAACCTGATAGTTAGGTTCTAAATGGATTTATGGTAGCCGGCCGCGGTGGCCGAGGTGACTGAGGCGCTCCAGTCACGGTCAGCACGGCCACTACGGTCGGGGGTTCGAATCCCCCCTCGGGCATGGATATTTGTGCCGTCCTAGTTCGTAAGTAGTTCATAAGTAGTTTGTAAGTTTAGGGACTGATGACCCCGTAGTTAAGTCCCATAAGCTTAACAAACATTTGAACATTTTTTTGATTTATGGTATTATTAATACATGGAACTGTATTTTAATGATATACAATTATCATCCTACATTTTTGTGGGCATAGTAACTGAATCAGGCTGGAAACGAACCGTTTGGCTTACATCTATATCCAAACCCATGCTTCATATACCAGTGTGAGGTACGTGGAGAAAATACTTTTTGTGTAAAAGCGTATTAAACGGATGTTACAAGACTACATATACATTATTTTAGAGTGTCTTGAATCTCCTGTAAACGACCAAAATTATTGTGTAAGTAGTATTTGTACCCTGTGTAAATGTCTTCCTCTTTTTTTTTTTTTAGAGCGGGGGAGGGTGGTATTTGTTGTTGTTGTGGGCTTCAATCCGGAGACTGGTTTGATACAGCTCTCCACCCTACTCTAGGCCTATCCTGAGCAAGCCTCTTTCATCTCCTCATAAGAACGGCAACCCACATTCATTTGAATCTGGTTACTATAAGCGTCTTTTGGTCTCCCTCTGTGACTTTTCGCCGACACACTTCCCTCCAGTGCTAAATGTACAATGCCGTAAAGTCTAAGAATGTGTCCCATCAGTCGATCCCATATTTTAGTCAAGGTATGCCAAAATTCCTTTTCTCCCCAATTCCATTCAGTACTTCTTCATTAGTTCTGTGGTATACCCCTTTATATTCACGCGATCCATCCACCTAATCTTCAGCGTTCTTCTGCAGCACTACATTTCAAAAGCCTCTATCCTCTTCCTGTGTAACCTATTTATCGTCCAGGTTTCACTCCCGTAGAAGGCAATACTCCACACAAATGCCTTCAGAAAGGACTTTCTGACAGTTAAATTAATGTTCGATGTTAGCAAATTTCTCTTTTTCAAAAACACTTTTTTTTCTCATTGCCATTCTTCATTTTATATCCTCTGTACTGCGACCATCATATGTTATTTTACTGCCCAAGTAACAACCCTCATCTACCACCTTTACTGTTTCGTTATTTAATCTAATTCCTTTAGCATCGCCTGATTTTATAAGACAGCATTCTATTACCCTTATTTTGTTTTTGTTAATTTTCATCTTACACTCTCCTTTCAACACACTATCCATTTCGTCAATTGCTCTTCCAGGTCCTGTACTGTCTCTGACGGAATCAGCAAAACGCAATGTTTTTATTTCTTCACTCTGAAGTCTAGTTCCTTATTTAACGAGCAGGTATTAATTTTCTTCTCACGGTTCCATCTAAATCGTACTCTACAAGGCACCTTACGATGCGTGCTGGCTTCTCACTTCCGCCTTTCCTGTTCCAGTCGCGTACGAACGGTTGTTGGTAAGCTTCCGTATTTGCTACAATCTATCTCCATGGTGTTTTTGCGAGATAACGTAGAAGGAATTAATAGACTGATCAGCCAGTACATTATGACATTATTATACCTACTATCGATTTAGACTCGTCCAAGCGATAGCATCGCCACCAGCTCAGACACACGAACGGTATATCAGTCTAGAACGGAGAAGTGACGCGATCTGAGTTTAAGTAAGACTAGACTGTATCGGCCCGGTGGCTCGGCACGATCATTTCGGAAATTACGCGACTTGTCGGATATTGGAGGAGTACTGTAGTGAGTGTCTTCAAGTGGCGAAACCAAGCTGAAACCACGCCCAAACATCGAGGGGTTGGACGGCCTCCCCTCCATTACAGATATCGGACGTGGTAGGCTGGGCATACTGGACGTACAGACAACGAACTTTGGCGTTTCAAACATCAAACTTCAATGTTGGATGGAGTACACCAGCAACGACTGATATGGACACGTGACCTTAATTTTTGGACAGTGGTGTCTGATTAATCCTGATACCTTCGTTATCATGCCGATAGGAGGCTGCGACCCGCACTCTTCCAGATCAGCTCCTTGACGCTTGTATTGCGGAACGAAGCCAACTGGCGGCGGTTCAGTTTATTATGCTCGGAGAACATTCACGTGGGCGTCCGTGGCTCCAATGGGGCTCTTGCAACGCCAAGAGAACATTCACGTGGGCGTCCGTGGCTCCAATGGGGCTCTTGCAACGCCAAAAGGTATCGCACAGTGGTAGCATAGCACGTACTACCCTCACATTCTCCATGCCACGTAGGTGTGCAACTGTACTGGCGGTTCGCGGTGGTCACACACCACATTACAGGGCAACAAGAGTGACTTTTTCACTGTTATGGTAGCCCCGTGGTGCCTCGTTCTAAGTAAAGGCCATGTAAATCTCAAGTAAATAGTCGAGAAAGCAAAATGTACTGTATCACACAAAAATTACAATTGTATCCAATATCAAAGAAAAATAGTTTGCCATTTGTATGATATCTCACCTGATGCCCTACTTGTTTTGAGCTGTGTGCATCTACACAGCTGGGATGTGACTGAACGTGGCGTCAATGGTCATCGCCCCCCGCCCCCATATTTCCGGGCGTCTGCCACTGGAATCTGCTGATCATTTTCGTTACGCTTTCACCCTAACTAAATGACTCTGCTTTTGCATCTACATGGATATCTGTAAGTCACATTGACGTGCATGGCAGAGGGTTCATCGAATCATTTTTATGATATTTCTCTATAGTTTTATTCTCTAATAGCTCGTGGGATCAAGGAAGACGTAAATCTTTCTGTTTTCGATCTGCTTTCTGTTTATTATTATTATTATTATCATCATCATCATCATGTCTCACTATGTAGGTGAGTGCTAACAATATATGTTCGCATTCTGAAGAGAAAGTTGGTGAAAGAAATTTCACAAATAGATCTCGTCGCAACAAATAACGCTTTTCTTTTAATGATTTCCAGCCCAAATCGTGCTTCATTTCTGTGACTCTCTTTCCTATATCGCGATAATACAAAACGAGCTGCTCTTCTCTGAATTTCCTGTAAATCATCCGTCAGTCTCACCTGATGTGGATCCCACAATGCGCAGCAATCTCCAAAGCAGGACGCACAAGTGTAGTGGTGAAAGTTTCTTTAGTAGAACTGTTGCATCTTCTAAATCTTCTGCCATTGAAACGTAGTATTTGGTTTGCCTTCCCTACAATATTTTCTGTGTGTTCTTTCCAATTTAAGTTATTCGTAATTGTTATTCCTAGGTATTTAGGAGAATTGACGGGCCGAAGGCTTGACTGATTTATCGTGTAAGCGAAATTTAACGGATTTCTTGTAGTGGTCATATGGATGACCTCACAGTTATAATTATTAAAGGTCAATTGACAAATTTTGCACTATGCAGATATCTAAATCATTTTGCAGTTGCTTTTGATCTTCTGGTGATTTTAATAACCGATAAAAGAAATCATCATCGGCGAACAGTCTAAGAGAGCTACTCAGATTGTCTCCTAAATCGTTTATAAAAAATAAGGAACAGAAGGATCCCTAGTATAGCACTTCCCTCTGCAATGGCAGATATAACTTCTGTTCTAATCGACGACTTTATTACAACGTACTGTGTGTATCCTGACAGGAAATCACGAATCCAATCGCACAACTGTGGCGAAGCGTGCACCTCTTCTCTGTATGTTGTCTGTTTATTCTCTCCATCGTACCTGGTACACTTCCCACATTGACGAGCAATCTTCAAGTATTGGTGTAACAAGTGTTTTGTAAGCTACTTTCCCGTTGATGGACTACGTTTCTTGAGGATTCTTATGTTGAATCACAAGCTGGCATCGGTCGTACCGACGATTAAATTTATGTGGCCGTCCCTTTTCAGATCGCTCCAGAGGCATAACCCGAGGTACTTAATGTAAGCAACCACTTTCAGTGATTGTTCTGCAATCGTGTAATCATATAATAAAGGAACTTCATTTCTGTTCTTCTGAGGTTGTGTGTGAGTGATGTAAAATTATCCTTAGATATCGCCGTTAAGCGTTCTAAGAATTTTATTAGCAGCTTATCACGAAAAATCTGCCATATTTTTCGATTATCTGCTTGTTCTGATTTTTATACGCTTGTGATACACGCTCCCGCTGGCTTTAACAAGACTGTGACCTTTCGGGCCGTCCTTTTTTGTGTACGGTCGATAGACCCTGTTCGACAGATATGAGCTGGACACCATTCAAAAGTTCATATCGAATGATGTTTCCCTTCCAGTCGAATCGTACGATATTTTGAAGTCTATAAATAGTATGTAAATGCTTTTGAATGTCATTTTTAAATCTGATTATAAATTTCAGTCAAAAAATTGTTCCACACAGGATCGTCGTTTTTCTTCATTTTCTCTGGTATTCTGATTCTGGTGCCGTTACAACCTGTTATTAATTCATTTGAAAGCGCTTTGTATGTCACTGTAAGGGCAGTCCATAATTTTAGGTCCTTTTCATCTCAGTTAATGTTGTTTTCCAATCTTCTAGTATAGCTTCCGTTTCTCATACTTCTTGAAAGATTCCATGTAGCTTCTTGATTGGTTCCTCACAATTTAACAACTTCAATAACACAATAATTATAAATTATTTTAACCCTGCTTTAAACTTTATTAACTCACTATAAGCTTATTTCGGCCTTAGGCCATCATCAGGTGTTATTACTTATAATATTGTTGTTGTTTAGTTGCTGCCCAGTTGATTATAGAAGCTGATGTAATGCTTACCTGTATATGTGCAACAGCACTGGTTATATGATTAGATTCACCCGCTCTGAAAAAAAAATCTAATCATATAACCAGTGCTGCTGCACATATACAGATAAGCATTACATCAGCTTCTATAATCAACTGGGCAGCAACTAAACAACAACAATATTATAAGTAATAACACCTGATGATGGCCTAAGGCCGAAATAAGCTTATAGTGAGTTAATAAAGTTTAAAGCACTGTTAATTTATAATTATTGTGGTATTGAACATGTCAATCAAAGACATACTCCACACTGCGGGCCCTAGAGAACGAAAATTTAACAACTATTTGAAATTGCTTCTCAGTATAATTTTCTTCGTTGTTTCGCACTAATTTTCAATATTCATTTTTCAAACGAGAGCTAGATGATTTGTAAGTTTGGTTTAAAAGGTTTATGTAGGTTTCTGGTATTATTCTTTTTTAAGTCTTCCTCAATAAGTAACAACTGGGACTTCAAATCCTACTCTTCCTTTTTTAGGAATGTCCCCTACCAGGGATCTTCTTTTGGTCTTTCAAAACTTTGTTATATTAGTCTGATGGTATATTAAAATATAGTGTAATATGTATATCATCTCATACGTTTTCATCAGTTCTAAATGGAAAAATCAACGGTCCATCGCAGTATTAACTGTACTATTTGACCAAAGTCGTATCATCAATCTGGATGCGTGTAAAATACCTAAGATAATAGACAAACGCGTGTGTAGTTATGTATTTACAAAGACAAAACTTCTTATTTCGATCAATAAATGTTATGCTTCTGAAACATTTAGTATCTATAATTCAATGCTTCACGCAAAAATTTGTATTCTCTAATCGTTTCACAGATACTTGCTGTCTGTGAATAAAATATTCCTTTCGTGGTATTTTCTTTATACGTTGAAGATGCGCAGCCCCGTGTAAAGAAAAGTATTTCTTGTTCTTTGCGTCCTAATACTTAGTTACTTTATGTGAGGCGTCAACACACTATTTAGTTGCAGTTATTGCAAGAAAATCTCAGAGCCTTGCGGCAGCGGCAGTCCAACACTTCTAATGACGAAGGTACTTATAGGCCGGAGGGAATTACATACAAAGCCGTAGTAAACAACAAGACCATCATTTTCCAGGATACGAAAACAACATAATTAACTTTTGTTTATTGGTGATTGCGGAACCATCAAGTGTTGTAAGAAGAAAATAGCCATTGTGCTCCTTCGCGTGCGCAGTATCACCTGCACTTTGTTTACTTTGCACCTTCATTAGCTGTTTCAATCAATACCTGAATACAAAACAACGCGGCAAACTGTGCAGCGATACGCCAGCATCAGACAAATTAAGCTGTGAGATGCTCAGTGTTATACACGTAGAGCAAGTGGCACTAGTTTTCATACATGTAGGCTTTGAAAATACAGAGGGGTCCAAAAAATGTATCCACTGTTTATAGGTCCAGAACTTGCAAACTAATTGACGGAGTTGCCTCATCTTTGGTAGTGTAATAGTTTCTATTTCCGGCAATCGGCACACAAGCGTTAAATTGCGTTGTTTTGTTTTGTCAGATGACAGTCGCCGGATAGTCAGTGTTTTGTTCTTAGTTGCACCTAGTTACTCGAGTAAACATGGTTGACGCAAGACTTAAATTCGATGAAACGAAGTCGATTTTGAAGTGTATTTTAAGTACGAAAACATTAATTAGGTTCGACGGCAATGGCGAAATGAGTATCAAACAGAGCTACCGACACGTTTAACGATTCGTCGCATACGAGACAAATTTGAAGCCGAAGGCTGTGTTAAAGATGTACACAAACAACGATCTGGACGACCTGTAACAGTAACACGTCCAGCTAATTCCCGTCGTGTATTACAACAATTCACCCGCTCACCACAGAAGTCTGTGCCCGTGGAACTGGAGTGTGTCGCTCAAGTGTTCGCGAATTTTGAAGACAGCAAAGTGGAAGCGCTACATCGCACGATTGGTATACACAATGAACGAGGACGACCCGGATCGTAGAATGGAGTACTGCAAGTGGTTTATTAACGTGATGCACAACGATGAAGAGTTTGCAGAGACGATTGTGGTCTGATAAGGCACAGTTCAAACTCAATAGTACAGTAAATCGCCACAATTGCATCCACTGGACCGCCGAAAATCCGTACGTCCATGTGGACAAAGCCGTGAATTTATCAGGTGTAAATGTGTGGTGTGGGTTGTCTTACCGGGGCTTGATTGGGCCATTCTTCTTTGAAGGCACAGTTACCGGTGAGGTGTACCTTCAGAAGCTTCAGACATCAGTTTTACCTGCCATCCGAGACTTGTATGGAGACGGAAGATTTTGCTTTCAACGAGATGGTGTCCCAGCCCACTACCAAAATCGTGTTAGGGCTTATCTCGATGAAAATCTACCAGGAAAATGGATAGGCCGTAGTGGTGCTGTGAGGGTATCCACCACGTTACCCAGACTTAACTCCTCTGGACTTTTACCTATGTGGAACACTAAAGGACGTCGTTTATCGACAAAAGCCACGCACATAGGTTGAAAGTCGAGTATCCAACGTACATTCATGTGCAGATCTCCAACTGACCTTGCAGTCAGTAATTCGTGCTGCAGTTCGGCGGCATTGTTTGTGTGTGTATGTTAATGGTGACCATTTCGAATACCTACAGTGGTATCTTTAAGTTGGACCTTAAGCTACACTTTCACCAAAAATGAGACAACTCCGTCAATTAGTTTGCATGTTATGGACTTTTAAACAGAGGATACATTTTTGGACCCCTCTGTATAAGTGGTGAAGTAACTCTGAAGATGGTGTACTTCCGAGGTGGAACAACGGCCAAGTCGTCGACACAACGTTATTAACTTGTGCTTTGATTCATCTAGATTTCTGCTGTGCAGCACACATTTGTACTCTGCTGTGTCACATGTGTTGCGCCACCCAACTCACAATACGTTTGTTGTCGCCAAGACATCAGTTTGTAACTCGACGCACCATTTAGCAACAGTTCGCCGTAGGACACTCCACTCCCTCTCGCACCCGTGTTTTCTCACAGGGACTGGCGTAAGCCTTCAGTGACAACTTGAGGCGCTCATCTATTGAACGCCAGAGTGGAGTATCTTTTAGGAACACTGCTGCGTAATAATTAGTTGTCATGATACAGCACTGTAATTCGAATTTTAATCATTTCTCTGTAGTTTGATTTTACCCAACTGTCATGGCACAGTCATGAAAAGTTTTCTAAGTCTTCATCGGACTGTCGCTACACAGGGTGTTTCAGGAAGAATAATAGGAGAGGTAGTTGGAAAATTAGTTTCCCCTGTCGACTGTGGCCTGAATTGCGCATGAAAGGAAAAAATAGTATAATACAGGAAAGATAAGACATATCTTTCTTTTCTTTTTTCTTTTTCTTTTTTACATAATTTGCAAGTACATTGAGACATTTGTTATACCACTTTATAAGCTTCAAAAAGCCTTTCAGGAAAAAAATCAGGGCGTTGCATACGGAAGAAACGTTAAACAGCTTGTTTGACGTCAGCATTGCTTTCAAAGCGCCTTCCGCCGAGAGTCTTCTTCATAGTTGGAAACAGATGGAAGTAACGTGGTGCGAGATCAGGTCCGTATGGTGGATGGTGTAGGCGTTCCCAACGTAGAGTTGCAATATGGTTTTGCGTTGCCGTCGCCGAGTGCGGTCTCGCATTGGCATCCAACAGCAGAACATCCGATCTGAGAAGGCCGGGACGCTTTTTCCGAATCACCTCTTTCAATTTCGAAAGAGTGGCACAGACCGCGCAGCACTGATGGCTGCACCCTCCAAAAAGTACTCCTTGGGCATCCCAGAAAACTTTACCTGCAGACGGAGTGATTTTGAATGTCTTTCGGACAGGTGATGACGTATGATTCCACTTCACGGATGCAGTCTTCGATTCGGGAGTGTAATGGTGGACCCACGTTTCATCCCCGTCACAATCTGAAACAGAAAGTCATCTCCTTGATTGCGGTTGACCTCTACGCAATGGTGTATCGGTGTCTTGCCTGTGCGCGTTCGCCTGCTGTGTCGTTTTTCGACCATAGCCTTTCAACGTCTCTTTCGTATGCAACGCCCTGGACGGCTTTTCGAAGCTTATAAAGTGGTTTGACAAATACCTCTGTACTTGGAAATTATGTAGAAAAATAAAGATATGTCTTATCTTTGATGTCTCATTCTATTTTTCCCCCTTTCATACACAACTCTGCTCACAGTCGACAAGGAAAACTTATTTCCCAGCTCCCCCTCGTAAATATTTTAGGTGGTGATATAATAGACGAATTGCAATAAAATGCCGTAGATCGCGTGTCCAATTTTTATTGAATACAGAGATAAGGTGTTAGTATGCAACCCAAATACTACCACCTCGTAAGATATGTACTATTTCTAATGAAACGTCCTCTCTGTGATACGTGTGTAAGTGATTCCATCAGTTACTTGGTTCATGTTACGAATTATGTTTGATGAATATGATGACTATAATACCTTCTCAGAATTTCGAATTTAAACTTGGTGGGCTATTCTCATGGATATTCGTAACTATATTGAAAACTGATAGCGTTCCGTCATTCTTCACTGTAAGTTTAGTACCTGTGTCGTGTGGATGAGTGGAGTTAGATTTGTGAAGGGTTCAGAATGAAACTTTCACTCTGCAGCGGAGTGTGCGCTGATATGAAACTTCCGGGCAGATTTAAAATTGTGTGCCGGAATCGGGATTCGAACCTGGGACCTTTACCTTTCGCGGACAAGCGCTCTACCGTCTGAGCTATCCCGGCACGCTTCACGCTCCGTCCTCACAACTTTACGGTAGCTCGCTTTGCCGGGATAGGGAAAGATTACAGGTTCAAATCCCTGTTCTGGCACAGAATTTTAATCTGCCAGGAAGTTTCTAGTGAAGAGTTATTTTTTAAAAATTTTAAAAAAAGGAAGGAAGGACGATGAGGGTCGACATCGTGCTCATGAGAGACCGATTTGAGGGGAAGATGGGGATTTACGTAGAGTGATTTAGGAAAATCACGGAAAACGTAAATATGGGTGGCTGAAGTTAGATTTGAATCGCAGTCCTCACAAATGTTGTTCCAGTCTCCTACGTGGAGGGCAGTGTTGCTTTTACAAATTGCAGATGGTAAGGCCCAAGAGGGGCCTGTCGGGCGCGACAATGTCTTTCACCAGTGACGTCATCAAGTGCGGTAAGGCGGGACATGTGGTCAACGAACCGCCCTCCCAGTCGTGGTTGGATATGAGAACACCACTTTGACTTCACTTTCTAGATCCGCCGCCGCGGTGTATTATCCGTGCGCCCTGGGGCGCCGTGCAGTGGTGCGCGCGGCCATTCGCTGTCGGAGGTTCGAGTCCCCCCTCTGGCATGGGTGTTTGTGTTGTCCTTTGGTTAGTTTAACTTAGTTTGAGTAGTTTGTAAGCTACGGACAAATAACCCAGCAGTTGAGTCCGATAGATTTAGTAACATATGATTTTTCTAGATCCGCCAAGAAAGCCTAAATTCGATATACAGTATGTCACCACTTTATAATTTTAAATTCATTCACGTGGTATATTAAAAAATCAAATTTTTGTTGTCCCAGAAAGTAGTTAGATACCAGAACAGTCGCTCAGTAAAACAGATTGTTCGTCTGTGTTAGAAGCATAGAGGCAGTCATTCTTGTCTCATATACCCGTGTTAAATGAATGGATTGGAGGATAGTCACTTGTAATGTGCCAGGTATTTTAAAGTGAATATCGTGGTATAATTGTGTTGTGCCAGTCTTACATTCAAATTGGATTTATAAATGACTAACAAACCGCCTCCGAATTCGCACAGGTAGCAGAGTTCATATGCCTACATTTTTTCTGTAATTTTCTCATGTACAGAGAAGTTTAGAATATTGTGTATTTTTTATGTCTTCTTGTTTTCTGTCATGATCTGTATCTAAGAGGTTCTCCTCACAATGGTTGTTATCTTTGAACCTATATCATCACTGGTATTTGACTTTTTTCAGCTTTGTGCTTCTGGTGATCATCAGTAAAGGATGTTTGAGGAAAATGCACTGCGGGAGGGAAAACTGTTACATTTTATGCCAATATTACACGAAGTCATATATCGGTCGTTACTAAAGTCTGAATGATGAAACCGCGCAAGCATCGTATTACGAAACAATAAAGGCATTTAGACATGTTCGGTAAAGCTCGCAAGTCACAGAACGTAGTTTTTGCTATATTTATTGCTATATTCCCGAATTTTGCAGCGCCATACTCATCTGCTACGCGCTTTATTGAATTATACATCTAAAGCGTCCTCATGAATCACATCGTCCATTGGTGAAAGCCGCAAGAAAAATCCTACTGTAGTTTTTTAAGTTAATTGAGGGCCGGATGACTCGTAGCGGGAGGAATTTGTTTTATAATAACTGTTGTTGTTGTTGTGGTCTTCAGTCCAGAGACTGGTTTGATGCAGCTCTCCACCCTACTCTATCCTGAGCAAGCCTTTTCATCTCCTCATAAGAACGACAACCCACATCCACTTGAATCTGCTTACTATACGCGTCTCTTGGTCTCCCTCTGCGATTTTTACCCCACACACTTCCCTCCAACGCTAAATTCACAATTCCTTGATGTCTAAGAATGTGTCCTACCAATCTATCCCTTCTTTTAGTCAAGGTATGCCAGAAATTTCTTTTCTCCTCAATTCGGTTCAGTACCTCCTCATTAGTTACGCGATCCACCCACCTAATCTTCAGCATTCTTCTGTAGCACCACATTTCAAAAGCCTCAATCCTCTTTCTGTCCACACTGCTTATTGTCCATGTTTCACTCCCATACAAGGCAACACTCCATACAAATGCCTTCAGAAAGGACTTCCTTAGGCTTAAATCAATATTCGATGTTAACAAATTTCTCTTTTTCAAAAACGCCTTTCTACCCATTGCCATTCTGCATTTTATATCATCTGTACTGCGACCATCATTTGTTATTTTACTGCCCAAGTAACAAAACTCATCTACCTCCTTTATTGTTTCGTTACCTAATCTAATTCCTTCAGCATCACCTGATTTTCTTACACTGCACTCCATTACCCTAGTTTTACTCTTGTTAATGTTCATCTTATATGCACCTTTAAGCACATTATCCATTCCGTTCAGTTGCTCTTCCAGGTCCTTTGCTGTATCTGACAGAATTACTATGTCGTCGGCAAAACGCAATGTTTTTAATTCTTCACCCTGAACTTTAATTCCTTCTCCAAATTTCTCCTTGCTTTCCTTTATAGCTTGCTCAATGTACAAATTGAACAACATTGGGGAAAGGCTACAACCCTGTCTTACTCCCTTCCCAACCACTGCATCCCTTTCATGCCCTTCAACTCTGACAACCGCTGTCTGGTTTTTGTACAAGTTGTAAATAACCTTACGCTCCCTATATTTTACTCCTGCTTGCTTCAGAACTTGAAAGAGTTTATTCCAATCAACATTGTCAAAAGCCTTCTCCAAATCTACAAAAGCTAGAAATGTTGGTTTGCCTTTTCTTAATCTATCTTCTAGGATAAGGCGTAAAGTGAGTATTGCCTCCCGTGTTCCTACATTTCTCCTGAACCCAAACTGATCTTCCCCGCGGTCGGCTTCTACCAGCTTTTCCATCCTTCTGTATATAATTCGTGTTAATATTTTGCAACCATGACTTATTAAACTGATAGTTCTGTAGTTTTCACACCTGTCTGCACCCGCTTTCTTTGGAATGGGGATTATAACATTTTTCTTAAAGTCTGAGGGTACTTCACCTGTCTCATACATCTTACACACAATGTGAAACAATTTTGTCATGGCTGGTTCTCCCAGAGACTTCAGTAGCTCTGACGGGATATCATCTATTCCAGGGGCCTTGTTTCGACTTAGATCTTTCAGTGCTCTGTCAAATTCATCTCTCAGTATAGTATCTCCTATTTCATCATCATCTACATCCTCTTCCCTTCCTACAATAGTGTTTCGAAGTTCGTTTCCTTTGTAGAGCCCCTCTATATACTCTTTCCACCTTTCAGCTTTCCCTTCTTTGCTGAGAACTGGTTTTCCATCAGTGTCCTTGATATTCATAGAGCTGTTTTTCTTATCGCCAAATGTTTCTTTTATTTTCCGGTAGGCTGTATCTATTTTTCCCCTATTTATACATTCTTCTACATCCTTGCATTTGCCTTCTAGCCAGTCCTGCTTAGCCATTTTGCACTTCCTGTCAATCTCATTTCTTAGTCGTCTGTACTCCATTTTGCCTGTTTCATTGACTGCATTTTTATATTTTCTCCTTTCATCGATTAAATTTAGTATCTCCTGTGATATCCAAGGATTCTTTGTAGGTCTTTCCTTCCTACCTATTTTGTCCTCTGCTGCCTTCACTATTTCATCTCTCAATTTTACCCATTCCTCCTCAACTGTTTTATTTTCCCCTGTTTCTGTCAATTGTTGCCTGAAGCTCCCTCTGAAATTCTTAAGAACTTCAGGTTCCTTCAATTTATCTAGGTCCCATCTCCTTATTTTCCTACCTTTCTGTAGTTTCTTCAGTTTCAGCCTACAGTTCATAACCAACTAGTTATGGTCAGAGTCTATGTCTGCCCCTGGGTATGTCCTACACTTCAAAACCTGGTTCCGAAATCTATGTCTTACCATTATAAAATCTATCTGGTATCTCCCGGTGTCTCCTGGTCTCTTCCACGTATACAACCTTCTTTTTTGATTCTTAAACCAGGTGTTTGTTATAACTAAATTATGTTCCGTGCAAAATTCTACCAGGCGGCTTCCTCTTTCATTCCTTTTGCCCAGACCATATTCACCCACTATCTTCCCTTCCCTTCCTTGTCCTACTACCGAATTCCAGTCTCCCATAACAATTAAGTTTTCCTCTCCTTTAATTGTCTGAATAATTTCCTTTAGCTCCTCATATATTTCTTCGATCTCCTCATCATCGGCAGAGCTAGTTGGCATATAAACCTGCACTACTGTTGTCGGTGTTGGCTTCGTATCTATCTTGACAATGATAATACGATCGCTGTGCTGGTCATAGTAGTTTACCCGCATTCCTATTTTCTTATTCATTATCAATCCTACTCCTGTGATACCCCCAACTGATTTTGTATTTATAATCCTGTACTCACCTGACCAGAAATCCTGTTCATCCTGCCACCGAACTTCACTAATCCCCACTATATCTAACTTCAACCTATCCATTTCCCTTTTTAAATTTTCTAATTTTCCTACTCGATTAAGGGATCTAACATTCCACGCTCCGACCCGTAGAATGCCAGTATTGTCTTTCCTGATGATCACATCCTCCTGAGTAGTCCCCGCCCGGAGATCCGAATGGGGGACTATTTTACCTCCGGAATATTTTACCCGAGAGGATGCCATCATCATATGTTCATACAGTAGAGCTGCATGTCCTCGGGAAAAATAACGGCTGTAGTTTCCCCTTGCTTTCAGCCGTTCGCAGTAGCTGTGTGGCAAAGCCACATGAGCTGATGTTACAAGGCCAGCACAGTCAATCATCCAGACTGTTGCCCCTGTAACTACTGAAAAGGCTGCTGCCCCTCTTCAGGAACCACACGTTTGTCTGGCCTCTCCACAGATACCCCTCCGCTGTGGTTATCGTTGAGGCACGCAAGCCACCCCACCTCGGCAATGTCTGTGGTTCATGGGAGTGGTTATAATAACTATAGATACATAAAAAAAATAACTATAGATACATAAAAAAAAAAGAATGACTCAACCAGTTTCTCTTTCATTTCACACGACGCACATCGAATAGGTAAGCATGTTCTTTCCAAACCTTAATCGCAGTGTCTGGAGTAATTATTGCAACATCTGCTTCACCCTGTTTCTTAAGCTGGCTAGCGGTTGCACATACCCATGATCCTTGAGCCTCCACAGATAAAAATCTTATGGCGACCATTTCTTTAAAAATGTTCAAATGTTTGTAAATCTAAGAAACTTAATTGCTGCGGTTATCAGTCACTAGGCTAACAAACTACTTAAACTAATATGCTAAGGACAACAAACACCCAAGCCTGAGGGAAGACTCGAACCTCCGACGGCGAGCAAGCGCGCGCTCCGCAGCAAGTTGATCCGCCACTCCACCGCGGCAGCCGTTTGATGTGAGCAAGCTTTATTGTTCAACCCCAGGCGGTCAATCAGTCGGTGGGGTCCAACGTCATTTAAACAATAGCCTATTGTGCTATGACGATGAGACGGCGAGCCAACTTGCTGTCAAATAAACGTCTGTCGTTCAGCTTTTATAATTGAGGAAAGAGCCATAGCTCGGGTGCACACCAAAAAGAACACAAGCCACAGTTGTTTCTAAACAAAAGTAAGATCCTTAAACGTTCGTTATGGTACGAAAAACATCCAAAGTAATTGAAGCTGTACTATCTCGTGGTGTTTACTCACGCCGCAGATGCACACATTATCTGCGTTAATGCAATTCTGATTTTCAACTACATGCAAAATTTGCAATCCTCCCAAAGGTACGTGGCGGAGTGTGTTCAGTACCACTATTAGTTAGTTGCTTTTCTGTTCCATATAGAAGGAGGGAAAAGCTAATTCTTGTATGCATATTTACGAGACCTACTCACTGTGATCTTTATTGTTTTTACGCGAAATGTAAGTTGGCAACAGTAGAATCGTTCTTCAGTCGGCCCTCTAAATTTCTTCAACAGTGCTTCTCGAAAAGGACGTCGCCTCCTCTCCAGCGACTCCCAGTTGAGTTCCCGAAGCATCTCAGTAATACTAGCGCATTGATCGAACGTACCAATAACAAATATAACCGCCCGCCTCTGAATTGCCTCTATGTCCTCCTTTAAACCGATCTATTGCGGATCCCAAACACTTGAGCAATACTCAAGACGGGGTCGTACACGAGTTTTATATGCGGTCTCCTTTGCAGACGTATCACATCTTCCCAAAATTCTGACAATAAACCCAAGTCGACCGTCCGCCTTCGCCACGACCGTCGTTTTATGCTTATTCCATTTCATCGCTGAGCAGCATTACATCTAAATAATAGACATGACTCTCTGAAGCAGCACACTACTAATGCTGTATTCGAACATTCCGTGATTGTTTCTGCTACTGATTCGCACCCCCTTACATTTTTCTACATTTAGAGCTAGCTGTCGTACCTCACACCGCGTAGATATTTGGTCCAAGTCATCCTACATCCTACTACAGTGGTTCAATGACGATACCTTCCTGTACACCAGTGTTTCCCAACCTTCTTGAATACTCGACTCCCTTCCAGTTACAAACATATTGGAGATCCCCACCCCCCTTCTCCATCTGTAATACAACTATGTGTGCCATTTCAAAGGCAACGAATATAATTTTCTTTTCTTGATACAACTTTGTTGTAAAAAAGAATAAAACATTATAGGATAAATGTTTAGAACATTTTTCTGACTGGAACACATCTTATTATTAGATGAATTCCGACAGAAAAATATATGTTGCATAATTGAGTTTCGCATTGCAGGGAAAGCTCAGAAGAGTATTATGCTTGTTGAGCGATGTTGCACTGAATAGTAAATTTGTAAGCAATCGAATTTCTCAAAATTACTTATTGTATCTTTTTAACTAGCGCCTGATAGGTAAATACAGTTTTCAGGCCTTTTGTTTATTCATTGTTAACGCGGCGTATTTATTATAGGAAAATATTCCGTGGGGGAAGTGTACTTTCAATTCCCAAGTACAGCTTAAAACGTTTAGTACGTTATTAAGTAATTACATTTCAGTTATTCGACCGATACTCATCTTTTCAACATTATGATGTATGGGGGTTCTGCTCGCTGCAAAATTATTCACCGTGGGTGTCGTGGTAGAAATAAATACTCGTAGGTACAATTTTTCACTTATTATTTAATTTCCAACCAAACTTCTTCTTATTTGAGCAAAACATTACAACTTCATAACTTGCATACACAAATTACCAGAACAACACAGACTGACATAGATTCCAAAGTACTACTTTACAACCACCGAAACTCGAAGTCCCCAACGCAAGGCGGTGAGGCAAATATATAACATCGACAATAATGACATTACATTATGCATTGTTCATAACAATTGAATATACTAATTTACAATTACCAAACACACAAGTAAAACATTTCATGTACACAAAAATAATCACAATTTAAAATGAAAACTATACATACAATAATTTTAGATGGCGCATATCTTTCCAAGTCGAAATCTCGGACCTCTCTGTTTGACAACAAACAGCAATGTTAAATGTCAATTAATTTGTTAATGAGTACATCATACATGTTCCTAACATATATTGAACTATGAAATATTTTGGCCATTCTCAAATTATGCTCCAAATCTCACGTCGGTTAATAATACAAAGAATTACAATATTGAAATCTCGACTATTACATTTATTAACACAATTAGTTGGTCAACACAACTTGTTTATGAGCCTAACATATATACAATGCTATTTATTTTCATGTCTTTTGGATTTTGAAGTCTTTTCTGTCTAGTTCTTGAAATAATGTACAATGAGGAAACTATTGTTTATAGAACTGTTTGGAAACCTGATATAAGAAACTCTTAATTAATGAAATCTATCACTTGTTAACTAATCACAATATCACCGAAACAGTGTCCTACACTGATTCCTAGGCTGGCTATTTCGTTTGTAACTAACTCCACCCTCGGGGACGATCAGTTTGGATTCAGGAGGAACGTAGGAACCCGACTTATCTTAGGATATAGATTAAGGAAAGGCAAACCTACATTTTTAGCTTTTGTAGATTTAGAGAAAGCTTTTGACATTGTTGACTGGAATACACTCTTTCAAATTCTGAAGTCATCAGGGGTAAAATACAGGAAAAGGAGAATTATTTACAACTTGTACAAAAGCCAGACTGCAGTTATTAGACTCGAAGGACATGAAAGGGAAGCATTAGTTGGGAAGGGAGTAAGACAGGGTTGTAGCCTTTCTCCGATGTTATTCAATTTGTACATCGAGCAGGCGGTAAAGGAAAGCAAGGAAAAATTTGGAATAGGGATTAAAGTTCAGGGGGAAGAAATAAAAACATTGTGTTTTGATGATGACATTGTAATTCTGTCAGGGACAGCAAAGGACCTGGAAGAGCAGCTGAACGGAATGGACAGTGTGTTGAAGAGAGCGTATAAAATGAACATTAACAAGAGTAAAACAAAGATAATGGAATGCAGTCTTAGAAAATCAGGCGATGCTGAAGGAATTAGATTAGGTAACGAAACAATGAAGGTTGTAGCTGAGTTTTGTTACTTGGGTAGTAAAAAAACATATGATGGTCGCAGTACAGAGGATATAAAATGCAGAATGGCAATGGGAAGAAAAGCATTTTTGAAAAAGAGAAATTTGCTAACATCAAATATTAATGTAAGTGTAAGGAAGTGTTTTCTGAAGGCATTTGTGTTGCCTTATACGAGAGTGAAACATGGACGATAAACAGTGCGGACAGGAAGAGAATAGAGGCTTTTGAAATGTGGTGCTACAGAAGAATGTTGAAGATTATGTGGGTAGATCGCATAACTATTGAAGAGGTACTGAATAGAATTGGTGAGAAAAGTAATTTTTGGCATACCTTGACTATAAGAAGGGATCGCTGGTAGGACACATTCTTAGACATCGGGGAATCGCAAATTTAGTATTGGAGGGAAGTGTGTGGGGTAAAAATCGCAGAGGGAGACCACGAGACGCGTATAGTAAGCAGATTCAAATGGATGTGGGTTTCCGTTCTTATGAGGAGAGGCTTGCTCAGATTAGAGTAGGGTGGGGAGCTGCATCAAACCAGTCTCCGGAGTGAAGACCATAACAACACAACAACTAACTTCACACGCAACATATATCACTATTAGACCACACGATTCCGGGCCCGACGCATACGGTATCGTACGATAACATTTAGATGAGAGGGCCAGCAGTATCATCACAAGCTGAAGTCATTCCTTTCGTTTCTCTCCCTTCTTCCTTCCCCTTCTTAATTAAATATTTGCAAAAGTTACCCCCAAGCGCCAAGCATGATGTCGTAGAGGTGGTGTGCTCGCGGTTGATGTGTCTGTATGGCTGCGCATGATGCGTGCGTGTGGTGTGTGTGCGCAGCTCAGCACTGTTGGTGTGTTGCAGGAGCGGCATGGCGACGGCCCCGGCAGAGTGAGCGGCGGGCCCCCGACCGCGCCTCGGCGATGCGCGCAGCATGAGCGCCGCCTGCCGCAGCGCACAGCGGCGCCGCCTCGCGGACACCCGTGAGTCTCCACCACTCACGCTCACATCAGGGGCACAGAATAGGGAGCATACAGAAGGGAAAGCTGGGGGCGGCGCCTTTGATCTCTGTGTTACCAAACGTTGCGCTCGATGCCATATTGAAAAGCAGTAAACGTAGAACTATAGCCACTTAGTACTTTGGCTGGAAATGGACTTTTTACCAGCTGCAGCTAATCTCTCCGACTTTTAAAAAAGGAAACGGCTTTTCATTATGGTCTCCTCTATTTTGCTCCCTCTTCTTGCACCTAATTGTAATCCAACGAAAAAAAAAAAATAGGCCAAAATTTTAATACAACTACGAAAATGAATGTACGGTGGAATCGATGATCGTTTTACTTGGTGCTTATCTCTAGAAAAATCCCAAATAACGCGGAGTTATGTTTGGGAAATTATTTATAAACAAGAAAGTGACTTTACAACTGCCAGGTGTTATTTGACACGAATAAATTCGCACAAAGTATTGAGTCAGACGTGAGTACAACGTGATTACACAGAACTAATGACGTTTGGGCATATATAAAAGTTGTATTTGCATTAGGAGTATCATTAATTTACTGATCGGAGCAGGAGATATAGAGGAATATGTCAACCACAGAGCAGGATCAGCATAAAATAATTATTCCTCTTAATCTATTTGTTTGAGTATCAGAAGAGCATTCGTTGCTAACATTAGCACACTACGCCTCCAATACCGCAAGTAAAATTTTACCTGCCTACTTACGCACTATTTTTTGTCATTCATTTTAAATTATTCCCTGCAACGTTAAACTTATAAAATATGAATGTACTTGAACATTTCGATGCTGTTGAACTGCTGCAGCAACAGCAACAGCGAGAGTTATCGTCAAGAGAAGAAGCAAGGCTACTTTTAATAATTATGCACACATTGCTCTCATTCGAAACTGATAACATTTAACTTTCACTACACATATAGCGACGTTCACTTACTGCTCAGCATTTTTTGGGAAGGTGAAGAAACTTATATCCTTATTTGTATTCGAATTATTGCGCCAATTAGGTGCTGAACTCCATCGGCTGTCTTTTCTTTTATTACTGCTCATAATAAATATGGAGCAGCTCCAACTACTGACACACAGTTCTTTCTTTTCACTGCACCAAATACTTGTTTACTTTTATGCGATTCAGGCTGTTAAAATATACAATTAACAAGCAAAGACGGCGCATTACCACGCCACAGAGTAGGGAGTGACCACGCGTTTACTGCTTTTCTAGATGGCCGTTCCGCGCATGCGCACTAAATTTTGGACGACAGACTGCAGCGGGAGTTTCCTTTCTGTATACTCCTTATTCTATGTCAGGGGGGCGCAGTAAGCGATGCGCAGTAGGAAACTCGTTTTCAATGTTCTGCGCATGACGTCACTGTGGGACACCTGGGAGCAAAACCACAGTCTCAAAACCACAGTCTAACATCAATACGCAGTGTTGGTTTCTAACTCGTGAACGTGTGTGTTACCATTTCTGCTGTATTTGCTTAAACCTTTCATTCCCATAAGCGCTGGAAAAATTAAAATTCAGTGTTTTCTGTATTAATACAGTGCACTAAACTTCAAAATACGTGTTTTAAAATTTTTGTTCGAACTATTGTTTTCTTATGTCATGTATTTCATGTGTAACACAGGTATCGAGGCATTTTATTACTTGGGACGTTATTTTCTTAATTGTTGACACTGTCAGATCAATAATCTTTGCCACAGTAACAAAGACGTGACAATTTACTGCTGGAATAAAATGAAAGGAACCACACTCACGCTCACACTCTCAGCCACGTGCAGATGGCAACGCAACACATCCTCCAAGATGGAAAGATTAATGCCTCAGAAGTGGCTACACGCCGTACCGATCGGCAAAATGTCGCACTAGAAGCATGTTGTTCATCAACAATAGTGCTTTAAGGACTGCTACACAAAATACGGTATAAATCAGCTTTTAATACGTTATTGTCGAGCAACAACACTGGGAATTAAAGGGTTAAATAGTTTGTTTCGCTTCATAGTTTGTAAGTAAAACGTTTGTAATGGAAAGTCTATTGATTTCCTGAGTGCTTGTTGCGTGTGCTATCGTTTCTGCTGTAATTCTTAGAAATACTTCTGTTATTATTTATACAGTGCCAGGCTGTGCTATGACGGGTTGTAATACGCACAGGCGGAACACAAAGGCAACTGAAATAGTTTCATATTTTTCATCGAGACGAAACGTTAAAGAAAGTGTGGCTCTCCAAATGCTACAAGAAGAACAGTGTAAACGCTGCACATTCTCGAATATACTCACAGCATTTCAAAGACACTGATTACGTAAGGGATCTACAATCGGAGTTGCTTCATTTTCCGGGAAAAAAAAGTGTTTCAAAGATTCCTGTTCTTTTATAGTCAGAAGTTCGTATTATAGACATTGTCAATATGTTTGTGACGTGATGATGTTAATCATATGTAACGCATACATCTACGATAAATATGACCCAACAGTCTTAACTGCAATATTTTACAGCAGAATAGCGGACTAAATCAGTGCATGCCGTTTGGTAGCGCGCAGTACCACGGTGACGTCACAGTGCCAGCCAATGGCAGAGCAGAGCGCTTACTGCCCAACCTTATATTTATTAGCCTTGACTCAAATCACCAGCTCCGCGCTGCCGTCTAGCTAGCAGGGTTGCCAACTTGAGGGTTTTCCCCCATATTTAGGGGGGAAATTTTTTTCAGGGGGAATGAAATGTTAGGGGGATTTTTAGGGGGAAAAGAAGTGTCAGGGGGATTTTTAGGGGGAAGAAGAGAATTTATTTATTTTTGCATCAATTGTGTGTGTAGCAATCAGAAGACGTGTTGCCGTACTGATTGCAGATGTTCATTGCCAACCGTACAGCGTACTGTCAGCCTGTGTTGATTACATTGTCGCTCTTCTGTTTGATTGTTTCTTCAGTTCATGTTGCCTGCACTGTATACTTACAGCGCACGGAAGTGGCGCATATTTTCCCTCTCTCCAACCCCACCCCGTCGCTCATTAATACTAGTTTTTTTTCTCTAGTAAGTTAATGGACTGGTATTTTCTGAGGACACTGCTCTGAAACATCGCTAATCATGTGCTGTGATCGGCAATTAAGTGCTTTAGCGATCATTGTGCAGTATTGGTGATCCATCATAATTTATACTTTAATGACACCTCAAATTGTGATGTAAATGCATTGTTTTATTGGTCAAAATGGCTACCAAAAATAAGAGAAAGTATGCATAAAAGTATGCGAAGATGTGGGAAACGGACTCTTTGCTGGAAAGTAGGATTGTAATTATTTCTTATTATGAGCTATCTTTCGGTATTGCACACCTACGTTCGTGCCTGTGCGCATGGCTCTTATTTTTTATTATATTTGCAATAGATGGCGGGAGAGAGAGGGGGGGGAGGGAGAGAGAGCGAAAGAGAGAGAGAAGTCTCAAAAACAAGGTTTTTCCCCCCTTCCCCCTTTTGCTCTTTTAGGAGGATTTCTTCCGATTTAGGGGGATTTTATAGTAAATTTAGAGGGAATCTTTGTGGCAGAGTTGGCAACTCTGCTAGGTAGCTTAGTCACAGAATGGGAAGCATTCACAAAGGGGCGGCTCCTTTCATCTGTATGCAGCCAGGGGCTGCGCTCGACGCCATATTGAGAGAGAGTCAACGCCGGTGCAATAGCCACTTAGTACAACAGCTCGAAATGGACGTTTTTACAAACCGGAGCTAATGTCACCGACAAGACTTAAACGAAAGGAAATGTCGTTCCTTTATGTTCTCCTCCATTTGCACCGTGTTAATGCACTTCATTGTAATCCAGTTAGAATATTGTAAAAATAATAGCGAACTGTACGATGAAATAAAGGTCTTTTTTGTTTCCTACTTTGCTCATTTAGCATCACATAGACACAACAACATTTTTCATTATCATTTTTTGAGTGGTTATAATATTTAATACAAACAATGAATGAAATAAACATTCTACTTACAAAGTAAAGTTCCGCTAAAACCTGTTAGATAGTACTCCGTCTTTGGAACAATACATTTAAATCGATTTAAGACATGATTTGAAGTTACGTCTTTCTGATCCTAAAACTGCAACTTATTTCTATAATAAAACTTAGTAACGCGAAATAATGTTTACGAAAATAGCATGCTGTCACTTATACAGTAGATACGTAGATAATATCGTGGGAAAGGCGAACCAGAGACTGCGTTTTATTGGCAGAATCCTTAAAAGATGCAACAGAACTACTAAAGAAACTGCATACACTGCGCTTGTCCGTCCATTTTTAGAGTATTGCAGCCCAGTGTGGGATCCTTATCAGGTGGGTTTGACAGAGGACATCGAAAGAGTCCAGAGAAGGGCAGCACGTTTCGTATTGTCACGATACAGGGGAGACAGCGTTACGGAAATGATACAGGGTATGGGATGGGAATCATTACAACAACGGCGCTTATCGCTGAGGCGTGTGTTACTTGCGAAACTCCAATCGCCAACATTCTCCTCCGAATGCGAAAATATATTGTTGACTCCCACTTACATAGATGGAAATGATCATCAGAATAAAATACGAGAAATCAGAGCTCGAACAGAGAGATTCAGGTGTTCTTTCTTCCCGCGCGCTATTCGAGAATGGAATGGGAGATAAATAGTATAATTTTGGTTCGATGAACCCTCTGCCAGGCACTTAAATGTGATTTGCAGAGTATCCCATGTAGATGTAGATGTAGATCGGTTAGTAAAGTCACCAGAAGATCAAAAGCATCTACAAAATGATTTAGATAAGATATCTGCATGGTGCAAAAAATAGCAATTGACCCTAATAATGAGAAGTGCGAAGTCATGCAAACTAGCACTAAAAGAAGCTCGTTAAATTTCATTTATACGATAAATCAGTTTAAACTGCAGGCCGTAAATTCAACTAAATAACTACGAATAACAGTTATAAGCAATTTAAATTGAAAAAAAAAAAAAAACACATATAAAATATTGTAGGGAAAGCAAACCAAAGACTACGTTTCG
The DNA here is from genome assembly GCA_026315105.1 of Locusta migratoria. Lineage (NCBI taxonomy): Eukaryota > Metazoa > Arthropoda > Insecta > Orthoptera > Acrididae > Locusta > Locusta migratoria. The sequence goes on from CM048744.1 coordinate 909,956,410, forward strand.
TTGGCAGAACACTTAGAAGATGCAACAGTTCTATTAAAGAAACTGCCTACACTTGTGCGTCCTAAGTATTGCTACGCGTTGTGGGATCCCCACCAAGTGGGGCTGACAAACATGTAGAGAAAGTTAAGAGAAGGGCAGCACGTTTTGCACTATAGAGATATAGGGGAGAGAGTGTCATAGAAATGTTGGACGAGTTGGGATGCAAATCATTAAAAGAAAGGCGTGTTGCGACGAGATCTATGTGCGAAAATTCTTTCGACAACTGTCTCTTCCGAATACGAACATATTTTGTTAGCACCCACCTAAAGAGGGAACATGATCATCATAATAAAATATCAGAAATCAGATCGAAAAGAGAAAGATTTAGGTGTTCCTTTTTCCCGCGAGCTATTAGAGAATGGAACTATAGAGAAATATCATAAAAGTGGTTTGACGAACCCTCTGCCCTGCACTTCAACGTGACTTGCTGGCTGAATTTCCATGTAGATGTAGACCTACTGACCGCACTCCCCGTCTCCTTTTATACTGGCTGGTTCAACTCTCGAGATACTATGCTTTTCGTAGGTGTGTCCAGATACTTTTTATCAATAGTGCGTAAAGCCACGCCCGACCACTTTTCCCATTCTTGTGGAATTAAGCCTGTAAGTATTTAAATGCCTGTAGGCATAATTCCACCCCCCCTTTTCCTTAGTTCATTAGCTTGTGTAGAAGCGATCCTTTACTACTATGCCCATACGAGGACAATGAACGCGACGGCCCCATTAGTGCTTTTCGAGAGGTGTTGGCAGCATGCCAGCACAGAGTTTCACCCTTGATGCTTCGCAAATGATCGCAGTAAGGCAGTGGCCAGCCATGTTCCCCGTGAGAGCAATGCAATGTTCCTGCATTACTCCGCACGGTCGCAGACGCTTATGAGGTCGACTTTGGAGGTGATCGATGTCTGATGTTTGGTAGAGGACTGTCTAGCTAACAACGGGAGATCGCTGAATGCGTTTCACCAATTTGACTCAAACTATGTGGGAAGAACCTGACAAGCACAATAAGAGAAAGCGATCTCGAAAGATTTTCAGTTACAATATAAGCAAGTGTTAGTAAAAATTCTAAAAGTGATGACATGACGTAGTAGATAAGCATCTGGATTACTATCTGAATTCGATTCAAGAGAGTTTCCATTTATTTATTTTTATTGCTTGCACTGTCAAAGTTTTAAAAATGAAATTTATATATACAGACTCACATCATATGTGACTGCAGTCTTTCTCGACGTATTTCTGCTATGAAATCTTCACGGGTTTCAGCCGAGTGGTGTCGTCGTCTAGACCAATGTATCAATTGATTACGTATCCATCATCATCAGGCGAAGATGACTGTTCCACTGAAACGACTAGACGACGACCCACTGGCTTATAACCCGTAAAGTTTTCATTACTGACACATATCAGTTTGTATAAGTAAAAAGTAGAATATTAAGTTTCGTTAGAAATATCTTGCTAATTAAATACTGTACTTAAACAGATAATTTTCTAAATTGCGTAAGTTTCGAATGAAAATAATATTACAAAAATTTTTACTTAATTCTCTGTGAAAGATGTATCACAGATTTTAGGGTGATAAGCTTCGGAATAAGGTTTAAAACGCTAAAAAGTACACTTCTAGCCCATTTTACGAAATAGAGTAAAGAGGTTCAATGTTCAAATCTTTGTAAACCTAAGGGACCAAACTGCTGAGGCCATCGCTCCCTAGACTTACAAACTACTTAAAGTAGCTTATATTAAGAACAACACATACACCTGTGCTCGAGAGATGACTCAAACATCCGACGGGAATCGGCCGCGCAAACCATGGCATGACGTCTTAAACCACGCGGCCATTCGCCGGCGGCTTAAGTGAACACCATGCTTCATACAAGTTTTTAAATAAAGGTCTTTACTCTGTCTATTTTGATGCATACGTAGCATACCGAATCATTAGGGTGAAAACAGGAACACTGAATTGATGCTGTACGTCGATCGAAATTTCATGAGCAGTTCACGCCACAACGAAACACTTAGTTGTTGTCATGATTCCAAGTGCTGCATCATTTCCTTGACACTATCTCCCCTGTATTGCGACAATACAAAATGAGCTACTCTCATTTGTCGATGTGCCTCATCAATCCCATCAGATAAGAATCCCACACACACAGCAGTACTCCAGAAGAGGACGGCAAGCGTAGTATATGTCGTCTCTTCAGCAGTTCTGTTACATCTTCTAAGTGTTCGCCTCCTCCACAATATTTCCTGTGTGTTCTTTCCGATTTAAATCTGTTGTAATAGTAATTCCTAGGTATTTAATTGAATTTACGGCCTTTAAATATAATGGGTGTATCATATACATGAAGTTTAGAGAATTCCTTTAAGCATTTATGTGGACGACTTCACATTTGCATTATTTATAGAGTGAACTGACAATTTTAGTACGATGGAGACATTTTATCTAAATCTTTCTACAGTTAGTTTTGATCTTCTGATGACTTTACTAGACGATGAATGACAGTATCATCTGAAAACATGCTAAGAGGCCGACTCAGATTTTCTTCCAAATCGTTTATAGAGGGTGATTTTTTCCACTGTGCACAAACGCTAGGGATTGATCGAGGTAATAATACGGAACCAAAACTGTAATGAAAAAATGTGTGGAAAAGTTACAGAGACTGCAATCTAATATGGGCTGTACAACCCAGCCAGAGTTACATGAAGTGCTGAAAATGGTTTCCATGTGCCTCAACGCATGTGTCTCCGTGCTGCCTTTGGCACAGAAGCAGTGGTGACAACGCAGCATGAATACGTTGTTTCAGTATCTCCACATCTGGAGTGGGCTCTGCATACACGATACTTTAGAGATGGCCCCGCAACAAGACATCGCTCAGGTTGAGATCCGGTGAACGAGCAGGCCATGCGACTGGACCTCAAAAGTTCAAATGTTTGCAGAGCTTAAGTGACTTAACTGCGGGGTCATCAGTCCCTAAACTTAAAAACTACTTATGAACTACCTTATACTAAAGACGACACAAACATCCATGCGCGAGGGGGGATTCGAACCCCCGACGGCGAACAGCCTCGCGCATTGTAGCATAGCGCCTCAATGCGCTCGGCCGCTCCGCCGCGGCGACTGGACCTCCTTGTTCCAGCATGGAGCAGGAGAAAGACACGACTGAAATACGTCCGAACGTTAACGGGTAAGTGGGCTGGAGCAGCGTCATTTTCTAACATAACAAAGTGCTGCAGCACCACGATTGTAAGGGGTCATGAGGCTTTACAGAAAAGTGAAACAGGGATTTACAAAAACATTATTTCACTTCTCTTTATTACTCATGAAAGCAGAAACCGACATGCAGTACGACAATAACCTAGACATTTTGATTTTGTGTTCCAGATTTGATCATACATGAGTACCCCTAATACCCGGCAACACGCCCCCTTGCACTGATTCATGCCTGTATTCGTCATGGAATATTGGCCGATAGATCACGAAAGGGCTGTTGGTCCAGATTGTTCCACTCACAACGGCGGTCCGACGTAGGTCTCTGATTGGTTGGTGGGTCGTCTCGTCGAAAAAAAGCCCTATTCAGTGAATCCCATGCATTTCGACAGGATTCATGTCTGGTGAACATGCTGTCTATTCTAATCTTGCGATGCTGTACGAATTCACAAGATGTGCACAATTAACCCCAAAATTGTTGCGCATTAAGTCGAATCCATCTACATCTACATGGAATACTCTGCAAATCACATTTAAGTGCCTGGCAGAGGGTTCATCGAACCACCATTATACTATTTATGTCCCATTCCATTCTCGAATAGCGCGCGGGAAGAAATTACACCTGAATCTCTCTGTTCGAGCTCTGATTTCTCGTATTTTATTCTGATACTGCCCACATCGTTGCACTATACGTCGGAATGTCATGTCTGCCATGTTTAGACGTTTGATTGTCTTCTACGACCACCAGTGGCGCGCAGTGGCCTCACATAATGCCACCCTAAAACGTTAGGAACCACCACCTTGCTGCACGCGATGTGTCTATTACGTTCAGGCTGACCAGTCGACATCCAAATACGTCTCCGATATTGTCTGGTTGAAGGCAGTTGTGAGTCTCATCTGCGAATGCAAATCGGGACGAGTCCATTCAGTATGTTGTTGCGGCCATCGGTACGCGTCGTATGGTACCTAGTTGTCAAACCTGGGCCTCGCCATGGACGTCGAAAGTGAAGTTGCATGTCATGTAGCCTGTTGCGTACAGTTTGAATCGAAACACGATGTTCAGTAGCTGCACGAAAATCATTATTGAACAGGTGGCGTTCCTTTAAGGTTTCCTCCGAGCTGAAATCCGTAAGTAGCGGTTATCTGCTGCTGTGGTAGCCTTTTGATGGCCAGAACCAGGGCTGCGCAGTAACTACTGCGCAGAAGCGAACGCATTCCTTTTGTTCTGCGCATGACGTCACGAAGGAACACTTTCCGCGCGCCCAGACTTGTCTCTTCGAGGCTTTGTGATGTCGTGATTCGTGAGTGCTGTCGACTTCGCTAATTACTGCTGTTTAGTGAGTGATTTACCAGCGAAAGTGTTTTTAGAGTTCTTGTTAGCTGTAATTTCCACAATCGAATTAAAAAAAAAAAAAAAAAAAATGTTCAAATGTTTGTAATCCTAAGCACGAAACTGTAGAGGACATCGGTCCCTAGACCTAAAAAATACTTATACCAATTTATCGAAATACAAAAGGGACTGAATTAGTGCTTCACTGTTTCGCATGTGATGCAAGTCTGCAGAAGATTTGACTTTCCAAGTAATACAGGAAAGACCATGTAAATGTTGAAAATGCTAGGATATCCTCTAATCGATCCCTAGGTTCAGATTATATTAAGGATTTGGTGCGGAACTGGTAAATTTACCGTCAAAACGGGTGCCTAAGATGTCCATCCAGTAATTTGCCTTTGCCTTGTGATAGTACCGCCCCGCCAGTGATAGCACGTGGAGTGTAACAGGAGGTAGGAAAGAACGTTTCAATAAAAGTTAAATCAGGACAAGAAGTAAAATGTCGACAAATGTACTTTCACGGATGATTCAGATAAAGATGCTCTACAGAATTCGGTGGTATCATTACAGAGGATAAATTTTCATCTTGAAACGTATGTATGAAATTGGGAGCACGCATAAAGATCTTCGACTTCAGTTGTCATCAATGTAACCACGTCTGCACTAAGAGGAAACTAACAAAAGTTTTTGTGTCGTGAAATTAATCGTATACTAATCTAAATATTTTTACCTAATCAAATCAGTAGTCCTTTACACGTTTGAAAACAATTTCGATGAAAAAAAAAAAAGAGTACATTTGGAAATCGACCACTTTACGTGCCGTTTCGCAGAAAATCTATAATTTTCTCAAGGAAAAACTCTAAGAATCTTTACCTGTTGCGTTAGTCTTGCTATCTTGCGAAGCCGCGGTTTCTGTTACAACTCAGATATTTTAAATGACGTTTTAGTGATGATGAGAATCCAGGCTTAAACACTGAAAGGGGATGAGTCACTCGAGTGAAAACGACAGTGTCCGTAGATCTTGTTTACTAGTTAACTACTACTCAGAGCCAAGTTAGCAAATAGAATGCTCATTTATAACGTGTAGTTTGGCAGGCAGCTGCAAAAACAGGATGCACTTTGCGTTTGTTTTTATACGTTCCGATTCGATAGATGCTTGAACTTTCGAAGTCAGAAGTGTCTGTCTAAAGGCTAGACAAGCTACAGAATTTAGCAGTAGCATTCGAGCAATAGCATAACATCAAATCTACTTATCATTGTTTCAATAGAAAGTGAAACACACCACAAACGCGCCACTCAAATGCGCGGGCCACATACTGGGCGGCCGCGGTGATTGAGGCACTCCAGTCACGGTCTGCACGGCCACTACGGTCGGGGGTTCGAATCCCCCCCCTCGGGCATGGATCTTTGTGCCGTCCTTAGTGTTGGATAGTTCATAAGTAGTTTGTAAGTTTAGGAAATGATGACCCCGTAGTTAAGTCCCATAAGCTATACAAACATTTGACTTCTTTTTTTTTTTTTTTTTTTTTTTTTTTTTTTTTTTTTTTTTTTTTTTTTTTTTTTTTTTGCTGCGTGACGTCACAGCCCCAGCCAGTAGCAGCACAGAACGCCTACTGCTCAACCTTACTTATTTTACGAACCTTGGCCAGAACGAGGCAAGTCATCGTGTCTCTCTGTACCTCCTCCACGTCCGCTTTGGTTCACTCCGAGACATCTCGAAGCTTTCCTTGATGTGTGTCCCTTTCGACACAATGTAACATTGGGAATACAAAGTAATTTCAGAATTGACCTACTAGGCATGCCAGAACAACAGCAGACGCGCATTCTACTTCCCTCCTGGTATTATGACTAGAACTGATCGGCAATCTTAACCACTTCGTCGCATTGGCACGGTTCATGCGTGGTTGTTTACATCTTTGTGCCGTTGATCGTTGTTGTTTGTGGGTCTGAGGAGCGCTCAACATCGGGGTTATCAGTGCCCTTTGCACGGTTGAGTGACATCTGTGGACAACCTAAGGGATTGTGTGCATATACATTTTCAACGTGTGTTCAGGAGGCGTTAGAACCGAAGCGATGCAACACCCTTCGAATCACCAATAGCACAGTGTGAGGAACAGTACCACCCTCCAAAAGGAATCCTTGCATACTGTGACGTTGAGTGCACGGTACACATTAGACCGCAAAAGTTGATTGGATTACGTTAATACTTGTTCCTTGGTCATAAATATGACGTTTCGCAATGATGTGGAACGTGTCAGTTTAATAAAAGGTGTCAATACATGACACTCAATACTTTAAGGATTTTTTTATCGAAATTACTAAGTTTTGTCTAAAAATTCATCCATTGTGTGGAAGGAGTTGCTATTCAGTGACGAATATAGCACATATTTGCGGGGGGTTAAAACAAAACTATGTGTGTTATATAACCCAATTTATTCAGAAATCTAAAGATAAGTAATCTTAAATAGACACCCAAGGGTATTTTTTATCAGTTTTGCTACTCATATTCAGAGGATAATTTCCACCAAAGCCATTTTACTTAACCGTGATCAAACTCTTTTATCTTGACATCTAATATATAAAGCAGAGTGTCCGTATGTTTGTACGTTTTGCATACAAATGTACAGTTTTGTTCCAATCTTTATGAAATTTTGTACACGTAAGATTAAATCCACTAGAACGGTCGCCGTAAGTGTAAGAATCACATACGATATATAGTTCACGAGATATGACGTCATAAACAATGAGATGCGCGAAAAACTGCTGCATTTTGCGACAATGCTGCTCATTTTTTCCTAAACCATTGGACCGATTTCAACCAAATTTGGTACACACATTCCTGACCGTGAGGTAAGAATTTTTGCATGGTTAAGAATCACATACGGTGCATGGTTCAAAAGATATTACGTCATAAGCAATAGAAATCTCAAAAAATGCCATATAATGCGGCGAGACTTTCGAAATACACTGTATGAGAATGACAGTACTTAGCGACATAATTTGAAACCTTTATTAAACTTTTTCTCGCTGGCAACCATGGTAAAATGATGAAAGGAAAAACGTTTCTCGCTTACTACTTTTCCGCTGTTTATGGAGTAAAACTACGGGATTCGGTATGATGTTACAGTTCAAAATTTGACACTTCAAATTGTAGTCGCATTAAATTTTACAGACAGCATACACACATATAGTTGAATGTATCTTCTAAATTGTATCACATTCCGACACGTAGTTTATGAGATATGAGCACATAAACTGTAACGTTCATGGAAATCCGCCTTTTCCCACACCAAGTTTTAATCTATTGATTGATTGATTGATTGATTTTTCCAGGGAAGCCAAAACAGTCTTGGTCCAACCCGCCACTGCCCACACCGAAACTAAGTTTATTGTGCGGTATCGCTCCCTGTATATCTAGTAAAGCCAACCAATGCTCTTGAACAGTGCAAGGAGTCCCTTTACCAGTTCTTTATTAGACACAATTTCTTCGGGTCTGATTGTCCCAAATATTCTGTGCCTTTTATTCTCCAGTGCAATGCATTCGAAGATTAGATGTGATGCAGTTTCCTCACCGTCATCACAGATCCTACATTTAGGGTCCTCTTTTGTTATTCCCATTGTACGTAGGTGTTTTTTGAAATTCCAATGGCCTGTCAGCAATCCAACCATGAGTCTAATCTCTCTCCTGTTCAGACCCAGGATTGCAGAGGTCCTTTTAAAACATGGCTTTGCCATCATTACCTTGCCATGTTTTTGTTTATGGACTTTGGTCCAATATTCTACGTGCTGTCTTCTGAGCCAGTTACGTAGCTCCAATTTGCTCACTGCCTTGGTGATTGTCAGGACAGGTTCTGGTCCAATAAATGGATTCTCTGACCCCATCCTGGATAATCTGTCGGCATGTTCGTTGCCAGTGATCCCCGACTGGCCAGGGACCCACAATAGGTTTACTCTATTGCTTTCCCCTAGCTCCACCAGAATCCTGTGACATCCTGCAACAATTTTAGACCTTGTTGCAGGAGCTGCCAGTGATCTCAGGGCTGCCTGGCTGTCTGAGTAGATATAGATGCTACGATCTTTGTAGCACCTAAGCAAATTCTCCTCCACACACGCCCTGATGACAGTGATTTCGGCCTGCAATACTGAGGCCAGTTTTCTTAGAGAGATGACGCCCTCCAGTCTTGGCTGCACCCCATACACCCCGGCCCCAACACCTTGGTCTGATTTTGATCCGTCAGTGAACCAGACAATATCCCACGTATGGTGTCGAACTGTTTTCTCCCATTGCTCCCTACTTCCAATTGTTATATTGAAAGACTTTTTGAAGCAGTATGGGGTTATAATATAGTCGGCTGGCATTTCCCCAACCTTTCCTATATTTACCTCACTCACTATTTTAGTGTGTGATTCTGGATATCCCAAAGAGTTCCAGTTGTTGCCAGATTTGAGTCTGTATGCACCAGCCGCTGCCTCCATCTTGACCCAAAGGTGTAACGGGGGTATATCCAGCATGGTTTCCATCCCAGCAGTGGGTGTGCTGCTAATTCCGCCTGTTATGGCTAAGCAGGCTAGTCTCTGCACCTTACCAAGCTCCTTAGCAGCAACCTGCTGTTCTACCTTCTTCCACCAGACGACCGCCCCATAGGTGATCCTGGGTCTAATCACTGTGGTGTATATCCATTGCATACCCTTGGGGCTCATACCCCAATTTTTGCCACAAGCTCTCCTGGTACTCACAAGAGTACCTTTTGCCTTGGATCAAATATTCCTGATGTGAGGGGTCCATGTCAGTTTCTCATCTAGGGTAACCCCTAGATATTTCACTGTCCCCTTCACAGGTAGCGCTTCATTGAAAAGCTTTAGATTCCAACTTGAATGTTGTATATGCTTCTTTGTGAATACAACAACAGTCTTCTTAGGACTAACCCCCGGATTCTGTTTTCTGCACTAGTCTTGCACAATGAACAACGCACCTTGTGCCATATTCTTTACTGTGTCAGCAAATTTGCCAAGTATTACTATGACAAGATCATCTGCGTATCCTTGGCAAAAGTACTGCCTAGAGTTTAATTCTCCAATGGGATCATTCACCACTATATTCCACAATAAAGGGGAAAGAACTCCTCCTTGCGGGCAACCCCTAGTGGTGTTGATTACCATTTTTTCATTCATCATGGTAGATTCTACTTTTCTTCCACTGAGCATGGCCCCAGTCCACCTACATATAGTAGTCCCTAGGTCATGCACCTCTGCTGCTCTAACCATGGAATCAAAGGTCGTGTTGCTAAAAGCCCCCTCGATGTCCAGGAAGATACAGAGGGCTATTTCCTGAAAGTGTAGTGCTTTCTCCACCTTCCCAACGAGTTGGTGGAGAGCTGTCTCACATGATTTACCTGGCTGATATGCATGTTGGTTTGAATTTAGAGAAGCCCTACTTAACTTCCTTTCTCCAACATGCTCATTAACCAGCTTTTCCAATGTCTTAAGAATGAAGGAGGACAGGCTGATTGGTCTCATATCCTTGGCCTTGGTATGATGAATTCTCCCTGGTTTTGGAATGAACCTTCACTGCCCTCCAGGCATTGGGAATGATTCCTGCTGCTAGGCTAACCCTGAATAACCTGCATAGGAATCTAATAACATTTTCTCCCGCTTGTTGCAGGAGAGCGGGGAAGATTTCATTGGGGCCAGGTGACTTGAACGGTTGAAATGTTCCCACCGCCCATCGAACCTTGCTGAGATCGACACACTCCTTGGCCAAATCCCAGTCCTCTTTGCGAATACCTGAGAACCGTTGTGTCTCAGGAATCGCATTCTGGTCTGAGTTACCCCCAGAGTATATTGAGAAAAGTGAGTCTTGAGGAGCAGTTCTAGCGTTTCATGTGCTGTCTTTGTATACTCCCCATCCTCCTTCCTCAATGTTCCTCCTGGATTAGTTGGTACCCTAGTGAGGATTTTATGAAGTCTCGCTTGAGCAGCCGTGCCCTCGACTTCCTCACAGAATACTTACCAGGATGCCTCCTTAGCCCGTCTGATGGCAAGGTTGTAATTGACAAGGGCCTCACGATACTTTGCCCATTGTCCTTTGCGCCTCGCTAGGTTAAACAGTCTTCGTACCTGTTTCCTTTGCATTTCCAGGTTATTATTCCACCAAGGCACACTCCTATTTGTGCACTTCTTGGTGATTGAGCAGTTGTCCTGGTATGAGGTGACTATAGCAGAGGTTACGGCCTCTGCTACTTCCTCAAACTCTGCTGGGTTCCTTATCGAAGTTTTAATTTCCGATAGGCTGAAGTCAAGGTCTTTCCTATATGTCTCCCAGTCCGTTTTTCTGGGGTTCCTATAGGCCATGGTCTGTCTGGTTCCCATTTCGACCTTGAATTTAATATACATGTGATCTGATGAGGATGGCTCCAGGACCACATGCCACTGTTTGACGTAACTTCCTATCATCATGGAACCAAAAGTTATGTCAATTACTTCTTCCCTTCTTCTATTCCTGAATGTAGGTTCATCACCCCTATTCAGGATCTCTACTGTTGATGTCCTTGCTGCCCCACGATAGATTGTGGGCATTGGCATCACATCCCACCACCAGTTCGTCACCTTGCCGATGGCAGGCTTCCGTCAGTCTCCTCACTTCCAAAGGAGAGCTTACTTCGTAAGGAAGGTATGCTGAGGCCAAAACAATTTCCCTCGTGATACCTTCTTCACGTTGCTGCATCCTTATGGTCACCAGGTCCCTGGAACAAAAATCCATCATTGGTATGAAAGGTATTCCATTTCTAACATAAATGCATGTTCTGGAGTTTTTTTAGTTTTCTGACATAAATCAGCTTACCTCCAGTACCACCGAGGCCCAATACACCCCCTTTGTATAAATAGGGTTCTTGTATCAGGGCCACGTCCACCTCCTGCCTCCCCAGGCGACGGCTCAGGGCAGCAGTGGCCCCTTTACCGTGCTGCAGGTTTGTCTGCAGTACTTCCAGTCCCCATCTTGCTGCCATTATTGCCTTTAAGGTCTTTGATTACCCTGACGGCGACCTGCGAGAACCCTAAAAACAGTTTCAGGCCTTGCTCTCGCAATGCCTTCAGGGACTTCTCTCTGACCTCCACGACCAGGGTTCGTCCTTCCGGAACGACCTTTTGGTTAATTACCCTCCAATCCTCTGTCGAGACTTTTGGGTTCTGAACCGTTATTTTCTCGAACAGAGTCTTTGGAGAGACATCCTTAAGGATGTTTGGTACCTATATTGATACCATTGCGGTCTTCAGAAGTTCGCTTGACCAGCAGCTTCGCATCCTCCCATTGGGATATCATGGGCACCTTGTACATAAGCCATTCTGCTGAGTGCTCCCCCTCGCAGACAAAAATGAGGGCACCGCGATCTAGATAGACCCTCCTGACTTTGGGTCCTGGACCAGCGTCCCCCCCCCCCCAATCTCTTCAAAGAGGGCCATCTGCACGAGCTCCTCCTGCTGCGAGGTGATGCTTACCAAAGACCGAGACTGCAGTACTATAGGTCTGTTTCCCTATTTCCTGCCTCAGCCTTTTAGGATCATGCTTGTCCAGAGAGGAGGGAGTCTTAGATTCCTCCCTAACCCTCTTGCCACCTGTCTTTGACATCGAGGGGGTCTGTGTGTCCCCTTCGACCTGAGGCGTTTCTTTTTGGGGGTCTTGGGCTCAAGCCGTTTTGATTCCCTCCACTTATGTTTAGGAAGCCATTCTTTTCCTTCCTTTCGCTTCTGTTCCTTAAGAAGTTTCCTCCTCTGAGCCCCAGACAAGGCCTTAATCCTAATCTGGTCCAACTTTTCTGTTATAGTTCCCACTTCTTGCTCAGGCCTCCACCCTGACTGAGAAGTAGGAGTGCACTCCATCGGTCCTGATCCCAATGTCTGAGTATCTGAGGTCTCAGATTGCCCCTCGGATTCTTTTAAAATATTTTTTTTCTCCGTGTTCATCTTAGTCCCACGACATTTGGGGATTTATATGGTCCACACCACGATAACCCCGCGCGGTGCAAGGCTACTTACTCAGGGAGGTCGCCCGGTATCCCTGAGGCTCCGTTCGAGACACATCCACCCATATGCCACGCACCCCTCGGCATGGATCGCATCACACCTTGGGTTGGGAAAGGAATTGGGAAAGGACTGGGAGAGGATAAGGAAGACGGGACGTTGTGGGACACGCTTGGTCTGATCCATCAGCTGAGGCCTTTCCGGCAGTAGGTTCTCTACTTTCGGTATAGCCCTCAGCTTCACGCGGATACGCAAGCCTCTCCACCGGCACGGACAGTGCTTCGTCAAGGTGGTGTCCCCCGGAGAGGTTTAATCTATTACTTCTTTACTAGTAACTGCGCCGGGCCCCGTGGTCTTGGGGTAAAGTGTTCGACTGGAAACCGAAGGGTCGCGGGTTCAAATCCCGGTCGGACCTCGGAATTTTTCAGTCTGCACTTTAACCCATTCTTCACCTCTCAACGATGTGAGGAGTCGTCAGAAACGACACGTGGTTCGGATTCCACGCTAAGCTGTAGGTCCCCTTTCCCCTGTTGGATAACTGGGGTAGGCTAGGGACACGCAAGTCGCCGAAGTGGCGTCCAATTGAAAGACTTGCTCCAAGTCAATGAGTCACACGAAATTATTATTATTATTATTACTAACTGTATTCCCAAGAGATTTTACAGACATACAGCCCTTATACAAAAGAATATATATCTGAAAAATGGCGCGAATAAATGAATAAATACCCGGGCAAAGCCGGGTTTTCAGCTAGTTAAATCATAAGAAATATGGCTTTTTTTTCTTCATATTCATTATTTTGGATGCCCCCCCTCTCCCCTTTCCCTCCTTATATCCGCCACTGGACTACAGTGTCTATAACAAAGTATTACTGAATAAATGGCAACCAAGTATTTCCGTATCCTTTCCTCGATCAGCAAAAAAATCGCAGTGCAAAAAAATCGCCCTGTATAGATTCCCTGTTTGCACCGATGGCTTTCCGTTAATTAATACGAACTGTGTGCTCTATGGTAGGAAGTCTCCAATTCAGTCACGCTACTGAGGCGATGCTGCATAAGCACGCAATTTGTTTGAAAGCCGTCTGCGAGGTATGGTGTCAAAAGCCTTGTATGCAGCTGGGGAGTTGGGGAGTGCATTAGCGTGTGCAGGGCTGGGCCGGGCGGCAGATATTGCGCTGGCCGTGGGCCGCGATTGCTTCATTTCCCGTGCTCCGCCGCCGCGCCTCTGCAATATCCTGCGAATAGCCGCAGGCAGGGCACGGCGCTCGCCTCGTCGCGTCGCCGCCAGCAATTTGCCGCCCGGGCGGGGGGCGTGCCCGCCGCCTCCACAAACACTCCCCTCTGGCCGCGTCATCACCCTGCGCTGTCGTCTCTCATTAATTTCACTGAGTGCCACAGACAGTTGCGAGCCGTTCTACGTTCCACTTTACATAATTCACACTGCCTGAATCATCATCATTAGAGATTGATTATGCCTTTCAGCTTTCAGTCTGGAGCATAGTACCTCTAATAAAATTCCTCCAAGATCCCCTATTCAATGCTAACATCGATGCCTCGTCTGATGTTATGCCTTTTACTTCAAATTCATTCTGCACCGAATCTAAGTACTTTCTTCCTGGTCTACCTCCAATATTCAAGAAAGGCAATAGGAGTGATCTCCAAAATTACAGGCCTATCTCATTGACGTCGATTTGCAGTAGGATTTTGGAACATATACTTTGTTCGAATATTATGAACTACCTCGAAGAGAACGACCTATTAACCAGTAGTCAACACGGATTCAGAAAGTATCACTCTTGCGAAACACAGCTTGCCCTTTATTCACATGAAGTGTTAGGTACCATCGACAAGGGATCTCAAATCGATTCCATATTTCTGGATTTCAGGAAGGCTTTTGACACTGTACCCACAAGCGGCTTCTTATGAAATTGCGTGCTTATGGAATATCTCCCTAATTGTGCGATTGGATTCACGATTTCCTATCAGAAAGGACACAGTTCGTTGTAATTGACGGTAAGTCATCGAGTAAAACAGAAGTGATATCTGGCGTTCCACAGGGAAGCATTATAGGTCCCCTACTCTTCCTCGTGTTTATAAACGATTTAGGAGACAATCTTAATAGCTCCCTTACACTGTTCGCGGATGATGCTGTCGTTTATCGGTTAGTGAAGTCAATTGAGGGACAAAAGCAACTGCAAAGCGATTTAGACAAAATTTCTGCATAGTGCGAAAATTGGCAATTGACACTAAATAAAGAAAAGTTTGAAGTAATACACATGACCAGTAAAAGAAATCCGCTGAACTTTAATTATGCGATAAATCAGTCAAACCTTAAGGTCGTAGATTCTACCAAATACCTAGGAGTTACAATTACGAATAACTTTGACTGGAGAGAACACACAGAAAATATTGTGGGGAAGGCGAACCAAAGGTTACGTTTCATCGGCAGAACGCTTCGAAGATGCGCCACCTCCACCAAAGAGACTGCCTACATCACACTTGTGCGTCCTCTCCTGGAGTACTGTTGCCCCTTGTGGGACCCTCACCAGGTGTGACTGACGGAAGACATTGAGAAGGTTCAGAGAAGGGCAGCTCGTTTTATCACGTTACGAGGGAGAAAGCGTCACGGAAATGACGCACGAATTAGGGTGGAAATCATTAAAAGAAAGACGTTTTTCTTTGCGGCGTGATCTGTTTGCGAAGTTTCAATCACCGACTTTTAGTTCTGAATGTGAAAATATTTTGCTAGCACCCACCTACTTAGGGAGACATGACCATCCCAATAAAATAAGAGAAAACAGATCGAAAACGGAACTATTTAGGTGTTCTTTCTTCCCGCGCGCTATTAGAGAATGGAACGGTAGGCACTTGAATGTGATTTGCAGAGTATCTATGTAGATGTAGATGTACCTCGACACCTCCTACCCTCCGCTGCCGAGCTCATGAGTCTCTTAGGTAACCTTGCTTCTCCCATACGTGTAACATGTCCCCACCATCTAAGTCTGTTCGCTCTGACTGCTTCATCTATGGTGTTCATTCCCAGTTTTTCTTTGATTTCCTCATTATGGACACCCTCCTGCCATTGTTCCCATCCATTAGTACCTGCAATCATTCTTGCTACTTTCATATCTGTAACCTATACCTTATGAATAAGGTAACCTATATCCACCCAACTTTCATTCCCATACAGCAAAGTTGGTCGAAAGATCGAGCGGTGCACTGCTAACTTAGTCTTGGTACTTACTTCCTTCTTGCAGAAGAGAGTAGATCTTAGCTGAGCACTCACTGCATTAGCTTTGCTGCACCTCAATTCCAGTTCTTTCACTATGTTGCCATCCTGTGAGAAAATACATCCCAGGTACTTGAAACTGTCTACCTGTTCTAACTTTGTTCCTCCTATTTGGCACTCAGTCTGTTTAAATCTCTTTCCCACCGACATTGCTTACGTTTTGGAGATGCTGATCTTCATATCATAATCCTTGCACCTCTGATCGAGCTCTGAAATATTAGTTTGCAACCTCTCAATCGAATCGGCCATTACAACCAAGTCATCCGCATATGCGAGGCTGCTTATTTTGTTTTGACCTACTTTAATCCCGCCCTGCCAGTCTACTGTTTTCAACATGTGATCCATGAATAGTATGAACAGCAGTGGTGACAGGTTACAGCTTTGTCTTACCCCTGAAACTACCTTGAACCATGAGCTTAATTTGCCATCTACTCTAACTGCTGCCTGACAGTCTACGTAATTGCCTGCAGAAGTTTGCCTCCTATACCATACTGCCCGAAATAATAATAATAATAATAATAATAATAATAATAATAATAATCGCGCTGACGTGTTTTACGGCCCACTTTAGAGTTGTAGTTTTATAAGTTTTTGCAAACATTTTGGACCAAATTAATAATCTAAATAATAAAAAATTAATTAATAAGAGTGTCTGAAACCCTTTCTGGGAAAAAAAAATTAGGTAGTGGCGGGTTCCGAACCACCGACCTTTGGCGTCAAAGACCGAAGCCTTGCCCACTACGCTACAGCTATCAATCGAGAAATAAGTCCTTTAATCTCATACTATGATGGCCTTTGTTAACTGATGCTAATATGGCATTTGTAGACACTAGATTACCATTTATCGTACGAAGAACGGTGTGTTTTTGTTAATTCTTCGGTGCGCTATTGCTTTGAAATGACGACGTGTAAGTTACAATAAGAAAATCATCAAATACGGAATGTCACGTGACATCTCAGAACGGCTGGTTTTCGTTAATTCAATGGAGGGTGTTAAATGTCCGTTATTTTTGCAAATATGTCTCAAACGATACGAGACATGAAAAAAAAAATAAGGGAACAAAGTTGTAGAGCATTTTCTCCTCTAAAATTTAGGTTATTCAATTTTCGTGTCAGATAAATAGTTAAGCCGTTATTTACATTTAAATTTCGAGCTGTCGAAAGACGATCGCAAACGCCCACTTTTAGTGTTACTACCGTAAACTAAAGTGGGCCAATTAATACTTACTCTTAGTTTTCCAGTTCACTTAAGATTTATTGTTGAAATAGTGCATATGGAGTACATGAAATGATTACATCTACATAGCACAATTGGTAGTGAGGTACCAGGCGTTGGATCCATGCTGAAACACCCATATCACCACGTGGTGTAGCTTACACGGGTAGCAGGCGCTGATTCTTGCATCCATTCGGTCATACAAATTAGTTTAGTATAGTTCGCGAACGAACTAGTTTCGGAAGAGCGCTCCCACAGGCGAACTACACGAACTAGTTCCCACTCTTAGTTCGTTCGCTCCTTCTCCGAAAACTGTCGGTGAACAGCGAGGGGATGTGAGAGCGCGCAGAATCACGTGATTTCCTTCTGACAGTTACCGTCATTTCGAACTGAGTCAGTTATTTATCTAAAAAAAAGTTTTTATTCACCAAAATAAACGCATTTAGCATATTTTGTAGGTAACGATTCTTGAATGACCTAAGGAATAAATCAATTTAAAAAATAAAATACTTACAACCACTTTGTATATAAAGTAGTTGAATACCATTGTATCATCCATTTGTGTAAATAATTGGTTTATTTGCCTATTTGATGTCTAATTGCCCAAAAATACGAGTTACAGTACACGCTTGGGCAACACTAATCATTTAATAATAAAAAACTACCATAACAAAAGAAAGAGCGGTTACAGCAGCGGTAGCAAAAGCCAAAAAGAGCTAACGAGTAAACGATCTGTCTCGGTAATAGGAGCCGACGAACTAAAAAAAGCTACCTACTTCGCGACGGAGCGCGAACTAAAAAGTGCGCTACCGCTCGCGAACTAAAAAATGCGTACCGGTCGCAGATTAAAATATGCAAAAAGAAGTCAATGAACCAAAAATCTGGACGTATACGGAAATTTCCAGAATAAAGGAAGCAGCTTTACAGCACGAGTGCACCTAATGGTCATTATTTATGATACCTGTAGATACGTCACGTTAACGGTAGCTCACACACTTACTTACAAATCCCGAGGGCGTCTGCACGACTTCGGACGGCACCAGGCGTAGTGCACCGCAGGCTCAGCGTCTGTAAGCGCCGGGAATCGTAAGGCACATCCTTACCTTGCAGCCACTTACGGAACTTAAATTGTAAGGCAAAGGGTTAAAGATGCCCATGGTGGCATCTGCTATCATCGGATCAAAATAGACGTCGTCTTTCCAGGTGTAAATATTTTGTAGCAGTGCATTTCAAAAGTTTTTGACGTTCTGAACTGAATGGCGCAATATCTCAACCCCACGCGTACACGTTGAGTGCTGTTGCACAATAGGAAATATTATGCAATACTATTGAGCTTCAAGGGTAAATATAGGAAAGGTTGGGGAAATGCCAGCCGACTATATTATAACCCCATACTGCTTCAACAAGCCTTTCAATATAACAATTGGAAGTAGGGAGCAGTGGGAGAAAATAGTTCGACACCGTTCGGGGGATATTGTCTGGTTCACTGACGGGTCAAAATCAGACCAAGACGTTGGGGCCGGGGTATACGGGGTGCAGCCAAGACTGGAGGGCGTCATCTCTCTAGGGAAACTGGCCTCAGTATTCCAAGCCGAAATCACTGCCATCAGGGCATGTGTGGAGGAGAATTTGCGTAGGTGCTACAAAGATCGTAGCAACTATATCTATCCAGACAGCCAGTCAGCCCTGAGATCACTGGCAGCTCCTGAAACAAGGTCTAAAATTGTTGCAGAATATCATAGGGTTCTGGTGGAGCTAGGGGAAAGCAATAGAGTAAACCTATTGTGGGTCCCTGGCCAGTCGGGGATCAGTGGCTACGAACATGCCGATAGATTAGTCAGGATGGGGGCAGAGATTCCATTTATTGAACCGGAACCTGTCCTGACAATCACCAAGGCATTGATCAAATTGGAGCTACGTAACTGGCTCAGAAGACAGCACGTAGAATATTGGACCAACGTCTACCGACAAAAACATGGCAAGGCTCTGCAATCCTGGGCCTGAACAGGAGAGAGAGATTGCTGGTTGGATTGCTGATAGGCCATGGGAATTTCAAAAAACACCTACTTACAATGGGAATAACAGAAGAGTACCCTAAATGTAGGATCTGTGATGACGGTGATGAAACTGCATCACATCTAATCTTCGAATGCATTGCATTGTAGAGTAAAAGGCACAGAACATTTGGGACAACCAGACCCGAAGAAATTGTGTCTAATAAAGAACTGGTAAAGGGACTCCTTGCACTGTTCAAGGGCGTTGGTTGGCTTTATTAGATATACAGGGAGCGATACCGCACGATAAACTTAGTTTCTGTGCGGGCAGTGGCGGGTTGGACCAAGACGGTTTTGGCTTCCCTGAAATAATCAAATCAATCAATTCGAGCTTCAAGGGGCATTTTTGCAGTAGACATAATCACATGAAAGGAATCAATGTTAAAAAAAAAAAACTGGGATGATACTAAAGTAGTGAGGGACGTTTGACTGTGGCAGTAGTTCGCCGTGCGCTACAGTGGCCAGCAGTTGTTGGTGCAGACGGCGTGCAGGGGCGGCGCGCTGTGTCTGGTCTGGGGAGGCTGCGCAATCGATAACTGGCTCTCCGCCCGCATGCCGTCCGCGGCCGCGCACTTAGCCGCGACAACCGACGCCCTGTTACCCACCACACCCCACCACACTGACTGCACTGCTACCTGCTTCCTGTACTGCTATTCCACACAACCAAAATGGCGCAACGGTTAAGGCACGGGGGATATTCGGGTTTAGATCCATACCCTAAATATGAGAGAGAGAGAGAGAGAGAGAGAGAGAGAGAGAGAGAGAGAGAGAGAGAGAGACAGTGGTTGTCAGAGTTGAAGGGCATGAAAGGGATGCAGTGGTTGGAAAGGGAGTAAGACAGGGTTGTAGCCTTTCCCCAATGTTGTTCAATTTGTACATTGAGCAAGCTATAAAGGAAAGCAAGGAGAAATTTGGAGAAGGAATTAAAGTTCAGGGTGAAGAATTGAAAACATTGCACTATGCCGACGACATAGTAATTGTCAGATACAGCAAAGGACCTGGAAGAGCAATTGAACGGAATGGACAGTGTGCTGAAAGGTGCATATAAGATGAACATTAACAAGAGCAAAACTAGGGCAATGCAGTGCAGTGTAAGAAAATCAGGTGATGCTGAAGGAATTAGATTGGGAAACGAAGCAATAAAGGAGGTAGATGAGTTTTGTTGCTTGGGCAGTAAAATAACAAATGATGGTCGCAGTACAGAGGATATAAAATGCAGAATGGCAATGGGTAGAAAAGCGTTCTTGAGAAAGAGAAATTTGTTAACATCGAATATTGATTTAAGCCAAAGGAAGTCCTTTCTGAAGGCATTTGTATGGAGTGTTGCCTTGTATGGGAGTGAGACATGGACGATAAACAGTGCGGACAGGAAGAGGATTGAGGCTTTTGAAATATGGTGCTACAGAAGAATGCTGAGTATTAGGTGGGTGGATGGCGTAACTAATGAGGAGGTACTGAACAGAATTGGGGAGAAAAGGAATTTCTGGCATACCTTGACTAAAAGAAGGGATAGATGGGTAGGGCACATTCTTAGACATCAAGGAATTGTGAATTTAGCATTGGAGGGAAGTGTGTGGGGTAAAAACGGCAGAGGAAGACCAAGAGATGGTCACAGTCAGCAGATTCAGACAGATATAGGTTGCCATTCTTATGTGGAGATGAAGAGGCTTGCTCAGGATAGGGTATTGTGGAGAGCTGCATCAAACCAGTCTCCGGACTGAAGACCACAACAACAACACACACAGAGAGAGAGAGAGAGAGAGAGAGAGAGAGAGAGAGTCCCACTCAACTGTTTCACCCCAGATCAGATATCTCTGAAACTACAAAAGATATTGCAAAACGACCTTCACGGTCATGCACGTACTGTAGGGGCTTATGAAAGTAGCTACTATGAGACAGTCTAAAACGTTAAGAAATATTATTTTCAACTCAAACTTATGTTGTTGTTTTTTTTAATGGATACCCTATATTATTTCTTAAGCAATCAATAGAATGAAAAATCACAAAAAGAATGGCGTTGGTTGCATTAGCCGCGACAAGCGACGCCCTGTTACCCACCCCACCTCACTGACTGCATGGCCGCTCCTACCTCACTACTACCTGCTCCCTGTACTGCTCTTAGCTATTCCACACAACCAAAACGGAGAAACTGCGAAGCGATTTTGACGTTTGAAACACATTAGGCGCGGTGCTAGCGCGTGTCCGAGACTCAACCGTGATTTTCGCTTGAGTCTCGGGACGCGTTAGCTGTGCGTTTCATGTGTTCCACACTCAGCTTCGCAGTTTCTCCAAATGTAATTGACTGTGATGCAACCAACGCCATTCCTTTTGTGATTTTTCATTCTATTGTTTGTTTAAGAAATAATACAGGGTATCCATTTAAAACAACATAAGTTTGTGTTGAAAATAATATTTCTTTACGTTTTAGACTGTCTCATTGTACCTACTTTCATAAGCCTCTACATTACGTTCATGACCGTGAAAGTCGTTTTTCAATACCTATTGTAGTTCCAGAGATATCTGGAGTGAAACAGTTGAGTGGGGCCGGCCGCGGCGGCCGAGGAGATTGAGGCGCTGCAGTCACGGTTTGCACGGCCACTACGGTCAGGGGTTCGAATCCCCCCACGGGCATGGATATTTGTGCCGTCCTTAGTATAAGGTAGTTGATAAGTAGTTTGTAAGTTTAGGGACTGATGACCCTGTAGTTAAGCTTAACAAACATTTGAACATTTTGAGTTGAGTGGGACACCCTGAAAAAAGAACATCATTAATCAGTTGAGTCAGAAGAGGGAAATTTTATTGACACATTGTTTAGGATGTATACAACACACTATCACGCAGACAGAGCCATACGCAGATACGTTCACCAGAGCGTGCACAATGTCGACGCTAGAACCGTGTATTCCCTTCTTTTAGAGCAATGCAAGCTACAGTTTTTCTATCGTAGAGGTGCCGAATGTAGTCTTGAGGTATGACCTGCCATGCAATTTCCACCTGGTGCCTCAGTTGGACCCGATTTCGTGCCTGTCGTGCAGACCGCGCCAAGATGACGCTTTATACGGATCCAAACATGCTCAATGGTGGATCGTACTGGCCAGGATTGTTGACGTACGCCCTGAAGAGAACGTTGAGTGGTACGGATAGATGTGGACGTGCATTGTCCGGCTGGAAAGCATATCGCCTTGTTGGTGCATGAACAGTAGAAGACGGGTTGAATGATGGTTTCAATGTACAATGCACTGTTCAATGTTTCCTCGACAATCACCAGAGAAGAACGGCCAGGGAAGGATATGGCTCCCCAAACCATGCTGCATGAACATGCACGCCGTTAGGGCGTTTTCCGCTCATGCCCCAATCTCGTTCAGCCCGCCTCCAGTGGTATTGTGACAGGCACATATCGATGGACTAATGGAGACGTGTCGTCTTCAGTGATGAGAGTCGTTTCGGCCTCGGGACCAGTTATGGTCGTATGCGTGTGTGGCGTCTTGCAGGGGAACGCGAAAATCTGTAGTGTATACGTCGGTGGAACACAGGCCGACACCCGGCGTCATGGTGTGGGGAGCCATATCCTACACTGGCCGTTCTTCTCTGGTGATCGTTCAGGAAATATTAAACAGCGCAAGGTACACTGGAATCATCATTCAACCCATCTTGCTACCGTTTAGGAACCAAAAAGGTGATAGTTTTACCAACAGGGCAATGTACGTTCACATGTATTCCGAACCACCCAACGTGATCTTCGTCAACTATCCTGGCCAGCGCAATCCCTAGATATTTCCCTCATTCAGCATTTTGGACCGAATGTAGCGTCATCTTGCGTGGTCTGAACGACCGGTACGAAATCTGGCCTAACTGAGGCACCAGAGGGAAATTTCACGGCAGGCCATTCCACAACACTGCATTCGACACGTCTACAATCGTCTCAATGGGAGAATTGCAGCTTGCACTCATGCAATACACGGCACTAGCGTCGACTTTTCGCACGTTCTGGTGACTGTACTCTCATACGTATGGCTCTGTCCGAGTGATCGTCTGTTGTATACATACATCCTCAAGAATATGTTACCCTCTGTTGGCTCAACGAATTCATGGTGTTCTTTTTTCATTAAAAAAATGTTTAAATGTTTGTAAATCTATCGGACCAAACTGCGTGGTCATCAGTCCGTAGCTTACAAACTACTTAAACTACGGTAAACTAACCTAAGGACAACACACACACACACACACACACACACACACACACACACACACACACACACCCACCCATGCCCTAGGGAGGACTCGAACCTCCAACAGCGAGCAACCGCACGCTCCGCACCGAGACGCCTTAGACCGCTCGGCTACTCCACCGCGGCTTTTTCATTTTACAGGAGTGAAGATAGTGGATATTCATTTCGGGTGTGGGTAACTATCGTAGCTGTTATCATATTTCCTTATTTGGAAAGCCCTTCGTTCGTGTGTGAAGTGTATGTCCTTTAGTTTCCGAACAGAGACTTTCGTCTTCTTCCTCGTTCTTTCAATCTGCCGAGCGTGGTGGCGCAGTGGTAACACACTGGTTTCGCATTCGGGAGGATAGTGGTTTAAATCCACATCAGTTTTCCGTGATTTTCCTGAATCACTCCAGGCAAATGCCGGGATGGTTCCTTTAAGAGGGCACGACCGAATTCCTTCCCCATTCTTACCCTCAAATCCGAGCATAAGTTCCGTCTGTAACGACCACGATGTCGAAGAGACATTAAACTCTAGGAATCATGTCTTCCTTCTTTTTAATTTTTCACTGAAAAATGTTCTGCAGCATTTTAAATTCGTTTCCATTCCTCCTTACTTGGTCAATAAATTATAATTTTCTGCGCATATACTTTGAACTTCGTTTTCTTTCTTCGTCATACAAGTCATTGTTAATAATTTTATCTGACCATGGCACTCTTAATACTCTCGTGAACAGCCGCACTTTAAAAGTCACAATTTATTTTCCCATTGCCTCGGCCGAATTTCAGGTCTTCTCTATCGTCATGAAAACAACCCGAGGTTGTGCTCTGTTTCTAAATACCAAGCTATCGAGGTGACGTTAAACCTCTATTTTCCTTCATTGAAGAATTATATCTCGACAGCGAATAACGATTATTGGATGAAAAAGTCTCATTTTGCATTTATCCATGTGTCCTTAGTCCAATGTATGAACTGATTGTGCAAATATGAAGGGTAGATTTACAAACCTCGCAGGAAAAGACTTTTCTGCACGTGAAACCGTAATAAAATTACGAAAGTTGCACATAAACATTGTGGAATTCGCTGAGTATTATTATCAGTGCAGCTGACATTATTTGCAAAAGGAATTAACTGATACGCATAATTTGCATCGCCTTTAGCTCTGCTTCGTATTACATATACGCTAACGGAAATAATAATAATCATAGTACACCTGCAAAGAAGTCGATTTTGATCCGATAATTGTTGATGCCACCTGGGGGATAGTAGATGTACTGCTGATGGTTTCAACGTCGTCCGCGCACACAGCTGCAAATGCTCAAATGTTTGTAAATATATCGGACCAAACTGCGTGGTCATCAGTCCGTAGCTTACAAACTACTTAAACTAAGGTAAACTAACCTAAGGACAACACACACACCCATGCCTCAGGGAAGACTCGAACCTCCGACTGTGAGCAACCGTGCGATCTACAGCGAGGCGCCTTAGACTCCTCGGCTACTCCACCGCGGCCAACAGCTGCCACAACGCCATTGTGTGTATTCTTTAGTAGGGAATGTTTACAGCCATAAGGCTCAGTGTGATATTAACATGTGAAGCAAACATGCGCCAGGCATGGAGACGCACTCATGCTCAGCTAACTGATCAAGTTTGAAAAAAAAGTTCAAATGTTTGTAATTCTATGGGACCAAACAACGTTGGTCATCAGTCCCTAGTCTTACAAAATACTTAAAATAAGTTAAACTAACCTAAGGACAACACACACATCCATGCCCGGGGGAGAATTCGAACCTCCTACGCGGGAGACCGCGCGATCCGTAACGTGGCGCTCCAGACCGCTCGGCTACTCCCGCGCGGCTCTAGTTCGAAAGAGGTGAAATTGTGGCCTTCCGAGTGACGAGTTGGTCCTTTCAAAAAACTGCTACACTACGTGAACGTGCTATGTCAGTTGTACAACGATGCTGGTTGCAATGGTCACGTAATCATTCTCTCATCCGTAGAAGAGGTTCTGGACCTCCACACAGCACGGACGTCTGCCAACACAGACGCGGTATAATCTACCCCAAGATATTATTCGTCGTCTACATGATGGAATGGACGCCAAAATCAGCGCCCCATTTCCGCACGTACTAATATGGGTGTTTTAGCATGGGTCGATACCTTGTACCCAGCACCGGTTGAGCTACTGATATATTAATGTAACCATTTCATGTACACCATATGCACTGTACAACGTAATTATTTGACTGAATTGAAGTCTCGAATAGTGTGTACTAATTGTAACACTGCTAACGAAGGTTCGAACGTATGAGTAGGTACCCAAATATGTGAGTGGCTCGAAGACTATTTAAGTAACAGAACAGGATGACTTACAATCTGCGGTTGTTTGCTAATGATGCTGTGGTGTACAAGAGGGTGTCATCATTGAATGACTATAGTAGTGGTAATAGGGTGCAGGATGACTTGGACAAAATTTCTAGGTGGTGCGAGGAATGACAACTAACGCTAAATACAGAAAAATGTAAAGTGCTGCAGATGTGTAAGAAGAGACTCAATCCCATAATGTTCGATTACAGCATTAGTAGTGTGCTGTCTGACAAAGTCGCGTCAGTTAAACATCTAGGTTTGCAAATGAATGATAAAGGAGAGGAAGGAAGAAGGATTGGGAAGGAAAGG
This sequence comes from Locusta migratoria, assembly GCA_026315105.1. Taxonomy (NCBI): domain Eukaryota; kingdom Metazoa; phylum Arthropoda; class Insecta; order Orthoptera; family Acrididae; genus Locusta; species Locusta migratoria. The sequence goes on from CM048744.1 coordinate 909,982,442, forward strand.
ATTGACAGAGGCTGCTTTAGGGCATTGAAATGAAACAATGGCGACAAGTCAAAATGTGAGCCAGACCGGGAATCGAACCCGGGTCTCCCGCTTTGGGTTAGCAATTGCCTTAACCACTTTTATTTTTAGGTCCTCCAACTTCCCCTCAGCCCCTCCTTTCGCTCTCCAAATGTCCCTCCATCGGCCCTTTATTATTATTATTATTATTATTATTATTATTATTATTAATTTATGTATTATTTGCCTTTTTCTCCTTCCTCGTTTTCAGTGGTATCGGTGCAGTACGGGAATTGTCACATTTGCGCCGCGGCTTTGAGTTTGTCTTCTCGAAAATAATGGACTTCCGTTATTTACCATAATCGTTCGATGGTTCTAGTCTAATACTCTCCTCCTGTGCGTCTTCTCGTAACTCAGAGCGCGGCACTGCTTGATGCTCCACACCCGTCGACTTTGTTCCAGCTGACAAGCACGATACCAACCACTTATTTTTTTCTCTCTCCCTCTCTCTCTCTCTTCGTGGTAAGGAAAAAAAATGTTCAAATGTTTGTACAGCTTATGGGACTTAAACTACGGGGTCATCAGTCCCTAAACTTACAAACTACTTATGAACTACTTACGAACTAGGACGGCACAAATATCCATGCCCGAGGGGGGATTCGAACCCCCGACCGTAGTGGCCGTGCAGACCGTGACTGGAGCGCCTCAGTCTTCTTGGCCACCGCGGCCGGCTGGTAAGGAAAACGGAGTAGTGTTGTGCATCTAACATAACCATAAAACTAAATGATAATTTGCTCTTCATGCAAATAAATAGCAGCACTTCTACACTTATATATGAAACAAATAATATGAAACTGAACAGTTGGTGCTCAACATTCTCCTTGAATGTATGTCAAAAAATCCACCCTCCTGTGGGATACTAGAAAGAATATATGCTCATCATTTTCATAGTTAATCTATAATGTAATCTTCACTGTCTCTATGGTCACTTTAAATCGAGAACAGCAGGTAAATAACCACCCATCATTACCTTCCATTTCCTGTGCTTCGAGCATTTCGCGTACTCCTGCATGATGTCATGCTGTAATTACAGAAGGGACTTCCTCTCATTAGCCAGGCAATACTCATTGAACTTACCCATTAACCAATATGTGGACATTTTCTTTTGATCTGGATACGGCCATCTGTTCATAATAGCAAGATTGCACCTTACCCATTGTCATATCTCATTAGCTGCTCCGCATGTGAATCGATGAAGTAAAGTGTCTGTCTGCTGACAGTCCATGCATTTATCCTTGTTTGATATGCCGATCCTGAAGAGACGCTCATTTGTGCTTATGATGTTGTGCACTGCACGTAGCTCTTACATTCGATACTGAGGTCTTCAAATGAATATTTTTCCACACTACTCCAGTTGATTGTGGGGTTGTTCTTCTGAACTTTACTGAAGCCATTATCTTCTGCCAGCACTTTATAAATTTCCTTTGTTGTATAGTTTCTTACTCTCTGATTAATATAGCTGTTTTCAATTATGTGTCCTTTAATGTGTCGCAGCTTATAATTAATATGACCGACCATAACTGGCACCCTGCTGTCTGGTGGAATCTCCGAATTTAAAATGTACGCTGTGAGATTTCCGTCTCCAGCTTCTAGAGCCTTAGCCGTCGCAGATATTAGCAGCTGTAGCGCCCCTATCGTTCATGGCCTTATACTCGCTATTACGGATTCTCGTGCAAGTTCGAACGTATGACCGCCTCTGCGGTGAAGTAATTGAGGCTGACGCTGTTTTCGCGTCTAAATACTTATTATTTTGGTGTAGTGTCTGTTCTTTCGGACCAAAATAATAAGTATTTAGACGCGAACGGCGTCAGCTTCAATTACTTCACCGCATTCGCGGTCATAAGTTTGACCTCGCACGGGAATCCGTAAATGCGAGTGTAAAAGGGCATGAACGATAGGGGCGCTACAGCCATAGCGTGCAGCTTGTGGGAATTTGAAACGGACGGGTGGCGAGCACGGGTGGCCAAATGGTTAAGGCAACCGCTGGCCCAAAGCGGGAGACCCGGGTTCGATTCCCGGTCCGGCTCACATTTCCACTTGTCGCCATTGTTTCATTTCAATGCCCTAAAGCAGCGTCTGTCAATCCTTTCCTTCCTAATCTTTCTTCCTTCCTCTCCTTTATCATTCGTTTGCAAATACAACATGGCTGCGAAGCTGGTGTGGTGTCTGTTCTTTCGCACATGTCCGAAAGAACAGTCACCACACCAAAATAATAAGTATCTAGGTGTAACACTGCACAGCGATATGAAATGAAACGAGCATGTAAATACAGTCGTGGGGAAGGTGAATGGTCGACTGCGGATTATTGGAAGAGTTTTTGGAAGGTGTGATTCATCTGTAAAAGAGATCGCATATAAAACGCTTGTACGACCCCGTCTTGAGTATTACTCAAGTGTTTGGGATCCCCACCAGATCGGCATAAAAGAACATATAGAAGCAGTTCAGAGGAGGGCGGATGCGTTTGTAACTGGTAGATTCAATCCATGCACGAGTGTTACCGCAGTGCTTCGGGAACTGAAATGGGAGTCGCTGGAGAGAAGGCGACGTTCTCTTCGAGAAACACTGTTGAAGAAACTTAGAGGGCCGGAATTTGAGGCAGACTGCAGAATGATTCTACTGCCGCCAACCTACATTTCGCGTAAAGACCATAAAGATTAGATCAAAGAAATCAGGGACTTACGGATGCATACAAGCATTAATTTTTCCCTCGCTCTACATCGGAGTTGAACAGGAAAGTAAGTAACCAGTAGTGGTACTGAGTACCCTCCACCATGCACCTTTAGGTGGATTGCGGAGTAAGGATGTAGATGTAATGGCCATAGAAATGGACGCTGGTCAGAGCTAAACCAATACCTTTTGACCCTATGATTATAGTTCAAATAGGAACCGAGCACCATCAACCTCAAAATATCGCGATTCTACAATCGGCCATAGAAAAGGATGGGATGTATTTAACAACGTAAAAATCTTATTCTTTTTCTGCCTGCCAAAGAGGAGAAACTAGTCATGGAATCAACTTTATAAGTCTTTGCCAGTCTCCTACACGATTATTTCTGAACCTGAAAATGGGGCACTTCTCAACTGACCTTGAAGTTAATGCAATTACAAAATCTAAAACCTCATTTCTGTATAGTTTAGTGTATAAACATCAGAGTACGCAACGTATTATGACAAAGGCAATGCTATTACAATACAAAAAATATTATATATAATATTACTATTCTATTAATATAAACACCAAAATAATTATAATGTTTCATAACTCAGATAATTGTTTGTTAATTTCTCTGAAAAGTTTCTCTCAAAAGATGCCGATGCTGTTTCGAGTAGGCCTGATTGAAAAACTCTGGGAAACCGTATTTGAAATTTATTTTGGCAAGCAACAATGCCTTCAGCATATTAACTTTCGATTATGTTTTTTTTTTTTTTTTTTTTTTTTCTTCTAATGTCCATATTTTGTTTATGCTTGCAAAAATTCTCTCTACAGCTGCATTAGAGCCTGGCAGTGATAATCCAAATAATACTACATTAGAAAAGTTTGAAACATTTCTACTCAGCCGGCCGCGGTGGCCGAGGAGACTGAGGCGCTTCAGTCACGATGTGCTCGGCCACTACGGTCGGGGGTTCGAATCACCCGTCGGGCATGGATATTTGTGCCGTCCTAGTTCGTAAGTAGTTCATAAGTAGTTTGTAAGTTTAGGGACTGATGACCCCGTAGTTAAGTCCCATAAGCTTTACAAACATTTGAACATTTGAATTTCTACTCATCTCAAAAGAACTTCTTTTCCCTCATTATTCCTGTGATTCCACTAAGCAAGTCTGCAGTAGCAATTTGCTTAACATAAACAGTGTCACTGAAAATTGCATTATCATCGATATGTGTTGGTTCAGCAGTGGCATTTTTAATCATTGGCATAATTATTTCAACATCACCCAATTTTACGACTTTGTTAAGGAAGATCGATACAAATTTCTTATACGCTATATCTATAAATCTTTTGCAGATTGCAAGATAGATAGAAATTTCTTATACACTTGAAATATGTGCCAGACTTTTTGGTATTCAGTACATGAACCATAGAAAGGCAAAGGTCCCAGGTTCGAATCCAAGTGTGGCACACAGTTTTATATGAGCGCACACTCCGCTGCAGTGAAAATATTCATAGAAAGTATATGTTACTGTTTAGAAGTCCTTTACTTTCACCTCACTTTTATCTAGCCCTAATTTATGCAAAGCACTTTTTTATGAAAAAGAAAAAAAATGATGTTATTCAAGAATATTTATTTGATTACAAACCGGCTTTTACCTTAAGCCATCATCAGATAACAACCGAATGTCACTAATATTTCTTCACAGATATGCCACTTACAAAGATCTTATTAAATTACAGATGATACAAATTCACATGTTCACAGGAAAGAAAGACTTTGACTGGACGACCTACTATCATGAATGAACACTTGACACAAGAAATTGAGACAAATTTTGCCAAAACAGGCGCTTCACTATTGACAATCTGCATCGGAAATTTTCACAAGTTTCAAAAAGAACTTCATGTGTGTTATGAAGTCTAACATGGATTGAACTTGGTGGTGGAATAATATAATAATTGCATCAGTCTAGACTGCAATGTGATATTTATTTCATTTTATTATTTTGAACAGTTTCAATCAATAAGGATCATCCTCAGATAATTTCCTTAGGAGTTGGACCGTCTCTTGAGGAGCAACACTGCTCAAGAGACGGGCAAGCTCCTATGGACATTATCTGAGTGTGATCTTTATTGATCGAAACTGGTCAACATAAAATAAAATAAACATCATATTGCGATCTTGACTGTTGCAGTTATTCAGAAATTTTTTGATCGCCCCTTTGCACCTTTGTACTCAATAAACATTAGACATATGTTGTATGGCATTTTATTGCATTTCTAAAATATTTAGTAATCCTGCTGAAACACCCTTTATAATGATAAGTCATTGTTACCAAAAATATCGGTAAATTTTGTCAAATGAAGAAAGCTATGGATTTTCTCGAAGATAAATTACACTAGGCTCTGAGAGATTAACAAGCATGCAAACAAAATAGTTTATGCAATATATGGCGTTTCGTAATTGCTCACAACTTTTCGACGAGAGCATTTAGGCCCAATGTGGGGGGTCCGCATTTTGAGAATGGCTTGTCCGTTCAAGGTCAAAATATGGTAGTTGTAATAGACATGGGACCACTCCATATGAGCTAATACTCATCATGGCGGCCATTTTTGGTTTCATCTATTACTATGTCCTCTATTCTGAAGTCTGTGCGATGGCCAAACGACGGTATGTGTCTATTATCCTTCTGTATGAACGATTTCTTAAAGTGGTATTTAAAACTTCTGCTTACCTTTTTCTGTGTTCTGTTACCATCTCGGAGTAATCTAGTGACTGGGCAGAGGGTTTCTACCGGTATGTCGATTTTATAATAAACTGGAATTTTCTCGATTTCTCGGCAAGATCTTTTTCTAAGATGTTATGATAATAATTCTGTGCTTCGTGCATAGGTCTTTTTTCAGACATACCAATCGCTACTATGTGCAAAAATAAATTCTCCACCTCCATCCAGTTACTCAATTCCTTCCATCCATATCCCGTGGGAGCTGGACACCTGTGACGTCATCATGCTACATGATGACTTGGTGTGTTTCCCTCTCAGTCCCCCTATTCTGGCCCACATCGGGTTCTTAAGAAATCCCCAAATACTTTCATTATCTTAATCAATGGCAGACCCTCAAACGTTTCAATTAATCTAATCAAACCGGCTCGTGTCAAGCCCACCTCCACTCCTCAGGACGAGATCACTCCCCCTTTGCTCACTTCACTTGAGGCTTCCCCCCTGCCGTCTTCTTCTGCTGTTTCTCCCGCTCACATCTCCAGCAATTTGCCCTCTTTCTCTTTCCCTCCATTCCAGGACTCCCCGACTTCCTCTCTCCTCCCACTTTTGAGGCTTCCAGCATCTTCCCCTCCCTCCACTCCGGGTGAGTTCCCAGTCTCCCCCCCCCCCTCTTGTGACTAACATATCAATCTTTTCTACTGGATGATTCACTGTACATAATTTGCACAGCCAAAAACTGCTCCTCCCCTCATCAAAAAACAAAGTGTGAACTACTAGTTTCGATCCTCTCCCCCCCCCCCCCTCCAGTGGATGTGGAAACCTTGCGTGCATTTCTCCTATCATCATGTGTGGTGTACATCACGATTCCACTACAGTCAACTGCATGCCAAACCTACATGTCTACTAGATCGTCGAGTCCATTCGCCACCTTCATGCTCCGTTCAGCCTACACAATGACGCGGTGTATCTCATCATAGTCCAGGCACTGAGGTCTTCAGTGCAAACTGTTGCCATCATCTTGTCCCCCTCCCAACTTAAGGAGTACTCCATACTGTGGAGGGATTGACGGGGGGAGGGAGAGATTGACTTTTTTATGTGCCTGTCTGTAGTCTTTGCATTGAGTTGCAAGGTATACTCATTTGAATTCCAACCTGGACTTTCCATTGTTAAATATTTCCACTATTTTCACGACTTTACTTCTTACCGACATAATATATTAATAATAATGGAAGGTCCAATAAGGAATGTTAATAATATGTAGATAGAGAACAACTCACCATAAAGACGAGCATTGAGTTGCCGACAAACACAAATAAAAGACACACAAACACACACATGGTTCTAAATTTTCGGCCATGGCCCTTCCTCAGAAAGAGAACACTCATCCACATAATCACTCAGGCATACTCATCCACACACATCAGCCTTCTGTGGCCGTCCAACACAGTCGATGGCTGACGTGTGTGGATGAGTGTGCCTGAGTGATTGTGTGCATGAGCGTTCTATTTCTGAGAAAGGCCATGGTCGAAAATTTAGAACTGTCTGTGTGTTTGTGTGTCTTTTATTTGTGTCTGTCGGTGGCTCAACGTTCGTCTTTATGGTGAGTTGTTCCCTATCTACATATTATTATAGACATAATATATTTTCATATAAGATAGATGTAGGATGTTGGCAGAATTTATTTCTTGTGATGTGTTTTCCATAATAATAATAATAATAATAATAATAATAATAATAATAATGATGAAACTGTGATTAATATTATTTTCATCTTTTGCAGTTATGCTGTTGCTGCTCTTTTTACCATTGCTAAAGTTGACATCTGGAACAAAGAAGACAGAAGAGGAAGATGTGTACCGAGTCTTGCTACCATCTAGTCATCCACTCTTTAAAAAACATTTACAAGCCATATCCAGTTACCAAATTCCAAAGGCTGTGGAGTCAGCGTCTCTTGTCACCATTTTAAAGCACCCAGGAAGTACATATATCCATAAAAGAGCTGCATCGAGCAGTGAATTCAATCTATTAGAACTTAATTCTGTATCTCATAATACTGGACACAATGACAGAGATCCCACACTGAAAACAGGTGTCTTACATGAACAATTCACTAATCCACTTTCAGCTGACTCTGACAAACTATTGAATCCAAATAAAGAACATTCAAGTTTACAAGTTGTGAATGCTGCACCCCTATGGAAGAATGTGTTTGAAACAAGTAAAAATGCCCCAGTGTTAAAGAAAATTGGAAACAAACGTGTATTTTTATACAACTTAAATTTGAATGTAAACAATGAAAGACTTAACCAACTGGACAGTGTCTATCAGAATCAATTCAGAAACAGTAACTCACATAATTTGAGGAAAAACAAGAGATCTGTTATTACCCTTGGTGATTCAGAAACAGCAGACTGTGAGAACAAATCATCAGTAAATAGTTCTTGTGGAAATGATGGTAGGTTTAATTTTGTACCTGGCAGTGATGATTCTAGCATAACTACAAGTAATATTCAGATGAACAACACTTCCAGTGAGAGAAATCGTAAAAGTGTTAAAGACTTCAGCACATTTTCGCAAGCAAGACTGACATCATCATTTCAAAAAAAGAAATTAGTTGATCTTACAGATAGTAGTATGGGTTACAGAGCACCATCAACTATTGATTCTTCTCAAAATCATCAACCACCTTCAGGGAATGGTAGTGAAACCAGTCCTGCCACAAGCAGATCAATCAACATATCATATTCCATTCCAAGTGTGAAATCAGCTGGAAGATTATCAGCTCCAACCATCCCTCCAGAAGGTCTTGATGCTGCATCAATAACAGGAATTACTGTGGGATCAGTTGTCTTCCTAGGCATAGTAGGTGAGTTCTCTTAGACATCTGTTTTCAAATTTCTGATGAAATCTCATGTACGATACGTTTGCAACTTTGTATATTTCTATCCTCTTGTCTTGTATCATGTGAGAATAGGAAAAGAAAGGGAAGTACACAAACAGTTGAAATTAAAGTGGCGCATTTTTGTGTTCATTTTTTGTGTCACATTTATTGTGCATTTTATATTGTTAACAATGCCCTTTAAATTATTCATTGAAAAAGCCAGACTCCAGTATGATATTTTTAAATATGAGCGAGATATTAAATTTCCAAATTCTGTTGCTCATTTGGCAGCTAAGCACGGATCAGTGTGTGGTATAACATTCAGTTGAAACAGAATTCATTTGGTGTTACACCAGAGGTCAACCAAATAAGCTCCATAGACATTATTAAGTTGACTAAGAGAAGAGAACTGTCTCCCAAGTAATGAAATAAATATTTTTTTAAATGTTCCTCCTTGAAATTGGTAAGGATGGAAACTTCCAAAATAGATATATTAGTATTGTCCTTACTAAGGTTGCAAAAAATATCTTGGAACAAAATGAATGGCATTTTGTCTTCTCATCACCAGCATTTAAAACTGATTATGCTTTTCAGAGATCAGTCAGGAGCATAATCCCTCTTATAGAATTCCTCCACAATCCTGTATTCAATGCTAACATTGATGTCTTGTCTGATTATAAGCTTGTTACATCAAAATTATTCTCTGCTATACCTTTTCTGTGTTGAATAGTCAGTTTCAGTACTCATTATTTTGTAGCCTTATACCTTAATCACTATCGTGACTGAAATACAGGGGAAATACCCTCCAACTTCAAGAAGAATATAGTAGTTCCAGTTCCAAGAAAACAAGTGCAGACAAATGTTAAAATTACAAAACTATTTGTTTAATAAGTCATAGATGCAACATACTAACACGAGTTGTTTACAGACAAATGGAAAATCTGGTGGAATACAACATTGGGAAAGATCAGTCTGGATTTAGGAGAAATGTAGGAACATGGGAGGCAATACTCACATTACAACTCATCTTAGAAGATATTTTACAACAAGGAAAACCTATGTATTTAGGATTTGTAGATCTGGGTAAATGTTGACAATGTTGACTGCAGTACACTCTTTCAAATTCTGAAGGTAACTTAGGTAAATTATAGGAAGTGAAGGGTTATATTTAACTTAATCAAAACCCAGGACTGGAAGAGCAAATGAATGGAATGGATAGTGTCTTCAAAGGAGACACGAACAGTCAAAAGAGCATAACAAGGGTAATGGAATGCAGAATCAGAATGTTAGGTGATGCTGAAGGAATTAGATTAGGTAATGAGGCAATAAAAGTATTAGGCGAGTTTTGTTATTTGGTTAGCAAAATAACTTCTAATGGCCAAAGTAAATAAGATATAAAAAGCAGAATGGCTATGGGAAGAAAAGTGTTTCTGAAGAAGTGAAATTTGTTGACATGCAATATTAATTTAAATGTTAGGAAGTCCTGTCTCAAAGCATTTGTTTGGAGTGTAGTATTCTATGGCAGTGAAAAGTGGACAATAAGGAGTTCAGACAAAAAGATGATAGAAGCTTTTGAAATGTGGTGCTGCAAATGAGTGATGAAGATAAAATGGGTAGATTATGTAACTAATGAGGAGGTGCTCAACAGAATTGGGGAGAAAAGGAGTTTCTAGCATATCCTGACTAAGAGAAGGAATAGGTTGTTGGGATACAATCTGACACATTAGGAATAGTCAACTTAGCATTAGAATGAAATGTGTGGGTAAAATTGTAGAGGGAGAGTGAGAGATGAATACAGTAAGAAGATAGCAAAAGATGCAGGTTGCCGTTCTCATTCTCATTCACTTCAGTTGTTGTAATGAATTGATTTGATAATTTATTGTTATCATGTTGTTTGTCAATTGGCAACCTAGTTCATAGTTCCTGGTTATTATTGTAAATTGGCAGCTGCCAGTATCCTTCAGTCCATGTGATACTGTTAAAGGGTGAAGATTAAAATTTATTTAATGCCCCCAGTAGAAAAGAGTACTTTTCTCATCACATTAACACATGTGGTTTTACCTTAAGTAATGGATATTGCAAACCTCTAAATGTTTTAAATGTAACAGACTACTTACAAAGGATACCTTTGACATCAAACACTTGGAACCGTATGAAACCATGCTTTGAATAACCAGCAATCATAAACAAACCAGTGGTGTCCGTCATTTCCATACAAAACACTGCAATTGTCTGCTAGCACCACTAGATGGTGGCATAGTGTAGCGGCAATAACCAGTGCTCTAGGTGTGTGAATGGTATAGCTGCAGTACATATTTTTCTCTTGGAGTGTTTGCAAGTGAGTTACTGTGTAAACGGTGTACAGTGCACTGATATCATGAAGAGAATTAATACTGCACATGTGGTCCAAATATTAAGGACCAAGTTGAGATGTTCTGAATATGGAAATTTCTCTTAGTCAGGATATGCCAAAAACTCCTTTTCTCCCCAATTTGGTTAAGCACCTCCTAATTAGTCATGTGATCTACCCATCTAATCTTCATCATTTGTCTGTAGCACCACATTTCAAAAGCTACTATTTTTTTTTTTTTTTTTTTTTTTTTTTTTTGTGAACTCCGTATTGTCCACATTTCACTGCCATACAATGCTACACTTTAGACAAATGCTTTCATTTAAATTAATATTGGATGTTAACAAGTTTCACTTCTTTAGAAACGCTTTTCTTCCCATAGCCATTCTGCATTTTATATCTTCTTTACTTCGGCCATCAGAAGTTATTTTGCTACCCAAATAACAAAACTCATCTACTACTTTCATCGTCTCATTACCTAATCTAATTCCTTCAGCATCGCCTGATTTTCTGACATTCCATTCCATTACCTTCATTTTACTCTTGTTAATGTTCATCTTATTTCTTCCTTTCAAGACACTGTCCATTCAATTACTCTTCCAGATCCAGAATGAAACTTTCACTCTGCAGCGGAGTGTGTGCTGATATGAAACTTCCTGGCAGATTAAAATTGTGTGCCGGAACCGGGACTCAAACCTGGGACCTTTGCCTTTCGCGGGCAAGCACACTACTGACTGTGCTATCCCGACATGACTCACGATGCCGCCTCACAACTTTACTTCCGCCAGTAGCTCGCCTCCTACATCCCTTTGGCTGTGGCTAAGCCATGTCTCCACCATATCCTTTCTTCCAGGAATGCTAGTCTTGCATGGTTCGCAGGAGAGCTTCTGTGCAGTTTGGAAGTAGGAGGCGAGGTACTGGCGGAAGTAAAGTTGTGAGGCGGCATGCTGAGTCGTGTCAGGATAGCACAGTCGGTAGTGCGTTTGCCCGCAAAAGGCAAAGGTCCCAGGTTCAAGTCCCGGTTCTGGCACACAATTTTAATCTGCCAGGAAGTTTCACTCTTCCAGATCCTTTGCAGTCTCTGACAAAATTACTATGTCATCGGCAAACTGCAAATTTTTTATTTTTCTCCCTGAACTTTAATTTCCTCTCCTAATTTCTCCTTCCATTCCTTCACTGTTTGGTCAATGTACAGATTGAACAACGCTGAGGAAAGGCTACAACTCTGTCTTATTCCCTTCCCAACCTCTGTGTTTCTTTCTTGCCCTTTGACTCTAATAACTGCTTTCTGTATACGTTGAATATAACTTATCGCTCCCTATACTTCATGCCTGCTACCTTCAGAATTTGGAAGTGTGTATTCCAGTCAACATAGTCAAAAGCTTTCTCCAAATCTACAAACGCCAAAAACGTAGGTCTGCCCTTCCTTAGCCTATCGTGTAAGATAAGTCGTAATGTGAGTATTGCCTCCCATGTTCCTACATTTCTCATAAATTCAAACTGATCTTCCCCAAGGTCAGATTCCACTTGTTTTTCCATTTGCCTGTAAATAATTTGTGTTAGTATTTTGCAACCATGACTTATTAAACTGATAGTTCTGCAATTTTCACACTTGTCTGCACTTTCTTTCTTTGGAATTGGAATTACAATATTCTTCTTGAAGTTGGCGGGGTATTTCCCCTGTCTCATACATCTTGCATACCAGACTGGCTATACTAAAGAAATCAGCAGTTCAGACGGAATATCATCTACTGCAGGGGCCTTGTTTTGACTCGAGTCCTTTAGTTCAGCTTTCCCCTCTATGCCCAGTACTGGTTTTCCGTCTGAATTCTTGATGTTCATACAGCTGCTTTTCTTGTCTCCAAATACCTCCTTTATCTTCCTGTAGGCAGTATCTATCTTTCCCTTAGTTATGCATTCTTTGTCGGTTCTGCATTTGTCCTGTAGCCACTCCTGTTTAGCCAGTCTGCACTTCCTGTCAATCTCATTTTTCAGACATCTGTAGTCCCTTTTTCCTGCTCCACTTGCTGAATTTTTATATTTTCTCCTCTCATCAATTAAGTTCAGTATACCCTGTGTTATCCAGGGATTTCTTTTTGTGTCTCGTTGCCGCCGGTTGCCCTAGGTGTCGGTTGCCGAGTGGAGAGAGACCGACACAGGGAAATAGGATGCACGCGTGTGCGGGTGCAGAGTCAGAGGTGACCAGCCAGTGGGACAGCAGAAACTAGAAACACTGAGCTAGATTAGAACAAGATATATATTTCGTAGAAATATGGTACAATACTTAACTTTAACTGAAGACTAGTGGAATGCAGATACATAGTTTAACTATGTAGAGGCCTGACTACGGATGAGTCCTAGTGCCTGTCCTAATCCCAAGTGACCGATGCAGTTCAGTGGCGACCACGAGCAAGGTTGCAGCAGAGGGCGCTCATGGCTGATGTCGTAAGAACGCCACGCCGTGTTTGCATGCGGCGAAAGTACTTGGTGCGCACTTCATTCTTGTGCGACACCAGATTTCTATTAGGCCTTGTCCTTTTGCCTAGCTGATCCTCTGCTGCCTTCACTACCCTATCTCTCAGAGCTATCCATTCTTCTTGTACTGTATTACTTTCCCCTGTTTCAGCCAATCCTTGCCTAATGCTCCCTCTGAAACTCTCAACCACCTCTGGTTCCTTCAATTTGTCCAGGTTCCATCTCCTAACTTTTCTACCTTTCTGCAGTTTCTTAAGTTTTAATCTGCAGTTCATACCCAACAAGTTATGGTCAGAGTCTCTATCTGCCCCTGGGTATGTCTTACAGTTTAAAACCTGGCTTCTAAATATATTCCTAACCATTATAAAGTCAATCTCGTACTTTCCAGTGTCTCTTGGTCTCTTCCACGTATACAGCCTTCTTTCATGATGTTTGAAGCAAGTGTTGGTGATCATTAAATTGTGCTCTGCACAAAATTCCACCCAGCGATATCCTCTTTCATTCCTTTTTCCCCAGCCCATATTCACCTATTACATTTCCTCCACTTCCCTTTCCTGCTACCAAGTTCCAGTCCCCCATCACAATCAAGTTTTCGCCACCATTAAATTTCTGAATGATTTCTTTTATCTTCTCATCTTTTATCTTCTCCTCATCATTGGCAGAGCTAGTTGGCATATAAACTTGCACCGTTGTGTCCGCTGTTGGCTTCATGTCTATCTTTGCTACAATAATGCGTACACTATGCTGTTCATAGTAACTTACCCGCATTTCTATTTTCTTATTTATTATCAGACCTACTCCTTCGTTACCACCAACTGATTTTGTATTTATAACCCTGTACTCACCTGACCAGAAATCCTGTTCATCCTGACACTGAACCTCACTAATCCTTACCATACCTAACTTTAACCTATCCATTTCTCTTTTAGAATTTTCTAACTTGCCTAAGTGATTAAGGGTCAGAACATTCCACGCTCTGACCCGTAGAATGCCTGTTTTGTTTTTCTTGATGATGATATCCTCGTGAGTAGTCCCTGCCCAGAGATCCAAATGGAGGGACTATTTTACCTCTAGGATATTTTACCCAAGAAGACGCCATCATCATATATTCATACAGTAGACCTGCATGTCCTCAGGAAAAGTAACGGCTGTAATCTACCCTTCCTTTCAGCCGTTCGCAGTAAGTGCATAGCAAAGCCAAGTTAACTGATGTTACAAGGCCAGCTCAGTCAATCATCCAGACTGTTGCCCCTGTAACTACTGAAAAGGCTGTTGCCCTTCATCAGGAACCACACACACATTTGTCTGGCGTCTGCACAGATACCCCTCCGCTGTGGTTGTACCTACTGTTCGGCTATCTGTATCGTTGAGGCAAGCAAGCCAGCCCACCTCGGAAATGTCTGTTGTTCATGGGGGTGGTATAACTGCAGCAAAAGTAAATCAAGTTTCACATTAATTTTAAATTATGTGTCTAGGAAACAAAGAGCAGGTGCTCGTTTCAAAGGAAACAGTCAAAATTACAAATTAAAAAGTGTATGTAATATTGCAATTTGATGGTGCAAGGAGGTAGATATCTACAGTTCACTATTGGCATCTGCAGATGTGGGACTAGAAGGGGCTAAAATGGTTGGCTTGGTCAATTTCGAAGTGTCCATTTCCTTTATCAACCATCTCAAGTCTGAATATGGCATTTCATCCAGGCATATAACTAAGTTTATCACATATAAGGACATAGAATATGATAACAATATACATCAGAAGGCACAACAGTTTGTGCAACAAGTGGAAATGTATATGACAGAGGAGGCTGTGGAGGAAGGCAACGTTTGGAACAGTGACCAGAGTCAATTCCAGTTTGAAATGTCTTCAGCATCAGTGTGTTACAGTCTGTACATAGTTCTACCCACAGCTATACACTTTATGTGGCTTTGTCAGTGGTAGGCATATTAGCAAACAAGTTGTACATCTGTTTTCAAGAGACACAAGGCACTTTCGGTCCAAATATTTTAAATGATCTAGAAACATGTTCATGAAACATTCATGTGGAGGCAAGCAAAAGTGGAAATATGACTAAAGAACACATGAAATGTTTTCTAGCTTTGGTCCTTGGCGAACATGTAATGAATGAAAAGAACATATTGTTGTGCGATTCCAAGGGGGGGTCATACAGATCGTACTCTTCTAGATGCAAGTTTTCTAAACAAAGATGTTACACTGAAGATCTTGCCACTGAAAACAACAAAATATTGCTAGCCCCTTGATTTTTATTTCTTTTAGCAATATAAACCCATATAAGAAGGCTTACTGATTTTCTGAGACTATGAGGTGCCAAACCACAAGTGAAGTTACACGATCATTACTGCATTGTAAAACTTTACTCTGTGATTTTCAATCAATTTGCTGTACCTATGTATAAGCCTATATTGCAATATGCTTGGTGAAAGGCATTGACATACCAACATCAGAATTCGAAAATGTAATTAGTGCTGCTTTTGATATTGAACTGCGAGAAAGTGAAAGTTATTTGGAATGTGAAACCATGGCTTTAGTAAAGTGTGCACATTGTTCTCTCCCACTATGTTTTAACCACTTCATCGAAATCCCACATCTGCTCTTTGAGGACTAATATAAGCACCATTAGGTGTGTGGTAATGCTGTATATATATTTTGTGCTATTATAAGTACTTTAAGCAGAGAGTTTTTGGTGCTGCTGATTGAATATGTAATGATATACTGGCGCGATGGTAAAATGCTTGTTAGGCACAAAAATGATGAATGCACACCACTGTCCTGTTTATGATTGCCTGCTACTCCAAGCAGAGTTTCATGTGGTTCCAAGTGTTTTGAGGTCAAAGATGTTCCTTGTGAGTACTTTGCACATTGCAGTCAAAATTTGTGGGATTCACCCAAAGGAAGTTAAAACCAGTTCAGTTTCATCAATTTTACAATCCTGCTACTAAGCAGGAAATGTCAACAGTACTACTAAATCATCCTAAATGTCTCCACTGTTGGCAGCACTGCTCATAGTTGTTCATACTGTGAACAGCATATCTTTAATATGCAATGGAGAACCAAATCACCTGCGAGAGAACTTATCGCTGTTGCAGCATGACACAGAAAGAAGGTGCAATACCCTAGTGTCAACTAGCAAAAATGATGAATTTTTATGAAGTATGTATTTCTGCCAGACAAGTCAAAAACATTTTTTTATTTTTTATTTTTTTATTTAAGATGCAAAGGGATTCCACATTTTCCTTAAAGTCACAAAGCTCCTTTTTAATTTACATTGATGTGACTTGCAATCTTTATAAATCAGTGAAACTTGATTCATTGCTTCTTTCATTTCCAAGAATAACCCTAGTTCAGGAAACTACATACTTCACTCTGCCTCTTCCATCCATGTTCAAATATTCAATCTTAAGATTTGTAAGAAATTGCAACATTTATTCAATGAACACTAAATGTAAAATGTAATATGCAGTTTAACAGAACTTCCTTAAGCTTTTTATAGAAATTTATGCACTATTTATCAGGTTTATTTGCAGTTGTTTTATATCTGAACTGAACAACATCCCAGATGAATTTTTTTTATCTTTTAACTTAATAACTTCCTATCTCTACACCCTATGCCTAACATCTTCCCCCTCCTTCCTTCCCCATGCATTATCCTGTGTCTGTCCAATTCATATCTTCCTTGCAACTGTGTGTCACCCCTTACAATATCTACTTAATTAATTACTTTTTATTTATTTTTATTTTTCCTTGTTATTTTTATCATTTCAAATCCTCCCCACACCTCCATTCTATCCTCCCCCACCTCTTCCCTTCACTGCATTCCTTGCCGCAATTAAAATTCCCACCCATCAGAGCCTTTACAATCCACTATACAATGAGGTACTTTCTATCCCACCCTTACCCAGCATCCTTCCCCTCCATTGCCCTTCTCACTCCCATTGTAGATGCTTGTGGCTGGAGTAATGTGAAATAGTGGTTGTGTGTGTATGGTTGTCTGAAAGATTATGTGAATGTAGTTGTTTCTTTTTCTGATGAAGGCCGTGGCTGAAAAATTAAGTTGTGTGAATGTGATTGTCCAATTTAAGTGCCTCTCAGCAGCTCAGCGAGACTCTTTATGGTTTGTAGTTATCTATCCTCCATTATTGACACTCATTATTTGTAAATGAGTTCTTTATAGTGTGTCAAAACTTGATTCTGCTATAATGATTTATTTATTTGTAGTTTGTATGGTTCCGTAGAATCAGGTGTATATGTATTCATATTTTGCTAAACTTATTATTCTTTTTTCATTTACATACTGCTATTGTTTCTTTCCCCCTTTTTTTTAAAAAAAAAGGTTTGTTTATTATTCTCTAAAATTTTTGAGAAGCTAGACAATCACCAACTTTAACATCTGTATTCCTTTTTTTTCTGAGTATTGTTTTAACTTTTGCTATTTTTAGATAAGAAGGGTTGTTCTCCAATAACAATACAGTGTTACATAAATGAGTTGGTGGTTTTACAGTGATTTCACAAAACCTTTTTATTATTTTGCCAGGTATTCCTTCAGTTGCTAAAGATTGTTTCAATTCTAGGCTTTTTTTATGAATCTCAATATTTCTTCCTCATTTGTTAGGTACAGATAGAATGAAGTAATAGCACTGTTGATCTAAAATAAAGGTGCTCTTGCATCTTGGTTAGTTGGGTTAATCTTCCTGATTAGTTGTCCACTTATATTCTTGGCACACCTTGATTTTGGCAATTCTCACAGTGATATTACCTATATGTTATTTTATAACTATCCACACAGCATTTGCCCTGTTTGCAGCAGATAGCATGTAAAGGTCATTTGCCTTCAGTTTTGCTTCCTTTGCAACTTTTTGGAGTGCTGTATTGTATTTTGTGTTGTTAGACATGGACTTCAACATACATTTCTCACCTCTGCAGAGCCAATGGTAGCTTGTGCAGGGCCCTGTGCAAATCTTCCACTCAGGACTCTCTCGCATCCTCTCCCCCCCCCCCCCCCCCTTCCAGCAGAGGTTACATGCATTCATCATGTTCTAAAGAATTTCAAGTTTCGTCATTGACATGCTACCAATATATCAAAAGACTTACTACAACAGACCTATTGTTATTTTAGGAAAGTAATTAACTGGAGAAGGAATCTTAATAAGTATGGAAATTACTAAAATGTTATAATTACGTAGGCTTCTGCAGCCAGAGTCAGATGACATAAAAGTATACCCAGATGAAGGCCACTGTAACATTGGCTGAAGCGTCGGTTTTTTAAGTAATAACCTTCTTACATCATGACGCGGTACTAAAATGTTAATAATAAAACATAACTTAGCTATGAGAATAATTCTAATTTAATGAAATTCACAATTGAAAAAAGGTCACAAGTGTTGTTCAGGATAGGCCTATACACTTTCATGTTTTCAGCACATGACATGCTCTGTGTTTATAAGAAATTTAACTACTTGTATGTTGTAAAAACTAAGGGTCTTTTGCTTTACTAATATGGCACAAAACATCTTATTCTTGCTTTTTGGTGAGCAAATTTATCAATAAAATATTCTAAACTCAATTTTGAAACCACACCATGTTCCAGAGGCAATATGGCAAGAGAAAACAGGTTTTATTTGAGATGCTACTTCTGAAATAATAATAATAAGGAAATAAACTTCAAAAGACCAACAATTGTATGCCATTACTTTTCCTAATTCCCTATCCATCTCTGTAGCTCAGGAACAGCATCGCTGACCACCAACGCAAGAGGTCCAAACTCCCCAGCAGGGTACTAGGTGGTGTTTGTTGATGGTCATCATCATTGTCACCATTATTGACAGGCAAGTCCCTGAAGTGGCATCAATCAAAAGACCAAACCCTAATGAGGACATCCCAACCAGCAAAAGCCATATGATCAGTTGATTTTCTGTGTTCCTGAGATAGTGTTGCTACATAACAGCAGTTAGGCAGTCATAAAAACACAGCAGACAGATGATGAAGCTCTCCGTGCCAGCTGCCTGGCGGTCTTGTGCCAACTGCCTCGCCGTCTCATTTGACTGTTCACAGTGAGCAGAGCAGGGAGCACTGCGCATATCAGCTGTAGCTGGAACAGGCTATCTTCTGGGAAACATCTGTCGACGGACGAGATGCCAACAATGAATAGAAAGAGCATGGAGAGGCACTGAGAAACAATGAATCTCATGCCTCTTAACTTAGGCATTAACAACAGTCATGTGTTGACACTGGACATTACTATAGTGCATCAGAATCATAAATCCTGGTTCCTTCGAGTCTGATACAGGCATAATTTTCTATATCTCTGACATACTCCAGTGGCCATACTCATGTCACAGTGGGTAGATACTTGAAATATATTCCATTACAAGTTATTTCAGAAACAAAAGTACACATGACACTCTTCAAACAACGGAAATACCTTAAAGGATTCAACAATATTTTGGAAAGGATAGGTTGCTACTCACCACAGAGACGCCCAATGAGTCGTAGAAAGGCACACATAACAGAAGAAACAAAAAGTATGTGTTTTGACAGTCTTCAAATTATGTTCTAATGTTTAATGTGGAACACCTAGAAGTTAAGGGATCTGTGTGACTGCACAGTTTGCAAATGTCTAAGGCCGGACCTGAACCTCTGTGACTTTATAATGTAGTACAGTTTTCTCTTTTCTTTATCACAATTCTAGTTGTTATCCGAGGTTTGATTTCCTTATTCGACCATAGTTTGTATTGCTTGATTGGGAATGCAATATTGTAGTAGTTAGTGTGTATTTCCACAAATCTACTTCGTATGTACTTCCACAAATCTGCTGAACTTTTGACATGCACTGCCATACTCATGTACTGCACTCCATGTTTCCATAGCTAGCAGTTGCTTGAAGTGTCTATATTTTGTTCACTTAGGATTCTTTTTTCTTGCACTAATTCTGTCTGTATTGTGAGTTTTGGCATAATATGGTCACTAAAAACCTTTATTTCATGACTCCAGCATGGACATAATAATTTTCGTTACATATTTATAAGTATTTCGTCAATAGTAGTACTTGTGTTTATTGTAATTCTGGTGGAGGAGTTTATAGTGGTTTGCAAATTATATGTAGAAAGTGTGTTCATGAGATTTTGCTTTTCATTTAAATTTTCTTGAAAGTTTATATCAATATCACCACAAACTATTAGATTTTTCTTATTTGCTTTTAGTTTGTGGAGTGCACTGTCTAATTTCTGTAGGTATATGTGTGGTATGAGCTGGGTCTCCTACTCACCTGATCTGATCTCATCCACAGAGACCATTCTTCATTTGTGCCCACTAGTTAGGGAAAAATCATTCCAATATCTATTTGATGCATTCTGTAGTTTATTCTACCATGAAATAACCTTTGTTGATAAGACAGGGCTGACTGTGAAACCTCACATTGATATTAATTACTTTGATTTATTTCAGGTGCCATGAGCTTCATTCTTTATAAACGGAGGAACCAAAACAAACCACAGACACTGAGTGACAAAAGCAGTAATCCTGATTCCAGTGTATACATCGAAGAAAGCTCTGTAAGGGAATGAGTTAGTTAGTGCATGAAAATGTGAGATGCAAATTTTAATGTGTAACTGACAAATATGCCACTTTCATATGCTTGGTTGCATCCCATGGCTTACTGGACACGTGTTTAACAGTTGCATGGAGTTTCAAACACTGTTCGCTGACTAGTATTCAATTAGTTCTTTTAATTTGTAATCAACATGTAGCCCAGCTATGACAGTGAGGACAGTAGGCTGATATTTGTAGTTACTGACGAAATAGTAGCAAACACTGTTATTAGTAATGTTATTCTGTAATTCACTCTTACTTTCACAGCCATTTCATTTTTAGATTTACTTTCTGTCAGAAATTTTGAGACAATTTAGTTGCAAATAAGCTAATAAATGAAATACTTTTGTCAGTTTGAAGTAATTTCTAGAAACATTCCTTTTGAATGCATAATTACAAACAAGAAAAGTGCCTTGAGGAATGACGTTCATTGTAAAGATTCAGTGACCAATATACTTTGTTTTGACAATATGTAACTGTTTTACAGCAGAGTAAACCAACACAAACTAATTTCTTTTTAATGAGAACTTACAAGTAAGTTGAAATAAAACAATAAATAGAAATATGGATTTTTGAGGCACAATTTATTGGTGGTGTATTTCCACTTTATGCACAATATTTCAACAACTGACCCAGCTGGCTTTCTGAGTTGCTGAAAGTCTTTTTGTTTTGTGTATACACTACTTTGACTCGAACAGGACTGTAAACTATTGTTGATATCATGCTACTATTCATAGCCAAGTTTGACTCCACACATCTTCAAAGCCCGTTGTTGATCTTTTGTTTTTCAGAACTCACACTGATATTCCATGGAATATCTCAGAATTTCCTGGGGCTGGTAGTTGTGATTGGTGACCAGATCTCAATCAATTGAGTGCCAGATCCCAAGCCTTGTTATAATTGAAATCTCATTCCCTGTTTATCAAGTTTCTGACATCTTTATTTGGACAGATTTATTAATTAGGTTGTCACAGAAATTTGGAATGTGATACTAAACATTTCTGTTTCAATTCATGATTTTATTTGAGGCAGTGCTTGGTGACAGCTTATTTCCTACATTATTTTAGTCGGGTGTGATACTCATGTCCCTTACATTTCTCCTTTACTCTTCTGATAGTAACATTTACATGTGATGATGGCCCAATAACTGGAAAGATCAGTAAACTCATACAAAAATGTGGCATTCAGTGTGTTTTACTCCTTTCAAATAACATAAAAGCCCTCCAATAGACTTTATATTGTGAGCAGCCACAACTAAACAAAAAATATTCAGAATGAAACTTTCACTCTGCAGTGGAGTCTGCACTGATATGATACTTCCTGGCAGATTAAAATTGTGTGCCGGAACCGGGACTCGAACCTGGGACATTTGCCTTTCGCGGGCAAGCGCACTACCGACTGTGCTATCCCAACACGACTCACGATGCCGCCTCACGACTTTACTTCCGCCAGTTTGGAAAGTAGGAGGCGAGGTACTGGTGGAAGTAAAGTTGTGAGGCATCGTGAGTCGTGTTGGGATAGCACAGTCGGTAGTGCGCTTGCCCGCGAAAGGCAAAGGTCCCAGTTTCGAGTCCCGGTTCCGGCACACAATTTTAATCTGCCAGGGAGTTTCAAACAAAAAATATTGTTTGTAAAATTGATCAAGGTCTGCAAAAGCTGGGTGTGCAAAGAATTCCATGCGAATGTAGCATGTCTTATGTGGAACCAGAAGTAGAGGAGAGATACAAGGAATATGAGCAGCACACACCGACTAAAACAACCAGCTGTTGCTGACCACTGCCTCAAATATAATCATGAAGCAAATGCCAAGTTTCTGGAATAGCATAATTGAGAAGTCTGTCTAGAAAAAGATTTCAGAAAACTCAGTAAACAGGAATGGCTTTGAGTGTAGCACTCTATTCAAGCCCCCCCCCCCCAATACTCCTCCAAGAGGGAATAACAGTATAATGAGAGAATTTGCATTTTACGGAATAACATTCCAGGCAAGTCTAAGATGAATGATGATTAGGGCATATATTAATAAGTCCCAAAATAAATGTGAAGCAGTCTAGACTGTTGTCAAGACCCATATAGGTAGAAGTAAAGGTACTGTAATAGCAAAAATAATCCCAGGAAAATGAATGTCATGGCTGCTACTGCATATACCCATATTTATCACAACTCAACTCATAGAAACTCCTTACAACTTTTTGAAGCTGTATTTCCTGACTTTAAATAGAAAGAGGAAAAAGTAGTAAATATAAAACTGTTGTTGTTGTGGTCTTCAGTCCGCAGAATGGTTTGATGCAGCTCTCCACACTACCCTGTCCTGTGCAAGTCTCTTCATCTGAGAATACATTCAGCAACCTACATCCTTTTGAATCTGCTTACTATATTCATCCCTCAGTCTCCTTCTACGATTTTTACCCCATACACTTCCTGCTAATGGTAAGTTGACGATTCCTTGATGGCTCAAAATGTGTCCTACCAACCTATCCCTTCTCTTAGTCAGGATATGCCAGAAATTCCTTTTCTCCTTGATTTGGTTACGTGATCAACCCATCTAATTTTCATCATTCGTCTGTAGCACCACATTTCAAAAGCTTCTATCATCTTTTTATCTGAACTCCTTTTGTCCACGTTTCACTTTCATAAAATACTACACTCCAGACAAATGCGTTCAGAAAGGACTTCCTAACACTTAAATTAATATTGGATGTTAACAAGTTTCACTTCTTTAGAAACACTTTTCTTCCCATGGCCATTCTGCATTTTATATCTTCTTTACTTCGGCCATCAGAAGTCATCTTGCTACCCAAATAACAACATTCATCTACTACTTTTATTGTTTCATTACCTAATCTAATTCCTTCAGCATCACCTGATTCTCTGACATTGCATTCCATTACCTTCATTTTACTCTTGTTAATGTTCATCTTATATCTTCCTTTCAAGACCCTGTCCATCCCATTCAATTGCTCTTCCAGATCTTTTGTGGTCTCTGACACAATTACTATTTTATCAGCAAACCGCAATGTTTTTATTTCTTCTCCCTGCATTTTAATGCCCTCTCCAAATTTCTCCTTCCGTTCCTTCACTTCCTGCTCAATGTACAGACTGAACAACATTGGGGAAAGCCTACAACCCTGTCTTACTCCCTTCCCAACCTCTGCATCCCCTTCTTGCCCTTCAACTCTAATAACTGCCATCTGGTTTTTCTATAGGTTCAGTATAACTCTTCACTCGCTATATTTTACCCCTGATACCTTCAGAATTTGAAAGAGTGTATTCCAGTCAACATTGTCAAAAGCTTTCTCCAAATCGACAAACACTAAAAACGTATGTTTCCTTTCCTTAGCCTATCTTCTAAGATAAGTCGTTATGTGAGTATTGCCTCCCGTATTCCTACATTCCTCCTAAATCTGAACTGATCTTCCCCGAGGTCGGATTCCACAAGTTTTTCCATTCATCTGTAAATCATTCATGTTAGTATTTTGCAACCATGACTTATTAGACTGATAGTTCTGTAATTTTCACATTTGTCTGCACTTGCTTTCTTTGGAATTGGAATTACAATATTCTTCTTGAAGTCGGAGGGTATTTCCCCTGTCTCATACATCTTGCATATCAAGTGATACAATTTTTTCACGACTGGCTCTCCTAACGACGTCAGCAGTTCAGACGAAATATCTACTCCAGCGGCCTTGTTTCGACTCAAGTCCTTTAGCTCTCTGTCAAATTCTTCTTGCAGTATCATATCTCCTACATCATCTTCCTCCACGTCGTCTTCCATTTCTAGAAAACTGCCTTCAAGTTTACTTCCTTTGTATAGTCCCTCTATATATTTCTTCCACAGTTCAGCTTTCCCTTCTTTTCTTAGTACTGGTTTTCCAGCTGAGTTCTTGATATTCAAACAGCTACTTTTCTTGTCTCCAAATATCTCTTTTATTTTCCTGTAGGCAGTATCTATCTTTCCTCTAGTTATGCATTCTTCAACGGTTCTGCATTTGTCCTCTAGCCACTCCTGCTTAGCCAATCTGCACTTCCTGTCAGTCTAATTTTTTCAGACGTTTGTATTCCCTTTTTCCTGTTTCACTTGCTGAAATTTTATATTTTCTCCTCTCATCACTTAAGTTCACTTTATCCTATGTTATCCAGGGATTTCTATTAGGCCTTGTCCTTCTGCCTATATGGTCCTCTGCAGCCTTTACTACCCTATCTCTCAGAGCTACCCATTCTTCTTCTCTTCCCCCGTTTCAGCCAAACCTTGCCTAATGCTCCCTCTGAAGTCAGAAGACATGTATTCTCTCTCCTACTTTGTGATAAAAAATGTTCTCTTATAGACTGCATATATTATTATTATTATTATTATTATTATTATTAGTGTAATTTCTGTTCCACTTGAATTTGAATATTGCATACTGTAAACTGAAGTGAATAGGGACATGCAAATCAGTAGTGATGAAAACTGTAAAAACATAATAAAATTAAATATATCATTTGAGTGTTATCCTATAGTGTCGTAACCAGTACAGTTAAGATGGCCGATATATTGTATACAATATTTTTGGTTCCACAATTGTGTCCTTACATTTATCTTATTAACAAACATTATGCCTGTTTCCATAGCTCAGTGGTAGCGGCGCTGACTACCATGCAGGAGGCCCGGATTCGATTTCCGGCAGGGGACTGGGTGTTGTGTGTTGTCCTAATCATCATCATCATCATCATCATCATCATCATCATCTCATCATCATTGGCATGTAAGTCGCCCATGTGGCGTCAAATAAAAAGACTTACACTAAGGCGGCCGAACAAACCCACAAGTGTTCTCCCGGCCGAGAAAGCCATACGCTTATTTCATTCCCACAGATATTATAATCCACATAGACTTTTTCAATTCAGTGTTTTTTGGTGAGCATTCACACACAATAAATTTAACAATGGAAAATCTGACTGGAATGTCAATAATGGGGGATAGAAAACAACTCACTGTAACGAGGCTCACTGAGCTGCTGACACGCACGAGAAATAGACAATCACATTCACACAACTTAAATTTTCAGTCATGGCCTTCATTAGGAAAAGAAACACATACATTCACACACTCACTCAAACAACTATGTACAAACAACCACCATATCGGGTCACTCCAGCACCACAAACATCTAGACTGCGAACAAGATGGGGAGTGGAGGGGGAAGTGTGCCAGGTAAGGGGGTGGATGACAAGTTCTCTGTTGCATGATTGATTATAAAGGCTCTGATAGGTGAGAATTTGAATTGCAGTAATGAATACGATGAAGGGAAGGAACGGGTAAGGATAAAAGGGAGGTTAGAGGAGTGTGGGGAGGGAATGGGGAATTTGAAATGTTAAAAATAATAATACGATAATTAGGGAAAAGATAGGAAAAATAAATAAAAAATAAAAAGAAATTAATTAAGAGATTATTGTAAGGGGTGACACACAGTTCTAAGAAACACACAAAATGGAGAGATACGGGAAAATGAGTGGGGAAGGAAGGAAGGGGAAGATATTAGTCAAAGGGTGTAGGAGTAGGAAGTTATCTTAGGTTGAGGCCAAGATGGTTGCGGGACTGTAGAATGTGTTGAAGGACAACTCCTGTCTGTGCAGGTCAGAAGAGCTTGTGGAGGAGGGGAGGATACAGATCGCTTGGGTAGTGAAGTAGCCATTAAAATCCAGAGTGCTGTGTTCAGTTGCATGCTGTGCCACAGGGTGGTCCATCTTGGTTTTGTCACAATTTGGTGGTGGCCATTCATACTGACAGTCAGCTGGGTCATTGTCATATGCATATAAAATGCTGCACAATGATTGCAGCAGAATTGGTAAATCACATGGCTGCTTTCACAGGTGCTTCAAAATCTCATGGGGTAGGATAAGCCTGTGACAGCATTGGGATAGGAAGTGCTGGGTGGGTGGATTGGGCAGGTTTTGCATCAGGTTCTACCACATGGTAAAGGGTTGGGGTTGGGCGTGGCATAGGATTGGACTGAGATGTTGCGGAGGTTAGGTGGGTGACGGAACACCAGTTTAGGATGGGTCAGAGGGATCTTGGGTAGGATGTCTCTCATTTCAGGGCATTTTGTTGGTACCAGAAAACAATTTGCAAATTTCATTTTGTTCCTTCTTTTTATAATTATAAATTTTGTTGTTGTTGTTGTTGTCATTGTCTTCAGTGTGGAGACTGGTTTGATGCAGCTCTCCACCCTACTCTATGCTGAGCAAGCCTCTTCATCTCTTGATAAGAACGGCAACCTACATCCATTTGAATTTGCTTACTATATTCACCTCTTAGTCTCCCTTGGCAATTTTTACCCCACACACTTCTCCCTAACACTAAATTCACAATTCCTTGATGTCTAAGAACGTGTCCCATCAATCGATCCCTTCTTTTGGTCAGAAGGTATGTCAGAAATTCCTTTTCCCCCCAATTCTGTTCAGTATCTCCTCATTAGCTACACGATCCACCCACCTAATCTCCAGCATTCTTCTGTAGCACCACATTTCAAAAGCCTCTAGCCTCTTCCCTGTCCGCACTGTTTACTGTCCACATTTCACACCCATAAAAGGCAACATTCCACACAAATGCCTTCAGAAGGACTTCCTTACAAGAAAATTAATATTCAATGTTTAAAAAATGCTTTTCTTCCCATTGCCATTCTGCATTTTATAACCTCTGTACTGCAACCATCATACGTTATTTTACTGCCCAAATAACAAAACTCATCTACCACATTTATTGATTCATTACCTAATCTGATTCCTTCAGCATCACCGGATTTTCTAAGCCCGCATTTCATTATCCTTGTTTTGCTCTTGTTAATGTTCATCTTATATGCTCCTTTCAACACACTGTCCATTTCGTTCAATTGCTCATCCAGATCCTTTGCTGTCTCTGACAGAATTACTATGTCATCAGCATAACACAAAGTTTTTATTTCTTTGCAATGAACTAAGTCCTTCCCCAAATTTTTCCTTGCTTTGCTTTATAGGTTGCTCACTGTACAAATTGAACAACATTGGAGAAAGGCTACAACCCTATTTTACACCCTTCCCAACCTCTGCATCCCTTTCATGTCCTTCAACTCTGACAACTGCTGTCTGGTTTTTGTGCAAGTTATAAATAACCTTCCATTCCCTATATTTTACTACTCCTGATTTCAGAATTTGAAAGGTGTATTCCAAGCAACATTGCCAAAAGCTTTCTCCAAATCTACAAAAGCTAGAAATTTAGGTTTGCCTTTCATTAATCTATCTTATAAGATAAGACATAAAGTCAGGATTGCCTTCCACGTTCTTAAATTTCTCCTGAATCCCAAGGTCGGCTTTTACTAGTTTTTCCATCTTTCTGTAAATAATTTGTATTAAAATTTTGCAACCATGACTTATTAAACTGATGGTTCTGTAATTTTCACACCTGTCTGCACCTGCTTTCTTAGGAATGGGGATTATTACATTTTTCTTAAAGTCTGAGGGTATTTCCCCTGCCTCATACATCTTACGCACCAGGTGAAATAGTTTTGTCATGGCTGGCTCTCCCAGTGACTTCAGTAGTTCTGAGGGATTGTTGACTACTCCAGGGGCCTTGTTTCAACTTAGGAAATTGTAATTATCCATTAAAAATAAACTTCCATTTTACTACCATACTTCTATTTAAAAATACCAAGTCTATTTTAAAAAGGAAAATTATGTCCATATTGATTCTAAAGTAAGTCTGGTTTGGACTTCGCGGAGGACACATCGCTGTACCGAGCACACCGATACTTCTAAGTGTAACCAGCTTCATAGTACAGGTGACATATTTTGAGTGTTCTGTGGGCTTCTTACTTCAGTTTATTAAATTTATCTTGTGCTCATGTATATATTAGATTCAGTTATGTGTTAAGTATTTGGAAAGTGTGTTCTTCCACCATGTGAATCCCAACAGTCATCTGGTTTGTTTTCATTGAATTAGTACCAGCTCTAGTCATCTTCGTTCACCCTAGTTACCCTTTGTCGAGCCTGCATTATGTCTTTCCAGTTGTTAGTTTTTCTGGTATTGAAATCATGAATAGGGACTGTGAAGACTGTGGGCGGATGCAGACTGAGCTGGTGACACTTCTCTGTGTTAACCTTGGTTGCACAGCTTGAGGCTGTGGTTGAAGGACACCTTTGTTGTTGGTCAGTCGTGGGAATCGAACGTATGTCCAGCATGTCCACCAATCAGCCTGCGGCAATGACAAGCCCTGTTGCAAGAGGAAGAAGGCCAGCGTGCACTTCGTGTGCATACTGAGTGGAGTCATTTCAGATGTGGAACAGGTGCAGCCAACTGCAGGTGATGGCTCACATAGGTACCAATGATATCTGTCGCTTTGGATCTGAACAGATTGTATCAGGTTTTCAGCGGCTTTCTGAAATGGTAAAGACTGCCAGTCCTGCTTGCAAGATGAAAGCAGAGCTCACCTTCTGCAGCATAGTTGATAGCACCAACTGTGGACCTCTAGTACAGAGCTGAGTGGAGGGTCTGAATGAGAAACTCAGACAGTTCTTCAACTGTGTAGGCTGCATATTCCTTAACTTGGGCTATCGGGTGGTGGGGTTCCAGGTTCCACTGAAAATGTCAGGAGTCTACTCCACACAGGAAGTGGCTACATAAGCAGTAGGAGCTGTATGGTGTGGACTTGGCATATTTTATTTTTTAGATTAGAGGGCCTCAGGAATACACAAGCAGGGTTTCAGTTTCAAAGGGTACAGGTCAAAGATAGGATTAACACAGATCTAAAAACCATTGGTTTCTACATGACAAATCAGTCAAATCTACAGGCCATCAATTCAATTAAATACCTAGGAGTAACAATTATGAACAACTTCAACTGGGAAGATCACATAGAAAATATGGCCGCGAGTCTTCCAATGGAATGCATAGTAGATCACTGTGTTGGTAGTTGGTAGCCAATAATGAGCTGAAAATATCTTTCATAATATGTATGCTATTTATATAATGTTACATGTAAGTGTTAACGTTCGCAAATGACAAGATCGAGTGGATTTTTTCATGCCTAAAGACGAATTGCTACCTACCTTCATATTATTGACATTCCAATTAGACTTTCCATTGTTAAAAATGAGGTCTGTAAAACAAAGAGCATAAAAAGGCACAGTGGACATTGGGAATCAGATACAGCTACAAACAGCAGTGCAGGATCAATAGTAGTTTTCACTGTGGTGGGAGTCCATGCATTGAGTACACATGACACAAAAACTAAAAGCTTTGAAAAGACGATTGGGTTCAGTGTGATAATATTGTGCATAAAATGGAAACAATTCAGAAGAGCACAGAGAAGAACATTATTAAAAAAATAAAAGAATTTTATTTATAAAATACTCATGGAGTTCTACTAAGGGAGATTGCCTGATCTGTAAATTAAAAAAAGATGTGTACCATTTATACTTCTATTTTTAATATCCTTCTCAGGATATATATATATATATATATATATATATATATATATATATATATATATATATATATATATATATAAAAATAATAATAGAAAACAGATGACTTACCAAAAGGACCGGCTCGTCGATAGAGACAAATAAAATGAATAAAATCACACACAAACACACATACAAGCTTTCGCAGCCTAGCTGCTTCGTCAGGCAGAAGGGAAGGAGAGGGAAAAGGAAATGATGAGGGTTTCAAGGGAGTGGATAAGGAGTCATTCCAATCCCGGGACAGGAAAGACTTACCTTGGGGGGGGGGGGGGGGGGGGAAGAGGGTAAACAAAAACACACACACCCACACATTTACACAGACGCAAGTACACTTAGGCAGACACACTGTAGAACTGTAGAAAGCAAAGAAGCTTCTTTGCTTTCTACAGTTCTACAGTGTGTCTGCCTAAGTGGACTTGCGTCTGTGTAAATGTATGGGTGTGTGTGTTTTTGTTTACCCTCTTTCCCCCCCCCCCCCCCCCCCCCCCCCCCCCCCCCAAGGTAAGTCTTTCCTGTCCCGGGATTGGAATGACTCCTTATCCACTCCCTTGAAACCCTCATCATTTCCTTTTCCCTCTCCTTCCCTTCTGCCTGACGAAGCAGCTAGGCTGCGAAAGCTTGTATGTGTGTTTGTGTGTGATTTTATTTATTTTATTTGTTTCTATCGACGAGCCGGTCCTTTTGGTAAGTCATCTGTTTTCTATTTTTATTTTTGTTTATCCCACCGGGAAAGTTTCCCTCTATAATTTTCGTTTCATCAATATATATATATATATATACTGCCTGTGCCCCTTCGCCTGGTAAGTGTACTTCATCTATATATATATATATATATATATATATATATATATATATAAAATAGACGAAGATTACTCACCAGGCGAAGGAGCACAGGTGTGACAGCATCACAAATAAATAAATGAATACACACACACACACACAATCCTTAAAACCCTCATCATTTCCTTTTCCCTCTCCTTCCCTACTGCCTGAAGACGCAACTGGGTTGCGAAAGCTTGCGATTGTGTGTGTGTGTGTGTGTGTGTGTATTCATTTATTTATTTGTGATGCTGTCACACCTGTGCTCCTTCGCCTGGTGAGTAATCTTCGTCTATTTTTTATATTTTATTTTTCCTGCTAGGAATTTTTCGTCTTAATAATCGTTTCATATATATATATATATATATATATATATATATATATATATATATATATATGACTTACCAAAAGGACCGGCTCGTCGAGAGAAACAAATAAAATCACACACAAACACACATACAAGCTATATATATATATATATATATATATATATATATATATATATATGAAACGATTATTAAGACGAAAAATTCCTAGCAGGAAAAATAAAATATAAAAAATAGACGAAGATTACTCACCAGGCGAAGGAGCACAGGTGTGAGAGCATCACAAATAAATAAATGAATACACACACACACACACACACACACACACACACACAATCGCAAGCTTTCGCAACCCAGTTGCGTCTTCAGGCAGTAGGGAAGGAGAGGGAAAAGGAAATGATGAGGGTTTTAAGGAAGGGGGTAAGGAGCCATTCCAATCCCGGGAGAGGAAAGACTTACCTTGGGGGAAAAAATGGAGGGTAAACAAATGCACACATGCCCACACATTCACACAGACACAAGTGCACCTAGGCAGACATACTGTAGAAAGCAAAGAAGTTTTACCCTCCATTTTTTCCCCCAAGGTAAGTCTTTCCTCTCCCGGGATTGGAATGGCTCCTTACCCCCTTCCTTAAAACCCTCATCATTTCCTTTTCCCTCTCCTTCCCTACTGCCTGAAGACGCAACTGGGTTGCGAAAGCTTGCGATTGTGTGTGTGTGTATTCATTTATTTATTTGTGATGCTGTCACACCTGTGCTCCTTCGCCTGGTGAGTAATCTTCGTCTATTTTATATATATATATATATATATATATTATAGAGGAAAAATTCCTAACAGGAATATATATATATATATATACGTATATATATATATATATAAAGTAGATGAAGAATACTTACCAGGCAAATGAGCACAGGTAGTGATAATCACAAATAAGTAAAACACACACACACACACAAATGCTAGCTTTCACAGCCTAGCTGCTTCTTCAGGCAGAAGGGAAGGAGGGGGAAAAGGAAATGATGAGGGTTTTAAGGGAGTGGGTAAGGAGAGGAAAGGGAGAGGAAAGACTTACCTTTGGGGAAAAAGGAGGGTAAACAAATACACACCCACCCACGCATATACACAAACACACCTAGGCAGACATACTGTAGAAACCAAAGAAGTTGGACAGAGATACCACTTGAGGCTGAGGCTCTGTCCACAGAATCAAGGCAAATATGTTAAAGATCTTTAACATATGGAAATGCCTTGAAGATCTAAAAGTGTCCACTTACCTGATTGACAGAGTAAAGATGCTGTACCAAACTTGCAATAGTAGTGTCCAAATAGGAAATGGTCGCTCTGAATGGTTGGTTTGAGATGAAGAGGGGAGTCCAGCAGGGAAGTGCTCTATCACCACTCTTGTTTATTATTGTAATGGACAGAATGCTAAAATCTATTAAAGAAACTGCAAATGAGTTGAGATCATTGGTATTTTCAGTTGATGATGTAATATGGGGAGAAGGAGAAACAGAAGTGCAGAAGAGCCTGACTGTCTGGAACAGTAAATTTAAAGAATTTAACCTGAAAATCAGCAAGACCAAGATGGTTGAGATGATCATAAACAGAGAGGGAACAAGTTCAAACATCTTCTTGGAGGGAACAAAAATAAAATCAGTTTACCACTTTTAGTACCTTGGAAGTATTTTCTCCAAGGACAACACCATCCGGCAAGAAATCCTCAACAGAACACAAAAAGCATCAAATTTCTACAAGCAAGTTCGGAATCTACTCTGGGACAAAAAAGTACCCCAGGCAGCAAAGTTAACTTTGTATTACACTTACTTCACTCCAATCCTTATATATGGCATGGAAACATGTACATTGTTAAAAAAAGTTACAGCAGAATCGAAGTAACAGAAATGAGGTTTATCAGGACTATGAATCAAAGTACCAGGAGAGACAAGATCAGAAATGAGGTACACAGAAACAGCTGGTATCAGGGTCCCTATTGCGAACATCTTGGGGAAACGAAGACTGCAGTGGTATGGCCATGTAATGAAAATGGATAGCACAAGAACATCTAAAAAATACTTCAGAATGGAAGTGGGAGGAAGAATACCAAGAGGAAGGCCAAGGAGATGATGGATAGAGGCAGTTAAATCAGACATAGAGAAGAACGGTTTTAACTGGGATGATGTCCAAGACCAAATGTTATATCAAGATCGGATGAGATGGAGAGCGCTTGTTAGCCACACCCAGGAAACTGGAGATTGAAAATGATGATGATGATGATGATGAGAGTGATAGTGTCAAAGCATTAGTGGAATTTTATAATTCAATATTTCATTACCTCGTTTAGTACTCAGTGCCATTTGTGCTATGACACAGCCAATATTTATAAATTGAACATGTTCATGAAAAACTGAATTGGGTTATTTAGATGTTTATTTTAATGCACATATTAAAATAATAATCACTTTTTTTACTTGAACATATATGCTTGAAAGATAAAATATTGCCAGTTTATGTAGATATCTAACACAAAAACAAAACTAATTAACGCCATTCTTTTTATTTTCAGGATGACTCAGAGGAAATGTATAGTTTAGATAATGATTCTTTTTTGAATAGTCTAGAAGCCATGACTATCCAAAACTATTGGACAGAAAATGTAAAACATACCAAACTATAGAAGAGTTATTACATATATTATTTAATAGAAACTGTAAGTAAAGCAACTCTGAAAACACTATTTTAGTATTTTTTTATATATTTTTTTAAATTTATTTTTTGCATCAGAATGTTTTTGTCACAAGAGAATAAATATAAAAAATTTCCAGTGTGACTAGTATTTCAAATGAGAAATTATAAATAGAATGAGGACAACTGCTAGCACAGATATTGATCATTTTGTCATACCCAGAAGTAATACAAATAAATGAACACAGAAAATTCAGTAATTCCATATTCTGTGATGTATGATGGGAAAGGAAGAGGAATTTACCTTTGCACTTTTGTTGTGCCTAGTATGTCATCTGATAATGGAGTACTCTTTCCCATATTTTTGTTTTCATGTATTTCTTTAGTCTGTAGTTTAATTATTGCACAGAAACAATGTGATATAACATTCAGAAGTAATTTACACCATAGTTCAGATCAAAGCAGATCTTGAATGTGAGGGTTGTGTTAATATTAAATAATAGTACCCTTAAAACAGCAATTCACGACCTGGATACAATTATTTCCTGCTTGAAGAGTGGGCAAGTGAAATTGTTTGTACTATAGATTATTTTAAAATTATTCTCTTCAAAAAAGAAAGCAAGGAAAGTATATTAGGGTTTAACATCCCATTGACATTGTGGCCTTCAGAGATGGACAAAACATTTGGTTTTTGTTAGGAACTGAAAGGAAATAAGGGGTGCCATTTTAAGGAACCATCCTGACATTTGCCTGGAGTGATTTAAGGAAATGACAGAAAACCTAAATCAGGATGGCTAGAGATGGGTTTGGAATGCCATTTTTCAGAAAGTGATTGTAGTGTGTTATCATTGCACCACCTCAGTCAGTATATTCTCTTTAGTGACTATTTCAGTATTCGCTGGTCATAATAGATAATTATGTGTGCTTTAATGTGATGCACAAGTCTCTTGATCTTGCATTATGATATCAACATATGATCATCCTCTCTACAATAAATGCAATGTTCAAGTAATTGTGCCCACAATCCCCCCCTTGCACAGTACTTATCAGGAAATATCTCTGACTTCCACCTATCCTTTTCTCATGGCATTGATTGTGAGTAAACCTTTTGCTATCCCCTTTCTCCTCCCTCCTCTCCTTTACCTGATGAAGGAATTAACTTCCAAAAGCTTCTAACTATGTTTATTTTCATCTTTTTTGTTTGACTATTGGTGGTACTGAGTTAAGTACTTGACAGCCACTCTATTGCTATTGAATTTATTTATTTTTTCCCCCCGCAAATCTTTGGAGACTGTCAGATTAAACTACAATACAAGTAGACAGTTAGTCTGTGAAACGAACAAATACTAAGTGCAGTGTTGTTTATTGTTTGTGCTGTAACTTGCGAATAAAATGAAGGAAATGTTGAAGCACTGATCTCCTTGTCATGTTCTCACTTTTTTCCTTGGTTAAATCTATGTTATGAAAATTTGTTTCGTACCATGTCATAGTACAGCAGCTGGGAAAGGAATGAAATTTAACACACAATATTTTGTCAATGACTAAGTCATTAGACTTAGATTACAAGCCATTTCTTTTTCATTTACAGTAGACAACTCAGGAAACAATGGAAACCCTGAATCTACATAGATGAAAAGTAATTGGTACTATAATCCTCACAAATGTACCTCCATAATCTTATCCCTGTGCTACCTAGTCGTCTATTTGCAACATAGTTCTCTTGGAACTTTAAAAGTGAACACAGATGAAAAGTTGAAGTGGAATAATCAAACAGATCACATACTAGAAATTCAGATTAATGGGGAAAAGGAAAGCGATGATACTGTTTCCTTTCTTGTTAACATAAAAATTATAACAATGGAAAATCCGATAGGAATATCAGTAATGGAGATTACGGAACAACTCACTGTAAAGAGGTTCGCTGAGCTGCTGACAGACATGAAAATAGATAATCACATCCACACAACTTTCATTTTCAGCCATTGCCTTTGTCAGAAAAAGAAACACATACATTCACACAATCATTCAGACAACTATACACACATAACCATCATGTCCGGCCACTCCAGCAACACAAGTTAAACTGTGAGTGAGATGGGGGGTCGAAGGGGAAGGATGCTGGGTAAACGTGGGGATGGAAAGTTCCGAATTGCATGATGGATTATAAAGGTGGGAATTTGAATTGCAGCAATGAATACTGAAGGGAAGAAGTGGGAAAGGATAAAAGGGCGGTGTAGAGGAGAGTGGGAAGATTTGAAACGATAAGAATAATAAGGAAAAATAAAAATAGGATAAAATAAAGACAGGAAAAAGTAAAAATAGGAAAAACAGGAAAAAATAAATTTGGGGGAAAAAAAAGAAATATAAAGTTGGGAAAAAAGAAAAAAGAAATTTGGTAAGACAGGAAAGAATAATAAAAAATAATTAAAAATAAAAATAAATGTACTAAATTAGGGGGATATTGTAAGTGGCAATATACAGTTGCAAGGAAGACATTGATACAGGATAATGGGTGGGGAAGGAAAAGGGGGAGGGAGATGTTAGGCATAGGGTGCAGGGATGGGAAGTTATTTTAGGTTGAGGCAAGGATGGTTGTGGGGCCATAGAATGTGTTGAAGGGACAACTCCCATCTGTGCAGTTTAGAACAGCTGGTGGTGGAGGGGAGGATCCAGATGGCTCAGGTAGTGAAGCAGCCATTGAAATCAAGAGTGCTGTGCTTAGCTGCATGCTGTTCCACAGGGTGGTCTATCTTGTTTTTGCCACAGTCTGGCAGTGGCCATTCATTCTGATGGACAGCTGGTTTATCACCATTGCAGCAGAGTTGGTATATCACATGGCTGCTTTCACAGGTGGCCCGACCTCTGATGAGGTAGGATAAGCCTGTGTCGGTACTGGAATAAGAAGTGCTGGGTGGGTGGATTGGGTAGGTTTTGTATCGGGGTTGGGGTTGGGAGTAGCACAGGGATGGGCTAGGATGCTGTGGAGGTTGGGTGGGTGATGGAACACCACTTTAAGAGGGGTTGGAAGTATCTTGGGTAGGATGTCTCTCATTTCAGTGCATGATAATCAAAACCCTGATGAAGTATGTGATTAAGTTTTTCCAGTCTGGGGTGGTATTGGGTGACAAGGAGGACACTCCATTGTGACTGATTACTGGGGTCGGGGGGAGGATTGGTGGTGTGTAGGTATGTGGCATGGGAAATGTGTTTGCGGACTAGGTCAGGAGAGTAATGTCTGTCTGCAAAGGCCTTTGTGAGGCCTTCGGCATAATAGGTAAGGGACTTCTCATCATTGCAAATTTGCCATCCACAGGTGGCAAGGCTGTATGGGAGGGATTTTTTTATGTGGAATGGATGGCAACTATCAAAGTGCAGATACTGTTGGTAACTAGCAGGTTTAAAGTGGATGGAGGTATGGATGGAGCTGTCAGTGAGGTGGAGGTTAACATCCAGGATGGTGACTTCCCGGGTTGAGAAGGACCAAGTGAAACTGATGGGGGAGAAGCAATTGAGGTTGTGAAGGAATGAGGATAGGGTGTCCTGACCCTAAGTCCAAATCATGAAAATATCATCAATGAACCTTTACCCAGCATCCTTCTCCCTCCACTCCCCACATCACTCACAGTCTAACTTGTGTTGCTTATGTGTGTATAGTTGTCTGAATGATTGCGTGAATGCATGTGTTTCTTTTTCTGACAAAGGCCATGGCTGAAAATTTAAGTAGTGTGGCTGTGATTATCTATTTTCGTGTCTGTCAGCAGCTCAGTGAGCCTCTTTACGGTGAGTTGTTACCTATCCTCCATTATTAGCATAAAAACTACAAATTCAATGTTGAAGGATTGGAAAAGTGTGATGGGGTTATGAACTCATTGTAGACCATAGTCTTACAACTCTATTCTGGCATTTACATTAAGAAATATAACAATGGAAAATATGAAAGAAGCTGGCTGCATGGAGACTCGACGTCTTGTGTATCTGTACCTAGTGTCTGACGTGTTGAACATTTGAATAGATGTTACTTGCAGATTATGAGTTATCAAAGGTTTGACCTCGTCCAACAAACTGTAATTCTTTACCAACACACGTAAACATCAGCCAATACATCTGAACTTCTCATAACTGTCAATTTTTTGGCACCTTTTCCTTTTTTTTTCTCTTGAAGTATATATTAAACTTTCATTTTCGTAACACAGTGGGCAAAAATCCAATTCAACTCCATACCCTCATTTGTCCAACTTTTTTAAGTTCCCTCATGTACGATATAACAACATTCATCTTATTTTAACGAGTGACAGAACTACATATTGACATTGTTATACAGACCCTTGTGTTAATTCTTCAGTTCAAGTTGCCAGTTGCTCAAATGAACAGCCACTACAGCAGCGACAGACACCGTTTTTTTGTTTCTGAATACAGACCAGCAATTAATTTGTGTGCCAATTGCAGTGTCATACAGAGGCGGCTCGTTATGTCAGCAAAGCGAACATGAAATCTAATATATTAATCACATAATACATTAATCATCTATAAATTTGAATTAATAAAAGCTCTTTTACAAGCATTAATAAAATAACAATTATTGAATCTGAGGGTGTAGGTAATGTAATAATTATGTCTCACTACACACACAACATACTTTTCCAAATAAAAAAGAACTTAGTAAAAAAAAAAAAAGAATTACATAGGAAATCGACATCTGAAGAAAATTTATTCATAAAATGCGAGGGATAATACAAAAGAGGAATCATACAGAATGAAGTACTTGACCTCTTTGTAAAATAAATAAATGAGACCTTAATAAAGGTAAATACTATTCCATACAACTATGACTAAAAAACTGAATTTGAAGTTAACTTGCAAGTGGATGGATACATTCTATTGTGACTGTGCATCATGTCTACTTGTGTAGATTTGTGTACTGCTGGCAAAACATTCCCCTCACATTATTGGCTGTTGTTGTTGATGATGGTTTTGAGGGGACTAAACAGCAAGGTCATCAGTCCCCTGTTCCTAGCTAAGAGCTTAAAAAGTAAAACAAAGCTCCGAAGATGAACACAAGTGGGGTAAGCTGACAATGGACAAGTCGCTGACAACACAAAAGGAAGACACACAATAGGTAAAACGAAGTCGGGATCTCACCTAAAACTGGACAGCAGAAGAACATGGCTGGCCAATCACAGAGAAAAAACAGGATGAGCCAGCCATACTGCACAAACTAAAAAAACCCTTGGTAATTTACAGAAAGTGCTTAAAAGCGTGTAAAATCACTGGATAGGTGGGGACCTGAATTATCAGGCTACAGCACCCACCACTAAATTGAGTAATAAAAACCAGCTGCACGAATAAAACTTAAAACAGAATGAGCTGCGGAGGCATCGTCGCCTAAAACTAAGGGTAGCGCGTTCGGTAGGTTAAAAGAGTGCCGCAAGGTAGCTAAAACTGGGCAGTCCATCAGAATATGGACTACTGTCAGCGCTGCTCCACACTGACACACAGGTGGGGCCTCATGGCGAAGGAGATGGCCACGTGTCAGCCAGGTGTGCCCAATACGGAGGCGGCAGAGGACAACTGACTCTCGACGTATGGGCCGCAGTGAAGACCTCCACAGAGTTGTGGATAGCTTCACTGCTCAAAGCTTGTTTGTTGCACCCATGGTACACCATTCGGCACTCCAAGAATCACTCACCTTCTTATCCAGTGCTAACTTTAGGTCCGTTTCTGTAATGCCAATGGTTAAGGGTGGCGCAGTGGTGGCCTGTTTGGCCAACTGGTCGACACATTCATTCCCTGGTATGCCGACGTGGCCAGGGGCCCACAGGAAGACCACATAACGGTCAGATTTGGCAAGAGAGTAAGTAGTGTCTTGAATGGACTGCACTAACAGGTGATGAGGAAAGAACAAGTCGAGTGCCTGCAAGCCACTCAGGGAGTCACTACAGATGACAAATGACCCCCTGGGGCAGGCTCGGAGATATTCTAGAGCCTTTAGGATAGCGACCAGCTCTGCAGTAAAGACACTACTTTCACAGGGCAATGAATGCAGTTCGACATGGTCACCATGGAGACATTCATACCCAGCACAACCATCTACTAGGGACCCATCAGTATAAATGGCTTCAGCACCACAGAAAGAGTTGAAGAGATGCAGGAACTGGCAGCGGAGTTGTGTTGGAGAAACAGAGTCCTTTGATGTATGGGACAGATCCAGACAAAGCTGCAAATGTGGAATGGACCAAGGAGGGGTTTGAAAGGAATATTGGAAAGTGTCAGGGAGTGGTTGGGATTCAAGGGACGAAAGGAGAGAACGAACACGGACTGACAATGGATAACCCGACCAAGGTCGTCTTGGAGGGAAAGGGAGTGCAGCACCTAGAAAAAGAAGCTGGTGGTTCGGACAGTGTGGCAAGGCCTGAACATGGGCAATGTATGAAAAGCCAGCAGGTGCTGCCGGCGGAACCGCAGAGGAAGGACCCCAGCTTCAACCAGGAGGCTTGTCACAGGGCTCGTGCAGAAAGCCCCTGTCGCCAAACGAACTCCAGAATGTAAGACTGCGTCTAATGTTTGCAGTGCTGAGGGTGCAGCCGAATCATATACTACACAGCCATAGTCTAGGCGTGACTGAATGAGCACCTTATAAAGTTGCAAGAGCATTGGGTGTGAGGCTCCCCAAACAGTATGGCTGAGACAGTGTAGAATATTAAGGTGGCGCCAGCACTTTTGTTTGATCTTGCGAAGGTGTGGCACCCAGGTGAGATGATTATCGAACAACATGCCTAAAAAACGGTGTGTCTCTTCGACAAGCAGCAGATCATCAGCCAGATACAGTTCGGGTTCAGGATGTACCGCCTGACGCCAACAGAAATGCATCACCCGGGTTTTTGATGCAGAAAATTGGAAACCATGAGTAAATGCCCATGACTGCGCCTTTCGAATAGCTATCTGCAAACGCCGTTCAGCAACACCGATGCTAGTGGAGCTGAAATATATGCAGAAGTCATCGGCATAAAAGGAGGTGTAAACCGATGACCCCACAGCAGTAGCAAGACCATTGATAGCGACCAAAAATAAAGGGACACTGAGAACGGAACCCTGTGGGACACCGTTATCTTGATAGTGAGGAGAGCTGAGACAGGAACCAATACGGACAGGAAAAGACCGTAGCACAAGAAAATTATGTTTGAATACAGGAAGTGGACCGCATAAGCCCCAGTCGTACAGCGTAGACAGTATGTGGTGGCGCCAGGTGGTGTCGTACGCTGTTTGCAGGTCAAAGAATACAGCACCCAGATGTTCCCGGCATGTAAAGGCTGTATGGATGGCCAACTCCAGGGACACGAGATTATCGATAGCAGAGCAGCCACGAAGGAACCCACCCTGTTGTGGGGCCAGGTATCCCTGGTCCTCAAGGATCCACATAAGCCTCCGACTCACCATCCGTTTGAGGAGTTTGCACGGAACATTGGTGAGGCTGATTGGTCAGTAACTATCAGCCACCTGCGAATCAGCTCAGGATTCGTCACTGGGATGATGATGCTATCCTGCCATCGGGACGGGAAGACACCCTCAACCCAGAGACGATTCAGCAAGGAGAGAAGTTAGAGCTTGGAGTCTGCTGATAAGTGTCGGAGGAACTGACTATGAATGCGGTCGGGTCCAGGGGACGTGGCTGGGCATGCAGCAAGGGAGCTTTCAAACTCCCATTCACTGAAAGGGATGTTGTAGACTTCCTGGCGTCACGTTCGAAAAGATATCCATTTTCTCTCTGTGCGCTCTTTAAGGGCGCGGAAATCTGCATCATACGCAGTGGTCGCTGAGA
This sequence comes from Locusta migratoria, assembly GCA_026315105.1. Lineage (NCBI taxonomy): Eukaryota > Metazoa > Arthropoda > Insecta > Orthoptera > Acrididae > Locusta > Locusta migratoria. Next base: position 910,024,308 of record CM048744.1, read on the forward strand.
TGCGAGCATAGTGGTGTGCCAAATGCTCAGCTATGGTGAGAGGGTCAGTACAAATTGTACCCTGAATGCTGAGGCACGGAATTCCACTGGTTGGCGGTGCCCAAAGAGGCATCGAACTTGCGACCATACCCGTGAAGGCGATGCTTGGGATCCAATGGAGGCAACACAACACTACCAGGAGGCCCTCTTGCTTTGCTGGATCAATTGCGGTGCCCGTGCCCAGAGACGCTTGAAGGCTACAAGATGTTCGACACAAGGGTGGCGTTGGTAGCACTGTAGTGCTCGCCGACATTCCCGGAGGGCCTCAGCTATCTCCAGTGTCCACCAGGGCACCGACTTAAGGTGGAGTGATCCAAGTGAGTTGGGAACGGTTTTCTCAGCAGCAGAAATGATGGAATCTGTGACCTGCTGAACAGTGGCATCAATATCAGCAAGAATTGGAGAGGGAAGCGCAGCAGCTATGGAATATGCTGGCCAGTCGGCCCTATGGAGGGACCAACGAGGCAGACGGTCAGCAGGTGGACACTGTGGGAGTGACAGGAAGATAGGGAAATGGTCGCTGCCACACAGGTCATCAAGTGAAGTGCGGAAGCAGGCTTGGGCTACAGACAGACAGATCTATGGCGGAGAATGTACCGTGTGCTACGCTAAAGTGCGTAGCAGCACCAGTGTTGAGGAGGCAGATGTTCAGCTGCGTCAGTAGAGTCTCAACATCTCTACCCCATGCCGAGGTCTGTGTGCCACCCCACAAAGTGTGGTGGGCATTGAAATCCCCCAAAGAAAGAAGGGTGGGGGAAGTTGGGCAACCAAGGCAGCGAGGTCTACAGGAGAGACAGCCTCATCTGGTGGGAGATAGATCGAACATATTGTAACTTCTTGCACTGCCCGGAGCCGAACAGCAACTGCCTGTAGGGGCATGTGAAGAGGCTCGGCAGCACTTGGGACAGTGGCTAGGACATAGACACAGACTCCACCAGAAACTATGCCATAGATGGAGCGATTTTTAAAATAGTCCCGGTAGCCTCGAAGGGCAAGGGACCGCATCGCTGGAAAACAGGTTTCTTGAAGAGCAATACAAAAAGCAGGTGTTTGGCTTAGAAGTTGTCATAGCTCAGGCAGGTGGTGGAAAAAGCCACCACAATTCCACTGGAGGATGATGTTTTCTCCTGGCTGTACTGCCATAATGAATAAAGGAAGCAGATCACTCCTTTGGATCATCTGTTACCATGCATTCTGAATCCACAGAACCAGAGATCGTATTGTCTGTGGAATCAGTAATTGCAAGATCCTCAGGAGATGCGAGGATCTCGACTTAATCCTCTGTAGAAGAGCATGTGGGTGGTTGTGGTTTTGAAGCCACCGAACATTCTTTCTTCTTGTGTCTCTTCTTCTTTTCCTCTCGCTGGCCCTTTGGTTTGCAGGGCTGAGAGGGCTTCACAGAAGCAGCATCCGGGGTGGAGGAAGAGCGAGAAGCTCTTTGACTGGCAGGTTGTAGATCCATAGGTCTGTGGCCAGGATCCTAGGGAGCACTGTGAGTAGCCGCGGAAGGGGGTGTCCTGAGGGACCCCTTCTCAGCGAGAGGGGCCGGAGAAGGCTTCTCCCTCTCCGGCTTAGAGGTGGGGACTGGAGTCCCCGATGATTTAGTGGGTGTTGCTCCCATGGTGAAAAGTGTGGGAGCCACCGAAGAGGAAGCGCCCCCAGCTGGTAAGGGGGCAGGGAAAGTTGGTTGGGCCTGGGAGCCCACTGGTACGGATTGCACGGACTGGATCGTAGGCACAGTGGAGAACGACAGTGTGGCTGCTGTGGCATAGGTGTTGACCTGGCGCACAGGATGGAGCTTCTGATATTTCCTCTTTACCTCAGAGTAAGTAAGTCGATCACTAGTCTTGTACTCCATGATTTTCCATTCTTGCTGCAGAACCGTACACATAGGCGAGCAAGAGTGATGCTGTCCGCAGTTGACATACTGGAGGGGGCGTGCAAGGAACGTTCGGATGAACCGCCCGTCCGCACTCCCGACATGTAGGGTTGGCATCACATCGGGAGCTCATATGGCCAAACTTCCAGCACTTAAAACAGCGCATAGGGGGAGGAACGTAGGGCTTTACTTCGCACTGGTAAATCATCACCTTGATTTTCTCAGGCAATTAGTCACTCTCAAAAGCCAAGATGAAGGCGCCGGTGGTGACCCTGTTGTCCTTCGGACCCCTATGGACTCGCCGAATAAAATGTACTCCCCGCCGTTCTAGATTGGCCCGCAATTCGTCATGTGATTGCAGCAACAGGTCTTTATGGAAGATGATACCCTGCACCATGTTTAAAGTCTTGTGCGCCTTGATGGTAACGGAAACATCACCCAGCTTGTCACAGGCAAACAATGCCCGTGACTGAGCTGGGGATGATGTCGTTATTAACACTGACCCTGACCGCATCTTTGACATCCCTTCCACCTCTCCATACTTATCTTCCAAGTTTTCAACAAAAAATAATGGCATCATTGTCTTAAACGATTCCCCATCTGTATGGCTACATACTAGATATTTAGGGGCATAAGCCTCACCCTGATACCTTGCCCGATCATGGGGAACCATACTCTACTGCATTGAAGTCCCTTTTACCTCGCTTAGAGATGCCATGTTTGTGTGTGGCGACGCTATTAATTGCTCATTTCATCCTGGTCCCATGAGCAGCTACGGAACTAAGGGTCCACCCAGGCAGAGCCCCGCTTGCCTGGGTAAGCCTTATACAACTGAGGTGCGGCAGGTTCCTCAGAGGTTGCTCGCTAGCGGCTGTTCAACCTCAACAGCCATGCATCTCCTCGGCACGTAGCACACCTTGAGATTTAGGTTTTTTTTTTATAGATGTTTATACCGTCCTCGTGACCCGGGCGATTAAGCCAAGATCCCCGGGCTCTGAAACATACAATGTGCCACCGCCGCGCCGAACGATGGTCATTGAGGCACGCACAGAGCTTAAGGTGTAGCAGACTGTTGGCGTAACACAGCCCACGGCTCAGGATCCCGGCTTCGCCAAGCCCGTACTCAGCAAATAAATGTTGGGTCCCTGAGGGGCACATTATTGGCTAACATGCCACTTTCGTATCACTACTTCATTACGCTACCTCTCAACAGTGAGTCCATAATGTGTACAGATACAGAAAAATATTTATTGTACAAAAATCTACAACTGTTAAACTACTTCTCTACATAACTTCCGAAATTTTGAAGGCACTTGACATAGCATGTCACAAGTTTTTGTATGCCTTCTTCATAGAAGGTAGCCGCCTGTGTATTCAACCTTGTGGTATCGTTTTTTTCAGCTCATCATCATCATCGAAGTGTTGACCACCAAGGACAGATTTTAGGTGTAAGAAGAAATGAAAGTCACTAGGAGTGCTGTCCGGGTTGTACGGAGGATGATCATTGAAATTCCCTAAGAATTGTTTGGTCACATTTGCCATGCGAGATCAGGCATTATCGTGGGAAAAAAACACCCCCATTTGACAGTAATCCTCAGTGTTCACTCTGTATTGCATGGCAAAATTTCTTAATGGTTTTGCAGTAACTGTGTGCATTGATTGTTTGGCCTCATGGTAAGAAATCAATCAGCAAAATGCCATTTCTGTTCCAAAAACAGTGCACATGACTTATCAAGGTGTCAAGATTTGCTTAGGCTTAACCTTCAATAGGGATGAAGTGTGCCTTCACTCCATTGATTGCCGTTATGTTTCAGGGACTATACGAGAAAAACACCTTTACCTTGTTCATTGTAACGTGTCAAAAACTGAATTGCACTGCCCTCCTGTTGTTTTTTGTGTTGTTCAGTAAGAATTTTGGGTACCCAACGTGAGTAAAGGCTTTGAAATTTCAGTTTTTCAGTAACATTTTCATGAATCAGTGTTCATGAGGTATGCGAAATTTCCATAGCAATGACACTAAGTGTAAATTTACAGTTGTGCTTAATCTTCTTTCAAGTGTGTGGAACAGTTCATCAGTGACCACAGATAGGCATCCTCTTCGTTCTTCATTGCACACTTGATCACGTCCTTCATTGAACAGTCTGACCCATCTTCTAATCATCTTGCAGATTTGCCAATGAATTTTCTTTGGTTTAACTTTATTTGCATTTAGAAAACGAATCACAGTTCTGATTTCATATGCAGTGACATTTTCAATTATGGCTGACATTATAAAGAAGCACTACAAAGCACTTGTCGGTAACAGCGATCTGAAAATGGCGTACATGTCTTCTCCCGAGTCAGAGTAACTGCCGCCCATGCTTGAACTGCAATTGTAGTGCTGGTGTGGATAGGAATAAAAACAGAAGCTACTTTGTGGACGACCCTTGTATTAACAGAAGCAGATCTAAAAATGAATTTATATCAGAAAAAAATAATAAATTACTTATATATTTATTTGATATTGATTTCATTTTACATGCCTTGGTATTAGAAACAATAAAGTAGACAGCACTTTAGTTTTAATTTGCCATATTATATTTTACTAATTTTTCCTTTATTTTTGAAGCAGATGGTTGAAAGAAACATTTTATAAATAGTAATTTATACACCCTAAGACTGTTTTTCGTCTCGATAATGTCAGAGACATTAACGATAAAGGTGAAACATTGAATTAAAATTTGTGATGCGGCCGGGAATCAAACCCAGACCTCCATGCTTACCAGGTAAACGTCTTACCACTAGACCATCACTTCAGTAGCGATTAAAGCACCTTGAAATAGTCTAAGCATGATTTCCCTCCACATCACAAACTTTAATTCAGCTTCTGTGTTGCTATGAAACATTGCCACATCTGCCAAGGCTCTCCATGCAGCGGAATACAATACTTCACCTTTATCATTAATGTCTCTGACAATATCAACATGAAAAATAGTCTCAGGTAGTATAAATTTCTGTTTATAATTACATTCATATCACCTTAGCCTGAGGTTAAAGGCAGGAATGTTCCAATCTGTCCATTGCCGAGGTGCTATTCCACTGCATGGAGAGCCTTGGCAAATGTAACAATGTTTCATAGTTACAAAGAAGATGAATTAAAGTTTGTGATGTGGAGGGAAATCATGCTTAGACTATTCCAAGGCACCTTGATCGCTAGTGATGCGGTGGTTTAGTGGTAAGACGTCTGCCTAGTAAGCATGGAGGTCTGGGTTCGATTCCCGGCTGCATCACAAATTTTAATTCAATGCCTCACCTTTATCATTATGTCTCTGAAACATTTTATTTCTTTACCTTTTATTCTTTACTGTTAGTTTCAGAGTTACAGTTCAATTCTCAAGCAATCCTTCATGACATAAACCAAGTTGTCAGACTATAATCTGATAATCTGTCATGAACACTGGTCACAGCTAAACTGAGGCTACCTTTCACATATGATGCATTCACTCATTGCTTGAGAATGTGGCTGCAACCTAAAAAAGACGCACTGCATAAAAAAAAGATGCACCCAGATGGTGTGGTTGGAAGTGAATAAAACTACATATGATGAAAGACGATGTGGGTTTATTGAACTGATTGCAATATAGGATGAGCATGACAAGGCTGTTGGCAGTTACAGGTAGAATGTTGGAGCCAGGTCAATAAAGTGTTGCACTTCTCTGGCCACAAAGCATGCTCTTATGCAGTGTGGAATGGTGTCAAACAGCTTTTGGATCTCCGATGGAGCTTGTTTGACCAAAGTTGTTGCAGATGTCTCTCCAGATTCTGCGAGTTGGTACTGGGATGGAGGCCCCTTCCAATGTCATCCAATACGCGCTCAATGATATAGAGGGTTCAGGCATCTTGTTGGCCACAGAAGGACCTCAACATGCTGTAGGTAATCCATAAACACATGTGCTGTCTGTGTGCATCTTTGAATGCTGCCCCTGGGTGCTGTGCCAACCAAGGAGGTTAGGATACAGGGAGACAGCCTTAGGCAGAAAAAATGAAGCCTGCCTCAGCCATATTGCTAAGTTTTGGAGAAGTGTTCGTATTGTAGAGCTAATGTTATTTGTCACTTAAAACAGAAGTAAACAGTTTGACGGTTTTGCCTTGAGGTACAGTGTGTTAAACGAGAGCAAATTATCTGTTAAAAATTCAGTTTTCAAATAAAATATGCTGAGTATTTATTATTATTTAGTCAAGAAAGTATATTGTTTGAAAGTACATACTTCGCAGTGACTGTCAGCCCAGTGCATTAACAGTAAGAGGATCGACTTAACGCAGAGTTTTAATAGAAATAGCAATCCAGCACTGACCAAGATGGCAGACAGGCTTCAACTGACATGTGTGTTCTGCATAGATAATACCACCTCCCTTTATTCTAACCTCCTTGGTGCCAACAAGGGGAGGACATGTGGAATGTCTATGACGTTTCACTGTGCCATCGATGTCTGTTGAAGTATGCCAGGATTACGCCCCCCCCCCCCTCTCTCTCTCTCTCTCTCTCTCTCTCTCTCTCTCTCTCTCTCTCTCTCCACAATATTGGCAGGATGTGCCCTTTGCCTTGATGGCACCAAATCCAAACTTGACGGTAATCAGAAGTTACGGAGTTATGGAGAATTGGGACTCATAACTGAACATGATGCAACACCATCTGACCTCTGCCCATGCCTCCCAGACACAGCACCAATCCAAACCCTGGTGTTTGTGTTCTGGTGTCAATGGCAACAAATTGCTGCAGATACAAGTTGTTGAGACACTGTGTGGTAACTCACAGAATGTTGTAGGTTCTTAGTATCTGTTCATGGTTATATGGTGGTGGGTGCTGTGGTCATGGGATCCCACATTGCTTAGAACAGCATAGGACAGTCATCCCTCGGGGTGTGTTACTTGCTTGACCTGAAGCTGCATAATATGGCATGGGTGCCCTCATGTACTCACTGATGCCAATATCAGACGATTGTGACATCAGAATGGTCTATATGCTTGGCAGTTGCTTACTACGAACAGCAAGCTTCACGCAGTCAAGTGATGTCCCCTGTCAAATGTATTCAGTTGGTGCATAGGCTGTCTAATGCCCATGCAAAGCACTGTGGGTGTTTTGTACTGTACGTAAACATCTGACTTGTAGCAGTGCACTCTGGTGGGCTCTCTACACATTACAGAGCTGTAAATCAAATCATGTTCTCCCACATCAATGGTATGTGTGTATATCAAAAGATGGCATTACTTGACACTCCTGGGTGCATCATATTTTTGGTAGGCAGTGTCTAATACGAATGAAATAAAGATGATGAATACCTGTTCCCCAAAAAATCAAACACAGTGAAAAATCTAATTATCTAATTTGCCAATTCACAGTTATCTTTATGGGCAAAGAAGAAGTAAGTCACTTATGACAAAAAGTACATTGTTGTTATGTGTTATCTGTAGTTTCAGGTTTACTTGAAGTAAATTTTACTAAACATTAATCATGCATTAAATTTATTTTGGCTACATCTGATAAAATGTGTGATGGGCTCTTTGAGCATTAATGTTTGATCAAGTGAAATAATGGTACTTCTAACTTGCAGATGACAGATTTTAGACATCTGTTCAGTAGACCAAAGATGATGGAAAAACTGAGCTGTTTTATGTGGAGGTTCCAGTAGTTACAGGTAACGTAAACATATTTTAATTAGTCATGTTTTTGTGTACATCCAGAATATTTAATTTTAGTTACTCACTACTTGTCACTTTACAAGTAACTGAAACTAATAGTTCCTTGCTATTTGTCTCAAATTTCCTCATCGAGTGGAAGATTATTTTATAGATTTTTTTACATCTACTATGATCTTCTCATACAAAACCATTCAGTTACTGTAAATGAATCACACAGGACAGTTTGGAAACCAGCCATTTTCTTTTATAAATTCATAGAAAAACAAGTTTAGGAAGTCTGATTGGCATCATATGTTCTCCTTGTCAGAATTTTTAAATTATCATTAACTAGGTAAAACAATTAATACATATTACTAACTGAGATGTGATATGCAGTGTACCAAAACTCATGGCAACAAATATTACAAGCCATAATAAAGGCCCTCAGGGAAAGAAAGTGTGATAGTTATTACTTTATTCATAAACGCAAAGAATGGAAATTCCAGAAGGATTCAACAATATTTTTGGAAAGGATAGGTTTCTACTCGCCACAGAGACAATGCCACAGAGGATCTCCACCAACACTCTGCTTCTTCCACCTACACACCCTGACAATGATCCCATGCCAAAAACCCAACAGGATCTCCAGTCCCTTCTCAAAACCTTAGGACCATCCCAGAACCTCTCCCCAGAGTCTTATCTCTGTCCTTACCCCTCCTACATCTCACACCCCCACCTTCTACATGCTCCCCGAAGTTTACAAACCCAAACACCTTGGATGTCCAATTGTGGCCAGTTTGGTACCCCACCCCCTCCCCCTGTTTCTCTGCTCTCATGGACCAATATCTTCAACCTATTACCCACACCCTACCCTCCTATATAAAAGATACCAACCATTTCCTCCACCAAATCTCCACAGTTCCTGTTCCACCTGGTACCATGCTTGTCACAGTTGATGCCACCTCCCTCTACACCAACATCCCCAATGCTCATGGCTTTAATGTTGTTGCACACTATCACAATGCCCAACAGACTGCAAGCCCACAACCTCCTTCCTAGTTACCTTGACTGCAATTACTTCTCCTTTGAAGGAATCACCTAAAAACAAATTCACTACACAGCCATGGACACCCATATCACACCTTCATATTTCCAACTTGTTCATGGGCCACCTAGAAGTCGTCTTCCTGACAACCCAGAATCCCAAACCCTTCATCTGGTTCAGATTCATTGAAGATATCTTCATAATCTGACTGAAGGTGAGGACACACTATCCACATTCCTTCAAAACCTCAAAACCTCTTTCTTCATTCACTTCACCTGGTCTTACTCAACCAAACCTTCCTTGACATTTACTTATTCCTCAATAATGGCTGTCAGTACCTCCATTAACATCAAACCTACCAACCATCAACAATACCTCTATTTTGACAGCTGTCACCCATTCCACACCAAAAAGTCCCTTCCATACAGCCTATCCATCTGAGGTCATTGCATCTGCAGTGACAAGCAGTCCCTCTCCACATTTGCCAAATGCCTCATTGAAGACTCACTGACCGCAGTTACCCTCCAAACCTTGTCTAGAAACAGATATCATGGGCGCTGTCTGTCCAGTCACACACCAGCTCCCCTCACACCCACTGTCTGGCCTCTTTTTACCTGGTACCACCCAGAACTGGAGCAGTTAAACCACATTCTCTGCCAGGGTTTTGACTATTTTTCATGCTGTCCTGAAATGAGGAACACCCTACCCTATATCCACACTACCACCCTACAGAGTTTTCCTGATGCCCACCAAACCTACATAATATCCTTGTCTATCCCTGCTCCCAACCCCTTGCCCCATGGCTCATTTCCCTGTAATAGACCTTGATGCAAAACCTGTCCTATCCACCATCCCACCACCACCACCTACTCCTGTCCTGACAGACGCATTTCCTAACCCATAAAGGGCAGAGCAACATGTGAAAGCAGTCATGTTATCTACAAACTGAGCTGCAACCACTGTGGGCATGACCAGCACAAACTGTCTATCTGCATGAATGGCCATCGCCAAACTGTGGCCAGGAGACAGCTAGACCATCATTTTGCAGAGAATGCAGCACTGCATAATGTGGCTCACTTCAGTGACTGCTACACAACCTGTGCCTTATTGATCCCCCCTCAAACACCAGCATTTCTGAATTGTGCAAGTGGGAACTCTCCTTACAATATATCCTATGCTCCCACAATCTCACAGGCCTAAACCTTTGCTAGTTTCTACCTTCATTACCCTTCCCTCGCCTTCCCTGCCCACGCTCTATCCTTATACACGTCTCCCATTCCAACACACATTTCAGTCGCTTCCCATCTTCCCACCCTGTCCATCAGACATCAGTGGCATATTTCCCCACCTGTGCCGTGTATTGGCCCCCTCCCCTCTTACTTCCCTCTCCTTGCAACTTCCTCGTCCCCATCACTTGTTGCTCTATCCTTGGCCTTCATGAGTTCCGCAGACTGGCCACTGCAGCCAGAGATGAAAGTCATGTCTTTGTAAGAGTGTGTGTGTCTAACCGATGAAGGTTGTAAAGAGCGAAAGCTATCAAATTGTATTTTATTATTTGTGCCTTTCTTGGGGTCATCAGACATGAGTAAGCAACCTATCCTTCACAAAAATATCATATATATACCATAATATGAATATACATGCCTATTTAATGAGGAAAGCTCAGGTGGCGCAGAGGTGATACAAAATATAGAATTATGTGAAGAAAAAGATTTTTAAAGAAGAGAAATTTGTTAATATTGAATATAAATTAAAAGTGCTTGGAAGTCTTTTCTGAAGGAACTTATTCAGAATATATGGTAGTGAAACAGTGACAATCATTTCAAACAAGAAGAGGATAGAAGCTTTCAAAATTTGGTCCTACAAAGAAAATGCTTAAGATTAAATGGGTAGATCATGTAACTAATGAAAAGGTACTGAACACAATTAGGAAGAAAAGAAATTTCTAGCAGTCTTGATTAAGAGAACAGATCAGATGGTACAAACATCAAGGACATCAAGGAATCATCAGTTTAGTATTGAGGGAAGTGTGTGGGGTAAAAATCACAGAGGGAGATGAATACACTAAGCAGATTCAAATGGATGTGGTTGTCATTCTTTCTTGAAAAGGCTTGCACAGGATAGAGTAGTTTAGAGAGCTGCATCAAACCACTCTTCAGACTGAAGACCACAAAATGCAACATTGAAGGAGTAGTCATAATAAGGAATTGGAAAAAATTAAATTTGAAGTTGAATTTGAGATATGTAGTGGTACAACTGCAAGTGATAACCAGTAGTGTGAATCAGTGAACAATACACCTCAGTACTGTCAGAATCAAACAGTAGAAAATCTAGGTAGGAATGTTAGTAACATAATTAGGATAGATGGCAACTCACAGCAAAGATAATTGCTGCGCTGCAGAGAAGCACATAGGAACGACAGCACATTCACACGAAGTAGCTTTTGGTTACAGTGTTCATCGGAGAAAGAGCACAATCATAATCTAATCTAATCTACTCACACACACACACACACACACACACACACACACACACACACACACACAAACTTGTGCATACATGACTGCTGTCACTGGGCAAGCCACCACAGTGAATGCAATTTCGAGTGAGGAGGAGATGGGATGGTACGGAGGGGGAAGGCCACAGGGCAACAGTGGAGGTAGATATATTAGCACTGCCTGGTGGAGCTGGCATGTACTTGCTGGCTGGGGATGGAACTTTACAACACAGTAAGAGGAGGGGGGGAGTAAAAAAGGGAGGAGCAAAGATGGGTAAAAATGTGGCAGGCAACTGAGAGAAAATGTAGGATAGAGAGGATGGGAATTGTTTGGGGACAGGAGAGGGGGGGGGGTAGGTTTAGACCAGGATAATTTTGAGACCATTGAATGTGTGGTGATGATAGCTCTCATCTGCACTTTCAGAAAAGGTGGTGGTGGAGGGGAGGATCCAGATAGCTCGAGTTGTTAAATACACATTGCAGTCATAAGAGTGACCATTCATTCCAATGGACAGCTATTTAGTAGTCATACCAATAGCATTCCAATGCTGTTACTTGAAACAGTCTTCCATGATACTGACAATGGAGAGATTGAGTGAATAATTAAATCACTATAGACTAAGGACTCTTATGGATATGATGGAGTATCTATCAGAATACTCAATTATTGTTCCAGTTCTTTTGGTCCAGTACTTAACCATATTAGTATTTTTCCCTTTCAGAATGGTCAGTTTCCTGACAGACTGAAGTTCTTAGTAGTGAAACCACTTTATGAAAAGGGAGAAAGGGATATTGCAAACTACTTTAGACCTATTTCTATGCCATCAGCTTTTGCTAAAGTTATTCAAAAGGCTGTATGTTCAAAGCTAATTGATCATTTCAGTTTCCAAAATTTGCTGTCAAACTTACATCTCTCTTTCAGAAGTGGTTGAACAACCTAAAATGCTATGCTATATTTTCTCTGTGAGGCACTTGATGGATTAAATAAAAAACTGAATTTTAGACATATTCTTTGATTTACAAAAGTGTTTGATTCTGTTGATCATAAGATAGTGTCACAGAAGTTGGAACATTATGGAGTAAGGTAAATAGTTCACAGTTCATTTCTTTAATATGGTAACAGACAGCAGAAGGTGATCCTCTGCTGTGTTGAAGATGGCTGTAATATGCACTGATAATGAGGCAGAGTTAAGTGAAGGGGGAAGGACCCCTGGTTCAGTTCTGGGACCACTGTTTTTTCTTATTTATACAAATGATAGGTCAGACACATGAGACAATGTATAATTGATTTAAAATTTTTAACAGTCACATTGTTGCCAACAATAAAACCTCTGAAATGTTGACATGTTCTGATGTAGGATCTATGTCCTAAGAATAGATTATGTTCATTCTGGTATGTCTAAAATTGTGTAACTATCACCATATTTTTAAAAACTATCGAACAGCTGAGCTAGAAATGTTAAATAAAAAAATGGAAATTCTAGGAAGGATTCAACAATATTTTTAGAAGGATAGGTTGCTTACTCACCACAGAGATGACCGATGAGCCACAGAAAGGCACAAATAACAGAATATAACATTATAGCTTTCGGACATTTAGGCCTTCGTCGGTTAGGGTCATAAACATACACACACTCAAACAGACACAACCGCCGTCTCTGGCCACTGTGGCTGATCTGCGTTACCCAGCATGTCCGAGGTGAGAGCAACCAATGGTGGGGGTGAGGAGGTGGTAAGGAGAGGGAAGCAGGAAGGGAGGTAGGGAATCACAGCATGGGTGGGGGAATATGCCAGTGCTATCTGACGGACAGTGCGGAAGGAAGGGAAGGGACTGAAATTTGTGGTGGGATGGAAGATGAAAGTAAGGATAGAGTGTGGCTGGGAAAGGAAGGAAAGGATGGTAGAGGCAGGAACTAGCAAAAATTTAGGCTTGGGGGATTGCAAGAGCATACGATACATTGTAGGGAGATTTCCATATGCGCAATTCAGAAATGCTTGTGTTTGTGGGGTGGATTTGTATGACAGAGGCTGTGTAGCAGTCCTTGAAGTCAAGGGTCAATTTCTCTCCTCAGCCCTCCTACACCCTATACCCCCACTTCTACATGCTCCCTAAAGTCCACAAACCCAACCAACCTGGATGTCCCATTGTGGCCCATTATGGTGCACCCACTGAGAGAATTTCTGCTTTCGTGGACCAACACCTTCAGCCTATTACCCAGAACCTATCCTCTTATATACCAACCATTTCCTCCACCGAAAGTTCCTGTTTCTTTCCCACCTGGTACCATGCATGTCACGGTTGATGCCATCTCCCTCAACAATAACATTTCCAGTGCTCATTGTCTTGCCTCTGTTGAACACTACCTTTCACAATGTCCAACCGACTGCAAGCCAGTAACCTCTTTCTTAGTTACCTTGACCTAGTACATCCTCACCCACAATTACTTCTACTTTGAAGGCATCATCTACAAACAAATTCACAGTACTGCCATGGGCACCCATATGGCACACTCCTATGACAAGCTGTTCATGGGCCATCTAGAGGAATCATTCCCGACTATCCAGAATCCCAAACTGCTCATCTGGTTCAGATTCATTGATGATGTCTTCATAATCTGGACTGAAGGTGAGGTCACACTACCCAAATTCCTTCAAAACCTCAATACATTCTCCTCAGTTCACTTCACCCGGTCCTACTCAAACAAATGAGGCACCTTCCTCAATGTTGACCTATTCCTCAAACATGGCCTTATCAGTACCTCCATTCAGGCAGGGCAACCTGTGAAAGCAGTCAGTTTATTTAGAAACTGAGCTGCAACCACTGTGCAGCTTTCTATGTGGGCATGACCACTACCCAGCTGTGTACCTGAATGAATGACCATCGTCAAACTGTGGCCAGGAGACAGCCAGATCATCCTGTTGCTGAGCATGTAGCGCTGCACTGTGTGACTCACTTCAAGGATTGCTACACAGCATGTGCCTTACGTATTCTCCCCACAAACATCAGCTCTTTTGAAATGCATAGATGGGTACTCTCCCTACAGTATATTCTACTGTCGCTATCCCCCAGGCCTAAACCTTCATTAGTTGCTGCCTCTACCAACCTTCCCTTCCTTTCTCTGCCACACACTATCCTTACATTTGTCTCCCACCCCGTTATACATTTCAGTCCCTTCACTTCCTTCCCCACTGTCCGTCAGACAGCACTGGCGTATTCCCCCACCCATACCGCACATTGCCCCCTCCTGCTTCCCTCTCCTTACCACCTCCTCACCCACACTACTGATTGCTTTTGCCTAGGCCATGCTGAGTACCACAGATCGGCCACATCAGCTGGAGACAACGGTTTTCTGTGTGTGTGTGTGTGTGTGTGTGTGTGTGTGTGTGTGTGTGTGTGTGTGTGTGTGTGTGTGTGTGTGTCTAACCGACGAAGGCCTAATAGTCCAAAAGCTATAATGTTATATTCTGTTATTTGTGCCTTCTGTGGCTCATTGGATGACTCTGTGGTGAGTAAGCAACCTATCCTTCTAAATATATTTACTATTTTGAAAGTACTTTCTCATAAACATTTTTGGAAATGTATTCAGTATATAATCTACTAAATTTTAAAACACATAGTGCAAGTACAAACATTATGTATTTCTTCTGCCCTAAGATGGCCTTATCTGGGCCAAAATCGATAGTTATTTATAAATATTTTCAATATGCATTTTTAAAGTATCTAAAAGCTGCCCAGCATCACATACACAAAAGATTCCTTCTGTAATTGACATAAAAATAGGTAACCCACTTTACCTAGCTAGTTACAAAATTGCAAATTACTAACTTAACCCTGTCACACTTCGCAGTGGCTCAGTCAGGTACAAAATGGATGGGAAACTAAATAGAAGTTTACTAACTGAGAAAACACATTCAATTCAACACCTTACCTTCCTTTGCTATTTGAAATAAAAAGAAAGGAATTTAAAAGAGTTCTCTAATTGTAAATCTAACGAATTGAATACAATGTTCTGTATAAATATCAGTTAGTCATTCACCTCTAGACCAGGTGAAGTGTGAATACCCAATCACTTTCTACATTCTGTCTACTTGCCCCCTCCCCGTTTTCCTAACTCTATGTCCATATCTTCCTCCGCCTCACATAGATGGAAAACTGCACCCACATGTACACTGAGTATTTGCTGCAGTAAATAATTACCAAAACTGTTGTTTTTAAGCTATTTTAAATGTTTCCAGGTCTTATAAATTAAATGTTGTTACATTAGTGGAAGTGTTGGTGTAGTGTTAAATAAGATGGAACTGTGTAAACAGTACGTTTTTCATCTCATGCCTGCAGCACATACTTTAGAAGAATTTAAGGATGTTCTTTTGAGTTTAGTACAATTTTAAGTTATTTGTGTAACTGGGATTTTCTGGTTGGCTAAGATATGCAGATATTAAACCTTTTTTTCAAGAAAGGGGATAAAGAGATACCAGCAAATTACAGACCAATTTCACTTTTTCCAGCATTCTCAAAAATTTTAGAGAAAAAAAAAAAAAAAAAAAAAAAACATTTACAGACAGCTTCTCAGCCACATGATCAAAAATGATATATTATTCAGAACACAGATCAGATTTCAAAAGGATTCCAACATTAAGAATGCTATTTACACCTACAGTGAACTTGTACTTAATTAATTAGATAATTGAATAAAAACAACAGGCATTTTCTTGATTTATCAAAGGCAACACCCTTTTAAGTAAATTAGAATTCTATGGTGTGTCAGGTAATACTGCAAAATGGTTTAAGATGTACTCGCCAACAGAAAACAAAAGGTGTCAGTGCAACAGACTATGAATTTAAGACATTAGTCATCATCACATTGGGAAGAAATTACATGTGGTGTCACACAAGGTTCCATATTGGGACCACTACTTCTTCTTGTGTACATTAATGGACTCATCTGTTACATTGACAGAATCAGGGTTTGTTTTATTTGCAGATGGATCAAGTATTGCAATAAGTAGGCATTTAGCATAGTTCTAGAATTGTTAGCTGGTGATATTTTCATGAACATTAATAATTGGTTTAAGACCAACTCATTGACATACTTAGGAAAGACTCACTATGTACAGTTCAGAACCTGTAAGAGGTTGCCATCCAGCATATGCATAAAGTATGAAGAAGAGGTTGACAGTACTAAATTATTGGGATTAGAACTTGACAACAAATTCAGTTGGAAGGAGCACACCACAGAACTGCAGAAATGACTTAAATCTGTATTTGCAATTTGAGTGTTTGTAGATGTAGGTGAAATAAAAATAAAAAAAGCTTGTATACTTTGCTTACTTTCATTCGATAATGTCATATGGTATAATATTTTGGGTTTGTGGAGTTGCTAGTCTCCCACTGGGCGCCTCCGCGGGTGGCGGATAGGGGAACGCTCACCAGATATGGTGGGTACTGGGGAAATCAAATACCCAGGGTGGACCAAAGCTAGCAGTCCTTCCTAACTCAAACAAGGCAAGGGGGATGATGGCAGGAAGGGCATCTGGCTATAAAAATATTGCCAAAACAATAGGAATGATGGATGCTTCTCAAGATAAATGTTCCGGAGTAATAGCCTCCCTTTCAGATCTATGAGGGAGGTGTTTTGCAAAGGATCCAAAGAAGTTCAAGATCAGACTGGGAACTGTAAATGTGGGGAAAATGACGGGAAAGGGAAGAGATATAGTAGACATGATGCAGAGGAGGAAGATAAAGGCTTTGTGTGTGCAAGAGACAAGGTGGAAGGGCAATAAGGCAAAGGTCTTAGCTGAGGGCTAAAAGCTATTCTATAATAGTGCAAGCCCAGAATCAAGAAATGGAGTAAGAGTTATTTTGCACAGAGAGCTTCAAGAAGAGGTATGTGAAGTCACCAGAGCAATGATATACAATTATATATTTTTGACGTTACAGCATTCAATGAATGAAATGAATCACAATTTGCGATCAATTATGGCTTTGCTGTACTAGGTTCAGATGGAATACCAAAGCTGGGCTCCTGACGACAATTAATTGTGTCTCAATACCTCATGGTCTGTTCTCCCTGGTGCAGGAATACAGTATCGTGGCTGTGAGCATTACAGAACAAATAGACTGTGGTATAGGAAAGAGACAACAATTTAGGCCCACACATTCCCTTTTATTTACAAAATTTGTTTAACCATAAAAATCATCACAGTGAGCATTATACATCAATTAAAATATCAATATTTTGTTGTTAAAATAAATGTTATTAAATTAATAACTAAGAATCAAGTAAAACATTAATATTTTATGATATGAATAAATGGTAAATTTTATTTTACTATTATTAATTTAATAATTGTTACTAAATAATATTATTGCCTTTCAGTTTAGATTCCCAGTATGTGACAAAGAGAATTATGCCTTTACTGGACTTATATGAACACTTTGTTGGGACTGAAGACTTCTGTGTTTGACCAAGGAAAGAGTACAAATGACTGAATATAGTGATCTTTTTATGTATTATATGAAAATCTCATATTGTATTCTGTAATTTTACCTATTTTGACATAATTACATTTAATTATATTAATCATTAAAGGTATTTCTTTAGAAAAATTGCATTTAATTATTCATGAAGACCTTACATCCTCAGCAGACATGATCCTTGTAGTAACACAATTATTATAGATTTCAATTAATGTTCAATGAAGACTGTGTTTGTTTTCTAGTTCAAGAATTTGTTTTGATGAGAAACACCAAGTGCAATATCATGTTTGTGTGAGAAAAAACTTCACTCTTTTTTTATGCATTTTATGTAGATGTATTCTTGGACTTCTTCCATCCACCTTATTGTAAATTTTTATTGTTGGATAAATTTAACCATCCTAATTTTGAATAAAAAATATTGTTCAAAAGAGTGGCTTAGCTTGGTACTGCAAATAGTCACACACAAATGTAGACAAAAATAAATGTTGACACTAGTTTTCAGAAATACAGTATATTCCTTCATCAGGTAGGAGAGGAGGGAAGAGAAAGGGGACAGAAGGAAAATGGTTCTCATGGCCTAAGACATAAGGTAAGGTTGTGTGATATGTGGAAGTCAGAGATATCTAACTTCCGTAGTGATAGTTGGGAATCTGAGATGCAACTTGGATAGCAGGAAATGGGGGGAAAATAATGGGAGTTGGGGGGGGGGGAGAGTGAGGGGAGGGGCAACAACCACCCTGCATCTCACATTCCCACCTATCGGAACCTTTACACTTCACCCACCAGTGTGGAATGTCCTGTCCCCACTCATGCCCTACATACTTTCTCAGTGGTTTAGGATAGAGAGGTAGGGACTGTTGAGTGTGGAAAAAAGGGAAGTTATCTTAGGTTGAGGCCTGGATAATTTGGGATTCGAGACTGTACTGTAGGGATAGCTCCCATCTGCTGGTGTTGGGTGTGAGGAACCAGATGGCCCAGGTTGTGAAGCAGCCATTGAAATCAAGTATATGCTCCACTGCCTGCTGTGTCACAGGATGGTACACTTTGTTTTTGGCCACAGTTTGGTGGTGGCTATTCATCCTAAAGGAGAACTGGTTAGTGGTCATGCCAATATAGAAACCACACAGTGACTGCAGCACAGTTGTAAATCACATGGCTGCTTTCACAGGTGGCCTGGCCTCTGATAGGGTATGATAATCCCGTGACAGGACTGGAACAGGAAGTGCTGGTTGGGTGGATTGGACAGGTCTTGCAGCAGTGGGTTGCACTGCAACTTTTGAGCAGTTCGTAACTCTCCTGTCCAGTGAACACGAACAAGTGCTTCACCAGCACTGTGAGAGAGAAGACAGTATCTGCCACCTCACTGACAAAGAGACGCTACTGGCTTCCAATGTGCAACACATTGCAACTCTTTGAGCACCTCCAAAGGAAAACCGTTCCAAGGTCAGTACTTGTGCTCCTTCCACGCCCACGCACAAGGTTACCAATATAATTCTGTGTCCATGAACTGCTCCTACATGGAGGTCTGCAAACAAATCTTGATTGACATACCAATGCCTTGCACTCCACCAGGACTTTGTCACATTCTAGTGGCTGCCACCCATACAGCTGCACCCTCCACCCACATGGTGATCTTCTTCTGTTTCACAATCACTTGCTCCATCAAGAATTTGTCTGGAACTGTAACTTCTCCAACTCGCACCTGGTCTCCCTAGAAATTGCGCAAAGAGATTTTATGCACTATCTTGTGCTCGACTATGACTACAACTTCGGCTGTCACGAACTCTTACGAGCCACCTCCTGCTAATGCACATCCTTCGGCCATTGCCCCACCACTAGTCTTGCGCCATGCCACACCTTCTCATGACGCGCATATCCTGTTGCCACTACAACAAACATTGTTTGTGCTTGTAAACAAACACTTCTTTGCGTTCCACAGTCATCACGAATGGAACTGTGCATAGACTTCATTTAACTGATGGCCACTCTCATCTCTAGCAAACCATGCTGTCTTTGCTCTGAAAAACTTGCAGTCATCAAGCAACAGATTGCCGAACTTTTGGAGGCTGACGTCATTGAACCCTCATCCAGCAACTGGTCGTCACCTATTCATTTAGTGGACAAGAAGGACAGTACTTGGCTCATGGGCTTCGTGTCACACATTGAGTGCCAGGACTATGATGGTCAACTTATCCCATTCCCAACAATGCTGACTTCACGCAAACTTTGGTGCAAAAGTGTTCTCTGTAGTGGACTGCAAGTGTGCATATCATCAAATTCTGATGGCTCCTGAGGATGTTGAAAAACCTGCAATCACGACTCCCATTGGCTTGTTTCATTATCATTTTATGCCATTTGGCTTGAAAAATGTAACACAGACATGGCAATGTTTTATCAATGACACCCTTTTCCCATTGAAATTTTGTTTTGCTTACCTCGATGACATATTAGTGTTCAGCGGTTCGACCAAGGAGAACAAAATACACGTGTATATCCTTCTCAACATTTTCGCCTCAGCCAGCATAGAACTTAACAGCAAGAAGAAATTGTTACACCACCACTTTGTACTGTTCCTTGGTTTCAGTGTTTCTACAGATGGTATTGCTCCTCCTCCAAAGAAGCTTGACCACATCAGGAACTTACCTCTTCCCTCAAACTTCAAAGAATTATGGCATTTCCTCAGGACAATTAAGTATTATCTATGCCACTTACACGGTGCTGATGAGCTCGAAGTCACCCTCACCGACGTCCTACATCTACGTCTACATACATACACTGCAATCCACCGTAAGGTGCGTGGCGGAGGGTACACTTTACCACTACTAGGCATTTCCTTTCCTATTCCACTCCCAAATAGAACAAGCAAAAAAAGAATGCCTATATGCTTCAGTATAAGCCCTAATTTCTCTTATCTTCTCTTTGTGGTCATTATGTAAAATTTAAGTAGACGGCAGGAAGATCGTACTACACTCAGCTTCAAATTCCTGCCTTCTAAATTTTCTCAACAGAACTTCTCGAAAAGAAAGTCGTCTTTCCTGCAGCGATCCCCATTTAAGTTCCCGGAGCATTTCCGTGACACTCGCACATTGGTCGAACCCACCAGTAACAAAACTGGCTGCTTGCCTCTGAACTTCTATGTCTTCCTTTAAACTGATCTGCTGTGGGTCCCAAACACTTGAGCAATACTCAAGACGTGGCCATACAAGCGTTTTATACATGGTCTACTTTACAGATGAAGTACATCTTCCCAAAATTATCCCAATAAACCGAAGTCAGCTGTCCAGCTTACTCACAACTGTCCTTACACGTTCGTTCCGATTTCATATCGCTCTGCAATGTTACGCCACGGTATTTGAATGACGAGACTTCATCAAGAAGCTCACTGCTTATGCAGTATTTGAACATTATGGAATTGCTTTTCCTACTCATGTGCATCACCTTACATTTTTCTACATTCTTCACACTAACTAGAAATTTTATCTAAGTCAACCTGTATGCTATTACAGTCAATTAAAAACTACACCACAGCATTATCAGCAAACAGCCACAAATTACAGGTTACTCGGTCCATCAGATCATTTATATAGATAGAAAATAATAGCACTTCTATCACACTCCCCTGAGGCATGCCTGACGATACACTCATCTCTAATGAAAACTCACCGTTGAGAACAACGTACTGTGTTCTATTACTTAGGAAGTCTTCCAGCCAGTCACAAATCTGTGAACCTATTCCATAAGCTAGTATCTTCATTAGCAGTCTGCAGTGTGGCACCACCTCAAACGCCTTTTTGAACTCCTATCAGGTAAACATACCTACAGCACTACGCTGTTCCCTGGGATAATGTCATGACTTTTGCTTTCTCTTCTCTCAAGGATCTCTTAGCAAAGGCCATCACTGTTGCTCACCCTCATCCCGATGCTGAACTTTTCATCATGACACGCGAGTGACACCGCCATTGGTGCAGTTCTCAATCAAACTATTAACAGTGACATTTCTCCCATGCATTTCTTCTCAGTATTGCTTGAAGGAAGTATTCCGATTCTGACAGAGAGCTCCTGGTAGTATACAAGGCTATCAGACACTTCTGCACTGCTACTTACAGTCACTCTTTCTATGTCCTCACCAAACACAAACTGCTTGCAGCTGCCATTTTCAATCCTCCAGCAAATCCTCCTCCCTTCCACTATTTTCATTTTATTTCGCAATTCACTACTAATGTATGTTACATCAAGGTCACTGACAATATCATTTCTGATTTCTTGCTCAGCATTGATGCAGTATCCTCCCTTGGACCTCTCAAAACAGCAGATGACATACCCTGGTATTAAAGCTTCCACCAGATTAGTTGCCGACCGTTTTGTTTGGTGGGACATGAAATGGGACTGTCAGGCCTGGGCACTCCCTGGCCAGTGGAGCAAGGTCACAACGCACACCAACTCATCCTTGGGCTCTTTTCTGGCCATGGACAGACGTTTTCAGCATGTTTATTTTGACCTGGTCAGTCCCCTTCCTCCTGTCGATGGCTTTCGCCAAATTTTAACCGCTACTGACCGCACCACTCACTGGGCTGAAGCCACACCTCTTCTTAATATAACTGCTGAAACTGTAGCTTGTGCTTTCATGCACACTTGGATTGCTCGTTTTGGCTGCCTCTCCGTCATCACAACCATACAGGGAAGACAGTTTCAGTCTTCTCTTTTCAATGCCCTATTCAATCTCTTTGGAATCTGCAACATTCACAGCACCGACTATCACACCCAGAGCTTTGGGATCACACATTGAAAGTCACGCTGAAGTGTCATGACTCGATATGGACCAAGGCTCTGCCACTGGTCTTGCTTGATCTTCGTACCACTTATAAAAGAGGATCTGCAGGGTATTTGGCCAAGGTTTTTCATGGTCAGAAACGTAACATTTCCAGGCAAGCTGGTGCATCCTTCACCTCTGCCTCCACCCACTGAATTATCATCCCTTGTTGACTGTATCAGGATTCATTGCTCCAAGATCCCCCCCTCCCCTCCCATATTCACTGGGAGAGTGTCCTTTCATTTTCCTTTGCGACAATCTGTCAGCCCCCCCCCCTACATCCCCCTACTCCGGATCGTACCGTGTCCTGAAATGAGGCAACAACACTTTCATCTTTTCTATGAACAATTCCCTGGTAACAGTCTCGGTAAATAGGGTTAAACCAGAGTATGTCAAGCTTTCCTCCAAGCCAGCTGACAATACACTGTCCGTGAAGGACAACTTAGGCAGTCCTGTGCATTTCTCCATTCTCTCGCTGCCACCACCCCCTCCTCCCCGGCCATCATCGCTAGTGGTCCCCTCCCTACCTTCTTCCGTACTGTTCTCTCCTTCACCCTTTTGAGGTTTCACATATTTCCTGCTTCCTGCCTCCCTGGCCCTCAAGTTCATCATTCCCTTCCCCCGTCCCCTATGCCATGACCTCTCCTTTTTATGTTATGCTCATCTACTTCTGCCTCACCCCCTCCCACTCCCATCGATTAGCATCACCTGAAACACATCAGTCTCCTGTGAGAGGTGCACTTTCTGGACATGAATGCTTTCATTCTTCCGACATTGGAGGTTCTTATCTATGCTCCTCATCCTCATGCCATGGTCACGAGCAGTCCATCACCCTCATTGACTTCTGGACTACGTAGTGGATGCATCTCTGGCTCATCAATGCCACCCACTGACAGAGCTGCCCGAAGATACTGTCAAGCTGCCTGTCACTCGAAAAATGGGAAAGCCATAGGTAAAGAAACAATAGCAGGTGAAATACTAAAATGTTTGAGCCATGAATGACTAAAATAAATACTGAGGTTATGAAACAAAATATGTGACAGTAGAGAATGGCCACATGACTTTGACAAGAATTATGATTTCAGTAACAAAAAATCAGAGAACCAAGAAATGAAGTGATAAAAAGGACAATTAGCCTCATTTTACAAATAGCCAAAATTATGTTAGGAATCCTTAATAAAAGACTGGAAAAGGTAATAGAGGAGAATCTGTTTAAAGAGCAGTTTGGTATTGGGTGGAATACAGGAACAAGAGATGCAATCAGACTTGCGAATTTTGGGGGAAAGCCTTACTGAAAAGGCTGTGTGTTTTAGGGCCTATAGATCTGGATAAGACCTTTGGCATTGTGAAATGGGATAAGCTTGCATCTATAATGAGTGAAAATAAAAGAGAGTGGCTTGGATAACCAGAAGACTGATAAATTCTTTATATTTAAATTACAAAGTGTCAGTGAAAATTAGAGATGAAAGTACAAACTGGTTGGAACTAAGAAACAGAGTGCGACAAGGCTGCTCTATGTCTCCTACCCTTTCCAATCTATACTCAGAAAATATAACAATGAAAAATCAATTGGAATGTCAATAATGGAGCTTTTCTGACCTATACAGATGGGACTTGTCCTTATAATATATTCTCAAATTCCAAAATTAGCCACACCTCAACCTACAATAACCCTTTTTATAAGAGTTTCTAGTCTGTGTGTGTGTGTGTGTGTGTGTGTGTGTGTGTGCGCGCGTGTGCGCGCGCATGTACCCTAAGTTGCATCTAGTTCCACCATATAGAACATTCATCCTCTTAAGGCCACACTGTATATCCATCCCAACTACCATGACGCAACCTTCTTGTTCCAGCTTCCCCCTCCTCTTATCCTCGCACCGCAGTGTGAGATTTGGAGTGCGGCAGCTGAAGATGACGGTTGTGTGACTGAACCATATGTCTATATGTTTGTGTGAATGCTTTCTATTTTGAAGAAGGCTAATGGCCAATAACTTCAGTGTTGTATGGGTGTGTCTTTTTCATGTGCCTGTTGAAGCTCGTCATATGTCTTTACTGTGATTTGTAAATTATCCTTATTAATAGTTAAGGTATCCTATTCATAACTGTTACATGAAATATCTTCAGTTGTATGAAAAGAACGTTCTATCTTAATAATATGGAGACAATAGAAATCACTATTGTATACCAACTATGTACTTCAGTGTATAATATGTACAAATATATACTGGCTGAATAATGTTGAGATAATTGTGCATAAGACGATTTTACTTTGAATAAAGTAAATACGCTGTATTAATATAAGCTGTTATAATTACAGTAATTATAGTTTACATTTAAGATGAAAAGGAACAGAAGAATCGTAGGATCTGAATTGTTTCTTTCATATACTCTGCCTGCCACTACATGGTCATCAATATCTTTATACAACTGAACATTCTGCTCTAATCAGTAGACAAACATTTTTGTATATGATGAATACACTACCTTTAAAATAATATAAGAAACATAACAATACAGAAAATTTATACTACTACTCACCACACAGACATTAGGATTCAGGAAGCACAGTGAAAAGGAATCCTGAAATAATTATATTTCAAACACTGCCTTTCTTCCAAAATAAATAAATAAATAAATAAATAAATAAAACAAATTAATAAAACAAAATTACACACACTGTCTCTGTTTTCTATTTCAGAAAGGTTGTTGTTGTTGTGGTCTTCAGTCCGGAGACTGGTTCGATGCAGCTCTCCACAATACCCTATCCTGAGCAAGCCTCTTCATCTCCACATAAGAACGGCAACCTACATCTGTCTGAATCTGCTTACTGTATCCATCTCTTGGTCTTCCTCTGCGATTTTTACCCCACACACTTCCCTCCAATGCTAAATTCACAATTCCTTGATGTCTAAGAATGTGCCCTACCAATCTATCCCTTCTTTTAGTCAAGGAATGCCAGAAATTTCTTTTCTCCCCAATTCTGTTCAGTACCTCCTCATTAGTTACACGATCCACCCATCTAATCTTCAGCATTCTTCTGTAGCACCATATTTCAAAAGCCCCAATCCTCTTCCTGTCTGCACTGTTTATCGTCCATGTCTCACCTCCATACTAGGCAACACTCCATACAAATGCCTTCAGAAAAGACTTCCTTAGGCTTAAATCAATATTCAATGTTAACAAATTTCTATTTTTCAATAACGCTTTTCTACCCATTGCCATTCTGCATTTTATATCCTCTGTACTGCGACCATCATTTGTTATTTTACTGCCCAAGTAACAAAACTCATCTACCTCCTTTATTGCTTCGTTTCGCAATCTAATTCCTTCAGCATCACCTGATTTTCTTACACTGCACTCCATTACCCCAGTTTTTCTCTTGTTAATGTTCATCTTATATGCACCTTTCAGCACACTGTCCATTCCGTTTAAATGCTCTTCCAGGTCTTTGCTGTATCTGACAGAATTACTATGTTGTCGGCAAAATGCAACGTTTTTAATTCTTCCCCCTGAACTTTAATTCCTTCTCCAAATTTCTCCTTGCTTTCCTTTATAGCTTGCTCAATGTACAAATTGAATAATAATGGAGAAAGACTACAACCCTGTCTTACTCCCTTTCCAACCACTGCATCCCTATCATACCCTTCAACTCTGACAACCGCTGTCTGGTTTTTGTACAAGTTGTAAATAACCTTATGCTCACTATATTTTACTCCTGCTTGCTTCAGAACTTTAAAGAGTTTATTCCAATCAACATTGTCAAAAGCCTTCTCGAAATCTACAAAAGCTAGAAATGTAGGTTAGCCTTTTCTTAATCTATCTTCTAGGATAAGCCGTAAAGTGAGTATTGCCTCCCGTGTTCCTGCAGGTCTCCTGAACCCAAACTGATCTTCCCTGAGGTCGGCTTCTACCAGCTTTTCCATCCTTCTGTATATAATTCGTGTTAATATTTTGCAACTATGACTTACTAAACTGATGGTTCTGTAGTTTTCACACCTGTCTGCACCTGCTTTCTTTGGAATGGGGATTATAACATTTTTCTTAAAGTCTGAGGGTACTTCACCTGTCTCATACATCTTACACACCAGGTGAAACAATTTAGTCATGGCTGGTTCTCCCAGAGACTTCAGTAGCTCTGAGGGAATATCATCTACTCCAGGGGCCTTGTTTCGACTTAGGGCTTTCAGGGCTCTGTCAAATTCTTCTCTCAGTACAGTATCTCCTATTTCATCTTCATCTACATCCTCTTCCCTTCTTACAATATTGTCTCGAAGTTCATTTCCTTTGTAGAGCCCCTCTATATACTCTTTTCACCTTTCAGCTTTCCGTGCTTTGCTGAGAACTGGTTTTCCATCAGTGTCCTTGATATTCATAGAGCTGTTTTTCTTATCTCCAAATGTTTCTTTTATTTTCGTGTAGGCTGTATCTATTTTTCCGCTATTTATACATACTTCTACATCCTTGCATTTGCCTTCTAGCCACTCCTGCTTAGCCATTTTGCACTTCCTGTCAATCTCATTTCTTAGTCGTCTGTACTTCATTTTGCCTGTTTCATTTACTGCATTTTTATATTTTCTCCTTTCATCGATTAAATTTAGTATCTCCTGTGATATCCAAGGATTTTTTGTAGGTCTTGCCTTCCTACCTATTTTGTCCTCTGCTGCCTTCACAATTTCATCTCTCAATGCTACCCATTCCTCCTCTACTGTTTCATTTTCCCCCGTTTCTGTCAATTGTTGCCTAAAGCTCCCACTGAAATTCTTAAGAACCTCACGTTCCTTCAATTTATCCAGGTCCCATCTCCTTATTTTCCTACCTTTTTGTAGTTTCTTTAGTTTCAGCCTACAGTTCATAACCAACAAGTTATGGTCAGAGTCTATATCTGCCCCTGGGTATGTTTTAAAGTTTAAAACCTGGTTCCGGAATCTATGTCTTACCATTATAAAATCTATCTGATACCTTCCGGTGTCTCCTGGTCTCTTCCACGTATATAACCTTCTTTTGTGATTCTTGAACCAGGTGTTTGTTATAACTAAATTATGTTCTGTGCAAAATTCTACCAGGCAGCTTCCTCTTTCATTCCTTTTGCCCAGACCATATTCACCTACTATCTTCCCTTCCCTTCCTTGTCCTACTACCGAATTCCAGTCTCCCATAACAATTAAGTTTTCCTCTCCCTTAATTGTCTCAATAATTTCCTTTAGCTCCTCATATATTTCTTCGATTTCCTCATCATCGGCAGAGCTAGTTGGCATATAAACCTGTACTACTGTTGTCGGTGTTGGCTTCGTATCTATCTTGACAATGATAATGCGATCACTGTGCTGGTCATAATAGTTTACCCGCATTCCTATTTTCTTATTCATTATCAATCCTACTCCTGTGATACTCCCAATTGATTTTGTATTTATAATCTTGTACTCTTCTGACCAGAAATCCTGTTCATCCTGCCACCGAACTTCACTAATCCCCACTATATCTAACGTCAACCTATCCATTTCCCTTTTTAAATTTTCTAATTTTCCTACTCGATTAAGGGATCTAACATTCCACGCTCCAAGCCGTAGAATGCCAGTATTGTCTTTCCTAACGATCACTTCCTCCTGAGTAGTCCCCGCCCGGAGATCCGAATGGGGGACTATTTTATCTCCGGAATATTTTACCCGAGAGGATGCCGCCATCATATGTTCATACAGTAGAGCTGCATGTCCTTGGGAAAGGTAACGGCTGTAGTTTCCCCTTGCTTTCAGCCGTTCGCAGTAGCTGTGGCAAAGCCACATTAGCTGATGTTACAAGGCCAGCTCAGTCAATCATCCAGACTTTTGCCCCTGTAACTACTGAAAAGGCTGCTGCCCCTCTTCAGGAACTACACGTTTGTTTGGTCTCTCCACAGATACCCCCCCCCCACTATGATTGCACCTACGGTACGGCTATCTGTATCGTTGAGGCACGCAAGCCACCCCACCTCGGCAGTGTCTGTGGTTCAGAAAGGTATTATCCAAAAATGTATTACCTATATAAAACCTACAAAACTACAGGAAAGATACAATGATTAGATTAATAATTTCTGTTTAACAAATTCTGGCTGTTAACATCATCACAACAAGTAAGGCATGACTCAGGAAGGTACCTGTATATATTAATTACAAATTAAATGTAGACAGTCCTATATAAAACTATAGCAAAAACATAAAGTAAAATTACAATTCTATTATATTAGGGGAGAGGATAGAAGAGTGGTATAATTCTAAACAAGATCTGTTCCATTATATGTAAGCTGTGTTACGAATATGGCACAGACCAACTCATAGCTGAAGGTTAGTGTCACTGCCTTCAGTGTGCAAGGGCCCTGGTTCAATTCCCAGCGCCTTCTCAGAATTTTTCTGAGGGTGGTTGGTCTGCCCTTTTGAGTCCAAATTAGAAACTGAGTCAAAGAAGCAGCTGCATCATTTACATTCATCTACTGGAAATAATGGCTGAAGGGATATATGACATGCTGATCATGTCCCACAATTGTATATTGCTCCTCATTCTGTCTTGTTGGCTGGTTGGGATAGGCCTAAGGGCAATCCTTGAATGGTGTGCACATTTGTGAATAGGGTAGATGGAGCAATGACAGAGTAATTTTGTTAAGTCATACTGTACCTCTCAATCTCTGCCTCCGTAGCCCAGTTGACAGCATCACTGACTACCTCACAGGGGGCCCAGGTTCAATTCCCAGCAGGGGACTGTTGCGTTATCATCAACATGCAAGTCACCGAAGTGGGGTCAACTAAAAGGGCTTGCACTAGGCGGCCGAACAATCCCAGACGGGATCTCCCAGCCAAATATGCCATGAGATCATTTCACTTTTTTTTTTTTTTTTTTTCAAGAATCTAAGTGGCAATTCTATCAGCAAGCTTCTGAATTATTTCAATGTCTCAATTTAATCTGACCAGATACTACAAAAGAATGGGTTACTCAAGAGTTCTGTAGAGATTCTGCTTTGTGGATGAACTACACTGTCCTGAAGCTCCCCCCCCCCCCCCGCCCAAAAAAAAAAAACTGTCTACTATTTATTTCCCTACATGCTTTTTCCATTGTGTGTGTTTTTGCAGCATAATATGTAGATATTTAAACAATGCGAGTTGTCAAGCAACACACCACTAACGAAGTATCAAACATGAAGCAACTGTTGGTCTGCACATTTTAGAGCAAGCTGCCATTTATCATACTAAATAGAAATTTGTAAAGTCATAATGCAGCTCTCAATCTAAAGTGAAGCATATTTACAGGATTATTACAGAATAAATTTCTTTAATTGGAAGTGCTACCAATAAGCTAGCTAGTCACAACTTTTCTTTTATTACGGATCACACTTCAAATACAGTATGACTTCAATTAAGCGTTTCAGACTTGTCCATCATCAGATCAGTATGTTTTGCGAAGACAGCCTTATGTATGCAAACCCAGGTGGTGGTGTTTTTTGTACACATATACTGTTATCTGCATAGGTGTGTATAAGAAACATTTTCAAATTCCATGTATCTGCATATGTATGGCTGTCATTTCACTTCATGCAGGGTAACCCCCAATCATGTACATGACTGGCAAGCTTCTTTGAGGAGAGTGCTGTACCCCAACAGCCAGCTGAGTGACTGAGGTCTTCTCTATTGATGTGACGGTGCTCAGGCCTTCTCTTTATTTGTGTTGCATACATATCTCAGTAAGAACACTGACTCTCCTTTTTAGACTTTTACCAAATTATATTCACTTGTAGGAAAAGGAAAGGAAGCAAAATAGTAGGTGAATATGGACTGGGGGAAAAAATGAAAGAGAATGCCATCTGACAGAATTTTGCACATAATATAACACACACTTGGTTTCAGAACCATGAATGAAGGTTATGTACTGTTTGTAGACTTTAAAAAGGCTTACAGCAGTATACATAGACCTAGTCTGATTAGAACCTTGACAGAGTTTGGTATGCCAAAGAAATTGATCAGACTGGTAGAGGTATGCTTAAATGACACAAAAGTTAAGGTTAAGGTCAGCAATAAAATGACAGAAAGCTTCCAAGTTGTAACAGGATTACACCAAGGAGACGGACTATCACCTGTCCTCTTCAACCTGGCACTTGAGAAGGTAATGCGGGAATTCAACAAAGAGAACCTCCAGGGCATTCAAATTGGGAATGAATATATTACATATCTTGCCTATGCAGACGACATTGCACTAGTAGCATGCACACAAGAAGAGCTAAAAAGAAGTATTCAGACCCTGGAGTTACTGGCAGCAAGGATTGGTCAATGAATAAACTCAGAAAAGACTGAGTACATGACCATAGAAAGAGAGATCCAAAACTCTCAAGATTTAATAGTGAACAATACCAGGTATAAGCATGTGAAAGATTAATTTTTACAGAAGTAACATCAACTGAAGCAGAGATAAAAGCAAGACTGCAGGCGGGAAAACAGAGGCTATCACTCTGCACACCCTATATTAAAATATAGAAGTGTCTCTCACCAGCTAAAGCTATGTTTGTGTAAGACAGTAATAGTGCCAGTAGTACAAGATGGTTCTCAAACATGGAGCTCTCGAAAACAAGACCTGAACCGACTGCTTACATTTGAAAGGAAATGTCCTCAGGAAAATATTCGGACCAGTCCGAGATCAGACTACTGGAGAATGGAGATGACGTCACAACATAGAATTATAAGAGCTGTACAAGGAGCCTAACATATTGGGAGTGATGAGAAGCAAAAGACTGCAATGAGCAGGACAAATAGTTAGAATGGAAAGAACAAGGTGGCCCAAAATTGCAATGGACTGGATCCCGTCAGGCAGAAGACCAGTGGGAAGCCTTAGGACGAGGTGGATCGATATAGTGAGAGAAGACTTGTTGCAGTTGGGAGTCATAGAAAACTGGAGACAGATAGCAGATAACGGAGACAGATGGAGAGCTCTAACTGTGGTGGTATGCGGTCCACTGGGCCTGATCGCATAATGTATGTACGTAGAAGAGACCAAGATGTACCAGAAGGTACCAGATAGATTTTATAATGGTGTGACAGATTTTGAAATCATGGGGCAGAAATAGACTCAGATTTTGTAGATTTGGGTAAAGTTTTTGATGGTGTTGACTGGAGTACGCTCTTTCAAATTCTGAAGTCAGCAGGGTTAACATATATGGAATGGAAGATTACCTATAGCTTGTACAGAAACCAGATAGCAGTTATAAGAGTTGAAGGGCATGAAAGGAAAGCATTGCTGGGGGAGGGAGTAAGACAGGGTTGTAGCCTTTCTCCAATGTTATTTAATCTGTACATTGAACAAGCTGTGAAAGAAAACAAGGAAATATTTGGAGAAGGGATTACAACTCAGGGCAAAGAAATAAAAACTTTGCGCGATTTGCTGATGACTTTGTAAATCTGTCAGAGATGGTAAAGGACCTTTGGGAGCAGTTGAACAGAATGGACAGTGTTTTGAAACGAAGTGACAAGAAGAAAATTAACAAGAGCAAGAACTAGGCCAATAGAATGTAATCTAAGAAAATCAGGTGATGCAGATGGAATTAGATTAGGTAACGAAACAATAAAGCTAGTAGATAAGATTTGTTACTTGTGCAGTAAAATAACATACAATGGTCACAGTACAAACAATATATATAGCAATGGGAAGACATAGTTTTCTAAAATGAGAAATTTTTTAACATTGAATATTGTTGCATTGAAATGGAAGCAGGCTTGACTTTGAAGGCGAGGCTGTCAACTGAACACAGCACTTATACTGAAAGCAGGTTTATTGCGAACTTTGCACACACGCAGCACTAACTGCCTCTCAGGCAGAGTGCTCTGCTATTTATACACAGATAGAATGTGCCAAAAATTAGAATAATAGTTAACATAAGAAACATGTAGAAATTACAAGTGAACATAAGAAACCTGTACAATATTCTGGAAATGATAGTTACAAAGAAATAAATTTTGGCTGATGGACGGGATTGAACCGACGACCTTCAGCACCAAAGTCGGTGATGCTATCCATTGTACCATGCCGACAGTTGGTTAACTTAAGAGTCTTGCGGCATTGCTCCCTCTCCTGAAAAAAACAGTGACCCACTGTTAGGTTCCCTTTGGAGCCTGCTGCAATGTCCTGGCTCTTGGTCTTGTCATGGGTCCTCAGTATGGCAGTTCTGGAGAATCCTTCCCTTCTGCACGATTACTGACGACAGACGTTCCTGTACTGGCTTCATCAGTATCATTACCATCCTTCGAGTCCTTGAACAAGAAGCCATTTTCGCTCATTTGCTCTTCAGGATCACAGTAAGCCTTCATGTGGAGGATATGAACAATGTCTCTTTGTTTTTGTCATTTCAACGTCGGCTCATAATCCTCAACTTCGTATGTGATGTTTGAAAGGAAGCATATGACACAATATGGACCAAAGTATCGCCTCAATAACTTTTCTGACAGCCCAACTTTCCGTACATGGGTAAAAATCCATACCAGTTCTCCTGGGCTGTACACTACAGGTCGGTGCTTGTCGTTATACCGCTGACAGTCCTCCTGGCCATCCAGTGTCCTCCGTATGTGAGCCAGCTGTCTTGCTTATTCAACCCTGGTGATGAGCTGTTTCACATAGTCATTCTGTCATCCGGTTGGACCGGGAACAGCGTATCCATTGTTGTCGCAGCTTCACGGCCATGGAGCAGGAAAAATGGCATGAAGCCTGTGGTGTCTTGTCTTGCGGTATTGTAAGCAAATGTCATGACTGGCAGAAATGTATCCCAATCCTTCTGGTCAATGTCAATAGCATATCGGCTAACGTCTTGTTAAAACGTTCCGTAAGACCATTTGTTTGATGATGGTATGCAGTTGTAATTATGTGGACAATGTTGCATCATGACATTACCTCTGATAGTAGTTTTGACTGGAATACTTTTTCAGGGTCATATATCATGACATGTGGTGGAATGGAGCTGCTGCCGGTGGAATTGGTATGAGATGCCCTGGAGGTAATTGCTGGCTGGAGGTGAGCTGGAACGACCAGTAGCCATTTGGGGCCCAGTGGATCGTAGTTGCTCTTATACAATGTTCCATATATAAGTTGGGAATCTCCATTGGTCGGTTCTCCTTTTTCCAAGGCCTCTATCGTTTTTAATAATGCTGGTTCCTCTCTCTGTTCAGCTTTAACGTCATCTAATTCAGTGAGGGCTGAAATTTCATTCATGCTGTTGTGTTCCACTAATGGATTCCTCGAAAGGCAGTCTGCACCTTGTGTTTGCGCCTGTTCTTGAATACCACTGTGACGTCATACTCTTGGAGTCTTAGCACTCAACTTGCTAGTCAACCTGATGGATCCTTCAAGCTAGTCAGCCAACACAAAGAATGGTGGTTTGTCACAATGGTGAATGGTTTGCCAAATAAATATGGCCAGAACTTGCTGATAGCCTAGATAACTGCGAGACATTATTTCTCAGTTGTAGAGTAGTTTATCTTGGACTTTGAGAGTACTCTTGATGCATAAGCTATCACTTTTTCAGCACCTTCCTGAACTTGTACAAGCATTGGACCAATTCCATAACCACTGGCGTCTGTGTGAAATTCTGTTTCCGCATTCTTGTCGTACAAGGCTAGCACTGGTGCAGACGCTAAAGCCTCCTTAAGTTCCCATGTGACAGAACTGCGACTAAACGAACAGTCATGGGCCACTAAGTGTGGCACCCGTGCTAACCTAAGGCCAAGACTTGGACCGAAACTCCACAGAGATTTATCCAAACCCGAAATAAATTATAGAAAGCGATAACTATGATTGAAAGAGGTGTAGCTGATAGCAGTAAAAGATGTCTGATTACTATGAAACAAAAATTAACTTAGGTAATCTTGCAACACTATTATTGTGCTAATTAAAAATTATCAACAAAATGTTTCATTAATAAAAATTTAGACACTGTTGCCAGCCTAATGAGGCATAAGAATACCAAGCACTGATAAATTAAGAATGCAGTTAAATTTAGAAGCTTGGTGCATAATAAGTAAAGGGTGGAAGAAACTGTCACCAGTTTCATAAGAGAAAAAAATACCAATCACAAAAATAATAAAGGTTTAAATGAAAGCAGTAATTATTTAAATTATTGTAACGGTAAGACTCACCTCATCAGTTACTTTCTGTTACTATAGAATATAGAGTGGAATGCAGTATTGCAGTGCAAATGACACTCAGAAGCAAAGTTACTGAAAGGCTTGTAATTAGTGGTAAAAATAATAATAAAAATCTACTGATGAATGCACCCAAAAATTGACATAGTACAGCTATCACCTGCTGGAGTTGTTCATTGGTCAGTCCGGGCCCTATTGGCAGTCCCACAGTTGTTTCTTCCAGTGTGTTGTCTGTACTAACAGCAGAGCATGGGTCTTCGTTGATGACGTTGAGTTCACCGTCCTGGATTGGTTCAGCTGTCCTGATACACATTCCTTTGGGGATATGTTGTGACTGCCCATGACAATTAGTGATCCAAATCTCTCATCGACCTCCGGTAATGCTTATGATAGCCGCTGGCATGTAAATTTCTTTGGTGTGCCTGATAAACTTTTTACTATCAACAAGTGCTTCACAGTTTAATCGCTCATCTGTGTTTGTGACTGCAACTCTTCTCATTGTCAACGGCAGGATCGTCACTTTGTCAACGGCAAATAACTTCCCAGAAAATTCTGTATTACGCATACACGTTGGAACAACTTCATCAATTTGCAACTCAGATCTTCCACAGTCAATGATAGCTTGGGATGCCTGAAGGAAGTCCCATTCGAGGATGACATTGTGACTACAGTCTGTTAAAACGACAAATTCAAATGGCTGGGTCCTGTTGTTGATGGTTATTCTTGCGACACAAGTTCCTGCTAGCTGGATGTACTTTCCATTTGCGACCTTCAGCACAACTGCCCCCGTATCACAGAAACATTGTCTTCTTTAGTGTGCGGCGGTAATTATCCGACAATACAGAAAAAGACGCTCCTGAATCACCAAGTTCCCGGACAGGTTGGTCGTCAATGAGATTTCCCGACATCTTAGCGACTGTTGTCCAAGGAGGATTTTCACCTGCAGCGGCCTCACCTCCATAGATGGTCGCCTCGCTTAGTTTTCCTGGGCGCAGCAACTAGGGGAGCGGCTGGTACCTCCATACGGCGACGGTGAACAGCTGCGGCGCATCGGGGAGCGATCTCGTCTAGGGTACGGTGACGGGCTTCTTCCCATAGGTCGACTGAACTCATCAGCAGGTGATTCCCTGGGATAGAACTGCTCTGATCGCTGATGTCTTGCGGCAAAATAATCATCGCATACTCGCCTTCTCTCTCTGCAGTAGCGTACGACATGTCCAGGGCACCCACAGTGGAAAAACAGTGGTGTGTTGTCTTCTGTCCTCCAGACACCTGTTCTTTTGCATGGCGTCATAGTTGCCGGGGGAACTGGTTGCAGCTGCGTCGGCCAGTTCATAGGCTGCCGTTTGGCGGCTGCAGCATAAGTCATAGCAGGGCGATGCCATTCTTCATGTTGAGTGCGACTGGAGGGGGCAGACAAGAGCTAATGTCTGAAATACCTCTTCCTCAGCAGCGTTGGATCCCTCGTCAGTTACAGGGCTTACATCCATGGCCATGATCTGATGCTTCCTCAGTCTAAATGTCCCGGCTGCCATAAATTGCTGTATTTCTTCTGTCTCAATTTGTCGTATGAGAGAAGCGAAGTCATGCTGATCTTCCACAACAGCCACAGGGTCTACATTAAGGAGTCTGTCATACTTCTTTCGGCCAACCCTCCTTTGTTGCATCTCTTCAATACGCTGGTACCACTTAATGAACTCTTCCGTCGTAGCGACATCTTTTATCAGAAGAGCTTGGTACATGTCTTCTGCAAAACCCTTCATCAGGTGCATGATTTTGTCGGCCTCAGTCATAATTGGATTCACTATGTTACACAAGGCCAAACACTCTGTATATACGACTGTGTCAGCTCACCATGTCATTGGCCCCGGTTCTTCTGCCGAGCGGATTTGTTGCTGGCGGTCTCCAAATATCTTCTTACGTTCCTCCTGGAACGTCTCCCAGTCATTCAACTTGACTTCGTTGTTTTCAAACCATTGCTGGGTTCTTCCGTCCAGGTAGAAATAAACCTTGGCCAAAGAAATCGTATGATCCCACCTGTTGTACTTGACGACTCAGTCGAACCCTTTTAGCCATATGTTGGGGTCCTGTCCAGCGTCTCCAGAGAACACCGACGGCTGTCCGATGTGCAGCTGGCTTACCACTGGTTTCATGTTCATCATTCTTCTGATGATATGGACTTTCGGAAGGACGTACTCGGTACATTCCTTGTATTCTGGTTCAAGTCCGTGTAAGCAACGGCTTTTACGTTGCCTAATCGGAGCCACGGTGATGCAGCTGTTGCACAGGATACCCAGCGCCTCCACCAAACAATGTCATCTTGAAATGGAAGCAGGCTTAACTTCGAAGGCAACTGAACATAGCACTTATACTGATATCAGATTTATTACAAACTTAACATACACGCAGCACTGACTGCCTCTCGGGCAGAGTGCCCTGCTATTTATACACAGACAGAATGTACCAGAAGTTAGAAGAACAGTTAACATAAGAAACAAGTAGAAATTACAAGTGAACATTAGAAAGATTTAGAACATTCTGGAATTGTTAATTACAAAGAAATAAATTTTTGCCGGTGGGCAGGATTGAACCGGCGACCTTCAGCACCACAGTCCATGACGCTATCCCCTGCGCCAGAGTTTGTAGATACTTTTATATCATGCTCATCATATAGTTAAACTGAATTGATTTCATACAATGAAGACTTTCACAGCAGGATTTGTCATTATTTGAAACTTCTGGGCTGAGATGCCGTGGTCTGTGCGTAAAACTTTCATCGATATTTTGCCTTTAACCATGGATGGCATCCTCGGAGATGAAGACGTTTCACCTCCAAGGATGATTTCCGCAGATGAATGCAAAACATAAGGGGAAAGTTTTATACATGAACCACAGCATCTCAGCCCAGAAGTTTCAAAAAATGAAGTGCTTTCAGTTTGTGTATTGATAGTTCGGTTGCTTAATCTATAGGACATGATTAATTTGATATTTATAAATGCAGGGACCAAAATTGATATAGGCTTATTGAACTGTGTTGTGGTCCTGAGGGGCCTATTGGGACCAACTGACCAATGTGTCATACTCTACCAAAGGCATCATACCATGTGGTATGGAGGTTCATGGATGCTGCACAATGTTCTCTCAAGCATTATTGGTTCTCTTTGCCCTGGAGACACTACTACTAAAGCAGCTAAACTGTCAGTCACAAGGCTGAGTGCACCTTATTTGTCTGCCCAACAGGAAATTGAAACTAGGTCCTAAATATAGCAAGGTAGGCTTTATGAACATGGTCAAATAAAACTGTGTGCTCTATAAAATA
This sequence comes from Locusta migratoria, assembly GCA_026315105.1. Taxonomy (NCBI): domain Eukaryota; kingdom Metazoa; phylum Arthropoda; class Insecta; order Orthoptera; family Acrididae; genus Locusta; species Locusta migratoria. The sequence goes on from CM048744.1 coordinate 910,062,170, forward strand.
TTTATTTGTGCTAAAGCTGGTAGTAGTGGTTACAGGTTAAATTTTACTTACTATCCTGGTGGCCTTATGTGATAATGTTGGTATTCATGTCACACTGGCATTAGCCAACCATGTGATAATGAAAATGTTTGGTCGTGAAATTTTCGTTTCATGAGAGCAATTACTTTTACGGAGCAGACACCATAGAGCAGAAACAGCATTAATTATTTACTTAATCATTTGTACAAAACACTAATCAAGTCATTCTGTGTGTATTTCTGAGAATCTTAAAATTTTCACAAAGTTTTTCTACCATGTGTTGATATTGTGAACATAATCACATGAGGCCACCAGGATGTTAGGTAAAATTTTACTTTGCTGTCCCTGACCAACATGACCTGTTACATTTATGTGTGTTCGGATGGGAAGTTGTTGCACATTGGCGTATAGTGCCACTTCATCTCCTCACAACTAGACTTTTCAAATACTGTCATCAGTTCGGCAATTCTCCATGCAGAATAAAACAGCAGCTGTTATTAAATATATGCACAGAACCTGACGCAAGAAATGAAGATAACATATGGTACACAAAAAAATTGAAAGAAAGCAGCTGTAGTGACAGGCACCAATAAGATGGACTGGGGCAAAACTGAAAAGCAAGATGGATGGTCCAGCTCTGTGGGAGACATACTGTCCCATTCTGTCAAAGTTACAAAGTGACCGACATAGCTTACACAATAAGAACTCTCTTGTGCAAGCCTGTCTCTCAAAGATACAATACTCTTTGGTCCCATTCTAACTTTTATACTTACAGTTTTTACAAACAGATAATTGTTGTTGTTGTGGTCTTCAGTCCGGAGACTTGTTTGACGCATTTCTCCATAATCCCTTATCCTGATGCAGCCTCTTCAACTCCATATAAGAATGGCAACCTAAATCTGTTTGAATCTGCTTACTGTATCCATCTCTGCAGTTTTTACCTCACACACTTCCCTCCAATGCTAAATTCACAATTCCTTGATGTCTAAGAATGTGTCCCACCAATCAATCCCTTCTTTTATTCAAGGTATGCCAGAAATTCCTTTTCTCTCCAATTCTGTTCAGTACCTCCTCATTAGTTACATGATCGACCCACCTAATCTTCAGCATTCTTCTGTAGCACCACATTTCAAAAGCCTCTATCTTCTTCCTGTTCGCACTATTTATTGTCCATGTTTCACTCCCATAAAAGGCAACACTCCACACAAATGCTTTCAGAAACGACTTCCTTAGGTTTAGATCAATATTTGATGTTAACAAATTTCTCTTTTTCAAGAAAGCTTTTCTACCCATTGCCATTCTGCATTTTATATCCTTTGTACTGCGACCATCATTTGTTATTTTACTGACCAAGTAACAAAACTCATCTACCTCCTTTATTGTTTCGTTACCTAATCTAATTCCTTTAGCATCACCTGATTTTCTTAGACTGCACTCCATTACCCCAGTTTTGCTCTTGTTAATGTTCTTATATGCACCTTTAAGTACACTGTCCATTCCATTTAACTGCTCTTCCAGGTCCTTTGCTCTGTCTGACAGAATTACTATGTCGTCGGCAAAACGTAATGTTTTTAATTCTTCCCCCTGAACTTTAATTCCATCACCAAATTTCTCCTTCCTTTCCTTTATAGCTTGCTCATTGTACAAATTGAATAACATTGGAGAAAGGCTACAACCCTGTCTTATTCCCTTCCCAACCACTGCATTCCTATCATGCCCTTCAACTCTGACAACTGTCGTCTGGTTTTTGTAAAAGTTATAAATAACCTTCACTCCCTATATTTTACTCCTGCTTGCTTCAGAACTTGAAAGAGTTTATTCCAATCAATATTGTCAAAAGCCTTCTCCAAATCTACAAAAACTAGATATGTAGGTTTGCCTTTTCTTAATTATCTTCTAGGGTAAGCCGAAAAGTGAGTATTGCCTCCAGTGTTCCTGTAGGTCTCCTGAACCCAAACTGATCTTCCCTGAGGTCAGCTTCTACCAGCTTTTCCATCCTTCTGTATATAATTCGTGTTAATATTTTGCAACCATGACTTATTAAACTGATGGTACTGTAGTTTTCACACCTGTTTTCTTTGGAATGGGGATTATAACATTTTTCTTAGTCTGAGGGCACTTCTTACACACAAGGTGAAACAGTTTTGTCATGGCTGGTTCTCCCAGAGACTTCAGTAGCTCTGAGGGAATGTCATCTACTCCAGGGGTCTTGTTTTGACTTAGGTCTTCCAGGGCTCTGTCAAATTCTTCTCTCAGTATAGTATCTCCCATTTCATCCTCATCTACCTCTTCTCCCTTCCCTACAATATTGCCTCTAAGTTCATTTCCTTCATAGAGCCTCTCTACATACTCTTTCCACCCATCAGCTTTCCCTTCTTTGCTGAGAACTGGTTTTCCATCTGTGTTCTTGATATTAATAGAGCTGTTTTTCTTATCTCCAAATAACTCTTATTTTGCTGTAGGCTGTATCTATTTTTCCCCTATTTATACATTCTTCTACATCCTTGCATTTGCCTTCTAGCCACTCCTGCTTGGGTATTTTGCACTTCCTGTCAATCTCATTTCTTAGTCGTCTGTACTCCATTTAGCCTATTGCATTTTTATATTTCCTCCTTTCATCAATTAAATTTAGTATCTCCTGTGATATCCAAAGATTTTTTAGGTCTTGCCTTTCTACCTACTTTGTCCTCTGCTGCCTTCACTATTTCATCTCTCAATGCTACCCATTCCTCCTCTACTGTTTTATTTCCCACAGTTAATTACTATTGTATATTTCCAACATGTTTGGTGACACAGGCAGGAACTTGATTATCTGACCAATTTCCTATAGTATTAGTCAAAACTACAAGTAGTACAGTTTTTTCACCCTCTTCGGTTTGGTGAATGCTTTAACACATTGAAACCTGCCAACCTACCCAAAAGTGAACCTTGCTGCCAATTGTTGGAGGACTTTGACTGATTGGAAAATTAACTAAAATATTGCCATATATAGACCTTACTTCTGTGCAACTACGACTGTCATTTTTGAAAAATTTGGTCATAACTTTGAAATTACTTTATTAACATTATATAACAGCATGCCTTAAGCACAAAGAAAGAACTCAACTGGTAAAATGAACACATTTTTGTTAGGGCCTACAGATTGGCTTCCCTGCTGATTACACTATACTCCAAGGTCCTGCATTTTGCCTTTATTCTTGAGGATAACTAGACTTGTATCATAGCAAGAACACAATAAGAGAATTCTTATAGGGCTTTGCATTTCCATTACAATAAATACCAACCAATCCTCCCCACAGTTAGATCACTGCATTATTACTTTAATTCTAAGGTTATAATTACGAGGAAATTTATTTTTAAATTTCACTTTTAGTTGTGATTGTTTATCCAAAAGCGACATTATTTGCAATAGAGGTGAATCATAAATCTGGGAGGAGCATTCTTGCATTCCAATCATATTCCACTGATCCTACATATGGAAACATTAAGTAACTAAACGAATCAAATACAATGACCAAAATAAAGAGCATTAAGAATCAACGATTATTAAACCGCTACTCGTTTATTTACATAAACTGTTTCTATGACAAGATGTGTGTGTTACGTGATGAGATGGGTAGGCTTACACGCTATGCACTGAGGAACTGTTTTCAGTTTATGTGAAATATCGTTTGCGATTATGTATTTATCAGAGATTTTACATTAATATTAAGCGTAAATTTTGTTTTTCCCTCACTTCGCTCGAAATTAGGCACAGTATCTAAATGGTATCGAAAATATTGGTCTAGGATTTTACTGGGGATAAAGGCTTATATTAATATGGTGTCCCTAATTGTCCTTCAAATCATAGTGAGAAACCATCGAGATAAGTTTTTCGTAGATTACACACAGCATAATGTAGTTATTTAATTTAACCATGAAACAGCTTTCAGGCTGCATAAGGCATGTTCCACAGCTACATATAGATTCGTTTACCCTTCATAACAGGCACCTATAACGGCTTCTTGCACATTACGGATGTCTATGAATGAATATACATTCTTGTTATCAATACAAATGTTTTCCAAGATTGTGTTAATTCTTTCATTTTTGTGGTACCGATATAGCTAGTTATTTTGATTTTCCTGTTCCGTTCTATTAAACTTTCACTTATTTCTAACAGGGTGTACGTTTCGCATTGACAAAACTCAACATTCCTATACATGCCCGCTGTATATTTCCGTTTTTTGTTGAACGTAAATTACCTGTGATATAATGGCATCTTCCCGTTACCCCAAAATATTTTTTTTTGCTGCTTAGCCAGGGCTTACGACGTAATATTTTAATGGTAATTACACCTTGTACATGTACGGCATAGAACAGATGTAAACAAAACTGACACAACGTTGCATGCAATTGTCAAATTTCCAGAAAATTCAGAATGAAATCTAAACAACTTCATCCCCTTTCGCCACGCCTGCTGCAAGGCGCAAGCTTTGCTCCGATGTTCCAACTCCCAATGCCCAAGCCTTCCTAGTGTGCCGCACTGCCGCCAGATGGCGAATTCACTGACGTCGGGTGCCGGAAAAGCTGCAATTGCAGCTGCTGCGACCTGGCGGCAAGTTCGGATTCATTTCGCCTTTACCTGTCAATGGTGAAGTGTTTGTTGTCAAGTGCTACAGGTTTAAACCATCGGACTCTGGTGCTCTCGTATCATCGCGTTTGTTTACACAAGGAGCACTCTTATTAGCGGTAAGTCGCTGTATGTTTACTTCATCTACGTCAGTGCAATATCACAGCAGCTTGTTTTCATGCAAATAAATTACTAAAGCTTGTAAACGCCGAGCAGGTGTTGTTGTTTGCTGCAGGAGCGCGCTGGTTTTTGAAATGTTGTCAGTTGTGTTGCATTATTTTTGTGAACGGTGACTCTATTTTTCGTAAATAATTACTGCGCCCAAAATGGATTTCTTAAAATTAGCGAGCTGTGCACTTGTTTGACCTGCAGAACCAGTTCGTTGTATGTAAAAAAGACCGGGACGAACCGCATATAGCTAACTATTATGTTTACGTACTACGGTTCTTTTGTATTTATTTTTTAATATAATCTGTTTACGAGATTGCAGAATATAAGCAATTTTTGTAGATGAAAAAAACATATTTTGCTCCAATAGAAGAATGGAAAAAAAAAAGGAATTTGGTAAGACCTGTTATTGTCAATTTTTGAAAACGGTAATATAGTAAATTCGCTAGTATATGGAATACAGTGTTACTTTTTGCGAACTTTTGTGTGTTCTAAATATGAAACAGTTGTTATCCACTACCATGTTTTCACCTTCTCGGCCCTTTGGAAATAGAAAAAGTTGTGGATTTCAAAAAGAAAAAAGTAATAATACGTAATAAACTGCAACCAGTCGCCTTTTAGTGTCTCTGCTTGTTGTATATTTCGTAAATATACAAACAACAAAGGAAAACACTGAAGACGACTGATTGCATTTTTTCCCTTGAATCCTATATTCATCACAGGCAGTAAATCCATAATAAGAAAGTTATGTTGCATTTTTATCGTAGATTTTCTCTCGTCGCAGGATTACGATCAGAATAGTACCTGGTACTTGTAAAAGTCTGGCTGGTTTGGTTACTTCCACAGGAATACTGCTGACAATGTTGTTGTTATGGTAGTTTCAAATTTTGCATCATTTCTCCTTTGATATCTTCGTACTTCACGGTGAGCGACTCGCATTTAATAGGCAATATTCAAATTAGCGCCCAGTCACCTTTAGTCTGCTACAATTTTGTCCAGTTATTTATTTTTTGTTTCTTCATTGACAGAGTCCTCTAATGATAAAACATGCTCCTCGACGGTTTAGCATTTGCTTTAATTTCTTTTACGTCTTCACTATTCTCACCACCACGATTTCTATTAATCTTTAAGGCGAAGCTCTGACCACAGTCTATTTCTCCTTGTTTTTGTGTCCTGGACTTCAGGTGGGTATTCATCTACAGAACTATGAACTGCTAGAACGAAGATAAGTGTACACAATTTTTGTTCAGTTGTATGTTCGGCATAATATCCTTCAAAGTGAATACGATGTACTGAAATGTGACCAAGAAGTGAAAATAGGCGCATCTGAATAAAGTAAGACATTTTCTAAAATCTAAGCTCCCATCTGATGCAGTTGGTGTTTGTACCGGGATCATTTTTAATTTCCCTCCTACATCCGTTGCTTGTTTTCTCCCTCCAATTCCTTGTCGTACGTACAGTCAACATAAGAACGGAAGACTGCAAGAGGTTTCTATCCATAGTAATTAAAGATATTTTCAGTTGTGTTTATACTTGTGGAAATAAGGCGAACCAACGGTCAGTATTTACCTTATCTCTGATCCGTGTATGGTATTTGATAGTCGAACGGAATACATTCACACCTAGAACACTGAAATGGAGAAAATGGTACATTGTTACTCAGTGTAAATTGTACGACTCAGTAACTTATTCTCACAAACAATTAATAACCACGAAATAATCTGTTTTATACGTGACACTCATTTAAAGAGACTACAGATTGGCGGGCGAAAACAGCGAGTTAGTAGCAACTGCAATCTTAAATTTTGCGAGGGTTTGGTAATCTATGGTTAACTGCTTTCCACGAAGAAAGCTCGTTCACACAGCAGAGCCGCAGTGGCAGAGCAGTCGCAGTTTCAAAACTTTGTTGGAACGTCACCATATTGAATGACTCTTTTTAACCACTTTAATTACAAAAATGAACTGCGGTTACTGGAAGCCCCGAGGAGGAAAACTGCAGAAACTGAAGCAACAGGGATACTTAAATCAAAGTTTGCACATTCTACTAATCAGCGAATTAGCCTAAGGATAACACCGAAAAATTTAAATCTGATCGCAATGATCTTGTGAAATTTTTCTGTTGTTCGTCTGCGATCCCTCTTTGGCTAAACGTCGTATTGGGGGTCTGAATATAAATTTCGTCGCGTAGATATCCAGGCTGAATATTTTAGCAATCGTTAACGGCGAGTTGGAGCGCTTCGTTGGTGATGGAACGGAACTCTGCTACTGTTGTGGCGTCTCTTGCATCAGTATTCTGAATGTTAGACATCATTTGTCGCACGTGTGATTATTTATCACAGTATGTTTAGAGACTACGTTATTCCATTATTAAGTGCTTAAAAACTTTTATTCCGTTAGCAACCTTTACCATAAATATATGTAAAAAAAAAAAAAAAAAAAAAAGAAAAAGCAGACGTGCATTGTTAATTTTAACGGTGCCTATCGGCATATAAGAATTTAAGCAGTTGATACCGGGATATATCACAGGCGCAATATAAGTCTACGTTTTGACAAATAACACATTTGACGACTGGTGCGTAATTCAGAATCGTCGGCAGATGCGCGGGAAGGAAACGGACCAGGCTACTGCGTACGGGGTAATTTATGTAGACAGCACGTAGCTGAAATCACGAAGGATCTAGCAATTTTTGCACTTTTAGCATCGAATGCAGAAATATGAAAATTGATAGAAACTTACCCCTTATGCGTTATTTGACGTGTGATGAGTGCACCAGCGAGGCGTCAATTGCAAATTTATCAGACTTTTTATCATGGTCACTGTTACTGCTTATCTCCTTACTACAGTAATGGTTTTTAATTTGATTTGCTGCGAAAAATGTTTGTCCTCTCCCGCTCCCATGGGCATTGGTGCTCCGCGGTAAGGTGATTTGTGGTTCTCGTCGAAACAGATACCATTTCGTTCATTCATCCAAGAATTATCTTAAGACGATGTAGGTTCACCAAAACACGATGAAAATATGTAGCTCAAATGTAGAAGTATGCTTTGAGGATAGTACTGGTGATTGGTCGTGAGTTTGTTGCAGGAGCCAACCCTGCGTTTACCTGAACTTGTTGAGCAAAGCCACGGAAAACCCATATCAATAACTCAGAACAACCAAATAGAGAAAACATTCGATACTTCCGGATACCGGGTCAGCGTTTTAACAAGTGCACTGCATCATCCGGTTGGTCCTTGTTGTACAATGTTGTTTTGTTCATACACAATTTTCAAAAGATGAGTTTTACTACTAATCCTGCTTATCAGGATTAGCCAGCATGACCTGATGCTGCAAAAGGAAGGCGAAATCAACCGTAATGTTTCCCGAGGACATGCACATCTGCTGAGTGGTGTGGAGAGCTGAATAAAACCAATTTTTTTTTTCTCCAGTTACTTTTTCTAAATTTTTTACGCGCTATTATGACTGTATGAAAAAAATCTTTCTGTAACTAACAGACTTAATGGCTAATGAGAAAAAAAGGGAAATGGAAACGACATCTTGGACATTGTCCTAAGATAAAAGCGTGTCGTTGCGCACAACTTTCATCAAAACTGGGAGAGTAAGCTAAAAGGACATCCTCTTCGAAAAGGGGGCAATTTCCCATCGCGATAATAAAAGGCCCACCACACTGACAGCGTGGCAGTCTAATAATAAAAGATGGACAACGTGATAAATTTAGAAAGAAATAAAAGAAAACCTTCTCTACCTAAAGGCTTTAATGGCCAAAAAGTACAAACTGGAAGCAATCGACTTCCTGGACATCGTTCGAAAGTAGATGCGTGCCATCTGCGCACAACATTCATCAAAGCTGGGAGAGTAAACTAAAAGGACGCCTCCTTGCAGACACACCGCGCTTTCATCTTGGTACGCTTTATTAAAACATGTATAGCGTGATAAAGTAAAAACGAAATGCACCGTTCTTGATGCGCAAGAGAAGTATCTTACAGCTCGGATTGACGTCTACAACCTGAAGCATGCGGTGTTTAGGAAGTTGTTGTTTCCTTGTATCTTGCTTCTATAAGACTAATACCATCAAAACGCGTAGGAAAATTCAATAATATGAACCTGTTCAGCTGAAGTGTGTCTGCTTTTCGTCAACTTCAAACTTTCATCACAAAGAAAAGGTCCACAGGTATCAATCGAGAGATCACGGCAGGCAAGGCAGTGGTCCATGTCTCTAATGACGAAAGGGGTTTAAATAAGATTTCGATGGCACCTCAGACGATCATGAAAGTATGTTCGGATCCGGTCATGTTGGGACCAGTACAGTTTTATAATAGTCGGACTGACATTCTATAACACTTACGGTAAAGCTTTACGCAGCTAGTTTTCTCCACGTCTTTGAGCAGTCTTCCATACCCTGCGGTAGCCCGCTACGACACTGCGCATGCTAGCTCTAATTTTTCTTAAGAGTGTTGTGGTTAACAGCTGTGCAGCTAATAGAAGGCGCATAATACAGTTGGCGTGAATGAGTCTGGATGTCATTTCATTGCGCAGCCTACGTTACGGATCTTCAGGTCTTTGAACCCTTTCACATACAACACATTTTTTTATTTCGTCAATAGTTTACACAGTTCGCTTACCAGAAATTCACATCGCGGACAAAATGCACAAAAGGTGGTACAGGCACGACCATAAGTGTGTTTCTAGAGAAGGAATTCCGCATCTCACACTGACACTTCCTACCTTGTCTTCTTTTCCGCAAAGATATATTAACTCGTCGTTAATTTCGCTACCTCACCTTTTTTTCCGTTCGCCTGAAATCTCTTCACTCAATTAAGAGGTACCTCGGACTGATAAGGTGTGACTCTAAATCGATTACGCGGGCATTGATGCGCGAGATGACAAAATATGAATGCTTACGAATGTATAATGGACATATCTTACTATATATAAATATCACTTCTAGGTACATTACCTCAACATACCTTGTCTTAAAATGCGTGTTTTGGTAACATCTTTAATGCGATGTTTCATTTTCTCACCAAATTTTCGTAGTAAGTAAGTAAAACGTTAGCCAGTATGTTTTTGACGAACTTCAGTGTAAACCTCATTGCTCCAACTGTCATGGATGCCATCTGACGCTATGGTAGTACGTATCTAGTACCTACGTAATATCCGGAAATCGTGACTTTTCTTAGAAAATTGTTGAATTATTCCGATGATATATATTGAAATGTAATTTGGAATACGCATTGGGTATCCATATACAGTATATATATTTATAAGTTGAGCGAGGACAAAACACGAACAGTTTTATTAGTATAAATAATGAAAATTATACGCACGACTCTCATCGCACGAAAAATCGCTGCGGAATATCTTCAGGAAAGTACATCCAGAAGTAGTCACTGCATGTGTGTGACAGTTTTTTTATTTTTTTATTAATGGAAACTGAACGCAATTCATTCGCTAATAATGCTAAATTCTTAACATTAAAATACTTTTCAGTATAAGCAACGTAAAGGGGGGGGGGGGGGGGGGGGAATTGTCACCTCTATGCAGTAACTGGTTCTCGATGTACTTTTCTGAAGATCTTTCGTAGCGATTTTAGAAGTGCATCTAAAACAGTAACAGTCTTTTAAACCATGAAAGACTTCACCGTTACAACAGAAACCAATAGAATACGTTCCCACGACTACGAACAAAACACGCTTTGTAAGTCGCGCGTCAATAACAAAATTATCGATTAAAGCCCCCCCCCCCCCCTCCACACACACACACACAAGCGACGAATCACAGCAATTCGTCCATTGATCTCTATACAAACTAGAGATCACTGAATTCGTCGCATGCGATATCGCTGCAATTTGTCGCTCGCCTCCACCTCTACAAATACGTGAGATTTGTCAAGCAATTTCTACGAGTATTACGAACGCACATGTGTAGGCAAATTGTGGAATGGAAAAGGCTCTTCTATTTTTAACAGCAGCCGCAGTTGATTCTTGCAACCTGACGAGCAATATTTTAAATCAAAAATTTTAGAAATTGGAATTGTAATTTATTAAACTTATTTTGAATCCGTCTGCTAGGAAGTTTTGGTTGACACTTTTAGTGCCGCCAAGTGGGTTGTATACATCTTTCTCGTGTAGTAATACGTTTTGTTTTTCGTTTATTAGTCCTCAGTTATAGTTTAACTTCAGTAACTACGGTAAACAATTCGTTTTTAGTCTCGATGTGTCTACAGAAATGTTGCAAATAGCACCACTGCGGACTACCATGGCTATAAATTGTGAAAGGAGAGCTAGTTCGTATGAAACGATTAGGGTCTTCACTACAGCTATGTTCATTTTCCCTGAACAATTAAATACCTTTCATATCATGGTACGTATTAATCATTCTGTTTCGAAGTTAAAAATTGTTAAATAAATAAAAATCATCAGACGGAACTCAAGTGCTTCTTGCCTATTACTATGAACGTCCTAACAATTCCAGTGCTATGAGCACAATCTTCAAAACGCGGATCACTGTAGAAATTCTAGGGTGCACTTTTTATTACTTCTTTATATAAGTGAAAACGCTGGCCTCCATTGCTCATGATGCGTGATCACCTAATAATTATTCATTGTAACGTAAAGTTATTATTGAACGTGGAAAAACGAAATGAACCACAAACACGGTTGATTAATAGAGAAACGAGTCACAGGCATAATGGCACACATCGCTGCTAAGCATCCAGGCCATATTGCATCCACGAATCGCATGCGATCTGCCAGATTGCCTGGGATTTCCATGTGATGAGCGATCGGCGACCGGTCTCTGCGATTTGTCCACACACGTTCGATCTACGAAGCGGTCGGTCGCCCATGCGACGGATTGTATCTATTCAGGCCGAGCTACTTCGATTACAAACATTCTTGGAAATTAACGAGGTGGGAGTGGGAAGATAGGATCGGTTGCGTATTTACTCTCTCTCATATGGCCCACCTCTTGAGCAATTGCCATATTATGTTTAGGAAAACCACAGAAGACGTGATTCAAAGTGGACGACAGTTTGAATCGAGCTTCTCTGGAATCAGAGTGCAGGTCCGTATCTACAAATAGTGTTTTAGTAGTCCTGGGAACCGAGTGCAGGTCCGTATCTACAAATAGTGTTTTAGTAGTCCTGGAATCTGAGTGCAGGTTCGTATCTACCAGTAGTGTTTTAAACTCCCACCTGCCCACAGACATATATTACTAGACCGGCAATGCCGTATACATCATTGATGTCAGTGAAGTCTCGCCGCCATATTTCTATACTATAACGTGCGAGCAGTTGTGTGAGTTATTACAGAAAACAGTCGTAAAAATACAGATGAACTGACGTAATTATGCTGTCCTTAGAGTTTTGGCATGTAGGAAATTCGTGTTTTGTATATGGCTGGAATTTTTTAAGCTTGAGGAAGCTTCAACACACACAGTAATGAGTTGCACTGATTTGCTATTATTATTAATCTGTTACCAATTTCACTCAACTTCGGATTTTCTTTCAGTAGTTTGGTCTTTATAAAAGTATAACCTTATTCTTTTGAGAGTTCTTACGAAATCTCTAGTCTGCTTTGACGCACACACTGAGTCGCGTTTCCTGTTTTTATTAATCTGTTTCCAGTTTCGATCAACTTCGGTTTTTCTTTTAATAGTATGACCGTTATACATCTGTTATTTGTCGTGGATAACACACTTTTATTCTTGTTAGTGTTTTTCAGATAATTACTTCTGCTTTAACTGTACGTAATGGTAAAATTTTACTTATCATCCCGCCGACCTCTCATGATTATGTTGGCAACACAAGAAAATGGTAGAAAGTCTTTGCCTAGATGTTAATGTTAGGCTAATGTTTAATCGTACAAAAAATGTTCTCCTCATAACACGATTCGAAAATGCGGAAGTGTTAGCTCAAATGCAAATCATGTTCAAACCAGCTGGTAAAGCTTACAACGTCATATCGTGTCAGAAGATCGTAGTAGTACCGCACGGAAACTTTTTGACGTGAGGTGCGGCAAGATGGCGACATCAAACTTCCGTCACCGAGCCAAGTTTGCCAGTCTAGTAATGTATGTCTGTGCCCTTGTCAGCTACTTAAATGTGATTTGTGGAGTATCTATGTAGATGTAGATATTCGCTTTTCATAGATTTGCAGATACTTTCTTGAGGAAAGTTTCTGTCTAGTTTTTGGTTTGAGTATAATATATACCTCGCAGCTTCATGAATTTCACAGGAAATACGTTAAAAATATTTGGTGCGTTCTTCTTCCGCGCGGATATTTCACTGCAGAATCGAATCCCTGTCAGCTGTTGTTTCCTAATTTGCACCCGTTTATTGATGTGTTCCACTGTTCGTAAGCATCCTGCATGAGAATTTTTTGGCGGTGCAAGAATTTGCACTTCACTATAGACTACGTGAGAACTTAGCCTTACCCCGCGTCCACACATTGGTACCAACGCTGGCGCCAACATTGGCCAATATTTTTCAGACATCGTCCACACATTGGAGCCAACATTCAGTTGATTTCGTAGAGAGCCAACGAAAACATATCTGGACTCACAAATCGCGGCCAATGCATTAACGCTTTTGAGTGTGAATAATTACATTTTGTCATTGTAAATCAAATTGGGAAACATACGTAAAAGATGATGGGGTGTTGTATCAATTCCTATCGAACATTAATACCAGTACGAAATCATTAATTTTTTTAAAATATGCTACAAGTAAACGATACACATTATAAAAACTTAGACCTGATACGTTAAATGATTGAAAATAAAATAAAAAAGAAAGAGATGTTTTGGAGGGATGCTATTCTTTTGGTATTACGCTTCGATTTATTGCTAAAGGAGACAATATTACAAGCCTACACTTCCCTTTTTTAAATAGCCATGTATTGATATCACTAGTAGTGCTTGAAGTTTGCAAAACGATATTAAAAACTTGACACGAAATATTAAGTACTGTACTGTTAATTTTAAAAATTAAATTCAGTAATGGAGTGTGTCGAAAGTCTTGAAAGTTTTTAATTTTACAGTTAGCGCCTAAGTTTTGCTGTGGCATTTCGTTTTTTGAGGTTTCTTTTACAAATGAATCACTTTCTGATACAGTTCTAATATTTACAAAGAGATTTCGAAACTTTAAAACGGCGACGAAGAACGAACGAAGAAAGTAACAGTTTCGAGATGAGCAGACGACAAAGACAGAATGAAACGTTGGCGCCAATGTGTGGACGACGTACCCATATTGGCCCAACGTCCTTTGATGTTTGGTCGAAACACCGACAAGCAACGGAGCCGTACCAACGTTTGGCGCCAACGTTGGTTCCAACGCTGTTTCACCGATCCACACATTGGACCAACACTGTTGGCTCCAACGTTGGGTCCAATGTGTAGATCCGGCCTTAAACTAATATAGAGTTTTAGATTGAATACATTTTTATGTTCTTGTGTCTATAATACAGTCCCAAATCGTGCAATCATTGTTAAAATAATTTGAACAACGTATGCGAGTCTCATGTATTGTTTCTGGTGGGCTGTCTCCACAAATGGTTCGCATTCACAAACTTAACAGACCCGGGTAGAATGTTGTCTTTAATGGGATAGATGTATATATAGTCATCGAATATTGGTTCTGGTAAGTGCTCACTCAAAGGTATTTGAAACATATAGTTGTCTCTTGACCAGTTGCCGCAAAGTCTGGGGTTCACTATTTTTAAAGCATTATGCAATGCACCATTCGAAACCCAGTTTCTGAATTACTTAAAATATTTTTGTAGTTCTAAAATTTCCTTAAATGAGGCTGTATATCAGTAGAATTGCAGTTATACAGGAAGTTCATCAAAAGTCCTGGCGATTCATTTAGAAACCAAAAAGGAATATAAAATTCGGTATATATGGCTACAAATGTGTTACCTTCATAATCTGAATTACGCCAAGAGTACGTCATAACGTTCTTGCGAAAAGACCACTAGGGTAAAATATGAAAGATAAGATCCCACACGGAGGCTTCTTCGCAGTAGTTCTTCCAGCGAATCATACGCGAATGAAAATGGAAAAGGTGTAACACTGTTACACAAAGTACCCTCCGCCATGCATCGTGAGTTGGTTTGCGAGAAACAACCTCGGCAGTGTCTGGGCAACGCTTTGGTGAGTGTGTGCTATCTGAGCGTCTTGAGTCTTTCATGCTATATAAATGATTTGAAAATACAGGTAAAACGATTTAATATGACAAACGAAGAATGACTGTAAATCATATATACGTTAAAAAGAACACACAAGATCGCGCCACTGAAGTTTTCGACACTGTAAGAGATTTCAATACTCGCGCGCATCTCACTGAACTTATTTTTGGTCATATTGCCCTTAAGTAGTGGACTCAAGGAAAATTTTAGGGATATCGCACTGCTGTGACGAGACGTCGTACCACTTTTATACATCTAGCAGAATCATGCCCGGTTTCTGGAAAACTATAGTTACCGTGCCGTTAGCTACCGTCACGCTATAATTTAACATGCCAGATAACTTCCATGGGTTTCCCGTAACTGATTTCAACGACCGTTAGTTAACTAAGAGGTAACTACGCCTTCTGTCGAAGCAAATAGTACGTCTCAACAATAACAGATGGCAGTACTAACGAAAATCGCAATTACTCGAATTTTATCGATTATTAAGTGAAATCGAAGACGCTTCTTAGTTTGTATAGCTTTTACGAATTTTCTGTTTCTGTTTTCAAAAGCAATGGGCGACAAGCGAGGAAAAAATTTGACTCTATTTGAGAAAAATCTTTTGAGCGATCTGATTTTAGGAATGAAAGTAGTTATATGAAAAGGCAGATGGTTTGACTATTCTGGAAAAACAACACGCCTTGGAAGCTGTCACAAAACTGTACAATCCTTAAACAGACAGGAGAGAAATCGGCAAGGCAACTCAGAGTTGTATTGTTTTAAAAAGAAAAACAGGACAAACAACAACGAAGACATGGTTAACAATAAAATCATACGTATTATATATTTTTATGAATTTAAGCTTTTCTCTTCCTATTGTTATGTGAATGTGACATTACTTTTCACAACAGACTGGTCAATTTACGTCCACCCATCCACCTAACCGAGCCCCACGTTGTAATAATAATAAGAAAAACATTAATCACTTGTAACATTGATTGATCGTAATGGCAATTGCATGGCAGAACACTATTTGCAAAGGGAACTATCTTTATGCTTAATTGAAAGTTTTATTATGAGAACATGGCTTTGTGATTCGGATGTGGTAAAATTTTACATCCAGATCGGCGATCGCGAGAGATAGTTGGCAAATGTTGTTAAGTTTCGAGATGTCACTTTACCAATCGCGAAAGGAAGATGCAGCTAATGTATACGTCACCCGATTTCAACATTATCTCTCGCGACCGCCGAGCGCGATGTAAAATTTAACCCAGAATGTTTTCTGCGTTTTTCCCCGTTTGACCCCGGCAATGTCATTGGTCATTTATTATTATTATTATTGTTATTGTTATTCTGAAACGCATATGAAATTCGCTCTCATTACACAGATCAAATGGTTGTCATCTAACACGAAAAACGCGTTGTGGTCTTTCATCAGCGCCGTGTTTTCTTCTTCTGAACAACTGTCCGAATCAGAAGAAGAAGAAGAAGAAGAAGAAGAAGAAGACGGCGGTGACGACGATGACGAAAGAATTTCCATTCTTCAGCTTCAAGAATTTTAAAATTGTATGAGAATTATACGGAACCCATTCATATAAACAAAAACAAATAATTACTGTTAAATAACTTCTGGACTTGCATTTGGAAGCCCACTAGCACTACGTAGCGGATGTAGTTAAAACTAACGTTAACGTTTAGGTAATCCCAGGGGAACGCGTATTTATCTTTTAACGGACAGGTAACTACGGCTGTGACAGTAACTGTTGTCTCAGAAACCCATTTTGTACTTAACGTTCAGTAACCCACAGGTAACTATAACGGGACAGGAAACTACTGTTTCGTAAACCGGCCATCAGACTCGGGAATTTTAAGGGACTGATGATCCCTTAGTTAAGTCCCATAAGCTATACAAACATTTGAAAAAAAACTCCAGAATTTTCCCTTAAAGACGTCTGGCGGGAAAAATAAGACTTCATGGAAAACTACGTAGATAAATTACTTACATGTCGTCTTCTTTGTTCTTTCCGAAGCCGCAGTTACACATGTTTATAGACTAAATAACGTCTTTTGCGACTGTTATGAAGTCTTAAAAGATCAAACCCAATTCACTCGATTTTATAGCAATTTCATTGGTCCTGTTATTTTTATTGCTTAATTGCTTGCGTCATTCGTTCCGTACGTCTACACGCTATTTGTTGATATAATCGCACAGCATTTTCATCCCGTAGCACCGAATATATTCACGTTTTTGTGTTAATTTCTGAATACGAAATGGCGACATGGCAGTGGTTCTTGGCATGATAGAAACGTGAATACATTGTGTGTTTATATCTACTGCAAGTGTGCCGAGAAAAGTGAAGAATTGCGGTATGTAAGGAAGAGAGAGAAAACCCCTACCCACTCTGCCCACTGATGATGCTTTAAAACAGACATGCGCTTGGTCTTAATAAGACTTTCCATTACAAGGGTCTCTCGTTAGCAGAACACTGTTTAGGCCTACATGTTTCGTTACAGTTGTAGCACCATCAGTGGGTATTTTCTTTGTTTAAATCAAACAACTGAAAATATTTTAGTTTGTACACGCGTAGGTTATTTTTAAGTTTGTATATGTCAGAAAAATCATACCATTGACGTTCGGGAGAGATAAAAGGAGGATAAACGAAAGGCAAGGCGAGTGGCGTCTGTTGTAGATCACAAGGACTTAAAAACACAATGGAATATTATGGCGCACCTGACTGATCTACAATACTGAAATGAGAGGAGGCTTGTAAAATGTATAAGGGGTATCTTAGTATAATATGGATTATTTACTTCCTATTATTAATCAGATTGCCACTGCTTCGTTTCTTTTAAAAGTTTCAATTATAGACGTCTTATCTTAGAAGATAGATTAAGGAAAGGCAAACCTACATTTTTAGCTTTTGTAGATTTGGAGAAAGCTTTTGACAATGTTGACTGGAATACACTCTTTCAAATTCTGAAGTCAGCAGGGGTAAAATACAGGGAAAGGAGAGTTATATACAACTTGTACAAATGCCAGACCGCAGTTATTAGACTCGAAGGGCATGAAAGGGAAGCATCAGTTGGGAAGGGAGTAAGACCGGGTTGTAGCCTTTCTCCAATGTTGTTCAATTTGTACATTGAGCAAGCTATAAAGGAAAGCAAGGAGAAATTTGGTGAAGGAATTAAAGTTCAGGGGGAAGAATTAAAAACATTGCGTTTTGCCGATGACATAGTAATTCTTTCAGATACAGCAAAGGACCTCGAGGAGCAATTGAACGGAATGGACAGTGTGCTGAAAGGTGCTTATAAGATGAACGTTAACAAGAGCAAATCTAGGGTAATGGTGTGCAGTCTAAGAAAATCGGGTGATACTGAAGGAATTAGATTAGGTAACGAAGCAATAAAGGAGGTAGATGAGTTTTGTTACTTGGGCAGTAAAATAACAAATGATGGTCGCAGTACAGAGGATATAAAATGCAGAATGGCAATGGGAAGAAAAGCATTTTTGAAAAAGAGAAATTTGCTAACATCGAATATTAATTTAAGTGTAAGGAAGTCTTTTCTGAAGGCATTTGTGTGGAGTGTTGCCTTGTACGGGAGTGAAACATGGACGATAAGCTGTGCGAACAGGAAAAGGATAGAGGCTTTTGAAATGTGGTGCTACAGAAGAATGCTGGACATTAGGTGGGTAGACCGCATAACTAATGAAGAGGTACTGAACAGTATTGGTGAGAAAAGGAATTTTTGGCATACCCTGACTAAAAGAAGGGATCGCTTGGTAGGACACACAATCGTAAATTTAGCATTGGAGGGAAGTGTGTGGGGTAAAAATCGCAGAGGGAGACTAAGAGACGCGTACAGTAAACAGATTCAAGTGGATGTGGGTTGTCGTTCTTATGAGGAGATGAAAAGGCTTGCTCAGGATAGGGTATTGTGGAGAGCTGCATAGCTGCATCAAACCAGTCTCCGGACTGAAGACCATAACAACCAACAACAATTGAAAGAAGTCAGTATAAAAGAATTTTGCTCTTTATCCGTTGTGAATTACATGAATTTGCATGTACGTGGGGCTGATTACGTCTTTAGTTTCAGAAAGAAGCGGACCACGGTATATATTCACAGAGTTGGTAATATAGAAAACCATTTAAGGAGAGGAACAGTGGCGGCTGGTGGGCTGTTTATTAGGAGGGGCGGCATGTGTCTTCAATTGTACACGACATTTTGTCCCTTCAGAACATTTCTTGGCAGAATATAGCATTAATTTTATTAGCTAGTTACGTAATTTAACACTTCATCTAACACGACTTTTTCCTCCTATACCAAAATACGAACAAATTTACGCACAAATATGTCGTTTTTAATATTTTCTTCAGGCAATGAAAACCTTTTAACTCCATTATATTAGATTTCACAACAGACCCAAAACTGTACCTTAAAATAATATAAAGTAAGAAGTAAATTCGTTGTGTGTTTAACTATATAAGTAAGTGTTCAGGGAACACAAATGCTTCGTCAGCGACAAACATATGTTACTAAAATTAGAAGACTGTCACCAACAAATGTAGTAATACCATTGGTATGCTTATATATTGGTGCGTTTATATAAAGCAGGATTAAATTTCCTAGTGAAACTACTTTTGCTTTTGCACGCATTTTGTGTCTGAACACTGTTCAAATTAGGTCTCGCGTGGTCCTAAACTTTTTAATTCCAACTTTCCTTCAAAAGTCAATTTTTCACTACCAAATGTTAAAATGTAGTTAACGCTATTTATATTATTCATTCTAAATAGGGAACTAGAAAAACAGTTAGGGAATAACACGCACCTTCACACGCAGGGCACCTGTTAGAAACTGCCTGACCGGTGCCGGTGCGCCTTTGTATTTGGCGCTCTTGGCGCGGACGCCGTCCTAAGCGGCCCGGTTCAGCACACTACCCCCGCCCAACCCCCACTACCCCCACTCACTCCGGCGCCCGTTGCCAGCCTTTACAAGGCGCGGACGGATCGCGTAGAGTCCGACAGTCAGTCCATTCTGAAAACATTCGGTGAGCCTGGCTGGCAGACTACCTAGACTAAAAACATTGGTCATTCACTTACACGGGCTGCTGCTACACGAAAATTATTCAATTAGATTTGTGATTAACGATTGGTACGTATTCCGTGTTGGATATTTTTGGGAGGGCGCCGCCCCAGAGTCCTCAAGGAGTAGCCGCCGCTGGAGAGGAATTCATGTTGTGGCTGTTGGCATCTAGTTTATAGTGAAATTGCGGCAGTAAGAATGACTGTTACCAGTAAAAGATAAGATTTTATGCAGATATCTGCAGGCTCTTGTGCCTAATAAAGCTGTCTTCCCGGCGCATAACGTGGAAAGTTTAGCAGATCTTCAAATAGTTAAGCTAATAGTTTGTCCGCTACCTAAGGATTGCAGTATATCACACTATACAGCCGCAACTGCGATATTGAGAGCCAAATACCGCCTATTCAGTGAAATCTGATTTTTTCCCATTTTAACAACAAAGCCTCTTCATTCAGATTGACTACGGGTTTTAGTCCAATATCCTGGTGGTTGATTTTAAATATGGAGTACAAAAACACTTCGTTCGCCTCGTGGTACTGTTATTTAACCGTTTAGATAATCGGATCTAGGTTTTTTTTTTTTTTTCAGCTTCAGCAACTGCCGTGCGGAAAGGCCGCTTGGTCTAAGGTCATGCTACTGACTGGGCGGCCGTTGCCGCCGGTGGCTCGAATCCTCCCTCGGCATGGGTGTACGTTTGTCCTTGGAGTAAGTTAGTTTACGTAGTTTGTAAGACTGGGGACGATGACCGCAGCAGTTTGGTCTAATAGGTTTACAAACATTTGAAACTCTGATCTTCAGCAACTGTCGGCATTATGATTTGTTGTTAAAACAATAATAAACAGTTGCTCCATCAACTATGTTTGGATGGATCATGGTCACTCATATACTTCTGCAGAAGGATACTAAATGCCCAAAACAGGTCGAAATAAACTATTTCATCTATGCAACTGGTTGCTGTTCTTTTTACAGCGATCCTTTATTTAACAATAATTCACGACCTATTTCGGGTTATAAATCCCCTCCTCAATTGCTGATTGGATTTTGTAATGCGACTGGTGGTATCCCCGGATATTCAATCAGAACATGAGAAGGGGATCTATATCCCAAAACGGGTCGTGGACGATTGTAAAAGAAGGGTCTCTGTGACTGCAGTTGGAGCGGGTTCATCTACTACCAGAAAACGGCTATTTAGTACAGTCATCTCTGCTTGCAGTATAGTCTAGCACTCGTTTATGGAGAGACCATAAAGAAGGGTAAAATCTTGTCACCACAGCCGTATAGAACCGTAAAAGGTGGAATGGACATTTCGTACAAATGTAGAAGTGGCAGACCGTGGTTCAGTGTTTTACTATATGGAGCGCTCTGCGGTTCCTAATGCGAAGTGAATAGTCAAACTTAAGGTACTGAACTGTCATATGCCATTCCACGCTACTTCCGCAAGTTGTGCAGTTAGCCGCCGAGGTATGTTGCTGATTGTGCAGAGATGACTGTATCATGTCCCACATGTCCGTGCTGGCTAGCGCAGCGGGTTGAGTAACGCGAAGAAATGTGCACGCTCGCATTGTCTCGCTTTGACTTGGAACGGTGACATAACGGACTGTATGATGTCCCGGACGTGCTGTGTACTCTTCCTAGTTATCAAAGTTATCAGCTGTTGCAGGTTGAGTCTCCCCACGTCACAATGGCCAGACTCAGTCAAATACTTAAACCAATAAAAGATTTAATCCTGATACATACGCTGCTGGAAATAAAAATTAGTACCATCTCTTAGTTTTCCAATTCACTCAAGATTTATTGTTGAAACAGGTCATATGGCGTACGTAAAATGATTACATTTACAGGCCAGTTACTCAAGTAGTGCTGAGGTAATCACGTGTCGAACCGAGCTGTGTTGTAATCGGCAGACTGGTTTGATGGAGCTCTCCACGCTACACTGGCCTTGCAAGCCTCTTCATCTGAGAATAGCAACGGCAACCTACATCCTTTTGAATGAGCTTACTGTATTCGTCTCTCGGTCTCCCTCGACGATTATTACCCCACACACTTCCCTCTAATGTCCAGTTGACGATTGATTGATATCTCAGAATGTGTCCCACCAACCTATTCCTTCTCTTAGTCCTAGGATTTGCCACAAACTCCTTTTCTCCCCTATTCTTTTGAGCACCTCCTCATCAATTACGTGCCCTACCCAACTAATCTTCATCATTCGTCTGTAGCACCACATTTCAAAAGCTTGTATCATCTTTTTGTGTGAACTCCTCATCGTCCACGTTTCACTCTCCTTACAGTGCTACACTCCAGACGAATGGTTTCAGAAACGACTTCCTTATATTTAAACTAAGATCTCAGCCAAATTTCTCTTCTTCAGAAATGCTTCTCTTCCCATAGCCATTCTGCATTTATATCTTCTTTACTGTCGCCATCAGAAATTATTTTTCTACCCAAATAACAAAACTCATCTACTACTTTTATTGTCTCATTATCTAATTTAATTACTTCAGCATCGCCTGATTTTCTCCACTACATCCCATTACCCTTGTGTTGCTCTTGTTAACAATTATCTTATATCCTCTTTTCAACACACTGTCCATTCCGTTCAGTTGCTCTTCAGATCCCTTGCGGTCTCTGTCAGAATTACTATGTCATCAGCAAACCGCAAAGTTTTTATTTCTTCTCCCTGATCTTTAATTCCCTCTCCAAACCTTTCTACGCATCCCTTCACAGCTTGCTCAATGTACAGGTTGAGCAACATTTGGGAAAAGCTACAACCCTGCTTCACTTCCTTCCAAACCCACTGCGTTCCTTTCATGCCCTTGCACTCTAAGCCCTGTACGGACGGACAAACTTCTTGCGCCACAAATGGGGCTACGAGATGGTACAAGAGATGACATGCCATCTGGCAGCTGTATTTGTTCACGCAAGGACTGCAGATGGCCCAATATTATTTCAGAAAATGGCTGACGACTAACTAAAAGTGGCAGTTGCTGTTTATGCAGTCATCGCTGTCGTTATATCTCGGCGACGAAGTAATTTACGTTCGCAAGGTAGAAGGTGATGACGTAGACCATGGACTTTCAGGCGTGATGATGGCGGTCGGGAATTACACAGTCTATTACGTATTGAAGTTAGAAGTTTTGAGTATGGGCGAGACGGAATTGATGACATTGCTTCGTCTACTAGGACCAAGAATGAGAAAATCACTGTTATGTTGTGTGAATGGATACTTAAGGCAAATACGAGACATAATACGCGACGTCCCAAGTTAACGTGATTTCTTACTATTAAAAAAAAGTATATAGTCACCAGCTGGATTCGAACTCACATTCTTACAAATGAAAACATGACGCACCAACCAACTGAGCTATCAAGCCACAGAATGTGAACAAAATAACGTGTCTTGTAAATTGCGTCATGACAAACCCAACGTAATCTCTCCACCTACTATGTTAATAGTTGGAGAAATTGAAAGATAAAAGTATTACTTTCTGTGACGGCCATGCTCTTTGTATAATCACAGCCTAACATATACAGTCACGACACTCCCGCAGATCTTTGTTATACACTGAGACAGCAGCGCTCAAAGCGGCCGGCAAGCTACATTTCTGAAAACGGTATTGGATCAGTGCTAATCGAATCGCTTATATTGATTTTAACATAAGGGAACACATGGAGTGTCATAAAATAGGTAATAACTTAAAAATAGCTCCACCTGTGTCTTTCTTAGGTTTCCTAAGATCGCTGACAAGGTATGAAACTGTACATTCCAGCACGGTTTATTTACAATTATCTTCTAACCTACAGGCTTTTATTGAGTAATTTCATTTATTCATTAATAGAAAAATGGTTAGGAAACAACAAAAGACCTACTCTTTGGTATAAATACGTCGCTTTTCTACTCAAGAACGTTAACGTTTCTTCATTACAATTTTAGTAGGGTGCAACGTAGGCAACGAATATAGAATGCAATCACTACAGTATTTAACATACCGAATCAGCCACCACAACTGTAGCTGAAGTAAAATGTCACAGACATGATCACCGTTATCAACAAAGAATAAAAAATCAAATGTGCAAATGTTTGTATAGCTTATGGGACTTAACTACGGGGTCATCAGTCCCTAAACTTACAAACTACATATGAACTAGCTAACACTAAGGACGGCACGAATATCCATGCCCGAGGGGGGATTCGAACCCTGATCGTAGTGGCCGTGCAAACCGTGACTGGAGCGCCTCAGTCCCCTCGGCCACCGCCGCCGGCTACAAAGAATAACACAATTCCACAATTGTTGCTGCAGATGAACCACAAACGGCGAGAATCTTGAATAAATTGACTTCTTAAGCTAAAGTAATCCCACTTAAAAGAATAGGCGCGTCCATGAAAGACGAGTGAAGCCTAAAAATGTGCGAATCATTAGATTCCATAGCGAATTGATAGTTTCAAAATACCGAAAGACCATAATATAAATTTGTTTCTCTTATGTTTACAGTCTACTTGCTTTCAGACGAATAAGCTGCAAATACACACATTTTAGTAAGTATTGCTTCATGACGATCTTTACGTTATACCACAGAATCAGTTCCGCTGTGTTTACATTTCCGTATTATGTATCTCTCTTGGTGTTTTACTAATGCTAGTAACGCAAAAATTAAACTATTTTGTTAATTACGTGCACAAGTAATTATAAACAAACATCAGTCTTTCGGCGCCTTGCCCACCACTAGGAGCGCTAGTGTCGTTGCAACTGTCAGTTGTTAACAACTTTCACAGCAGTGAGTGTCGCGACTGTATATGTTAGACTGTGTTATAATCCTGTGGTATAATTTTCTGCATTCTGATGGCTTCAACTTCACCTTTAAAATTAGTGATGTGATTCTAAAGTTTGATAAATACAGAAAATTTTGCTGTATATTCCTACACCAACGTTTCGTTCTTTTTTGCATTAATGGCCCATCTGTGAAGATTACATCGAGACATACTTAAATAGTGGTAACTATTTATTCACAACCAATACAAAAGCGTTAAATTTTTGCACCTATTACTGTCCTTCAAACTAGTCACCAGCGTTGTGTAAAACCCGTTGCCAGCGACGTGGAAGGCGTAGTGTACCGTTAGCCGAACCTGTTCTTTTGATGGTGCCTGTCGAATCTGTGAACAGTTCTGAAGTGAATGGCACGAATTGTTTCCTTCATCTTCGGAATCAAATCAGAATCACAAGGACTTAAGTCCGGAGAGTATGGTGGATGGTACAATACTTCCTAGTCCCATCGAGCGAACTGAGCATGCACGGCTTTTGCTATGTGCACCCGCGCATTGTCGTACAAAATAAGGGGTGGGTAGCGCAGAAAGTGTTGCCGCTTCCATCGCAAATCTGGTCGCAGGTGATGCTCCAAAAACGAGCAGGTGGACCGTGCATTCACGGTCTGCCGTGGAGGAACGTAACGCCGTTAGGCTAGACCGATCGCTGAGGAGCACGGCGTTGACGTGAGACGGGCGAGGTATGTCAACAACATGTGCTATCAGTGACAATAGTGGATTCCAGTGCATAGTGTCTTCAGCGCGGTGTTGCCACTATATAAGTTCCAACACTTGTATTTAATCTTGGTATTCAATCATTTGTTTTAAATATCACCCACTTCTGAAGAACAGACATGATTATTCCCCAACCCGTTCAAAGCAGGAAAGTTATTCCAATAATTTTTTTCTGTACAGGAGTTACATTTGGAGTAATCGGAGGCGTCAGTTCGGCCTAAGTGCAATAGAAAAGCCTCAACCTGGAGGAAACGCCGTTTTTTTACGTTGGACCTTGTCAGTACTTTTTTTTTAGTTATTCACACCATATCAACCTTCTTAGAAAATTAAAAATCACTTCATTGCGAGATATAATTAAGCTTTTATTCATATTAATTAAAATTGAATAAATAAATATAAATAGTTAGAAATCATCAAGGCTGTCACTGCCCCAGCGACAGTGAACGAATGGAAGAAGAAATTGTACAGATGGAATAGCCAACTCAAGCAGAAAATTAAACCATTCTCATGCCAAAGAAAAGGAAATCTTCCCAGCTTGTAGAATGCGAGCACCCATGAACTTAAACGCTCCTGACAGAATGTGAAAACTAAAACTAAAGCAACTTCCAGGAAGAAGAAAGGAAGAACTAAATGGAGCTCCGAGGCTTGGTAGTTAAGGCGAGCCAAAGAAAGAAAAGTCCGTACAATCCTTGAGAGAAGAAATCCTTTTCCCCAGAAGGCGTGGAGGAGAATAAAGGAAAATGGATTAAAATTGGATGACAAGTCACACAGAAAATTTACATAAGTACGTTGACGATACTGGTAGCATTTATCAATGGAGTGCTTTTTGGTACCCGTGTACTAAGGCTGCCGTGAGAAAATGGCCGAACAGGTCGTGATAATGTCGATGCGACTTAGCATGTTGGTGGACAGTCCACAGAAACCCCTGAACTCCACCCTATCCGTTAACTGCTGCTCGGCGATGGCATATGCTGAGTGTCCGGTCAACCAGACGATAGAGTTGTATTTGGTGCAAGGTGTGATTTTCATGCCGGCATCGTGAACCATTCTGTGGAGAGATGATGTGGGGAAACCGCACGGAGGAGGGCCACCACACCGCGAGTGAGGTTCCACACTGTGGATTTATGGCGGCACTCAAGCCGGTGTTCTCTGGTGTCTGGAACTTGGCACGTGGAACAATTGCCGGAGGGTTGTTAGCGTAATTTAGTTAGTCGCTGGTTGGTCGTATGGTGTTATTCACCAAACTGTACCATAGGCACTGGAGAGCGTCGGCAATACTGATACGAATTGAAAAGAGGAACATGTAGATGGGCTGAGGCGGAACTGAAGTTCGCGTTGAAGAGGCAGACATGCTAGGGCAGTCCACACACTCGCAATGATGGGTGGCTATGGAAACAGTGTGGTTCAATATTCCTGCAGTAGCGTACCAGTAAGTTGCTTCGCTGGGCAAATTGAAGGCCGATACTATGTTAGGAAATATCCCATAACTTCGTCAGCTCAGCTTACGTAAAAGATTTGTCGAACATGATGGGTAGGAATCAGAGTGTCTGCTGATTATGATGTTTGGCCGCTCCCGTAGGAGGTTAGACCACCACCGGTTATGGTTGTTTGCTTTCTCCTTAATATAAGGTAGTTCGTAAGTCTAGGGACCAATGACCTGAGCAGTTTGATCCCTTAGGATTACAAAGGGATTGATTATGATATCACGTAAAGTTTTCTCATTGAATGACTGTAGTAATGATCAGAATAACTCTGATAGATGCAAGATTTATGATTAAAAGAAACATTAACGTTACCATGCAAGATTAGTAGTGTGTTGTTTAGTGTTACAGTTATTGGAATTGCCCACCCAGCCCCAATATTAATATCGAGGAGGGCTCGAAGATACTCGCCCTCATACTACGGCCATATATATCGGAATGCTCTCGACACTGTTCGAAAATACGGCAGTCCACACTTTCCCGGCAGTTCTCGCTATTCTCTAAAGTTTTGACAGAAGGCCACACAGGAGGCTACCGCTAAATGATAATAAAAGAATGGAAAACACAATTGAAGAAGCATCGGAAGTATTCGAATCCCACTCGTCTTGAGGTCCTGCACTTGTCGCCTCTTTCTCTCTCGTTCCTCCCTCCTCTAATTTACAACCGTAATTCCCCTCAGGGGCTCGGCATTAATTTGCTGAGTACGGGCTTGGCGAACCCGGGGTCCTGAGCTGTGGGCTGTGTCGCGCCAACAGTCCGCTACACCGTAAGCTCTGTGCGTGCTTCAACGACCATCGTTCGGCGCGACGGTGGAACGTTGTACGTTTCAGAGCCCGGGGATCTTGGCTTAATCGCCCGGGTCGCGAGGACGGTACAAACCTCTATAAAAACCCCTCAATCTCAAGGTGTGCTACGTGCCGAGGAGATGCATGGCTGTTGAGGTTGAACAGCCGCTAGCGAGCAACCTCTGAGGAACCTGCCGCACCTCAGTTGTACAAGGCTTACCCAGGCAAGCGGGGCTCTGCCTGGGTGGACCTCTTTTCCCTAGCTGCTCGTGGGACAGAAATGAAACGAGCCATAAACAGCGTGGGCGGGCGCAAAACCGCCGTCTCTAAGAGAGGAAGAAATGAATTTAATGGTGCGCAGTATGACCCCAGGTCGTTCCCTTTCCTGGCCACACCTTGGGAAGAACGTCAGGCCCTCAACAGATCTGAGCCTTACTCACCCCAGTACTTCGTCTGTACTCGGGCTGATGGGGAATCCTTTACTAATACTAAGCCGCAATTTTTTGTTGAAACCATCGAAAATAGATTTGGCGAAGTCGCATCATTTTCTAAAATGAGAAGCGGGTCTGTCTTAATACAAGCGGCATCCCCTGCACAGTCAAAGGCTTTACTCGCCTGTGACGTGCTAGGAGACGTCGCCGTAAGTTTCACGCCGCATAAGACGCTCAACATGATCCAGGGCTTAATATTCCACCGTGATCTTCTGTCACAGACTGACGACGAATTGCGCGCTGATTTAGAGCGGAGAGGAGTTCACTACGTCCGGCGCATCTACAGGGGACCGAAAGATCGCAGGGTTGCCACCGGTGTATTTATCTTGGCCTTCGAGGGCGATGTACTGCCTGAGAAGGTCAAGATAATGATATACCGGTGTGAAGTAAAACCGTACATCCCTCCCCCTATGCGATGCTTTCGGTGCTGGAAGTTCGGGCATATGTCCTCCCGATGCACTTCCAGCCCCACCTGTAGGGACTGTGGGCGTCCATCACACCCGGACGCGCCATGTACACCTCCTCCTGTGTGTGTGAATTGTGGGCTGCAACACCCACCTTGCTCGCCGACCTGTAGTGTGCTACATAAAGAACGCAAGATCATGGAATTCAAAACCCTGGATAGATTACCGTACTCAGAGGCCAGACGAAAATATGAGCGTCTTCATCCCGTTCGGAGGTCGTCATCCTTTGCTGCCATTGCGTCGTCTCCGACCGCTATGGGGACGTCAGCCTCCCATGTCACGCCACCTTCTGTGGGCCCTGTGGGCCGAAAACATCAAACTGCCCCCTTGACGGTTGGGGGCCCTTCCTCTGTTGCCCCCCCCCCCCACCACCTCTTGTGGGGGCAACTGCCCCACACCCGTTGGGGACTCCGGTCCCTAACACCCAGCCGGAGAAGCAGCAGCCTTCTCCGGCACCTCTCGCCAGGAAGGGGTCCCTGGGCTCCCTTCCTCCTATGGTTTCTTCCACTGATAATGTGGGTACCAGTGAGTGGCTGACACAGCCACTTACTTTGACTCGTGGTCGTAGGGCTTCAAGGTCCTCCTCAGTCCCTGAGGCTGAGGTCGAGGCCCCAAAGCCCTCCCAGCAAGAGAAACCTAAAAAGGAGCGAGAGAAGAAAAAGTCGAAGGCTGCTAAGCAAACGCTTTCCACGGTGGACACTGTGCCGCCGCCGCCGCCGCCGCCGCCACCACCACCTCACACATCTGAGGACGTGGTGGAACTCCTCGCCTCACCAGAGGACTTGGCTATCACCAAGACTTTGGAGGCGATGGATGTAGAGGCCCTGCCTCCACCGACGGCGACGACCGGTGATTCTGTGGAACCAACAGCACCGTCGATACTGCCATGCCTCAGCAATCAAGAAGTAGCATGATCTTGCAATGGAACTGTGGCGGCTTTTTCCGCCACTTACCCGAGCTGCAGCAATTACTGTGCCGCTATCCTGCTTTCTGTGTAGCCCTACAGGAAACATGGTTTCCTGTCCAGCGGACCCCAGCCCTCCGTGGCTATCGGGGCTACTATAACAACCGCGCTGACTACAACAGGGTATCTGGAGGTGTCTGCATTTATGTCCTCGCCACTGTTCCTAGTGCTGCCGTGCCTCTTAACACGGCTCTCGAGGCAGTGGCTGTTAGACTCAGAACAATGCAGGACATAACTGTCTGCTCTCTATACCTCCCACCAGATGAGGTCGTTTCCCTTGCTGACCTCACTGCCTTGGTCGCGCAGCTACCCCCACCATTTATCCTTTTGGGGGACTTCAACGCCCACCATCCTCTCTGGGGCGGTATACAGCCCTCGGGACGTGGTAGAGACGTTGAAACGTTACTGACACAGCAGGACATATGCCTCTTAAACACTGGTGCACCCACACATTTTAGTATAGCACATGGCACATATTCTGCTATTGACCTATCTGTATGTAGCCCAGGCCTGCTCCCACATTTGAGTTGGTGTGTCCACGACGACCTTTGCGGGAGTGACCATTTCCCCATTCTTCTGTCACTCCAGCACTTTGAACCTGCAGGTTACCCATCCAGATGGTGTCTACATCGAGCAGACTGGCAGCGTTACACCTCGGCTGCTGTGGCTTCTGTTCCATTACCAAATGATATTGATACGGCAGTCCAACAGGTCACAGCTATTATAGTCTCAGCTGCAGAGGAGACCGTTCCGATCACCACTGGTTCCCCTCGGCGCAAGGTCGTGCCCTGGTGGACGCCAGAGATTGCCGAGGCTATACGGGACCGTCGGCGAGCACTACAATGCCACCGGCGCCGCCCTACACTTGAGAATCTGATAGCTTTTAAAAGGCTCAGGGCCCGAGCCCGACGACTTATCAGGCAAAGTAAACAGGACTGTTGGGAGCGGTAAGTCGCCTCTATAGGATCTCGTGCCTCCCATTCTCGCGTCTGGTCTCAGGTACGGCGCCTCTATGGATACCGCCCACCAGCGGGAATCCCATCTCTGACCGTCGATGGAACACTCTGTACTGACCCGGCCGTAATTTCTGAGTGCATGGCAGAGCATTATGCAAGATGCTCCGCGACAGCAAATTATAGTGCCTCCTTCCGCTCCCTTAAACAACGGGTGGAGCGAAATCCTCTATCTTTCCACACTCGCCGCCGGGAACTGTAAAATGCTCCATTTACGGAATGGGAGTTTACCACTGCTCTTGCTGCATGTCCCGATACCTCTCCGGGACCAGACCGCATACATGGCCAGTTCATCCGTCACCTGTCAGCGGACTTCCATCAGAAATTGCTCGCCTTATTTAATAGGATCTGGACAGGGGGTGTTTTCCCATCCCATTGGCGGGATAGTATTATTATCCCTGTTATGAAACCGGGAGCAGATCCGCTGGCAGTTGACAGTTACCGCCCCATCAGCTTGACTAATGTCCTGTGTAAGTTGCTTGAGCGTATGGTGAGTCGCCGTCTTATGTGGATCCTTGAAGATCGGAGTCTACTGGCCCCACAACAGGGGGGTTTCCGCCAGGGTCGCTCCACTATCGACAATTTAGTGTCTTTGGAGTCGGCCATCCGTACAGCCTTCTCTAGACGTGAGCACTTAGTTGCGGTCTTTTTTGACCTCCGGCGGGCGTATGACACGACATGGCGCCACCATATTCTCGCTACACTGTATGATTGGGGCTTACGGGGTCCACTCCCAATTTTTATCAAGAATTTCCTCTCGCTACGCACTTTTAGGGTGAGAGTTGGTACCTCCTACAGTTCACGCCGAGTGCTGGAGAACGGAGTCCCACAGGGCTCCGTTCTCAGCGTACCGCTCTTTTTAATAGCGATAAACGGTCTTGCTGCGGCAGTGGGGTCATCGGTTTGTTGTTCTTTATTCGCCGATGACTTCTGCTTATACTACAGCTCTCCTAGCATTGGTGTTGCTGAAAGGCGTCTTCAGGGAGCCATCCGAAGGGCACAGTCATGGGCCACGACGCATGGCTTTACTTTTTCAGCTTCTAAAACCCGGGTGATGCACTTTTGTCGTCATCGGGCTGTTCACCCTGACCCAGAACTGTACCTAGCTTCTGACCAGCTTCATGTTGCTTGCTGTTTGACAACCGACTGACTTGGGGGCCACACCTTCGTCAGCTGAAGCAGAAGTGCTGGCGGCACCTAAATATATTGCGATGTCTCAGCCATACTGCCTGGGGAGCTCACCGTCGAACCCTCATGCACCTCTTTCAGGCGCTCATCCAATCACGCCTGGATTATGGGAGCCAAGTATATGACTCTGCATCACCTTCAGTACTGAGGATCTTGGATCCCATTCTACATAGTGGT
Organism: Locusta migratoria; assembly: GCA_026315105.1. Classification (NCBI taxonomy): domain Eukaryota; kingdom Metazoa; phylum Arthropoda; class Insecta; order Orthoptera; family Acrididae; genus Locusta; species Locusta migratoria. The sequence continues at coordinate 910,094,310 of CM048744.1, forward strand.
GTCCGTTTAGCAACAGGGGCATTCCGCACCAGCCCTGTGCCTAGCCTCCTTGCCGAAGCTGGCATCCCTCCCTTGAGGTACCGCCAGCAACAGTTGCTGGCCTCCTACATTGTCCATGTCCACGCTACGCCTCACCATCCAAATCGTAGGTTATTGTTTGCAAATACCGACCTTCCCTCTCCGCAACGTCGACCCAGATCGGGTCTTCCAGTTGCGGTCCGTGTACATTCTCTTCTTTCTTCCCTAGAGTCTTTTCCTCTCCGTCCTGCATTCTCTTGCCTATCTAATATTCCTCCTTTGACCATCCCACGCCTCCAGCTTCACCTGCAACTGTCCGGCAGTCCAAAGGCATCGATTTCAACACAATTACTTCGACACCAGTTACTGGACATACTTAACACATTCCGTGATGCAGACGTCATATACACTGATGGCTCCCAGGTAGACGGCAGAGTGGGTTACGCCTATGTTCATGGTGACCACACCGAACAGCGCTCCCTGCCCTCTGGCTGTACTGTCTTTACGGCAGAGCTAATCGCAATAACCCGTGCACTCGACCATCTCAGAGCATGCCCCAGGAAGTCATATCTGTAGTGACTCTCTGAGTGCCTTGCACGCTCTAGACCACGGCTTCCCCAGACACCACTTGGTGCGATCCATCCAAGTCACGGTGTTTAGTCTTGGCAAGTCAGGCCGTTCTGTGGCTTTCATATGGACCCCAGGCCACATTGGAATTCCAGGGAACGAACGCGCTGATCAGCTGGCCAAGCAGGCCATCACATGCCAGCGCCTGGATATCGGTACCCCAGAAGGCGATATCCGCTTGGGTCTCCACCGAAAGATCTTTGAGGCTTGGAATTCGGAATGGGCAACAATGAGTATGCCCAATAAGCTCCGTGGAATCAAGCCCACGACAGCAGCTTGGAAGACTTCCCTAAGGCCTTCTCGAAGGGACTCAGTCGTTCTGTCGCCTGCGTATCGGCCATACGTGGCTAACGCACGGCCACCTCTTACGCCGAGAGGAACCGCCAGAATGTCATTTTGGAGCTGTATTGACTGTAGTCCACATCTTGTTGGACTGTCCACTTTTAGCCGCATTGCGGCAGTCTTTTAAGCTGCCTCCTGCACTCCCTTTGATTTTAGCTGACGACGCCTCTATGGCTGACTGTGTTTTAGGTTTTATTCGCGCAGCGGGCTTTTATCACAAGCTTTAACGGTGGGTTCGTATGCATGATCTTCAGGCATACACCGCTTATAGTTTTAATCTGTTGTCACTTTTGTCAGACCCTTTTCCGACTGACAGTTGTATAGTATGTGCAGAATGGCTGGCTCATCCATTATTATCCTAGTGATCAGCCAGCCAACAACATCTGCTGTGATTTTTAGTTGATTATTAGTCCCACCACTACAGTGGTTCCCTTTCGCTTTTTATGTTGCAAATATGACCAACACTGTCTTCATGTACGTCTTCTGTTTTAGTTGCAGGGTGCTTATTTTAATCATCCATGAAACCCTGTGATCTCTTAGCTGGGAACAGGGGACTGATGACCAAGCAGTTTAGTCCCCTTTAAACCCCCAACACCAACCAACAACCGTAATTTATAATTTCCATTAAACCAGTTTAAAATTTTGTTTCCAGTAGAATTTTTCTGTAACATCCACTCCCATTTATAGGTAATCGATAAATCGAGCATTCAGAATACATTTTTGGACTCCTGTTCACCCAGATTTTTGTTCGGAATAAAAGCAACGGTAGAAACGTTTTCCTGTGATGTATATGAATAGTAGTTAACTGTTGTCACCAGAAGAACGGAGACAATCGCGTTATTGCAACGCAGGAAACAATTCGCCAAATTCACATTAGTCGTGCGCAGCAAAGATGAAGCAACTCGTAGAACTGAAAAAAGTACTAAAAATGCGAATTACTGAGAGTGTTCAATGTAGTTATTAACAACCCTAAAGTTCCTGAGATGTGTCCGTGCAAAATTTTGGAACGAGATGGCACTGTGATTCAAACTGACGATGATTTCAAGAAAACTCCGTCTGGGTAGCTTGCATTGTGTTTTCCCTGATTTCTTCTGGTTCCTATGGCGAATCCTACTGCGGTTCCTCAACACTAGGTCACCATTTTATTTCCTTATTGTTGCTCAATCCAGCTCTTCTTTTAAAGGTCTCTGACATCACATGAGTAATCTCTCTTCATTTTATTATCCAGGTCTGCAAACATTTTGATTCTGAACGGAAGTAATGCTGAACACGGTTTTAGATTTTCTAAATTTCCAGAAATTATGATCGTATTACTTTTCTAGGTTAGGACTCGTGTGTTTCTAAGCTCCTAAGCTTGCAATGATGATACAAAAAAACAGTTGCACAATTGCGGTTGGGCTCCGGGCACTCTTGTCCAGTTTATTGATGTACACTATGCGAGCCCGTTAGGACGTGAAAGCCTGGTCACACTTTAGTCCGCCGACTCGCGAACGCTAACGAGACCGTGACAAAACTATCTCTGCGTCGCTAGGTTTGACCCAGATCACGTAATCTGGGGTTTTGATAGCTGCCCGCGCACGCGTGACAAAATTCTCTCTCCCCACGCATTCGTCGCTGCGAGTTTGCTTCTCGACTGTGAACACCGGCGCACGCAAACAAGTCATCAATGTTTTCTCTTATCATGACTACACGAAAACGACATTGATAATGACATTGTTATAGATGGATTTGAAAAATACTTCAATACTGGCTACAGCAACGAGTTCTGAGAATTACTAACAGTAGGCTTACTTGTAAACCATATTTCGACAATGTGCAAGATGTTCCCAATGAAAGGAGTTGCATAAAGGAAAATATTGAACACTTTCAGTGTGTAATAGTGAAAAGACTAAAAACTGTTTGTTTTCAAGGATAGATTTAATACAGCTTTTCCAGAAACATCAGTCAAGTCTATTCAATCGCACTAAAGTTGCCCGACTCGAACCTCATGTACCAATGTACAGGCTGCGCAGAAGATGGTTGTTAATACTAATAATAAAATCAGTGGAAGGTATGGCTCTTGAGTTCTAAAGTGCAGCCAACAGACAATCTAGCAGAGTAACTATTCACAGGGAGTTGAAATAATGGCGATACAGAAGGTCACACATTTCTATATGCTATGCTATATGTCTTTTGGGATGGTGTAAAGGATGACGTCAGGGGATGGTGAATGACCGGAAATGATAGACCTGGAGTGATGGATTGCTCCATTGCCTGTGGCAGGCCGATGGAGGTATTGAAGTATGTAAATGCCTCGAGGACGGACTACAATCCTTCTACATGTCGTCCTGTAAGCGGGTAGTGGGCACATCCAATTTTAATAATACTTTAGTAAATAAAAATTACAACCAGCCACACTTACTGTTCTGCAAAACTGCACCGTTTCTAGTTTCGAGCGTGAGCCCATCAGTCGGTAGTGTTGAATTCAGATGGCATTTAAATAGGTGCAGATAGCACACCCCAACAAAGGGCGATAAAAAAAATCACATATCTCTCGTATAATATGTAAAGACTACATCTCTGGACACCTTTGTGAATACCACATGGAACTAACACAACCATCTAATGAAGGATTCAGGCCCGAATCTAATAACGGTGCAATAAAAAGTTTTATAATATAAAGTGCGGCTTGTTTCGGCATTTATTTACTGCTGTATTTCGACAACAGGTGCAATGTTATCAAGCCAAAACTGATTAAATACTCTAATTATAATAACTAATGTATAGAAAATTTTAATCAGACAGTTTATGTCTACAGATGAACTATTTGTAAATCATGTTGCCACTTGCAAGAAAGGCTAAGGATCTCAAAGCTTCTGGGTTTATCAGATGTTTAGTGACGTTTGTATGCTTTCATGGATTCCGCGAAGAGTATCGATAACTGTAGTCTTTACTACCTCGCAAGTATATTTGAATTTATGTTGATTCCTGCAAGCGAAACTGAAGGTAGTAAACCTGAGCTTCTGGAGTGCAGCCAATAAAATCGTTTTGCAATGCAGCCGCAATCACGGAAAGGTAGTTACGCAAAACAGAAGCGAAAACAGAAGCGAGGAAGCCGTCACGGCCGTCTTATGTGGGCTGCTCTGCTGTTGTCGGAGCGTGCGGGCACTAGAGCAATTCACTTCCTCCATTTCACTGAACAGTAAAGCCTTTCGGCCTCTATGTGTAGCATAGCAGAAATCAACAAGTAACACACATTTTCTTCTTTTATATACACAATTCTTCTTTTTTGCCTTCTTCTCCATAGTTGCAGTTATAAAGTTTGCATAACTCAGGTGACGGTCTTTTGCAACTGCAAATTAGTCTACTTTAGACCAGATGCGTTTCGCTTTAATTTAAATCATCTTCAGTGATCAACTGTACAGGGAATATTTTTTGTTTTACAGTTTTTTGTTTTATACTAAATTCGATCACGAACATTTCTCATGCAATTGGATTATTTAATACTGACTAAAATGAACTATTAATGTTACGCACGACTTTTTAGGTTGCCCTCTTCTTGTATGTTTAGTAGCACATTGCTACTTGCTGTCACTGTTTACAATTACTTTTTTTTAAATATATATAAAGTGTATCTGAAAACTCGCCATTTTTGTAGCCTGGCTGGCTGCTTTTCACTTTTGTTTTGTTTTTGTTTATTGTTTTCTCCTCACAGTTTCCCTTATACTTAATGGTGTCCCTCTCCATTCTTCATATTCACTTACGGGTTACTTTTATTCCAACTACCTTACGAGAGCTGCACACATCTGTCCTCATAAATATCGAAGTGCTCTCTAACTGTAATAAGGCATAGTTCTTTTTCGTGAAATGTTGATTGTTAAAAAAATAAAAAGAGGCGTATTCAAATTAAGTATGAAAAGAACTAACAGAGGGAACTCAGCAACATCGAAGGCATGTAAAGCTAAACACTAGGCGTGTTTTAAAGTAAATATTGTCACGAAATTAAAATATAAGAGCTGGGACATAACGTCGAAATCAAAGGGTCTGTTCTCACTTATTCAGCCGCGGCGGAACAGCCGTGCGCACTAAGGCGCCTTGGTGCTGTGCGTGCGGCCCTTCGCCGTCGGAGGTTCAAGTCTCCCTCGGGTATGGATGTATGTGTTGTTCTTAGGTTAAGTTAGATTAATTAGTTTGTAAGTATAGGAACCGATGACCACTGCAGTTAGGTCTCATAACTATGCAAACATTTTTTTACTTCTTCACCAAATCATGTCTGACTGAAAGCCTGCTACCTCATTCCTCATCATGCATGTTCGTTTGGACGTCTCCCATTTTCGTACTATCCCAGCTATCCGTATTATCTCCATACATATCACTCCCCTAACGATGAATTGTAGCCGGCCGCGGTGGCCAAGCGGTCTGAGGCGCGCCAGTCACGGTCTGCACGCCCACTAAGATCGGGGGTTCGAATCATTAGAAGGGATTTCAAATGCTTCCAATCGTAAACACACTGACTCTCTAAAGGCATTTGTGGCTTGCGCGATACACAGCGGGCCTGATGTAAATCGCTTGCTCTAAGTATAGGACAGTGCTTGACCACATATGTTATTTTCAGTCATGTGAAAAGGTCGAGAGTAAAGAGTCGAGAATACGAAATTTCTGGCATTACCTCTCACCACAGACAACTGAATACCCGATGACCTGCACTTACAACGGGACAACGTGGGTATCGGATTTTAGATTTTTTTATATATATTTATAGTACGTGAAGTTCTAGCCCAACAACTCCAGGGGTCGATGGTTCGAATCCTCTCGTGATGGTGTATTTTTTGTCCTTGTCTTGGAATACTTACGAAATTTTAATATCGAATGATAATTTTTATGAAAAGTGCACATAGTCTTGTTTATTCGTAACTTTCTATATTTTATAGGTTGTTAAAAATAGTTTCAGTTAAAGAAATGAGTTACATTTTTTACAGTGTTGGCTTCACTATTTGACGATGGTTGCCCCCCCCCCCCCCTCCAACGGCTTTCCAAGCAGCTAACCTACTCAACCATCGTCTTCCGTGACAAGGGTTTCAGCTCGTCCACATACACAAAAACTGGCACCATAGATGAGCCGTCCCCGGACGAGCAGTCCATGGCTTGAACTGTTAAACCGTGAATACCAACGTTGTTACTGGAAAATTCTTACTTTAATAGGAGGTTAATCAAACTTCCCGATAGTCTACTTCAAAATAAGGCAAGAAAAGGTATTATAAATCTGAAAATATTATCGAATACATAGAAAAAATCTTTAAAAACTGCCATAATGGAACCTCGATCCACAGTTTGAGAGTCGAAGCCGTGGACCGCTCTACCGGAGACAGCGCTCGGAAATTCGCTCCTGTTTACGACTACGCAAGCTACAAAATGAAAACCCAAAAATAATTACTCGAACGCAATTAACTTTGAACCATATATAAAAAGGTAAAGCTGTCAACAATCCGAAGATTGGTTTGAACACCACAGTGCTTTACTAGGCATGGTCCTGTTTGGAGGTGGTATGCCGTTGCCTACCTCCGACGTTCGAACTAAGTTACCCAGCCACTAATAGGAGGACCTATAGTTTAGCGTGGGTTCCGAACCTCGGTGCTACGCTGTATTTTACACATTAGCAATACTGTCAGAAGTGAAAGAAGTGGAAAGTGACAGATAAAAATCTGAGGACCTGATGGGGATCGAACCCGCGACCGTTGGATTTGTAGTCTGGCACTCTACCACTGTGCAACCGAGGATATTTTAGTAAAATATGCTTATCTTCAGATCTTTCGATGTAAAGCACTGGAAACGAGATCTTCCACTTCGACCTTGATGTTTTTCAAAAACAGAGCGACTAGCAGAAAGCCGAAACACCTATCTCTTTATACTCAACATCGAAAGTCCGTGCAAAATAAAATTGGAATCGGTGACCAGCATTTCAGACACCCCCCCCCCCCTCATTGTTAGACCGCACGAAGCCATGGCGCTGAGTAGGCTGGTTGTGTTTCCATAATAGTGTGGGCTCCTTTTGCATGGAATGAACCAAATCATGTGGTCCAAATGAACCGATCGTTCACAGGAAATGCTTGTTCGGCAACTTGGAGACCATTTGCAACCTCTTGTGGACTTGGTTCCCAAATACCATGGATTTTTTACAGTGTGCCATTTCGATCGAAATATATTCTTTGCGTATAGTTTGAAGCACATTCTGGACAAGTCTGTGGAATTATTTGGCGACTCAGATTGCCCTACATGAATCCCGTCGACCATTTATGAGACACAATTGATAGGTCATTTCATACAGAAGATCCTGCACCGGCAGAGCTTTCGCCGTTAGGATCCCGCTGTAGAAGGTGATTACTTTATATTTCAACATGAGACTTGCAACGGCTTGTCGAGTTCCTGATACGTGGAGCTGGTGCATTTCACTGGGCAAGAGGAATTCAGTCACGATATTAAGACGTATCGATCGTATTACGTTTGTCACAATGTAGACAACGATCTGCGACAGATCTGACGAAGGAGTAGAATGCTGGTGTTACAGAGCACTTCGTGCAGTGCACATGCTTGAAAATGGGGTTCCACAACAGATAACCCCATAGACGTCTCTATTCTGGTTCAACAACATCGTTAATTAAAAGTACATTAGGTATGAGATCGTCTAGATTGGGCTACAAATCAACGGAAACGTATCGCCTATTCCAATATATTACGTTTCTTAATGGAATTGACAACAGATAAGCATCCCTTAATGCTTGATGTTTTCCATAATGACCAAGCCATATTCCATCAGGAAACAGTTCATTCCAAAAGGCCAGTGTTTCCTGCTGGAGCATGGCAGTCAAATGACTTGACACAGATTCGTCACAATTTACGGGAATTGCGAGAACTGTGGATAGGCATTTGGGCTATGTATCTACGGAAACCTATCAAGGACAGCCGAATCTATGAATCACTCGCTCCAGTGGAGTTCGCGACTCTTTCTTCAGTCGAGTACGTGCTTGGCGAGCCAGTCTATTGCGGCACATAGTTCCTTTCCAGTGCTGCATTACTTTTCCCATTCCCCTTCTCCCTGTTCTTGCTACTTCCCCCTCCACTCCCTCTTTCCCTCACCTGCGAGTTTCACAGCCTAGATTGGCCCTAGGTTTTTCTTTACATTGCATAAAAGATAACTAGCGGTAGTATTTCATGGTGTTTTAAAGATTGTTACTGGAAATTAGGCAGAATGGACAGGCGACCTAGCAGTTAATCAGGTTAATCACTAACCAACACTGAAACACTACTAAATTCCGAAGCTGGAATAAAACATTATCGAACAAGTGGTGATAATTTTACAGTTCGCCAGTATACTTACCGTTAGTATGAAACTTTTTTTCATTTACGTCATCGTGAATGGTCTGGTTTTATCAACATGCTCGAATTTCATCAGATTACAGGGTACGTACCGTAAGTAAATTTCGTCATTGTTTTTCACAAGGGAATTATACAAGCAAAAACATGTGACATCCTGAACTAAACATCTAGCACTTTTTTATACTTAGTCGCGCCGACATTACATCTGTCGTATCTCCATACTTATAAGACGCATTTGTTGTCTGTCTGTCTGTCTGTTCTCTTATAACTCAAGATCCAGACAACCAAATAACGTGAAATTTGGTACACGTACACAACATTACATGGGAAAGGTTCTTAAACAGGTTTCGTTCCATTTTTTGGAAAACCGACCGGAAAATTTGAGAAAAAGTGAAAGTACGTTTTCAATGTGTCCGTGTAAGTCTATATCTTCGGAATGATCTTGATGAAATTTTACACAATTCAAATGTTCCAAATGTTTGTATAGCTTATGGCACTTAACTACGGGGTCATCAGTCCCTAAACTTACAAACTACTTATCAACTAGCTTATCCTAAGGACGGCATAAATATCCATGCCCGAGGGGGGATTCGAACCGCCGACCGTAGTGGCCGTGCAGACCGTGACTGGAGCGACTCAGTCCCCTCGGCCACCGCGGCCTGCTTTACACAATTGACCTTGAAAACAAGAAGGGCACTGTCTACATAAAATTTCGTTCAGTGGATAGTGGAGAGTACTTACGAATTTGGCCAAAATCCACAGTTTTGCTCCGATCTTCATGAAATTTTGTACACTCGACTTTGAAAACCAGATGAAGATTACTGACTACATAAAATTTCGTTCGGTGCATGGAGGAGAGTACTTTCCTTACAGACTTTTTTTCTAATGTTGTTAAGCTTATGGGACTTAACTACGGGGTCATCAGTCCCTAAACTTACAAACTACTTATGAACTACTTACGAACTAGGACAGCACAAATATCCATGCCCGAGGGGGGATTCGAACCCCCGACCGTAGTGGCCGTGCTGACCGTGACTGAAGCGCCTCAGTCACCTCGGCCACCGCGGCCGGCCCTTACAGACTTTGATTGTAATCTCTATACATATAGGACGCATTTGTTGGAAAGCCTATTTTAAACGCGGGCAAAGTCGGGTACTTGCAGCTAGTTGTATAATAAATTCGACGAAACCACTCCGATAGAACTCGGTGCCCTGCGTGCTCCACCTTTAGTGTCCCAGAACACTGCAGCTGTAACTATTACTGCAGCGGGTGGCACATCACGTCATAATCTACTGTTATGCCGAATATGATTTTGCAGCCTCTCTCTCTCTTTTAGATTAAGAGGAAGCAGGTGCTGACTTCGGGAGGAGGGTTGGGTTGCAAACTGTGGAACATCTTTATATTGTGAAATATAATTATATATGTGTATATATATATATATATATATATATATATATATATATATATATATATATATATATATTAAAATGTTAATGAAACTTAGCAAAGAAGAACTGCAGTCAATATTAATAAACTTCAGAGAAACCGTAGGATAAACTCATGTAAAAAATACCGACAGTTTTCAAAATGTCTTCTTATTGTTGATTGCTTCATCACATCTCAGGGTCATTAAGTGGTTCACTTTAAGGCCGAAGTAATGAACTAAGACGAAACTTTTCACTCTTGAAAAGGATTTGTATTTTTGTAAAAACATTTACATGTCAACTGAAATTTTACATAGAAGAAAAAAATGAGACAGCTCATCACTTCTAACTGCTCCAGAAGTTAAAACAAGACACTGCTAATTAAAAAGCAAAGATACTGCTCTTCCACTTTTTTCTTTTAGTTCCACAGATGAATTTTTTACAACATTAATTAATAATTGTCTATTATTGTTATTATTATAATTATTAATTTTTTTCTCTCCTTTTTTAATAATAATAGAAAATTAAATTAAATGAAATTAAAATAGAAATTCGCTTCTTACTGTTCTGATACCCCAACACTCCATTCCTGGTAATAGCACAAGACCCATAGTCCCTCTCACTCCCTTCGACTCGCCTGTGCCATTTCACAACCTCGCCTAGTCTCGTGGATATGATGCTGAATTGCTGTTCACCGAATTTTCTTTATATTGTTAAAAGCATTTGTAAAACTAATGTTGAAATACTGGCATCTCGGGTTGTGCAATATTTTTTTTAAAAATAATTCGCTTTAGGAAAAAGTCAGGTAAAATTGCAGAATACATCGTAAGTACTTAGTGTTACACTTGGGTTCCGACATCTCTGTGTATCGTTCAGTTGTCATTTTTGTGGCAAGTTGCAACAGAGGAAGCATTAATGCCTATATATTGAGGCATAAGGAAAGTGCTCGAGCCCCTAGTCCAAAGTTACAGTCAAAAGCTATATCCATCTTACAAGCGAGTTGAGGGTACTTTCCGGGTGTTCTAGATTGCAATTACTCGGCTAATCTTGCTGACGAGCTGCCTGCATGAAAAAGTAACTCTGAAAAGGAAGGAAGCTTAGGGGAGAGATTCAGGTACTTAAAGTAGTATATGCGAACCAACTGTATATAGGTATACTTCAATCCACAATGTCATAGGGCTTTGACGGTGGGTACATTTAGAAGCAGGCTTATTCATTGTTCTATCTTGTCATAGAAACAGTGTACAGTATAAAAAAAATTGTAAAATACACTTCAAAAAGCTCAATAAAATAACAGTCAAATGCTTTTACGATGAAAGCTGTGGCCAAAACAAATGTATACTAAAGAGGTTAATGTGTCGAAAGATCCGTAATAGAAGGTAAACGTAATTGATGAATAAAGGACGAGGTTTTATAGTGTTGCAGTGTGTAGGGCAGTTAAAAACTTGATAAACATGTAGACCTGTTACTATGTGTGAAAATTCATTGCAAGATCAAATGGACGAAATGTACCAAAACTAGTAAAACTTACAAATATATGTGCAATTGGGACGGTGAAGAATGTAAATAAAACATATGTTACTATGTGCCTGATAAGAAAGGTGCCCCACGACAGACAGTTATGCAATGGCGCGGCCAACAATACACACAAAAAGGATGAGAATAGTTTGTTGAGGAAAGAAATCTAGCATTTTTGTGTCAAAAAGTGTACGAATTTCTTTTTCAAACATTAAACTGAATGTCAGAGGTTAAAACAATATATATGGAGATGTGAACTGTGATTAATGGACGAACAGTTAGGACGTCGGAGAGCTGTGCTGTTTACTCTAATAAGGGCTGACACTCTCCGAGGTAATCCCTAGCGGTAGCGCTGGGTAATTGGAATCGAGGCTAATGTAAACAGCAGATATCATAATGGAGCACTGTTTACTCTGCTGAAACGCGCAGTCGAGAGGCTCCAAAGCGAGCGCAGGCAACGACAAACTCCGAACGAGGCCCTCACGCCCGCGAGGGAATGGTCGCGCGGTTTAAGGCGCCTTGCCATGGATTGTCGGTCGCTCTCTGTCGGAGGTTCGAGTTCTCCCACTGTCATGGGTATGTGTGTTGTCATTAGTATGAAATAGTTTATTTGTAAGTCTAGGTACCAATGACCTCAGCAGTTTGGTCCCTTAAGTTTACAAACATTTGAGACCCCTAAATTGTAAGTAGCTGATGTATTTAAACCAGGCACCCAACCTCCGGGAACTAAGACGCATATAAATCAGACACCCTTGTTTTATTATTAATTTATTTATTTACTAGCTTATATGCCCGTGCTTCGCAACGGTTGCCAACATTATCACAGGGGGGCGCCGGGATATGAGTAGGACTACGTCGCATAGTTTTTCTTGACCCAGCTGTCAAACGATAACACCTTTAACAGCAGAGAGTGTCGCGCCTATATCATTAATGTATGTCTGTGTTTCCATCACGCTTCCACGACAGTGATCAATGTTCCACGAGTATTTTTATCTTTGAGTCTATCTGGATTATCTATTATCTCTGTTTTGTGTCTCTGTTCATAGTCGGTAATGTGTGGTTGATGGAAACATATGATCTAGTTAAATAATTGCGTATTTGATATTCCTCGTCGTTATTAAAGTCTGAAAGAACTGCATTGTCTGACGATTGAAAGAATAAACAGATTTTGACTCGTACCGTAAAGTTCGGAAGTCACAGAGTATTTATTGCATATTTTGCGAATTTTTGCTCGTCACACTCACCCACTGCCACGCACCGCGACCAAACTCCCTAACTAACATCATTAGAGCAAGGGCTATCTACCACCACAGCCACGAGTGGGTGGCAGTATGTGGTCATGGAGAAAAGTCTGTCAGCGCGTACACACACAAGCCTTTTATATATAGATATAGATTTATACTGCAGTTCCGATATGGTATAAAATTGTCCCCTCCGTTACAGATTGTAACTTCGTATATAAATGCATTTTTATTACAGCGAGTCGTATGCCTTACACCGCATTCAGTTAACTATCTACATTTTGCATCCACTGACGAAAACTTTAATCAGTAGGAGAGGAGGAATTAAAATGGAACTTCACGCTCGAGAGTTTATATCGTTTTATTAATTACAAAATCAACTTAATTGGCAACACTAGCAGAATATTTGTTCGTTATTAATGGGGAATCACACTCTCGTTCGGCCTGGTTGCCTCTGATTACCTTTGGTTTCACAGGGCTGTTATATCCTCTCCTAAGCTATGTTGTCTCTGTTATCGAGCTATGACTGTCTAGGATATTGGTATTGTGGGAACTGGTGTCCGAACCGTTGTCACAAATTTCTATAAAAACTGTTCTTCTTACTAGCCAAGGGAGTACCCAACTGTAAGACATGCAGGTCACAGACACACAGGGTCCTTTCTGGCGGGTGTCCTGTTGAAAGATGGCACAAAGATAATCTCTTGGTAGAGAACGTTTGAAAACACAGTGTGCCTGTGATGTACTTCTGTATCGTCTAGAGGTATCGCATGTGACCTTGAATTCATACTTGGTTCGCCATAACATAACGGAAAGAGCAGCAATTTTTTTCTACAAAACATGAGTAGAGTGTAATCTTCGAAAATGTGCAAATGTTTGTATAGCTTATGGGACTTAACTATGGGGTCATCAGTCCCTAAACTTACAAACTACTTATCAACTAGCTTATCCTAAGGACGGCACAAATATACATGCCCGAGGGGGGATTCGAACCCCCGACCGTAGTGGCCGTGCAGACCGTGACAGGAGCGCCTCAGTCCCCTCGGACACCGCGGCCGGCAGAGTGTAATGTGTCCATACTCGTGAACGACTAAACCTGGACACAATAATAAAGAGCTCTGACGGCGGTTTTACCATCTGCAGGTATATAACCTGTAATGATTAATTTGCCTTTTTATGGTATAAAAGTGTACGAAATTGCTTCCGCTTAAAAACCATTCTTCTTTATTACATATTTTTTTATTAGTGTAATTTAACTATGTTCTTCATTAGGGCAACATAGCGTGTACTGGGCCAGTATTTCCATAATGTGTATTGATTGTTTCTTTTAGAAGACATATTACTTACTTTTGCTCTTTTTTTTACTTTAAGGAACAGAGCGGGTTGATAACGATCGGTTCATAATGGAGTTGCCGTTTTCTGTTTTGTCGTGTGTGCATGCGTGTGTTCTGACGCAGATTTTCCTTTGTGTGTCAGAGGAGAACATGTCCAATTGGGGGAAAAAGCTGTGGACGGCCTCTCTCAAATTTCTTGCGGGCCTAATCTTTCCGAGCCGAGCGCACTTCATATCGCTGAAGCAAAGGCCGAGTGAGCTAGCTAATTTTAAGCATACTGGACAGAAAATGGGTTGAAATCCCTGTCCAACTATCCATAAATAAAATACGAGAAATCAGAGCTCGAACAGAGATTCAGGTGTTCTTTCTTCCCGCGCGTTATTCGAGAATGGAATGGGAGATAAATAGTATAATTGTGGTTCGATGAAACCCTCTGCCAGGCACTTAAATGTGGTTTGCAGAGTATCCCATTTAGATGTAGATACTTGGCCGCGGCGGATTAGCCGCGCGTACTGGAGCGCCGTGTTGCGGTGCGTGCGTCGTCGGGGGTTCGAATCCCCCCTCGGGCAAAAAAAATGTTCAAATGTTTGTAGAACTTATGGGACTTAACTACGGGGTCATCAGTCCCTAAGCTTACAAACTGCTTATGAACTAGCTAAGACTAAAGGCGGCACAAATATCCATGCCCGAGGGGGGATTCGAACCTCCGGCCGTAGTGGCCGTGCAGACCGTGACTGGAGCGCCTCAGTCACCCCTCGGCCATGGATGTTTGTATTGTCTTTAGTGTAAGGTAGTTCATAGGTAGTTTGTAAGTTTAGGGATTGATGACCCGTAGTTGCGTCTCTTAAGCTTAATAAACATTTGAACTTATCCATACTTGCATTTTACTTGCTTTTAAAGCAAGTGCCGTGATTGTTCCTTAAAACATATGGCCAATTTCATTCTTGCTCGTACCCCAATCTGATCTTTCGCTCCGTCTCTTGTGACGGCCTTCTCGTCAACGGGACGTGCAACCTAACATCTTTTACTTCCCTCCGTAGTTGTTTTGTATTGTGCACAGGTATAAAAAATTCCATATTTTTGGAATTTATCGCACTATAGACATACACTGTCATCAAAAGTTTGCGGACACCTGACTGAAAATGACTTAAAAGTTCGTGGCGCCCTCCATCGGTAATGCTGGAATTCAGTGTGGTGTTCGGCCACACTCTTAGCCTTGATGACAGGTTCCACTCTCGCAGGCAAACGTTTAATCAGGTGCTGGAAGGTTTCTTGGTAGTGGCAGTCCATTCTTCACGGCGTGCTGCAATAAAAATTCTTTAGTGTGGTTCAGTGGCCTGGTACAAGTATTTAAATTGCACGCCACTTCGACAACATGCGTGTCCTTAACGTACCCCGGTTATCCAACCGGCGAAAGAGGACCTACAGTTTATCGTGGAATAAGAACGACGTGTCGTTTCTGGCAACTCCTCATATCGTTGAGAGGTGAAGGCTGTGGTCAAACACAGACTGAAAATTCTCTGATCTGATTGGGCTTTGAACCCGCGGCCTTTCCAGTCAAGGACGTTACTCAGAGACTACCAGGTCCAACTGAGGCGATGTGTCGATGTAGTCGGTGAGGCCTGGCACGAAGTCGGCGTTCCAAAAAAAAACCAAAGATTTTTTTTGGATTTCAGCCAGGACTCAGTGCTGGCCAGTCCATTACAGGGAGGTATTTGTCGTGTAACCACTATGCCACTGGCCGTGCATTATGAACAAGTGCTCGATCGTGTTGAATGATGCAATCGCCATATCCGAAATGCTATTCAACAGTGGGAAGCAATAAGGTGCTTAAGACATCGATGTAGGCCTGTGCTGTGATAGTGCCACGCAAAACAATAAGTGAGAGCCCCCTTCCTTGCAAAACACGACCACACCATAACACCACTACCTCGGAATGTTACTGTTGGCACGAGCACGCTGGCAGATGACGTTCACCTGGCATTCGCCATACCCTCGGCGTGCCATCGCATTGCCACATTTTGTACCGCGATTCGTCACTCCTACAACGCATTTCCAATGTTCAATCGTCCAATGTTTACGGTCCTGACACCAAGCGGGGCTTCGTTCGGTATTGAGCTGCGTGATGTTTGGCTTATGGGTAGCTGCTCGACAGAGGTATCCAAGTTTTCTCACCTCATAGTAGTGGATCCTGATGCAGTTTATAATTCCTGCGTGATGGTCTGGATAGATGCCTGGCTATTACACTGTACGACCCTCTTCAACACTCGGACAATCAACAGACGAGGTCGGCTTGTATGTTTCCGTACAGTAGGTGTCCGTTCACGTTTCCACTTCACTATCACATCAGAAACAGTGGACCTAGGAATTTTGAGGAGTGTAGAAATCTCGCGTGCAGACGTCTGACACAAGTGACAGTGAGCTGATCACGTTCGAAGTACGTGAGTTCTGCTCACTCACGATGTCTAATGATTATTGAGGTCGTTGATGTAGAGTACGCAAGCAGTAAGTGGCAACACAACGCATCGAATGTGAAAAACGTATGTTTTTGGGCGTGTCTGGATACTTCTGATCACATAGTTCATTAGATTATGACAAATCTCGGGTATATAGGTGGATTGTGAAGATATATATATATATATATATATATATATATATATATATATAAAAGAAAGTCGCGTTAGTTACAGTATTTATAACTAAAGAACGTCTGAACCGATTTGGCTCAAAATTGGTGGGTAGGTAGCTTAGAGGCAGGAGACGGACACAGGAAGGTTTTTAGATATCTATTAACTTAATATTTTATGTATGACACATCTATCTATATTAATAAAAATGAATTGCCGCATGTATGAAAGCGCATCACTTGAGAATGGCTTCACCAATTTGGCTGATCTTTTCTTTGTTCTGTTCGTGATTCTCAGGACAAGTTTTGTATGAACGAAAATTTTTGGAAAATCTACCGGATAATATTAGAATTTGAGAATAACTGAATGTACGCTTCCAGCTCGGATCATTTTCTAGATTCTCCAACAATCAGCTTATTCATCCGCTACTCGCCTAGCGACCAAATACGCTGTAACGGAGCAAACAAAATAAACCAAGGAGGTTAGAATAAAGGGAGGGCACTGCTTGAAGCCAGGTATTAATTGGTATGTAGGATTTAATTTTAAATCAGCTACACAGACCCGTTTATTCCGAGAAATTGCGTTACGTCGCTGTTAGCCAATCGGGTGATAGTATACAATATCCAATGACATTTGCCGATTTCTTACCAGTACTACGGAAAATTAGAAAATTTAAAAAGAGAAATGCATAGGTTGAAGTTAGATATAGTGGGGATTAGTGAAGTTCGGTGGCAGGATGAACAGGATTTCTGGTCAGGTGAGTACAGGATTATAAATACAAAATCAATTGGGAGTATCACAGGAGTAGGATTGATAATGAATAAGAAAATAGGAATGCGGGTAAATTACTATGACCAGCACAGTGATCGCATTATCATTGTCAAGATAGATACGAAGCCAACACCGACAACAGTAGTACAGGTTTATATGGCAACTAGCTCTGCCGATGATGAGGAAATCGAAGAAATATATGAGGAGCTAAAGGAAATTATTCAGACAATTAAGGGAGAGGAAAACTAAATTGTTATGGGAGACTGGAATTCGGTAGTAGGACAAGGAAGGGAAGGGAAGATAGTAGGTGAATATGGTCTGGGCAAAAGGAATGAAAGAGGAAGCCGCCTGGTAGAATTTTGCACAGAACATAATTTAGTTATAACAAACACCTGGTTCAAGAATCACAAAAGAAGGTTGTATACGTGAAAGAGACCAGGAGACACCGGAAGGTATCAGATAGATTTTATAATGGTAAGACATAGATTCCGGAACCAGGTTTTAAACTTTAAAACATACCCAGGGGCAGATATAGACTCTGACCATAATTTGTTGGTTATGAACTGTAGGCTGAAACTAAAGAAACTACAAAAAGGTAGGAAAATAAGGAGATTGGACCTGGATAAATTGAAGGAACGGGAGGTTCTTAAGAATTTCAGAGGGAGCTTTAGGCAACAATTGACAGAAACAGGGGAAAATAAAACAGTAGAAGAGGAATATGTAAAATTGAGAGATGAAATAGTGAAGGTAGCAGAGGACAAAATAGGTAGGAAGGCAAGACCTACAAAAAATCCTTGGATATCACAGGAGATACTAAATTTAATCGATGAAAGGAGAAAATATAAAAATGCAGTAAATGAAACAGGCAAAATGGAGTACAGACGACTAAGAAATGAGATTGACAGGAAGTGCAAAATGGCTAAGCAGGAGTGGCTAGAAGGCAAATGCAAGGATGTAGAAGAATGTATAAATAGGGGAAAAATAGATACAGCCTACAGGAAAATAAAAGAAACATTTGGAGACAAGAGAAACAGATGTATGAATATCAAGGACACTGATGGAAAACCAGTTCTCAGCAAAGAAGGGAAAACTGAAAGGTGGAAAGAGTATATAGAGGGGCTCTACAAAGGAAATGAACTCCGAGACAATATTGTAGGAAGGGAGGAGGATGTAGATGAAGATGAAATAGGAGATACTGTATTGAGAGAAGAATTTGACAGAGCCCTGAAAGACCTAAGTCGAAACAAGGCCCCTGGAGTAGATGATATTCCCTCAGAGCTACTGAAGTCTCTGGGAGAACCAACCATGACAAACCTGTTTCACCTGGTGCGTAAGATGTATGAGACAGGAGAAGTACCCTCAGACTTTAAGAAAAATATAATAATCCCCATTCCAAAGAAAGCAGGTGCAGACAGGTGTGAAAATTACAGAACCATCAGTCTAATAAGTCATGGTTGCAAAATATTAACACGAATTATATACAGAAGGATGGAAAAGGTGGTAGAAGCCGACCTCGGGGAAGATCAGTTTGGGTTCAGGAGAAATGTAGGAACACGGGAGGCAATACTCACGTTACGGCTTATCCTAGAAGATAGATTAAGAAAAGGCAAACCTACATTTCTAGCTTTTGTAGATTTGGAGAAGGCTTTTGACAACGTTGATTGGAATAAACTCTTTTAAGTTCTGAAGCAAGCAGGAGTAAAATATAGGGAACGTAAGGTAATTTATAACTTGTACAAAAACCAGACAGCAGTTATCAGAGTTGAAGGGCATGAAAGGGATGCAGTGGTTGGAAAGGGAGTAAGACAGGGTTGTAGTCTTTCTCCATTGTTATTCAATTTGTACATTGAGCAAGCTATAAAGGAAAGCAAGGAGAAATTTGGAGAAGGAATTAAAGTTCAGGGTGAAGAATTAAAAACATTGCGTTTTGCCGACGACATTGTAATAATCTCAGAGACAGCAAAAGACCTGGAAAAGCAGTTGAAGGGAATGGACAGTGTGCTGAAAGGTGCATATAAGATGAACATTAACAAGAACAAAACTAGGGTAATGGAGTGCAGTGTAAGGAAATCAGGTGATGCTGAAGGAATTAGATTGGGAAACGAAGCAATAAAGGAGGTAGATGAGTTTTGTTACTTGGGCAGTAAAATAACAAATGATTGTCGCAGTACAGAGGATATAAAATGCAGAATGGCAATGGTTAGAAAAGCGTTCTTGAAAAAGAGAAATTTGTTAACATCGAATATTGATTTAGGCCTAAGGAAGTCCCTTCTGAAGGCATTTGTATGGAGTGTTGCCTTGTATGGGAGTGAGACATGGACGATAAACAGTGCGGACAGGAAGAGGATTGAGACTTTTGAAATATGGTGCTACAGAAGAATGCTGAAGAGTAGGTGGGTGGATCGCGTAACTAATGAGGAGGTACTGAACAGAATTGGGGAGAAAACTAATTTCTGGCATATCTTGACTAAAAGAAGGGATATATTGGTAGGAAACATTCTTAGACATCGAGGAATGGTGAATTTAGCGTTGGAGGGAAGTGTATGGGGAAAAAATCGCAGGGGAAGACCAAGAGATGGATACAGTAAGCAGATTCAGACAGATGTAGGTTGTCGTTCTTATGTGGAGATGAAGAGGCTTGCTCAGGATAGGGTATTGTGGAGAGCTGCATCAAACCAGTCTCCGGACTGAAGACCACAACAACAACAACTACGTTTTTCGTTCATGGAAACACTATTGATTGATCTCCTGGTTATAAGTGATGAGCATTTGTAAGACTGTTTCCCTAAGGGAAGTCCATTGCACTCTTACACATGAAAAAATCTTCTTCAGTAAGTTTAATGTGTCTGAAAGTAAATTATTATGCGGATTCTCAAAATAATATCTTTTAGTATGAAGAGAAAACAACTGTCGCCAACATTGGCTGTCTCAAGCTTTGCCACGATTGGTTGGCTTCATTCCCACGATCCAAAAGCTGTTGCCTGTGTCGCGGAATGTAAAATTTTACCGGTATGTAGCAATGTTGTTAATTGTGTTTCAATTAGATTCCTAATAAGAGTTCATTATTCACTTACAGGTAAAGTAAGTAACAAGAAGGTCAACTGTGTGAATTTTTATGCCTAGCGTTTGATGAATCACCGAAACGAGGACAATCACATACTGAAATGCCGCAGATTGTTTCATCAGTTCGCCGTTGATGTGTATGTTCGTGCAATAAAACCATTAAGAGTACAAACATTAAAGCTACTAACCTCACAGATAGAGCAGCTCGAAAGTTCTCTCTAATAACCAAGGAGGTTGGAATACAAGGAGTCACCCGTACGCTGAAAAAGTGAAGCCTGTCTCCGCCATCTTGCTAAGTTTTGGAGAAGTGTTCGTATTGTAGAGCGAATGTTTTACGTCACTTAAAACAGGAATAAAACGTTCGGCAGTTTTGCCTTGATGTACAACGTGTTAAGAGTGCAAATTAACCGTTAAAAATTAAGTTTTCAAATATATTATGATGAGCATTTATTACTATTTATTCAAGAAAGTATATTGTTTGAAAGTACATACTTTGCAGTGACTGTCATTTCAATGCATTAACAGTAATAGGTTAGACGTAACGCATAGTTTTAACGGAGAAATAGCATTCCAAAATTGACCAACATTGCGGACAGGCTTCAACGGACGTATGTTCTCGGCATAGATAATGCCATCTTCCTTTATTCTAACCTCCTTGCTAATAACCCGTTTCCAATTGTTTTACCCATGGATACTTTTTCACTTCTATTCTCAATCCGGGTCCCTATTACAATTATAAAAGCAGAGAGATGGAGAGGAGGAAATATAGAATGGGGGGAATGAAATGGATGATGATAGGATGATGGGTGGTGATAGGAGGGGGAGGAGATGGACATGGCCTGGGGTAAGAGGGAGTGGTGTGAAGATACGGGGAGGAGGAGACGGACCAAGGAAGGGAGGAGGCGATGGAGGAGGAAGCGTTAGTCATCGGGAGAAGAGATTAGTGTATATATCCCATACAAATTAGCGACTGCGAAGCGTTGCCGGGTTTGCTAGTTTACACAATATTTTGGCGATCCGTCCGGTCTTCAGGTGAGAGTGCTGCTACACCAACTCGCCAGAAATGAATTCAGTCTGTGAGCGGCGACGCGTATTCATACGCCCCAGAATGCCAACAGTGCGTGCGCAGGGAATCGACGGTTCTGCTGACTGTCAACGTTCATGGTTCCAGTGATGGAAGCCGGCGTAAACAATAAATCGCTGCTCAATTGGGCTATTACATCTTACTGGCCGAATAAAAGACCGCTGTTGTTTGAAGACTAATAATACTGGGTTCCATATAGAGGGCCTATACAAAGGAAATAAATTTTAAGGCAGTATCTAGAAATGGAAGACGAAGTGGGGGAAGATGAGATAGGAGATATGACACTGCGAGAAGAATTTGACAGAGCACTGAAAGACTTGAGTCGAAACAGGGCCTCTGGAGTAGATGATATTCCGTCTGAACTGCTGATGTCCTCAGGAGAGCCAGTCGTGAAACAATTGTATCACCTGGTATGCAATATGTATGAGACAGGGGAAATACCCTCCGACTTCGAGAAGAATATCGTAATTCCAATTCCGAAGAAAGCAAGTGAAGACAAGTGTGAAAATTACAGAACTATCAGTTTAATAAGTCATGGTTGCAAAATACTAACAAGAATTATTTACAGACTAATGGAAAAAATTGTGGAATCCGACCTCGGGGAAGATCAGTTTGGATTCAGGAGAAATATAGGAACACAGGAGGCAATACTCACGTTACGACTCACTTTAGAAGATAGGCTAAGGAAAGTGAAACCTACGTTTTTAGCGTTTGTCAATTTGGAGAAAGCTTTTGACAATGTCGACTGGAATACACTCTTCCAAATTCTGATGGTAGCAGGGGTAAAATGTAGGGAGCGAAAAGTTACATACAACCTATACAAAAACCAGACGGCGGTTATTACAGTCGAAGGAGAAGAAAGGGACGCGGAGGTTGGGAAGGGAGTAAGACAGGATTGTAGCCTTTCCCCAATATTGTTCAATCTGTACATTGAGCAGTCAGTGAAGGAATGGAAGGAGAAATTTTGGAGAGGGCATTAAAGTGCAGGGAGAAGAAATAAAATCATTGTGGTTTGCCGATGACATAGTAATTCTGTCAGAGACCACAAAGGATCTGGTAGAGCAATTGAATGGATTAGACAGTATCTTGAAAGGGAGATATAAGATGACCATTAACAAGAGTAAAACGAAGGTAATGGAATGTAATATCAGAAAATGAGGTGATGCTGAAGGAATTAGACTAGGTAATAAGACAATAAAAGTGGTAGATGAATTTTGTTATTTGGGTAGCGAGATAACCTCTGATGGCCAAAGTACAAAAGATATAAAATGCAGAATGGCTATCGGAAGAAAAGCGTTTCTAAAGATGCGAAACTTGTTAACATCCAATATTAATTTAAATGTTAGAAAGTCCTTTATGAGAGCATTTGTCTGGAGCGTAGCATTGTATGGGAGTGAAACGTGGACGATAAGGAGTTCAGGTAAAAAGAAGATAGAAGCTTTTGAAATGTGGTGCTACAGACGAATGATGAAAATTAGATGGGTAGATCACGTAACTAATGAGGTGCTCAACCGAATCAGGGAGAAAAAGTTTCTGGCATATCCTGACTAAGAGATGGGATTGGTTGGACACATTCTGAGACATCAAGGAATTGTCAGCTTAGCATTAGAAGGAAGTGTGTGGGGTAGATTCAAAAGAATGTAGGTTGCCGAACGTATTCTCAGATGATGAGACTTACACAGGACAGTGTAGCATGGAGAGCAGCATGAAACCAGTCTGCGGACTGAAGACGACGACGACAACAACATTTTATTTAACGGAAAACCCTTCCCTATATTTATCAAGCACTGCCATTGTCTAAAGTCGGGCGGTATGACCGCTAATGGATTGCTGGTGCGACGTTATGTACACTAGCTGGCGGTAGTGACGAGACTGCAACTCCAGACATCGCTGTGTATCAGCATACGTTGATTCAGCTTACGATGCGCCAGCTTAAACTTCGTGGGATCCCTCAGCGAGCTAAGGGTCAGGCCTCCGTCTCTATTGAGGGTGTTCGTAGTTTCGATGGCTTCTTTAATTACACGGTCCCAGAAGCCGTTAGTGTGACTCACAACAGAAGCTCCATCAAATTTGTTGCCATGACTGTTTTCTAAAGCACTCCCAGCTAAAGGGGATTTCTTCGCGTGACGTATGCGATTTAGACTCTCAGGTTCTCTTGTACGTTGTTCTACAGCACGTACTGTTTGTCCGACGTAATACTGGCGATACTCCCAAGATATCTTGCAGATCTTTGTTGATTACTGATAACAGTAATTTGATTTTTTTAGGAGGCCTTAAGTTTGATTTGATATTGTCTTTTTAGCAGATGTCTAATCTTGCCGACACAAAGCCGCAGAAATATTTGTCATGGCCACGATGTCTTTAGAATAACTTGTCACAGCAATCTGTACTTGCATGTCACGAGCCATGATCACCTCGTCGAGAAAGACACTGCCTAAGAGTTTAGACAAACCGTGTCAGCCGTCGACAACCTGCCGCAAGAGCTGAACCACTTACGTAAGGTCTTCAGGAACAACGGCTACAACGTTCAACAAATAAATTATCTGAGCAAGAATCACAGTACAAGCGACAAAGAGAAGGAAAAGAAACTTGCCTTTTTTTTCCCCTCTCATTTTGCTGCTTTGTGACTCCGTTACGGACAAGATCAGCCGCATGCTCAAGATACTACATCATATCGACCTTCAAGCCTTCGACAACCACTCGATAATTACTGAGACCAGTTGACAAACAGAACTCAGAATACCTCGATCCACAAGATACCATTGGAGTGTGATCATTTATTCATCGGACAAACAATCCACGCTGTAGAACAACGAAGGTAGAAGCATGAAAGGTTTTATCGTCTCCTTGACCTCAATAAATCTGTTTTAGCTGAGCACGTGAAATAGAAAAAGATTACCTGTTCAAATCTGACGGAACTTATGTAGTGCCTAGCACTAACAGTTTCTGGAACTACATAATGAAGGAAGCCATCGAAAGTCTGCACGGCCATTACGGTAGGGATTTCGAATCCCCCCTCGGGCATGGATATTTGTGCTGTCCTTAGTATTAGCTAGTTCATAAGTAGTTTGTAAGTTTAGGGACTGATGACCCCGTAGTTAAGTCCCATAAGCTCTACAAACATTTGAAATTTGAAGCCATCGAAATTAAACTCACAGATACCAATTTTAATAGATACGGCAGTCTGCAGCGCAGTACTGTGTGCGATCGAGAAATTCAATTGGGTACTTCGTACGGCAAGTCACTGTTGGGCCTATACAATAGTGTCTTGATTTTATAGTCACCGATGGCAACCATTGTAAATAAAGGAGAACCTGCTATCTTCATTGCTTCATAATGATACTTTTGCAAATAGCCTGAAACACTTCCAAATACCCTGTACTCAAGTCATTTTGCTCACATTATTGTCGGTAATCTGTTCAGGAATCTGTTTGATATATACCAATTATTCTTTCCTTGATAATTTTTATTGTCTATTAGTGGATAGAAATTGACTAGCAGTAGCTTCTGGATGCATTTCAATCAGAAATACTTGATTAGATGGTAATACTACCGCCAATTTTAACGTCTGTTCATATTGGAAAAAAAAAGTAATTTTCACTGCATTATTACCAGTGGCAAACTAATTGGGGGGGGGGGGGCGCCTCCCGTCTTTGGGTGGCCTCCAAATACTTAACTACGGGGTCATGAGTCCCTAAGCTTACAAACTACTTATGAACTACCTAAGACTAAGGACGGCACAAATATCCATGCCCGAGCGGGGATTCGAATCCCCGACCGTCGTGGCCGTGCAGACCGTGACTGGAGCGCCTCAGTCCCCTCGGCCAGCCACCAAATCTCGAAAGCTATTTTCTTATAGAAATACACGGATGGGGGGACCTCATTTTGTTTTGGGGCCAACCCGGGCCTCCAACAGCCTTAGTTCGCCACTGATTATTACGTACAAACATCTACATAATGACTCTGCAAATCACATTGAAGTGCATGGTAAAGGGTTCATCGAACTGCTTTCATAATATTTTTCTAGCTTTCCGTTCTCTTACAGCACAGGAAAACCTAAATCTTTCGGTTTTAGGTATCATTTCTCATATCTTATTATTGTAGGTGGGTGCTAACAAAATAGATATGCATTCGCATGAGAAAGTTGGTGAAAGAAATTTCGCAAATAGATCTCGTAGCAACGAATAACGCCTTTCTTGTAATGATTTCCACCCCAACTCGTGCATAATTTCCGTGACACCTCCCCTATATCGCGATAATACGAAAGGAATTGCCCTTCTCTGAACTTTATTCTCCGTCAGTCCCATGTGATTGGGATCCCACAATGCGCAGCAATACTCCAAAATAGGACGCACAAGTGTAGTGTAGACAGTTCGTTTAGTTGAACTACTGCATCTTCTAAATTTTCTGCCGATGAAACGTAGCTTATTGTTCGCCTTCCATATAATATATTGTGTGTTCTTTCCAATTTCAGTTCTTCGTAATTGTAATTTCCATGTTTTTGGTTGAATTTACTGGCTATAGCTTTAACTATTAACATTATTTAGGGTCAATTGCAGATACCTTTACTAACCGATAAACGACAACATTATTCGCGAACAGTCCAAGAGAGGTGTTCACATTATCTCATAAATAGTATCCCAACTTCTAGTAACCGCGTGGGATTGGTCATTCAGTCTTTTCCCTCAGATTGCGCATGCAGTCCTAGTTGGAGGTTCGAGTCGTCCTTCGCGCGCATATACACACACATTGTGTGTGTGTGTGTGTGTGTGTGTGTGTGTGTGTGTGTCAGAGAGAGAGAGAGAGAGAGAGAGATTTCTCGGCGTACGTAGTTTGTAAATTTAGGAACCGATGACGTCAGCAGGTTGATCACTTAGCTTCACAAACTTATGAACATCAACTATTAGTAAAACAGTGAGACGTAGCAATAACTTTTGTGCTGCGCCCTAGCGAAAAAAGTATCTATTTTTTTAGGTAATCATTTACGTGAAGAAAACCGCGCATAATTTCCCAGAGATACGTGTATTGAGTATAAGCCGACGATAAGCTGATCATTAGCGACTATTCCTTAAATAATTCCTTTGCTTAGTCATTAGAGGCTGTTCAAGAAATTACGCTATCAGTCACAGTTAAAGATGATTTTTACGGCAATAGATTTCGTGTTAATCCCATCTTTAGATGTTTATATACAGTTTTACAATTAAGACATTAAGGTGTATTTCCATGTTAAACGTAAGAGACAAATTGTTAATTGCGAGCATGCTGGGTGGCGCAGGCAAAAAGTTGTTTATTTGACCAATTATCTATAACTGACTGTGGAACGTCTGAAAATTAGTAAATTATAGAAAATTGTTCAAATTATTTGTTCTTGTTTTAGAAGGCTATGCACTGATAATGAAAAAAGATATAGGTATACCATTATACGAACAGAGAATCCAAATGGCAGTTGAATATTTGGAAGTGATATGAAACATCATATTATTATAGTTATTGAAAATGCTGTAACCTGGAAATGAGATATGAAATCGCAGCAACTAACATAATTACATAACAGTGAACTTGGACATTCAATGTGTAGAGACAAAACTGAAGGTAATCACCTGAAAATATGCATTTCCCTAAAACGGTCGTCATCTAACTAAACCGCCTTCATTTGTGACTGTTATCTATCGAAGGAACTATAGCTGAGTTGCACAACATCCATTTCAAATAAAATTAACGTTGGACTAAAATTTAAAATACCTCTCATGGTAACAAGTTTGACTCCATACTGGACTCCTGGGCTCAGCAACTCTGCTATTATATACGAATGATGAGCAGCTATCAGTCGCAAATATTTTTCATTGCATATCTAGATTTCGGTCACTGTACGACTATTTTCAATTCTTTAAAACACACAAAACTAGATATGCAATAACAAATATTTGCGACTGATGACTGCTCATTATTCACATATTAATTATTCTTGGTATCGTTCTACTCTCTCACTGGCTTTCTTGCTTTCGTTGGTGCAGCACTTCCCGTAGTTTCACTGAGGTTTTTTCTAAAAAATGTTCAAATGTTTGTTAAGCTTAAGGGACTTAACTACGGGGTCATCAGTCCCTAAACTTACAAACTACTTATGAACTACCTACAACTAAGGACGGCACAAATATCCATGCCCGAGGGGGGATTCGAACCCCCGACCGTAGTGACCGTGCAGACCGTGACTGAAGCGCCTCAGTCCCCTCGGCCACCGCGGCCGGCGGTTTTTTCTACCAAGGAGACCTTGCATACCAGACTTGTCCTCTCTCTTCGATCTCGAGGATGTGCAGGAAGAACTGTAGGCGGACCAAGGTAATGGTTACAGTAAAGAGCGCCCGTATCTGATTCGCAATGATTCGCTTCGGAAGCGATCCGGAGAAGAAACGCTAATCGGTAATCACTTAGGTGTGGTGAGTGGCAGCTTCATAACGCTTCCTGTGGGAGGCGGTTGTTGGCGGGTGCAGTTATGCTGCGGGCACTTTTTGCGGTTAGAACCTTCTTTCTTCCTGTTCGAAAACACTCTTGA
This sequence comes from Locusta migratoria, assembly GCA_026315105.1. Classification (NCBI taxonomy): domain Eukaryota; kingdom Metazoa; phylum Arthropoda; class Insecta; order Orthoptera; family Acrididae; genus Locusta; species Locusta migratoria. The sequence goes on from CM048744.1 coordinate 910,122,259, forward strand.
GCGATGCTTCTAGCAGTGAATGGCCGACTCTTACTTAACGCTGTAGCAAAATAGCGTAAATATTGCCACGAAATGTAATTATACACATATAAGCATAACATTTACTGTGAGGATATTGTGTGGAAAAGTTTCGAAAACAACAACAGACAAAGAGAGTAATAAAATGCAAGGGCTAAATGGTTTTAAAGCAGGAAGTTTTAGCACAGTCACTATATTCACTTTTAAAATTGTAGCAGAAAAGGATTTGTCAAAGGGAAGAGGTCTACGAAAGTCTTTCGATTAGATCCCACTCAAGCTATGACCCGTTTTAGAGAAATCGAAAGCAAAAGATAACTGCAATAAAAGCATGTATAATTTAAGCTGCTATTGTTGTGGTCTTCAGTCTGGTTTGATGAAGCCCCACGCTACCCTCTCTTGTGCAAGGCCCTTCATCAGATAATACGAACGGCAACCTACATCCTTTTGAATCTGCTTACTGCCGCGGTGGAGTAACCGAGTGGTCTAAAGCGTCTCGCTGCGGAGCGCGCCGTTGTTCGCCGTGGAGATTAGAGTCCTCCCTGGGGTATAGGTGTGTGTGTTGTCCTTAGGTTAGTTTACCTAGGTTTAAGTAGTTTGTAAGCTACGGACTGATGATCACGCAGTTTGGTCCGATTGATTTACAAACTAACTCTGCTTACTGTGTTCGTCCCTCGGTCTCCCTCTAAGATTTTTACACTTCCTTCTAATGCTAAGTTTACGATTCCTTGATGTCTCTGAATGAGTTCCACCAACCTATCTATCCCTTTTCTTTGTCAGGATATGCCAGAGACGCGGCGGATTAGCCGCGCGTGCTGGAGCGCAGTGTTGCGGTCCGCCGTCGGGGGTTCGAATCCCCCATCGGGCTTGGATGTTTGTGTCGTCTTTAGTGTAATGTAGTTCATAAGTAGTTTGTAAGTTTAAAGCCTGATAACCCAGCAGTTAAGTCCCTTAAGCTTTACAGACATTTGTTGTTGTTGTTGTTATGGTCTTCAGTCCGGAGACTGGTTTGATCCAGCTCTCCAGCCTACTCTATCCTGAGCAAGCCTTTTCATCTCCTCATAAGAACGGCAACCGACATCCACTTGAATCTGCTTACTATACGCGTCTCTTGCTCTCCCTCTGCGATTTTTACTCCGCACACTTCCCTCCAATGCTAAATTTACGATTCCTCGATGTCTAAGAATGTGTCCTACCAAGCGATCCCTTCTTTTAGCCAGGGTATGCCAAAAATTCCTTTTCTCACCAATTCTGCTCAGCACTTCTTCATTGTTTATGCGATCTACCCACCTAATCTTCAGCATTCTTCTGTAACACCACATTTCAAAAGCCTCTATTCTCTTCCTGTCCGCACTGCTTATCGTCCATGTTTCACTCCCGTACAAGGCAACACTCCATACAAATGCCTTCAGAAAAGACTTACTTACACTTGCATTAATATTCGATGTTAGCAAATTTCTCTTTTTCAAAAATGCTTTTCTTCTCATTGCCATTCTGCATTTTATATCCTCTGTACTGCGACCATCAAATGTTATTTTACTACCCTAGTAACAAAACTCATCTACCAGCTTCATTGTTCCGTTACCTAATCTAATTCCTTCAGCAACGCCTGATTTTCTAAGACCGCATTCCATTATTTTTGTTTTGCTCTTGTTAATGTTCATTTTATACGCTTTCTTCAACACACTGTCCATTCCATTCAACTGCTCTTCCAGGTCCTTTGCTGTCTCTGACAGAATTACAATGTCATCAGCAAAACGCAATGTTTTTATTTCTTCCCCTTGAACTTTAATCCCTACTCCAAATTTTTCCTTGCTTTCCTTCACCGCCTGCTAGATGTACAAATTGAATAACATCGGAGAAAGGCTACAACCCTGTCTTACTCCCTTCCCAACTGATGCTTCCCTTTCATGCCCTTCGAGTCTAATAACTGCGGTCTGGCTTTTGTACAAGTTATAAATAACTCTCCCTGTATTTTACCCCTGCTGACTTCAGAATTTGAAAGAGTGTATTCCAGTCAACATTGTCAAATGCTTTCTCCAAATCTACAAAAGCTAAAAATGTAGGTTTGCCTTTCCTTAATCTATCCTCTAAGATAAGACGTAAAGTAAGTATTGCCTCCCGGGTTCCTATGTTCCTCCTGAATCCAAACTGATCTACCCCGAGGTCAGCTTCTACCAACTTTTCCATTCTCCTGTAGATAATACGTGTTAAAATTTTGCAACCATGACTTATCAAACTGATGGTTCTGTAATTTTCACCCCTGTCTGCGCCGGATTTCTTTGGAATGGGGATTATTACATTTTTCTTAAAGTCTGAGGGTATTTCGCCTGTCTCATACATCCTACACACCAGTTCAAATAGTCTTGTCATGGCTGGCTCTCCCAGAGACTTTAGTAGCTCTGAGGGTATGTCATCTACTCCTGGGGCCTTGTTCCGACCTAGGTCTTTCAAGGCTCTGTCAAATTCATCTCTCAGTATAGCATCTCCTATTTCATCTTGATCTACTTCTTCTTCCCTTCCTACAGCATCGTCTCTAAGTTCATTTCTTTTGTATAGCTGCTCTATGTACTCTTTCCACCTTTCAGCTTTCGCTTCTTTACTGGAATTGGTTTCCCATCTGAGTTCTTGATATTCGTAGAGTTACTTTTCTTGTCCGCAACTGTCTCTTTTCCCCTTCTTATACATTCTTCTACAGATTTGCATTTGGCTTCTAGCCACTCCTGCTTAGCCATTTTGCACTTCCTATCAATCTCATTTCTTAGTCGTCTGTACTCCATTTTGCCTGTTTCATTTACTGCATTTTTATATTTTCTCTTTTCATCAATTAAATTTAGTATTTCCTGTGTTATCAAAGGATTTTTTGTAGGTCTTGCCATTCTACCTATTTTGTCCTCTGCTGCCTTCACTATTTCATCTCTCATTGCTACCCATTCCTCTTCTCCTGTTTTATTTCCCCCTGTTTCGGTCAATTGTTGCCTAAATCTCCCTCTGAAATTCACCAGAACTTCACGTTCCTTCATTTTTATCTAGGTCCCATCTCCTTATTTTCCTACCTTTCTGCAGTTTTTTCAGTTTCAGCCTACAGTTCATGACTAACAAGTTATTGTCAGAGTCTATATCTGCCCCTGGGTATGTCTTGCAGTTTATAACCTGGTTCCGGAATCTATGTTTTACCATTATAAAATCTATCTGATACCTTCCGGTGTCTCCTGGTCTCTTCCAAGTATACAACCTCCTTTTGTGATTCTTAAACCACGTGTTTGTTACAATTAAATCATGTTCCATGCAAAATTCTACCAGGCGACTTCCTCTTTCATTCCTTCTGCCCAGTCCATATTCACCTAGTATTTTCCCTTCTCTTCCTTTTCCTACTACCGAATTCCAGTCTCCCATCACAATTAAGTTTTCCTCTCCCTTAACTGTCTGAATAATTTCCTTTAGCTCCTCATGTATTTCTTAGGTCTCCTCATCATCGGCAGAGCTAGTTGGCATATAAACCTGTACTACTGTTGTCGGTGTTGGCTTCGTATCTATCTTGACAATGATAATGCGATCACTGTGCTGCTTATAGTAGTTTACCCGCATTCCTATTTTCTTATTCATTATCAGTCCTACTCCTGTGATACCCCCAACTGATTTTGTATTTATAATCCTGTACTCACCTGACCAGAAATCCTGTTCATCCTGCCACCGAACTTCACTAATCCCCACTATATCTAACTTCAACCTATCCATTTCCCTTTTTAAATTTTCTAATTTTCCTACCCGATTAAGGGATCTAACATCCCACGCCGCGACCCGTAGAATGCAAGTATTGTCTTTCCTGATGATCACATCCTCCTGAGTAGTCCCCGCCCGGAGATCCGAATGGGGGACTATTTTACCTCCGGAATATTTTACCCGAGAGGATGCCATCATCATATGTTCATACAGTAGAGCTGCATGTCCTCGGGAAAGGTAACGGCTGTAGTTTCCCCTTGCTTTCAGCCGTTCGCAGTAGCTGTGTGGCAAAGCCACATTAGCTGATGTTACAAGGCCAGCTCAGTCAATCATCCAGACTGTTGCCCCTGTAACTACTGAAAAGGCTGCTGCACCTCTTCAGGAACCACACGTTTGTCTGGCCTCTCCACAGATTCCCCTCCGCTGTGGTTGCACCTACGGTTCGGCTATCTGCATCGTTGAGGCACGCATGCCACCCCACCTCGGCAATGCCTGTGGTTCATGGGGGACAGACATTTAAACATCTGAATTGATATGCCAGATACTCCTGTTCTCCCAAATTCTGTTAAGCACCTCCAAATTAGTTACGTGATCTACCCATCTAATATTCATCATTCGTCTGCAGCACCACATTTCAAAAGCATCTACCATCTTTCTGTCTGAACTCCTTACCGTCCACGTTTCACTCCCATACTTTGCTACACTCCAGAGCAATGCTGTCAAAAAGGACTTCCTAACATTCAAATAAATATTGGATGTCGACAAATTTCGCTCATTGAGAAACGCTTTCTTCCCATAGCCATTCTGCATTTTATATCATCTTTACTTCGGCCATCAGAAGTTATCTCGCTACCTAAATAACGAAACTCATCTAGTGCTTTTATTGTCTCAATACCTAATCTAATTCCTTCAGCATCGCCTGATTTTCTGACACTACATTCCATTGCATTTGTTTTACTCTTATTAATATTCATCTTACATCCTACTTCAGCTACAGTTGTGCATTCTATATTCGTTTCCTACGTTTCACCCTACTAGAATTGTAACGAAGAAACGTTAACGTTCCTGAGTAGAAAAGCGGCGTCTTTCTCCCAAAGCGCAGGTCTTTTGTTGTTTCCTAGCCATTTTTCTATTAATGATTAAATGAAATTACTCAATAAAAGCCTGAAGGTTACAAGATAATTGTAAATAAACTGTGCTGGAATGTACCGTTTCGTACGTTGTCAGCGATCTTAGGAAACCTAACAAAGACACAGGTGGAGCTATTTTTAAGTTATTACCTATTTTATGCCGGCCGGCCGGTCTGCGGCGCGCCAGTCACGTTCTGCACGGCCGCTACGGTCGGGGGTTTGAATCCCCCCTCGGACATGGATATTTGTGCCGTCCTTAGTATTAGCTAGTTCATAAGCAGTTTGTAAGTTTAGGGACTGATGACCCCGTAGATAAGTCCCATAAGCTATACAAACATTTGAATTTTTATCCTACTTCCAAGGCACTGTCCATTCCGTTTAATTGCTCTTTTGCTGTCTGACAGAATTACTATTTCGTCAGCAAACCGCAAGGTTTTTTTTCCCTCTCCAAATTTCACCTTGCATTCCTTCACATCTTGCTCAATGTGTAGCTTGAACAACATCGGGGAAAAGCTACAACTCTCTGTTACTCCCTTCAAAACTACTGCGACCCTCCCATGACCTTCCACTCTAATAACTGCCGTTTAGTTTTTGTAAAAGTTGAATATAACTATTCGCTCCCTGTATTTTACCCTTGCTACCTTCACAATTTGGAAAAGTGTATTCCAGTCAATATAGTCAAAAGCTTTCTCCAGATCCACAAATGCTAAAAACCTAGTTTTCCCTTTCTTTAATCTAAGATAAGTCGTTTAAGCGATGTTTTGTTTGTCCTAAAATATATTATTTACCTTTGTTCTGAAAAGGGCTCCAGTCTCATAATGTTTTATTTTTTAATAGCTTCACTGAATTGTAATAAATACGATTTCGTAGCATGTCTCCGCACAAGTGACTGGTGGAAAAAATTAACATCTCTAATACTGAAAATATTTTGGCAATATAGTTTTTTTTCTTTAATTTACTGAAAGGTTGGGCACCTGGACTTGCGCCATTTTTAAAACAAGTGATTCAATTATGGAAGCGACCGGTGGGTGGATGTGCAAGTCTGTCCGCAGCCAGGAACTAGGACACCCTTGAAACGTAAAATCGGCCAGAAGTTGAAAACAGTACTCATACGACTAAGAATTTCCACTCTGTTGTCCTTTCTTTTCAACAGAATCTTTTTTTCAGTGACGATATGCCACACTCAATACACACATTTGTTCGCGTTGTGGTTTGATTGTATCCCACTTCCCCCTAGTGCGGTGTAAACATCCTATACGGTGCCTTTTGAAACAAGAAATACGTACTTCCGCTGTGTTGGCAGCTACTATTCTGCCACGTTATAATTTACTTAAAGTGTGTGTGTGTGTGTGTGTGTGTGTGTGTGTGTGTGTGTGTGTGTATGTTGTCTTTAGGGTTAATTAAAGTAGTTGGTAAGTCTAGGGACCGTTGACCGTAGAAGTTTGGTACCTTAGGATTACTAATATTTATTTTGCCGCGGTTGAGTGGCTGAGCGCTCTAAGGCGCCTTACTGTGGAGCGCGCGGTTGCTCGCCGTCGGAGGCGCGAGTCTTCTCTCGGGTATAACTTAGTTTAAGTAGTTTGTAAGCCTAGGGACTGGTAAGTCGCTTAGATGTACAAAAATTTGAAAATTTTAGTTCTATTTATTTTTGTTTCCGTTTTGTATCTGCGACTGACATCTGAGAGGTTTTTAAGACCTTGCACTGGTTCCGTTCTTAATTGACCTAGTTGAATGAACCAGCGCACTATTATTATTCATATTCTGGTTTTACAATGTCAGTACATTTTTCCAGCACCTGTATTACATTACATTAAGTCACTAATTATTGTTCTCCACTCTTCTGTCCCCCCCCCCCCCCCATAAGTCCTCATGAATGTTGTTCTTCCGCATTGTTGATTGAACTTCCTGCATCCATGTGGTAGGTGGTCGTCCCTTTTTTCTTCTTCCGTCGAGTATGCATTTTGGAAGCCTTTCTTGTCCCATTCCCCTGACGTGTCCATACCATTTTAAATGTTTGTGCTCGATGAATTCCATGACTGAATTCTTACTTTTTTTAATTATTACTTCATTCCTTATTCTTTCTCTTCTTCATATTGTTGCTGAACGTCTCGGGAAATCCATTTCTGTGGCTAATAATTTTGATTTCAGTTGAGATTTTGTTGTCCACACTTCTGAACAATATTAATAATGCTCCGAACTATTGTTTTATATATCCTTATTTTATCAGTAGTTACGTGTTTGTCCCAGAGAATTCCATTCAGCAAAGAAATTGTCATCTTACCTGCATTTCTTCTTTATCTAATTTTTTTCCACTTTCCCAACATTTGTAATCTTCACTCCTAAATATTTTTATTCCTCTTTAGTTGTTATTGTTCCCCTCCATTCTTCTAATAGTAAGTCTTCATTTATTCCACCAATTACCATGCATTTCGTTTTATTCATATTGACATTTAGACCTGATTTTTTTTTTTTTTTTTTAATATTCCTGAATCAGTTTCCTCTTCATGTACTCTGTCATAGTCTTGGGCTATAATCAGTTGGTCATCTGCAAATTCTAATGAGTATATTATTCTGTCATTTATTGGTATTCCCATAGTTTGACATTTTTCTTCCAATTCTGTAAGGTTACCTTTGTATATATTTTATACAATGTAGGTGACATGCTACATCCTTGACGTAATCCTTTTGTGACTTGGAATCCAGGTGACAGATAATCACCAATTTTTATTTTTGAAATAGAATTGTTATATAAATTTTGAATTGGTTTTTTATTGTTGGCTTTATTCCTGTTGACAATAAATCTTTCTATAGATTGGGTAAAGGCATACTATCATAGGCTTTTTCTATGTCTACCAATACCAAATGTATAGGTTGTGTTCGAACTAATTTTTTTTCAATTATTTGTTTTAGGCAAAAAAGGTCAACTGCTGATCTTCCAGCTCTAAAACCTGCTTGTTCTTCAGCCTCTTTTACTTTGTATTCTTATTCTAAGAAGTACTTAATACTTCTTCCATATAATCTACTGCAGGTATTGGTCACTGTTATTCCCCTATAATTTTTACAATCATCTTTCCTTCCTTTTTTATGTATCACTGAAATATATCCTACTTTCAAATCATTTGGTACATCTTCCCCATTTCAACATCTTTCGAAAAGATTTCTTAGCAATTCAATTAATTTCTCTGTTCCAAATTTTAATAATTCTGCGGGAATTCCATACATTCTTTAAAGATTTTATTGCAGTTTTAATTTCTCTATTTCCAAATGAATATAATTATCTGACACTTTATAGGCTAACAATGAACCCGTTGAGTGTGAGGTCACGGTCACAAGTGCAATGTTTCGCAAGTTTTGTGTTAACAATTACGAGAAGAATAATAGTAGCTACTAATGACTCACCACGTGCGACGGAAAGGAGCGTCTGGGATATGCAAAAATCAACCTCCGGTAGGATGTATGTATTACACTTCACAAATTGAACAACGTGGATATCAAAGAAATACTGAAAAAAAAAAACCTTTAACTAGCGTCATGAGCACTAAATGAAAAGGCTCGTCACACTAACCACAATGGTTCGCACCATCAAGATAGGAACGATCTCCTTGGCATACCGTGAATGACGTTCAACTAGGTATCCACAGTTAAAAAATGCATGAATCTTACTGGTGTACAGAGGTGATGGAACATGAAATGTGATGTCATGCAAGCTAATGTGAAACAATCTGTCGTGGAGCTTATCGTGAAACCTGCTGTCTAGTTTAAGGGTTAGCTGGAGATATTGCGATAGTGTGTTTATAGGCACGGAAAAAACAAACATCCAGTGGCAGAATTAGGTTCCCAGTGCCTGAACTGCAATGTCACACACTTTTCAGGAGGCATAGATTGCTCTAACGAATATGATTTCTATACTCATACCAATTAAGTTACCTTGACCAGCTGTTGACCAAAAAAACAGTGCTCATACCACAGTTGTTTTAGTATGCTCATTTTCCTCACTCTCGTCCAGCAACAATGTAAACATTTCGTACAGCCCTTGCAGGATCACATGCATTAGAAACAACTGTAGGGAGCGGACCACCTCCAACTTATCGCGGCACGATAAGTAACTTCCCAGTCAGATTACTATCCAGATAACAGTTGGCATGATTGTATAAATAGGGTGGTCATAAAATGCCTGAAACACCTGTACAGATGTTGCAGGAACTAGTTGTACTGATGCATAAATCTGAAGAAAAAAAACCTCGATACGTTGCGCCGTTTCCGAGATATTTTGCTCTGAAGTCAGCCAATTAGATCGTCGCGCTGATTCGGGCAGACTGCGAGGGGTGATGCCGGCTGGCGTGTCGTGCTGTTGGTTTCGTCAAACCGCAGTTGTCCGCGCAACGACCTGATTGGCTGTATTTTCCCCCCTCACCGTCCGTGTCTCATTATAAGCATGTCTGCAATACCCTCACGAGCCTTTCAGACATTTTCTGACCAGGGTGATTCGCGAAGATATGCAAACATTTTAATAGGTTATTCTACAAGTGAAACTAAAGAAAGAAATTCATATAAACGTAGGTCCGCAAATGTTTAATTACGGAGATACAGGTAATAAGAGATTTTGCCTGAAATTTTGCAACTTCGCTAATATGATTTCAGCGCAAAACTATACAAGGTTTAAATTAAAGCACGATTTCCATTTACATTGTTGTTGTTGATAGGGTGAATCTAATAAAACATGTCCAAGACGTGTGTCTGCAGTGGTTTTCCAAAAATTCCAGCAACGCAAAGAAAGATTTCGTGAACATTTGTAATTTACACGACGTATGTCTCAACGATTAGGCATTTCACAACCTAAGGTTTGGCGTACACTGAAGTACAATACTCGGTGTCCTTACCATAAACAGTGCATCATTTACATCCTGGACATCCTGCCCTCCGCTTGGAGTTCTGCAACTGGTTAAATACTAATCGGTAATTACACAAATACATTTTATTTACTGATGACACAGTTTGCTCGATATGGTATCAATTTGTTGTGTGATATCAACACACACACACACACACACACACACACACACACACACACACTGTATTGGGCCATTTATTTTCCAAGGACGTCTAACTGCCGATACTTACAATTCTAATGTTCTAATGTTTGTAAATTTAAGGGCCTTAACTGCTGCGATTATCAGTCGCTAGGCTCAAAAATTACTTTAACTTATGCTAAGGACAACACTCACCCATGCCCCAGGGAGGACTCGAACCCCTGACGGCGAGCGTGCGAGCACTCCGCAGCAAGGTGCCATAGAGCGCTCGGCCACTCCACCGCGGCGATGCGTGCAATTCTGCTGCGTCAGGCATGAGTTTTTGTTTCTTTACTATTAAATCTATTCGCTACTCATTTCGCTAAAGTATTAAAAACAAAGTTATATAAAACAACGGGGGTATTGCATTGCTACTTTGCACCAAAATTTAAAATCAGTCGTTTCAGAATCTTCAGAAATTTACGTTTACGTTTTCCGTTCATTCGTTTGTAACAGAAAAGTCGGAAAGTACTTAACCAATTGATTTAAAACTTGAATACAACTTTGAATTCTAATACGGGAATTGCAAAGAATGCGGGGTACAATTAGTTATTTTTGAAAATTGCGTCTGTTGGTTGCATTCAGTTTAATTTGTTTTGTTACTTGGAGACGATTTGCAGCTATTCATGGACTGTAATTTCCAAAACTTAGATAGAATTGGTATGAATGTCACTGCGCCATGTCATCGGCCCGCAATTGTTAGCGATTTCTTTGAAGAACATACTGGAGAATCCGAGTGAATGACTTGCCCACCTACATAGCCCGACAAGAATAGTACTTTCATGGAACATAATCGAGAGGATAGTTCGTAGGAAAAATCCCTCACCGGCAACACTTTCTTAATTATGGACGACTGCAAAGGCAGCACAGTTCATAGATAATAGCTGACATACAGACTTCACATTCCTGGACTCTTCTTTATGCCGATGATGTGGTACTTGCCGAACAAACCCGCCCAGAACTCCAACACGAGATTCAAACGCGGAAAGACAGACTGACTAAAAATGGACTGCACCTCAATGTCCAGAAGACTGAATACCTACAATGCGGCACCAAAACCAGAGGCACCACTCCCAAACCAGAGGCAGCATATAAGTATCGGAGAAGATGATCTGTAGAAGATCATATATTTTAAGTACCTGGGGTCCGTTGTCACTTCAGACTATGATACAACTCTTGATACTCGGACGAGAGTGAATACAGTTTGGGTCAAGTAGAGACAGGTCACTGAAGTCCTCTGCGATCAAAAGATGCCTCAACGTCTAAAGGCAAAAGTTTAGAAAACCGTGGTACGAACAGCAGTAATCTATGGGATTGAGTGTCACTCTATGAAGAAACAACAGGAGCAAATGTTACATATCATGGAGATGCTGACCCGATGTAATCATGTAAAAAAAAAAAAATACGGAAGTCCGGCAAAGGTTTGGTGTAGCGCCCATCACAGACAAAGTGAGGGAAGCCAGTCTCTGCTGTTAAGGCCACGTCACGAGAAAGCAGGACAATTCGGTTGCAAGAACAACTCTCCACATCAACACAGGAGGAAGAAGAAGACCACGAGGAAGACAGGCAAAGAGATGGACTGACAACATCAGGGCAGACATAGACATGCACGTTGTTGGCGTAAGACCAGAAGAAACGGAGGAAATATAGAAAAGCAGCAGACCTTGCGAGGAGAGAGAGAGAGAGAGAGAGAGAGAGAGAGAGAGAGAGAGAGAGAGAGAGAGAGAGAGAGAGAGAGATAAAAGGCAGTATAGATCAATATTCATGCAGGACACTTCCAACGACTTTTGCAGTTCATGCCACATTGAAGATGCTGCACTTCGCTGGCCATAAGGAGGTCAGAGTTGATAATACGAGGTCTGTCCCTCAATGCATTTCTTTTTAAACAGTATAGACTTTTCTTCAAAATGTTCAAATGTTCGTAATTCTATGGGACCAAACTACGTGGTCGTCAGTCTCTAGACTTATAAACTACTTAAACTAAGGTGTAAACTAACCTAAGAACAAACACAAACGTCCATGCCCTAGGGAGGATTCGAATCTCCGACGCTGGAGGCCGCGCGATTCGCAACGTGGCGCTCCAGACCGCTCGACTACTCCCGCGCGGCGATTGTTCAACCTTCGTACTATTGCTGGTGTGGGGTTACTGTGAAACGCTAAATATTTCCATACCCAAACTTGCAAGCAGTGGCGGCTGGTGATAATGTGCTAATGTGCTGCAGCGCACTGTAAATATATTTCTAAAATTATGCCATTTCTCTTCTAATGCAAGCGAGAAATCGCTATAAAAATACATCCTTTCTCTTGGAATACGAGCCAGATATCACAATAAAATTATGCCAATTCCTTTCCAAAGCGTATTAGAATGCTAGTAATAAGGAAGAAAAAGCATTTTGGAGCGCTCTCGCCGCGATAGCTGGAAACCAGGTCCATGTGCTGAACTGAGATTCAGCCGCGCTGGTACGTGCGCAGAAAGGCGGCGCAGTCGTCTGTTCGCTAGTGCGCATGCGCAGACGTGACGTCAGGTCTGACGACTCGTGTGCTGAGACCGACTGCAGCGCCAGATCAATATTTCTCTTCGCGCTGCGTGTAACGACTGCAGAAGAATAGTATATGACGAATATTGCGGCATACATAGTCAAATAGCGCGCTGGCTCAGGCGTCTTGCGTGTTGTCTCTCAAACCTACCTGTGTGAGGGTAGTATCCAAATACCTCTGAGTCTAAATTTTTAATTTCTGTAAATGAAATTAATATTTTTTAAACGTTATATTTACTACCTGTAGTGAACACATGGAGTTGGCAGCGCCGTTATAGAATCCCCTGAAGGTCTTACTGTCAATACAGTATTAATTGATATTTAATTAAAGGCAATCATACAAAGGTTCACTTGTTATTTTAGTATATTTTGTTTCCTGTTTATTTTTGTAATATTGTAGCACACTGGTCAAATTTTGTACGAGCCGCCACTGCTTGCAAGGCGCTTCAGGACAGTGTGGCGTTTGTTGCGTGTCTCGCACATGATGCAGTTTTAATGCGCGCCATCGTACTGTCGTGCGCTGCTGCGGTCCCGTTTGTCTGACAGTGGAGTCGTTAACACGAGCCGTGTTGTGGTAGCAGTGTTTAGGATTCTGAAGGCTCGCCGTGTCGGCTCTATTATTCTGCGGGCGTCTCATCAATGAAGGCCGTTGGGCTCGACGCACGCGGTTTGGTCACGTTCACCAGAGCCTTTCAGGGACTCGCAACGTTCAGACCGTAGTAGAAACTGCTGCTGTAGTAGACGTCTGTGTTCTTAACTCCGTCATTCGAACCTCTATTCTAATGTCTATATACAGCTCTCTCTATATCTACACTCCTGACCATTAAAATTGGTACACTCCTGACCATTAAAATTGGTCAATTGACACGATACAGACGCGAAATTTAACCGACAGGAAGTGATACTGTAATATGCAAATATTTAATATTTCAGAGCATTCACAGAAGGATGGCGTCGGTGCCGACACCTACAACGTGCTGACATGAGGAAAGTTTCCAACCGATTTCTCATACACAAACAGCAGATGACCGGCGTTGCCTGGTGAAACGTTGTTGTGATGCCTCGTGTAAGGAGGAGAAACGCGTACCATCACGATTCCGACTTTGATAAAGGCCTATCGGTTTATCGTATCTCGACATTGCTGCATGCGTTGGTAGTGATCCAATGGCTGTTAGCAGAATGTGGAATCGGTGCGTTCAGGAGGGCAATACGGAATGCCGAGCAGGATCCCAAAGGCCTTGTATCACTAGCAGTGGAGATGACAGGCATCTTATCCGCATGGCTGTAACGGATCGTGCTGCCACTTCTCGATCCCTGAGTTAACAGTTGGGGACGTTTGCAAGACAACAACCATCTGCACAAATAGTTCGACGACGTTTGCAGCTACGGTCGGGGGTTCGAATTCCCCCTCGGGCATGGATATTTGTGCCGTCCTAGTTCGTAAGTAGTTCATAAGTAGTTTGTAAGTTTAGGGACTGATGACCCCGTAGTTAAGTCCCATAAGCTTTACAAACATTTGAACATTTGATTTTTTTTTACGTTTGCAGCAGCATGGACTATCAGCTCGGAGGCCATGGCTGCGGTTGCCCTTGACGCTGCATCGCAGACAGGAGAGCCTGCGATGGTGTACCAACGACGAACCTGGGTGCACGATTTGCAAAACGTCATTTTTTCGGATGAATCCAGGTTCTTTCCACAGCATCATATGGTCGCATCCGTGTTTGGTGACATCGCGGTGAACGCACATTGGAAGCGTGTATTCGTCATCGCCATACTGGCGTATCACCCGGCGTGATGGTATGGGGTGTCATTGGTTACACGTCTTTGACACGTCTTGTTCGCATCGCCGGCACTTTGAACAGTGGCCGTTACATTTCAGATGTGTTGCGACCCGTGGCTCTACCCTCCATTCGATCCCTGCGAAACCCTACATTTCAGCAGGATAATGCACGACCGCATCTTGCAGGTCCTGTACGGGCCTTTCTGGATACGGAAAATGTTCGACTGGTGCCCTGGCCAGCACATTCTTCAGATCTCTTACCAATTGAAGACGTCTGGTTAATGGCAGCCGATCAACTGGCTCGTCACAATACGCCAGTCACTACTCTTGATGAACTTTGGTATCGTGTTGAAGCTGCATGGGCATCTATACCTGTACACGCCAACCAAGCTCTGTTCGACTCAATGCCCAGGCGAATCAAGGCCGTTATTAAGGCCAGAGGTGGTTGTTCTGGGTACTTATTTCCCAGGATCTATGCGCCCAAATTGCGTGAAAATGTAATCACATGTCAGTTCTAGTATAATATATTCGTCAAATGATTTTCCGATTATCATTTGCGTTTCTTCTTAGTGTAGCAATTTTAATGGGCAGTAGTGTATATCGCTCGTTTGCTCGCTCCCTCATTCCTCCGTTATGGCATTTCAGGAGGTTGTTGGTCCATGGCTTTTAGTGCACGTGAAGGGGTTGCTCGTTTGGTATCCGTAAATCTCCTAGGTAGATCCCACAGAAGGCGTTCTATGGGGTTCTTCACTGTCGCCGAATGAAGAAAATAGGAACGTACTGAACATCAGAGCAACTGTATGATTGAATTAAAGATTGTTCAGCTAACACAACACAGAACACATTATCACATTGTCGGCGGAGAGGTCTTATTTGATTTCTAGCGTAATCAGAGGAAATGATATGCGACATTTATATTAAAATTCGTCCGTAGTACTACCACCTTCTAAAATATTTACTATTTTCCTGAAACGCGGATGTTGCTGTAGTACATTCACGTTCAGTTAAAAACAGAAAACATAGAAATATAATGCTCTGTAGAAATGGTTAGAATTTGAAGCATGTCGGCTCGCGAATTCAGAGTCAAAATCGATATCGCGCTGCAACACTACCTAGCGTTATAAGGTACCTGCGACTCTCGTTGTCGCTATGAACCTAAGTGTGGCTCGGCAAGACATGGAAGACGCCTCTCAGATCTATGCGCAATCAGGAATTTGAAACAGGCCACATAATTGGCATGAGACTATGTGATGCATCCATCCGGTTGCTCATATAAGACGTAGAGTTTCGGCATTGCAACGTGTGTGCGCAGAACAGTTGACTGAAGGCAGTATCTCGCGCGAAAATACCACAAGGATAAAATTAGCGAGATAAAAGACCACGTGGAAGCTTACCGGAAGTTGTTTTTCCTGCAAACCATACACAACTGGGAAAGGAGGAAGTGATATTTTACACAAAGTACCCTCCGCAACATACACTGAGGTAGCTTTTGCGTATAGACGTTGGTGTAGATGTTCGCGTAGTAGAGCGCAACCTTGATGGGTGATAACGCACTTGCGCACAGCGTGTCGAACACACTCGAGCACTGTGTACCTAAATACCTGGGCACGAAATACCAGTCGCGTGACTACGTAGCGTTGCTATGCCAACGGCTTATTAAACACGCAGATTCTCTGTACTTCAGCGATCAAAACTGAGCATTCGCGCGCAGTTGCATACCTTATATATTCCAAACGTATCTCTCAAATTACATCGTTGTACATCATCATCATCGTTAGACTGATTATGTCTTTCAGCGTTCAGTCTGTAGCAAAGTACCTCTAATAAAATTCCTCTATGATCCCCTATTCAATGCTAACATTGATGCCTCGTCTGATGTTATGCCTTTTACTTCAAAATCATTCTACACCGAATCTAAGAACTTTCTTCTTGGTCTACCTCGACTGCTCTTACCCTCCGCTGCCGAGCTCTTGAGTCTCTTAGGTAACATTGCTTCTCCCATGCGTGTCACGTGACCCCACCATCTCAGCCTGTTCGCTCTAACTGCTTCATCTATGGTGTTCATTCCCAGTTTTTCTTTGATTTCCTCATTATGGACACCCTCCTGCCATTGTTCCCATCTATTAGTACCTGCAATTATTCTTGCTACTTTCATATCTGTATCCTCTACCTTATGAATGAGGTAACCTGTGTCCACCCAACTTTCACTCCCATACAACGAAGTTGGTCGAAAGATAGAGCGGTGCACCGCTAACTTAGTCTTGGTACTTACTTCCTTCTTGCAAAAGAGAGTAGATGTTAGCTGAGCACTCACTGCATTAGCTTCGCTGCACCACGATTCCAGTTCTTTCGCTATGTTACCAACCTGTGAGAAAATACATCCCTGGTACTTGAAACTGTCTACCTGTTCTAACTTTGTTCCTCCTATCTGGCACTCAATCTGTTTGAATCTCTTTCCCACAGCCATTACTTTCGTTTTGGAGATGCTGATCTTCATATTATAATCCTTGCATCTCTGATGGAGCTCTGAAATATTAGTTTGCAACCTTTCAATCGAATCTGCCATTACAACTAAGTCATCCGCATATGCGAGACTGCTTATTTTGTTTTGACAGTAAATGACAATTCGTTGACTTAACCAAACTGACGTGTAATACACCTACAACAATAGTACAATATAAACTGATTAATCTGTAATTTGCCTGATTAATATTCGCGAATTTCAGGCAAAATCCTGAAAATCAAATAGCTCTGGTCTTCAGTCAAAAATTTATCTCATGCTACTCTCCGCGCTATTTTCTGGAATAGTTAACATGTCCCCGAGAAATTTATACCGGCTGTAGTGTCCCTGCTATCAGCCACTTGCTAGCAGCATACTATAAAGATGTTGGCGAATGTTAAAAGGCCAGATCATATAATTGTTGTCATTGCAACTATTCAAAAGGTTTCTGTCTCACAAACCGTAGGCCTCCTTACATATAGACTTCCGATTTGGTTGCCCCTTGTAATGAAGCATGTTGGGATTTATTCCCATCTGCTTGCATTACTAAACCTCCCGATAATAATAGGTACGAATGTAATTAGTCTTATCATTTTCTTTTTAAAAACTTTTGTTACTCTTTTCTTTCTCCCGTGACTAGCTGAGGTTACTTTGTATTATTTGACGTCTCAAGAGGTTTATTTAATTAGCAAACATTAATTAGTTCATGGAATAGGCGTATTGTTACAGTTCAGGTATTAGGATAATTAATATTTCTTGTAAGACTAATTGAATTATATCTGTATAATATTGAAGTAGGTATTCAAAAAATGTTCAAATGTTTGTTAAGCTTATGGGACTTAACTACGGGGTCATCAGTCCCTAAACTTACAAACTACTTATGAACTACTTACGAACTAGGACGGCACAACTATCCATGCCCGAGGGGGGATTCGAACCCCCGACCATAGTGGCGAAGTAGGTATTATTATGTTTCACAAGTAATGTTAGGAAAGTTTTGCCCTCATTAGTTTCTGTATAATTACCATTTATACCGAGGTAATTGTTTAAAAACCTATTTAAATATATTTGAAAGTGAAGCAATATTAATATAACAGATTTCTTTATCAATTTACTCAGCATTATTTACGCCACCTTTTTCTGTAGCCAGTTGCATGTAATTGTTTACTTTACCATTATAATTTAATGGACTCAATTAACAATATGCAATTTTCAGTAGCATTATTTGGATGACGTAATAGGATGCTTTCGCGCCATGTAAATGAGTCTTGTTTCGTTTTGGACAGGAGGCACAGTCCACGTCACTTTGAATTCAAATTGTGTACAATTATGTAAAAGTTCTTCAGTGCTAGTCGTCATTAAGAGCTAATTCTGCATATTCGGGCCATGCTAAATGTACACTTCGAACTTTTGTATTCCACACACGAACTGTGTAAATTTGTTTTATTGACTTTTGGAATGCGCGGACTGGTTTGTAGTGACTGTTATTAAAGAGACTTGTACGCTGACCATAAATAGGGCAACTGGGCATTAATAGGTAATTAAAGTGTCAATGAACTGCAATTCTACTTCTCGTGTGCATCATTTGCAGTAGCCTAGTTTTGCCCCATGTTCAGCCAATCGTTACCGAGAGCGCCGACCAACAAGAACTTCAAAAGGCAACGAGCTACACTACGGTCGGGGGTTCGAATCTCCCCTCAGGCATGAATATTTGTGCCGTCCTTAGTCTTAGCTAGTTCATAAGTAGTTTGTAAGCTTAGGGACTGATGACCCCGTAGTTAAGTCCTATAAGTTCTACAAACATTTGAACATTTTTTTGCAACGGGCTACGACCCGGCTACATCACATCGTATGAACCACAGGCATTGCTGAGTTGGGGTCGCATATATGCTTCAACGATACAGCCCGCTAGTAGGGAGTATACTAGCGGGCGATGGCCGTTGCAACCACAGAGGAGGTGTATCTGTGGAGAGGCCAAACAAACGTATGGTTCCCAAAGAGGGAAGTCTAGATGACTGACTGATCTGACTTCCTAACATCAGTTAACGTGCCTTTGTCATACAGTTACTGCGAACGGTTGAAAACGAGGGGAAACTACAGTCGTTACTTCCCCTGAGAACACGCTGCTTTACTATTTGAATATATGACAGCTTCCTAGTTAAAACATTCCGGAGGCAAAATAGTCACCCATTCGGATGTCTGGGGACTATTAAGGAGACGTTCTACAGATTGGAATGTAGTATGTTGGAACTCACATTCGGGTAAGGATGTTAGAAAAATTAAAAATGGAATCAAGTTGTAGTGGGGATTAATGAAGTGCGGCGGAAAGATGAGCAGGATTTTTGGTCAGGAGAGTTCAGCTCTATAAATACTAAATCAGTGATCGATCTAAAATCAATAAGCATATAGGAATGCAAGTAAACTATTGTGATCAGCACAACGATCGTATTATCGTATCAAGATAAATATGAAGAGCACATTGACCGCAGTAGCGCAAGTTTATATGCCAAAATAAAACACGTGTTCGACTGGAGGCAAGTCCTTAAATAGTGGTGGCCTGCGTGTGAACTCAGGTCACCACGATTTCAGCACCTCTCTCCAGTCGAGTACGTCACGTGTGTTATATGATGGGACGAGAACTGACATGTGCAACTCATCAAACCCCAGCTCATGCAGACCTACGTGAACAGTTTGAGCAGCTGTGGAATAATTTATCCGAAGGCAGTATTCGACTTCCGTGTGATCGAATGGACGCCAGAATCAGCGTCCGTAGAGGCTTCTCCACGACCAGTATGGGTCGACATTTGGTACCTCAGCGCCGCTTTTAATCATGTACGCTATATGCAGTGTTACAACCATAAATCTTGAGTGATTTGCGAAACTCGAAGAGTGTGCTAATTCTTATTTCCAGCTGTGTATATTATCAAGTCACCATTATCTCTGGAGAAATGTAGTAAAACGTTACCGTCCTAAAAGGGTGTCGTAGTATTTTGGTGCAGGGGTCTGCTGCAGGTAGGCTACAGCGCTGCCTGGCGGCAAGTCGTCCAGCCAGTCGTCCTGCCCAAAGACGTTGAAAAAGTAACTAGACTCCCTAACGGCGCTGCTGTCACTGGATAATTTGAACCTTCACCCGGCCGCCGTAGTAGTGTCGAACTTCAGATAAATACGAGTGTTATTAGCAGGTAAATCGTGTATTAAATAGCTACTGCGGGATATATACACAATTAATAGTCACGTCGGTATTGTTTGACTATCGGAGTGTACATGAAGCACGATGGTGAAGAGCTTCTCAGCGTTAAAATAGATAAATCAATTTAGGAAAGAAGTAAAAAGATCGAATACTATATTCCCATTTATATTTCTCAGAAATGCAAGTAGCCCTACTACTTGTGTTCAGAGATAGTCACCCTTACTTAACAGACTATTAGTCAATACAATATAGGATTGAATGAAATAAATAACAGGCTTTTATAATACTGGTAGCTCTTAAAAAGGAGCTACTTTAGGCAGTACTGGTGGACAGGAAGTTCAAAAAGTTTCATTTTATGATTGTATAAAGTAACTATTGGGGTTACGAAATTAGTTGCATCACTGCAGTTCGAATTTTTGTTTATGAAATTAATATTAACAACTTGTAACGCAGAATTTAAAGATAATTTGCTTTACATATAGGTATAACAACTGAAATAGGTTTGGAGACCTGTGTATAGTTTCATATATGAACGACACATAGCCACAGTGTCGATAGTTGCTGAGTTTTGAGCAGTTCACTCTACTATACGGTATTTGGATTTCAGCATTAAAAATGCTAACTTTCTTGCTAGATACCCTAATGCTAATGTTAGATGCCTTATTTAAGTAAAAGTTATGGCATACGTCATTTTCTTAAAATAATTTGGTAGTGGCTGATTGCTGTATTCACTAAGTAAGAAGTTATTTTCCACTTATGTATCTGATGGCATATTTCACTTTCACTGTCTATTAGCTGTTTGTCAGTCCTGTTTGATATTTTTATGCTATGAAATATCTAAATATTGGAGAATACAGCATTAAAGCAAAGTCGTAAAGTGTGAAACTCTTCCGAAATTGTTTGCACAAAAGTTTCACTATCGTAGAATATACTGAGAAAGTGCCAAAAAACGTGTCCGACGATAAATTTCGTTCATATCCTTCATTTAGAACGCAAAAAACTACATGTAATAGTTCGGTTTCGTTACGTTAGGAAGAGTAAACGCTGTTAGCCAATTTGTACACCGTATGTGTAATAAATTTCCACACAACCGATAGATGCTGTATATTCAAGGAGTCTGAAGCTGTTTTGTAGTTATATATATTAGACATAGTTTTCGCGACTTAACTGAAATGAATACTCTCTCTAATCCAAAGAATCTTACGCACATTTAAATTTCGCGCGGAAGTTTGCCACTAGAATGACCGCCGAGGCGCTCTTAAATTTGACCGCTGTTCGCAATCGGTCGCTTACGCGATTATGGGGGCTTGGTGGTGTTACGAGATAAATCGTGTATTACATAGCTACTGCGGTATATGTACTTAATTGGTAATCACATCTTTACTGTTTGACTATTGCAGTATACATGAAGCACGATGGTGAACAGCTGCTCAGCATTTAACTGCATAAATCGATTTACGAAAATAATAAAAAGAACGAATACTGTGTTCCCATTTACATTTCTCAAAAATACAAGTAGCCCTAGTACTTTTGTTCGGAGATACTCTTGCTTAACAGGCTGTTAGTAAGACAATATCGGATTCTGAATTAAACAACAGAATTTTACAAAAGTGGTAGCTCTTAAAAACGAGCTACTTTAGGCAGTACTGGTGTACAGGAAGTTGCAAAAAGTTTCATTTTCTGATTATGTAAAATAACTATTGGGGGTATGAGATCACTGCAGTTCGAATTTTTGTTCATGAATTTAATGTTAGCAACTTGTAACACAGAATTTAATGGTCATCTGCTTTACATAAACTTACAAGAAATGAAAGGGGTTTGCAGAATTGTGGGTATTTCCTTATATGAATGACACTAAGCCACAACGGGTGCACAATTGTGAAGTTGAACCCTATGACGATAGTTTGCTGACTTTTGAGCAATTTACGGTCTTGTACTGTATTTGACTTAGAGCATTAAAATGTTGATATTCGTGCTAGATACCCCAATGCTAATGTTAGATACACTCGGTTAAGACAAATTTATGGAATACTTGTGTCCTTAAAAGAGTTTGGTAGTGCCTGGTTGCTGTATTCACAAGGTAAGAAGCTGTTTTACAGTTACGTATTTGATGGGATATTTCATTTTCGCAGTCTATTTTAACATCTGTTTCAGGCAGCCCTGTTTCATTTTTTTGATGCTATAAAATATCTAAATATTGAAGAATACAGCAAGCACTTAAAGCTAACACTTAAAGTGTCGTTAAACTCTTCCGAAATTAATGTTTGTACTGAAGTTTCACCATCGTAGAATATACTGAGAAAGTGCCAAGAAATCGTGTCTGACGATAAATTCCGTTCATATGTTGCACTAAGAACGCTAAAAAACTAAATGTTATAATTCGGTTTAGTTAGGTAGGAACAAGAAACGCTGTTGCTGATTTCTACATCGCATGTGTAATTTACACACAACCGATAGTTGCTGTGTATTCAAAGAGTGTGGGGCTGTTTTGTAGTTATATATTTAAATGAGACATAGTTTTCGCGACTTAACTCGACTGAATACACACACTGATCAAAGTTGGCGCGATAGTTTGCCGCCATAATGACCGTTGAGGCGCTCTTCAGTTTGGCCGCTATTGGCAGGCGGGCTTGTGGGTCCTTGGTCCTGCCCTGTGCTGTTCTGCGCTGTGGCGTCGTGGCTTGCGGCGTGTGGTCAGCCGCTCGGCCGGCCAGCGGACAGGCGGTAACGCGACGCCGGTGCGCGCGGCGCGCGGCCTGCGGTCTCCCGTTTCGCGGGCTTGGCCCTGTCGTCGCTATCGCCGCGCCCATCCGCGCGGACCGAGCTGGCCGCTGTGTGCGTGCGTGCCTGCTGGTAAGCTGCACACCCACCGCCTTGTCTGCTCTCTCATTAGCGTGCGTGCGTGCCAGGTCGCATTACCCGAGCCGGCTTCAAGGCTTCACGGTCAAGAGTGCTACGAAAAACCTGTTTTTGCAAAATAAAACTTCCACCGTTACATTTCTACATCATTTGAAACTACGCATCTTTTCTACTCTTTTTCTCGTCTGTCTTTGAGGTAGTATATTGTTGGTGCCGGCCGCGGTGGCCGAGGTGACTGAGGCGCTCCAGTCACGGTCAGCACGGCCACTACGGTCGGGGGTTCGAATACCCCCTCGGGCATGGATATTTGTGCCGTCCTAGTTCGTAAGTAGTTCATAAGTACTTTGTAAGTTGAGGGACTGATGACCCCGTAGTTAAGTCCCATAAGCTTGACAAAAAATGTTAAGCTTAAACTGCTTGAGTGATTCATAGGTATAAGTGGCCTTGCGTTTGGTGAAGTTTTCCACAAACTTAGCTTTGTTGCTGTTGCTCTACTTGGGATTTGGTCGGTGTCGGTGTTTTTTTGGGGTCGGTGTCGGGAGATTTTCATGGGTCGGTGTCGGAAGGGAGGTTTTCATGGGTCGGTGTCGGAAGGGGAGGTTTTCATGGGTCGGTGTCGGAAGGGGAGGTTTTCATGGGTCGGTGTCGGAAGGGGAGGTTTTCATGGGTCGGTGTCGGAAGGGGAGGTTTTCATGGGTCGGTGTCGGAAGGGGAGGTTTTCATGGGTCGGTGTCGGAAGGGGAGGTTTTCATGGGTCGGTGTCGGAAGGGGAGGTTTTCATGGGTCGGTGTCGGAAGGGGAGGTTTTCATGGGTCGGTGTCGGAAGGGGAGGTTTTCATGGGTCGGTGTCGGAAGGGGAGGTTTTCATGGGTCGGTGTCGGAAGGGGAGGTTTTCATGGGTCGGTGTCGGAAGGGGAGGTTTTCATGGGTCGGTGTCGGAAGGGGAGGTTTTCATGGGTCGGTGTCGGAAGGGGAGGTTTTCATGGGTCGGTGTCGGAAGGAGAGGTTTTCATGGGTCGGTGTCGGAAGGGCGGTTTTCATGGGTCGGTGTCGGAAGAGAGACTTTTGGGGTCGTCGTTGTTTGTGTGTGTGTGGGGGGGGGGGAGGGGCTCACAGTCGTGAGGGGAGGCGGGGACGGAGTCGTCGTGAGGGGAGGCGGCGTTGGAGTCGTTGTCGTGGGTTGCTGTGGGTTGGATGGCCACAACCGCCGTCATCATTTTTTCGTTGTTGTGTTCTTTACTTTCTAAACAATTTGTGCAATGCTTTATGCTAGTGTACTCTTTGATTCCGAATTCTGTTCTAGTCTTGATTTTTTAACTACATTTTGGCCTGAAAGTTGAAGCCTAACCTGATACCGTGTTCCTATTTATCCCCCCTACCTCCCCCCATCTAAAAAGAAAAAAACTGTGAAATATATTGTAGTAGCGTAGGTAGGTACTGACAAATACTATTATTACAGACATGTCAAGGAAAGCATTACGAGTATATGCTGTTGCTATGCTATGTGTGCATCTTTGAAGGGGGTGGGTTAGGGTGGCATCAATAATTAGCCCCTGGAACCGGTATGGGTGACAGTGGTTGCGGCCGGGTGTGGGAAGGGAGGGGAAGGCGGTGGAGAGATCTTAATAAAAATACAAAATCATTAATAAAACGTCTTGCACCATGTGCCAGCTTTGTTCACGTTGCCACTGTGTGTCTTATCAAGCAACCTGTCTTTATTTCCTTCCACATACCCCTTCATTATCACTGATTATTTGATTTTTCTCATTTCCTCTCCAGTTCTATGTTCGTAAAGCTTTTCTCATTTGAAATGTTTATCGTTCACGTTTCATTTTCGCTTGACGTACACTCGGGACAAATATATTCACGAAAGTCCTCTTGACCCTCCTCTGTAGTAAAAGCTTTACTCGTTAACAGGGTTCGTACGCCTCCTTAAAAAGTCCTTACTTCAATGACTACATTTTAAGGGCCCTTAAAAACGCCTTATTTTAACATGTCCCAAAAATGACTTGTTCGAATTGTAATTTTACGTATCTTAGTTTTATTTTATTACTTTTTAAAAAGAGAAATTGGTATGAGATTTTTGAGCCCCTGTTATTCGATGATCCGCGACAAAAGGTATACAGGTCTATCGCGACAGCCATCTAGCGGTAGAACAGGTGAAACTACGATTTCTAGCAGACGCATTATCCGCACGCCTGTATAGAGACCAGTTGTATTCTGCTGCGAATTCGCGCATCTGCAGTAGGCAGCGCTGACTCGCGCATGCGCAGAAGGTTGAACTGCAATAAACTTTCTGCTTGTTAATTGTAAACAGGTTAGGTCATTTGTATACTGTTGTTGACGTCCGTGGATACCCTTTTAACTTCCAAGCTTTAAATTGGAGATTTTTCCAATTTCTGTCATGAAATTTTCACAAATATAACAATTAAACTAAAGCAGTATTTTTTTCCAATTTTTCTTTAGGTGTATACAGGCTGTTAATGAAAAGCAATCTTGCCACTAACTGATGTCTGTTCTAGAAATAAACTGAACCAAGCAAGTACTAAGTGTCTTAATTCAGATGTAAAACGAGGAAATATATCTGTATTATCCTCACGACCCGCCGTATGATATGTCGTCAAACATAATTGTTTACTTTACATGAGACTTGAGACTTTTAAGTGTAGGCGTAATTGACGAAAGAGCGTGTTAATTTGATTTAATCTTTTGCTTTAATTAAGCAAGCCAAGAAAAAGAAACAGCCAATAGTCTGTGAGAGTCCGACCCAAAAACACCAACGCCGACTATAACACCACGTTCAAACTCATTTAAACGAAAACATCATCTCCAGGATTGGCGATCCTTCACAGAAGCTCGAAGTTTAGAGAGAACTTCAATGCGAGATGCTTATAATACTTTCCATAACGAAACTGTTTCTCGAAGTTTGAGTGAGAACCAAAAGAGATTTTGGTCGTATGTCAAACTAGAGGCAAAACACACACAATACCTTCACAACGAGATAGAAATGTCGATCCCGCCGATGATAGCGCTACTAAAGCAGAGTTACTAACACAGCTTTTCGAAACTCATTCACCAAAGAAGACGGAAATGATATTCCAGATTTCGAATTACGAACAGAGGCCATAATGCGTGACGTTGAAGTAGATATCCTCGGAATAGTGAAGCATGTTAAATCACTTAACAAGGGCCGAGGCGGAGCGGCCGAGCGCATTGAGGCCCTACGGTCCATTGAGAGAGGTTCCCCGTCGTGGGTTCGAATCCCCCCTCGGGCATGGATGTTCGTGCTGCCTTTAGTATAAGTTAGTTCATAAGTAGTTTGTAAGTTTAGGGACTGGTGAACCCGCAGTTAAGGCCCTTAACCTTTACAACATTTGAGTTTGAACTTAAGAACAACTGGTCCGGACTGTATACCCATTTCTATTTGATTATGCTGATGCGATAGCTTCTTACTTAACAGCCATATGAAACCGATCGCTCAAAGAAGGATCTGTACCAAAAGATTGGAAAGTTGCACAGGTCACACCTATATTCAAGAAAGGCAGTAGGAGTAACCCACTAAACTACAGGCCCATTACATTGAGGTCAATTTGCTGCAGAGTTTTGGAACATATCCTGTGTTCAAAAGTTATGAATTATCTCGAACAGAATGATCTATTGAACCAAGGTCAACACGGATTTAGAAAATATCGTTCATGCGAAACACAACTAGTTCTTTACTCACACGAAGTGATGAGTACTATCGACAAGGAATCTCAAATTCATTCCGTATTTCTTGATTTCCAGAAGGCTTTTGACACTGTACCTCACAAACGGCTTTTAATCAAATTGCGTGGTTATGGTATATCGCCCCAAATTTGTGATTGGATTGCGGATTTTCTGTCAGAGAGGACACAGTTCGTAGTAATCGATGGTAAGGCATGGACAAAAAACAGAGGTGATCTCTGGCGTTCCAAAGGGTAGTGTTATTGGTCCTCTGCTGTTCCTTATTTACATAAACGATTTAGGGGAAAATCTAAGTAGCTCTCTTAGATTGTTGCTGATGACGCCGTCATTTACCGTCTAGTAAAATCTTCTGAAGATCAAAACCAACTGCAGAACGATCTGAATAAGATATCACTATGGTGTAAAAATTGGCAATTGACTGTAAATAATGAGAAGTGTGAAGTCGTCCACATGAATACGAAAAGAAATCAGTTAAACTTTGTTTACAACGTAAATCAGTTGAATGTGAAGGCTTATACTCCACTAAATACCTAGGAATTACTGGTACATTAGACTTTAAGTGGAAAGAACACGTAGATAATGTCGTAGGAAAGGCGAACCAGAGACTAGCGTTTTATTGGCAGAGCACTTCAGAGATGCAACAGAACTACTAAAAAAACTGCATACACTACGCTTGTCCGCCCTTTTATGGAGTATTGCTGCCCATTGTGGGATCGTTATCAGGTGGGTTTAACGGAGGATATTGAAAGAGTCCAAAGAAAGGCAGCTCGTTTTGTATTGTCACTATACAGGGGGGACAGCGTCACGAAAATGATACAGGATCTGGGATGGGAATCATTACAACAACGGCGTTTATCGCTGCGGCGTGGTCTACTTACAAAACTCCAATCTCCAACATTCTTCTCAGATTGCTAGAATATATTGTTGACTGCCACCTACATAGGTAGAAATGATCATCAGAATAAAATACGAGAAATCAAAGCTCGAACGAAGAGATTCAGGTGTTCTTTCTTCCCGCGCGCTATTCGAGAATGGAATCGTAAACAATAGTATAAAGGTGGTTCGATGGTCCCCCTATCAGGTAGATGTAGACGTAGATAACCTGCCGTTGTAGCAGCAGTGCGCGACCTAACGCCTGCACCAGGCACCTGGTGTCTTATACAGGCGTTGCCGGCGGTAGCGCCGTCGTCTGAATATTTACGCAGTTCTGTGTTTGCATACGCGTGCATATTTAGGTTTCTTCGTCTGTTCAGTGTAGTTTCGGAAGACAAACGCCGCAATGCATGTTGCAAATGAAGTGTTTTATTTTTATCACTCAGATGCGTTTCGTCTTATTTACAATGCTTCGTCAGTGGATTTCAGAACAGCGTCTACCGCAGTGCTTTCCTCAGGTGGCAACCTGATCGCAATGTCTAAGATTTTCTTGTGGCTACTTCGATTTTTTCACACTTTGTACTACACCGGCCCTTACTGTGTTCAAATGTTTGTAAATTTGTGGGAATTAACTACTCTGGTCGTCAGTCCCTACTTTCGGTTACGATCTGATGCGAATGGCATCCTTATTCCCACGCATGACGGCACAATACCACGCATCGAAACATGTGATTACATTTATTTTTAAATCACCTCATACTCATATGTTTGCGTTAATTAGACACTTTAAAATATTTGTTTCTTGCACACTGTTAGTAAGCAAACAGTGTCCACGACACGTAAACAACTGTAACATCTGCGATGAGATGCCAGGCACTGTAAAAGAAACATCATAGAAAAATTAACGTCTACAGAAAGAGCTTTTTGCAGTTAATTCACTATGAACTACAGTTTGTCTCTGAAGTGTTCTAAGTGTTTGTCAAGGAACAGTGTGTTATTTACTAATATTAATTTAAAAAAAAAATAGAAAAATGTGACATCAATGAAAGACATCCCGGTTGACAATCAAGAGTAACGAAGTAATTTTTTTTTTTTGTCGCAGACTGATCATAAAAGTGTTGCGAATTTGGAGTGTTAATATCCACAGACTTTATTAGGAAGCAGGTTTTAGATAACACTTTGTCAGGTTAAAACTGAATGTCCTTCGGGACTCGAACCCTGGACATTTCGCGGGCAATTTGTCCAATAATATTTTTGATGACTAATCGCGTAGGCATCGAGTGTGATATAACTTTAAGTAAATGATACTGAGACTAGCATTGCACGGGAGTGAAACGTGGTCGTGTGAAGAGTTCCGAGAAAAAAGACTATAGAATATTTTGACAAGGGGTGCTACAGACGAATGATTATTAAATGTGTTGATCGCGTAACTAATGAGGTACTCAACAGAATTAGGGAGAAACGAAATTTCTGGCATACGTTGACTAAATGGGATCGATTGGTGGAACGCATAGACATCAAGAAATCAATTTAGCGTTAGAGGGAAATGTGTGGGGTAATAATCGCAGGAGGAGACAGAGAGGCGAATAATCAGGTTCAAAAGGATGTAGGTTACCGTTCTTATGGTAAGATGAAGAGGTTTGCATACGATAGGCTAGCGGGGAGAGCTGCATCAAACCAGTCTTTGAACAATGACGACAACAACGATCAAAACAAAAACAAAAAAAGAGAGAGAGAGAGACTTCTAAATATACAGAACAGTACATGTAAATTTGCAGTAAATAAGCTATAAAACAGAAAACAGTGAAGCGAGACAAATTTAATATCTCGTTAATCCTTTCATTCCCAGTGTTGTTCCTGGACAACAATAACAACATATTAACAGCTTATTTATATCGTATTTAGTGTATCAGTCTTTTAAGTAGTATGGTTGTTGATGAACAACGACATTTTGCCTCTCGGTACGGCGTGTAGCCACTACTGAGGCATTAATTTATCCGTCTGTATGCCGTCTATATGTGGCTGTGAGTGTAAGCGTGCTTCATGTTATTTTATTTCAGTTGGGAATTTTCTTGTCTTTTGTGCCGTGGCGAAAATAGTGCTAGCGTTATTGATCTGACAGTGTTATCTATCAACAAAATAACGCCCCCAAGAAATAAAATACATCGATACAAACGTCTGCGTTGCGCATGAAAAACATAATATAAAAAATCAATACTTCGATCAGAAATTTTAAAACACATATTTTGATGTTCAGTGCACTGTATTAATACAGAAAACATTGAAGTCGCGGCGGAGTAGCCGAGCGGTCTAAAGCGCCTCGCTGCGGAGCGCGCGTTGCTCGCCGTCGGAGGTTCCAGTCCTCCCTGGGGCATATGTGTGTGTGTGTGTGGGGGGGGGGGGGGTCCTTAGGTTAAGTAGTTTGTAAGCTACGGACTGATGACCACGCAGTTTGGTCCGGTAGATTTACAAACGTTTGAACATTTTTGAAAACACTGAATTTTAATTATTCCAAAGCTGAATTCATAATGTGGGAATGAGTGGGGTAAAGCCGGCTTCTTCAGCGTGACTTTCCTTACTTCAGCTAGTTCGGTGGCGCATTCTGTATATCCCGTCCAGTTTTTGCGCGCTCTTCTAGAAACATCGTGCATACGCGCACTACTGTTGTCAGTATCTGCGCATATCGCTATCGCGTGTCGTTTGTCAGGTTAGTCAGCGCCAGTGTGAGCGCTCACTCAACTCGCCCGCAGTCGCTGCCATAACCAGTTCCCCCTCCACACCTCCCTGCTAACACTTCTCGGTTGCCGGCGCAACCGTGCAAACACGGGCCTGCTCGCTGGTCATCATTAGTGTTACAGGGTGTCCAGAAATGGACTCCCTGATTTCAAAATTAAATATCTCGAAAACAAATATCGATAGAGGAATGCAGTAAACGGTATTTTTGTTGTGAAAGCTGTAAGAAGTTTATACAGCAGTTTGAAGTAATAGTTACAAAAACTGCTAACAGGTGGCGCTGTAATCGCCATACGTGATGCCTAGTATAAATACTGATCCGAAGCCCAGAGCGATCGGTCCCCACTATTGAAACGTGAAAGGAGGTTAGCGTACCGAAGGAAGAGATTAAAACCATGTACTCCATTGAACTACGCCTTTTTTGGCGCTAGAGTACCACAGGTTAGAAGAGAGTCCTACGGCAACAAGGCGAAGGTTTCAAGCACGATTTAATGTTCCAAAAGGACCCGATGCGAAAACCATTCGTACGCTCTTCGCAAAATTTCACCGAACAGGCAGCGTAACTGATGATCTAGTGGGGCATGTTGGCCGCAAGCAAACCGCAGTTAAGCCTGAAAATATCGCCACAGTTTCTGGAATTATTCAGCGAAATTCAATGTCATCCGTCCGTAGAATTGCATCTGAGACTGGTTTGAAGCGTTCCAGCACGCAGAAAATACTGAGAAAGAGCCTACACATGTTTCCATTCAAAATTCAAACGCACCAGGCCATACCCGTACGAGCTGTGCAACAAAGGGTTGCCTTTACTAATCAGATACTCACAATGATTGCTAGTGAAGGATTTGATGTTGGCTGCATCTGGTTTACAGATGAAGCACACTTCCACCTGAATGGATACGTGTTAAGCAGAACTGGCGATTTTGGGGTTCCGAAAAGCCATTTTGGTGTGAAGCGAAACCCCTGTATTCTCCAAAAGTTACTATGTGGGCTGCAGTATGCAGCAGAGGCATTATTGGCCCTTTTTTCATTCGAGAAACGGTCACTGGTGCACGTTACCATGCAATTTTGGAACAATTTGTCGCCACACAGTAAGCGATAATCGACCAGGTACTGAATGGTTTATGCAAGATGGTGCCCGACCATATCGGACCGAACAAGTGTTTCGCTTTCTTGAGGAATACTTCGGGAATCGAGTCATTGCTTTGGAATATCCCAAATTTACTGGTGCAGGTATGGATTGGCCTCCATATTCGCCGGATTTGACTCCCTGTGACTTTTTTTTTTTTTTTTTTTTTTTTTTTGAGGCACAGTGAAAGACATGGTCTACCCGAAGCATCCCGCCACACTGGACGAGCTTGAATCGGCGATCTCTGTGGCATGTGAATCCATTTCGGTTGAGACACTACGAAATGTGATGGCGAATATTATTCTTCGTTTGCGCCACCTCTGTTAGTGCCAATGATAAGCACTTTGAAAACATTGTTATGTGATTGTTTGCAAAGAGTGTTTTCATACGATTATTTAACTTATGTATGCTAATATTCGCTGTACAGCGTACAGCGCCATCTGTTAGCAGCTTTTGCAACTATTATTTCAAACTGCTGTATAAATTTCTTACAGCTTTCACAATAAATATAGCGTTTACTGCATTCCTCTATCGATGTTTGTTTTCGAGATATTTAATTTTGAAATCAGGGAGCCCTTTTCTGGACACCCTGTAAATATTCATTGTGTTCTCATTCTGAAATGACAGTGCAAAAATGGTTGTGAGGTGACTGTAAACTGGTGGGCCGCGTGACTTTGGTGTGTGGGCTGTGTGGCGTGGCATAATTTGCAGCTGGCAGAGTGAGACGGGGCCCTGGACCGCCGTGGCGCAGCCCTCTGCCAGCTCCCACGCCACTTGCCTGGAGCGCCAGCTGTGCAAATGTTGCAAGCAAGCGCTTCCTCGCACTGCGCACACGCGGACTGCCTAAATATGAAAGCAAGCAAGAGGAAAGATACATGAAGATTTGGGGAAGGATATCAGCCGTGTCCTTTCAAAGGAACCATTGCAGCATTTGCCTGGAGTGATTTAGGGATGTCGTGGAAAATTTAATTCTCGAAGGCCGGAGGTGCATTTGAACCACCGTCCTCCCGACTACGAGTCCAGAGTGTGTGTGCGTGTGTGCGTGTGTGCGTGTGTGTGCGTGTGTGCGTGTGTGCGTGTGTGCGTGTGTGTGTGTGTGTGCGTGTGTGCGTGTGTGTGTGTGTGCGTGTGTGCGTGTGTGCGTGTGTGCGTGTGTGCGTGTGTGCGTGTGTGCGTGTGTGCGTGTGTGCGTGTGTGCGTGTGTGCGTGTGTGCGTGTGTGTGTGTGTGTGTGTGTGTGTGTGTGTGTGCGTGCGCGCGCGCTGAGTGCTATGCTCCGATGCGCGAGGCCGCTCCCTATCGGGGGTTCGAATCCCCTTTCGGTCTTGGAGTTTTGTGTCGTCTTTAGTATAAGGTAGTTCATAAGTAGTTTGTAAGTTTAGGGACTGATGACCCCGCAGTTAAGTCCCTTAAGCTTAACAAACATTTGGAAAAATGTTCAAATGTTTGTATAGTCTATGGGACTTAACTACGGGGTCATCAGTCCCTAAACTTACAAACTACTTATGAACTAACTAAGACTAAGGACGGCTCAAATATCCATGCCAGAGGGGGGATTCGAACCCCCGACTGTAGTGGCCGTGCAGACCGTGACTGGAGCGCCTCAGTCCCACCGCGGCCGGCAAACATTTGGACATTTTGTTGTTGTTAAAACAGTACTTAAGCTGTATATGAAATGATTACATTTCATTTATTGATCAATAGCTCTTCCATCGTTGTTTTGTTGCTGTCTTTTTGTTTACCGTTCCTTGGTCGCAGAACCCTATTTACTTCTTACCGTCCCCCCAGGGGGCCCACAGTTCTTTTGTGGGTACGTGTGTGGCGCGCACGGGGCCCCGAGCCGGAGCAGCCTTTCTTCTGCCCCAGGCTGCTTCACTGTCCCTCCCGGTTTATGCCTTCGCCCGGAGACGGGCATATTTCGTGAGCTACTGTGGTTCTTGTTGTGGTTTTTCTTCCTTCGTTCCTTCCTTTCTTACCCTTTGTTTTCTGTCTTTCTCTCCTTGTACTCTCCTAGCTTTCTTCTCCTCATTAGTCTCCGCTTCGGCGTTTGAGACACTTCTTCCTTCTTTCTCTTCATTTCCTATCCTCTTCTTCTTTCCTCCCTGTGCGTGTCTGAAGGCCGACCCACGCATTATCGTGCGTAGCAGGTGACGGGGTAACGCGTAATTCCCCGCCCCGGGTAGACAAGTAGGGCACGTACGTACCCCCTGGTAAAGGCCAGGCCCAGGGAGGGGTGATTACCCGAGCTGGTACCTTCCGAACGTGCCGATTGGTCCCTCCGTCAGTTCTCGGGAGGTGTGACCTGAGGTGTGAACAATCACCTAAGGCGGGTAAGCCCTCGGAGAGGGCCCCCACTAGGAAGGAGCGCGCCATCGGAGACGCCGGTAATCACGGGGGACACTTCCGCGATGACTTCCTCCTTATCTTCTTTCGTGACGTTGACCCATAAACGTAAGTTAGACTCGCCTCAGCCTAAAAAGACTCTGCCTAATGTGCCTAAATTTCTGGTTGTCTCTCGCACCGACGGAAAGGATTTCAATTCTGTCAATCCTTTCGTTATACAGAAAGGTGTAGATGCAATTGCTGGCCCTGTTAAAACCTGTTCACGTCAGCGCAATGGCACATTGTTGCTGGAAGTGGACAGTGCCTTCCAAGCCCAAAAACTTATACGTACTACGTTGATGCACACGTTTCCCGTTAAGGTAGAAGCACACCGCACACTCAACTCGTCAAGGGGGGTAGTTTTTACGAGATCCCTTGACGGGCTGTCTGATGAAGACATCCAATCGTATATGTCCGA
The DNA here is from genome assembly GCA_026315105.1 of Locusta migratoria. Taxonomy (NCBI): domain Eukaryota; kingdom Metazoa; phylum Arthropoda; class Insecta; order Orthoptera; family Acrididae; genus Locusta; species Locusta migratoria. The sequence goes on from CM048744.1 coordinate 910,156,319, forward strand.
TCAGGGTGTGACAGCCGTCCACAGGGTGATGAAAAAGGTCGATACCCAATTGACACCGACTCGTACTGTGTTTTTGACGTTCGACAGAGTTGACCTCCCGTCGAAGGTCAAAGCAGGGTATGAAGTCATCTCTGTCCGACCTTATGTGCCTAACCCAACGCGCTGTTTTCAATGCCACAGGTACAATCATACCCGTGAACATTGCCCAAATGCAGCAAAGTGTGTCACTTGTGGTAGGGACGCCCATGAGGGGGATTGCCCACCTCCGTCCCCTCACTGCCTAAACTGCAACGGTGACCATGCGGCTTCCTCTCGCGACTGTCCTGTATACAAGGATGAGAAGGTAATCCAGCAAATCCGGGTTACGGAGAAGGTATCAACATCTGCCGCTCGAAAGTTGTTGGCGAGTCGAAAGCCCACTGTCCTCCCAGCGGGTACATACAGTAAGGTACTCACCTCACCTCGACCTACCAAAGATTCCAGTACCCAGACATGTGATTTCACTTTCGCTGACACAGTTGTGCGATCCGCCAGCCCGAAAATTGCCCGTTCCACGTCCCCGCTTCCTCCTGCTGCTTCTAAGGTACAGTCTTCGTCAACATCTAGTAAACCGCGGGCACCTAAACAAGATGCCCGGACCTTGAAAAAGGAACCCGTCCGTGAGGATTTTCTGCGTTCTCAGGCTTCCCAACCGTCAACTGCCTCTTCCCGCCGTCACTCTTCCAGAAGAGCTGACAAGAAAAAGAGTTCCTCTCCTTCCCCGCCGAGGCGTGACCCATCTGTCGCGCCGTCCAACAGTTGCCGGCCTCGGCCGTCTTCTGTTTCACCGGGACGCTCCGTTTGCCGGGCGCCCGGCCCTTTACCGGCGGTGGAAACTGCCCCTCCTGATCAACTCAGGGAGGTGGCAGGCGCGTCGGTCGAACCTATGGACCACGACCCTTTGTCCCTGGACAGCGATAGCAGTGCTCCCTCGAAATCCGGTCCTCAGCGGCCGTCGAGGTGACCCCGCTCGCTACTTGGTTTTTATCCTTATTTCTTCTCTCATTTTTATCATGGCGCTCCTTCAATGGAACATTCGCGGCATCCGTTCTAATCGGGAGGAGTTAAAATTACTCCTTCGATTGCACTGCCCGCTTCTAGTCTGCCTCCAGGAAACTAAGTTGCGTCCACGTGATCGTGCAGACTTTCCACACTACACCTCTGTGCGGTTCGACCTGCCACCCGTGGAAGGTGTCCCAGCCCATGGAGGGGTTCTGCTGCTCCTTCGAGACGACGTCTATTTCCATCCCATTTCCTTGCACACTCACCTACAGGCAGTTGCCGTCCGCATCACCTTATCCACATTTACCTTCTCCCTCTGTAATATATATTCGCCATCGTCATCTGCCCTTACTAGGGCAGATTTGCTAAACCTTGCTGACCAGCTCCCTTCACCTTTCGTGTTGGTAGGCGACTTTAATGCCCACCACCCCCTATGGGGCTCTCCGGCACCTTGTCCGAGAGGCTCCCTTTTGGTGGACATTCTCCACCACCTCGATCTTGTCTGCCTCAACACCGGTGCACCGACCTTCCTTTCTGACACAACACACACTTATTCCCATATAGACCTCGCAATATGCACTCCTCAGCTTGCCGGTCGGTTTGAGTGGTATGCACTTTCTGACACGTACTCGAGTGACCATTTCCCTTGTATCATCCACTTCCTACATCATTCCCCATCTCCACGTCCCACCAGTTGGAACATTTCTAAAGCCGACTGGGGGCTTTATTCTTCCATGGCTGTTTTTCACAATCAGAATTTTCCCAACTGTGACAGTCAGGTCGAATACCTCACAGAGGTTATCCTCACTGCTGCTGAACGTTCCATACCTCGTACATCCTCTTCTCCACGTCGTGTCCAGGTCCCTTGGTGGACTGCAGCCTGCCGCGACGCGCTTCGAGCCCGGCGCCGTGCTTTACGCACCTTCCGCCGCCACCCAACTTTGGAGAATTGCATCAATTACAAACGTATGAGAGCGCAGTGCCGTCGTATCATAAACGACAGCAAGAAAGCTTGCTGGACAGCTTTTACTAGTTCTTTTAACCGTTTTACTCCCTCCACGGTTGTCTGGGGTGGCCTACGCCGTTTGTCTGGCATCAAGGTCCACTCCCCGATTCCTGGCCTGACCGTGGAGAACGCGGTCCTCGTGGACCCAGCTGATGTTTCAAACGCATTGGGTCGTTTCTTTGCGGAGGTTTCGAGCTCTGCCCATTACCACCCTGCCTTTCTCCCTCGCAAACAGGTAGAGGAGGCACGGCCGCCTTCTTTCCGCTCTTTTAATCGGGAAAATTATAACGTCGCCTTCACCATGCAGGAGCTAGATCGTGCTCTCGCCCTGTCCCGGTCTTCTGCTCCCGGGCCCGATTCCATTCACATTGAAATGCTGAAGAACCTCTCTCCAGCGGGCAAGTGCTTTCTTCTTAGTACCTACAATCGCATATGGACTGAAGGTCATGTTCCCACAAGTTGGCGTGAAGCCATTGTTGTCCCCATCCCCAAACCAGGGAAGGACAAACACCTTCCTTCCAGCTATCGTCCCATTTCTCTGACGAGCTGCGTCTGTAAGGTGATGGAACGCATGGTTAACGCTCGGTTGGTCTGGCTCCTCGAATCTCGCCGCCTCCTGACTAATATCCAATGCGGTTTTCGTCGACACCGCTCTGCTGCTGACCATCTCGTTACGTTGTCGACCTTCATTATGAACAACTTTCTGAAGAAGCGTCAAACAGTAGCCGTGTTCTTCGACTTGGAGAAGGCATACGATACCTGTTGGAGAGCGGGCATTCTCCGCACATTGCACACATGGGGCCTTCGGGGCCGCCTTCCTCTTTTCATTCAAGCGTTTTTGGCGGATCGCAAGTTCCGGGTGCGGGTGGGCTCTGTTTTGTCAGATACCTTTTGCCAGGAGAATGGGGTACCACAGGGCTCCGTCTTGAGTGTGGCGCTCTTTGCCATTGCAATCAATCCAATCGTGGACTGCCTTTCAGCCGACGTCTCCGGATCTCTTTTTGTTGACGATTTCGCAATTTATTGTAGCGCCCAACGGACGTGTCTCTTGGAGCGTTCTCTCCAACGCTGTCTTGACCGTCTGTATTCCTGGAGCATCGCAAACGGCTTCCGATTCTCCACTGAGAAAACTGTGTGTATCAATTTCTGGAGATACAAGGAATTTCTTCCACCTTCTCTACGTCTCGGCCCGGTTGCTCTCCCTTTCGTGGAGACTACAAAATTCTTGGGACTCATGTTGGATCGGAAACTTTGCTGGTCCACGCACGTGTCCTACCTGGCTGCTCGTTGTGCCCGATCCCTTAACGTTCTTCGTGTCCTCAGTGGCACGTCATGGGGAGCGGATCGTACCGTCCTGCTTCACCTCTACCAGGCCATTGTTCAGTCGAAGCTCGACTATGGAAGCCTTGTATACTCTTCAGCACGGCCGTCGATTCTCCGCCGTCTCAACTCTATCCACCATCGTGGATTACGTCTGGCGACCGGTGCATTTTATACCAGCCCTGTTGAAAGTCTGTATGCCGAGGCTGCTGTATTACCCTTGACCAATCGACGTGACATACTCTTGTGTCGGTACGCATGCCGCCTACGGTCGATGCCCAACCATCCATCTTACAGATTATTTTTTGACGACTCACTCGATCGCCAATATCAGTTGTCTGCGATTGCCTTGCTTCCACCGGGAGTTCGGTTTCGCCGCCTGCTACAGCGGCTCGATTTTACCCTTCCTTCCACCCTTCGGTTGAGCGAAAGCCCATTGCCACCGTGGCATCAGGCCCAGGTTCACACACACCTCGAACTTAGTTCGCTCCCCAAGGAGAGCACTCCGGATTTGGTATTCCGCTCGAGGCTTGTCGAATTCCGTTCGCGGTTCGATAATGCCGTATTTATTTACACTGATGGTTCCAAGAGCACTGCCGGTGTCGGATCTGCCTTCGTCGTCGGGGACAACCGTTTCCAATACAAGCTCCCTGACCGGTGCTCAAACTTCACGGCTGAGCTTTTCGCCCTCCACCAGGCCGTTTTGTATACCTGCCGCCACCGCCACCCTTTCTATGCCGTATGTTCTGACTCCCTTAGTGCCCTGCAGAGTCTTAAGGACCCTTTCTCGAACCATCCTCTCGTGTATCGGATCCAACGCTCCCTCCAGTTGCTGGCGGATGACAGCTGTCACGTTTCTTTCCTGTGGGTCCCTGGCCATGTGGGTGTGCCCGGGAATGAGGCCGCCGACACAGCAGCCAAGGCAGCAGCTCTTTTGCCTCGCATGGCTACCATTTGCGTCCCATCGGACGATGTTCAACGGGCTCTTCGCCGGAGTATCGTGTCGCAATGGCACAGTGTGTGGCTTTCGCTGCACAACAATAAATTGCGAACTGTCAAACCGATCCCGACCGCTTGGAGGACATCCTCACGCCCCTCTCGGCGGGAGGAGGTCATCCTGGCTCGGTTGCGGATCGGTCATTGCCGTTTCAGCCACCGTCACTTGCTATCCGCCGAACCTGCACCGCTATGCTCCTGCGGTGAACTGCTGACAGTGCGACATGTTTTACTGACTTGTGTTAATTTTAATCATCTCCGTGTAGCCCTTCACTTTCCGTCTACTCTGGAGGAAATCTTAGCTGATGACACACGAGCAGCTGCTCGAGTTTTGCGTTTTATCAATTTGGCCAACTTATCCAAGGATATTTAACTCTTTTAATTGTCTTTTATCTTTCGTTTTTAGCCTATTGTTGATGTTCTGACAGTCTACATTTTTTCGATCATAGCGAATCTATGTTCTTGGCTGGGCGCTAATGACCATAGAAGTTGTGCGCCCTAAAACCACAAAAAAAAAAAAAAAAAAAAAAAAAAAAAAAAAAAACTTCTTACCGTGTATATCCATTTTTCTCAAAAGCCTGCATCAGATGCTGTAACTTGGCATTTAGGTGTTCTGGCGTACAAATTCGTTTAGCTCTGTCAATATTACTTTTAATGACCCCCTCTCTTTTGTTGAGGATAATGGTTGGAATCCCTTTGTGCAAGTATGTCTGTATGCGTGACTTTGGGGATGGAAAATGACAATGAAATATCTTTCTTGGATGTTTCAGTTATGCGACAGACGGTCGGAAGTTTGAATCATGATGTTTTCCGGAAAGTCACGCAGACAGACTGATACACCAGGATTCCAACCACCATCCTCAGCAAAAGAGAAGGTTCATTAAAAGTCTTATTGACAGAGCTAAACGAATTTGTACGCCAGAACACCTAGATGCCGAGTTACAGCATCTGATGCAGGCTTTTGAGAAAAATGGATATACACGGTAAGAAGTAAATAGGGTTCTGCGACCAAGGAACGGTAAACAAAAAGACACCAACGAAACACAACGATGGAGGAACACCGTTTCTCTCCCCCTTCATTAAAACAGTTACCGATCAGATAGGAAAGATTTTACGTAAACACGATATGACCGGTTCTTAAACAAAAAGGATAAGTCAGGCATTCCGATCTGTAAAGGACAAACGCCCTCCTCTATCGTCAAGTGGGGTGTACAAAATTCCGTGTTCTTGCGGAAAAGTGTATATTGGTACTACAAAAAGGAGTGTGAATACAAGACTGAAAGAACACGAAAGTCTTTGCCGACTCGGTAAAATTGAGAAATCACCTGTAGCTGAACATGTTTTCCAATCAGGAAATCATGAAGTTTTCCGAAATGGAAATTTTATCTAAAACGACGAACTATTATCCACGACTGTACAGAGAAGCAATCGAAATATACAAACATGGGGATAATTTTAATAGAAAGGAAGAAGCAATGAAACTTATTGACATGTGGACTGTGGCTCTTCAGAGTAGGTAGTTACGCTTTTATCTTTGACCATCGACTATCGAAAGTTATGTTTTATCTTTGACAAGGCTCATCTCTGCTGCTCACGTTGAACACTTGACGACGACACCTTTTAGACAGTATTTATACCGGTCTCCGACGGCCGACTCGTCAGTCGGCAAGACTCACCGCTACCAGTAGAACCTCTGAAGATGTCCAGCGCAGCTCTGTTGTTGTTTGTAATTCTAGCGGACCAAACAGCGTGGTCATCAGTCCGTAGCTTACAAACTACTTAAACCTAGGTAAACTAACATACGGACAAACACACACACCCATGCCCCAGGGAGGACTCGAACCTCCACGGCGAGCAACCGCGCGCTCCGCAGCGAGACGCTTTAGACCGCTCGGCTACTCCACCGCGGCGCGCAGCTCTGGACGAAACGTCAGGAGCAGATATGTTTCTACATCTACATCTACATACATATTCCGCAATTCACCGTAAGGTGCGTGGCGGAGGGTACACTGTACCACTACTAGGCATTTCCTTTCCTATTCCACTCCCAAATTGAACGAGGAAAAAAAGAATGACTATATGCCTCCGTACGAGCCCTAATTTCTCTTATCTTGTCTTTGTGATCTTTACGCGAAATGTAAGTAGGCGGCAGCAAGATCGTACTACACTCAGCTTCAAATTCCGGCCCTCTAAATTTACTTAACAGAAATTCACGAAAAGAACGTCGTCTTTCTTCCAGCGATCCCCAATTGAGTTGCCGGAGCATTTCCGTGACACTCGCGCATTGGTCGAACCTACCGGTAACAAATCTAGCTGCTCGCCTCTGAACCGCCTCTATGTCTTCCTTCAAACCGATCTGCTGCGGGTCCCAAATACTTGAGCAATACTCAAGACGTGGTCGTACAAGCGTTTTATACGCGATCTCCTTTATAGGTGAAGTACATCTTCCCAAAATTCTCCCAATAAACCGAAGTCAGCTGTCTGCCTTACTCACAACTGTCCTTACATGCTCGTTCCATTTCATATCGCTCTGCAATGTTACGCCTAGATATTTGAACGACGCGACCGCATCAAGAAGCTCACTACTGATGCTGTATTCGAACATTATAGGACTGTTTTTTCTACTCATGCGCATCACCTTACATTTTTCTACATTGAGAGCTAGCTGCCATTCTTCGCACCAACTAGAAATTTTGTCTCAGTCAACCTGTATGCTATTACAGTCAGTTACAGACGACACCCTCCCATACACCACAACATCATCAGCAAACAGCTGCAAATTACAACTTACTCTGTCCATCAGATCATTTATATAGATAGAAAATAATAGCGGTCCTATCACACTCCCGTGGGGCACGCCTGACGATACACTCGTCTCTGATGAACACTCGCCGTCGAGAACAACGTACTGCGTTCTATTACTTAGGAAGTCTTCCAGCCAGTCACAAATCTGTGAACCTATTCCATAAGCTCGTATCTTCGTTAGCAGTCTGCAGTGTGGCACCGTGTCGAACGCCTTTTGAAGTCGAGAAAAACACAATCCGCCTGTTGCCCTTCGTCCATGGCTCGCAAGATGTCATGTGAGAAAAGGGCAAGCTGAGTTTCACATGAACGATGTTTCCTAAACCCGTGCTGATTCATGGAAAGAAGCTTTTCCGTTTCAAGGAAATTTACTATATTCGAACTGAGAATATGCTCCAAAATTCTACATGAAACCGATGTCAACGATATTGGCCTGTAATTGTATGGGTAAGTTCTCTTTCCTTTCTTATACACGGGAGTCACCTGCGCTTTTTTCCAATCACTAGGAACTTTGCGCTGAATTAAAGATTCGCTATAAATGTAAGCTAAGTAGGGGGCCAATGCCGCAGAATAGTCTTTGTAAAACCGAACTGGTATACCATCCGGACCAGCAGACTTTTTCGTATTTAGCTCTCTCAGCTGCTTCTCTACACCGGAAATACCTATTGCTATGTCCCCCATTTCGGAATTAGTACGTTGATCAAATGATGGTATATTTGTGCGGTCCTCCTGCGTGAAAGATTTCTTAAAGGTTAAATTTAGAACTTCAGCTTTCCGTTTGCTTTCTTCTATTACTGCCCCGGAATGATCAACTAGTGACTGGACAGTGGGCTTTGACCCGCTTATCGATTTTACATAGGACCAGAATTTTTTCGGGTTCTCGGAAAGATCTTTTGCTAAGGTATGGCTGTGATAATTATTGTATGCTTCACGCATCGATCTTTTTATAGACGCACGAATCTCTACTAACTTTGGCCTGTCATCTTTTTTTTTTTTTTTTTTTTTTTTTTTTTTTTTTTTTTTTTTTTTTTTTTTTTTTTTTGAATCGAGAGTGCAACAGCCTTTGCTTTCTCAGCAGCTTTCTAACATTATTATTATACCACGGTGGGTCTTTTCCATCCTTAATCGTCTTTACTGGCACATATTTCTCTAACCCTTCATTAACAATGCATTTAAATTTAGTCCACAATTCCTCTACATCCATAGTCCCAGAATTAAACGATGCCCATTCATTTTCTAAGTGCGATCGTAACATTTGCTTGTCGGCTTTTCCCAACAAAAACACGCTCCTAGCCTTCTTGACTGGTTTATGAACTTTGGTCACCATCGACGCTATGACGATATCGTGATCACTAATTCCTGTCTCTACACAGACATCGTTAATAAGGTCAGGCCTGTTTGTGGCTATAAGGTCTAGAATATTTCCATTGCGCGTGGGTTGCCGGTTTAACTGCTCAAGACAGTTTTCGGAGAATGTGTCCAAAAGTAGCTCGCAAGACTGCTTGTCTGTAACGCCTGAAATGTAACTAGCGAGGTCCCAATCTATACTCTTAAGGTTGAAGTCACCTCCGACTAATATTACATGGCCCGGATACCTATGCACTACCTGGTGTAGACTTTCCTTGAATGATTCTAAAACTGCTACAGCAGCACTGGGGGGCCGGTGAAAACACCCAACTATTAATTTTACTTCTTTTAGACCTGTTATGCGTGCCCAGATAACTTCACAGTTACTTTCAACCTCGATCTCAGTAGAAACAATATCTTTGTCCACAGCGATGAACACTCCTCCTCCAGTTGTATCAGATCTATCTTTCCGATATACATTCCACGACCACGACCCTATTACCCGGAAGATTCAACAGCAATTATTTCAGCTGGTCGTGAAAGCCTTCACTGCATGTTAATATTAGGTTTACTAGCCAATTTGAGGATAGTTTACGCAGGTTTCCCTTATGCATATATATTTTGCGTCATGTAAGAAGGCGCTTCCGCGCATAGTGGGTGAGTAATAGGGGAGGGGAGGATCTACGGCCGAACGATAACAGTGGAGCGTGCGGGAGAGAAATTGCCTAACTTGCGCGTACAGAATGAACATTATCGGCTGTCATTGCGCTAATAGAGGGGGATGCACAGAACGGCTGAAAACTGGGCCGTCTTCGTACGTGACGCCGACTATAGTCGAATTCTAACCTTGGATTACACTCAGTGCGAGTAACTTGGGAAAATGTAGGTAAAGAGTGCAAACCGACACAAAAGCAATAAATCCATTAACAGGAGCAACCTTTTAATTTTTTAATCAAAAGAAAACAGTTACAGATGGTGTCAAAATGTTTCTCACTTATAGTATTAATCACCGGTTTCCTGTGTTGATTTGTTGATATCTGATGGCATTAAATCAGTGCTAGTTTCCGACTTCATTTTTAAAATTTCAACTTGTTGTTATCAGAAAAATATCTTTCGTGATTAATTTCTACATGTATTTCCTTATTAGTTGGATACATTGGATTAAGTGGTATGACCTTGTAATTTAAGATCGCTAAATAAAGAGTTCCACTTATATAGCAGTGAAGTATGCTTATACTTTTAGTATTTTATTAACTTTCCTTCAAAAAAATATTCAGCGGATGACTATTAAATATTGTTGTACGCTACTTGTGTATGCTTCCAGTCAAAATCAGTTCTAGGAACACACTGACTGAGAGTTATAGAAAAGCAGAAAATTTTATAATATTCTTTCCTCTTTGATAATTGTGTGCGTACGCCTCACTTGCTCGTAAGTTTTTATCGTGTTTGTTATCCACATCTAAACTTCGGAAGCCAGATAAATGAAGTGTGGCAAACGCTACTTTGTGTACCGCTGTTATTGCTTCCTTGTTTAGTTGCGAACGGTTCGCGGAAAGAAAGACGGTAAGCCTCAAAAATGTTCAAATGTTTGTATAGCTTATGGGACTTAACTACGGGGACATCAGTCCCTAAACTTACAAACTACTTATGAACTAACACTAAGGACGGCACAGATATCCATGCCCGAGGGGGGATTCGAACCCCCGACCGTAGTGGCCGTGCAGAACGTGACTGGAGCGCCTCAGTCCCCTCGGCCACCGCGGCCGGCGCTGTAAGCCTCCATGCGGCTCTAATCTCATTTTATCCTCGTCGCCTTTTCGCGAGATATCTGTAGGAAGATGCAATACACGACTCCTTGAGTAGCGTACACTCTGGGAACTTCGACAATACCCATAACCGATATAAAGAACGCCCCTTTTATAGCGTTTCCCATGGAAGTTGGCCGATCATATTCATGTCGCTTTCGCGCTTACTGAATAAGGCCATAGTCAAGCCTACATGTGTCTCGTGTGTAACTGACTGTTAGATATCAGGTACCCGTAGAGCGATATATAGTTATTTCTAGCTTGCTCCTGACAAATTCGTGTTAGCAATTTCACTTCATCAGATATGATGGAATTTGATATTAACGATGTGACTGCTGTTACTTAAATGTTGAAATGATGAAAAAGTAGTGGAGGGAAAGGACCTAGAAAAAATTACTTTTTCGACAAATCTGGCGGCACTGTTTTAACAAACATTAAAAAACATACAACTTTTATTCAGAGTATTTTTTTTTTTTTTGCTTACTGTTTCAACGGCATTCTTTTAGAAATAGTAAGCTTAGTTTTTTCCAAACGTTAACGACCTATGACGAGCTATAAAAATGTTAAAAAGTGTCCCCCGTACTCTTCGACTCCATTTTTAATATCAGTGTCAGTAACATATTTCTGTGTAGAAAGAGAGAAAAAAGCCAAGATCGCTGATCATCAATTTTTATATATGACGACCGGTTTCGCTGAACTATGTCAGCATCATCTGGCCCAAAACAATCATTTTTCGAGGCCATACAAACAAATCATCGTCGAAAGATAAACCAATTTCGCACCTACAAACTTCTTGCTTTTCAGAGCCAACTACTACAATCAACGAACTTAGGATAAATTAAAATTGATGATCAGCGATCTTGGCTTTTTTATATCTCTCTACAATATAGTTGGATCGCCTCCTAGAACATAAACAAACTCAATAGTTCTGTATCCAAAGAATTACAACTCTTCCTATCTTAGCAGTGGCAGTTAACAGTGAGTAGTTATCCGCAGACAGCCACAGTGGGCTTGAATATCAAAGCTGGTCTACCAAGTACTGAAGGCAATATTTTTAACGAACATTATTTTGATAAGGACATTTGAAATGGATAGGTTGAAGTTAGACATACATAATGCGGATTACTGAAATTCGGTGGAAAGAGGAATAGGATTTCTCCTCAGGTGAATACAGGATTATGAATACAAAAACAGTTTGGGATGTTACAGGAGCAGGAATGATAATCATTAAAAACATAGCAATGCGGGTAAACTATGTGCAGCGCACGAAGTTAACACCGACCACAGTAGTAGAGGTTTATATGCCAACTAGCTCTGCCGGTAATCAAGAGATCGAAGAAAGGTATGAGGATGTAAAGGAAATTATTCAGACAATTCAGCGAAAGGAAAACTTAATTGTGGTGGGAGACTAGAATTCGGTAGTGGGAAGAGGAAGGGAAGGGAAGATAGTAGGTGAATATGGTCTGGGCAAAAGAAAGAGGAGATCGCCTGGTAGAAATTTACACGGATCATAATTTAGTTATAACAAACAGGTGGTTTAAGAATCACGAAAGAATGTTGTTTACGTGGAAGAGACTAGGAGACATCGAAAGGTAGCATGTAGATTTTATACTGGTAAGACATAGATTTCGGAACCAGGTTTAAACTGTAAAACATACCCAGGAGTAGATATAGACTCTGTCCATACCTTATTGGTCATGAATTGTAGGCTGAAACTGAAAAAACTGCAGAAACGTAAGCGAATAAGGATAGGGGATCTGGATAAATTGAAGGAACCTGAAGTTCTAGAGAATTTCAGAGGGAACTTTAGGCAAAAATTGACGGAAACGGGGAAAAATAAAACAGTAGAAGAGGAATGGGTAGTATTGAGAGATAGTACAGGCAGCAGAGGACAAAATAGGTAGGAAGGCAAGACCTACATACAATCCTTGGGATATCATAGGAAATACTTAACTTAATCGACAAAAGGAGAAAATATAAAAATGCAGTAAATGATACAAGCAAAATGAAGTACAGAGGCTAAGAAAGTGCAAAATGGCTAAGAAGGAGTGGCTAAAAGGCAAATGTAAGTCTGTAGAAGAAGTTGTCAACAAGGAAAAATAGATACCACCTACAGGGAAATAAGACATTTGAATACAAGAAAAACAGCTCTATGAATACTAAGAACTCAGATGGAAAACCAGTTCTCAGCATAGAAAGGAAAGCTGAAAGGTGGAAAGAATATATAGAGGGACTGTAAACTAAATGAACTTTTAGACAATATTGTAGGAAGGGTAGAAGTAGATGAAGATGAAATAGGAGATACTATACTGACAGATGGATTTGAGAGAGCACTAAAGGACCTAAGCCGAAACAAATCCCCTGGAGTAGATGACATTCCCTCAGAACTACTGAAGTCTCTTGGAGAACCACCCATGACAAAACTATTTCATCTGGTATGTAAGACGTATGAGATAGGCAAAATACCCTCAGAATTTAAGAAAAATGTAATAAATCCCATTCCAACGAAAGCAGGTGCAGGCCGGTGTGAAAATTACAGAACCATCAGTTTAATAAGTCATGGTTGCAAAATTTTAACACGAATAATTTACAGAAGGATGGTAAAGCTAGTAGAAGCTGACCTCGGGAAAGATCAGTTTGGATTTAGGAGAAATGTAGGAACACGGGAGGCAATACTCACTTTACGGCTTATCCTAGAAGATAGATTAAGAAAAGGCAAACCTACATTTCTAGCTTTTGTAGATTTGGAGAAGGCTTTTGATATTGTTGATTGGAATACACTCTTTCAAATTCTAAAGCAAGCAGGAGTAAAATATAGGGAACGGAAGGTAAGGGAGTAAGACAGGGTTGTAGCATTTCTCCAATGTTATTCAATTTATACTTTGAGCAAGCTATAAAGGAATGTAAGGAGAAATTTGGAGAAGGAATTATAGTTCAAGCAATAAAAACTTTGCGTTTTGCCGATGACGTTGTAATTCTGTCAGACAGCAAAGAACCTGGAAGAGCAGTTGAACGGAATGGAAAGTGTGCTGAAAGGTGCGTATAAGATGAATATTAACAAGAGTAATGGAGTGCAGTCAGAGAAAATCAGGCGATGATGAAGGAATTTATTAGGTAACGAAACAATAAAGGAGGTAGTTGTGTTTTGTTACTTGGGCAGTAAAATAACATACGATGGTCACAGTATAGAGGATATAAAATTCATAATGGCAATGGGAAGAAAAGCGATTTTGAAAAAGAGAAATTTGTTAACATTGAATATTGATTTACGTTCAAGGAAGTCCTTTCTGAAGGAATTTGTGTGGAGTGTTGCCTTGTATGGGAGTGAAACTTGGACGATAAACAGTGCAGACAGGAAGAGAGTAGAGGCTTTTGAAATGTAGTGCTATAGAATAATACTGAAGTTTAGGTGGGTAGATGGCGTAACTAATGAGGTACTGAACAGAATTGGGGAGAAAAGGAATTTCTGGCATACCTTGACTAAACGAAGGGATCAGTTGGTGGGATGCATCCTTAGACATCAAGGAATCGTGATTTTAGCATTGCAGGGAAGTGTTTGGGGTAAAAACCGCAGAGGGAGACCAAGAGATGGATACAGTAAGCAGATTCAGACATGTAGGTTGCCGTTTTTATGAGGAGATGAAGAGGCTTGCACAGGATAGAGTAAGGTGGAGAGCTGCATTAAACCAGTCTCCCGATTGAAGACAACAACAACAACAACAACAACAACTACTACTACTACTACTACTACATTTGTGAAATAATTACTTATAAGATTGTTATGTTCATTCAAGGTGAGGTCTGCGATGCTGCATAGTGCAGAAACTTGGCCAATTACAAAAGCCCAAGAGAAAAAGACGGGACGTGACGGAAATACAAGGAACCCATTTCAATGTCTATATACATTTGGTATCTGTCCGAAAGAACAGATACCATTAAAAGATCCTTCAGCTCTTATGAATCAATACCGAAAGAAATTTCATTCATTAGCTGCATATGAGCATTTGACATTAGCTGATTGTGAATGATGTTCCTGTCTTATCTGTTCAAATGGTAGATAAGGAGAAAAGAGTAAACAGTTTTCTGTGATGATGATGATGATGATGATGCTGGTCATTCTCATTAACAATATAAGTTTATAAAAGTAAAGATGTTTTGGTCAGTTTTCTGTTTATGCGTCGTGTTCGGTCAGAACCACTGAAATAACTGGCACTTTTATTTTCAGGTGAGTGAAGGGCCGGCGCGCATCTCTAGTCACTGTGAATCAGTGTTCATTATCCGACTACCAGCTGCTGCATCACACAAATGTAAGACAAGTTTTCTTCCATTGTATGTTTTCACTCAAAGTTCTTTTACATGCATACATATATACTTTCATGTTGCTAGTTGAATGCTTATGATCTGCGCAGAGGAACTTCTCGATCTCCTCTCTCTCTCTGCTTTCGTTTCTCGTAGCTACAAGTTGAGTGCCTTTGTGTATCAAGACCAAGGTGATTACCTCAATAAATGTTCTTAGACCTGTGAGCCCGAGGAAAAGTGTTACGTAAGTACTCGCAAGGTAGAATGTCGAGCGTCATCTCGTTGTAAATAAAATGCGTCGCCCACAGGGGCTGACAAAATACGAGGCGTGTTTTTCAAGTAAGTACCGTTTTGAAATAAAAAATAAAAAAAGACGCGCTAAGATATCTCAATTTTATTTTTACATCAAAACCTGTACCTTAATCTACATTTCAACATATTATCCATCAATATTGAGGCACTTGTCATAACGTTGTACCAGTTTTTGAATACCCTCCTCATAGAAGTCTGCCGCCTGACTTCTTAACCACAGAGTGAGACAAGGTTGTAGCCTTTCTCCGATGTTGTTCAAGCTGTGAAGCAAGGAGAAATTTAGAGAAGGGATTAAAGTTTAGGGCAAAGAAATAAAAACTTTCAGATTTGTCATGACATTGTTATTCTTTCAGAGACAGCAATTAAATTGATTGCACAGTGTCTTGAAAGGAAGTTTAAGATAAAAATTAACAAGAGCAAACCAAGGGTAATGGCGCACGTAGTCTAACAAAATCAGCCGAGATGAAGAAATTAGATTTGGTAACTAAACAATAAAGGCGGTAGATGTTTTGTTACATGGGATAGTATAATACGATTGTCGCAGTAAAGATGATATACAGTGCAGAATGGAAATGGAAATAAAAGCTTTTCTGAAAAAGAGATTTGTTGATATTGCATATTAAATGTAAACGAAGGCTTCCGCGGCCGTTGTCATTGTATGTAAAACTCTTCTGGGTGTTGGACCGCATCGTCAAAATATCAAACACTTCACCGACGTTTCGGCCACTATTGCAAGTGGCCATCTTCTGGGTGTTACATTTACTGCTGGGTCACGGAAAGCTGGTGTCTTAAATACTAAATGTTGCTAGTTGCTATTGGTGGTTTCAGCTCTCTTTCATTGGTGTTTACTTTATTACTTCCTATTGGTGGAAGAGGAAGTCCAGGATTGGTGTTTATATTAATGTTTGCCATTGGTTGAACCTGGCGAATGAGGAGCGGTGGTAGCAGTGACGTAGCAGTGATGCCTAGCGCCGGCTAGAGCCTGCTGTTTGCTCTGTGTACGTGCGGCCGCTGTTGTCTGCGGGCGGGCCCCTATGGACTGCACTGCGCGCGGTGTCGTCGCGGAGCGCTGCTACTGCTGGTAACCAAGACGCGGGAAGTCTGTACCCGTCTTCCCTGTTCATATTTCCGGGTCGCTTAGCTATTTCAATTGCTTCCCTGATTTTCCTCTTCAAAGTATAGGGCTGTTTTGCCAGTACAGCGACTTTCCGAAAATCCATATGTTTGCCGCACTCTTCTTGGTGTTCAGCTACTGCCGACTTTGTATGCTGTCCTAGCCGAATGTACCTCTCGTGCTCGGCTATCCTTGTTTTAATCGGCCGCCCAGTTTCGCCAATGTACACCTGGCCGCACTCACAGCCGATTTCGTAGACTCCAGCTGTGTGCAACTTATCCGTTTTGTCCTTCAGTGAGCCTAGGACATCTCTTATTTTATTGTTGCTGCGAAATATAGGCTTGATGCCCTCTCGACGAAGTATTTTGCCTACTCGTTCGGTGACGCCTTTTACGTA
Source organism: Locusta migratoria (assembly GCA_026315105.1). Classification (NCBI taxonomy): domain Eukaryota; kingdom Metazoa; phylum Arthropoda; class Insecta; order Orthoptera; family Acrididae; genus Locusta; species Locusta migratoria. Next base: position 910,172,758 of record CM048744.1, read on the forward strand.
TGGCAATAGGGCGATGGTTTGTCCTTCCTTTGGCGCTTCCCTTTTGTTTCTATCATTAGGTGTCATAGTTTGTTCGATCATCCTCTTCCCATAACCGTTTGCTTCGAAGGTGGACCTGATGTTTTTTAATTCTGCTTTCAGATGTTGTTCGTCACTAATCCGGTATGCCCTCTTAGTTAGAGTGTGGAGCACGGACTTCTTTTGCGTAGGATGATGGTGGGAAGTTGCGTGAAGGTACCTGCCTGTGCTGGTGGCTTTTCTAAATACCCGATGGCCCAGTTTGCCCTCTGGTTTCCGATAAACCTCTACGTCGAGGAAAGGGAGCACACCATTCTTCTCAATCTCCATGGTGAACTGGATCTTGTTGTGCTGTTGATTGAGGTGTTGATGAAAATTCTGCAGCTCCTCTTCTCCATGAGGCCAGATGACAAACGTGTCGTCTACATATCGCAGCCAGCAGTCTGGACGTAGTGGTGCGGACTGGAGAGCTGTTTCCTCGAATGCCTCCATGAAAATATCGGCTGCAACAGGTGAGAGAGGTGAACCCATTGCAACTCCGTCCGTCTGTTCATAAAATTTCCCTTTCCACCTGAAATAGGTGGTCGTTAAACAATGTTGCACCAGATCGCAAACGTCGGGTGGAACACGTTCCTCTAGGATGCTCATGGTATCCGACACTGGTACATTTGTAAATAAGGACTTCACGTCGAAGCTGACCATCAAATCCGTGGTGGAGATTCGTTTTTCTTCTAAAAGTGCTACGAAATGGGTTGAGTCCTTGACGTAAGAGTCCGTGTGGCCCACGAGATGTTGGAGTTTCGGTACTAGTTCTTTTGCAAGTCGGTAAGTCGGTGAGTCTATACTGCAGACAATAGGCCTTAGAGGAAAAGACTCCCGGTGGATCTTCGGAACCCCATAAATCCTTGGTGCCTGTGGGACTTGCGGGTTGAGTCGTCTGGCCGTGTCGAAGTACATTCTGGTTATCTTAAGCAGTGCTTGCGTCTGTTTTATTACCTTGGCCGTCGGATCCCCCTTGAGCTTCTTATAGATGGGTTCACTTAGAAGTTTTTCCATCCGTTCGTCGTAATCTGTAGTATTCATCACCACTGTGGCGTTCCCCTTGTCGGACTGTACCACTACTAGGTCGGGGTTGTTCATTAACTCTATGATAGCACGACGTTCCTCATTGCTGATGTTCTGCTTTGGTGGCTTTGCATGCGCCAAGACTCGAACTGTCTCTTGTCGGATCTTCTCTGCTTCTGCTTGTGGAAGGTGACGTAGCGAGGCCTCGACGGATTCTATGATGTCTTCTTTAGGGACTCGTCGTGGTGTGATCGCGAAATTCATCCCCTTGGACAGTATTTGTGTTGCTGCGTCACTTAATTGATGACTGGAAAGGTTGACCACCGTTCGCTGCGTGTCCATTGTTTGTCCATTACCCGTAGTTTTCTGCTGCAGGTTATAGAATTTCTTCATCTGACGGGTGGCGACACTATCGTTTGTCCTTTCGGCTTGCTGGAAGGTTAACCTGTCCACCTTCTCCCAGTCCTCTTCAGCAAGTTTACTCGAAAGGGCGAGGTGTAGTTCAATAAGCTTCCTGTTGCTGGAGTCGAGGTTGCTGCGTATATGGCGGATCCTTTCCCGTAGTAAGGCTTTACTGGCTTGTGCACAAATATTCTTCGCCCTGTTTGACTTTATGTAGCACGCCAGCTGCAGAAATTTTGGTACAGTATTGTGGTCCCTGCATCTCTTCAAGAAGGCGAGATCATTCAGCAGTTTTCCTTTTCTTAGTCTTAGCGACTCGAAGATCCTGATGTTTCCATAAACGTCCTGCCCATACAGGTTGGTTAAATGTAAACGAAGGCTTCCGCGGCCGTTGTCATTGTATGTAAAACTCTTCTGGGTGTTGGACCGCATCGTCAAAATATCAAACACTTCACCGACGTTTCGGCCACTATTGCAGGGAAGCAATTGAAATAGCTAAGCGACCCGGAAATATGAACAGGGAAGACGGGTACAGACTTCCCGCGTCTTGGTTACCAGCAGTAGCAGCGCTCCGCGACGACACCGCGCGCAGTGCAGTCCATAGGGGCCCGCCCGCAGACAACAGCGGCCGCACGTACACAGAGCAAACAGCAGGCTCTAGCCGGCGCTAGGCATCACTGCTACGTCACTGCTACCACCGCTCCTCATTCGCCAGGTTCAACCAATGGCAAACATTAATATAAACACCAATCCTGGACTTCCTCTTCCACCAATAGGAAGTAATAAAGTAAACACCAATGAAAGAGAGCTGAAACCACCAATAGCAACTAGCAACATTTAGTATTTAAGACACCAGCTTTCCGTGACCCAGCAGTAAATGTAACACCCAGAAGATGGCCACTTGCAATAGTGGCCGAAACGTCGGTGAAGTGTTTGATATTTTGACGATGCGGTCCAACACCCAGAAGAGTTTTACATACAATGACAACGGCCGCGGAAGCCTTCGTTTACATTTAACCAACCTGTATGGGCAGGACGTTTATGGAAACATCAGGATCTTCGAGTCGCTAAGACTAAGAAAAGGAAAACTGCTGAATGATCTCGCCTTCTTGAAGAGATGCAGGGACCACAATACTGTACCAAAATTTCTGCAGCTGGCGTGCTACATAAAGTCAAACAGGGCGAAGAATATTTGTGCACAAGCCAGTAAAGCCTTACTACGGGAAAGGATCCGCCATATACGCAGCAACCTCGACTCCAGCAACAGGAAGCTTATTGAACTACACCTCGCCCTTTCGAGTAAACTTGCTGAAGAGGACTGGGAGAAGGTGGACAGGTTAACCTTCCAGCAAGCCGAAAGGACAAACGATAGTGTCGCCACCCGTCAGATGAAGAAATTCTATAACCTGCAGCAGAAAACTACGGGTAATGGACAAACAATGGACACGCAGCGAACGGTGGTCAACCTTTCCAGTCATCAATTAAGTGACGCAGCAACACAAATACTGTCCAAGGGGATGAATTTCGCGATCACACCACGACGAGTCCCTAAAGAAGACATCATAGAATCCGTCGAGGCCTCGCTACGTCACCTTCCACAAGCAGAAGCAGAGAAGATCCGACAAGAGACAGTTCGAGTCTTGGCGCATGCAAAGCCACCAAAGCAGAACATCAGCAATGAGGAACGTCGTGCTATCATAGAGTTAATGAACAACCCCGACCTAGTAGTGGTACAGTCCGACAAGGGGAACGCCACAGTGGTGATGAATACTACAGATTACGACGAACGGATGGAAAAACTTCTAAGTGAACCCATCTATAAGAAGCTCAAGGGGGATCCGACGGCCAAGGTAATAAAACAGACGCAAGCACTGCTTAAGATAACCAGAATGTACTTCGACACGGCCAGACGACTCAACCCGCAAGTCCCACAGGCACCAAGGATTTATGGGGTTCCGAAGATCCACCGGGAGTCTTTTCCTCTAAGGCCTATTGTCTGCAGTATAGACTCACCGACTTACCGACTTGCAAAAGAACTAGTACCGAAACTCCAACATCTCGTGGGCCACACGGACTCTTACGTCAAGGACTCAACCCATTTCGTAGCACTTTTAGAAGAAAAACGAATCTCCACCACGGATTTGATGGTCAGCTTCGACGTGAAGTCCTTATTTACAAATGTACCAGTGTCGGATACCATGAGCATCCTAGAGGAACGTGTTCCACCCGACGTTTGCGATCTGGTGCAACATTGTTTAACGACCACCTATTTCAGGTGGAAAGGGAAATTTTATGAACAGACGGACGGAGTTGCAATGGGTTCACCTCTCTCACCTGTTGCAGCCGATATTTTCATGGAGGCATTCGAGGAAACAGCTCTCCAGTCCGCACCACTACGTCCAGACTGCTGGCTGCGATATGTAGACGACACGTTTGTCATCTGGCCTCATGGAGAAGAGGAGCTGCAGAATTTTCATCAACACCTCAATCAACAGCACAACAAGATCCAGTTCACCATGGAGATTGAGAAGAATGGTGTGCTCCCTTTCCTCGACGTAGAGGTTTATCGGAAACCAGAGGGCAAACTGGGCCATCGGGTATTTAGAAAAGCCACCAGCACAGGCAGGTACCTTCACGCAACTTCCCACCATCATCCTACGCAAAAGAAGTCCGTGCTCCACACTCTAACTAAGAGGGCATACCGGATTAGTGACGAACAACATCTGAAAGCAGAATTAAAAAACATCAGGTCCACCTTCGAAGCAAACGGTTATGGGAAGAGGATGATCGAACAAACTATGACACCTAATGATAGAAACAAAAGGGAAGCGCCAAAGGAAGGACAAACCATCGCCCTATTGCCATACGTAAAAGGCGTCACCGAACGAGTAGGCAAAATACTTCGTCGAGAGGGCATCAAGCCTATATTTCGCAGCAACAATAAAATAAGAGATGTCCTAGGCTCACTGAAGGACAAAACGGATAAGTTGCACACAGCTGGAGTCTACGAAATCGGCTGTGAGTGCGGCCAGGTGTACATTGGCGAAACTGGGCGGCCGATTAAAACAAGGATAGCCGAGCACGAGAGGTACATTCGGCTAGGACAGCATACAAAGTCGGCAGTAGCTGAACACCAAGAAGAGTGCGGCAAACATATGGATTTTCGGAAAGTCGCTGTACTGGCAAAACAGCCCTATACTTTGAAGAGGAAAATCAGGGAAGCAATTGAAATAGCTAAGCGACCCGGAAATATGAACAGGGAAGACGGGTACAGACTTCCCGCGTCTTGGTTACCAGCAGTAGCAGCGCTCCGCGACGACACCGCGCGCAGTGCAGTCCATAGGGGCCCGCCCGCAGACAACAGCGGCCGCACGTACACAGAGCAAACAGCAGGCTCTAGCCGGCGCTAGGCATCACTGCTACGTCACTGCTACCACCGCTCCTCATTCGCCAGGTTCAACCAATGGCAAACATTAATATAAACACCAATCCTGGACTTCCTCTTCCACCAATAGGAAGTAATAAAGTAAACACCAATGAAAGAGAGCTGAAACCACCAATAGCAACTAGCAACATTTAGTATTTAAGACACCAGCTTTCCGTGACCCAGCAGTAAATGTAACACCCAGAAGATGGCCACTTGCAATAGTGGCCGAAACGTCGGTGAAGTGTTTGATATTTTGACGATGCGGTCCAACACCCAGAAGAGTTTTACATACAATTGCATATTAAGTTTAAGGGAAACTTTTCCAAAGGCTTTTATGTCGATTGTTGCTTTGTATAGGAGTGAAATATGGACGATAAATAGTTCAGACAAGAAGAGGTTAGAGGCGTTTGAAATGTTGTGCTACCGAAGAATGCTGAAGATTGGTTGGTAGGTCACGTAACTAATGAGGAAGTACTGAACTGAATTGGGGAGAAGAGGAATTTCTGACATACCTTGATTAAAAGAAGGTATCGATTAGTAAGACGTATTCTGAGACATCGATAATTTAGCACTGGACGGAAGTTTGTGGTGTAAAAATCGCAGAGGGAGACCAAAAGACGAGTATAGTAAGATTCAAATGGATGTTGGTTGTCGTTCTTATGAGGATTTGTAGAAGCTTGCTAGGGGCAGAGTAGGGTGGAAAGTTGCATCCAACCAGTATCTGGACTGAAGACCAAATCAATATCACATAATATTGCTTAATAGCCTATATCAAAGTGTATAACGAAGTGATTGTTCAGTTGTAAGTTTCTGTAGCAACACTTTTTTTTTTTTAATCTACTGTTTAGACATGCGCTCACAAATCAAACAATCGCGTTATCATCGGGAGGGTTTTCACTATAACAACAAGTATAACAAAACCCTGCCCCAAATTTTAACCTATACGTATTCGAAGAGTATTTGAATCGGCGAGTGGAATTTGGACAGTGTTATTTACGAAATGCGACCCCCAGTGCACGATTGCCGTGTGATGTCGGACGCTACACCTTGCATTATATTACAGCATTTATTCTGAAATTGTAAACACAAATAATCGATGAAAAGCGTGATCTTTCAGACTTTCAAAGAATCCAACTTGTTGGTGCGCATTTATTGGAAGCATCTGTTAACGGAAATGGTTTCACTGTTAAACAACGTTTTGCAGTGCCATTATCCATAGTAATGACGGCATACAAGAGGTAACTGATAACGACGGACGAACATTAAGAACGACTGTGGCTAGACAATATAAAACTACCGCGACAAAATCGACTGTAAAACTCAACACCCACTACAGTAAAAATGTTGGGAAAAAATCGCATTGGGGGGCTTTACGGTCCACCTTTGGTATTTCGGTAGTTTTATGATTTTCTGAAAATAATTTCGACAGAAATAATAAAAATATAAATAATAAAAATTTACGACGATACGATTATTACTCTACTGTTGTGATATATGTGCACTCAACACGTAATATTCTCTCTGGCAATATTTTAACAAACAGACAAAATTATTTGATATTTGAGTTTACCTTTCACATACACGTTTTGAACGTTTACTTCTTTAAACTACTATTTTAATATCTCCCCCATATTTTCAATATCTTTTTTTCTCAAAATATTATCACCTATTTTGCCGTAGTAGTTAGTCTTCTTTTTCAAATTTATTTTCTTCGCCTGTACTAGCTTACGTAAATATTTTTGCAAATATTTCTCAGTCTGTGCTAGTTCTGGAAATAACAACAGAACAAAAATTGTTGAGAATTTTCTCCTCTACAAAAAGGCCCTACGTTTATTCGTCTAAGATGAACAGTTAAAGCCTTATTTGCAGTTAAATTTCCTGCTTTCGAAAGGCCATCACAAACGGCCTTTTTTTTGTTACTAACCTATTTTTTGTTAGAAATATTTGAAAAAGGGAGGTTTTGGTCACTGACGATCAACACTTTCGTCTATAAAATGTTGGTGCCGATCAGTTGATCGGCGCGTCTTAAAAAGTGAGGACCGTTACAGAAAGACAGTGTCAAGTCGCCGCTTTTTGCAAATATCTCTGAAATGATGTGTGCTGTGAAAAAATAAAAATAAGGGAGAAAAGTTGTAGAGAACTTTATTCTCTACAAACTCGTTTATTCAAGCCGTTATTTTCATTTAAACTTCTAGCTGTCAAAAGTCGATCGCAAAGATCCACTTTTAAAGTTCCTACCGCAACGTAGAGTGGGCCAAAACAATACGGCTGAAGCTTAACATTCATGGAACGATTGCAGTTGCTAAAGCCTTAATAAAGGAAGAAGTGGTGTCAATGGTAAAATGTTTATATGCTATTTAAGTAATTACATTTCATTCTACCACTTTCAAGCAGAATACTCAGCTTTTCAACATTACGATGTATGGGGGTTCTGCTCGCTGCAACATTATTCTCGTGGGGCGTCGTGGTAGAAATAAATACTCGTAAGTACAATTTTTCACTTCTTCTTTAATTTGAAATCAAACTGCTTCTCCACCAAAACATTACAAATTCAAAACATATACAAAGCATCAGAACGGGAGTACTTCCATTTCAAAACACATACTGACATAGCTTCCAAAGCATTTTACAAACGACAAAACTTGAACTCCCCTCACGCAAGGCGGTGAGGCAAATATATAACATTCACAATAATGGCATTACATTACGCATTGTTTATAACAATTGAATATACTGATTTACAATTACCAAGCACACAAGTAAAACATTTCATGTACACAAAAATAATCACAATATAAAATGAAAACTATGCATACAATAATTTTAGATGGCGCATGTATTTTTAAGACGAAATTTCCGATCTTTCTGTTGACAACAAAGTGTGATGTTAAATGTCAAATAATTTCTTAAAGAGTACATCATACATGTTCCTAACATATATTGAACTATCAAATATATTGTCAATTCTGAAAATAGGTTTAAAATCTCACGTCATTCAATATATACAAAGAATTACAGTATTGAATTTCGACTATTACATTAACACAATAAGCTGGCCAATAAAACTTGTTTATGAGCCTAACCTATATACAATGCTATTTATTTTCATGACTTTATGTTTTACATAAGTTTGTACCCTTCGTCTATTTATTAAAATAATCTACAATGACAGAAGTATTGTTTATTGAACTGTCTGGAAACGTCTTATACAAATCTCTTAATTAATGAAATCTATCACTTGTTTTGATCACAGTATCACAGACACTGTCCTACACTGATTCCTAGACTGGCTATTTCGTTTGTAACTTCACACGCAAAATATATCACTATTACACCACACGATTCCGGGTCCGACGCAGACGGTATCGTACGATAACATTGAGATGAGAGGGCCAGCAGTATCGTCACAATGGACACTCGAGGACTGTAGGCATGTGGTACGGTCCGTTGAATCATTTAGATTACTTCCTACAAACAACTGGGTGTATGTATCGAAAATCCCAGAAGCAGCTTAACGATAAGGATGCCCGCTTTTTACAGTGAAACATGGGGGAGTTTCCGTCATGATTTGGGTATCAATATCGTGATAGTCAATTGACGTCATTTTATTATATTGGTGTGGTATTTGTTCTTTCGGACAGACACCACACCTATATAATAAGTATTTACACGCGAAGACGGCGTTAGCTTCAATTACTTCACCGCAGATCCGGTCATACGTTCGACCTTGCACGGGAATCCGTAATGGCGAGTGTAAGAGGCCATGGACGTAGGAGCGCTACAGCCATAGCGGGCGACTTGTGAGAATTCGAGATGGTCAGGAGGCGAGCATGGGTGGCCAAGTGGTTAAGGGGACCGCTGGCCCGAAGCGGGAGAACTGGGTTCGATTACCGGCCCGGCTCAAATTTTCACTTGTCGCCATTGTTTCATTTCAATGCCCTAAAGCAGCCGCTACCAATCCTTTCCTTCCTAATCCTTCTGCCTTCCTCTCCTTTATCATTAATTTGCTAACGTCATTTGTCGGATAACCGTGAATGTATATCTCATCATTCTCGACAGTAAGCTACTTACTACGACTAACCTATGTCCAACAAACACTGCCATATACAAAAAATAATGCGCCAACATACTGACAGAGATCAAGATTTGTTTAACATTAGAAAATTGTCAAACATCTCCCCTGGAAAGAAAAATCGCCATGTCTTACCATAACTGAACCGTTATGGTTGGAAACTATACATAAATTGTACGAATCTGTTCCTCTAAGAGTTGTAGCTGTTCTCACATATAATGGTGGGCCTACATCTAACTAACTGTATAAGCAACTTTTAAGTAGCAAACAAAAAGAGATGAAGCAACAGTGAGTTACACGTAACTAGTCACAGTACTTGGAAAGAATAACAGACGAATCAAAACCTCACAACGGTTCACTCCACGGCACATTCATTTTCTTGTCCTCTGAAACATATACTTTCATGAGACCGAAACATCAGATGTGCAGTTGACCCCCCTACTTTCAATTTACTCGTCAAACTATAAAATTAGTATTTTCTAACAATTCATCAGGTCGATCAGTGTCGGCATCGGGTATAACGTTTACAGTTTTGTAATATACGCGATCGACCAGAATTCGCCGTAGCCTAAATTGATTTACTACAACTTTACGCTCTGTGGAATAATAGACTTTGCGACGATCGTAGCGCAAGCAGATGGTGTTGTTACTATTCGATGGTCGTTGAGATTTTTTCCTCATTAACACAGTGGGTATTACCGTCGAGTTAAGGTTTGTCCACAGTATGTACATGTTCCATCTTACTTATAAACTGCTGCCACAACGTTCAAACCATCCCATGTCTGCAGACCGACATTACTTTCGCTTTAAGTTCACATTATGTGACTGTGGTTGTTTGAGGTATCATTACATTGCAATATTGCTCAAATAGTTTTCTTGCAAAGATGTCACCAAGTGTTATATGTTAAATTAAGGTCTGGAAAGTACATAGAATGGGTCTAATAGCAAGAAAAGGGGAATTGGTTTGTGTGTGTGAATAATCTCTTAACTTCGTCTACCGTGACAAAAGAACTGTGTTATACAGATTAAATATATTTATTCTTTCAATGACCTTAGATAGGGCTAGGAAAAGGGAGGTATAAAATGCCTACTGGTAAATTGTTATTGCACTATAATTAGTTTTCTGCAGTAAGACTTTAATTATTAGTAGAACTGACATCTGTCGCTCGTACTCTTCTTTGAAGAATTAATGCGTGCAATAGCACAGTGCTATGTTCACTTGATGGCTTTAGTCCAAATATGCCATTATTTTAATTTGCTACAACCTGTTTTGTTTTTTCCGTAAGGCAACCTGTCACAGGTTTCATATTAATCTCCCTGGGTATGAATCCATTGAAATTTATGGTGTAGAAGACTATGAAAACGTTTTACCTCGTGGATTTTATTTTAATGACAGCTAAGCGCTTCTATGGTTGTATGTGGCCTTGCTTCGCTATCTTAATAGGGCTGAACGTGCTGAAATGAATGCCATTAATGCTGTAGTTTAACACTTCTCCAACATCTAGTTGTGAAAGTGATTTTTATTTTTTATTTTTTCCCCCACACGACTGACATTTTCGTAATAAAGAAATACAAAGATGATGATGACTGGAAGAAACTGAATTTTCAGTTAAAGGAAAGTTCTGTTTTTCCTGGCGGTGGATTGTAGTAAGTAATCTGTGAGGCTCCAAGAGAAATTTTTATTTCACTTACATATATATTCTATATTGCAACTTACTTTCTATCCAAATAAGTGCAAATTCTTACATTTAATAATCCTAAATCTTAGCCAGGTAATCATAAAAATTTATAAAGTCCCCTAACGATTGACCCGAGATGTAGCTTTTAATTTTCTTTTTTACGGGGTTTGCTTGAATAGTTCTAGATGTGCTTACCCTAGTAAAATATTTGTGTCTTAGGGTGTCATTGTAGTCTGATGCACTTGGTCCAGCGTTGTCAACTTAGCCTGTCAGCTGTTCGTTTGAATAAGAAAGTGTGTGTCCACTGAGGACACGCTTGCTGCAATGCATAAAGAATACTAAGCACATTTTTCGCTGCTGGACAAACCTGTAAACATTTTATCTCAGAAATCGAGTTTTTGTGAACAAAATAAACAAATAGTGTATCTACTACGAAAGTAATAGGAACAACGAAAAATTAACGATTGTGGCGATAGTATAAGCCGGTACGTACGTACGTACGTGTGTGTGTGTGTGTGTGTGTGTGTGTGTGTGTGTGTGTGTGTGTGTGTGTAACAGCAGAGAGAGCTGTGCGACATGCACGCGGCCGTAATTAGCTGTGAGAGTCCTCACTGTCCGCATGTGGGAAACAGCGTGTCAGCAGCTTCCCTTTCTCTGTTGTTGTTAACAGGGTCTGTCCTAGACCCGGACGTCCCGTGATCCCCCTCTCGCTGCCTCACTTGATGAGCACAACTTCTGTAGACTTCATATTATTGACACTGCACATTTGAGTTTGACCATCTGGAATGTACTTTTTTTTCTTTTTTAAAATAATCTATAGTTAGCAGGTGGGTCGCACGACCCTTTTATTTTATAAACTTTTCAGGATTGGGAAACCTAAATATTCCAATATATGGGTGAGGTGGTCCATCTTTTACAGGATGTAGCGAACATGGCCGCCATATTGAAATCGGCCATCTTGAGTCTGCAAGTCTTGAAAAAAAAAAAAAAAAAAAATGGAATTTTCTTCTAGAATAGCTTAATCATTATGGTTTGCCTGGGGCAGTGCACAAATGGTTTAATTCATATTGAACTGGAAGAATGCAAAAAGTTGAAATAAGTGGTTCATGTAATGTCAGAACATCAGTCAATTCCTCAAACTGGGGGACTATTAAGGGTGGGATGCCACAGCGTTCGGTTTTAGGTCCTTTACTGTTCTTGATGTACATAAATGACTTGCCATCCTACATTGATGGACGTGCAAAGTTCTTTTTGCTGATGGTACAAGAACTAAGTGATGTAATCGTAAATACTGTTTTTTACTAAATTATTAAGTGGTTCTCTGCAAACGAACTCATTAAATTTTGATAAAACACAGTATATAGTTCTTCACAGTAAATGGCACAACTTCAGTAATAAATATAGACTTTGAACAGAAGTCTGTAACTAAGGTAGAATTTTCAAAATTTTTAGTTGTGTGCTTTGGTGCGAGATTAAACTGGAAGCAACACACAGACGGTCTGCTGAAACGTTAGAGTTCAGCTACGGATGCTGTTAGGGTTATTGCAAACTTTGGCGATAAGAATACCAGTAAATTAGCTTACTATACCTATTTTCATTCACTGCTTTCGTACGGCATCATATTATGGGGTAATACATCATTGAGTAAAAAAAAAAAAAAAGTATTCATTGTACAAAAGCGTTTAATCAGAATAATTGCTGGAGCCCACCCACGATCATCCTGCAGACATCTGTTTAAGGATTTAAGTATCCTTACAGGGTTCACATTATATATATTCACTTATGAAATTTGTTGTTATTAATGCAATCCAGTTCTAAAGTAATAGCAGTGTGCGCAGCTATAACACCAGGAGAAATGATGATCTTCACTATGTAGGACTAAATCTGAATTTGACACAGAAAGGGGTAAATTATGTTGCCACATAAGTCTGCCACATACGTCCGCTGCATAAGTACCGAGCAGCATCAGAATCCTGGCATATAGCCAACTAGCATTTAAAAATAAATTAAAAGAATTTCTGAATGACAGCTCCTTTTACTCATTGGATGAGTTTTTAGATATAAGTTAGTAAAAAATAAATAAATAAAAATAGCCTCATCAGCGAACAAGATACCGTGAGCAGATAAGGGATATTGTTGCAATTTTTGAACACTGGAGAGGAACTTGCAATCATCTAGACTATTGCCCCCGCAACTACTGAAACGGCTGCTGCCCCTGTGCAGAAACCACGCGTTTGGCCGATGTCTCCACAGATACCCCTCCGAGGTACTTGCCCAGACTGTACGGCTATCTGCATCGCTGAGGCACGCAAGCCACTCCACTTCGGCAATTTATATATCATTCTTGAGGTTATTGATCGAGGTACACTGTCCTGTCTTTTAAATACACTCCTGCTGATAAATTAAGGGTTATTGCCGATTGTGGTGCCAGACAACGCGGCACTACACATCTCTGGCGTTAATAGCGTAGGTACATGGAACACACACGACACAGATCTATAAGTATTGGTGATAAGTCGAGAAAACCATCCCGCTATAATACGCGCATGTACCCCGACATAAATATCGGATATGATCATCTTGCACACACACGTACACAGGCCGCATAGCGGGTTGGCATACTCTGGATCAGGTAGTCGAGCAGCTGCTGGGGTATAGCCTCCCATTCTTACACCAGTGCCTGTCGGAGTTCCTGAAGTGTCCCAGGCGTTTGAAGACGTTCAGCGATACGTCGACCGAGAGCATCCCAGACGTGCTCATGGGGTTTAGCTTTGGAGAACAGACAGGCCACTCCATTCGCTTGATATCTTCTGTTTCAAGATACTCCTCAACGATGGCAGCTCGGTTGGACCGTGCATTATCATCTATCAGGAGGAAGGTGGGAGCCACCAACACCCCTGAAAAGGCGGACATGCTGGTGCAAAATGACGTCCCGATGCACCTGACCTGTTACTTTTCCTTTGTCAAAGTCATCCAAAGGTGTACGTGCACCAATCATAATCCCATCTCACACCATCAAACCACTACCTCCATACAGATCCCTTTCAAGGACGTTACGTTCCTATTTCAAGCCAGATGGAAAAACCCGGCGAGAATCACTGTTCGGACTATACCTGGACCCATCTGTGAACTTAACCTGGGACGACTTTTCCATACCATGTACTGTGTTCCTAACACGAGGCTTTCCTGTGTCTCCTGTGACCAGGGGCCAGTGGAATGCACCTTGCAGGTCTACGGGCGAATACATGTCTGTTCAGCCGTCTGCGGGCACTGATGATATCGGTCTTCTTGCGGTGTTGTCCACTGTGGACGTCCCGTAGCGTAGTGGCTGGACACGTTACCTGTCTGCTGGACTCATTGCCATAATCTGAGATCTCACACTGTGGAACACGGAGGACCCGTGCTACGATCTACTGTGTTTGACCAGACTTCAGTCGAGGACTTATGGGGAAAGTACTGGGAAAGAATATCGACGTAGCTACAATGAGTCGTATCCGATGTGGAGAATTTCTGTCCCTGATCAGATTTGATCATAAAGAAACAAGAATCGAAAGACGACAGCAGGATACGTTTTGCCCTCTTCGTGAAGTTTTCGACAAAATTGACGAAATATTTGTGAAATACTACATACCAAGTACAGATCTAACGATCGATGAAATGCTCTCCCTATTTCGAGGAAGATATCCGTTTAAGGTTTTTATGAAAGACAAGCCTGGGAAGTATGGCATATTAAATAGGATGTTTTCAGATGCACATATCCGGTATGTTCTAAAAATGGAAGTTTATGGAGGGAAGGATGAACGACCTGCCTGCAAAGGCAGTTGTTAGGCGCCTAGTGAAGCCGCTGGCAGGAAGTGGAAGAAATGTAACAACAGATCGTTATTATACGTCCATAGACCTAGACGAGGAACTTTACAATGATAAGTTAACTTTGGTGGGAACATTGGAAAGTAACAGGAAACATATACCAGAACAGCTAAAGAAGACGCAGGGTCGACAGCTATATACCTCTAGGGTCTTATTCACAGATCCGAAAACAGGCAACGCACCAGTTACTTTGGTTTCATACATCTCCAAACTGAAGCCTACTAAGAATCTCCTACTTTTTTTCCACACAACACAATATAGCAAATCAAATGTTTAAGCTTAAGGGGCTTAAATGCGGGGTCATCAGTCCCTAAACTTACAAACTACTTATGAACTACCTTATACTAACGACAACACAAACATCGATGCTCTAGGGAGGATTCGAACCCAGACGCGGGAGACCGCTCGATACAATGATAGCGAGGTGGTTGAGTCGAGATAGAAAGAAAAACACACAAATCTCTAGTACAATGAAACAAAAGGGGCCATAGAGAGTATTGATCAAATGACGCGACATCATTCAGTAAAACGAGGGACGAGAAGGTTGCCGTTAGCTCTCTTTTTCACCTTGATAGGTATTGCTTGTCTCAATTCTGGAACAATTTTCATGCTAAACAACCCAAACTGGAATAAGAAGCAGCATAATGTAAGAAGGCTGTGTCTGCTGGAATAGGCCAGCTGTGGAAGAGAGAGCAAAGAATGTCATAGGTCTACAGAAGCCTATCATCTCTGCAATAGAAAGTGTTCTAGGGAAAACGCTGCCCAGCCTTACTGCAAGTGTTAAATTTGTTGAATTTTATTCGAGAGGAAGATGTCACATCTGTTTGAAGTCTGAAAACTCTAAAAAGTTTCTTGCAGGTGTTCCAAGTATTTGTGTTCCACCCATCCTACAAAAACAATCGTATGCAATAATCTTGAAGTTGAAAGTGTGAGTGAGTAGGAAGGAAAAACCCAATTGAATTTCTCACTTCGATTTTCTGTTTTCTTATTTGTGGTTTGCTATTGTAAAATCTGTTTTGGTGAATTAATACAGGTCTGATGTATATCTAAGTTTAGCTCCACGATAAAAATATAACATTTCTCATATTCATTACTTTACTTAGAGTATTTGTATCTGTTATGTTCGTGATAAGTATGGAAAGTGTTGCAACCTAGTAAATAAATTCCTAGTTCATTAAATAATAAAAACAAAACTAACAAACAAAATATATTAAAAAGTGAAAAGAATGTGAGAGTAATTTTTGTCCCCCCTACCCCCCCCCCCCCCCGTCCTCATACATCCATGTGACAGATCCGAGCTTAGTGGTGCTAGGGTTAATTCACACGAATGCCATACACAAAGAAATAAACCAATATGGCTGAGACTTGGTGTATGTTCTTTGCAAAGATGCTACTAACTAAACAGAAGGTCTATACGGGAGAGGTCTGGTCACGCTACCGTGATCCTTTGCGATGGAGGCCATTTCGGTTCTAAAACGCGGCTATAGCAGCTGTATTCGGATAACGTTTGTCACTAGAAAGTGTTATTTGCATAAAACAATGAATGTAAAATTGTATGCAGGTTACAGATAATGTGGCTGTATCCATTCTCATTGCAATGTATATGTGATATGAGTAACGATATGAGGAAAAAGTTGCCTTTTCATTAACAAAATTATGCTTTCCCCCATTATATTTGCGTAACGCAGTGCGTGTTTTTTTTTTCTGATATATTGTAAAGTTTCCATTCGGTGTGGTATCGACGAAGGACAAAGTAAGTTTCTGTATTGAACTATCCGAGAACTGAATCTTACATTAGATGTCGGCTTGCATTAACATGAAATTTTCCTAGTGTGCGCGTTTCCACTGATTCGAGATTAACTAGTAGAAATTTAGAGATACTGTATCTGTGTCAGACAAACGTAGTGCAGATCCTAGCGTTTTAACGGAAATTATTTGTAAAAGTTAGGACAGATATCGGAAAAAGTCCAAGAAAGTCATTGGGTTAACTGAGAAATTACGAAACTGAAATTTATTTATGTAAAATTAATGTATTAGTTTTATATACGAGGCGCGTCCAGAAAGTAAGTTCCGTTTCAATTTATCTCCGCTGCAGCGCTGCGATTGCAGTTCCGCACATGCGCTGTAGACGATGTGTATCAAGGAGAACAACGTGCGCCATTTAGAGATCGCTGTCAGTTATGTACGCTTTGTTGTGCTTGTTTGAAATGTCGGCGTTGATTGAAAATCCCGCCGCCTGTGAAATCAGGTCGGTGATTCGGTTTCGGAAAGCGAGGAAAGTGAAATTTGCCGGCAAATTTGCGATGTTTACGGGCCAAATGCTATGAGTGATTCGATGGTGAGAAGATGAGTCCGACAGTTCAATGGTGGGCGTAGTGATGGGCACCATGAAGAACGAAGTGGGCGTCCACCTTTGGTTACAGACGAACTGGTTCATGCGATTGATGACAAGATCCAGGAAAACCGTAGGTTTACAATTAGTGCTCTCGCTATGGACGTCCCCCAAATTTCACGATAACTGATGCATGAAATTGTTACCAAACAACTGAAATTCCGTAAACTTTGCTCACGCCAGGTACCAAAGTTTCTCACTGAGCAACACAAAACACAACGGATGGATAGTGCACTTGAGTTTTTGATCCGTTATGGTGAAAGCGGCGAAGAATTTCTGAGATGGATAGTCACAGGAGATGAAACGTGGGTTTCTTACGACACCACTGAGAGTAAGCGGCAATCAATCGAATGGAGGCACACTTCATCCCCACGAAGCGTAAAGTCGAAGCAATTCATGACACCTGGAAAAATGATGTGCACAGTGTTCTGGGACTGGAAAGGCATCCTACTCATTGACTTCTTACCACGTGGTCAAATAATCAAAGCCGATGCTTATTGCGAGACACTTCGGGAATTGCGCCGTGCAATAGACACTTCGGGAATTGCGCCGTGCAATTCAGAATAAGCGCCGGGGACTGCTGTCAAAAGGTGTTGTTTTGCGTCACGACAATGCACGACCATACACTGCAAATGTGACGAAAAACCTCCTACAGGGATTTGGCTGGGACGTGTTTGACCATCCTCCGTACAGCCCTGACCTCGCTCCTAGCGACTTTCATCTGTTCTTACATCTCAAGTCTATCCTTGGCGGTCATCACTTCACCAATGACGACGAGCTGAAAGAAACTGTTTCCAACTGCCTGAAGACACAGGCGGCAGATTTCTACGAAGAAGGTTAACAAAATCTGGTGCCACGCTATGACAAAAGTCTGCAAAATTTCGGCAGTTTAAGAGTTGTAGAATTTTGTGCAATTAAAAATTGCTTCTGTATCTTAGTACAATTTCATTTTATTAGCAAACTGAACTTACTTTCTGGACGCGCTCCGTATAATTACTTTATGGTCATTAACATAGTCATACCATTTTCATTATTGGGGAAGTGTCCACTGAGCCGGCCGCGGTGGCCGTGGGGACTAAGGCGCTTCAGTCACGGTCTGCACGGCCACTACGGTCGGGGGTTCGAATCCCCCCTCGGGCATGGATATTTGTGCCGTCCTTAGTATTAGCTAGTTCATTAGTAGTTTGTAAGTTTAGGGACTGATGACTCCGTAGTTAAGTCCCATAAGCTATACAAACATTTGATTTTTGTCCAATGAAAAAAAAAATCTAGCAGTTATCTGCAAAAGTTTCATTACATTTATTTTGGGAGATCATCGTAATAAACATAATATTTATACAATTAACATGTTATGAAAGCATTTGTCGCCTAGAGATTTTTTCCGAAAAGTGCTTTAGTGCAAAGCATACTTCGTCAACGAATCGTGGTTATAATTTGCCGGCCGCGGTGGGCGAGGGGACTGAGGCGCTCCAGTCACGGTCTACACGGCCACTACGGTCGGTGGTTGGAATGCCTTCTCGGGCATGGATATTTGTGCCGTCCTTAGTATAAGCTAGTTCATAAGTAGTTTGTAAGTTTAGGGACTGATGGCCCCGTAGTTATGTCCCATAAGCTATTCAAACATTTGAACATTTGGTTATAATTTTTGTATTCTGAAATCAGAATTCTTTCATGGGACTTTTTCTTTTCCTGCGGTCCACTCAGGCCACATATTTGAGAAATTTAAAACATTCTTCTAGCCGGTTCGTCTCAAACAATTGGATCAAATCTATGAGAATCGTCTTTGACCTCTCCTGGTAAGACTGAGAAATATAGGCGTTTTGAATGATCAGTATCGTATTACTAAACGCAAAAATATTATTTCTGATCCAAACGGTACGGAAACTGGTTGCAGAATAATAATAATTTGCTACGGCGACTTTTCTCTCCTAGGCCGGCCGCGGTGGCCGAGCGCTCTGCGGCACGCCAGTCACGGTCTGCAGGGTCACTACGATCGGGGGTTCGAATCCCCCCTCGGGCATGGATATTTGTGCCGTCCTTAGTATTAGCTAGTTCATTAGTAGTTTGTAAGTTTAGGGACTGATGACCACGTAGTTAAGTCCCATAAGCTCTACAAACATTTGAACATTTGATTTTGATTTTCTCTCCTAGCGACACTGCGCAGAGTCGTCCGCTCTAGACCCAAAACGGCGGCTCCATAAGGAACACTGGTGTCCAGTCCTATGTTCTACAGACGTTGACTAAACATAGGCGCCGGTGGTGCTGTCTCTCGGACTTTCCAAACACCCTTGGTGAGAGAGTAAGTTGTAATTTCTGATGATGCTGTGGTGTATGGGAGGGTGTCGTCTGTAACTGACTGTAATAGCATACAGGATGACTTAGACAAAATTTCTAGTTGGTGCGAAGATTGGCAGCTAGCTTTCAATGTGGAAAAATGTAAGGTGATGCGCATGAGTAGAAAAAACAATCCTATAATGTTCGAATACAGCATTAGTAGTGAGCTTCTTGATGCTGTCGCGTCGGTCAAATATCTAGGAGTAACATTGCAGAGTGATATGAAATGGAACGAGCATGTAAGGACAGTTGTGAGTAAGGCAGACAGCCGACTTCGGTTTATTGGGAGAATTTTGGGAAGATGTACTTCACCTGTAAGGGAGACCGCGTATAAAACGCTTTTACCACGAAGTCTTGAGTATTGCTCAAGAATTTGGGACCGGCAGCAGATCGGTTTGAAGGAAGACATAGAGGCGGTTCAGAGGCGAGCAACTAGATTTGTTACCGGTAAGTTCGACCAATGCGCGAGTGTCACGGAAATGCTCCGGCAACTCAATTGGGAATCGCTGGAAGAAAGAAGACGTTCTTTTCGTGAATTTCTGTTAAGTAAATTTAAAGGGCCGGAATTTGAAGCTGAGTGTAGTACGATCTTGCTGCCGCCTACTTACATTTCGCGTAAAGATCACAAAGACAAGAGAAGTTAGGGCTCGTATGGAGGCATATAGGCATTCTTTTTTTCCTCGTTCAATTTGGGAGAGGAATAGGAAAGGAAATGCGTAGTAGTGGTACAGTGTATCCTCCGCCACGCAACTTACGGTGAATTGCGGAGTATGTATGTAGATGTAGATGTAATTTGCTAAAACGACTTTTTGTCTCTGCTAGCAATACTGGTCAGCGTCAACCGCTCTAGACCCAAAACAGCGGCTCCATAAGGAACACTTGTGTCCAGACCTGTCTTCTACAGACCTTGATTAAACATACGCGCCGGTAGTGCTGTCTCTCGGACTTTTCAAAAGACCCTTCGTACTAGTGCGTGACCGCGGCCAGGCGAGTGCGCGGTGGGCGAAAGCGGCGCCCTCTTCCGGCAGTGTGGGCGCGTGCCCCGCTGTGTCCTGCTGCTGTTGTGGCGCCTGGCGCTGCCCGCCCCGCCCCCGCCTGCGCCGTCCTTGACACGGTCCGCTGCACGCGACAGGCCGCGCGCTGCAAACCGGTGTGCGGCGCCGCCTGGGTACCTGCCGGACACAGCTGCCGTCTACACGCACCACTATAGGAGTGGGACATAAAAAAGTCGATAGTCGGTATTTTTCTATATCGCCCTGTAACACATCTATGCCAGCGATTAATCGAATGAAAAATATTGACAATTCGATATATCGGTGTCCAACAGTTGGTTGCGCAATTTAAAACTTACGATATCACATTGTGACTTTACCGGGTGGTAGTTCGTTGCCTCTTGAAGTCATCGTTCGGCGCGTTTTGCTCCATAGGACAGAACTAGTCTAATACAAATAATGTAGGCGACACTTAGAATTACACTTCATTGACATTCTTTTCATATTGACAGAATATCTAATGTATAAAGAGCAGAGTGTCCGTATATTTGTACCTGTTACATACAAATTTACACTTTTGTTCCAATCTTTATGAAATTTTGTACACGTAAGCTTCAGTCCATGAGGACGGTCGCCGTAAGTGTAAGAATCACATACGATATATAGTTCACGAGATAAGTCGTCATGAACAATGATATGCGCGAAAAACTGCTGCATTTTGCGACAGTGCTGCTCATTTTTTCCTAAACCATTGGACCGATTTCAATCAAATTTGGTACACACATTACTTACCGTGAGGTAACAATTGCTGCATGGTTAAGAATCACATATGGCACATGTTTCAAAAAAGATATTACGTCATGACCAATAGAAATAGCAAAAAATGCCGTTTAATGCGGCGAGACTTTCGAAATACACTGTATGAGAATGACAGTACTTAGCGACTTGCAACAAACTTTAAACATCATTTCAAACCTTTATTAAACTTTTTCTCGCTGGCAATCATAGTAAAATGATGAAAGGAAAAAAGTTTCTCGCTTACTGCTTTTCCGCTGTTTATGGAGTAAAACTACGCCTCTCGGTATGACGTTACAATTTATAATTTGAAAATGTTCAAATATTTGTTTAGCTTAAGGGACTTAAATACGGGGTCATCAGTCCCTAAACTTACAAACTACTTAAGAACTAACTATTACTAAGGACGGCACAAATATCCATGCCCGAGGGGGGATTCGAACCCCCGACGGTAGTGGCCGTGCAGACGTGACTGGAGCGCCTCAGTCCCCTCGGCCTATAATTTGAACACTACAAATTGTAGCGACAGGAAATTTTACAGACAGTACACACATATATAGTTGAATGTAGCTTCTAAATTGTATCACATTCCGACACGTAGTTCATGTGATATGAGTACGTAAACAGTAACGTTCCGCTGTTCATGGAATAAAACTACGGCTTTCGGTATGACGTTACAATTTATAATTTCTACACTACAAATTTTAGCCATAGTAAATTTTATAGACAGTATACATGCATATAGTTGAGTGTACCTTCTAAATTGAATCATAGTACGACACATAGTTCATGAGTTATGACCACATAAACAGTAACGTTCATGGGAAACCGCCCCATCACGCACCAAGTTTTAATCTATTACTTATTTACCTCTAATTGTATTGCCAAGACATTTTACAGGCATAAAGCCTTTATACAAATTCACATAAACCTGAAAAATGGCAGCAATAAATAAATACCCGGGCATCGCCGGGTTTTCAGCTAGTATGACATAAACTGCGAATGGGCAGAGCCGAAAATGTGTTACCAGTTAGTGGGGAGGGGTGGGAAAGTTTAAGCCCTTACTCTTACGGGAATTAGTACATAGTGACTACGCGTTTGAGTACTTTGGGCAGGGTAAAGCTGGAAATTGGTATCTGACGGGAGGCGTGCATGGGTAGTCCTTGCAGGTGCGGTGATCACTGTGTCCCCAGTGGTGTAGGGGTCAGCGCAACTGCCTAGAAAGCAGTGTACCCAGCCGAATCCCGGCTGGGTACACATTTTCAGCTTTGCCCAATCGCAGTTGATGTCATATATTCTATGAATGTTGAATAATAACAACTGCAGGATCAGAAATGACGTCTGTTCTCTCAGAACAGACGCCACATGTATATATAATATGCCGGTGACGGGCAATGATCCTATCGTTAGTGGGGAGGGGTGGGCAAGTTTGAAGCCCTTACTCTTACGGGAATTAGTACATAGTGACTACGAGTTTGAGTACTTTGGGCAGGGTAAAGCTGGAAATTGGTATCTGACGGGAGGCGTGCTTAGTCCTTGCAGGTGCGGTGATCACTGTGTCCCCAGTGGTGTAGGGGTCAGCGCAACTGCCCAGGAAGCAGGAGACCCGGGTTCGAATCCCGGCTGGGAACACATTTTCGGCTTTGCCCATTCGCAGTTGTCATATATCTGTGAATATGAAAACAACTGCAGGATCAGGAGTGAACTCTGTTCCTTCGGAATAGATGTCATATATATATATATATATATATATATATATATATATATATATATATATATACTTCATTGACACTTTAATGAACCTTTAGTGCCCAATTGTCTTTATTTATGGGCAGCGTACAAGTCTCATTAGTAAGAATCACTACAACCAACTATGCGCATTCCACACATCAATTATACAAATTTTCACAGATCGTATGTGTAATACAAAAGTTTGAGGTGTACTTTTAGTGCGGAGCGAATATGATGTATTAATTGATAATTCTACACGACTAACACTGAAGAACAAATCAGAGTCCAGAGTGACGTAGATTGTGCCCTCCAGTAAACACCGCGGCCGGCATTTTGAGTTCAATCATTGAAGGAGCAGCTCTCAATTTTTATGTGTAGCCATTTTTTTTTTCAATGAAGAATATAAATATTTGTACGTAAAATTGTTGATGCATCGGTCGAGGTCTGTGCATCAGATATATTTACGTTGGCCTTCGACGAATTCAACTGTATATTGGCTCCTATGTGTGGGCGCTGTCGCGAAAATATTGGCCAGTGTTGGTACCAATGTGTAGTCCCCGTGTGAAGCCCCTTTACACTGTGATTGACTCCGTAATAAACAGAACATGCTGCGCGCCATCTACCGCCGTAAACGTCGAACTACCGGTAGTTCGCGAGCGCAGACGCCGTTTCGTAGTAGCTAGTAGCTAGCACACTACAGGGCAGGTTCTAATCTCTCTTGTGAACTTTCCGACGTCGTGTAAACCGTTTATAACTCTCAACACGGTCTGAACTCGGGTACTGGTCTCGTACGTCACCTTTACAGGCTACTACTAGAAAGAAAAGGAATGTAGCCGGCCGCAGTGGTCGAGCGTACTGCGGCGCGTCAGTCACAGTCTGCACGGCCACTAAGGTCGGGGGTTCGAATCCCCCCCTCGGGCATGGATATTTGTGCCGTCCTTAGTAGTAACTAGTTCATAAGTAGTTTGTAAGTTTAGGGGTTGATAACCCCGTAGTTAAGTCCCGTAAGGTCTACAAACATCTCATCTTCTAGAATGTATAAAATGTTACTCAAAAGGAGACAAATTATGGGCTAAATTACTTGTGTGGTTCAAATGTTCAAGTGTTTGTAAAGCTAATGAGACTTAACTGCGGGGTCATCAGTCCCTGAACTTACAAACTGCTTATGAACTATCTTATACTAAAGACAACACAAACATCCATGCCCGAGGGAGGATTCGAACCTGGGACTGTTAATTATAAATTACCACTGCATGCTGTACGGTAGTATCAAGGTGCTATCGTGAACATTATAGTTGGACAGCTGCAGGAAAATACTGCGACGGATGTAGCGGGGTGTAGTATTGTGAGGCTGACTGATGCCTCGCTTACTACAGCTGTTGATGGTGCTGATGATTCTTGGGATTTGTCCAAAGGACACTGTGGTACGTAACAGAGCAGCAATGTATTGTTTGGGTCGTGGACAATATCATCGTGTGTTTGAGATCACAGGACTCATGTTACAGATAAGACATTAGACTGGAAATTAGACGATGGGCAGTCTGATTCGGACTCTAAAAACACTTCAGTACATTCCCAAGCATTACGAAAAGATTCAAATTGCGCCGTTTTAATAACTTCCATACTGACGGTCACACGAAATGCGAAAGCGTCCATTGTAGGCTGGTAAGGAGGGGGGGGGGGTTAGGAGTAGGACTGCGGCACCCGACCCTTCGGAGGAGGTAAAAGTGTGGCAAATGTCCGGCGCGGCAAGTGTCCGGACAGCATGACTACACCTCCCCTAGTACGCTCTCCCGTCAGCAAGGGAATCCCCACCAGTACCCAATCCGCTCCTTCCCTCCCGGTTTATGCCTTCGCCCGGAGACGGGCGTATTTCACGAGTTCAGGTGTTTTTTTGTTGTCGTTTCTCTTATTCCTTCGTTCCTTCCTTTCTTACCCTTTGTTTCTGTCTCTCTCTCCTTGTCCTCTCCTCGCCTTCTTCTCCTCATTAGTCTCCGCCTCGGCGTTTGAGACACCTTTCCTTCTTTCTCTTCACTTCCTCTATTCTTCTTCTTTCCTCCCTGTGCGTGTCTGAAGGCCGACCCACGCATTATCATGCGTAGCAGGTGACGGGGTAACGCGTAATTCCCCGCCCCGGGGAGACAAGTAGGGCACGTACGTACCCCCTGGTAAAGGCCAGGCCCAGGGAGGGGTGATTACCCGAGCTGGTACCTTCCGAACATGCCAATTGGTCCCTCCGTCAGTTCTCGGGAGGTGTGACCTGAGGTGTGAACAATCACCTAAGGCGGGTAAGCCCTCGGAGAGGGCCCCCACTAGGAAGGAGCGCGCCATCGGAGACGCCGGTAATCACGGGGGACACTTCCGCATGACTTCCTTCTCTTCTTCACTGACATTGACCCAGAAACGTAAGATAGACTCGCCTCAGCAAAAGAAGACTCTGCCTAATTTGCCGAAATTTCTTGTTGTGTCGCGCACCGACGGAAAAGACTTCACTTCTGTCAATCCTTTCGTTATACAGAAAGGTGTTGATGCAATTGCTGGCCCTGTTAAAACCTGTTCGCGTCAGCGCAATGGCTCATTGTTGCTGGAAGTGGACAGTGCTTTCCAAGCCCAGAAACTTATCCGGACTACGTTATTGCACACGTTTCCAGTCAACGTAGAAGCGCACCGCACACTCAACTCGTCACGTGGGGTAGTTTTTACGAGATCCCTTGACGGGTTGTCTGATGACGACATCCGGTCCTATATGTCCGATCAGGGTGTGACAGCCGTCCACAGGGTGATGAAAAAGGTAGATAACCAGCTGACACCGACTCGTACTGTGTTTTTGACATTCGACAGAGTTGACCTCCCGTCGAAGGTCAAAGCAGGGTACGAAGTTATCTCAGTCCGCCCTTATATTCCAAACCCAACGCGCTGCTACCAATGCCACAGGTACAACCATACCCGTGAACATTGCCCACATGCAGCAAAATGTGTCACTTGTGGTAGGGACGCCCATGAGGGGGATTGCCCACCTCCGTCCCCTCACTGCCTTAACTGCAACGGCGACCATGCGGCTTCCTCTCGCGACTGCCCTGTATATAAGGATGAAAAAATCATTCAGCAAATTCGGGTTACGGAGAAGGTATCGACATCTGCCGCTCGTAAGTTGTTGGCGAGTCGAAAGCCCACTGTCCTCCCAGCGGGTACATACAGTAAGGTACTCACCTCACCTCGACCTACCAAAGATTCCAGTACCCAGACATGTGATTTCACTTTCGCTGACACAGTTGTGCGATCCGCCAGCCCGAAGATTGCCCGTTCCACGTCCCCGCTTCCTCCTGCTGCTTCTAAGGTACAGTCTTCGTCAACATCTAGTAAACCGCGGGCACCTAAACAAGATGCCCGGACCTTGAAAAAGGAACCCGTCCGTGAGGATTTTCTGCGTTCTCAGGCTTCCCAACCGTCAACAGCCTCTTCCCGCCGTCACTCTTCCAGAAGAGCTGACAAGAAAAAGAGTTCCTCTCCTTCCCCGCCGAGGCGTGACCCATCTGTCGCGCCGTCCAACAGTTGCCGGCCTCGGCCGTCTTCTGTTTCACCGGGACGCTCCGTTTGCCGGGCGCCCGGCCCTTTACCGGCGGTGGAAACTGCCCCTCCTGATCAACTCAGGGAGGTGGCAGGCGCGTCGGTCGAACCTATGGACCACGACCCTTTGCCCCTGGACAGCGATAGCAGTGCTCCCTCGAAATCCGGTCCTCAGCGGCCGTCGAGGTGACCCCGCTCGCTACTTGGTTCTTATCCTTATTTCTTCTCTCATTTTTATCATGGCGCTCCTTCAATGGAACATTCGCGGCATTCGTTCTAATCGGGAGGAGTTAAAACTACTCCTTCGATTGCACTGCCCGCTTCTAGTCTGCCTCCAGGAAACTAAGTTGCGTCCACGTGATCGTGCAGACTTTCCACACTACACCTCTGTGCGGTTCGACCTGCCACCCGTGGAAGGTGTCCCAGCCCATGGAGGGGTTCTGATGCTCCTTCGAGACGACGTCTATTTCCATCCCATTTCCTTGCACACTCACCTACAGGCAGTTGCCGTCCGCATCACCTTATCCACATTTACCTTCTCCCTCTGTAATATATATTCGCCATCGTCATCTGCCCTTACTAGGGCAGATGTGCTAAACCTTGTTGACCAGCTCCCTTCACCTTTCGTGTTGGTAGGCGACTTTAATGCCCACCACCCCCTATGGGGCTCTCCGGCACCTTGTCCGAGAGGCTCCCTTTTGGTGGACCTTCTCCAACACCTCGATCTTGTCTGCCTCAACACCGGTGCACCGACCTTCCTTTCTGACACAACACACACCTATTCCCATATAGACCTCGCAATATGCACTCCTCAGCTTGCCGGTCGGTTTGAGTGGTATGCACTTTCTGACACGTACTCGAGTGACCATTTCCCTTGTATCATCCACTTCCTACATCACTCCCCATCTCCACGTCCCACCAGTTGGAACATTTCTAAAGCCGACTGGGGGCTTTATTCTTCCATGGCTGTTTTTCACAATCAGCATTTTCCCAACTGTGACAGTCAGGTCGAATACCTCACAGAGGTTATTCTCACTGCTGCTGAACGTTCCATACCTCGTACATCCTCTTCTCCACGTCGTGTGCAGGTCCCTTGGTGGACTGCAGCCTGCCGCGACGCGCTTCGAGCCCGACGCCGTGCCTTACGCACCTTCCGCCGCCACCCAACTTTGGAGAATTGCATCAATTACAAACGTATGAGAGCGCAGTGCCGTCGTATCATAAACGACAGCAAGAAAGCTTGCTGGACAGCTTTTACTAGTTCTTTTAACCGTTTTACTCCCTCCACGGTTGTCTGGGGTGGCCTACGCCGTTTGTCCGGCATCAAGGTCCACTCCCCGATTCCTGGCCTGACCGTGGAGAACGCGGTCCTCGTGGACCCAGCTGATGTTTCAAACGCATTGGGTCGTTTCTTTGCGGAGGTTTCGAGCTCTGCCCATTACCACCCTGCCTTTCTCCCTCGCAAACAGGTAGAGGAGGCACGGCCGCCTTCTTTCCGCTCTTTTAATCGTGAAAATTATAACGTCGCCTTCACCATGCAGGAGCTAGATCGTGCTCTCGCCCTGTCCCGGTCCTCTGCTCCCGGGCCCGATTCCATTCATATTGAGATGCTGAAGAACCTCTCTCCTGCGGGCAAGTGCTTTCTTCTTAGTACCTACAATCGCATATGGACTGAAGGTCATGTTCCCACAAGTTGGCGTGAAGCCATTGTTGTCCCCATCCCCAAACCAGGGAAGGACAAACACCTTCCTTCCAGTTATCGTCCCATTTCTCTGACGAGCTGCGTCTGTAAGGTGATGGAACGCATGGTTAACGCTCGGTTGGTCTGGCTCCTCGAATCTCGCCGCCTCCTGACTAATATACAATGCGGTTTTCGTCGACACCGCTCTGCTGCTGACCACCTCGTTACGTTGTCGACCTTCATTATGAACAACTTTCTAAAGAAGCGTCAAACAGTAGCCGTGTTCTTCGACTTGGAGAAGGCATACGATACCTGTTGGAGAGCGGGCATTCTCCGCACATTGCACACATGGGGCCTTTGGGGCCGCCTTCCTCTTTTCATTCAAGCGTTTTTGTCGGATCGCAAGTTCCGGGTACGGGTGGGCTCTGTTTTGTCAGATACCTTTTGCCAGGAGAATGGGGTACCACAGGGCTCCGTCTTGAGTGTGGCGCTCTTTGCCATTGCAATCAATCCGATCGTGGACTGCCTTTCAGCCGACGTCTCCGGATCTCTTTTTGTTGACGATTTCGCAATTTATTGTAGCGCCCAGCGGACGTGTCTCTTGGAGCGTTCTCTCCAACGCTGTCTTGACCGTCTATATTCCTGGAGCATCGCAAACGGCTTCCGATTCTCCACTGAGAAAACTGTGTGTATCAATTTTTGGAGATACAAGGAATTTCTTCCACCTTCTCTACGTCTCGGCCCTGTTGCTCTCCCTTTCGTGGAGACTACGAAATTCTTAGGACTCATGTTGGATCGGAAACTTTGCTGGTCCACACATGTGTCCTACCTGGCTGCCCGTTGTGCCCGGTCCCTTAACGTTCTTCGTGTCCTCAGTGGCACGTCATGGGGAGCGGATCGTACCGTCCTGCTTCACCTTCACCAGGCCATTGTTCAGTCGAAGCTCGACTATGGAAGCCTTGTGTACTCTTCAGCACGGCCGTCGATTCTCCGCCGTCTCAACTCTATCCACCATCGTGGATTACGTTTGGCGACCGGTGCATTTTATACCAGCCCTGTTGAAAGTCTGTATGCCGAGGCTGCTGTATTACCCTTGACCACTCGACGTGACATACTCTTGTGTCGGTATGCATGCCGCCTACGGTCGATGCCCAACCATCCCTCTTACAGATTATTTTTTGACGACTCACTCGATCGCCAATATCAGTTGTCTGCGATTGCCTTGCTTCCACCGGGAGTTCGGTTTCGCCGCCTGCTACAGCGGCTCGATTTTACCCTTCCTTCCACCCTTCGGTTGAGCGAAAGCCCATTGCCACCGTGGCATCAGGCCCAGGTTCACACACACCTCGAACTTAGTTCGCTCCCCAAGGAGAGCACTCCGGATTTGGTATACCGCTCGAGGCTTGTCGAACTCCGTTCGCGGTTCGATAATGCCGTATTTATTTACACTGATGGTTCCAAGAGCACTGCCGGTGTCGGATCTGCCTTCGTCGTCGGGGACAACCGGTTCCAATACAAGCTCCCTGACCGGTGCTCGACCTTCACGGCTGAGCTTTTCGCCCTCCACCAGGCCGTTTTGTATACCTGCCGCCACCGCCAACCTTTCTATGCCATATGTTCTGACTCCCTTAGTGCCCTGCAGAGTCTTAAGGACCCTTTCTCGAACCATCCTCTCGTGCATCGGATCCAACGCTCCCTCCAGTTGCTGGCGGATGACAGCTGTCACGTTTCTTTCCTGTGGGTCCCTGGCCATGTGGGTGTGCCCGGGAATGAGGCCGCCGACACAGCAGCCAAGGCAGCAGTTCTTTTGACTCGCATGGCTACCTTTTGCGTCCCATCGGACGATGTTCAACGGGCTCTTCGCCGGAGTATCGTGTCGCAATGGCACAGTGTGTGGCTTTCACTGTACAACAATAAATTGCGAACTGTCAAACCGATCCCGACCGCTTGGAGGACATCCTCACGCCCCTCTCGGCGGGAGGAGGTCATCCTGGCTCGGTTGCGGATCGGTCATTGCCGTTTCAGCCACCGTCACTTGCTATCCGCCGAACCTGCACCGCTATGCTCCTGCGGTGAACTGTTGACAGTGCGACATGTTTTACTGACTTGTGTTAATTTTAATCATCTCCGTGTAGCCCTTCACTTTCCGTCTAATCTGGAGGAAATTTTAGCTGATGACACACGAGCAGCTGCTCGGGTTTTGCGTTTTATGAACTTGGCCAACCTATCCAAGGATATTTAACCCTTTTAATTGTCTTTTATCTTTCGTTTTTAGCCTCTTGCTGATGTTCTGACAGTCACCATTTTTTTGAGATCATAGCGAATCAATGTTCTTAGCTGGGCGCTAATGACCATAGAAGTTGTGCGCCCTAAAACCACAAAAAAAAAAAAAAAAAAAAAACCAATCCGCTCCTCCCCGCTATCGCGCCACCTGCATAGCTAGCTGCCAAGTAATACTGCGCGAGGTAAGCCGTGGCACAGACGAAGATACAGTTCCTTTGTGGCTGTGGTTACTGAAACTGAGATCTGGCAGTCGGATAAGAGACACCTGCTAAGGAAATCCGGCCCGCTTCTCGCGAGACGCAGGAAGCGGCCGCGCCACCTCCCAGCCTGCGGGAAGTACCGCAGCGCACGCCACGGCTGCCACCATTGCGCGCTGCTTTCCTAATTTCCCTCTGGGACACCAGCAGGACGCCACCGCCGCTCTCCCTGACCTCATTCCCAGGGCAGAAACACTAGTAATTTGCGTGTTATCCAGTCTGGGGATTCTTACAAGAAGACGTATAGACTAATTGGGACTTGTGTTCGTGTTACAATGTAGCCCAACAAATGTTTGGTTGGTTTAGTAATTGTTGTTGTTGTTGTTGTTGTCTTCAGTCTGGAGACTAATTTCATGCAGCTCTCCACCCTACTCTATCCTGAGCAAGCCTCTTCATCTCATAAGAACGGCAGCCTACATCCATTTGAATTTGCTTACTATATTCAATCCCTTCATCTCCTCCTGCGATTTTTACTCCACACAGTTCCCTCAAACGCTAAAGTCACAATTCCTTGACGTCTAAGAATGTGTCCTACCAATCGATCCCTTCTTTTGATCAACATGTGCCATAAATTTCCTTTCTCCCCAATTCCGATCAGTACCTCATTGGTTTCACGATCCGTCCACCTAATCTTCAGCATTCTTCTGTAGCACCACATTTCAAAAGCCTCTATCCTCTTCTTGTCCGCACTGTTTATCGGCCTTGTTTCAATCCCAATCAGGGCAACACTACACACAAAACCTCCAGAGAGTATTTCTTTACGCTAAAATTAATATTCGCTGTCCCAAGAGACTCCAGTAGTTCTGAGGGAATGTCATCCACTCCAGGTGGCTTGATTCGACTTAGATCTTCAAGTGCTCTGTCAAATTCTTCTCTCAATACAGTATCTCATATTTCATCTACAACCTCTTCCCTTCCTACAATATTGTCAGTAAGTTCATTTCCTTTGTAGAGCCCCTGTATATACTCACTAGCTTAAACCCGCGGCTCCGCTCGCGTGTTGGTTGATTATCTATTTATCAGGAACGTAAGTAGTGTAGATCCAATCACAGGTAAAATTGCACTCGTTTCGAAGAATCCGATCACGAAATTCAAAAATAATGATTGTAATAATATCACAGATCGATCACTTGATGTAATGCGCGAAACGTTAAATAGATTTTTTAAAGAGATGTATTAAAAAATTTCTTTTTTACTGCTTTATTTATTTATTCTTATATTTCCTTTTTCGTACGCTTATCGTTACAGAGAAAGAGCTGAAGACATTGTAGCACACATAGACCAAAGATACGGTCTGTGGCATCACGTTTCGCTGTATGTAACGTCGTTGCTATAGAGTCGCAAACGTCATCGCTAGCCTTCAGTCGAATTTTTTTATAATTTGACTACTTTAAACCACAATATCTTCCACCCCCTTATAGCTATCGGCATGGAACTGGTATGATGTACAACGGGAGACTTCGGACAACAATTACACAAAGACCATTCGTTTGCGTTATGTAGTTTTCGCTGCAGAGCGAAATATTAACACACACACACACGTAGAATTTTATATACAGCGATAACTTTCCATTCCAATATTTCCACCCTTTTATCATTATCAACCCTCAAGCAACAATGCAACCAATGAAACAATTTTCAAAGAGTAAATATAATTTTCAAAGTGTAATTCTTGTGCCGCATTTCACGTTATATTCTTCAAATTGCTAAATATTTATCAGATGGCTATAAAACCGTGGCTAAAACCCTCATCAGGTATAAATTAGTAACGGTACAAATATTTAAGTCTCTGCGTCTTGTCGTTCGTACGTGATAAGCGTACACCGAACAGACATTCACCTTAATTAATATATATCATTGCCGTTGGCCGGAACACACAACGTTTCATATGTTAACTGCAGCGTACCGCCTGCCATCTGTTGAGTGCATTTGCTACTACTTTCGTTGCAGTTTACGTACGCTATTTATATGTGGCAGTTCGAGCTTTGTACACAAAATAGGGCTTGGTATCTAGATCCCATTCTACACAAAACTTCAATGTTTTTTTCTTGCCATGGTACTTAGAGCATATTTTATTTAAAGTCTTCAATTTATATACATACTTCCTTCATTTGTTACAACAAATGAAACTGAATGCGGCATAAACGCCAACATTCAGATTTCTTGTGTATGTAATTATATATCAGTTAAGCCGTTTTGGCAGTATCCAAGAATCTTTTTGTATATTCGAAAGTAAGAAAGATAACAATAACAAAGAAAAAAATTTCACCATAGCAGGACACGAACCATTGCCCAAAAAACGTATATTTACAACATGACGCGTTAACCCTCGCGGCTAAACATAATGTACCCTAACAGGCCACTTCTGCTGTTGTATTAGAAGCTTCTTACAACCGTTACGTATTTCTATGGATATATTTCAAATAAATAACTTGTAATAAACATTTTGAAAAATAGCCTATGTCCTAACCCAAGACAGAAGAAATCTCTATATGAAATTTCATCTAAATCAGTGCTGTAGTTTTAGCGTGATGCGGTAACAAACATACAAACTTTCGCATTTATAATATGTATAGGATTCCATCTTTCAGCTGGTTTTCTATCTGACTAAAGAAACTAAAGTGCTTGGTCCTCAGCCCCCCCCCCTCCCCCTTCTTAGCGCTGCCGAGCCATACCATGGAAGATACTATCACACAGAATCGAAGAGAAGAGAGCACTGTGTCTGATAATGGTCATCACGACCTAGGAAAAGGGAACCGTACAAAGGTAAGACGCCCCGACTAGAGAGCAGTCTGAGGGCCCCAAGGAGTCACTTGTCACACCACCCGACAATGTCCAGGGAAGACTAGCGTCACGAACATAACGACAGAAACACAGAGCTACGGAAGAAAAACACCAACTCATACAAATCACGAGAGATGGGACAAGAGACTGTAGGTAGGGTGAGAGCTGGGGCCCAGCAAAAGAATTGCGGCTTGTGTTGTTTCAGACCCGTCCGAGGATACAGACGTCGCTATGTGGAGCTGTAGCTGGCTCGGTCGGTGTAAGTGCTTGGGTATTCGGTCCAAGTGTGCTAAACCCGTTTGAATTGGATGGCGCTGCCTTATAAAGAGGAGCTCCCGGGCTCGAATACCGGCGTCGGCAAAAATTTGGTTATAATGAGCGCCTAGCAGCAGTGAGACAAAACTGTTAAAATCCATAAAAAATAACTGCTCTCCTCGGCAGTATTTTAGATCGAAATATTGTCCGACTTACGAAATTAAGATTAGTCGAAAGACATACACCTGTTTTAATACTATGTAGTTCTCCGTTCCACGGGCATGGTGGCATTTGCACTTCGTGCAATGAATATCGCAAAACATGGAAGCTTAAGGATTCGGGTGGTTGGAAAAGTGGTACACGGTCAACTGGTGCATCTCTACAGTATGCTGTATGGGGCCGGCCGCGGTGGCCGAGGAGACTAAGGCGCTCCAGTCACGGTCTGCACGGCCACTACGGTCGGGGGTTCGAATCCCCCCTCGGGCATGGATATTTGTGCCGTCCTTAGGATTAGCTAGTTCATAAGTAGTTTGTAAGTTTAGGGACTGATGACCCCGTAGTTAAGTCCCATAGACTATACAAACATTTGAACATTTGCTGTATGGGGCAAGAGGCAGATGAGCTACGACGTACGAGAACCGACAGAAATATGCAAATAGCGTTAATAAGGAGCTATTTCTCGTGGTTTTGTTTCGCGACCGCATACTAGAGCTAAATGCCAATGCAAAAAATAGAAACGGGTCAAAACATGGGAACACCAGAAGCACAACCCATTGGCATGAAAACATGCAACCTAATGGGAAACAGTCTCTCACTGAGCTTATCGTGAAACGAGCTATCCTTCAAGGCGTAGCTACAGGAAGTGCGGTAGTATTTTCATAGACACGGAAAAAAATCCAGAGGCTGAAGTTTTCCATTGGTTACAGGTGGTACAGAATGCATTACGCCATAAACAATAGCCGGTT
Organism: Locusta migratoria; assembly: GCA_026315105.1. Taxonomy (NCBI): domain Eukaryota; kingdom Metazoa; phylum Arthropoda; class Insecta; order Orthoptera; family Acrididae; genus Locusta; species Locusta migratoria. The sequence goes on from CM048744.1 coordinate 910,207,324, forward strand.
CCACAATAAATCCACGACAGACAGTATCTCATTCGGTTTGTGCGCCATCATATTCCGTGTTACCATCACCACCACTACAACATTATCATTCAGCATTCATTCTTTAAGAGTGGATAGCTAGCTGAATGTCCTCCCAAGCAGTTCCTCCTCGATCTAGATTATGCGATCCGGTTTGATCACTGTACTACACGTAGTCTGCACCACACTCAAAATCCGGCCATCGGCTCGTCTCAACTGAAATCGGGACTCACGAGACGAACGATTGTAACGGTATTGTTACAAAATCACAGAGTTACTCATACTCTACTGACATATGAGTCATTAAAGCTTTAACTTTCCACCTCTCCTTTTCGAGAGAGTTTGTGAGGTGAGTCTTCGGTCTGACGTTTGGTAAGTCCCGTCGTCATTAGTGACCTTGGTTGCGTGTTGGTGCACGCAGAGAGAGGTAGCGAGTCACAAGAGTAGGTGCTGACTGTTCTAGGATACGGTGGGAGGGGAAGAACAGTGGGGCTGTTTGTGAAGCAGCGTCACGCACTCATTGACGACACCGCCGCGTTGCGTCTGTCGCAACCACGCTAGCTGGTAGCTGGCTAGCTTCTCTTTCACATGCCCTTCCCCGAGGGCAGTGCTTCATTCTAAACCGAGCCGGCTGCCGCAGTGGCAACACACTGGCCTAGCATTCGTGAGGACCGTCAGCCATCCAGATTTAGTGTTTCCGTCATTTCCCTAAATCACTCCAGACCAATGTCGATGTGATTCTTTCGTAGGTTACAGCCAAGTTCTTACCCGTTCGTTACCCAGGACTCAGAGCGTCAGCTTCGTCTGTAATGATAGTGCTATCTACTAGACTTGCGCATAATAGTTCGCGATCGGGAGTGCTCACTTTAGTTCTCGGCGTGGTCTGCGCGTGCAGGTGGAGGGGGAAGTTCCCCCTCCTAGCTGCTTCATGCGCTTGCTGCTTGAGCCACTAACGATATCACGCAAACCAAAAGAAACAGTTTCTGGATACTTTCTAGCTTTTAAGTTTAGAGTTATCTCTATATCTTGAAATTATGGAATTTATTAGTCAGATATTGCAGAGTGCAGAACACATAAAAACAGAAATTTTGTTGCACTGAACTATGTAATCTAGCAGGTGGACGCTCACCTCGAAATGACTCATCAGCAGAAGGCAAACACGTGATTTTTAATTCTGCTACGCGCCCTCTCGCTATTGCCCGTCGGTCTTCGGAAAAGAAGCCAACGAACTAAGAAGCGAGATACGTTTGGCATAATAGTTAGCGACTGGTAGCTCTCCTTTTAGTTCGCAGCTCGGTCGCGAAGTAGATCGCTCTTTTAGTTCGTCCGCTCTTTTTGGCTTCTGCTACAGCTACTAAAAGAGCTCTTTTTATGACAGCTTTTTCATATAATAATGAATCAGTGTTGCCAAAGCGTGTGCTATTACCCGTATTTTTGGGCAATTTGACATCAAATACTTTGGCAAATAAACTAGTTATTTACACGAATGGGTGATACAATGGTATTCAACTACTTTGCATACAGAGTACTCGTAGTATTTTATTTTTAAAATAGATTTCTTGTGGCAGTGAACTATGAAACTACAGCTGAGCTGCATCTCAGCTCAAAATGAAGGTAACTGGCAGAAGGGAATCACGCGATTATGCGCGCTCTCGCGTCCTCTCGCTGTTCGCCGTCAGTCTTCGGAAAAGGAGCGGACGAACTAAGAGACGAGGGCTCGGCGAACTAGTTCGCGTAGTTCGCCTGTGGGAGCGCTCTTCCGAACTAGTTCGTTCGCGAACTACACAAGACTGCTATCTACAGGACGTTAATCCATAAGCTTTCTTCTTTCTTGTGTTCTAAAATTTGTTTTAAGGGTATTCTTAGATGTAGACGAGAAAATATCACGAGCCTGCAGTTATGCAGAGTTCACCCAAACTTCACAATGAACTAAACAAAGACGCAGCAATACTGTTTTCAAGGAACTAATTATTCGTTGTTTACACAGCTTTGCAGCCAAGATCGCTTTCTTCGTTTATTTAGATTACCGGTTTCGGCGTGCTAGACGCCATCTTCAGACATAATACAGTTTTTTTTCTTTTTAACAAAATGAACTGCAATACATAATAGCAAAAAACTTATTTACAAATATGCGGTTACAAAGCTGTAGTAATCTTACATGAAATCCTTGCTATTATAACAATTTTTATATAGTAAAACAGTGTACATCCACATTGATGTGTCATCAACATAAAATTTACAAGTGAACAATAAAACGTCAGAACCCATTTCTCTTATGGTCTTAACCAGAGACACTTTTACGAATATTTTTGCTACTGACACCCCCTCTCCCCCGCCTGACCCCTCTCTCAAAATGATGGAAGAAAAAATGTTTATTGCTTACTACTCGCACAATTTCGCTGTACATGCACTTCAGAATCTAGCATTTCGTTTTATTTGTTCTTCACTACCGACTCTTCGCATTGCTTAGCAGACAATATGTATCAACTGAATATACCTGCGAAATCTTTGTCCAACGCATAGTTCAGATCGTATGACGTCACAAACCTTTAGATGTGTGGGAAAAATAGTGTTTCAGTAAAAGTGGAGGTTTAAATTTATTACTTCTTTATTACGGAATACCTTCGTAACACAGCACAATGTACCTACATAAAAGTGAAAAATTATCATTGAACAACCCTTTGTTCGGCAGAGCTAGTTGGCATATAAACCTGTACTACTGTTGTCGGTGTTGGCTTCGTATCTATCTTGACAATGATAATGCGATCACTGTGCTGGTCATAGTAGTTAACCTGCATTCCTATTTTCTTATTCATTATCAATCCTACTCCTGTGATACCCCCAATTGATTTTGTATTTATAATCCTGTACTCACCTGACCAGAAATCCTAGACGTATGGCATAAAAAAGCCTTTCATTTAGTTGCAGTAGCCGAAATACACTTCCACAAAAACATATTCAGTTTCTACCTGTAGGTTCAAAACAGTGTTTGCTAATGCTAAATACATTAACCCGGTTGTGGAATGCAATGCAGAAGCAACTATTTGTTTACTGTTCAAGTGTTTGAAAGTTGTTTCCGTGCTTTGGCGTATTCTTTTTCTGAAGTATTGTTCATGGAAACCACCTGCAAATATTTGTAAATAACAATGATATAGCACTGATCTGAAACTGCTGTATACTGCACGAATGTGATATGAAGTTCAGTTGATAGCATCTTATCTTGCGACATGTGTCATACGGTTGGAACACAATAACCGGAAGCCGCCACTTCCATAATATATCTGGGCGTATGCATAAGGAACCATTTCAAATGGAACGACCACATAATCGTGGGTGAGGCAGATTTCCGACACATTAAATGGAACAATTCTCATACCTGGGGTGTATCTCCTGTACAGCCGGGAGGATGGCAACTGACTTTTACATTTAGGGTATTGCGAATTCATAGAAAGAAAGATAATTCATCATATTATTATTATAAGTGGAAGCTGTTACTTCCATAAAATATCTGGGAGTAGGTATAAGGAGGGATTTAAAGTGGAGTAGAGGAGGCGATAGAGGAGTTAGATCCTGAAGAGTATCGCGCTTCGTCAGAGGTTCATTTAGCAAGTGTGAAAGCATAACGGCGATGACTGACGAAGCTCCTGTGCAGAGAGACGTTCAGCATTACGTATGGATTGCTGTCAAAGCTAGTCTCGAAGAGTCAAACAATATATTGCTCTATGTTTACTTCGCGAAGAGATAGGATAAAATTTGAGAGATTAGAGTCTCTCCACAGGAAGTCTTACAAGCAATGGTCTTCCACGCTAATCGTACGCGAGTGGAACAGGAAAAGAAGAGAGTATCAGTGGTACTGCAAGTATTTTACACCATACATCGTAAGGTAGTTTCCGAAGACTTACATGCGTGCATCGTATGTTGAATAATAAGACCACTCAGGCTAAGCTCACACCGTAAAGTTACATGATCATCTTGTGATGGTACGAGTTTCCAACAAGAAGTGGAAAATCTCAGAATATAAAATTACGAAGCGTTAATTACACGCTATGAACGAGAGAGAACACCACCACGGCTCAAAAATGATAAGCTGTAAAACTCGTTATTGCTTAATTAAAGCAGAATGTAAATCCTGCAAATAACTTCATAATTAAGACAAAAACCCATAGAAGATGGCTAAGTAAGTGCCGAAACATATTTGGGTGATAAAATAATCCAACAAAGTGACATGCATAAGGCAGATTTCTTCTCCAGTTTAGTTAAGTTATATTGTAGCAGGTCGCATCGAAGAGGCTGGAAGGTGGGCTATCTATTCTGAAGTTCAACTTTCAGCATGTGAATTCTAACGCCACTGCCAGTAAGATATCGCGAGTTGCTTATAATGTGCCGAACAGCAAGTCTCGGTGCAAAATCATGATCTGAATGTAGCAGTATACTGCCGCCTATGGACATAGATGCCTCGGAAAAAAGCATCTCATACAGTAAAACGTTTTGTGGAGAGAAGTGCTACAAATAAAACTTCTACACCCACATGGGGTAGTCCGCAAATCACATCTAAGTTCCTGGCAAAGGGTTCACCCAATCATCTTCATACTATTGTAATATGCGGCTGTTTGCTGTGGTGTATGGGAGGGTATCGCCTTTAACTGACTGTAATAGCATACAAGATGACCTAGACAAAATTTCTAGTTGGTGCGAAGAATGGTAGCTATCAATGTAGAAAAATGTAAGGTGATGCGCATGAGTAGAAAAAACAATCCCATAATGTTCAATATTAGTAGTGAGCTTCTTGATGTTGTCGCGTCATTCAAATATCTAGGCGTAACATTGCAGAGCGATATGAAATGGAACGAAGTAAGGCGGACAGCCGACTTCGGTTCATTGGGAGAATTTTGGGAAGACGTACTTCATCTGTAAAGGAGACCGCGTATAAAACGCTTGTACGACCACGTCTTGAGTATTGCTAAAGTGTTTGGGACCCGTAGCAGATCAGTTTAAAGGAAGTTTAGAGGCGAGCAGCTAGATTTGTTACTGATAGGTTCGACCAATGCGCGAGTGTCACGGAAATGCTCCGGCAACTGAATTGGGGATCGCTGGAGGAAAGACGACATTATTTTCGTGAATTTCTTTTGAGTAAATTCAGAGGACCGAAATTTGAAGCTGAGTGTAGTACGATCTTGCTGCCGCCTACTTACATTTCGCGTAGTGATCACAAAGACAAGATAAGAGAAATTAGGGCTCGTACGGAGGCATATAGGCATTCTTTTTTTCCTCGTTCAATTTGGGAGTGAAATAGGAAAGGAAATGCCTAATAGTGGTATAGTGTACCCTCCACCACGCACCTTACGGTGAATTGCGGAGTATGTATGTAGATGTGGATATTCAGCTACCGTTCCATTCTCGTACAGCGCGCGGAAAGAAAGAACACCTAAATCTCTCCGTTCGAACTGATTTCTCGTATTTGTGATGATTATTTGACCCTATTTAGGTGGAACTCAAGTGCCTAATTTTGTATTTGGAGGATACAGTTGGCTGTCGAAATTTCGTTAGTCGATTTCAACGCAAAGATATACAAAATTTCAACATTTGTAAACCTAAAGGACCAAACTGCTTGGGTTACTGCCTGAACTTAAAAACTACCTAACTAACACGGTAAGGACACACAACCATGTCCGAGGGACGAGTCTAACCAACCACCGACGGGAGGTGCCTTGCTGTCAATGACAAGGCGCCTTAGCCGCACGGCCATTCACACGGACACAACGGTAAACGCTGTTGTAATGATTATTCTAACCAGTGAGGTGGCGCATTGGTAACACACTGAACTCGCATTCAGGAGGACGCTGGTTGAAATCCACCTCCGGACATCCAGATGTGCGTTTTCCGTGATTTGCGTGTATCACTCCAAGGAAATGCCGGTATGGATCCTTTGAAAGGGGACGGCCGATTTTTTCGCCATCCTTGCCCAAAAACCCGAGCCTGAGCTGGTTTGACCACGGAACGTGCAACCGTAATCTGCCTGCTTTCTTCCAACTCCTGTATCGCGATAATACAAAACGAGCTGACTCTATTTGTACTCTTTCGCTCTTTCGTTGTCCTCTGTCAACCGTACCAGAATAAGATGCCACACTGCGTAGTAATACTCCAAATGAGTACGGATAAGTATAATGTAGGCAGTTCCTTTTATAGTTATGTCGCATCTTCTAAGTGTTCTACCACTAGCAAATATAGCATACATTTTGGGGGGAGGGGGCGAGATTAATGTAAAGATTTGTCATTTTCAGTATACACCCCATGAAATTTTGTATGTTTTGCTAATCATATTCAGTCCTTTCTGAAAGCACTTGTCTGGAGTGTAGCATTGTGTGGGAGTGAAACGTGGACGATAAGGAGTTCAGACAAAAAGATGATAGCTTTTGAAATGTAGTGCTAGAGACAAATACAGTAGAACCTCTCAAACTCGATTCCTGAAAACTCGACATTCCGTAAAACTCGACAGGGCTGGTGAATTAATAATTTTTTTACACCGCCCATAACGTAAACTTAAAGCTTTCCATCAGTACATAGGCCGCCCGAGAGCGCTAGAGACTCAGACTAGGTTACTGTGTGGATGATCGAAGCAATTTTTAAAGAGTGGTTTTCTTCAACAGTTTGTCCCAGAGGTTGAGAAGTTTCTGAAGAAAAGAAATCTTCCCAGGAAAGCTCTGCTGATTCTCGATAATACTGCGACTCACCCTGATGTGCAATATTTACAGGACAAAGACATTAAAGCAATGTTTCTACCGCCGAACGTCACGTCTCTCTGACAATCGATGGACCAAGGAGCTTTGGCAGCGTTAAAGAGAAGGTACAGACGTAAGATTCTGTCATCTTTGGTGATGTCCTTGGAATCGGGTGAGGAGCTAACGACTAAACTAAAAAATATATATTTATTAGATGTCACTGGATGGGTCTCTCAATCTTGGATCGAGCTTGAGACCATAACCGTCATTCGTTCTTGGAGGAAACTTCTAGATCACGCAGGCAATGATTTGTCGCGTGACGATGGAATCAATTCTGTAATCATCAAAAAATCCCAGGGTGTGAAGAGTCTTCAAGCAATGATGTCAATGAATGGATGGATCTCAACGGAGCATCAAAACCATTAGGAGAAGATGAAATCGTTGCAGCTGTCAAAGGGCGTGACCTGGAAGGGGACGATTCGGAAGAAGAAGACCATCGACAAGAAAGACAAGTTAGCCACAGTGAGGCTGTGAAATTTATTGAAGGGACATTGCAGTACTTAGAGCAGCAAAATGCGACTGGAATGGAGATTCTGTTCCTCAGGCGACTCCGTGATCAAGCTGCAAGATGCCGTGTGGAGACAGAAAATCAGTCTTCAATCACAGGGTTTTTCAAACGACTTCAGTAAGTTTTCTTTTACACTTTTCTTCTAGTGTTCAGAAAATTTCACATAACTAACTGTGATGAACTTTTTGTAAGCAACATAAAGAACTTCAGTAATAACTGTAATGAACACTGTATTTTCAGATTCTACTAAGCCTTTTGCCTACATTTCATTTGATTTTTTGATTATAAGTTATAAATGTTGATATAAATATTTAATTGTATATAATAAATCAATAAATGTACAATTTTAATACTCTAAATAAGCGTTTTTATTCAACTCCTACTTATTTTTATTTAAGTTCCCTAAAACTCGACAACCTCAAATCTCGACAACCTCTAAGTCCACATTGTGTCGAGTTTGAGAGGTTCTACTGTAATGAACATTAGAGCGGCTTTAATGCCGCGGCGACCAGCTTTGATGCTGCCGCTTTTGTTACTGCTATGCTAATCATATGCGGCCACCCGCTGCTTAGCACGTCAGCGGCGCCACGAGTGGAATCTAATGAACAATAATAGTGTTACATTAGTTCAATTTTTACTCATAGTCTCATGTTAATTAAACTGTAAAGACCTTTCTCTTATTTTACGAGCTGATCAAATTAATACTTAACTACTTATTTTGTGCAATTATTTTGGTAGTATAATTGGTTAAATTGTAAAAGTGTAGAAATAAGTCACAGGCTTTTATTTTTTGGAAAGAAATAAAGTCTACGGTACTAAGTGTATCGGAGGATACATTGGGAAGAAAGAAGATAACGAAGAAGAGGAAATGGTTTAACGAGACATGCAAGGCTACAAAAAAGAGAAGGAAAATGAGGGAAAAGTAGCTGGCTGATAGAGAGAATGAGCAGAAAAGAGAAGAGAGAGGAATCGAATCCTAAGAGCAGAGAATATATTCAACCAGATTGCTGGAACAAGTGGAGGCAGAGAGCCAAAACAAAAATTCGGGGCATTTCTTCCAATGCATAAAAAATCAGAAACGTGGATTACAGAACCCAACTTTTTTCATTAAAGATAAGAACGGCAATTTGATAAATGACGATGAAAGAATCGTAGAAAGATGGAAAGAATACATTTCAGAACTGTTGAATCGCCCAGACACTGATGAGTGGTTGCATGCAGACACTACGGAGGAAAGAAAAGATGACGAAGAATGGGTAGTGAGTGAAGAAGACGTGAAGATCGCTATCAGAGGACTCAGAAACAACAAGGCCCCAGGGGAGGATAGAATAACATCAGAACTAATCAAGGAGGGAGGTGATACCTTGCATTTAAAGATACATAGACTGATCCTCTTGATGTGGGAGAAGGAGACACTGCCAGAAGAATGGAAATTGGCTATGATATGCCCAATATACAAGAAAGGGAGCAAAATGGAATGTGGCAACTATAGAGGTATCAGCCTGTTGAATGTAACATATACGGTACTGTCTAACATCATACTCAGAAAATTGCAAACATTCATACAGAATAACATACCGGAATACCAAGCTAGTTTTCGACCAAACCGATCAACAATAGATCACATTTTCACTCTAAGACAACTGTTTGAAGAACACTGTGAATATGACAAACATATATACAGTCAGTTTGTGGATTTTCAACGGGCATATGACAGCATCCACGGGAATATCCTGTACAATGCAATGCGTGACCTCAGAATACCTGAAAAGCTAGTGAGAATGGTGCAAACCTGTATAGAAGGTTCAAAGGCAGCAGTACGTTTCCGAGGAGTCACATCAGAAACATTCGAGATAGAAACAGTTCTCAGACAATGGGACGCGCTCTCATGTGTTTTCTTCAATCTCATCTTAGAGAAAGTAATAAGAGAGTGTAGGCAACAGGAGTGGGCTGGAGTACAGATGGACGGCAACTTCAACTGTCGCATATGCATATGACAGTCCTGCTAAGTGAATCTAAGCACGTGTTGAAAGGAATGTTCCAACATATGGACAGCTGTGCACAGAAGGTTGGGCTTAAAGTAAAGCAAGATAAAACAGTGTTCATGCAATTAGGAAGAAGAGCAAGAAGAATTTTTGGAGATAAATGACATGAGATTCAAGAGAGTACACCAATTCAAGTACTTGGGATCTTGGTTTACCACAGACAACAAAATAGAAATGGACATCAAGGAACGAATAGCAATGGAAATGAAATGCATGCATTCCCTGAAAGACACACTCGGCTCCAAATCAGTGTCTTTGCACACTAAGATAAAAATAACACAGTGATTTGCCAAGGTAATATACGGTACAGAAACATGGAGCATGACTAAATGGGCCAAAGAAAAACTATTAATATTTGAAAGACAAGCAATGAGGAAGATACGGGGACCAATTTTAGATAACGGAGAATGGAGGAGGACGAATGAGGAAATCTACCTTCTGATGCGACAACCAAATATTTTACAGAAGATAAAGAGCAAGAGAATACAGTGGGTGGGCCATGTAGCCCGTATGCCAGAAGGAAGACAGGCGAGGATGGCACTTGAAGGCGAACCAAACACCCATCGGATGACCAAGGCAGCGCTGTATGGACGACCTGGCGAAGGACCTGGCAGCTCTGGGGATTGAAGACACCTGGAGGAGCCGGGCACAAAACAGGAGGGAATTGAGGCAGTTTGTGGAAGCAGCGCGTGGTCTGCAGGGCCTGTGATCGCTGGATTATTTTTCTTTTTTTTTAATTAGTCCCCCCCCCCCCCGAGAACGAAATTCTGGCTGCGCTACTGGGAATAACATCACAGAGGGAGACGTAGGGACGAATACAGTACGCAGCTTCAAAATATGTAGGTTACCGTTCTTATTCTCAAAAAAATGTTCAAATGTTTGTATAGTCTATGGGACTTAACTACGGGGTCATCAGTCCCTAAACTTATGAACTTCAGAATGAAACTTCACTCTGCAGCGGAGTGTGCGCTGATATGAAACTTCCTGGCAGATTAAAATTGTGTGCCGTAACCGGGACTCGAACCTGGGACCTTTGCCTTTCGCGGGCAAGCGCACTACCGACTGTGCTATCCCGACACGACTCACGATGCCGCCTCAGAACTTTACTTCCGCCAGTACCTCGCCTTCTACTTTCCAAACTTCACAGAAGCTGTGAGGCGGCATCGTGAGTGGTGTCGGGATAGCACAGTCGGTAGTGCGCTTGCCCGCGAAAGGCAAAGGTCCCAGGTTCGAGTCCCGGTTCCGGCACACAATTTTAATCTACTTATGAACTACTTACGAACTAGGACGGCACAAATATCCATGCCCGAGGGGGATTCGAACCCCCGACCGTAGTGGCCGTGAAGACCGTGACTGGAGCGCCTTAGTCCCCTCGGCCACCGCAGCCGGCTTTTATTCTCAGATGAAGAGGCTTGCACAGGACAGGGTAGCGTAGAGAGCTGCTTCAAACCAGTCTCCGGACTGAAGACCACAACACGACGGAGGATAATTTGTCCTGAAGCCCCTTGCAGTTTACGGAGATAATGCCTTTTTATTGTTGACATATCATAAAAACATAGCTTTTTCCTTATAACCGTATTACGGGGGCTGGGCCTGGCCCCTCTTCCTTCTTCCGTTTATATACGCCCCTGTGTTCTACGAGTGGAACGCAGTCTTCGGTTCGCCTTCCCCACGACCTTGTCCTCAGACGATCCAAACTGGAGAGCCGTGACGTCAGCTGGGAAAGAAGGCCAGCTGGCGATGTAGGAGCTGGCCTGTTATTTGGGCGGCACTGGTGCGGCCGCGGTGTGCGCGCAGGCGGCGGCAGAAGCGTGACTGTGACGGCTGCGGACAAAGGAGTAACGGCAGGTCGCGCTGCCGACCGTGGCGGGCGTGATGTGGTTGGGCACGGCCGCGGACCGTGGCGGCAGGGGTAGCACCCATCCGGACCACAGGCGGAAGCTGCCGGCCGCCACGTCTGCAGCACACGCCACGCTGCATCTCGTCACTACCAGAGGGCAGCCGTCACTTCGCTGACAGTCCAAGCATTAGGGACAAGTGCTTGCAAAAATTATTTCCTCAAAACAAAAAATATCAGCGTATAGGAAATTAAACTGTCACCGAGTGTTTGGTATAGTATTTGCTTACGCTGCTCCAGTCCTGGTTAGGATTCAGCTCTTCGTTTCTAATGGGATCACTTGCTGTAGCTACCTTCTTTTCTTTATCCGCGGGCATCGATATTTGTGCCGTCCTTAGTGTTAGCTAGTTCATAAGTAGTTTGTAAGTTTAGGGACTGATGACCCCGTAGTTAAGTCCCATAAGCTGTACAAACATTTGAATTTGAAACATTTGTGTAATTAGGCATTGGCTTAGATTTCTGGAGCTCAAGTTTATTGTCCAGGTTCTTTAGGCGGATATGCTCGAATTGTTCCACACTATTGTGTATAGTTGAGCGCCACTCTGATCGGTACAATGCGGGCATTATAGAGAAAGTATTCAGTGGCGGCGTAATGCTAAATTCAATTTCAAATAGTTTCCGTTTTATGAAACTCAAGCCTAGATGCCGAAATTGGGCGAAAAAATTTGCAGTCCCAAAAAACGGTTTCTATTAAATAAATCAAAAACGATAACTCCGATGGGAAAATGTTAAATTAGAATGTTGTAGCCCTTAAGATTATCTGTCGATTGCTTTTTTGTACGTGTCGATTGATTTCATACGTTTCGAGATATATCGAAAAACACTTAAAACTCTACAACATTCACTTTTCGAAACTTATTATTTACCACTAGTATATGCACGAAATAAGTCAAAAAACACCTTTTTCGAAAAAGTTAAAAACATTTTTTTTAGATATAGCGATTTCTTTTCTTCGTGAAGAGTTGTAATATTTACTATTAAATATTTTTTTTTTTTTTTTTTTTTTTTTTTTTTTTTTTTTTTTTTTTTTTTTTTTTTTACATTTTGTTAATTATAAGTATCAAAGAATGACTTTGGAAAACTTTCACTTTTTTGGGCCCGTTTTCTTCGACTATTTCTATTTCTTTGTTATGAAAGGAACTGCTAAAGAAACAGGTTGCTGACATTTTTTCACAGATTTTAAACAAATAATGTTGCTCTACGACCTTGTGGAGCCGACATAACACGCGCCAGTCTCCCCGGCCCCCGTTCCCCTTTCCCAACGGCCGTTCTCCCGCTCTGGCCGAAAGTACTGCGCGCTTGTGCACTTCACTTTACCAGTCGATTAGTAACACTAGAAAACAATGCAACATATCCAAGTATATTTTCTCACTAGTAAAAGTATTTCAGTATTAAGCACCATGAAGCACATTGTTCTAAAATGTATATTACGTCCACTAGATTTTTTTAAGAAAAATATTTTTCTCGGGTCCAAAAGGTTGTAGAGCAACAATATTTGTTTTAAAATCTATGAAAAATGTCAGCAACTCATTTCTTTAACAGTTCCTTTCATAACAAAGAAATACAAATAGTTGAGGAAACGGGTCCAAGAAAAGTGAAAGTTTTTCAAAGTGTTTGATACAGTTAACAAAATCTAAAACAAATTATTTGATAGTACAATATTATAACTCTTCACGAAGTAAACAGAAAATGTTCAAATGTTTGTATAACTTATGGGAGTTAACTTCGGGGACATGTGTACCTAAACTTATAAACCCCCCGAGGGGGACTCGAACCCCCGACCGTAGTGACCGTGCAGATCGCTCGGCAAAAAAAAAAAAAAAAAAAAAAATCGATATATCTCAAAGTAATGAATATTTTTAATTTGTTCGATAAATATCTTTTCTTACTTATTTCGTGCCACACTAGTGGTAAAGAATAAGTTTGGAAACGCGAATGTTGTCGAGTTATAAGGAATCTAGTTTTTAAAGAATTTTTTTTTCGATATATCTCGAAACGTATTAAATCAATCAATACGCACAAAAAAGCAATCGACATATAATCTTTATGGCTACAACACTCTAATTTAACATTTTCCCTTCGGAGTTATCATGTTTTATTTGTTTAATAAAAACAGTTTTTGTAACTTTTCGAATTTCTTCGGCCAATTTCGCCATCTAGGCTCGAGTTTCATAAAATAGAAACTCTATTTAAAATTGAATTTCCTACACACTCATATTTTTTGTTTTCAGGTAATAATTTCTGCAAATTTAGCATTACGCCGTCACAGAATAATTGAATAATAATAATAATAATAATAATAATAATAATAATAATAATAATAATAATAATTTCGTGTGGCTCATTGGCCTGATGCAACTGGACGCCACTTCGGCGACTTGCGCGTCCCTAGCCTTCCCCAGTTATCCAAAAGGGTAAAGGGGACCTACAGCTTAACGTGAAATCGTTTCTGGCGACTCTTCACATCGTTGAGAGGTGAAGGATGGGTTAAAACGCAGTCTGAAAAAATCCGAGGTCCGACTGGGTTTCGACCCCGCGACCCTTCGGTTTCCAGTCGAGCACTTTACCCCAAGACCACCAGGCCTGACACTTGGACTATAATGCCCGCAATGTACCGATCGGAGTGGCGCTCAACTGTACGCAGTAGTGTGGAACAATTCGAGCATATCCGCCTAAAGTACCTGGACGATAAACTAGAGCTCGACAAATCTAAACCGAAGTCTAAATTACACCTATACTTCACTGGGAAACTGTGTTGCACTTCGTACGACCGGATCTTCTAAGTAAAGCTCGGTTTTGCAAGCCACATACGAGCCCACCACAATACGGACTAAACGACTGACGGAGTCGCTGTCGCTGGACACGGCGAGGAGGATATCATCATCATCATCATCATGCCCGCAGACGACATTTTACTGGTGACCTCTACGTAAAGTGTATTTCAGGAGGAATAGTACGTAATTTTGAACGCCGTAGTACAGGCGAATTACAATAAAGTCCAAATTACAAGTGTCAGATTTTTTATTGACTACACAGATAAAGCTGTTAGTATGTCACCCAAAACAAAATTTAAAGCAAGGGTAAATGATGAAATTTTCAGTTATTATTCCGCAGGTTCTTGGTACATCATCACCACATTGAATTAACCGCAAGATTGTGTGCGTGTTCAAGTCTGAAGATGGCCTTGAAAGCCAAAAACCGGTTAAATAAATAAAAATAAACTTGTAGAACACAGTCGTGATTTTAATTCAGTAGGATGATCTAAAAAGAACCGTTGGAAGAACCAGTCCATAGTCTTATTTGCCTTTAAACTTGATTGTATCACTATTACTAAATAAAAGTTGGACACATGTGATACGGCGTTTTAATTGCAATTCTTCTGTACCACCACCTCTTAAAACATTTACAATGCCTCGTGAAACACCCTGTATATTATCTCACTACTTCCGCCTCGTGGCCCAGCGAACAGGAAAAAAAATGCATTTTCTGAATGACAGAAAAACTGACAAAACTGTCACGCTCGACTCTTTCTTTCGCTTCGTGGAAATCATCTATTCGCGACCGACTAGTGAATTACAAACTGCGTGACAAAAGGGAGTATAATTTAATTTCGGATGATTGCGTAATATAAAAAAACATTGTAGTAAATAAAGGCTTCAAACAGCTAAGCGTTTATATATAACCATTTATTGCGCCGTTCCTAGTTTCGGGCTTGATCCCATCGTCAGTCGGTAATGGTACCAGATGCTGTTTAAATTGGTGTCCTAAAATAATAATTTTTTATGAATGTAAGGATTACAAAATGTTCAAATGTATGTAAAGCTTATGAGACTTAACTGCGGGTTCATCAGTCCCTAAACGTACAAACTACTTACGAAAGACGGCAGAAACATCCATGCCCGAGGGGGATTCGAACCCCCGACGGAGAACGGCCTCGCGCGTCGTAGCATAGCGCCTCAATGCGCTCCGCCGCTGCTATGGATTACAAAGTTTTTGCATTCCCGTCCTGTGTTATAACAAAGTTTCTCGCTTGCATTTTTTCGAGACTTCACATTGTATCTATGCTGCACTTATTTCAGAGAAAGATCTCCTTTACATCTAGGATCAATTTCAAGTTTTGTTTTAAGCTTGTCAGGACACCTAAATAAACGTATGCGATTCTGAGACGTGTTTCTCGGGATTAAGCACTGTCCATGAAGTTTGTGTATGATTGGTTTACTCGTTTACCAGGAGGCTGGGACAATTTCCGTACCGGACGACCGGCGACGCCTTAGAGTGACGGAAACTTTGAGAACAAATGAACATAAACTGCAAACGATTAAATGTGGGCATGCTAGCGGATGAACTACAGATTAACTGTGAATCCGTGCAACAAATCCTTACCCAGTACTTGGGGAAGAGGTAAACTTGTTGTCGCCTTGTGCCACATCACTTGACCAACGATCAGAAGCAGGCACGTTTAGATTTTGTCAAAACTGCGAATGTGACGTTCAATTTCTTCGACCGTATCTTCACTGAGGGTGAAACCTGCTGTATCCTTTCTTCTTCTTCTTCTTCTTCTTCTTTGTTCAACTCACGTTCACATTCTTATAGGGCCACACTCCAAACAAGATTTCAGGATTCATTATTTTCAGACTGTCCCCAACACGACACTGAAACGAAGCTGAAAAGTCTCATCGGAAAAAGGTCACAGCAGCAAAATTACTTATCGGATCGATACTCATTATCCGCAAGGAATTTCTACTCGAGGGAACGACGTTGAACGCTGCAAGGTTCGTTGAAATTTTGACCCGTTTCATGCAAAGTCTACGCAGGATACTTTCCCACTACCCACAATAAAGTTCCTGGTTCTTTGTTCACGACAGCGCTCGCCCAAACCACAGAGTAACATATATTTGTCTGTGCCCAAACACAGCCAATATCGTCAAACACTCTCTGGCAAAAGAGGGTATAGTGCAACTTTAACATCCACCATAATCGCCGGATCTCAATCCTTCAGACTTCTTCCTATTCCCTCGACTCAATCTCGCTTTGAAAGCAAAGAGATTAGACGATTTTCCTGAAATCCAACGTAACGTAACTAGGTATTTGAACAGCATCCCAAATGAAGACTCGTGCGAAGTTTACAGGGCATTTACGAAGAGCTCAGCGGTGAATAGTTATGGGAGGTGGCTCTTTCGAAGGACAGTAAGATAACTGTAGTTCATAGCTCACCTTTGTTAATGGTACAGTACTATCCACCGAATTTCATCGTGACAGGTTGTATTATAGGAGTTTTTTTTAAGTGTGTGCAAATATATAGAACGTGTTTAGAATGTAAAGTCATGTGTAAACGAAATAAGCATAAAACTTTGTTGTATGTAGGACAGCAATGTAAAAACCTTGTAATCTATATATTCACAAGTTTTATATTATTTTAGGACACCGGTGTACAAACTATCTGGTATTAATACTGTCGTCTGGTGAAGGACTGAGACCCGTTGCAATAAACTGATTTATATAAAAATTGTAGATTCCTCCGCCCCTCCTTCGTAGACAATAGTTCGTCATTTAACGTTTACTATGTTATGTATTAATTCCAACCTTCCATTAGTCTTTTAGTTCCCTCTCTCTGTTAATCTCTGTTAACCAATCTCTTATCACTCTGTCCGTCTCCTTCTCCTGTCCTCTCTGTCAATCTCGTCCCCTTTCTCCCTCTCCCTCACTCGGCGTATCTCCCCCCTCTCTACCAGTTTCTCTGTCCCTTTCCATAGAAAGTTCCATACGTGTCAAGTTCGATTATGGCTTACGAGAGAGAGCCCGTATTTTAATTCACATAATAAGCTTATATTTAAGTGGAATCTCACCCTATGGAGAGGGATGGAAATTTTTTTTATAAAGTACACTTACTTCAGCAAAGATCGCAAATTTATTTTGTTTCCTGGTGTTTTTTTTTTTTTTTTTTTTACCGGTTTCAATGAGTTATGTTATCTTCAGAAAAAGTATGTTCTCCTATTTTCAATGCAAAAAGTTACAAAGATGGTTAAAATCCTTTAAAGTCCTTTTTTGTATACAAGTAAGAAAAAAGTTAACAAATCATCTACAAAAATTTTTGAGACTGAAACAAGTAAACATTCCATAGGTGTGTTGCTGTAGATGTCCATCAGGTGGCAGTGACGTCACAGAGACAACATGCATACATTAACCATTACCAGAGAACGTCCCACTTGGGAATTGCGATACCTTTTTTTCCCATATATAAAAGAGGTAAGAAATACTTAACATGAGTCAACAAGTAAGTGGATTTAAGAGTAGCTGAATGTCTACATTGATTAAAAAGAATAAAACATACATATAGTATAAAAACGAAGCTCTTTAACAAATGACAATGACATAACGTGGCAGTCAACGTGGTTATATAGACGGCTTGCCTCATATCGCATGAAAAAAATGAAATCTTGAATTTTATTACATGGGTGGCTCAAAGTCTACATTAAATGTGAAAGGTGAAAATATACATAGTATAAAAGAATAAAAGCATTAAAAATTACGCTACTATAACAAAAGGGTATATCTTATGTAAGGTATTAAACAAAGATCGTTAACAAATGAACATGTTATAATGTTGAAATCTGTAGGTATTATGGGTGATATGCCTCAAGTCACATAACAGTGAAAAACCTTGTTACATGAGTGGCTGGAAGTCAATACTGAATGTAGCAGCAAAATTTATATATAGTATAAAAGAATAAAACCTTAAAAATGACGATAACATAACATTGAAACAGTGTGGTATTATGTGCAACAAGCTTCTCGTATAACATGAAAATGAATGACATGCGTTATGGGTAACACAAAGTTTACCTAGAGTACAAAGGGCACACTAATTGTAGTTTGACAATGTTCTGTTTCTTATATTACATTTCCACGAGTAACTCGTTGTTTTACGTGAGTCCCAAAAGTTTTCGTACGTATTTTGTTAACTTTTATCTTACTTGTATACAAAGACTTTACAGACTTCAGCCATCTTCGTAACTTTTTGCAGTGAAAATAGATCCCTGAAACTTTTTCTGAAGATGGCATAGCTCAATGAAACCGGTAAAAAAAAGCAAATAAAATAAATTAGCGATATTGGCTGAAGTCTACTTTATAAAAGCTTCACTTTTGCAAATCACCATTCTTGTTTATAATACAGATTCGTTTTTATTCCGATGTCAATCATGAACAAAATCTGATACATCACGGCTTTATTGAAATGCGGTTACAAAATTCATGGCATACCCCCTAATGTTATGTAGGACCTGTTGTAACCCGACGAAGTTCGTCTGCTGACGTGGCGTGGATTCGATAAATCGTTAGAGGTCGCCTGTAGCAGTATTGAGCCGTGCTAGCCTCTATAACCGTCCACAGCCGCGAAATGCCGCCAATGCAGCATTTTCTGTATGAATTGTCATATTAATGTTCGATCAGATTCATGTCAGTAAAGCTGAGTGGCCAGATCATTAGCTTGAAATATCCGGAAATATCCTTCAAACCAATCGGAACAATTGCGGCTTGGCACATGGGGCATTGCCATCCATATAAAATATGAAGAAAAAAAAATGAAGTAAGTCAATGGCTGCAGGTGGCCTCCGTGTTGCCGAATATTACAATTTCCAGTCAGTGGTGGGTTGATTTGGACCACAGCACCCAGTGCATTCCACGTAAAAACAGCTCACACCATTATGAAGCGACCACCATCTTGCAGAGTGCCTTCTGAACAAGTTGCATCCCCGGCCTCGTAATATCTGTGTCGCACTCGAACCATCTTATTAACTGAAATCAGAATTCAGATCAGCAAGCTATAATTTTTCAAACATCTAAGCCCCAACCGCTTCGGACACAAGCAATCGATGTCCTGCAGTTAGTAAAGCACTCGAGTGCCCGTCTGCTGCAATAGCATATTAACACCAAGCTGAACCGCACGGTCATAACTGGATACGTTGGTCCCGCGACCCACATGGATTACTATGGCCCCGCGGTCTGAGGCACCATGTCACGGATTACGCGGCCACTCACGTCGCAGGTTCGAACCTACCCTCGTGCACGGATGCTTGTGTTGTCCGTTGTAATAGTTAGTTTACGTAGTGTGTAAGTCCTAGGACCGATGACCTCGTCAGTTTTGTCCCTTAGTGGGAAAAAGGTTCTCTGTGGTTACTGCACGCAGTGATGGTTATATGTTGGTTCTGCTGCTCTCGGTTTGTGTAAGGGTAGCCATTGGCCACTGTATTGCTCGTGGTGATACGTAACGCCACACACTTGACACTCTGAATATGGAAATACTGAATTTACTAAATAATTTTGAAATCTAATGTATTTTGCGTCTGGGACTAAGTACTACTAGGCGTTCAACGACCATTAATTCCGTCCATCGGTAATAATCATTTCGGAAACGTTTCCAGATGAATCACCAGAATACAAACGACAGCTCTGCCAAAGAACTACCCTTGTGTACCTTATGTATGCGATACTATAGCCATCCGTATCTGCGCACATAGCTGTCAGATAACTCTTGTCACCTCAGTGTATGAATAACTAAATAATCCCTTCTGTAAAATGCACCCCTGGCCATGAAAATTGCTACACCACGAAGATGACGTGCTACAGACGCGAAATTTAACCGACAGGAAGAAAATGCTGTGATACGCAAATGATTAACTTTTCAAAGTATTCACACAAGATTGACGCCGGTGGCGACACCTACAGCGTGCTGACATGGTAAGTTTCCAACCGATTTCTCATACACAAACAGCAGTTGACCGGCGTTGCCTGGTGAAACGTTGTTGTGATGCCTCGTGCAAGGAGCAGAAATGCGTACCATCAAGTTTCTGACTTTGATAAAGGTCGGATTGTAGTCTATCGCGATTGCGGTTTATCGTATCGCGGCATTGCTGTTCGCGTTGGTAGCGATCCAATGACTGCTAGTAAAATATGGAATCTGTGGGTTCAGGAGGGCAATACGGAACGCCGTGTTGGATCCCAACGGCCTTGTATTCACTAGCAGTCGAGATGACAGGCATCTTATCCGCATGGCTGTAACGGATCGTGCAGCCACGTCTTGATCACTGAGTCAACAGATGGGGACGTTTACAACAATCTGCACGAACAGTTCGACGACGTTTGCAGCAGCATGGGCTATCAGCTCGGAGACCATGGCTGCGGTTACCCTTGACGATGCATCACAGACAGGAGCGCTTGCTATGGTGTACGCAACGACGAACCTGGGTGCAGTTTGAACAGTGGCCGTTACATTTCAGATGTGTTAGGACCCGTGGCTCTACCCTTCATTCGATCCCAGCGAAACCCTACATTTCAGCAGGATAATGCATGACCGCATGTTGCAGGACCTATATGGGCCTTTCTGGATACGGAAAATGTACGTCTGCGGCGCTGGCCAGTACATTCTCCAGATCTCTCACCAATTGAAAACGTCTGGTCAATGATGGCCGAGCAACTGGCTCGTCATAATACGCCAGTCACTACTCTTGATGAACTGTGGTATCGTGTTGAAGCTGCTTGGGCGTCTGTACCTGTACACGCCATCCAAGCTCTGTTTGACTCAATGCCCAGGTGTATCAAGGCCGTTACTACGGCAGAAGTGGTTGTTCTGGGTACTGATTTCTCAGGATCTATGCACCCAAATTGTGTAAAAATGTAATCACATGTCAGTTCTAGTATAACATATTTGTTCAATGAATACCCGTTTATCATCTGCATTTCTTCTTGGTGAATCAATTTTAATGGCTAGTAGTGTGTCTTCCACTCCATCAGGCCGTCTGGGTTGATGGGTGTAGGATGAATGACTCATGGCCATAAGTTTTTAGTTGCTAAGAAATTTCGTAGCTGGTAGATCACCTCATAGGTGGAGTGGGTAGGAAAATATGACAGATGGTGTAACATCGCATTCCCGTAAGAAATTGCGCCAATACTGCCTAGACGTATTCTGACTGGCTGCCCACCACCTCTGTGTAAGATTCCCTCTGTGAGTTTTTAATTATCTAATATATAAAGCAATGTGTCCGTATGTGTTTGTGTGTAGTGTTGCATACAAATCTACAGTTTTCTTGCAATCTTATTGAAATTTTGTACACGTAATCTTCAATCCATGAGGACTACCACATAATGCGGTGAGACTTTATAAATACGCTATATGAAAATTAGAGTACTTACCAACTTGCAACAAACTTTAAACATAATTCCAAACATTTATTAAACTTTTTCTCGCTGACAACCATAGAAAAATGATGTAAGGAAAAGTTTCTCGCTTACTTCTTTTCCGCTGTTTATGGAGTAAAACTACGGCATTTGGTATCTTACAATTTATAATTTGTACACGACAAACTGTAGCCGTAGGAAATTTTACAGCTAGTATACACACATATAGTTGAATGTACCTTCTAAATGTATCACGGTACGACACGTAGGTCATGAGGAAAGAGCACATAGTAACGTTCGTGGAAAACCGCCCAATCACGCACCAAGTTATATTCTATTACTTCTTTACTACTAGTTGTATTGCCAAGAATTTTTACAGTCAGAAAGCCTTTATACAAATGCATATAAACCTGAAAAATGGCAGGAATAAATAAATACCCGGGCAACGCCGGGTTTTTAGCTAGTATTAGATTAAGTATTGTATAGAACTTATCGTGATTTTGTGTGATTAATGTGTTTACATGAAGCTTTATTATGGTATATTTTGTGTGTGTAATTATGCTTTATATTTAAGAAACAGTTGGATGCAGATGTATTAGAAAGCGTGCTTCACTCCAAAATTGGTGGTACGCGGGACCAGCACTGCTCAGTGCAGGCACTCCAGTCCAGCACAGACTAACAGTCGCGCTCTTAAAATGGTCTGTCAGGCAGATCAAACTTTATATTTTTCAAATACCGTAAATTAGAATTCAAGTGTATGAAGATTATGGACAGCATTAAATATGTCGCTTGTTGTTTCACGACATAAACATAGATATTAATCAACTGGCATCCATTCTTATTTGAAAAGTAGCCACAGTTTTGAAAGTTCCACAACACTTAGAAGGAGCGACGACATGTGCGCTGCTTCAGCGTAGCGACAACAACGGAAAAAATAGGTTAGTGAACCGCGCACTGACGTTGCATGTAGTTCTATGGCCCTCAAGTGCAGTGCTACGTAATGAAATCTTGCGACATTGCACGATTGTGGTGTTAATACCCCGAGGAAAAGTGTTAGAGAGACATATAACTTACAAAAAACTTTCCAGTCAATTGTATCATACTCACTATTCACCTTATATCTCCGACCCAGCCGTGTGGGTCTGGATTGTTTCCGAGGGTTGTCTTACAAGGAGACCACATGGGTATCCGATTTTAGAATTTCTTTATATTTATGGTACGTGAAGTTCAGAACTAACTAACAATCAGCCAAAGCCATTCGACGCAACTCTCAAGAATTCTTGAGAAAATCGACATCAAGTGCACTTAAGTACCAGTTACTAGAACGGTTACTGCATCTGTTGGTTTAGCTCAGATAGTAGCGTACTGGCGTTACAACCATAGAGTCGGAGATTCGAATCCCACTGAGACATATATATATATTTGCATTCAGTTACGTGTTGTCTCAGTTTTTGTTTGTGTATGTAGACGAGTTGAAAACCTTGTCACTTAAAACGGTGATTGAGTAGGGTAGCGTCTTGGAAAGTCATTAGTAGCTAGGAAAATGACTTTCCAATACAGTGCCGTAGCTCTTCACAAACTAAACAATCGAAGAGTACCGTCGTCAACTAACAGTGAAGCCAATACTGTAAAAATGTAACTTATGTTTTTTAATTGACTATCATTATTAACAACCTTCCATAAAATATATAAAATTACGAATAAACAAACAATGCACATTTCGTAAAAATTACCATTAGATATTAAAATTGTGTACGTATTAGAACGCAACGGAAAAAAATTAAATTACCATGACAGTATTCGATCCACTGACTCTGAGGTATGAAGGCTAGAACGCTACCACCTGAGCTACACGTACAGTTGCATCAACCGATTTAATTATTGGTACTTAGTTCTTATGTGTACTTTACGAATCTTTCAAAAATTTTCGAGGAAATCGACTTTAGAGTTGCGTCGACTGACTTTGGCTGTTATTTAAGTTCCGAATTTCACGTACTATAAATATAAAGAAATTCTAAAATCCGATACCCATGTGGTCTCCTTGTTAGAGTACCACCTACGTTTGAGACCTTTGGTGCTCAATGAAGTCACCCTCTAGCAGGGAGAGACTAGTCTATATGGGATCGTCGTCTGTATTACAGACTACATAAAATACTTTATATATCTTACAGTAATGCTCGTAGTCAATCTTGGCTGAACGACCTCCATGCCAAAAGTGTTGCCAGATTCTACGAAACGGCAGCGGCATTATTATTTAACGCCGCGTGGTATATAAACTTTGTTTACAAGATAAATCAATCAAATGTGAAGACCGTAAACTCCACAAAATACCTAGGAATTACTATTACTTCAGACTTAAATTGGAAAGAACACGTAGATAATGTCGTGGGAAAGGCGAACCTGAGACTGCGTTTTATTGGCAGAACCATTAAAACATGCAACAGAACCAAAAAAGAAACTGCATACACTACGCTTGTCCGTCCATTTTTGGAGTATTGCAGCCCAGTGTGGGATCCTTATCAGGTAGGTTTGACGGAGGACATCGAAAGAGTCCAAAGAAGGGAAGCTCGTTTCGTATTGTCACGATACAGGGGAGACAGCGTTACGGAAATGATACAGGATCTGGGATGGGAATCATTAAAACAACGGCGCTTATCGCTGTGGCGTGGGCTACTTGCGAAACTCCTATCGCCAACATTCTCCTCCGAATGCGAAAATATATTGACTCCCACTTACATAGGTAGAAATGATCATCAGAATAAAATACGAGAAATCAGAGCTCGAACAGAGAGATTCAGGTGTTCTTTCTCCCCGCGCGCTATTCGAGAATGGAATGGGAGATAAATAGTATAATTGTGGCTCGATGAACTCTCTGCCAGGCACTTAAATGTGATTTGCACAGTATCCCATGTAGATGTAGATAAGGCGTCATGGCACGGATTGCGCGACTACTTTCGTCGCAGGGTCGATTCCACCCTCTAGCATGTATGTGTTAATCCTTTGCGTAATTTTAAATAGTTTCTAAGTCTATGGACCGATTGATTACCGAAGCAGTTTGGTTCCTTGGCATTACAAAAATTTGAACATTTTAAAGATAATTTAACGTAGCAACTAGTGCTTGAACTGAGTTGGACTTTGAGCCGGCTGCGGTGGCCGAGGGGACTAAGGCGCTCCAGTCACGGTCTGCACAGCCACTACGGTCGGGGGTTCGAATGCCCCCTCGGGCATGGATATTTGTGCCGTCCTTAGGATTAGTTAGTTCATAAGTAGTTTGTAAGTTTAGGGACTGATGACCCAGTAGTTAAGTCCCATAGACTATACAAACATTTGAACAAACATTTTGGACTTTTTGAAGTCGGTGCTGCTCTTGGGCGATGAAAGATTGAACTTGGCCCTAGAAGCAAGGAAGTGCAAGGCGGCCCCATTCGACAAACGATGTCACAACACAGCATAGCATTGTCAAAAAGTTAATCATACGGGATAAGATAATACGAAGTATGCTGGGTGAGCGACGGAAGAGTTGTCTGTATTGGGCCTCGTGACTGCTGGTCGTTGCTCGGCGTTACCGCCGGTGGCCGTATATTACAGTGTTGGCTGGTGCGTAGTGCCGTTGTGTGCGCAGTGAAGGCTATCGTCATGCGCTGTTAATCGCGCAGTGGACTCGACTTAAACAGCTGTTCTTTGCGGCTGCTTTTGCACTGCCATTTCAGATGTCAGAATGTCACTTGCAGTCTTGCAATTGTGATAGTTTTACGAAGGTCAGTCAAATGAAAAACTGAAGACACATCACAATTGCACCATGGAATGATTTCATTCAAAACTGATTACCGGACGAGTTAAGACACTGATCGTACTGAGAGATGAGACGTTCAGTACCGTTCGAATCCTTCATCGGGCATTGATGTTTGTGTTGTCTTTAGTATAAGTTAGTTTACAAGTAGTTTGTAAGTTTAACGACTGATAACCCCGCATTTAAGTCCCATAAGCTTAACAAACATTCGAACATTTCGATCAGTACCAGTTCGGCAGAACGCGGTCGGCCGCTCACCGGTCAACAAGCCCATCCACGAACAGTGTTGCCAACAGTTAAAGTGATCTTCCCACCAGTTTCAAGTGCAAAACCACTAGAAAACCACTAAAAAATGCCCCTACTCTCATAATCGCTAAAATTTCCACTAAATGTTTTTTAAATTTTTGTGAAAGAAAACAGTATAGTAGTTATGAGTTTCCTTTATTCTAAAGTAATAAAACATTCTCAAGAATTAAATGTACAATAAACCATCAATTCAAGGTTTAGAATATACAAAAAGTTCTTACAGAACTCTTAGTTATTTAAATGAATTAGTCTTCTGAAGAAGAATCACATTTATCTGCATCACCATTGTTGACAAGTTCTTGTATGTACCCTATTCCGATCAATAAAATTCAGTGTAAGAAAATCAGGTGATGCTGAAGGAATTAGATTGGGAAACGAAACAATAAAGGAGGTACATGAGTTTTGTTACTTGGGCAGTAAAATAACAAATGATGGTCGCAGTACAGAGGATATAAAATGCAGAATGGCAATGGGTAGAAAAGCATTCTTGAAAAAGAGAAATCTGTTAACATCGAATATTGATTTAAACCTAAGGAAGTCCTTTCTGAAGACATTTGTATGGAGTGTTGCCTTGTATGGGAGTGAGACATGGACGATAAACAGTGCGGACAGGAAGAGGATTGAGGCTTTTGAAATATGGTGCTACAGAAGAATGCTGAAGATTATGTGGGTGGATCGTGTAACAAATGAGGATGTACTGAACAGAATTGGGGAGAAAAGGAATTTCTGGCATACCTTGACTAAAAGAAGGGATAGATTGGTTGGACACATTCTTAGACACCAAGGAATTGTGAATTTAGCGTTGGAGGGAAGTGTATGGGGAAAAAATCGCAGGGGAAGACCAAGAGGTGGATACAGTAAGCAGATTCAGACAGATGTAGGTTGCCGTTCTTATGTGGAGATGAAGAGGCTTGCTCAGGATAGGGTATTGTGGAGAGCTGCATCAAACCAGTCTCCGGACTGAAGACCATAACAAACAACAAAATTAGTATCCCTCATAAAACAAAGATTTCGTGACAAAATATTCTTGTTGTCATACCATTAACATTGCCGGGATTCACGATCCGTTACCAACTTTATCACGCAAGGCCGCCGGGATAGGAATTAAAATTTAACAAAAGAAAGATTGCTTACCTTCTTATTTTGTAGATGCTCCTTTGACATCCCATGAGACTTCAAATTTCTATAGTCACTCTTTAAAATTGTACCACAAAATTTGCACTTCGGTATCTGACCCGTGGTACTTTCAATAACTTGAAGCCAATCTTTTAAATGTGGGTATGGAAGCCAATAATCCAGAAATTTTTGCATATATCGTGGTTTCGGCGTAGTTATACAAGTATGAAGTCGTGAAATAACACCATACACCGAGAATCACAATTATGTGCAGTGCACACCATGAACGACGACAGTCGTGTACTTTTTTTGGCGTGAGTCGCGTGACGCACCCTGTGTGAGCCAAGAAGCGCTCAGTGGTTATTCGGAGCGACAATGAAATAAGTTAGCACCCATTGTTTGAAACTGGTCGCTGCATTCCCTGAACCTGCGCAAGCCACCTTCCCTCGTCAAATGACTTAGCTGCTACTAAAACTGTTCATTTTAGAGGGAATCCCGTATGAAATCTGTAGAGTGTGGTGATTCTTTGTGATTTCATATTGTAATGCCTCACTATTGTCTTCCGAGTAAAGGTAAAATATTTCGAAACACATAAATAACTTTGTGGTTTGAGAACGCATTTTCAGTAACTGAAATTGCATTCTTCTATACCAGTATAAAATCACCATTCCGCCACTAAAGGGAGGATAGGAACCACCAGTTTTAGTGGAAAATCCACTAAGTTGGCAACACTGTCCACGAATGCAGCATCTTGATTGATTGAAACCGCATGTCGTTCATGTTGACACTAATATGAAAATCAGCCGGTTAAAGATCCGGACTGTACGGAGAATGTTACAGTGTTGGCCCACTAAATCGCTGAAGGATGCCTTCGAATGTCGTTCTGGAGGCAGGGTGCAGCGCTTCTGTCCTATACCGTCACAGGGAACAAACCGTGGTGTCACAATTTCGAGGCAGAGGGAAAACTGCAACCAACTGTGGAAACATCCCACATTTCACCCGCCAGATAAATGCAAAGCTGTTTACACAAGATGCGATCTTCAACTTACGGGGATCTCTTCCCGTCGACTATCTCGAGGGTGGAACCACATTTAAAACCTTGACTGCCGGCCATGTAAATCATTCCATACCTTTGAATGCCAGATATTCTGCATGCAGGAGTAAGCCGAGCTGCTCTTGGTTTCCTTATCTTCTTTCTGGCGTAAAGAATTGTCTGCTCATTGAAATGAGCATGAAGGTCCTTGTCCACAAAACATGGAAAGAAATCCAGAACTGAACACACAGGATGTAATTCACATACAACTGTAACGCCAAGGACCCCACTAAAAAGTCTATTGTTCGCAGATAGACTGTATAAGTCCAACCCTTCGTAGAGTCGCTGCGATATGTTGCTGTGCCGCCCCCTCTGTCTTGGACTCCTCCCAGTACTGTCGAGGAGAATATTTTGCGGTTCTACATTCATCTTAGAAACACTCCCATTTTATGAACATAAAAACAAAGAAAAAATTCACTGTTCAGAAAATCGAGAAAACAAGATACAAAACAATCGATTCCAGGAATCATCATCTGGATCATCTGAATTGTCGATTTCAGCGTTCTCATTCTCATTATCAATAAAATCTTTCTCAAATTCACGAAAAATTTTGTCCAGCGTAAAAGCGTGAAGATAGATCTAGCCCGTCAAAAAATTTGATTTTTTTTTTGTTTAAAAGTAGAAAGACGAAGATCACGTCAAATGACGTGATCGGCATTCTACAGAAATTTCCATATGCCCTCAGATGACGTTATTGGCAAAGTGTTAATGGGCAGCGCTATGACGACAGCAGACACTGCGACACGCCATAAACTGAACACGATCGGGAATGCTGTGAAGTGATACGTGCTATCGACAAATTATTCCAATTTTTTAGATTTTCGGGAGGCTTTTGGACACCGTACGTCACAAGCGGCATTTTATCAATTGCCGCGGCGTATTAGCCGTGCGTACCGGAGCGCCGTGCTGCGGTGCGCGTAGCCGATCGCCGTCGGGGGTTCGAGTCCCCCCTAGAGCTTGGGTGTTTGTGTTGTCCTTAGGTTAGTTTATCTTAGTTTAAGTAGTTTGTAAGCTAGTGACTAATGACCACTATAGATTGACAAACATTTGAACTTTTTTTTTATCAATTGCGTAGCTATGAAATACCGTTCAGATATGCCATTGAATTGGGGATTTCCTGTCATAGGTTATACAGTTCATAGCAGTTGGGGGAAATGGAACGGAAGTGATATCTAGCCTTCCCCGGAGTAGTGTTAATAGGTGCTCTGCAGAAACGATTTACGTGAAAATCTGAGCAGTGCACGAAGGTTGTTCGCAGATGGTGCTGTCTTTTATGTAATTAGATCAAAACCATATGCAGAACGATTGAGTTACGATCTTTCTATTGTGATAAAATTAGCAGTTGAGTCTAAATAATAAAAGGTCATACGTAAGAGTACTAAACGAAATCCGCTTAACTCCATTTATAAGTTAATGATATCTGAAGGACGTAAATTCGTCTAAATTCCTAGGAATTGCTATTACGATAGGTAAATTGTAAAGAACTCACAGAAAATATGGGGAAACCGAACCAAAGACTGCGTTTTATTAGCAGAATACTTGGAAGATATAATAGAATTACCAAAGAGACAGCAAATGCTATGCTTGTCCGTTCTCTTTTGTAGTATTTCTGGCCGTTGTGAGAGTGTTATGAGGAGAAATTGACATCCAAAGCCTACAAAGGACAGCTCATCATGTATTATAACGATACAGGGGAGACAATGTCACGTAAATGATAGAAAATTGGGGTAAGAACCATTAGAACAATGGCGTTTTTCATTGCGGCGAGATCTGATCATGAAATTTCGATCGCCGTCCGTAACATACTGTTGATTGCCTCCTACACAAAGAGACATTGTCATCATAATTAAATATGAGAACTCAGATCGCAAACGAAGAGATGTGGATGTTCTTTCCTCCCGTGCGTTATTCGAGAATGGGATGGTAAATAATTAGTATGAAAGTGTTTAGATTAACCCTCTGCGTGGCTCTTAGACGTGATTTTCGAGTAACCACGTAGATGCAAATTTGAGACCCTGCAACAGCCTCCTTACAAGACACGAAGAAAGACGTGCGCGGACGGCTGTTTCAGTTGGATGAGTTGGTGGATGGGAGAGTTCGGCTGTGGATCCGTCAACGGACGACCGCGTTCTACGAAACGGGAATGGGTCGTCCCCATCAGTGGAATAAACGTCTTCACTCGTATGCTAATTAATTTTGAATAAAACCATCCTATTGCCCCTTTGTGATGGGTGTTCGATTTTCATTTAGCACTGCCCTTCATAAAGCTACTCTGACAAAATACAACACACTTAAAAGGTTGCACATATTTTCTTACGGCTAAAAATGCGAGGGTATACGAGAACCCGCAAAGAACAACACCTACTTTACCAGCTGCTGACGTAGGGTCCACTGCGTAATTAACAGCTCATGGCGATAGCCTCCGCTGCGCAGACAACGGTACTGCGCACTAGCTAACGCGTTATATGCGTCCACAAGCGGTAACGTCCACCACTCACGGTACTACGCTGTACGGAAGACCGATTCCGTCGCTCAGCAATGAGTGCACTTGTGGATCCGTCAATGGCCTACGGGTTCTGCGAAACAGGAGCTTGTCGTATCGTCTCCCAGTGGAATAAATGTCTTAACGCTCATGATGATTAGAGTGGAAACATTCGATGGCCCTTAAGGCTTGTACTGTTCTCATTGCCGTGACTGGTTAGCATTATGATGAGAGAGTATTTAAGCAAATTAGACTGGTAGAACCTCTGTCTGTAGCATCGATGAAGCTGCCTCAATAAAACTGACTGGGAAACGGGGAAACGAACCCAAGTCCCTTGCGTTCCGTGAACATCCAGCAGACTGCCTCGTCCGACAAATCGTTTTTCCAGTATTTTTCTTCCAACGATGCTACTGCAGCACCATATACAGGGGAGTGTTTGGAATTCTAAAGTACCGAGGTACAGGCAGCATAAATCTTTGAGGCATCGCACCTGGCGGAAATGTCAGTCTGTAAAATTACCGAGATCTGCTTTTTGATGTCTAAACCGATGGATACTTATAATTTCGTTAAACGTTAATCTTAATACTTCTATTTTTTACTCTTAAGTTGCTAGGAAGTTCCAATAATTATGTAGGAAGTTTCCGTAAGATCGTGAAAAAATTTAACAGGACGTAGGGAACCTGGAGTCTGAGACGCATAAGAATAGGAATACAATCACATTATTGTGTACTTCGTTATTTACGTTAGTTACCGTTAACTGCAAATACCCCATTGACACAATGAACGTCTATTTGCACCGTATCTTACAAAATGCGTGCTGAACCGAAGATCTTCAACGTAACATGACATGGGCGAACAAGATTATCGCACTCTGACAAATATCCATAATGTATTTCTAATCACATCACAAGCACCTGCAATTCTGGCAACTAATTCTATTTCCATATGCACTCTGGTCTGGATACACTCGTGTCTTTACATAACCCCGTAGGCAATAATCAATAGGTTTCAGGTCAGGTGATCTCTTAGGCAATGGAACAGGACAAGGTGACATCAGTAACGCCTGTCATATTGTACAGTGCTTCTCTGAATGGTACTGAGTGTCGATACATAGCACGATCTGTCATGGGACAATGGAAGGCAAGAGAACAGGCCGATGGACAAGTAGAGCAAACAAAACCTGCGTCATGATTGCCAGTAATCAGGCTCGTCGTCCTCGTTTCCTCGCGGGAAATGAATGTACATGTAAATAAACAACACGGTATCTGAAAAGTTGTACGCTTAACAGTCATAAATAAGCTAGAAAACAGTAATGATAGACAAAGCGTCAGACGAGTTCTCTCTCTTACCTCCTTAAGCCGGCTTCTACGACTCCAGCTTCCCTGCCTGCAACAGTTCAGAGGAGCGTTTTCTATGTCGTGTTAAACTTTTGCACGCACCTACGGAAACATCCTGTGCACAGGGGTGTTTCTCTGTCACACGTTGGCCACTATTTCATTAGGTCAAGATGCTCAGTTCGTGTAATTTGCATATTTATTCTAAGCTCTTTCTACAACCACCAACAAAGTTCGGTGAAAACACAACGTTAACGTAGGTGACCTATGAACTACAGTTATCTTACTGTCCACCTGACATAACCAACTCCCATAATTGTGTACCACTGAGCTCTGCAACAAATGTCATGGAAACTTTGCACGAAGTCTTGTTTCTGGATGGTGTTAGAAAGCCTAGTTACATTTCATTAGAGGTCATCATCAAATCTGTTTCCTTACAAAGCGATTTTGAGTCTAGGAACAGGAAGAAGTTTCGAGGATTGGCATCCGGCGAGTATGGTGGATGTTCAAATTACGCCACCACTTTTTTGCTAGGAACTGTTTGACGAAATTAGCTGTGTCTGCGCGAACATTGTCGTAAAACAACCAGGAACCTTGTTGTGCATAGTACCTCTGTAGAAGTTGTATGAAACGGGTCAAAATTTCAACATACCTTGCAGGGTTCAACGTCGTTCCCTCAGGTAGAAATTTCTTGTGGATAATGACAATCGAAATGTTTTCGGCTCTTTTTCCGACGAGGTAATGTCGGAGAACGCCATTCCATGCTTTGCCGTTTCGTTTCAGATTCGAACTGGAGACTAGGTTTCATCCTCAGTGATAATAAAGTTCAAGAAATTGGGTGTCGCAATCGCCATGCAATTCAGCAACCTAGTTGGTTGCTCTGAAAAACAGTCAATTCATAGTTTGACTTACCTCGTGACGATTCTCTTATTCAACAGTCTATCCAGTGCTAACTTGACTAAAATTCCACTGTGAAAAGCTGTGTAGAAAAACTAGGTGGAGATTCTACTTTTCAATCAGTTGCATTTTTCTTAAACTGTTTATGAATTATGGGATCTATTGAGTTAAAATGATGATAATACGGGATTTTTTTTACGATGCAATTATTATTTAAAAGCATTCTCAGGGTACAGTTCACTGCCAAGCCCATGTTAAATGACGCAATTCACTACTGAAGCTAGTTCAAAGTTCTTTAAAGAAATGTTAAATTTAATATGCTCGCAAAAATGCTACGCGAATCAGTGTTGATTAGCATTCTGATTAGCGTAAAACGCCACGTGGTTTCAATGTTGCACAATATCATGTTTGTTGTTGTTGTGGTCTTCAGTCCGGAGACTGGTTTGATGCAGCTCTCCACAATACCCTATTCTGAGCAAGTCTCTTCATCTCCACATAAGAACGGCAACCTACATCTGTCTGAATCTGCTTACTGTATCCATCTCTTGGTCTTCCTCTGCGGTTTTTACCCCACACACTTCCCTCCAACGCTAAATTCACAATTCCTTGATGTCTAAGAATGTGTCCTACCAATCTATCCCTTCTTTTAGTCAAGGTATGCCAGAAATTTCTTTTCTCCCCAATTCTGTTCAGTACCTCCTCGTTAGTTACGCAATCCACCCATCTAATCTTCAGCATTCTTCTGAAGCACCACATTTCAAAAGCCTCAATCCTCTTCCTGTCCGTACTGTTTATCGTCCATGTTTCACTCCTATACAAGGCAACACTCCATACAAATGCCTTCAGGAAGGATATCCTTAGGCTTAAATCAATATTCGATGTTAACAAATATCGCTTTTTCAAGAAAGCTTTTCTACCCATTGCCATTCTGCATTTTATATCCTCTGTACTGCGACCATCATTTGTTATTTTACTGTCAATGTAACAAAACTCATCTACCTCCTTCATTGTTTCGTTACCTAATCTAATTCCTTCAGTATCACCTGATTTTCTTAGGCTGAACTCCATTACCCTAGTTTTGATCTTGTTTAGGTTCATCTTATATGCACCTTTCAGGACAGTGTCCATATCGTTCAACTGCTCTTCCATGTTCTTTGCTGTCTCTGACAGAATTACTATGTCGTCGGCAAAACGCAATGTTTTTAATTCTTCACCCTGAACTTTAATTCCTTTACCAAATTTCTCCTTGCTTTCGTTTATAGCTTGCTCAAAGTACAAATTGAATAACGTTGGAGAAAGACTAGAACTCTTTCTTACTCCCTTCCCAACCACTGCATCCCTTTCATGCCCTTCAACTCTGACAACCGCTGTCTGGTTTTTGTACAAGTTGTAAATAACCTTGCGCTCCCTATATTTTACTCCTGATTGCTTCAGAACTTGAAAGAGTTTATTCCAATCAACATTGTCAAAAGCCTTCTCCAAATCTACAAAAGCTAGAAATGTAGGTTTACCTTTTCTTAATCTATGTTCTAGGATAAGCCGTAAAGTCAGTATTGCCTCCCGTGTTCCTACATTTCTCCTGAACCCAAACTGATCTTCCCCGAGGTCGGCTTCTACCAGCTTTTCCATCCTTCTGTAAATAATTCGTGTTAATATTTTGCAACCATGACTTATTAAACTGATGGTTCTGTAGTTTTCACACCTGTCTGCGCCTGCTTTCTTTGGAATGGGGATTATAACATTTTTCTTAAAGTCTGAGGGTACTTCGCCTGTCTCATACATCTTACACACCAGGTGAAACAATTTTGTCATGGCTGGTTCTCCCAGAGACTTCAGTAGCTCTAAGGGAATATTATCTACTCCAGGGGCCTTGTTTCGACTTAGGTCTTTCAGTGCTCTGTCAAATTCATCTCTCAGTATAGTATCTCCTATTTCATCCTTATCTACTTCTCCCCTTTATACAATATTGCCGCTAAGTTCATTTCCTTCATAGAGCCTCTCTATGTACTCTTTCCACCTTTCAAGCTTTCCCTTCTTTGCTGAGAACTGGTTTTCCATCAGTGTCCTTGATATTCATAGAGCTGTTTTTCTTATCTCCAAATCTTTCTTTTATTTTCCTGTAGGCTGCATCTATTTTTCCCCTATTTATACATTCTTCTACATCCTTGCATTTTCCTTCTAGCCACTCCTGCTTAGCCATTTTGCACTTCCTGTCAATCTCATTTCTTAGTCGTCTGTACTCCATTTTGCCTGTTTCATTTACTGCATTTTTATATTTTCTACTTTCATCGATTAAATTTAGTATCTCCTGTGATATCCAAGGATTTTTTGTAGGTCTTGCCTTTCTACCTATTTTGTCCTCTGCTGCCATCACTATTTCATCTCTCAATGATACCCATTCCTCGTCTGCTATTTTATTTTCCCCCGTTTCTGTCAATTGTTGCCTAAAGCTACCTCTGAAATTCTTAAGAACTTCAGGTTCCTTCAATTTATCCAGGTCCCATCTCCTTATTTTCCTATCTTTTTGTAGTTTCTTCAGTTTCAGCCTACAGTTCATAACCAACCAATTATGGTCAGTCTATATCTGCCCCTGGGAATGTTTTACAGTTTAAATGTTTGTAGAGTCTATAGGACTAAACTACGGGGTCATCAGTCCCTAAACGTACAAACTACTTATGAACTACCTACAACTAAGGACGGCACAAATATCCATGCCCGAGGGGGGATTCGAACCCCCCGACCGTGGTGGCCGTGCAGACCGTGACTGGAGCGCCTCAGTCTCCTCGGCCACCGCGGCCGGCTACAGTTTAAAACCTGATTCCGAAATCTATGTCTTACCATTATAAAATCTATCTGGTATCTCCCGGTGTCTCCTGGTATCTTCCACGTATACAACCTTCTTCTGTGATTCTTAAACCAGGTGTTTGTTATAACTAAATTATGTTCTGTGCAAAATTCTACCAGGCGGCTTCCTCTTTCATTCCTTTTGCCCAGACCATATTCACCTACTAACTTCCCTTCCCTTCCTTGTCCTACTACCGAATTCCAGTCTCCCATAACAATTAAGTTTTCCTCTCCCCTAATTGTCTGAATAATTTCCTTTAGCTCCTCATATATTTCTTCGATGTCCTCATCATCTGGAGAGCTAGTTGGCATATAAACCTGTACTACTGTGGTCGGTATTGGCTTTGTATCTATCTTGACTACGATAATGCGATCTCTGTGTTGCTCATAGTAGTTTACCCGCATTCCTATTTTCTTATTCATTATCAATCCTACTCCTGTAATACCCCCAACTTATTTTGTATTTATAATCCTGTACTCGCCTGACCAGAAATTCTGTTCCTCTTTCCACCGAACTTCACTTATCCCCACCATATCTAACTTCAACCTATCCATTTCCCTTTTTAAATTTTCTAATTTTCCTACCCGATTAAGGGATCTAACATTCCACGCTCCGATCCGTAGAATGCCAGTGTTGTCTTTCCTGATGATCACATCCTCCTGAGTAGTCCCCGCCCGGAGATCCGAATTGGGGACTATTTTACCTCCAGAAAATTTTACCCAAGAGGATGCCATCATCATATGTTCATACAGTAGAGCTGCATGTCGTCGGGAAAAGTAACGGCTGTAGTTTCTCCTTGCTATCAGCCGTTCGCAGTAACTGTGTGGCAAAGCCACATTAGCTGATGTTACAGGGCCAGCTTAGTCAATCATCCAGACCGTTGCCCTTGTAACTACTGAAAAGGCTGCTGCCCCTCTTCAGGAACCACACGTCTGTCTGGCCTCTCCACAGATACCCCTCCGCTGTGGTTGCACCTACGGTACGGCTATCTGTATCGTTGAGGCACGCAAGCCACCTCACCTCGGCAATGTCTGTGGTTCATGGGAGTGGGCACAATATCATAACTTTCATTATTTAAAAAAAAAAAAAAACGGAATTTCACTACGCGACTGACCACACGATATAATAAGCAACATGATGTACTTTTCAATCCAATAATCAAGCACGATCCGCCAAATAGTTCGCAGCGCACTCATGGAGAAGTTAACAATTCCGTGTATTAACTCCGACTACTCTCTTACAACCAAAGTAAGCGTAAAAGTACTCGAATGAATGCGCGCAGTGCTGTAATCTGATTGGCTAAAGATATTAGTAACCAAACAGATCACAGAGCAAACCCGCGCTTTCCACATACGCTTATAAAAAACTTCGAACTTTCTAGCACTATATGCAGAAAAATCCACTACTTCAAGTAATTAACCATGTTTACGTGTACTGACTGTTTCCTTGTTACCATAAAATATTGTCATACACATATGCAAAATACCTTTCAAACGTGAGACTACTTGACTATTTACCAACTTCTATTTGTCAGCTGACTATCACATCTACCATAAATTCACATACATGTACCTAAACACAAAACTGTAATTGCATATTTATTAACTTTCAAATATTTCAATAAATGTTCTTTCTATACATTAAATCGTTCATTTGAATACTGGCTAGACACACGTCTGCAGAGTGCTGGCCACCGTCTTTCAAAACTTACACTACGTACTCAGCCTCCAAGACGGTGAAGGTAACAGTTGTCGCGCTCTGGTCCAGCACACCTGACGCTGTGCAACACTCGACCGTCCGCCTCACTCATCGGCGCAAAGCAAGAGGAAAAAAACCTGAGATATATACAGATACAGGGCAGTGCATAGCCGCTACGCTGCAGCCATTTCGACAAAATCCCGTGAAGCCTCTAAACGTGCCTGCCCGCTTCTGATCGTGAGTCAAGTGATGTGATACGAGAGAACACGTTTCCCTCTTCCCTGACTTGTGGGTAAGTGTTTATCGCACGGATTCGCGGTTAATCTGCAGTTCATTCGCTATCATTCGTGCGCACACTTACTCGGCGATCGTTCTTGATTTATGCCCTCACTATCTCAATACTTCTCTCAGTGACGGTAGTCGCCGGTCATCTGCTCTAGTAACTGTCAAAAACACTTTCTCTGTCTCCTCGAAAACGAACCAGTCGTACTCACACTTCACGGACAGCGCTTGATCCCCATAAACACGAACCTGCATCGCTTGCGTTTCTTTATGCATCTTGGCAAACTTGAAACAAAACTTTAAATTGCTCCTTCGCTCGTTGATTGCCCTGTTCTAATTCTACATCTATATCTACATGGTGTACTCTGTAAATCACATTTTAGTGCCTGGCAGAGGGTTCATTGAACCACCGCTATACTATTTTATCTCCCATTCCATTCTAGAATAGCGCGCGGCTCTGATTTCTCTTATTTTATTGTGATGATCATTTCTACCTATGTAAGTGGGAGTCAACAATATATTTTCGCATTCGGAGGAGAATGTTGGCGATTGGAGTTTCGCAAGTAGCCCACGCCGCAGCGATAAGCGCCGTTGTTGTAATGATTCCCATCCCAGATCCTGTATCATTTCCGTAACGCTGTCTCCCCTGTGTCGTGACAATACGAAACGAGCTGCCCTTCTTTGGACTCTTTCGATGTCCTCCGTCAAACCCACCTGATAAGGATCCCGCACCGGGCTGCAATACTACAAAAATGGACGGACAAGCGTAGTGTATGCAGTTTCTTTTGTAGTTCTGTTGCATGTCTTAAGGGTTCTGACAATAAAACGCCGTCTCTGGTTCGCCTTTCCCACGATATTATCTACGTGTTCTATCTAATTTAAGTCTGAAGTAACAGTAATTCCTAGGCATTTTGTTTACGGCCTTCACATTTGATTGATTTATCTTGTAAACAAAGTTTAACGGATTTCTTTTCGTACTCATGTGGACGACTTCACACTTCTCATTATTTAGAGTCAATTGCCAATTTTTACACCATACTGATATCTTATTCAAATCGTTCTGCAGTTGGTTTTGATCTTCAGGTGATTTTACTAGACGGTAAATGACGGCGTCATCTGCAAACAACCTAAGAGAGCTACTTAGATTTTCCCCTAAATCGTTTATGTAAATAAGGAACAGCAGAGGACCAATAACACTACCCTGTGGTACGCCCGATATCACCTCTGTTTTAGTCGATGCCTTACCATCGATTACTACGAACTGTGTCCTCTCTAAGAGGAAATTCCCTATTCAGTCGCAAATTTGTGGCGATATACCGTAACCACGCAATTTGATTAAAAGCCGTTTGTGAGGTACGGTGTCAAAAGCCTTCTGGAAATCAAGAAATACGGAATCAATTTGCGAGCCCTTGTCGATAACACACATCACTTCGTGTGAGTAAAGAGCTACCTGTGTTTCACATGAACGATATTTTCTAAATGCATGTTGAATCAACGCACTAAAGTAGCAGTTCGTCCAACAGGTCTAACATGGAACACACAAGATGCTGGACTGCAGTACGGTGCGGTCAGGTTGTCAACACTGGCCGCTACTTGGGTGCAGCGTTGTGACTGGCATGTGTTCTGAATTTATTCACCGAATGTTATTGTCAGAGGTTGTACATAGCCTCCTCTAAATGCCCTTCCGTAGAAAAACTGCAGCTTTATGAACAGAGTTTACACTACTGTCGTGTAAGTTAAGCAGTCAACGAGTGGCTGGAGTCAAATACGGCGGTAGCGATTGTGCGAGCTGTGGTGTCCGTGTGTATATGCTGTGCGTGTGTGTGGTTTTATCTGTTGCTTGTTCGAAAATGTTCAAATGTCTGTTAAGTTTATGGGACTTAACTGTGCCCCCCACGGGACTCACGGTTCTTTCGTGAGTACGTGCATGGCGAGCACGGGGCCCCGAGCTAATGCAGTCTTCCTTCCTTCTTTACTTCCCGGACTGCACTTCCTTTCCCCATCCCCTTTTTTCCTATCCTTGTTCCTTCCCCTGCCCCCGAGGGACTGATAACCCAACCAACCTAACCTAACTGCAGGTTCATCAATTCTTAAACTTGAAAACTACTTACGAACTAACTTATACTAAAGACAGCACAAACATCTTTGCCCGAGGAGGGATTCGCACCCTCGACGGGGAACAGCCTCGCGTATCTAAGCATAGCGCCTAAATGCGCTCGGATACTCCGCCGCGGCCTGTTTTTTGTTAGTTCATACCAATAAATCTTTTTTAGTGGTGTAGAAGTATTACTGTACTTGACGTGTACCTGCCCAAACATAAATTCGTAAAGGTCTACAGTAGGTCATTAAACGATTTTGATTTAAAAGCAGTTCATCGAATGACCACTGATGATGAACTGTGACACGCAACTAAAAATTGACCACCTAAACCCATTTTAAACACTGTTCATGGAATACGGAGACTAAATTCACGTAATAAGAATCTGTATTATTTCCTTTCAATGGCTAGTTATGAAATAATATAATCTGGGCTCTGAGACTCTTTAGTAATTGCGCAGTCTTCGACCTACACGCAACTAGTTCGAATACTACAAAGTTTCATGAATAGGTCTCCCATAAATATGAGAAGCGATTTCTTTTAAAATTTGACACCTTATTTCATATATATACAATTTCTCTACTCACACTGGAGATCTTATCAACACACCAATACTTACGCAACTGATCAATGCAGTAATAATTTAAAATCTCTGTAGAAAGTAATTTTCATAAGTTTTTAGTTTTCATCCTCCTCTTTCGTGTAATTAAAGTCAGACCAGTTTAGTTTTATCCGCCGTTGGTTCGAATAATAATGTCGGCAACCTCCCCCCAACAATGGATTTTGAACAGCGGCACCAAATATACTGAAAATGCTCAAAATCTGGGATGAATTCTAATTACTTGGATTAAACACATATTTTTAATGTCACTGTATTTTCAAATAATAAAGCAAAATCAACCTTCGTTACAGACCTAAACTTAATGGTTGCTGAATAACAATCTTTTTTTATCTGTTCACACATATAATTACGTGTTAAGAGTTAAACGACTTGTTACAGAGAATGAGCAATAGTTCCGCATGGAGTACAATCTATACTGCTGTATGTCCATCATGCATATCTAATACCCACTATGGTAAGAGAATAATTATACGACTTGACATTCCGTGATACAACGTAGTGGCAACGTGTAAACCCCCGTTTACACACAACTGAAGTTGCGTCAGTAGTAGATGTTATTTTAACAGTTCAGGTGGGTCTTTACAGAGCTGAGTACTACTATCTCGATAACAGTATTACGTGAGTGGAACGTACGTCCGAAGCTGGGCTGCCTTTGTCATGTGAGCGAGAATACTGAACGAATACTCTCAACAGTGGCAGTTACGTCAGCCGGCAATGCTGTCTGTCGTTAAACGACTTCCCAAATACGTGCTAAGCAAGGTAATGTACATACAGGTGTCGTAACGTGTTAAAGGTGTTTTTTCTTGCAATGCCGATGGCGTTCCATAACTGACACAATTGTTCGTCGTCATACCACCCACGTTCGGTAACTGATTGATCCGCTTCTTGTTAGCGTTCGTTCCAAAGGATTTTCGACTCATAAAGACGTTATTCGCAATGTTTTTTCATCTGCATCGCACAAAAAAGTGTGATACAATTGGAAAGGGCACCACGATAGTGCGTTTCAGCTTCACCGGATTCCTATTTTCTTATGAAGTATTACTCTACTGCTGAGAGTAGTTTGGTTTTTATACCGTTGGAGTTCCAGCAGTATTACTTGCAGACCGCTATTACTTTGGCAAGAATACTCTTAGCTCTGCTGCTGTTAGGTGCAATCGAACATTAGTTCACTATCGGTTGTGTGTTGTCCGATCTATTATGTGGAGTAAAAAACATTCGTTACCCTACAATGATATTTATTTCTGTAGTGTAACTTCATTCCATTGCTTTGGATAGGATCAGTATAGTGTATTTTGATTACCACAAGTGCGAGGAAAAAAAGTAAAGCTACTGGTATTTCTCAATAGGTTTCTGAGTACTGCGGAGCACGCGGTTGCTCACCGTGGAGGTTCGAGTCCTCTCTGGGGGCATGGGTGTGTGTATTTGTCCTTAGGTTAGTTTACCTAGGTTTAAGTAGTTTGTAAGCTACGGACTGACGACCACGCAGTTTGATCCGATAGATTTATAAACATTTGCACGTGTTTTTTTTTTTTGTTTCTGAGTAGTGTTTTTCTGTACCGACGGGAAATTAGCGGGAAGAAAGTATTAATAGGTACGTTAAGGGTACCATTAAAACACTGCATTTTCCACGAAAAGATGATTAGTAATGATAATAAATTATATTTTATACACTGCTTTCCTTAAAGATGAATGGTTATGGTCTTGAGCAGGCAAATCTTACAGACTGTCTAAGAAAATAACACATGGCTTTATGATTGATAGCTTTGACAAATTCACGCGAGTGTTACAAAGAGGCTTCAGGAAATCATATGGGGATCG
This sequence comes from Locusta migratoria, assembly GCA_026315105.1. Lineage (NCBI taxonomy): Eukaryota > Metazoa > Arthropoda > Insecta > Orthoptera > Acrididae > Locusta > Locusta migratoria. Next base: position 910,249,125 of record CM048744.1, read on the forward strand.
CTGGAAGAAAGGCGTTATTCTTTTTGAGAAAAAACTGTTGTGGAAGTATAGAGGGCTTCAATTTGAAGCTGGCTGCAGCACAATTCTACTTCCGCAAACTTATATTTCACATAAATGTCGCAAAGATAAGAGAAATTACGTTCGTACAGAGGCATACAGTCATTTGTGTTCCCTCGTTCTATGTATGGAGTGGAACAGACTAGGAAATGACTAGTAGTGGTACAAAATACCCTTGGCCATGCAGCTTCTGTGGTTTGGGGAGTATGGTTATAGATGTGAGCGATTATTTTACATTCCCCTTCAAAATACATTCCTTCCATTTAATATTCATCACGCAGAATTGGTATTTTCTGTAGATGATTCTAATGTTACAATAAATAGCATTAGAGAGAAGTAACGGACGAGCTTGTTAATGCTGTTATTCAAAGAATAAGAGTGCTGAAAGTATTTTGTACATATTGATGAAACTTGAACTCGAATACCAATATTACTGAGCTGTTGAAGCATTTAAGTTAATCTGCTTTTGGTCTATGTATAATGTCGAGTCTTGGAAGCTAACCAATCATTGAATATTTTTACTCATCTGTGTCTTATGGAATAGTTTTCTGGTATAAGTGATATATTAGATAGAATTGTTTGTACATATGGGAACAAGTAACAATAATATATGCACCTAAGGTAGTTACTAGCTGGAAATTAAGCGGTACCATCACAGTACGTATATTTTCTAATGGATTGTCATTAAATCCTTCACCACTGGCGAATAATAGTAATGCACAGGCCTATAACAATGTTTTACAGAAACCATAGCAAAGTTTAGATTTAACGCAAAATCATTTACCTTCGACAACTATGGCATTGAAGAATTTTTGTATAAAAACTGGTAGTCTTTTAAAAAGGGACCTGTTTTTTTGGTGTAGTTGGGTGGTTAGAGCTGAAAAATCATACGTCCATTAATGTTACATTACTAAAACTGTCAGTAAACTGACTCGTTCCAAATCATTTCGATAATATAATCGATCATTTGACCTACTGAACATGTAAATGACTAATAAAAAGCAATGATACGTCCGAAATGTCGTATTTAAATCCTCACGAGTGTTAGGGTTTTTTTTTTTTGTTTTTTTTTTTTTTGGGACTCGACTACGGGGTCATCAGTCCCTAAACTTACAAACTACCTATGAACTACTTAATACTAGTGACGTCACAAATATCCATGCCCGAGGGGGATTCGAACCCCCGACCGCAGTGGCCGTGCAGACCGTGACAGAAGCGCCGCAGTCCCCTCGGCCTCACGAGTGTTAGTCACTTATTCTGTGCAGCAGTGCAATATTTTATATTCCAGGTAATTCAGTTTACCGTAGACGACTGCCTGAAGTAGCACTTCTTGTCTAAACTCTAGCCACCAGTTCTCGGGTACTAGCTTGAAATATGGATGCATGCAACGCGGGCTGCATAATAAGCAGCTGTGGAGTGGAAAGTAGTTTTCCCCTGCCGAGAATACTCTGATCTTACCTGTCGCCAGGACGTGCTTCACAACAGTAAAATGACACTTAAGTCCATACTGAATAGAAGAGAGCTGCTCTTTCTGCTGCTTTACTCTTCACGATGTTGGTGGCAGCATACACAGATAATTAGAGTGTAATCAATGAAGTGTAAATAATCTCAAACGAATCCAAATATCCATTAAATGGTTTCCCATGATGCACTTTAGTATCTTTCTAGATCGTCCTAAGCAAAATGTGGTGCACTGCCCTCTGTTTCAGCTGATAAGTGTGACAAGAATTTTAAATTTTTGTGAATTGTTGCAACTCCAGTCTAATCTTTTAAGCTGGCTGTTTTAGTGTTTTAAACAGAGGCTTTTTATTCTGGTGATAAGCCAGTATTGTTTTAACACTCGTACACTGTCTCCTTACGTGGGCATACTTATATTGTCCATATGCAACATTGAGTTTTCGTTCAACTGCAATAACGTTTGCCTAGTTCAGCTTCTTTCTTCGTGTTTTTTATTTTCTCTCTAATGGATTCACACTCGTCTCCTCTTATATTTGTTTGGGCGCTAAAGACCTAGTTATCGTGGTCCGAAAACACTCTAAGCATGTCGACACAATTTATTATAATTTTTGACATTTTAAACGTTATTGATTTCAGGAAAGAACCGATATAACACCTTAAAAGAAAACCTGAATAAGTCAATTTCAAAGTGGTTAGAGGATTGCTATTCATGTGGAGCACTCTATCAGTAACGATGATGCCAAATGGAAGATAACATCAAAAATACTGCAAAAAGGGCAAACCGGAGAACATCTATCAGTTAATGGAAAACTTCCCTTCACGCTACTGATTGGATCCTCTCTGCTGCAGAAACCGAATATTAAAAACTTCCGTGCAGTCACCTCTGACGAAACTATCCGGTGGAGGGAAGTGTGTGGGGTAAAAACCGCAGAGCAAGATCAAGAGATGGATACAGTAAGCAGATTCAGACAGTTGTAGGTTGCCGTTCTTATGTGGAGATGAAGAGGCTTGCTCAGGATAGGGTATTGTGGAGAGCTGCATCAAACCAGTCTCCGGACTGAAGACCACAACAACATGTCACGAATGAAGCTGAGCGAGACACTCAACACCCGTCATTTGCAAACCACAAGCGGCGAGAAAATGTACAAATGCATGCTTGTGGCATGTAAGGTAACATCCGTCATTAAGCTAAATCGTAATTTTCTTTTTGAAATTACCGGTTTCAACGATATGTATCCTTCAGATTACACTATTTTTCCTGCCGTTAAAACCGGTAATTTCAGTAAATAAACAAAAGCTGTGTTCTTGGCTTAAAGACCTTAAGATGCATACAACAAAAAACTGTAGTCACTGTCCAGCAGGAAAAATATGTCAGTTAATTATTGAAAAACATATTTATCTCCTTGTAAAATTGTTACTTAATCTCGTAGTATCCAGGGGTTCAGAAATGCCCGTAACAGTTTTCAAGGATTTTAATGAGGGCAGCAAGCACTCAGTATTTTGATAAGGAACACATGTCTGGAAAAATCCGACGACGCTATGTAGACTTCTTGTCTTTCACGCTGTGAAACATATCTCTTTTACTGCACGCTTTTGTTGTCCATATTTCGGATTGTCATAGTGTGGATCAAAATAACAAGAGTTCGGCAAATGTGAGTTCTAAATTGCGCACCTTGAGAGATATATCTTCGATACTGCAAAAATATAAGTTCTACTGGTCATACGCTCGTAGCTCTTAGAGTATGCAATATAGAGGCCACGTTTAATAGACATTTAAAAAAAAAAATTATTTTCCTCCACACAACCTCCTCCCAAAATATGGAAAGCAAAGAGGTAGCAAAAGAAGAGTTTTCTTTCACAGTGTGAAAGATATAGTAGTTTCTAGAGCGTCACTGCATAACGTCCCAGACAAGGGTTCCTTATCAAAATATTATTTACTCAATACTATCTGGAAGTTCTACAAGTTTGTAACGGAAATTTCCAAATAGCCTGTGTAAATACAACGGTCAAAACAATGGGGATCCGTTGAGACATGTACGTTCTGAAGTATTGCCATCGGCAAAATAAACAAATGGTTCAGCGACGGTTCTACGGAGTGGAGACAACAAAATTACGCCAACCGAGAGCTGCTAACAACAGAAAGATGCTGCAGAGGGGGTGGGTGTTGTTTTCACTCAACTAATTACACACGCAGTTGCATTGAGACAGTGTAGTGAACAGCAGGTAGTGCAGTGCAACAACACTAACTTCACTTACTCGAAGCTAAGGCACGGAGAGCCATAGAAAGGTTGAAAGTAGGACAGACACAGAGAGGGAGGTGGCTGTAGCTATTGAGTGTCCCAAACTGCAATTTACAAGACCTGGACGCGATTTCAGACAACAGGAACCGGTAAAAGAAGACAAGGCCACGGTCCTCCACCGGTAGCATCAGCAAGAGATAACGTTATCTCCGGTTAACAGCCCATCGAGACAGGAGTCTGAAAGCAATTCAGCTGCAAAGCATCCTCCAGGCAGCAAGTGGACACGCAATATCAGCACAAACCGTCCGAAATAGCGTTCGGGAACGTGGCTTCTAAGCACGGAGGCCTATGGTGTGTGTCCTATTAAAATCATGACATCGTTTAGACTGCAGAAACGGGGCGGAGGAACATCGGGATTGGAATCATACCGAATGGCACAGTTGACAGATGAGTCAAGATTTTATGCTCAGCCGGACAATCATCGTTCCGTCATCGAAGACAAAGTGAAACTCTGAACAACACCGCTTATGTGCAGGAAACACCACATCATGGTGACGGACGAATGGTGTGGGCAGGAGTCAGTATTGGCGGCGTGCGGACCTCCATGTCGTTCAGAATGGCGCTTTGACTGCTCAGAGGTAGAGAGACGAGATCCTTCGTCCATTCTTTGTGCCCTACGCCGATGCTATAGGAAATGGATTCCTTCTGGTGGCCGATAACGCTCGTCCTCACAGAGCTGCACTGGTGGACAACATGCTTGAAGCTGAGGAAACTGAACGGAGAGGCCAGCTTTTTCACCGGACTTCAACCCGAATCAGCTTGTCTGGGATGCACTTGGCAGGCGCATTGCAGCCAGAATAGCACTTGCCCCAACGGTTGCAGATCTGAATGTTGTACTCACGGAATAATCGCCAAATATCCCTCAAGTGCTAACCGATAACCCTGTACTTCCTATGCCACGTAAGTGTGCTACTTTACTGACCGATCGAGGTGATCATATTCCATATTAGAGGGCAACGAGACTGTATTTTTCGCTGTTATGGTAGCCCCAAGGTGCCTCTAAGTCAGCGGTCGGCAACTGGTGGACCGCGGTCCAGGTCCGGACCGCGGAAGGAAAAAAGATGGACCGCCAAAAGTATTTTCAAAGTGTAAGTTAGATACTCTGTTAATTTTTTTACCGATAATAACACAGAGCTACAAAGAAATTGGAAATTAATATTTGGTTTGGTTCAAAGTGTATCATTATTCCGACACAAGCTGGTTCATTGAAAAGAGACGTTTCTAAGTCAAGAATTTCATTTCGCAAAAATTTTTGAATATAAAAGTATTTCTGAAATGGACATTTCCATATTACAAAATTTCTTGGCAGATCTTAAGAAGGAATTTGCAGAAAGTTCAAAGACTTTTGAGAAACAGACAAGTTGTCAAGATTTTTAAAATCACCTTTTGAGGTTTCTCCTGCAACGGAATGGACGGATGTGGGAGCGAAGTTATTCCAACTTTCAAAGCCTTTACTCCAAATGGAGTTAAGACTTACAGGAATACATTTACTTTCAAACGTATAAAATTGTATCCACTGAAGAATTTTGGAGTCCAAATGTTCCGAACAAAATATGAAAATTGCAAAACTTTAGCGATCTACCTGGCTGCTATGTTTGGTTCCATATATATTTGTCAAATTTAATCTCCAAAAATGAATATCTTGGACAATAATTATCGCTCACGACTAACCGTCACTCACTCTGAAGACACTACTCGCATCAGCTGTTCTGCACGTGAACCGAACTTTAAGAATCTGCTCAAGACCGCAAATGTAGTGTTTCCCGTGGATTTTTTTTAAAGAGATACAGGTACATTTCATTGGACTTCATACTTTTCTTGGTGAAAATTAGAATAAAAAATGGTATGTATAATGGATATTCTGTTTCTGGACTTTTCAATAAAAGATTGACTATCCATTTTATTTCATACTTTTTGTGAGTGAAAATAGAAATATATAAATAGCAAATAATATAGGTTTTCCTGGATATTTTTGTACATTATTATTTTACATCTTTTATATTTCACTTTAGTTCGACAGTGAAAATAAAAAATAAAAAAAATGAAGAATAAGACTTTTGTGGATTTTTTACTACAAATTTGCCACTGTTTTGTATTTCGTATTATTTTGTGAGTGAAAATTAACGTAAAAAATAGTAAGGAACATTAGTTTTACATCTGGACCGTGATAAAAATTTTCAAAAGTATCCTGACCCCATCTAAGATTACTTGCCGACCTCTGCTCTAAGTAAACGTAATGTAAAACTCTAGTAAACAGCTGAGGCAGGATAATATCGTACTATGTGACGCCTAAAGTACTAAATAAAATACTTTACTATATGTATCTTATGTATAATAAAGCACCTCATTCCCTAATTTTTTTAGCTGTGTACAATATTCAAAATAGTGGGTCAATAAATAACAATCTGTTATTGATATTTATGTATTGAAAATATTCAACATAGAGCTTAACAGATATTATTTCAATGCAAGGCGATACTAAAGACAAGTTGCAAAATAATTTTTTCCCCTTTTCCGTGTACAGTATTTACTTCTTTTCCGTTGGCTTGTTGACTCTTCAAATCCTGCCACAGAGACTGTACGTGTACGTAATTACGGCGATACTGTTTTTATAACGAGCACTTTGTCGGAGCGGAGTGTGAAGAGCGCAGAAATTACGCGGCTCGCGCAAATTGAAAGCCAGGTGAGCAGCCGGGCGTTAGTCATTCTGCTCGCCGCTCACGTTGCGGGGCGCTGTTGAAAGAGGCGGCCGCGCACAAAAGGCTGCCTGCTTTCCGCCCGTGGCGTAAAAAGAACAGAAAAAACTGCCAGCGCCGGCGCTTGCCGAACACTCGTATTGTGCTCGCGGGGAGCGGCGCGCCACGTACCGACACATCTCTCTCTGCCGCGCCTTACGTTTCTTTCCAGGTGCTTTTTAGCCACGATGTGATGTGTTTAATTTTGTTTCTTCATTTAAAGAACATACAAAGTGTCCGGAAAAGGGCTCCCTGGTTTCAAAATTAAATATCTCGAAAACAAAGATGGATAGAGGAATGCAGTAAACGGTATGTTTATTGTGAAAGCTGTAAGATGTTTATACAGCAGTTTGAAATAATAATTACAAAAGCTGCAAATACTCCTACCAGCAGGTCTTTCTTCCCTCCGTCCCTCCCAACAAAATATCAGCCGCGGCGGAGTGGCCGAGCGCATTGAGGCGCGCTATGCTCCAATGCGCGAGGCCGTTCCCCGTCGGGTGTTCGAATCTTCCCGCGGGCATGGATGTTTGTGCTGTCTTTAGTATAAGTTAGTTTATAAGTAGTTTGTAAGTTTAGGGACTAATGACCCCGTAGTTAAGTTCCATAAGCTTAACAAACATTTGAACATTTGAAACAAACTATCATATGGGTGCTCTTAGTGAGAATTGCTCAACATTTTGAAGTAATACTACGAGCTGAAGTTGCTATTTCAGCCGGCCGCGGGGACTGAGGCGCTTCAGTTACGGTCTGCACGGCCACTACGGTCGGGGGTTCGAATCCCCCCGCGGGCATGGATATTTGTGCCGTCCTAGTTCGTAAGTAGTTAGTAAGTTTAGGGACTGATGACCCCGTAGTTAAGTCCCATAGACTATACAAACATTTGAACATTTTTTGCTATTTCAGATCTAAGTTGTTTATGTCAACAATAATACTCGATATTCCCTTCAGACTATTATTTACTTGTCCTGAAGCCGTCGGATAAGATCCTCTACAATTGGTAGTTGTTCCACAAAGCTGTCGGAGACCCTGGATAATGGTGCTACAGGATATGAAATTGGGGAGACGATGTTTACATTCTAGCTGAAAGACAAATAATGTAATACGTCTGAATTTCAGAATTTAACTTTTGTTGTTGCATCCGCTCTTTAGAACATACTGTGTAAAAAGCAAACATCAGTGTTCGATTATGATAGCATTGTCCAAATGTAGCCCTAAATGCACAAAAATGTAAGATGCAGATCAGTAGGAAAAACAATAACATTATGTATTAGTAGTGTAGATTTAAATTGTCGCACGTTACACCCATTCTTTCTATTTCATATACGTACATCTGTTTCTGTGATGCATTAGAGACGTTATAGTTCTGTCATTTCATGTTGCAGGACTCTTACGACGTTCTGTCCGATATGACGCACCAGTTACAAGTTCACTGAAATGCTGAATGATCAATCGGTGAATACGCAGAAGCAGTGTAGCATAGCCATTAACGTAGGTAAGTGGAACTTTGCAGAATTCTTAAATGCTGTTTTAAGCTTATAATCAAACAAGGAACGTAGGCATATAGCAGTATGAACAACTCTTTCAGGTATCAAACGCATTTCTGAAGATAATCTTTAAGTGCAAGTATAATGTCTTGACTTTTAGTCGTAATCGAGAAGAGTTATTTTCATGCTGTCATTAGAGATATGTCTTAGTCTGCATGCTAAAATTTCTTCCGGATCGGCTCGGACTGCGCTGTATACATGTAATTAATGAGTCGCTTGTAGTTTATACTTACTTTCGGAGACTTATTTCTCCATGTCGAAGTCAATGAAATTGTTGTGATTTCAAGTCTGTATCGTTATTTGCACGTTAACACAGTCTGAAAGACGGAGGAAGGGTGTGAAAGACTGCACGAATATGCTCCAAAAGAAAATTATTTATCGAAGTCTTGAAATAGGCTGTGATAGTAGTTGTGTGCGCCGATTAATCTTAAATGGTGACCACAATAGAGATCTTCAGATATTAATTGCCCTTAGAGAATTGACAGGTAATTACAATGGTATTTTCCTCCATTCAGCTGCTTGCGTTGAAGTGAAAAGAAGAAAGTAAGATTTTGTATTTATGAAGGGCATGAGAATATGCGTCGTGTATCGCAGGGCAACAGGCAGACTGCATATTCCTTGATTCGGAAAGGGCACGTAATAATCCTGGTAACTGATTCTGAATACGTGACTACGTTGACTGAGCCGTCGAGACACTTAACATCTACGGCGTGACGGCCGCGGTGGCCGAGGAGACTGAGGCGCTTCAGTCACGGTCTGCACGGCCACTACGGTCGGGGGTTCCAATCCCCCCTCGGGCATGGATATTTGTGCCGTCCTAGTTCGTAAGTAGTTCATAAGTAGTTAGTAAGTTTAGGGACTGATGACCCCGTAGTTAAGTCCCATAAGCTTAACAAACATTTGAACATTTTGATCTACGGCGTAAACACTGCAGATGGACACCTGTCCGCATGTCGCTACTCGCTGCCACCCGGCTCGTACTCAGCAGCGTTTCGCAATACATGCCACACATACCTCTGATGTTGCAAGTGTTTTGTCACTAGTTAACTTCAGCAGCTCTTCATGCTGGCGCAGATTAATTTGGTGGATATTTATTCAATAGTAAGGACAAAATTCAACCCTTATCACAGAGTGGTGTGTACAAGATCAGGTGCAAACATTGTGGGAAAGTGTATGTTGGTCAGTCTGGCAGGGCTGTAGCTATTGTCAGAACACGAGAGACGATGGAGGTTAAAAAAGACAGAGTCAACCTTTGTTGAACATCTGCTCAGAGAAAACCATGATTACGATGTACACTGTGAAATCCTGTATCCCCTGAACAAAAGCAGAAAGATGACACCCCAAAGGAAATATTGGAAATCAGGATGCCAGTTTAGTATAAAACGATCAGATCCACTTCCCCTTTACATGTTTACTGAAATAAGTTTTAGTTTCCAACTTTCCTTTTCAACAAAAATAATCATATCAGTTTTGATCCTTGCCGGCCGCGGTGGCCGAGGGGACTGCGGCGCGTCAGTCACGGTCTGCATGCCCACTACGGTGGGGGGTCGAATCCCCCCTCGGGCATGGATATTTGTGCCGTCCTTAGTGTTAGCTAGCTCACAAGTAGTTTGAAAGTTTATGGAGTGATGACCCCGTAGTTAAGTCCCATAAGCTATACAAACATTTGAACATTTTTTTTTTATCCTTTACATATACTTATTATATTTATATATAAATGTTAATAACTCTTATAAATATGTACTTGTAATTTACTTTCCTGTGAAAAATCGTTTTTCTGTGATAACATCTTAGTAAATCGTAACATGTCTGTAACAATTTTGAAAACATGTAAACTACAGTCACTTGTCACTTGATAATGACCTGAGAAGTCTAAAGCCAGTGTGTGACGAATAAATAAGTTTTGCAGAATATCAGGAAGTTGTTCCTTTTCGATATTATCATGTTCTGTTAAGCACCGACGCAAAATTAAATTAAATTTATAGATAATTGTGTTAAATTGAGCCATTCGAAGTATTTTGTGAATATAATTACTCTTAGTCATAAGAAAAGCTTTTAATATCATTACAAGTTGATCAGCAAACATACGATCGTCAACAGCCATTTCTTCTTAAGGACCTTTAAAATACATAGGCTGTAATAGTAAATAAAATACAACACGGGCCAATTCCGATCTTAAGTTGTATGACATACTGAATTTCATGAAGTATTAGGGCTGAAATATACATCAGTAACTGTAATAAGGTGAGTTGGAGTGTATTCCGTTCTTTAACTACAAAAAAAAAATTAGTTAAAAATTTCAAATCAATTACGTATCATCAGAAGCATACATTTCCACTCCCATGGACGCCGCCGTTGCACCTGCCGAAGCCAATGAGGGTTATCAACAGACCAATAACGCACATTTTGGCGGTTTCCAGGCCTTGATAGATAATGTGGATTAGTTACTATATATTCACGATGCATTTATAGTGTTTTGTCTTAATGCCCATTTACAGAAGGTAAGAGGACTCTAATAATCGTACCCACGCAGCTCTTGATGACAGAGGTATGGATGGAACCGACGTTGCTGGAGAACGTATGGGACACTTGCGTGACTCGTGCCGCTTTCTTCGTGCGATTGCGCGGGTACTAACGCGCGGATCTACTACAGCTGCAACCCAAACATCCCACTCTTGCGTCGTCACGTGTTTCCTTCTGTTAGGCTATGTATTATACTACCACATTCACATAAGTGGTTGAAGGGGTTGATAAATGCCGAGGTAGGTTTGGGATATGTTTCCGCATACAGCGTACAAGCACGAACTGCATTCATTCTACACTCTCCACACACCATGAGCACGTTGGCCTTGGATGCATTAGTAAATGTCATCGTGCACTCACAACATACTGCTTGGACTGGTACATGCTGTCTAGCAAGTCGCAATGCACTGAAGGACCACAAAAGCACGAGGTAAGCAAACATAACATCTTACCTAGCATGCAGGTTGCATGGGGGCAAACAAGACTCGAATTGGAATCTTTTCACAACATGGTATCCAGTAAAACAACGGCACTAGAGAAGAAAGCCTGCATACGACGTCACAACATGGCGGCGGTGAGAGGCTTAGAGTCTTCTGAAAGGTTGTAAACATTAGCAGTGCACGCTGTGTATAGTGCATTCTTTCGTTCAGGAGTGTATTTATAACGTAAATTGGTGTTGTGTACGCGGTGTGATCGCTACGTTGGACGATTTGTGTGTGTGTGAGAACAACGTGTGATCTCTCTTTCTACTGACAAAATGCCGTTTCGCTGTTCTGTGCCGAAATGTAGAGGAAATTAAGACTGTTGCCCAAATGTTACCGTCTTTAAACGTTCGGAGAAGAAGAAATGGATATCAAGAATTTCCAGGAAATACTTGGTTCCTTCTTCAACTTAATGAGTAAGTTTTCGTTTTTGTTTAATCTTATAAAAGAGTTTTAAGTCATGACTGTTTACCGTTGGATATTGCGATTTATTTTATTTACGTAAACATCCCCATTAGCTTATTCTTCTACGGACGTTTAAAGATGGTAACTTTTGGGCCACAGTTGTAATTTCCTCTACATTTCGGCACAGAGAAACGGCATTTTGTCAGTAAAAGAGATTACACGTTGTTCTCATACACACAAATCGTGCAGCGTAGCGATCACACCGTACACAACACCAGTTTACGCAATAAATATACTCCTGAACGAAAGAATGTACTACAAACAGGGTGCAGTGCTAATGTTTACAATCGTTCAGAGGACTCTAAGCCTCTCACCGCCGCCATGTTGTGACGTCGTGCGCAGGCATGCTTCTATAGTGGGTGCTGCTAGAGTCCTGCAACAAACGCCACTGATATTCTAATTTAGTCTGTTAGTTTCAGTAGGCACACTTCCATTATTTCTGGATTTCAGGAAGGCTTTTCACACTGTACCCAACAAGCGGCTTCTTATGAAATTGCGTGCTTATGGAATATCTCCCCAATTGTGCGGTTGGATTCACGATTTCCTATCAGAAAGAACACAGTTCGTTGTAATGACGGTAAGTCATCGAGTAAAACAGAAGTGATATCTGGCGTTCCACAGGGAAGCGTTATAGGTCCCCTACTCTTCCTCGTGTTTATAAACGATTTAGGAGACAATCTGAATAGCTCCCTTAGACTGTTCGCGGGTGATGCTGTCGTTTACCGGTTAGTGAAGTCAATTGAGGATCAAAAGCAACTGCAAAGCGATTTAGACAAAATTTCTGCATGGTGCGAAAATTGGCAATTGACACTAAATAAAGAAAAGTGTGAAGTAATACACATGGCCACTAAAAGAAATCCGCTGAACTTCAATTACGCGATAACTCAGTCAAACCTTAAGGTTGTAGATTCTACCAAATACCTAGGCGTTACAATTACGAAGAACTTTGACTGGAGAGAACACATAGAAAATATTGTGGAGAAGGCGAACCAAAGGTTACGTTTCATCGGCAGCACGCTTCGAAGATGCACCAGTTCCACCAAAGAGACTGGCTACATCACACTTGTGCGTCTTCTCCTGGAGTACTGTTGCCCCTTGTGGGACCCTCACCAGATGGGACTGACGGAAGACATTGAGAAGGTTCAGAGAAGGGCAGCCCGTTTTGTTCTATCACGTTACGGGAGGGAAAGCGTCACGGAAATGTTGCACGAATTGGGGTGGAAATCATTAAAAGACAGACGTTATACATTGCGGCGTGATCTGTTTGCGAAGTTTCAATCACCGACTTTTAGTTCTGAATGTGAAAATATTTTGCTAGCACCCACCTACTTAGGGATACATGACCATCCCAATAAAATAAGAGAAATCAGATCGAAAACGGAACGATTTAGGTGTTCTTTCTTCCCGTGCGCTGTTAGAGATTGGAACGGTAGAGAAAAGTTATGAAAGTGGTTAATGAACCCTCTGCCAGGCACTTGAATGTGGTTTGCTGAATATCTATGTAGATGAAGGAAAAAAAAAAAAAAAAAACTCTTTGCATGCTTATTGGCTCATAATATGAGCCTCTGACATGCAATCCATCCTTTAAAAACCCCACAATAGCCTTTCCATTTCCGCAATATATGCGGTGGAAGTTTCAGGTGATTGGCCCTTTATATAGCACCGTGTCTTAGTTGTACACTTAAAGTAGCGCGTGGCATGAAGGAAGCCGTGGTGCTAGAAGCAGCCGGCAGAAGGGCGACGTTGCTTTACAGGTAGAGCAAGGGCGATGTACAAGCCGGCTGGGTAGACGAATTGCTGTCGGTTTGGCTGGGCGGCAGAACCGGTTTTGGGTGCGCGCATTAGGAGAGGGTGGGGAGGGGGAGAGGGGCGCTGCGTGGGTGGGAGAGGCTTGGCTTGGTGCGCCGCCGCCACGGCTTCATCACGGCAGCCCAGCCGGCGTGGGAGTGGGGAGGCGGTGGGCAGCCGGCAGCAGGGAGCAGAGAGCTGGACGTGGAGTAGCGGCGCCACTGCTGGCTGAGGTCAAGAGCGGACGGACACCGCTTTGTTTCCCTTTCCGCGCTGTCTCGCTTTCTCCTCGCGTGTCGTGACTCACCGCCCCAGCCCAGCCAGCGCATCGCTCGGGAAGGCCCAGGGGAGAGCTGATTCGCCACTCCGCCCCGTCTAAACAATCCAAAATCCGATGCAGAGTGTTCCCGTAAAGGCGTGAAGTCCACAAAAAATCTCTGTCCTCATAAAGTTCAACACGATTTTACCGAAATACTGTGTACAGCAGCTGTCCTTGATTAACTTTACTGTGGTCGCACCTGAAATTCTGACACGACAGGTCTTCCAGACGACAATAATCACCCACTGAGCTTTCTAATTATGCAGTCTATTTTTATTTCACTTAAAATGAATTATTAGCATCATACAGTGTGTCCAGAAAAGGACTCCCTGATTTCCAAATAAAATATCTTGAAAACAAAGATCGATAGAGGAATGCAGTAAACGGTATGTTTATTGTGACAGATTTTTATGTTTTGAACAGACAAAACATCAAGTCTATAGTTGCTTGACTTTATTTCGGAAGTATAATTTTGGTAACTCACTTTTTTTATTTTTTTTTTTTTTTTTGGGGGGGGGGGGGCGGCAACATATATATTTTTCAAATGATACTTCCACAAGAGAAATTCCGGAAACCAGTTACTACCATGCCACCATACATTCGTTTGGAAAATTCAAATGTTTGTAGAACTTATGGTACTTAACTACTGGGTCATCAGTCCCTAAGCTTACAAACTACTTATGAACTAGCTAAGACTAAGGACGGCACAAATATCCCTGTTCGAGGGGGGATTCGAACCCCCGACCGTTGTGGCCGTGCAGACCGTGACTGGAGCGCCTCAGTCCCCTCGGCCACCGCGGCCGGCCATTCAATTGGAAAGGCGAAGGATATCTTTTCTACCACTGCTGAATAAAAGTGGCCCCGAGTCCTGTTTTCCGCAAAAACACTTCAAAATTCTTGGTGTTCATCATTTTTAAAATCTTCAATTGCCAGGGATGTCAGTACAGTAACCCTAATGGTTTCCCCCAACAGGTAAATATGCTTTGTATAAAATATAAAAACCAATAACTTTCTAGAACGAGTTATAAGAAGTAACCTCTTCCCCAAGACAAAAACAGTGACAACAGTTACACCAAGAGTCACGTTGATTCAGAACGATATGTTTTACTCAAATACTAATTATATGCGAGTATAAAGAAAAAAAGTAATTTGTGTGTGATTGCTAAAACGTGTTAAGTGAAACACATGAACGTCCGCAGCAAAGCACGAAGGAATTATTCCCATTGACACTCGTGAGTACACTGATCCAAATCCTATCCTGAACCTTCCTGATCCTGTTCCCTGGGTTTTGTCAAAACAAACAAGCAATGGCAGTTCAAAGAGGTGTGGGATGATTTGTCTTTCATACAACCATTAAAGGTTAAGAAACTATTGTCCGAGATTATTACCAAGAGTGCAAATATAAACTTACTCAGTAAAATCCTAGAAAACTCCTGTACACTCACTAAATACACCTATAACCTCAAACACCTTGAATCTCATGAAATCTAGTCTATAATAATATTTCATGATTAAAAAAAAAAAATTAAAAAAAAAATAAAGTGACCTCTGTCGTTTCCTTACAAGACGTTACATTCTTTCTCAAATGGCATTTTAATAGAGAGGAACAAAATAACAATATGTAGTATGGAAATGTGGTTCTGCCTCAGTATAAAAAACCAACAAAGATTGTTTGCTCTACGGAGAACCGCATTTCGTATTATATGTTAGAAAACACAAAAATGAAGAGCTTCACCCACAAAGTAACAATATATCAGTACCACTGGAGGGAAATTATACATTTATACGGAACATCAGTGTATCATTACGTTTTCAACCAACAGTGCGAAAAACACTCTGCTTACAGCATTTACAGCAGAGCTAGATACGTACATCCTACACACTTCATAGTGCTTGCATTAGTCCTCAAAGTTCACATGCGGGATTTCGATGAAGCGCATAAAACAAAATGGAAAACAATCCTAATCTTACTAAAACGACGTTTCAACATTTATTTTTCCGAATCAAAGTATAAACGTATGTTGCAGTATGCTTGGCGAAAGGCAGGTTATGATATTGATAAATCTCACATCATTTTATCATGTCTGCGATAAAAAAATTGGTAGCGCTTTCTCCCAACTAAGTAATCATAACTTTAAGAGACACAAAACTCTGTGTATTTCACGAGCACGCAACATGAAATTAACAGTTCAAAATAGTTTACCGAACACCATTTCTACAATCGCAAATTCTTGTGTAAAAACATGAACACACATTAGCTGCACTGGCGTACACTTGTTCAGACCAAATTTAGAGTCCAGAGAAGCGACCGTTCGCTGCGCAAATCTTAACTCACTCCCCGATATAATCACTCCTATCACCCAGCAGGGTCCGCCTTCTGCCAAGACTAGACATGGGATTGCTTTTCCGTGCACCTATTCGGTCTCTCTCTCTCTCTCTCTCTCTCTCTCTCTCTCTCTCTCTCTCTCTCTCTCTCTCTCTCTCACACACACACACACACACACACACTCCCCACCACTTCTGTCCCTTAGCTGCTTTTTTATTGGATAATCGCCATTTCCCCTCCAAAACATCATTCATCTTAACATGAGACAGTTCTCTAAGTAAAAACGGTTATTTACTTCCTTACTAATATAAGATTATTTAAATACACACAATATTAATGTTCAGTCCCCACAGGTCTTGTAATTAGTATTACATGAAGTCTGAAATCAATAAATAGACAAATCAGCTTTCATGAGCTTAACAGCTCATGTGGCACAAAATTTAGGCAAATTGCTGACAAATTGTACAATAAATCGACACAATAAATTACATATACGATAGGTAAATCGTGATGCTTGCATTTTAAATGCTACTGTGGAAGAAATGATCTGTATATAATTCGGTTATAAATTTATATTAGTTAAAATCAATGGTTAAATAAATATATACAAGTGTGACACTTTCAAGATGATAGCTTGAGACAATAAGCTATCATCTGAACCAGAATTTGTTGAAATTGCATGAGACATTGAAAATTTGGTTATTTTAAGCTTCATTTTTCTATATTTTGATGTAGTAGTCATAAAAATTTGTAATTTTTGAAATATTGAAATTATTTTTGGAATAATGAAATACGCGTAATTATTCCAACATCGTAGATGTCTTAAATGTTGACGATAAATAATTTTATATATCATTTATTTTATTTTGAATCACTGGAGTGTGGAACTTGATGTCCTACAGGCACACCCTTAAGAAACGCTCGTCTAACAGCCATTATTAGTTTTGAGTACAAAGCATGAGCCTTTACCTGATTTCCTGCGATTAGGGCGAACCCCCGTGCGGCTGCTCGGTTTACCCCCTGCTACCTGTGCTGTCTGCTAGCTGCTACAACAGCTTGCCGCGGTCCAGTGCCAGCTGGTTCTTTATCATTCCAAACGATACCATGACTTACACCAATTGCGTGACTCTACAGATATAACTTACCTAAAGTCACAAGTGACCTCACTGAATTAAGTTTAATTTACCTCCTATGGTGCTGTCACTTGCGGTATGATGCCACGTTGCGCTTGGAAATACACACAACACTGTACTTTTTATGATGAAGTGTTGTTACAAGTCTGGTTTCGTGATTTACCGGTCGTTCGGGCTCAGATGTATCCCTGCTCAGTGAACAGGCGCTTTGCATGTGGTCCGGTCTAAACCAGCTCTGCTTCATTCAAACCATTGCCATAGTTAATTATCAAATTTTTAAACATAAAATTGCTTTAACAGTTGCATATGGCTGTATGGGTTTCAGTAAAAAAAAAAAAAAAAAAAAAAAAAAAAAAAAAGAGAGAGAGAGAGAGAGAGAGAGAGAGAGAGAGAGAGAGAGAGAGAGAGAGAGAGAGAGAGAGAGGTTTCCCCTTTTCCCTGCATAGGCCGTGGAAATCACCGAAATGATTTCATACATTAATTTGTTGAGGGTTTTGAACAGGTCTACTTTATTCACGACATTGAAGACCATAATTTTACACTAAAACTGTGTGTCGGACCTAAATTTGAACTCGGGGCCATTCCTTTTCATGGCCAAGTGCTCTGCCGACTGAGTTACCTAGCACGACACAAGACCCGACTTGACAGAATCTGTCTGTCAAGCTATACGTGGGAGGAACGTGCACTGTCGGACGTTCAGCAGAGGAGGATACGTCACGCAGGATGCCTCTCTTGCAACGTCTGTGAGAAAATTGCCCCTTGGAGGTCGTCAAAAAATCTCAAAATTCAGAATGCGTAATAATTTTGTTATTGAATGTTGTAGCAAATCACAACTAATGGGTCGCAACAACACTTTCGCAGTGTAAGTTAGAATTTTGAATAAATAAAAAAATTGATATTAATTAACTTAAAACAGTCACTGTAGTAATTAATTAAGCTTGGCCCTATCTGGCTTAGCATTGACTACAGCCTCCAACTAGCACCTCTTACGATTCACGAACAGCACAACTTCACTAATAAATGTGTCAGAATTCGTGTAGTGGTGATGGCGTGTTCGTGTTATAATCAAATCGTAATAGCTGATAGACTCTGATTGCAATGATAATAGCTGAGTACTGTGAAATTGCGTGGTGCACGGGCTTCACAAATACTACAGTTAAAGTTCCCAATTATTTTAATAATATTGTTTAAATCATTCAACTTCCTTATAAAACTTTGCATGAACTATTTTTTTGGTAAATTGTTTCCAGGGCCTGGGTAGTGTACGCGTGTAACTGGCTGAGCAGAGTTTGGCATTTAACGTATTTCATAAAAAAATTTACTTCCGTCAAGTCTGGTTAATCAACTATAATACTTTGACTACTGTTAGCCTGGTTACTTCCTACATAAATGAAATCAACTTTACTTTACTTGCAAACTCTTGCACTTTAATTACTAGTCTCTGTGGTTGTAACACGTTTAGCAATTCTTTAACTCGTCTAGCAATTTCTTTAAAACTGATCGTAATTACTTTGAAAATGATTGAACTTGTTAGTCAATGTACAGGCTTGCATAATCAACATAATCTAATAATGGTAATAATGGGGTGACTACAACTACTTACAAAATTAAGACTGGTTTCAAAATAAGTCATGTATAATTGAACCAAAGTTCTGATTGGGTTGACACTACATTTACATGCTTACAAAATAAAATGTTACAAAAGTACTCATCTGCTTTCGTCGTCTTCTTCGTGAAGTCCAAACAAGACAGATATGATTACAATAGGTGCTCTTACTACAACGACGATCACACTCGGTGACAATAGACTCGATACCAAACAATTACTTTTCTTGCACACATGAAAAAACATTACTCTGATCACTTTTGAACATAAACTTATTTCGCACTTCCTTCAATACATTAAACAGTACGCCTCTCAGGATTATTGCAATTGCATAAAACTCACGCCACACTGCGCCTACCGTGCCTCTGCACCATCAACAAAACGTTTGTGTGTTTACTATAGCGAGTCCGCTCCGCGACTACATTTATGTCTTTACTTTGGCGAGTCCGCACCGCGACTGCTTCAGCAGCGCGACACTCACAGCTACTACTTCTGTACCAAAGACAGTCTTTACAACAGGTTCAACATTTTCTCTGGCGCATTGCTAACTTACAGCATAAGAATGTCCGTGCATTCATGCAGGTTTACACATATAGTACATGTTTACACTAAATGATTCAATATAGAAAATGACGTTACATAAGAAATATATCTAGCATACAAGAAATGAAAAATACATGAAATAAACAAATTTAAGACAATATATACATTACGTTAAATCAAACTGTAAGATACAGCTACAGGTGTACTCTTACACGTCTGCCACTGGAGCTGAGTGATCATCACCGATACGCTTTAGTACTTACTAAATGACTCTGTAAGTACTGGTTAGCTGTTTACAGATTCCTTTGACTTGTAAAACACTGCCGTGAGTGCATCGTTATCGGTCAGAATTTTGTTCTTATCACCCTAAGACAGAAACGGAGAAGCCACAAGGGTAACCAGAATAAACGTCAATGACTCCTGGAATAAAACGTAACTTTCTTATTTTTCTATAGACAAGTCATAGCGTGCCTTTTGTTCCTTGCAATACTTTGTGCGGAGGAAAGTAATGATCAATATTCAACGAAGCACTAAGTATTTTAACCCGCAAGGACTCGCGCGTGTTCATTTTGCTCACAATAAGCTCAAAACAATCGCCATTTAACCAATTTTAAACAGTCAAATGTGTGTTTTCTTATAAACGCAACTATAAATACTTATTTAAATATATTAAGTACATTATAAAATGTTCTTTGACTTTGATTTGAATTTTTCAGGGAAGCCAAAACTGTCTCGGTCCAACCCGCCACTGCCCGCACCGAAACTAAGTTTATTGTGCGGTATCGCTCCCTGTATATCTAGTAAAGCCAACCAATGCCCTTGAACAGTGCAAGGAGTCTCTTTACCAGCTCTTTATTGGACACAATTTCTTCGGGTCTGGTTGTCCCAAATGTTCTGTGCCTTTTACTCTCCAATGCAATGCATTCGAAGATTAGATGTGATGCAGTTTCATCACCGTCATCACAGATCCTACATTTAGGGTCCTCTTCTGTTATTCCCATTGTATGTAGGTGTTTTTTGAAATTCCCATTTCCCGTCAACAATCCAACCACGAGTCTAATCTCTCTCCTGTTCAGGCCCAGGATTGCAGAGCTTCTTTTAAAACATGGCTTTAGCATCATTACCTTGCCATTTTTTTGTTGACAGACTTTGGTCCAATATTCTACGTGCTTTCTTCTGAGCCAGTTACGTAGCTCCAATTTGATCATTGCCTTGGTGATTGTCAGGACAGGTTCCGGTCCCATAAATGGAGTCTCTGCCCCCATCCTGGCTAATCGGTCGGCATGTTCGTTACCACTGATCCCCGAGTGGCCAGGGACCCACAATAGGTTTACTCTATTGCTTTCCCCTAGCTCCACCAGAACCCTGTGACATTCTGCAACAATTTTAGACCTTGTTGCAGGAGCTGCCAGTGATCTCAGGGCTGCCTGGTGGTCTGAATAGATATAGATGCTACGATCTTTGTAGCACCTACGCAAATTCTCCTCCACACATGCCCTGATGGCAGTGATTTCGGCCTGGAATACTGAGGCCAGTTTCCCTAGAGAGATGGCGCCCTCCAGTCTTGGCTGCACCCCATATACCCCGGCCCCAATGCCTTGGTCTGATTTTGACCCGTCAGTGAACCAGACAATATCCCCCGTTTGGTGTCGAACTATTTTCTCCCACTGCTCCCTACTTCCAATTGTTATATTGAAAGGCTTGTTGAAGCAGTATGGGGTTATAATATAGTTGGCTGGCATTTTTCCAACATTTCCTATATTTACCTCACTCACTATTTTAGTGTGTGATTCTGGATATCCCAAAGAGTTCCAGTTGTTGCCAGTTTTGAGTCTGTATGCACCAGCCGCTGCCTCCATCTTGACCCAAAGGTGTAATGGGGGCATATCCAGCATGGTTTCCATCCCAGCAGTTGGTGTGCTGCTAATTCCGCCCGTTATGGCTAAGCAGACTAATCTCTGCACCTTACCAAGCTCATTAACAGCAACTGCTGTTCTACCTTCTTCCACGACACGACCGCCCCATAGGTGATCCTGGGTCTAATCACCGTGGTGTATACCAAGTGCATACCCTTGGGGCTCAGGCCCCAATGTTGCCACAATCTCTCCTGGTACTTAAAAGTTCTTTGACTTAAAGGCGCGAGTTTTCGCGGATTAATGCAAGGGATGGATTTAGTTCGTATGAATGACGGTGGGGAGAATTTTAGCGAGTGGTTTTTTGA
This sequence comes from Locusta migratoria, assembly GCA_026315105.1. Lineage (NCBI taxonomy): Eukaryota > Metazoa > Arthropoda > Insecta > Orthoptera > Acrididae > Locusta > Locusta migratoria. The sequence goes on from CM048744.1 coordinate 910,270,625, forward strand.
AGCGTTTGTTGAGCTCCGTGCAACCACTTACCCTCCGTGGTGGAAGACGGCTGCTGGACGGAAGGTTACAAGGAGAAAGACGCGCTGCTCACCAGCGTGAGTGTCTCGAGGTTTTTGCGAGGCTGCACGGCGGATGCGGGGCACTTGCCGTAATTAAGACATGGCACAGCACAGCACGCGCCGCTCTGCGCTTACGTGAATCGCCTTTGTTTGCTCAGGGCTTCTTAGCAACCTACCTGAAACGTAAGGTCACAGACGGTTAATTACTAAAATTGGTATCAGAAATGTTCTGACCTGTACAGCTTGTCCAGCATTTCTAAGAATTTTATTGAAATTTAAAGACGTGTTCAGTTCTTGCAACTCAGCTTGCTTGGTCTCATTGATATGATCTTCCTCAGCATTAGTTGCTAAAAATGGCTAATGATAGTCTGGCACATATTGTGTTTTAGTCCTCTGATTCTCGTAAATTGATCATCGATTGCCGTCCGCGGTGGCCGAGGAGACTGAGGCGCTCCAGTCACGGTCTGCACGGCCACTACGGTCGGGGGTTCCAATCCCCCCTCGGGCATGGATATTAGTGCCGTCCTTAGGATAAGCTAGTTGATAAGTAGTTTGTAGGTATAGCGACTGATGACCCCGTAGTTAAGTCCCATAAACTTAACAAACATTTGAACACTTTTTGATCATCGATTACTGCTGACACTTCTCCCATAAATTTAGAGATACCACACACCAAACGAAAGTTCAGTGATATTCTATACAATGGTAAATTTTAATATATCAGGTTAGACATTTCCGATTTATCTATATATAAAAGGAAGTGTCCCGATTGACTGATTGAGTGACTCATCATCGCCCAGCCCAAACCAATGAAGATAGAAAATTGAAATTTGTGGAGGGTGTTCATCTTACTCTGTAGGCGTCATTTAAGAAGCGATTTTTCGATATCCCGTCCGTAAGGGGATGAAACGTTTTTAAAAAATACATAGCTATTTAGGCAGTTTTGAAGTTAGAACTACAAAATTTCGTATTTCAGTTCAGGGTTTGAATTTAAAAGACACGTGTTTCGGCATTTTTTGAAATTCCACAAACAATGGGGTAAAATAGGTGACGCAAAAAATTGATTTTCAAAAATATGTTGCTGTTAACTCAAATTTTAAGTTACAAATACGAAACTTAGGATATGGACTCTTGATCAGGATTAAAAAGACAAGAGTTTCGGTATTTTTGGAAATTCAAAATCTAAGGGGGTAAAAGAGAAGATCAAAAATTCTTTTCGAAAATACTTTGTTGTCAAGACAATTTTAAAGCTATAGCTGCAAAAATTGGTATTTGTTTTGTTAGTTATGATTTAAAAAATACGTGTTTCGGCATTTTTGGAAATTCAACCATCAAGGGGGTTAAATTGGAGAGGGGGTGTTTTTCGAACATTCATCAGGATTAAAAAGAAACAACTGGTGCAGACCAACCAGCCTAAGCATGCGAAGCAGCGGGGGTTCAGCTAGTTGACCAGTAAAACTTAGAAAAATATGTTCTTTTGTGGTCAAATAGAACATGAAGTATGCCCATTGCGTAACGTCATTCAATAATCATCTCTGGGTGTTTTTGTGGCCATCTCACGGTGTTTTCTCCGAAATAATTGATGAGGTAATTTCGCCTTATACAAGACAACTAGTATTATTCTTTCCAGACGTCTTACAGCACTTATGTGAAATAATCAGTAGGATCATTTTATTCATTTTGAACTCGTTTTAAATACAACGTTATTTGTAAGTTTTTATAATGTTTGTATTCCCTTTGCATGATGTTAATTAAAAACATTGATTATGTTGTTGACTTATTCGTCATTACTGTTCCTTTGTAATATAGTTTGTCAAGTGTGCAACGCGGGAATAGTCGTGCGCTCTAGAGCGCCTTGCTGCGGAATGCGCGGCCGTTCCTCGGCGGAGGTTCATGTCCTTCCTCCCTCGTGCGCACGCCTTTGTGTGTGTGTGTGTGTGTGTGTGTGTGTGTGTGTGTGATCTTAGCAGAAGTTAAAGTAGTCTGTAAGTTTATCGACCGGTTACCACTGTATTTAGGTCCCATAGCTTTACAAATATTCTTCTTATGTGAAAAATAAATCAAACGATTTATTAAAGAGATTAAACTGAAGTAGAGGCATTGAATTAAAATTTATGCCACGACCGGGATTCAAACCGGGACCTCCTGCTTACTAGGCTGGTGCCTTAACCACTTCTCTCTCTCCCCCCCCCCTCTTTTTTTTCTCTTTTGCCCTTTTTGTTCTGATCCTTGCGGTCGCTGATCTTGTTCGCTGGTGGAAACAGCGACTGTATGGACGGTGTTACGGCACGTCCCCTTCCACTACATCAACTTCAGATCTGCCTCACGTTCCCTTATAAATACGTATTGAATTGCCAAGGTGTCCAACGGCGGGATAGCACCCCAGCTAACGGGAAATCCTGCCTTATACCTCAGGCACAGGTGAGATATATAAATATCAAATAAACAATGTCCAGAGGCATATTTTGTCTCCATATGTGTTAAAGATATTAGTATTAATTTTGAGTGCCTCGGTTGCTCAGTGGTAGAGTGCCCGACTACAAATCTGAAGGTCGCAGGTTCTATCCCCGCCAGGTCCTAGGATTTTTATCTGTCACTTTCCACTTCTCATGTGAAAAATACCGAGTAGTACCGTGGTTCGGAACCCACGTTAAACTGTAGGTCCCCCTATAACTGGCTGGGTAAGTCAGTTCGAAGATCGGAGGAAGGCAACGGCATACCACCTGAAAACAGGACCATGCCTAGTAAAGCACTGTGGTGTTTACCTTACCCTTAGTATTAATTTATATCAAGATATTAATCCATTAAATCTCGGTGGCCTAGTGATTATAGCGCCTGCCTAGTAAGATGGTGGTTCCGAATTCGAATCCCGGCCGCGGCATAAATTTTAATCTAATACCTCCACTTCAGTTTAATATCTTTAATAGGTATCGAGACAAAATACGTCTTTGTACATTTATTTGATATTTACAAGAGCAAAACAAAAATAATGGAATGCGGTCTTAGAAAATCAGGTGATACTGAAGGAATTAGATTAGGTAACGAAACAATGAAGGTGGTAGATGAGTTTTGTTACTTGGGTAGTAAAATAACATGCGATGTTCGCAGTACAGAGGATATAAAATGCAGAATGGCAATGGGAAGGAAACCATTTTTGAAAAAGAGATATTTGCTAAAATCGAATATTAATTTCAATGTAAGGAAGTCATTTCTGAAGGCATTTATGTGGAGTGTTGCCTTGTACGGGACTGAAACCTGGGCGATAAGCAGTGCGGACAGGAAGAGGATAGAGGCTTTTGAAATGTGGTGCTACAGAAGAATGCTGAAGTTTAGGTGGGTAGATCGCATAACTAATGAAGAGGCACTGAACAGAATTGGTGAGAAAAGGAATTTTTGGCATACCTTGACTAAAAGAAGGGATCGCTTGGTAGGACACATTCTTAGACATCGAGGAATCGTAAATTTAGCATTGGAGGGAAGTGTGTGGGGTAAACATCGCAGAGGGAGACCAAGAGACGCGTATAGTAAGCAGATTGAAGTGGATGTGGGTTGTCGTTCTTATGAGGAGATGAAAAGGCTTGCTCATGATAGAGTAGGGTGGAGAGCTGCATCAAACCAGTCTCTGGACTGAAGACCATAACAACAACATTTACAGACGGTTTATATTCGTTGTCAAGTCTACGTGCCACAAAAACGAAAGAGCCGGCCGCGGTGGCCGAGGGGACTGAGGCGCTCCATTCACGGTCTGCACGGCCACTACGGTCGGGGGTTCGAATCCCCTCTCGGGCATGACGCTGTCTTAGCTAGTTCATAAGTAGTTTGTAAGCTTAGTGACTGATAACCCCGTAGTTAAATTCCATAAGTTCTACAAACATTTGAACAACGAAAGAACAACAGGAGGCAAGTCGCAACGGGGGACACTACACTGCGTTGAGCCGCAGGTTGAGGATGTTGACGCGACGGGAAGCGTGTCCGGATTGCGTAATGATAAAGGTGACGACGCTGGCACCAAACGGGAAATCCAGAAACGAGTTCCGTTCCGGCGCACTGTTCCAACGACATCTACAGAAAGTGTTTCTACACTCTGAGACAAACAAAATGTGTATGTGTTAGCATTGCAGTCAGTAACGAATCTAAGAGGTATCCGATTCGGGACAATAGTTGCGGCTTCTCCCCCTTCCCCCTCTGCCCTTCAAAAATGTTCAAATGTTTGTATAGCTTAAGGGACTTAACTACGGGGTCATCAGTTCCTAAACTTACAAACTACTTATGAACTACCTAAGACTAAGGACGGCATAAATATCCATGCCCGAGGGGGGATTCGAACCCCCGACCGTAGTGGCCGTGCAGACCGTGACTGGAGCGCCTCAGTCCCCTCGGCCACCGCGGCCGGCCCTCTGCCCTGCCCCGTTCGGCGTTCGTGTCTTCTCCTAGTATTTGGTCCTCCAAACAACTTTTCGCTCCTCTGCGAGTTCCGTCCGGGGCAAACACTCGGATTTGCCCATCCCCGCTAGATACGGGCTGATTTAAGTTATAATGAAATCCAAAGTAACAGCCACCAATGTAAATGCCCTCTCGCTTCAGAACGAGCGTTGCTTTCGGAATATCGTGTAGAGGTTGGTTAGTTAAGGAGGCCGCAGCAATAACACGGGAACAGGCGTGCCTGTACTGTCCTGTCAGTGTTCGGCTGTCGGCATGCGGCGCACGTGGGCCGTGTGAACGCGGACTGCGTCAAGGCTGGGGGGCGGGCGCCCCGTGTGGTAACTGCAGCGGCCGCTGGGAAGCGGACAGCGGCCTTGCTGATAGCGGCGGCCGGCGCAGCCACAGCCGCAGTCGCCTGCCACCTGCCAGTCTGACAGAACGACGCAGTCGCCTCCAGCACACAGCCGCGGCGCCACAGGTAGGTCTAACCGCTCTCACAGGCTGGCTTGTTTTCCAAACACTCGTTGTGTTGTTTTGGTCTTCACTCCGGAGGTTGCTTTGATGCACCTACTCTATCCTGAGCAAGCCTCTCCTCATACGAATGGCAAATCAGGTACATTGCAATCTGCTTACTGTAATCGTCTCTCGATCTCCCTCAGCGATTTTACACCCCCCCCCCCCCCACACGCTTCCCTCAGATTCCTCGATGTCTCAGAATCTACATATACAGGTTGTCCCACTTAACTGTTTCAGGAAGGAAGGAATCTTAGGGTTTAACGTCCCGTCGACAGCGTGGTCATTAGAGACGGAGCTAAAGCTCGGATTTTTGGTTAAGGATGAGGGAAGGAAATTGGCCGTGCCCATTGAAAGGAACCATCCCGGCATTTGCTTGAATTGATTTAGGGAAATCACGGAAAACCTAAATCTGGATGGCCGGAGGTGGATTTGAATCACCATCCTTCCGAATACGTGTCCAGTGCTAACTGTTTCACCCCATATATCTCTGCTGCTCCAAGAGATATTGAAAAACGGCTGTCAGTCGTGAACGTACGGCAGGAGCTTAGGAGCTTATGAAAGCACGTACTGTGAGACAGTCTAAAACTTAAATAAATATTTTCAATATAAACTTACGTTTTTTTAAAATAAATACCCTGTAATATTTTTTAACTTTAAATCTATCGGAACAAACTGCGTGGTCATCACTCCGTAGCTTACAAACTACTTAAACCTAGGTAAACTAACCTAAGGACCACACACACACACACACACACACACACACACACACACACACACACACACATGCCCCAGGGAGGACTCAAACCTCCACGGCGAGCAACCGCGCGCCCCGCAGCGAGACGCTTTACACCGCTCGGCTACTCCACCGCGGCTACCCTGTATAATTTCTTAAGCAATCAATAGCATGAAAAATCACAGAAGGAATGGCGTTGCTTGCATCGCAATGCGTCAGTTACATCCGGAGAAACTACGAAGCGAAGTTGACGTTTGAAACACGTGAGGCGGGATGCTAGCGCGTGTGCTAGACTCCAGCGAGACTCGCAGTTGAGTGTCGGACACGCGCCAGCAGCGCGCCTCATGTGTTTCAAACGTCAATTTCGCATTGCAGTTTCTCCGGATGTAACTGACGCATTGCGATGCAACCAACGCCATTCTTTCTGTGATTTTTCATGCTATTGATTGCTTAAGAAATTATACAGGGTATCCATTAAAAAAAAACTTAAGTTTGTGTTGATAATAAAATTTCGTTGCGTTTTAGACTGTTTCATAGTACCCAATTTCATAAGCCCCTGCTGTATGTTCATGACTGTGAAAGTTGTTTTTCAATATCTGTTGTAATTCCAGAAATAACTGGGGTGAAACAGTTGAGTGGGACACGCTGTATACTCCGCAATCCACCGTAAGGTGCGTGACGGAGGGTACACTGTACCACTACTAGGCATTTCCTTTCCTATTCCACTTCCAAATAGAACGAGGAAAAAATGCCTACATGCCTGTGTACGAGCCATAATTTCTCTTCTCTTTGTGAACTTTACGCGAAATGTAAGTAGGCGGCAGGAAGATCCTTCTACACTCAGCTTCAAATTCCAGCCCTCTAAATTTCCTCGACAGAATTTCATAAAAAGAACGTCTTTCCTCCAGCGATCCCCATTTGAGTTGCATTTCCGGGACACTCGCGCATTAGTCGAACCTACCAGTAAGGAAGCTAGCTGCTCGCTTTTGAACTGCTTCCATGTCTTCCTTTAAGATGGATCTGCTGCGAGCCCCAAACACTTAAGCAATATTCAAGACGTGGGCGTACAAGCGTTTTATAAGCCTTCTCCTTTACTGGTGAAGTACATCTTCCCAAAATTCTCCCAATAAATCGAAGCCGGTTGTCTGTCTTACTCACAACTGTCCTTACATGTTCCTTCCATTTCATGTCGCTCTGCAATGTTACGCCTAGATATTTGAACGACGCAACTGCATCACGAAGCTCACTACTACTGCCGTATTCGAACATTATGGGATTGTTTTTCCTACTCATGAGCATCACCTTTGCCAATCGATCCCTTCTCGTACAAGGAGACCACATGTGTACTGGCTTTTAGAATTTCCTTGTATTTATGGGACGTGAAGTTCAAAACTCAACCAACCATCAGCCAAAGCCATTTGACGCAACTCTCAAAAATTCTCCAGAAAATCGACTTTGAAGTTTTGCAAAGTACATGTAAGTACCAATAATTAAATCAGCTCAGGTAGTAACGTTATGGCCTCACAACCCTATAGTCGGTGGTTCGAATCCCACTGTATCATATTTTTTTCCGTTTTCGAATTGAATTATGTAAAGCATTTTGGGATCTCTAATTCCACGTGGTGTCAGTTTTTGTTTGTGTATATGGAGATGACTTCCCAAAAACAGTGTCGTAGATCTTAAAAAACTGAACAATCCAACACTACTGCCGTCAATTAATACTGAAGCCAAAACTGTAAAAAACCTAAAGTTCGTTTTTTTTTTATTCAAACCATCATTAACAACTTTCTATAAAATATGGAAAATAACGAATAAAAAAATACGTGTACTTTTCGTAGAAATTACCATTAGATATTGTGTAAGTATTCGAAAACAACGAAGAAAGAAAGAAAAAGAAAAGTTAAGACAGCTCTCGAACCTCCGACCCTACGTTTGTAAGGCCACAACGCTACCACCAGAGCTAGTCCGACAGATGCTGCAGTGATTGGTACTTACACTTCGAAACTTCAAATTCTTTTTTTCGAGAATTTTTGAGAGCCGCGTCGTATGGCTTTGATTGAGTTGTGAACTTCACATACCACAAATATAAAAAATCAAAATCATATACTCATTTGTTCTTCTTTTTAGTAAATATATGCCACAAACTTTTCTCCCCAATTCTGTTGAGCACCTCCTCATTAGTTATGTGATCTAGTCATCTAATATTCATCATTCGTCTGTAGCACCGCATTTCAAAATCTTCTATCATCTTTTTGTCTGAACTCCTTGTCGTCCACGTTTCAATCCCGTACATTGCTACACTCCAGATAAATGCATTGAGAAAGGACTTCTTAACATTTACATTACTTTTGGATGACAACAAATTTCGCTTCTCCAGATATGCTTTTCTTCATGTACTCATTCTGCATATTATATCTTCTTTCCCTCGGCCAACATAAGTTACTTTGCTACCAAAATAACAGAACTCATCTACTACTTTTATTCTCTCCTTCAGCATCGCCTGATTTTCTTGCAGTGCATTCTCTCGTTTTGCTCTTGTAAATGTTCATATTATAGCCTCGTTTCAAGACACTTCTCTATTCCGTTCAATTTCTCTTCCAGGTCCTTAGCTGTCCCTGACAATCACAATGTGATCTACAATCTGCAAAGTTTTTATGGTCTACTAGCTTAAACCCTCGGCACCGCTCGCGTGTTGGTTGATTATGATTGTAGATAATGCGCGAAACGTCAAATCGATTTTTTTAATAGATGTATTAAAAGAAATTTCTTTTTCACTGCTTTATTTATTTATTCTTATATTTTATTACAGAGAAAGAGCTGAAGACATTGTAGCACGTATAGACCAAAGATATGGCCTGTGGCATCACGTTTCGCTGTATGTAACCTCCTTGCTATAGAGTCGCAAACGTCATCGCTGACGACTTTCAACCACCATATCTTCCACCCCCTTACAGCTATCGGTATGGAACTGCTATGGTGTACAACGGAAGACTTCAGACAACAATTACACACGGACCATTCGTTTGCGTTCTGTACTCCACCCTTTTATCATTATCAACCCTCAATCAACAATGCAACCAAGAAAACGATTTTCAAACAGTAAACATAATTTTCAAAGAGTAATTATTGTTCCGCATTTCGCGTTATATTCTTCAAATTACTAAACAAGTATCAGATCGCTATAAAACCGTGCCTAAAACCTTCCTCAGGTATAAATTAATAACTGTACAAATATTTAAGTCTCTGCGTCTTGTCGTTGGACATAGCGTACACCGAACAGACATGCAAATTATATATAGCTAGCCGATCACCATAAAACCGTGCCTAAAGCCTTCCCCGGGTAGACATTAGTAACTGTACAAATTTTTAGCTCTTTATGTCTTGTGGTTCAGACGTGATAAACGTACACCGAACAGACATTCACATTTATAGATATAGATAATTAAAAGCACCCTAGTTAAGAATTTTTAATTGTGGACGCAATCTTTTCTAGTACTCAGTTTTTTAAAGATTATATAATCTTTTTTTGAAGGACAGCCTGCACATAAATGAGAGGGAATGAGCTCCATTCGATTTCATGTAAGATGTCTGTAATGATTTGACGTTCGTAGACAAAAATTAACATACCTTAAATTATGGCAGTTCTTATTCATTTGTAAACAGATAACACCTGAGGATGCAACTTAAAGCCGCGCGGCAGTAGCCGAGCAGTCTGGCGCGCCACGTTGCGGTTCGCGCGGCCTCCCGCGTCTGAGGTTCGAATCCTCCCTCGGGCATGGATGTTTGTGTCGCCTTTAGTATAAGGTAGTTCATAAGACGTTTGTAAATTTAGGGACTGATGACCCCACAGTTAAGTCCCATGAGCCTTAAAAAAATTTGAACATTTTTTGTAATTGAAAATTGAGAAACCGGTCGTGTGTCCTTCAATAAATGATTTTAACCTTCGTAGCGGACCTATTCCTTAACATAAGGAATCTTTTCGACTATGGTGCCCTATATATAAAGTTTGTTATCAAAGTCCATGCTTTCACACGTAACTATTAATAATTTCTTTTGGAATGATCATATTTACATTCGTACGAAAATCTAAACTGGGCAAGGAGTCACATCTCACTCATTCACCATGTGTACGACAAATGTTCATCGATTTGAAATTCGTGTGATATGACACATTGTATGACTCTTCAGACGTGGTTTTCCGCGGAGGATTCGGCTGACTTTGGCCTTGTTATCAGGTTTTTGCACTTACAGTTCCAGGGCCATCTGCAAGAAACGAACGAAGATTAGGATTTAACGCCCCGTCGACATCGTAGTTATTAGAGACGAAGTATTGGCTGGAATAGTTTTTGTCAAGGATGGGGATGGAAATCAGCCGTCCCCTTTGGAAGGAATGATTTCGGCATTTGCCTCTGGATCGCCGTCTTCCCGAATGCGGGTTCAGTGTGCTACGCCGCGGTGGAGTAGCCGAGCGGTCTAAGCCACCTCGCTGCAGAGCGCGCGGTTGCTCGCCATCGTAGGTTCGAGTCCTCCCTGGGGCATGGGTGTGTGTTGTCCTTAGGTTAGTTTAAGTAGTTTGTAAGCTACGGACTGATGACCACGCGGTTTGGTCCGATAGATTTACAAACAAGTGTGCTACCGCTACGCCAGCTAAACTCAGTCGCAAAAGTATTCGGACATCATGTAAATGCGCATAATTTTGCAGTTTTCCGCATGAACAAATATAGAAATTGCACTTTGTAATGTATTTGGGACTCCGGGTACGATGTCGCAACGTGAAACACGCGTCAAATAACGGATTGTTGTTGTACATGTGTCTGTTACGTAATATTTCCTGAAAACGGAATGGGAAGGTGCAACAAAAGTATTCGGACAAAGGCGGACAACGTGAGAGAATAGTTCATTCCGAGACGCATAGAGGGTGAAGCGACTGCAGTGTGTTAGACATTTCCGCGAGACGATAGCGATGATTAGTAAACACGTATAGCGAGCCTGTGCAGGTCGCCGATGGGACACAGAGGGAAGTGTTCCACGTTAGAGCAAAGGCAACGTGTCGTTTGTCATCAAGCGAAGGGGAAAACCTACCGGGAAATTCCCGCAATAGTGAACATGAAGAAAAGTACAATTCACGACATTATTAAACGGTTCGAGAAAGAAGACCGATTGGGATTCCGTGGCAGTACAGGACGGCAACGGACATTTTCACAGAGAGATGAACGTGTCGTTGTGCGAAAGGTACAACAGAATCCGAAAATATCTGCCACACGTATTGCAAGTGAGGTGGAGGGAGACCTCGGTATAAAAGTTTATCCCGAAACCGTGCGGAGAGTACTACGACGATCGCAGTACCATGGTCGAGTAGCACGGCGAAAGCCATTCATAAATGCAGTGAACCAGAAGTAACGTATGCAGTTGGCGAGAAAAGACGCCGAATACGATCAGGCTTGGTGGAATCGGGTGATATTTTGCGACGAATGTAAATTTACACTATGGCAAAGCGACGGAAAGGCCACCGTGTGGCGAAAGACCAATGAAGAGCTGAATCCTAGGAACCTCAAACCAACAGTAAAGTTTGGAGGTGGGAGCATCATGGTGTGGGGATGCATGTCCGGCAATGGTGTGGGTGATTTAGTGTTCATTGATGATACGATGAACAAGGGAGCGTATTTGAATATACTGCGAGGACATTTGAAGCAGAGTGCACGACATCTAGGTATTGCGAACAACTTTCATTTTTATGAGGATAATGATCCCAAGCATACCGCGCATATTGTACAAATGTGGTTGCTCTTCAATTGCCCGAAAGTATTGCACCCCCCTCCCTAATCACCAATCGAACATTTGTGCTATAAATTGAAACGGATCCTCCGCGCGGACAACATCTATACGAAGGAGACCTTGAAAGAGAAACTGAGCCAAGAATGGGCAAATATAGGCCCAGATTTCACGAAAAAAACTCGTGGAAAGTATGCCTAGTAGATTGGAGGAGGTATTGAAAATGAAAGGTGGACCCACAAGGTATTGCCATTATCGTCGTACATCTTATTAACATTTATTGGACAGTGTCCGAATACTTTTGTAGCAGCAGGGTGTGCAGGTTGTTTCATTTTTGTTGTTAATTTTTCTGTTATTTATTTTTTGGAAACGTAATAATACAATAATTCGTTTCTAATTAATGTTGTTATGCAAATATATTGCTAATAAATGTGTTTGGGTTTCATAGTCAGTGTTTCTCGAGTACTCATTGTGAAACTTCGCACTGTCCGAATACTTTTGCGACTGAGTGTATGTTGGTTGGTTTCTCGCTTAGTAGTCTTAACACCGTGACCACATAACCATGACACCGCGAGTAGTTATTCTAATTAGCTCTTGAGCTTACACAGTTCATTGTTTCTATTTAGTTTTTTAACACATTTGCACACCTCCTTCCTGTTATCACGACTGATACGTTCAGTTTTGAGGAGCTATCTTACCATTAACTCTTAAGGCGGTGCAAAGAGTCGTTTCCTTTGTGGGGTAGTACGTGCAGTCTCGGGAATACTGAGTCCGTCTGACGTATGGTAAGGGTAACTGCCTAGCAAGCAAGAGACCCGGGTTTGAATCAGGTACGGCACACATTTTCATACTTTTTGCATTGATATTATTTAAGGTCTGCATCAGCTTAGGTTCTAATTCCTGTTTTGACAAATTTATTGTAAGAACAGGGAAAGGAAAAATTATTTCAGCCAATCGGCACTTCAGTATATCAGTTGCAATGACAAATATCTCAAGTGGATTGTAACGGAATGAGGCTCACAATACCGTTCCATTGTTAAATGCTAGATGCGATAAGACCTTATTCATTGTCAGTGAACTGGCATTAAACCTGGTATTCACGGCTCGCAAGCTATTGTAATGTCTGATTGCTGTTGGCTGAGACTCAATGGTTAAGTGCCGCTGTTGTGGACGTAATTGACGTGCGTGCGTCTGTGTGTGGGCGCTCTCATTAGTGCCACGCGGCGTTGCAGTCATTGTGCGCGTCGATCTGCGCCGTTTTGCTCTGCTCCGCTCTGTCCACAGACGGGAAACCCGATAGCTGCGAGCTGTTTACCTGCCGCGGGCTGCATCGCCTGCACCGCGTGGTTCTCGTGTTTACCTCCCCCTCTCAGTACCGGCGTGGCTGCCGTCTACTGATCGAGAGTATTGTTGCCGGAGCTGCGCTGCTAGTTACAGAGATCAAGCATACAAAAATGGTTACGATGTCAGGCACAGGAGTTTAAAAACACGTTGTTTCATGTGCCTCCACAGATAAGTCATAAATTTTAAGGACCGTAAAAGTGGGAGGCCACCGACGATGGAAGTGGACATTCTGCTCTGCCCCGTGCAATCCATTGTCCTAGAAAGGACTCATCCAGGTAACGTCGAACGTGCGTAGAGAAACGAGGCAGGCGCCATCCTGGATCAACGTGAAGTCATCAGAATGTTCCAAGTTGAGGAAATAACCAGTCTTGAAGCATATCTAGATAGGTTAAACCTGTATTATCGTCCCCGAAGGACCCCTGCAAGACGCGCGCTTACACGCCTAGCTCATCGTTTAAGGGCGGCCTCAGAAGAAGCGCAGGGAGAGGGTGTATAGATCGCCTAGGAGAAGCTAGGGGAGCTTCTAGTAGTTATGTCCAGACCTGGTGATGTCTACAATATTCTGATTGTTGTAACCGTGTCTCTGTATAATAAAAGTATCTTTCTTAGCTCGTGGTTTCTTGTTTGCTTCTCATCTATCCTGTGTTCCTAGCCGGCCACCTCGGCAGACGACACCGGACACAAGACCTATCACATTTTTTCCCCTGAAGAAGTAAGGTCCATACAGATACGTCGATAAATGTTTGTTCAGTAACATAAGATTTTCACTTGAACAAACTGTTAACGTTAAGCGAATTCACTTCACCAGAAAGATGAAAAGCGGATTCAGCGGAGAAAATTAATCGTTCAGAAAAATTGTCTTCTTCCGTATCGTGTAGCATGATGATACAAAATTCATACCTTTTGATGTCAGGAGGCAATAGTTGATATAGCTACATTTTGTACGGCTTCAGGGGTAGATGATGTTGGAGAATTTGCCATACCGTTGGACGAGGTACGTTCTTTGCTTACTAGTACCGTGGATTTATTTATTTACTCATTTTCACTCTTTGTGTACACTGTACAAATGTGCTCCACATTTTTATTCGATGTGCGTGGACGTTCCCTGCTTTTCTCTTTGCATATGTGAAATTTCGATGGGACTAATTAATCTGCATAAGCCGAGGCGGTTGTTCATTAAACCGGCGGCGACAAGCACGCTGAACTCCAATAATAGACTCGAGATTTGTAAACTGCAGCACGCAAAATACTTTTTCCTGTCGTGTCGCTGTTTTACCAACTACGGACTATCAATTTGAAGATTAGATTGCATTACTACTTGTTTACTAATGATCTGGAACGTGTCAGTGTAACAAGAAGTATCTTTACATGATATTTTAAAACAAGAATTTTTTGTTTCACAACTACTTATTTATACGTAAACATTCATTTTCTGAGTAGGAGTTAGCATTCAAAAATTCTTTTAATTTCTTTTTAAATGCTATTTGGCTATCTGTCAGACTTTAGATGCAATTTGGTAAAAGACAAACGAGTTTTGTGGCGGCATAGTTCACCCTTTCCTGGGCCAAAGCTAGATTTAACATCGAAAAGCCAATATACTTTCTCCTAGTGTTATCATTATGCATGATGACATTACTCTTGAATTGGGTTTGGTTGTTAATAATATATTTCATAAGTGAATACATATATTGTGAGGCTACTGTAAAGATATCTAGATCATTAAATATACATTTCCGGGATGATTTGGATGGGATCCAACAAGGAATTCTGTCTTCTTTAACCCAAAGGTTACACTGATAAGTGGTACTTCTCAGCAGAAAGAAAACTCTACACAAAAATGAAGTGCTAGACTATAATACTGGTATTACTGGTATGTATGTTTCAGTTAAACCATTTAATATGATACTATGTGTAAAGGTATTGTTCGAACAGTGACACGGGGGAAGAAGGGGAATTCAGATAAAGGGGTTGTGGCGACCAAAGTTGTTGAACTGGCTGGTGGTTTCAGAACCGAAATTTCGCACTCTGATCTACATGATCAAGCTATTTACAGTGACGGAACCTCTGAGTATGTTTCCGATAATGTCATCTACCTATAGAAGTCGAATTGATAGAACAGAAACAACAGCTAACCGAAGGAATGAAAACTTCAATAATATCGCTTAACAAGTTACGTTTCTTGTAGAATGTCGGTTTGCGTAATTCTTTTGGTGCTTCTGGCGTGCACATTTTAGTAGACTGCCTCTTATTTTTAGACCAAATAGCGGCAGCTCCGTTGCCGCCAGATGTTCTTCTCTATTTATAACCGATCATCGACCGAATGTGGAGCGATTTGTAACGTTTTGTGTATTGCCTGACTACCGTCTAAAGCTGTAAGACGAACTGCTTAATCAGGGTGACGAGCCGTTCCGTATTATTTAAGTTTACTTAACGGTTTTAGACCTTCCAAACAATTTTAACGGTATCCTCCGTGCTGTGAACCAGTGTGACTATGTTGGCGATGATGGGTGACATAGCGGAGGACGGAGTGTGACTTAACCTCAGATTGCTTTTTCTCTCGGTTTGAAGCACATGTATTACTACTAGGAAGCTATAGGCGACACACACACACACACACACACACACACACACACACACACACACACTTGTGTATACACTATTTTTGTTTTTTCGTTTAGTGTATACTTTTTAACGCGTTGTAAATTGACGTTGTAGTTTAAAAGTAGTGGGACGCCATATTATATATTGCAAAGAAGAATAAAACGGACAGGAGATGGACAGGGCATAAAGATAACATACACAACTGACAACTCTATTCTAAAATACACCCCGCAACTAACAACATACACATATCTATACCAAGAGAAGCTGGAATATATCAATTACTGTACAAACAACACTTGCGATTGCAGATATATACAAGGTGCGTCTGAAACGTTCCGTGAATGGTCTTAGTAAATATAGGAAACGAGGGTTACAAATAAAATACGTCTACTGGCCTTAAAAGCAGTCGTCGTTGGCTACTATACGCTTCTGACACTGGTTGTACAGCTGTTGTAAACTGCCATCAAACGCTTCTTGTCGATTCGCTCGAAGCACTGAGGTCATGCATTGTTGGATCTCCGCAACCGTTGTGAAGCGCGAGCCTTTGATGGCTGACTAAGGCGGGGAAACAGAAGTCTGCCGCCGCAAATGTTCAGATGTTTGTATAGCTTATGGGACTTAACTATGGGGTCATCAGTCCCTAAACTTACAAACTACTTAGGAACTAGCTAATTCTAAGGACGGCACAAATATCCATGCCCGAGGGGGGATTCCGAACCCCCGACCGTAGTGGCCGTGCAGACCGTGACTGGCGCGCCTCAGGCCCCTCGGCCACCGCGGCCGGCTCTGCCGCCGCCAGATCTGTAGATTAAGGAGGGTGTGGGAACACAGTGGCGTTGCGTCTAGCGAGAAAGTTCAGCTAGCGGATGGCAATGTGCGGAAGGGCATTGTCGTGCAGGACATTCCACTGTGCACTCGAGAACAGTTCCGGCCAAACTGCTTTATCACCAAACACTTGCAACAAAATTCCGAGGGTCTCCTTCGCCGTTTTGTCTAATTAGAAACAAAAGTTGATGTTAAAGCATTGCACCATGTTGCGTTACATGTTGCAATCACTCGCTCAATTTCTCACATTGACCCTTAGCCAGGTCGCAACGTGTACCAACGCTTCACTGTAGTGCTTTGGACAATAGGAGGGCGCTTGTGGACATGTCCCTCAATGTTTATGTCCGGGTACATACTCCCCAGAGCGGTTTTGTAAAATATGCGATCATTCACCGAACTTTTCAAACGCACCTCTTAGGACAAACAAGTAGAACGCTTCATGTCCGATACAACGAACGCATTTGGACCCGCAAGTATGAAACAAACCCTCCAGCTTTGCTGAAGACCTAAGGCTACACAATCACAAACCAGCTTCCAGAGAAGAAGGGAAAATAATTGAACAACAAAAGCCACCTTTTAACTCTACAAGAAAATTATCACAAAAAAAGTAGAGAAGAAAATCATATGTTAAAGTGCACACATCAAAGAACTGATTACGCTAATAGGCGTAGATAAAATAGAAAACAAGCCCACTCCCTCCATCATTAAACTCTACACAAAACTTTAAATATAAACTGAATTCATCAAAAGCACCGAAACGTTTCTACACACACACACACACACACACACACACACACACACACACACACACAAAACAAATGAATTCCGAAAAGAGTTACAGCTGTAAAACTGGGACAGATGACACATTCAAAAAGAAAAAGAAAAAAAAGAACGAAAAACGCACAAGAAATTACGTTAACGGAAGAATTTTTTCGTTTTGAGCCTGCGACCAGATGGAAGAACAATAACCAAAGTACCCACTTATGTAGCTTCTTATCCCTCCTCGTTATATATAAAATAGTGTCAGTGTGTTTGTATAGAATACAAATCTACAGTTCTATCCCGATATTGATCGAATTTTGCGCTCTCGAAACAAGACAGACATCACTGCCTATCTAAGATTTTAAACGATGGCGGGGGGGGGGGGGGGGGGGGGTTACTTAGACACCACTTCACTGATCACCATGAAATATATATATATATATATATATATATATATATATATATATATATATATATATAGTGTGTGTGTGTGTGCGTGTGTGTGTGTGTGTGTGTGTGTATAGATGGGGAGAGGGCGATGAAGGAGAGATGACTAACTTAAGACTGGAATAAATAAATAAGTACCCGGGCGATGCAGTTTTTTCAGCTACTTTTAAGTAAAACGAAACAATGGTTATAATCTGTTAGTTCTACATCCTAAAACGACAAAGTAATTTGTAGATAAAACAACCTACTGGTGACGTCATGAAATAAAAGAAGGCGACAATAAATTGCAGCAGGAAAACGAGGTTTCAATTTCCAAAAACGAATAGAAAGGAAAGGGAATGGATATTTGTAATAATTTGGGATTTCCTTGTTTAGTGCGGATGTTCGCTTCAGGTAACAGCATCACGACCTCTGCGCCTACTTCAGAAACATTTTCCTAGATAGGGGCTTGTGTAGGAACAATCCCTGGAGACGAACTTAGAAAAAGCCGTGGACCGGTCGACACGGCGTCGCGTGCCGTATGAGCAGCAGGCAGCCTGACAGTGTTTACCAGGGGGCAGCGCAGAGTACCGACTGCGCCACAGCGAGCTACGTGCGGCCGCAACCCGTGTATTATGCGCATGCAACAGGCTGCCGCTTTACGTAACCTGCCGCGGGATATCCGCTCACCTCCTTTCCTCTCGCTCTTTTGTCTCACAAACTGAGCTTTTCTTTGCGAAACACTGTGTGTGTCACGAACGAACACGCAACAGGTGGTTTCCTAACCTGTCAGTAAAATATTTGTCATTGTCATCATCAAATGTTTGTATAGTTATGGGACCTAACTGCACTGGTTATCGGACCCTAAGAACACACACACACACACACACACACACACACACACACACACACACCCGTCGGGAGGACTCTAATCTCCGATGTGGAACGGACGCGCGCACCGTAGAAGGGCGCAAAACAAGTATTCTGTCTTATACCAAGTCTTAGTTTAAATTTATTCCGCTTTCGCAGATCAAATGTCCAACTTTTCTTTACTTGACAAGCATTTTATACCTCTCCCTTCCTCTTTTGCCTTTCACCATTCATTCTGAATCTATCTTTATTACACAGTCACTCCTCATACGGTGTCTGGCCCAGATCATTTTTATCCTAATGATTCGATATCTATATAGAAGAAATAATCAATGAAAGTTTTAATGGAAAAAGAGTTTGTGTTGGGGGTCGGAGAGTAAAGTCCGTAATATTTATTGGTGACATGGTTGTCATGACAGAAAATGCAAGGAACATGAAAAAAATGTTAAATGTTGTTAACATTGTCGAAGAACCTGGAATGATAATTAAAAGATAACCAAAAGCTTGATAATAATTGGAAGAAAAAGTAGCAAATATATTAGTATAGGAAGAGAGAAAACAGAGCTAGTACGTAACTCCCGTATTCGGGATCTACTATTATTGATAATACGTACTGCACAACAGAAATTAGGAGAAGAGTTAACATGGCAAAGAAGGATTAAACAGAAAATTTAAATTACTGTATGGAGCACTATGAAAAGATTTGAAAAATGATTTGTTAAGTGTTAAGTCTGGAACGGTGCAAACACATGGACATTACCTAAGGAAGATAAAAGAAACTGGATATGTGGATATGGAGGACAGAATAAGCGAAATGGGACGACTGGGGAAGGAGGAGGACGTATTAAGAAGAATTGGAGAAGACGTTATGTTGAATTTGAAGAAAGACCCCCTAGCAGAGATCACAATACATCTGAGAGTAGCTGAAAACCCACCTCCCCTTCAATCGTCTTCCATCTCCCTGCCCGTCTCTTCTTCTCCTATCCCTTGCTCATCTCTTCCGCCCCCTCTGTCTGCTCGTTCCCTCTGTTCATTCCACCTCTTCCCCCTGTGGAAACTCACATATCTGTCAACCTCCGTGGTGGTCAGTGAAACACTGTCAAAGTTTATAGCAAGGAGCCCTTGGCCAAGCACCATACCCTGACTTGCGATTTATATATCCCTCCATGAGAACATTCATACATGAGTGAACTTTCTAATAATTAGTAAAACGGCGTCAAATTCTCTTGTAATATACCCACTTGTTTTGATGATTAAGTGTGCAACTTTCTTCAGTCTGAATAAAACTGTAGGTTTTTATCAATTGCTAACAAACACACATAGGGACCCTCTTCTTTATATATGAAAAAGATAAAATTAAAAATCGGTACTTCTATTTTCGTGTTCACGTTTATGCCGCATCAAAGCAGTAGCAGTGTGTCCCTTAATCTTCCTACGGCTACAGCTTCCAAACAGTTGTGTATGGCGGGATGACTCTCGAGAGAAAAGTGACGGATTTTAGTTTTTTGTTTTTTACCGATTTTGATCTGCTCCTTTGGGCTTTCCCTAGTTTTTTTCTCTAAACCATCCAGTATTAAAACGAACAAAACAAAATTATTCAAATTGGCCAAGCCAATTCTAAGTTTTAGCTAGACTAAAGAACATAGTCATCTTTAGGAGGTACTCGCCATAACATATTTTTAGAGAAGGCGGAGAGAGAGAGAGAGAGAGAGAGAGAGAGAGAGAGAGAGAGAGAGAGAGAGAGAGAGAGAGAGAGAGAGAGAGAGGGGGGGGGGGTAATATTTACCGAAACCGGTCGTCGCTAATAAATTTATAGCATTATGAACTTGACTATGGAGTGTTTCTGCAAATTCAACATAACTTGTCCTCCAATTCTCCTCAATACGTCCTTCTTCTTACCCAGTCGCCCCATTTCACTTATTCTATCCTCCATATTCACATCTCCAGTTTCTTTTTTTCATCTTTGGGTAATGTCCATGTGTTTGCGCCGTTCCAGACTTAACACTTAACAAGTCATTTTCTCAGATCTTTTCATAGTGCTTCATATAGTAATCTAAATTTCTGTTTAACCCTTTTTTGCCATGTTAACTCTTCTCCTAATTCCTGTTGTGCAGTACGTATCATCCATAATCGTAGATCCCGAATACAGGAGTTACGTACTAGCTCTGTTCTCTCTTTTCCTATAATAATACATTTGCTACATCTTCCTCCAATTATCAAGTTTTTGGTCATCTTTTAATTATCATTCCATGTTCTTCCACAATATTGACATTTGTTTCATATACGTTGCATTTTCTGTGATCACAACCATGTCACCTATAAATATTGCGGACTTTACTCCCCGACCCCAACACAAACTCTTTTTCCATTAAAACTTTCATTGATATCGAACCGTGTTGGTGACAAACAGCAACCTTATTTTGCACTCCTTTCCAGTTCATTTTCTGTGGTCGTCGTATCTCTTGAATGGCCGCGTGCTCTAAGGCGTCTTGCTACGTAATGAGCGACAGTTCCCGCCGAAGGTTCGACTCCTACCTCGAGCATGGGTATGTGTTTTTTTCTTAGTGTAAGTTAGTTTGTAAATCTAGGGACTAATGACTATAGAGTTTGGTCCAATAGGTTTTCAAATACGAGGGGTGTTCAAATGAAAAGGGTACAAACGTTTTAACAACCAAACCGTTTGAAATTTGAAGATGCCGTTTTGGGGATAACGTCGTGAGACATCTAGAGACGCGAATGTAGTATCGTAACCTCCCCCTAAAAAAATTCAAGGCTGAGCCCTCAGCAGGCAAGGTGATGCTCACCGTCTTCCTCGACGTCCGAGGTCCTATTCTCATCGAATTCTCCTCGAGCATGGAAAAACCATTAACAGTGACGTGTACTGTGAGACACTCCGTAGACTACGCAAGTCCATCAAGACCAAACAACCTGAGCTGCTCAGGGAAGGAGTGATCCTGATCCATGATGACGCGCGTCTACACGTCTCCAGGGTCACGCAAAATGCACTGGCAAAGTTCAAGTGGGAGCGGCTTGAGCATCCGCCCTACAGCCCGGACATGTCGCCCTGTGACGTCCACCTGTTTGGACTCCTAAACAAACATCTCAAAGAAAAGCGCTTCAACTGAGACGACGAACTAAGGGACAAGTAGACAACTGGCTGTTGTCACAACGGCAGGAATTCTGGAAATAGGGAATCCTTCGGCTCTTAAACAGTGGGATAATCGTGCTCAGGCCTCAGGCGATTACTTTTGAATAAAGACGTCAATTATACCCATAGTGTCATTTCGTACATTTTCATTTGAACATCTCGTATTTGATCATTTCAACACCCAATCAACTATGTTTCCTTAGGAGTGCCTACAATTTACCCCATCTGACACAGTCAAAAGCCTTGCCAACTGTTAAACATAAATAAATGTTTGCCTTGTTCGTTAGCTGTTGCCACTTAAATCACTTAGAAATTCTAAAAAGTTTTTGAGTTGCACATTTTTTTTATTAATTCACACCTAGGACATAACGTCAGATGCTCCATAAGGCTGTGCGTGGATGATGATGTACAAGCCGCGGTGGAGTAGCTGAGCGGTCTAAAGCGTCTCGCTGCGGAGCGCGCGGATGGTGTATGTGTTGTCCTTAGATTGGTTTACCTTAGTTTAAGTAGTTTGTAAGTCGATGACCACGCAATTTGGTCCGATAGATTTACAAACATTTGAACTTTCTTTTATGTACGAGGCGGGGTTTTCCAAGTAAGTTCCGTTTTGTTATAGCCACTAGTTGTAAGAGTGCGTCGTGTACCGGCACGGCTCGGGAACAACTGTGCTCAGTTTCAGCTCTGTAGCTAACCTGTACGGTTCTGTTCTGTGCTTTCAAAATGTTTAAGACTAGAACCTCGGCCGCCGCGTGTGAGGTTCGCTCAGTGGTAGGATTCTTGTCAATAAGGAACCTGTCTGCTGCAGAAATTTATCGACCGATTTGCGAAGTGTACGGTGATACTGTTATGAGTAAAAGCAAAGTGCGTACGAGAATTCAAAGATGCGAATGCCTTAATCAAGGCTAGTAAAGACGTAGGTCTGAGGATAAGAAAACACAAAACAAAATATTTGGTTAGTACTAGAATGCCAATAGCAATGGATCAGGAAATGATAAGAGTTGGTCACATGCAGTTTGAAGAAGTGAACGCGTTTAAGTATTTAGGTGTGGAGATAACGTCGAGTGAATCCGAGCTACTTCTCACTGAATAGATTACTCTCATCACGGTTATTGTCTAGAAATTTAAAAATCAGAATGTACAAAACTGTTATTCTTGCAGTTGTGCTGTATGGGCGTGAAACTTGGTCTCTCACTTTACAAACTGGAAAAACGTTTCGAGCGTTTGAAAACAAAATTTGGAGGAAAATGTTTGGAGCAAAAAGAGATGACATTATCGGGCAGTGCCGAAAACTGTACAACAAAGATGTTCATGAATATTCGAGCCCTAACATACTTACATTACGCGATCAGCCCCAGTGGACCGCGTGATGATACAATCAAGGCTCTCCATTCATCACGATTCTACATCTACATACATACATACATACATACTCCGCAATTCACCGTAAGGTGCGTGGCGGAGGGTACACTGTACCACTACTAGGCATTTCCTTTCCTATTCCACTCCCAAACTGAATGAGGAAAAAAAGAATGTCTATATGCCTCCGTACGAGCCCTAATTTCTCTTATCTTGTCTTTGCTATCTTTACGCGAAATGTTAGTAGGCGGCAGCAAGATCGTACTACACTCAGCTTCAAATTCCGGCTCTCTAAATTTACTTAACAGAAATTCACGAAAAGAACGTCGTCTTTCTTCCAGCGATCCCCAATTGAGTTGCCGGAGCATTTCCGCGACACTCGCGCATTGGTCGAACATACTGGTAACAAATCTAGCTACTCGCCTCTGAACTGTTTCTATGTCTTCCTTTAAACTGATCTGCTGCGGGTCCCATACACTTGAGCAATACTCAAGACGTGGTCGAACAAGCGTTTTATACGCGGTCTCCTTTACAGGTGAAGTACATCTTCCCAAAATTCTCCCAATAAACCGAAGTCGGCTGTCTGCCTTACTCACAACTGTCCTTACATGCTCGTTCCATTTCATATCGCTCTGCAATGTTACGCCTAGATATTTGAACGACGCGACAGAATCAAGAAGCTCACTACTAATGCTGTATTCGAACATTATAGGATTGTTTATCCTAGTCATGCGCATCACCTTACATTTTTCTACATTGAGAGCTAGTTGCCATTCTTCGCACCAACTAGAAATTTTGTCTATGTCATCCTGTATGCTATTACAGTCAGTTACAGACGACACCCTTCCATACACCAGAGCATAGTCAGCAAACAGCCGCAAGTTACTACTTACTCTGTCCATCAGATTCTTCGCTGTCTGCTTCAAGTTTTTCAAGGCCTCGAGTTTTTGCAGATCTTCTCTTATTCCGTCCATACACCTCTTTCTTGGTCGTCCCATTCGTCTTTTGCCTGTTGGTATCATCTCAATGGCCACCTTAGACCATCTCTCCTCACTCATACGTACCACATGCCCTGCCCATTCTAATCTTCCACTTCTCATCAAGCCCACAATGTTTGGCTCACTATAGAGTTCTTCTAATTCTATATTGTGCATTCTCCTCCATTCTCCTGTTATGTTGTCATGAACCGGTTCAAATATTTTCGTCAAGCTTCTCCTTTCGAAAACTGCGAGCCTGTTTCATTCCTGTTGTGTAGTGCTCCAGCACTGACACCCGTGTAGAATGACAGGAAGAATTAATGTTTTATACAACCTTAGTTTGAGAGCTCTTGGTGTGCTCCGAGTCACGTAGCTCGAATGGACAAAGGAAGGCAGAATATTGGTAGGGCACTTAGAGGGAAAACGTCCGGTGGGGAGACCGAGGCGTAGATGGGAGGACAATGTGAAGGACGACTTGAGGAGATTATGTATTAAAGGCGACTGGAAGGCAATAGCGCAAGACAGGGACAGTTGGCGAAAACATGTTGCTGCGGTAATGGAGTTTAAAGTGCGGTATGGCCAGTGAGTGAAGTTTGCAGATGTAATGTGGCAGGAAATGGTGGACGTTAGATTCCATTTGTGGGGCCAGCCCCCCGCGCGCCTCCTCGGCTAATGCCCCGCGCCGCCTGCAGATAGCGAAACTGCGCCACTACACCGTCTGCCCTGCAGCTAATGGCTCTTATCTCTACCGGCTGCCGCCACGCCCCCTACTCGCTCTAGCTCGTTCCCTTGCCTTTGTCCCACCACTCGTTTCTGCGGTCTCAACTCTGCCATTACTGAGCGCCGTTCCCTGTAATGGTATTCGAAGCATCTTGCTATTTTCAAATTCTCTCAAATGGTCAAATGTTTGTAAAGCTAAGGCACTTCTGTGGTTATTAGTAGTCCTCGGACTTTTAGGTTCTAAAAATATGAAATTAAGTACCTAAAATAGGTTCTATAACTAAAGAACGACTGAACCGATTCGACTCAAAATTGGTGGGGAGGTAGCTTAGAAGCAGGAGACGGACATAGGAACGTTTTTAGATACCTATTCATTTAATACTAGCTTAAACCGGCGGCTCCGCTCCCGTGTAGGTTCGATCACTTAATGTAATGCGCCAAACGTCAAATCGATTTTTTTAAAAGAGATGTAATAAAATAAATTTATTTTTACTGCTTTATTTATTTATTCTTATATTTCCTTATTCGTATGCTTATCCTTACAGAGAAAGAGCTGAAGACATTGTAGCACGCATAGACCAAAGATATGGTCTGTGGTATCACGTTTCGCTGTACGTAACCACCTTGCTATAGAGTCTTCGACCATAGATGCTAACAGACTGGACAAACAGCAGAGCAGCTGTGCACATGGCGTGGTTCAAACATGTGACCACGTGACTGTTGGCAAACATTATCCGGATATAATAAATCCACCGTTTTCAAGAAATGCCATCATTTTAAACTAATAATACTTTCACTTGAAATTTAATGTTGCTTGCCTTCACAAAAATATCTGTATAATCCTAGGCAAAGCTGTACCACAGCTGTAGACTACCACGTGACTGTTGGCAAAGCAATGGTTTAGCTGCAGAGATGTTTGTGCCATGAAAACGGTGTCATGCCCAGTCTACCAGTATCTATGGTCGAAGTATAGAGTCGCAAACGTCATCGCTGGCCTTCAGTCTGATTTCTTTTTTTTTTTTTTTTAATAATTTGATGATTTTCAACCACCATATTTTCCACCCCCTTATAGCTATCGGCATGGAACTGTTATGGTGTATAACGGGAGACTTCGGACAACAATCACACACAGACCATTCGTTTGCGTTCCGTAGTTTTCGCTGCAGAACGAAATATTAACACACACACACACACACACACACACACACACACACACACACACACACACACGTAGAATTTTATATACACCGATAACTTTCCATCCCAATATACTCCACCCTTTTATCATTATCAACCCTCAAGCAACAATGCAACCAATAAAACCATTTTCAAAGACTAAATATAATTTTCAAAGAGTAATTATTGTTCTGCATTTCGCGTTATATTCTTCAAATTACGAAATATCTATCAGATCGCTATAAAACCGTGCCTAAAACCTTCAAGTATAAATTAGTAACTTTACAAATATTTAAGTCTCTGCGTCTTGTGGTTCGGACGTGATATACGTACACCGAACAGACATTCACATTAATATATATAGATAAAAATATCCGATCGCCATAAAATCGTGCCTAAAGCCTTCCCCGGATAGACATTAGTAACTGTACAACATTTTAGCTCTCTGTCTTGTGGTTCAGACGTGATAAACTTCCACTGAACAAACATTCACATTTATAGATATAGATTTTATGTATGACATCTGTATTAATAAAAATGAACTGCCGCATGTATGAAAGCGCATCACTTTAGAATGGCTTCACCAATTTGGCTGATATTTTTTTAATTTAATTTTATTTATTTATTTATTTTGTGCGTAATTCTCAGAACAAGGTTTGTATGAAAGAAAATTCTTGGAAAATCTACCGGATAATATTAGAATTTGAGAATAACTAAAATGTACGCTTCCAGCTCGTATGATTTCCTAGATTCTCCAACAATCAGCTTATTCATTCGCTACTCGCCTAGCGACCAAATACGCCGTAACGGAGCAAACAAATACACCAAGGAGGTTAGAAGAAAGTGAGGGCATTGCTTGAAGCCAGGGATTAACTGGTATGTATGGTTTAATTTTAAATCCGCTACACAGACCTAGCGGGCAATGTTGGCAACAGCCGTTGATTCCGGGAAATTGCGTTACGTCGCTGTTAGCCAATCGGGTGTTAGTATACAATATCCAATGAGATTTGCCGATTTCTTACCAGTACTACGTTTTTCGTTCATGGAAACACTATCGATTGTTCTCGTGGTTATAAGTGATTAGCATTTGTAAGACTGTTTCCATAAGGGAAGTCCATTCCACTCTCATACATGAAAAACATCTTCCTCAGTAAGTTTAATGTGTCTGAAAGTAAATTATTATGCGGATTCTCAAAATAATATCGTTTAGTATGAAGAGAAAACAACTGTCGCCAACGAAAATTTCATTGGTTGCCTCAGGCTTTGCCACGATTGGTTGGCTTCATTCCCATGATTCAAAAGCTGTTGCCTGTGTCGCGGAATGTAAAATTTTACCGGTATGTAGCAATGTTGTTAATTGTGTTTCAATTAGATTCCTAATAAGAGTTCATTATTCAATTACAGGTAAAGTAACTAACAAGAAAATCAACTGTATGAATTTTTATGCCTATCGTTTGATGATTCACCGAAACGAGGACAATCACATACTGAAATGCCGCAGATTGTTTCATCAGTTCGCCGTTGATATGTGTGTTGTTGCAATAAAACCATTAAGAGTACGAACATAAAGCTACTAACATCACAGATAGAGCAGCTCGAAAGTTCTCTGTATTAACCTGTTTCCAATTGTTTTACCCATCCTTTTTCACTTGTATTCCCAATACGGGTCCCGATTGCAATAATAAATATCAGAGAGAGGGAGAGGA
Organism: Locusta migratoria; assembly: GCA_026315105.1. Classification (NCBI taxonomy): domain Eukaryota; kingdom Metazoa; phylum Arthropoda; class Insecta; order Orthoptera; family Acrididae; genus Locusta; species Locusta migratoria. The sequence goes on from CM048744.1 coordinate 910,298,042, forward strand.
GGAGATAGAGAATGGGGGAATGAAATGGATTTAAAACGGGGGGATGGTAGGATGGGGGAGAAAATGGATATGGTGTGGGGTTAGAAGGAGTGGTGTGAAGACACGGGGAGGAGGAGATGGACAAAGGGAGGTGGGAGGAGGCGAAGGAGGAGGAAGCGATAGACATCGGGAGAATAAGAGGTTAGGGTATATATCCCACACACATTAGCGACTGCGAAGCGTTGCCGGGTTTGCTAGTAGGATATAAAAATTAGAAAATAGGTTACAAAAATCTGACATTTTATTGTTTCGAAAGATAGATTGACAATAATCCAAAATACTTTATTGTCCATGTCCATGATTACAGTTACAGCAAATAACTAACACTTTTTACAGATTTTCCGTTGCGTAGTTGCATCTCTTTTCTGTTTACAGCATTTTATTTGCCAAGAATGAGCGTTCCATATTAACAGATGTCACAAGAGCATATTTAAATGACGGTATTAAACACGGTGTTACCGCACACCCATTTTATGTTGATTTACCTGATGCTAGCTACTGTGCAGAAAGTGTCAGTCCTGTTTTTACCCCCATTTTTAAATTTTTTTATCACTGTCTGTAGTTTCTCAATAACATTCACACCAATGAGTTGATTTTTTTCTATCACCTCTTCTATGCTGTGTAGACTAGTTACATAATAGGGACGAAAAATGCATAATGAGATTGTATGTATGCACTGTTGCTGGAAACTGTTGGGTCCTTTAAAATATGAAAATTAAGTACAGTCATTTTCTAACATGAAATTAGGTATTTTACGTATTATAAAATTACAATTTTCGATAAAATATATGCTTAATTCTTAACTAGGAAGACTACGAGAAAATGTTGGTCATAACATTTTTTATTTGATTGTACTTTTAAAATTCAGGTTATAAACTGAAATTGACTTTTTAGATACTATAAAAGTAGCGGTCTCGATCTTAACGTCGCGTAATTTGTCTGTGTACAACGTTTGTCTCCTTTGTTTAATGAGGTACAAAATAGGTTTTTACCTGAAATCCGAGGTCTAGTAATTAGTCCCTAGGCTACAAACTACTTTCTTACTTTTAGTTTATTTATATCAGACCATACGCCTGCTCTACGAGCCTCTTCCACGACCTTTCGTCGAGTGCGCTCGCTGTCTGTCCAGTTGATGTCGCTGTCTCTTCTCGACACCTTCTTCTGGGTCTGCTTCTTCCTCTCCTTCCAGCTATTCTTCTGGCTGTATGACCTGCCCAGTTCAACCTTCTCTTCTTGAGCACTTCGACGATGTTACGATGTTTGCACAGCTCTCTTAATTCTTCATTTTTTCTTATTCTCCATTTCATCTTATTTTCATCGTATACAGGTCCAAAAATTTTCTTTAGTACTTTTCTTTCCCGTATTAAGTTTTTCTTCACCCTTCTTTTTAAGTGGTAATGTTTCAAATGCATATAGCGTCACCGGTGTAATAGTTGGATATTATAAGCGGATTTTGAAGTTGTTGCTAAGTGATCTTTTCCTTAGAATTTTGTGGAAACTAAAAAGTGTTTTGTACGCTGTAGCTAGTCGGACATTTATTTCAATATCTGTTCTATTATGTTTAGTGGAAAGACTCCCTAAGTACTTAAAGCGCTCAACAGACTTAAAAGTAAATCCCTCTACAGTCAAAGGTGCCTCTTTTCTCCTTTTCTTACCTGTGGCCAGGTATTGTGTTTTCTTCGTTGACATGTAATCCTGTTTTCTCGGCAGTTTGCCGGCCGCGGTGGCCGCTGGGACTGAGGCGCTCCAGTCACAGTCTGCACGGCCACTACGGTCGGGGGTTCGAATCCCCCCTCGGGCATGGATGTTTGTGCCGTCCTTAGTATTAGCTAGTTCATAAGTAGTTTGTAAGCTTAGGGACTGATGACCCCGTAGTTAAGTCCCATAAGTTCTACAAACATTTGAACATTTTTTTCTCGGCAGTTTTCTAATTTTGGATCATTCTGATTAATTCTGTTTTGAAACTACTTATTAATGCTACATTATCTGCATAGGTACGTCTAGCAGTGTTACTCTCCAGTAGTTGCGTCCCTGGCGGATTAGTTTTAGTAAATTCTCTATCGTTGTTCTATAGGGCAAGGTTAAATAAAACAGGTAAAATGGCATCCCTTGACTGTACAGCGTACCACCTTAAAATTTTCAGTTTCTCCTACCGGTGTCCTTGTCTGTGTATACTATAGTCCACGAATAATATGTGGACATCTGCATTGAACTCCCATGCCTTCTCAGTTACTTGTCTTAAAGAGAATAAGTGATCTAATGTGGATCTGTTTCTGCGAAAACCGCATTGACACTCTCCAACTAATTTTTTTGTTAGTGGAATCAGTCGCTTTAATAGATGGATAGGATTTTGTAGGTGACATCCAATAAAGCTATTCCTCTACTAAATTTTAAAAAAATCTAAGGACGACAGACACACACACACATACACACACTCACTTAGGTTTACAAACATTTGAATTTGAATTTTGTCTACCTAAATAATCGTCAGCATACAGCTGTAGCATGACATTTCAAAAACTTCTCACCTCTTCTTGTCTGAACTGTTGATCTTTTACTCCTGCACAAAGCAAAAAATCAAATACCTTCAGAAAAGACTTCCTGACTCGTAAATTAATAATAGATGTTAACAAATTTCTCTTCTTCAGAAACCATTTCCTTCGCATCGTCATTCTGCACTACGAATAGTATGTTATTTTATCGGCCAAGTAGCAAAACTCGCCTACTTTGTCTAGTTACCTAATCCAGTTCCTTCAACATACCACTTCCTTTGCTTTGCTCTTGTTAATGTGCATCTTACACGCTCAACACACTATCGTTTACGTTTCATTCCTGTTCCACGTACTTTGCTGTCTCTGATAGTATTACAATCTCATCGGATTAATTTCTTATCCAAATTTCTCCTTGGTTTTTTTCATAACTTGGTCAATGTGTAGACTGAATAATGTTCGGGAAAAGCTACAACCCTGTCGTACTCCCTTCCCGGCCAGTGCTTCCCTTTCATGTCTTTCGACTCTAATAACTGCTGTCTGGTTTTCGTTCAAGTTGTAAATAACCTTCCGTTCCCTATAATTTACTTTGGCTGAAAATCAAATGTTCAAATGTTTGTATAGCTTGTGGGACTTAACTACGGGGTCATCAGTCCCTAAACTTACAAACTACTTATGAACGATCTAATCCTAAGGACGGCACAAATATCCGTGCCCGAGGGGGGATTCGAACCCTCCGACCGTAGTGGCCGTGCAGACCGTGACTGGAGCGATCTGTACTCTTGCTGATTTCAGAATCTGGAAGAAATGCATTCCAATCAACACTGTCAAAAGCTTTCTACAAATCTACAAATGTAGCTTTGCATTTCCTGAATTTATCTTCTAAGATAAGTTGAAATGTATCGCCTTCCGTGTTCCTACATTTCTCCTAAATCCAAACTGATCTTTCCCGAGGTCGGCTTCTGCCAGCTAATCCACTCTGGCTCTCTGCTGTCTTCAGTATTTCATCTCTCAAAACTACCCATTCAGCTTCTGTGTGTTACGTCCCCCGTTTACGTCAGTTGTTCTTTTTATGTCACATATAAATCTCTTAGGAAGCTGTTATTCTTCAGCAGCGTCTCGTTCTGCGGCACAGTCTTCGCTCGGATGACAACAGCCACATTTTATGTCGGCGAAGATGATGTCGAGGCAATACCAACGCTTGTCTTCGTGTCATGAAACAAAGAAAAGGAAAAAAAACCGAAGTATCAAGCTTACAGATTTACAATATGCAGCTACACAAATAAACAATTATTACTTTTATTGTTGACTAGCTGAAAACCCGGTGTTGCCCGGGTATTTATTTATTTGTTCCAGCCTTTATTTGTACTTCTCCTATTCCTCCTCTCTGTACATTTCCTTCTTTCTGAAAACATTATTGGAGAATATATAAGAAACGAATTTTAAATAACAATTAAATGAATATAATTAATTTCGTCATTTTTGAAGAAATGTCGCTGATAAAGCGGAACTAAAAAATATTCCTATCAGATTGCAGAAGTCTATGCACTTACCGTTTATCAGGAAAGTAAGTAGTTTACATCAAATCACACGTAAAAATGCACTCGTTTCGAAGAATCCAATCACGAAATTGAACAATAATGATTGTAAGAATATCACAGATGATCACTTGATGTAATGCGTGAAACGTCAAAGATTTTTTTAAAGAGATGTATTAAAAGAAATGTCTTTTTTACTGCTTTATTTATTTATTCTTATATTTCCTTATTCGTATGCTTATCCTTAAAGAGAAAGAGCTGAAGACATTGTAGCACGCATAGACCAAAGATATAGTATTTGGCATCACGTTTCGCTGTGTGTAACCTCCTTGCTATAGAGTCGCAAACGTCATCGCTGGCCTTCAGTCCGAATTTTTTTATAATTTGACGACTTCCAACCACCATATCTTCCACCCCGTTATAGCTATTGGCATGAAACTGCTATGGTGTACAACGGAAGACTTCGGACAACAATTACACACACATCATTCGTTTGCGTTCTGTAGTTTTCGCTGCAGTCCGAAATACTACGCACACATATAGAATTTTATATACACCGATAACTTTCCATCCCAATGTACGCCACCCTTTTATCATTATCAACCCTCAAGCAACAATGCAACCAATAAAACCATTTTCAAAGAGTAAATATAATTTTCAAAGAATCATTATTGTTCCGCATTTTGCGTTATATTCTTCAAATTACTAAAACCGTGCCTAAAACCTTCCTCAGGTATAAATTAGTAACTGTACAAATATTTAAGTCTCTACGTCTCGTCGTTTGGACGTGATAAGCGTGCACCGAACAGACATTCACACACATATATATAGCTGTCCGATCACCATAAAACCGTGCCTAAAGCCTTCCCCATGTAGACATTAGTAACTGTACAAATTTTTGGTTCTTTATGTCTTGTGGTTCAGACGTGATAAATGTACACCGAACATTCACATTTATAGATATAGATTATCGTTTCCTACCTGCAAAAGTGAGCAGAAGGTAGTTCGGTGTAACGATTAAACATTCTTGGTACGTCACATCTGGCGGAGTCATAAACAATTAGTTTAAAAAACAAAATATTCAGTTATTTGCGCATACTGGTATGTACAGTAAAACGAACGGGTTGGACACAACTATCTAACAAAGTTGTATAATAAATTTCATTTGTGGCTTCTGTGTAACATGTATAACTTTCCTCGTCCCACAAAAACATCAGCTCCAAAAGCATGAGTCCGCATTTTGATGCTGTCGTGTGCAGTGCAACTCCAGATTGAGCTCTGCCGCTGCTTTAAGTGATACACGAAACCCGCGAGGTACAATGCACGTTCCTGAGACAAATTGTTTAAAAATTATAATTAACTATAAAGGATACAAAGAGCAAAAGCCCTTCCTCTCATCTACTGATAACTCATTATTAATTCAAATACTCGCTTCTCTTTCTATAGACAAGTGTAAACAATGGTCTTTCTATATCTACAGTATCTCAAAGTCTTAAATCTTACCTCCTCGAAGATTGTTGGGTTTCTTACGAAGAAAATTTAACTCTTTATGTCCAGAATCGCTCGATATTGACATTACTGTCATTATAACAATGTCCTTTATTGCAGCACTATTATGTCAGTAAAGAGTATAACCAAAGTACGGGTTACGTCTCATCTCGTCAGTTAACCATCTCTCATCAGTGTCCTTACTGTTAAGGACGTCTGACAACAAAATTCTTGCTTCGGCTACTGCGTCCGTTCCATCTCGCAGCTGTATCTCCTTCCTCTCTGGACCACCTCTCGAGGCAAATTATTTTCCGACAATATTACCGCAGTTTTACAATTGCTTTGTGCCTGACCAACGATTGTGTCTACTGGGAAAAGGTTTATAGTGCTTATGACATAAATGAAAAATATAACATATTCATTATTTGAAAACTTTTTTCGTCTCAAACATAGTTCTATAGTAAAACCATGGATTACAAAAGAAATAAAGATTTGCTGTAAGACAAAAAGGGAAAATGTATCTATCAGACAAGAATAGGTCCAATGCTGATGATTTAGCAAAATTTAAAAAAATACTGTAGAATATTAAGAAAAGTAATTCAGACTTTTAAACAAATACCTAATGAGAAGAGATAGCAATGCCAGGCAACAAAATGGGAGCAATATCGGATATAGTGAAAGAGGAGACTGGTAGAACCAGAAAGGAACAGGAGCAGGATCAGATAGCATTAACAGTAGATGATACATTAGTAACTGTTGGCTATAGTGTCGCAAATTTATTTAACAAGTACTTTATACCTGTTACTGAGAGTATAGGATTGTCATGGTCAGTAAATAATGCCCTTGAATATCTGAAACTAGCATTTGCAAATAACTTCAGGTACATGAATATGTCACTCATTTCAGCTCAAGAAATAACTTGCATATTAAAATCTTTAAAAACAAAGCATTCTAGTGGTTACAATGAAATATCAACAAAGTTAATTTAAGCGTGTTCTTGTGAATTTAGCACATTTTTAAGTTACTTGTGTAACCTCTCTATTATAACTGGAACATTTCCTGATTGGTTAAAATAAGCAGGATATTAAACTTCTATTCAAGAAAGAGGGTAAAGAGATACGATCAAACAATAGACCGATTTCACTTTGCAAGCATTCTCTAAATTTCTAGAAAAGGTAATGTACAGGCAGTTTCTCAACCACCTGACCACAAATAACATATTGTTCAAAATACAGTTTCGATATCTGAAAGGTTCGGATATTGAGAAAGTTATTTACACCTACAGTGAGAATTTACTCAATTCGTTAGATAATAAGTAAATTCTCACTGTAGGTGTAAATAGCTTTCTCAATATCCGAACCTTTCAGATATCCAAACTGTATTTTGGACAATGTTATTTGTGGTCAGGTGGTTGAGAAGGTGCCTGTACATTACCTTTTCTAGAAATTTCGAGAATGCTTGCAAAAGTGAAATCGGTCTGTAGCTTGACGATATCTCTTTGTCCCCACCCCCTTTTTTTAAATAGAAGTTCAATATCCGCTTATTTTAATTTATTAGATAATAGTCGTGTCTGGTGGTCTTGGTGTACAGCGCTCGACTGGAAGCGGAAGAGTCGCGGGTTCGAAACCCGATCGGACCACGAAACTTTTCAGTCTGCGCTTTAACCCATCCTTCACCTCTCAACGATGTGAGGAGTAGCCAGAAACGACACGTGGTCCGGATTCCACGTTGAGCTGTAGGTCCCCTTTCCCCGGTTGGATAACTAGGGTAGGCTAGGGACACGCAAGTCGCCGAAGTGGTGCCCAAAATTCAAATGTTTGTTAAGCTTATGGGACTTAACTACGGGGTCATCAGTCCCTAAACTTATAAACTACTTACGAACTACCTTATACTAAGGACGGCGCAAATAACCATGCCCGAGGGGGATTCACCCCCGACCGTAGCGGCCGTGCAGACTGTGACTGGAGCGCCTCAGTCCCCGCGGCCACCGCGGCCGGCAAAAGTGGTGTCCAATTGAAAGACTTGCACCAGGCCAGTGTGCCACACGAAATTATCATTAGATAATAAATTCTAAGCAGCAGGTATTTTCTGTGATTTGTCAAAGGCATTTGATTGTGTGAACCACACAAAATCCTTTTAAGTAAATTAGAATTCAGTGGTGTCATGGGGATTGCTGCAAGTGGTTCCAGTCGTACCTTGCTAACAGGAAACCAAGGGTGTCAATGAAAGAGACCAGAGAATAAAGCCACCAGTCATAATAAGATTGCAAAGACATATGTGGTGTCAGACAAGGATCCATCGTAGGACCATTGCTTTTTCTTGTCAATATTAATGACCTCTCAGAAGCAGAGTACGTTTTATTTGCAGACGATAAAAGAACTGAAGCAAATAGTGCGTCGAGCGTAGTTTTAGAAAGGTCTCTAAATGATATTTTCATGAACATGAAAAAATGGTTTAAAGCCAACTCGCTCACATTAAACTTTGAAAAGACACACTACATGCAGTTCAGAACTTGTAAGAGGTTTGCATCCAGCTTATGCATAAAGTATGAAGAAGAGCAGATGGAAGCGCTTGACAGTATTAAATTACTGGGATTACAGCTTGGTAATAAATTCAGCTGGGAGAAGCACACAGCAGAACTGCAGAAACGACTTAACAAATCTGTATTTGCAATCCGAATGTTATCAGGTGAAATAAAAATGCTTACATACTTTGCTTACTTTCATTCCATAATGCCATGTACTATAATATTTAGGGCAGCTCTTCAAGCCAAACGTTTTCAGAGTCCAAAAGCGTGTAATACATATTATTTGTGCAGTAAATTCGCGGACATCCTTTAGAAACCTCTTCAATGAACTGGGTATACTAACTATTGCCTCTCAGTATATTTATTCCTGAATTAAATTTATCATAAATAATATATCCCCTTTTTCGAACAAATAGCCCAGTTCATACATGCACCACTAGGTACAAAAACGATCTACACAATGCCTTAAAAACACTTACTTTACTTCAAAAAAAGGGTTCCACTACTCAGGAACACATACTTTCTATAATTTACCAGCAACCGTAAAAAAAATTAGCTAGAAATAAAGATAAGTTTAAGAGGAGCCTGAAAGACCTACGAAAGACCTGACGAATTTTTGAATAGGGCGAAATGTGTGTATCTGTATTCATACTATAAGTATTATAAAATTTTTAAAAAAGGAAAAAAAAGTCTATATCGGGAGCGAAAATAAGTCAACATATACGATTAAAGAGAAGTTGAAATTTTCTTCGGACAACGTGTTTATGGACACCAAGTAATATTTTACGTACCTAACAATAAGTTACGGAAGGCAGTACAAACATGATAACTTATGTTAAAAGACGTTAACAAAAAAAGTAACATTGATATTTGCTTCTGCTGTTTCAAAGACATTTTCATCGTTGGTATTGACATTTGAGATGTGATCAGAAAAAAGTTCTAACATAGAGACTAGGGAGTCGCATATAACAACTGTTTGTTAACTTTCGACTGTTTCCTCACTTGCGGCAAATTCTGTCGCAGTTTTTTAAGCTGTGCCGCTACTAGTTCTTTATCGTACATCCCACATTTGACATGATGTGGTTTTCGTTCCATTATGTTGAGGCTCCTCCGCTCAGTGAGAAATTTTACGACAATCTGTTTGGTTAGAAGCTGTATCTTTGTGTATCACAAATGCAAGTGTGCTCATAAGCGCTAGGACATTCCTGAGATCTGTTACTCGTCTGTGTGGCAATCCACTTAGCGAATTGCTCGGGGTCAGGTTCCTTGGAATACAGAATACAGACGTGATTAACTGTATCGTTACACGCGCCATCGCCCAAGAACAATGCCAAGCCGTTAGCCGCAACGTTCAACCGGCAAACACCTCGTTAGAAGCAGATTCATGAGAAGCTTAAAAAAATTCATGACTCATGTTGCTTACACATGCGGAAAAAAGACAGAGTCGACGTGAGTCATATTAAATTCCTCCATACTACACTTCGAAGGCGGTATTTTCTGAAAAATTGTATCCGTATTAAGTCAAGACATTCACACTAACGATCACAACCTAAGTTGTTAATTTTTAACGGGCACTTTCACAGTATGCTCGGTTTGATTTTTACGAGCGTTTTCCTTATAGCTCTATTTACGGCAATAGTCTTACCGTCGAGTTTAGGAAACTGCAAATTACTGCATTTTACAAGGTTTCAAATTATTTACTGCACCTAAAAATGAGAGAATGGAGCATTTAACATCAAGAATACTTGGAATCACGTGAAATATGTGAACAGGAAGCTTCATAAAACGGGTCACGGTGTTTTACCTTCTGCATATACAGTGGTCGAAACAGTTAGGGGATCTTTGAGATACAGTATCTATGTTCTAAAAACCTATCATCGGCAGAACTAAAATGGTTCCACGCCTTTCTGTCGTTTCTACGGCGTGGAAACAACAACATTACGGCAACAGAGATAGTGGTAATAACAGAAAGTTGCTGCAGAAGAAGTTGGTGTTGACTTGCGTTTACTCTACCAAACGAATTACACAAGCAGTTGGGTTCAGATATTGTAGTGAGCAGGCAGCGCAATGCAACAGCAAGGTCTGCTTTTTTTACACTTCCTTTAACGTTGTCTATCAACTTGTATCATGTCCTTCCTCTCAATCTTCCACAAGCAAAGAAGTCAAATTTTGTGATTTGCCTCGACTCTGGCAGAAGCTTTTAGGTTGGATTTTATTTTATTTGCAGAGTGACTGGGTCACCCCTTTTTATCGCTGTTGTCAGCCAGCCATCCTTTTATCTTAGTGTTCATGAGTCTGCCGCTCAGAGTGCACACTCCAAAGAAAACTCCTGCCAAGCCTTTTCCTCAGGTCTTTATCAATTTTCGCCTCATAATGATCTTTCATTTCTGTTGAATGTCACTTTTTGCTATAGCAGTGCGGATTTTCACTTCCTGGTGACATCTCAGATCTTCAGCGACCGTACTTCAGAGATATTTAAATGTTCCGACTTAGTTTATGTCTATTTGATCGATGTTTATAGATGCCAGGTTCCTTCTTTTGCCGATCATCATACTCTTAGTTTTTGCCGTGTTCATCCTCGTCCCATATTCTAGACGCAAGCCTCATTGAAAGCTTTTAGCATATTATTTTCATTTCTCTCGCTTTCTGCCACTAACACCAAGTCATCCGCAAATCTTGGACATTCTTTTTCCGTGTAAGCATTTAGCTATAATCTTATCTTTTTCAGTTATAAGTTAAAGACAAAGGGGAGAGGTTGCTTCCTTCCAACATTTCATTTGCAATCCAACAATACAATTAGTAAATATACGTAACTTTTAGCAAATTAGGGGATTTGGATTGAGAGAGAGAGAGAGAGAGAGAGAGAGAGAGAGAGAGAGAGAGAGAGAGAGAGAGAGAGGAGGAGGATGAGGAGGAGGTGGAGAGGAGAATTGAAGAGATGGTGGTGGTGGTAGTGGTGGTCGATTGAGGAGGAGATGGTGTTGGTGGTGAATTGAGCAAGAGATGGTGGTGAATTGAGCAAGAGATTGGTGGATTCAGGAGGATGACATGGTGATGGTGGATTGAGGAAGAGATTGGTGGATTCAGGAGGACATGGTGGTGGATTGAGGAAGAGATTGGTGGATTCAGGAGGACATGGTGGTGGATTGAGGAAGAGATTGGTTAATTCAGGAGGACGTGGTGGTGGTTTGAGGAAGAGATTGGTGGGTTGAGGAGGACGTGGTGGTGGGTTGAGGAGGACGTGGTGGTGGTGGTGGTGGTGGTGGTGGTGGAGGAGGAGGATTGCGGAGGAGGAAGAGGAGGAGGAGGAGGAATAGGAGGTGGTGGTGGTGGTGGTGGTGGTGGTGGACGACGACGACGGATAGTAAGGAAGAGAACAGAGAAAGGAAGCAGTTGATACCAATATAAAGTACAGCAAAGCGTTATGGCTGCAGCTGAGGACTAAGCGGAGCCCTTTCGAGAGCTGTTTGGGTTCTGCGAGGTGGCGGCGGCTCCTGCTTTTGGGGACGCTTGTCAGCCGCGCATGCCGGGCGTTCCGCCGCTGCCAGTCGGCAGTCGGCAGCCTGCAGTTTCCAAGAAGGCGCGCCACGCGGGATTCCGGCAGCTGCTGCTATGCGGTTAATTTTGGCCGGCAATTCTGCGCCGCCGGGGGACGCATTCCTCGCGGACGCTCGTATTGGGCGCGATGCGCCGGTGCCGTGCACACCACCGGCCGCTCCCTGATATGAGGCGCACAGGCCTGCTCGCGCGCTGTGGCGCTGCTGCTGTCATCCCCCCGTGTCCTGGCGTTTATCCGTTCAAATGTTTGTTAAGCTTAAGGGACTTAACTACGGGTTCATCAGTCCCTAAACTTACAAACTACTTATCAACTACATTATACTAAGGATTTCATTCCATTCCATGATGGTGGTGGTGGCGGCTGGTGCAGCAAAAGTGTTGAATATTAAAAAATGCTCAGTGTCTGTTGCAGTATTTTATTTTCCAATAACGCGTTTCGCGCTGTTAGCGCATCGTCAGACTGGAAAAAGACAAATTTCGTTTTCATTCATTTAATATTGTTTCATACCAACATGTTATTTCACAAGATTCATTCCCTCACGTCACAAACATCTCTAGCCGCTCATTCTCGCAGGCGTAAATCTGCCCATACCGCTGTGTTTAACGGTCGCATTTATGTTCCGTAGATATTAAGAATACTACCAGTTGTAAACGTGGACCTGCCGCGACAGCGACTCCTCTGCTGCTATGGTGAGTTTTATCATATAAACCGTTCCTTTAATTTCCATACCACACCCCTTTAGTCCCTAGTTATTCTAGCTCAAATAACCCTTACGTACTTTGTACGTTTACCTCTATGCAGGCACCCAATAACAAAAATTGTTAAGATACCTCCTACACAGCAATAGATAGTTCTGTGGCTTCATCTCCGCCCAAGTAAGTCTGAATTTTCAAATTTACTCACCTTAGCCACATTAGATTCGCTGCCCGCCAGGTACATGGACGGTAACAAAACGTGTCATTTTCCAGTCTGACGATGCCCTAACAGCGCGAAACGCGTCATTGGAAAATAAAATACTGCAACAGAGACTGAGCATTTTTTTTAATAATACCAAGGACGGCACAAATATCCATGCCCGAGGGGGGGATTCGAATCCCCGACCGTAGTGACCGTGCGGACCGTGACTGGAGCGCCTCAGTCCCCTCGGCCACCGCGGTCGGCGTTTATCCGTCTGACACCGTTACCCTGTTCTCAGAAAGAGACAAATTTAACGAACGATGCGGGTGTTGCCCTTCCAATTTAAGGGGAACAACTCGACATCAGTGTCAACACTCCGCATCTCCTCAGGCAGTGTACTGATGTCATTCCTCCTCTTCCTGATCCAGTCGCGTGTGGTTCGTGGGAAAAATTACTTCGGGTGAGCCTTCCTGTGAGCACTAATCTAATTTTACACTCACTGCGAGGTATACTTACATTCTCGGAAATTTGACAGAAGCCATACCGTGAAGCAGAGCGCCTCTAATGGAGTTTGCCGATTAGCTCCATGACGCTTCGGGGTTAATAATGAGCCTGTAGCCAAGTGTCTTCTTTGGAACTTTTCTATCTCCTCTGTCAACGTATTTGATGTGGATTCCACAATGACTAGCAATATTAGATTATCTTCTAAGCTACCTCCTTTGTGAATGCAATAAACTTCCTGAGAATCCTTCCAATGATTTAGTCTGGCGTCTGTCTTACGATTAATTCAATGTGATCATTCCACTTCAAATAGCAAATGGCGGGCTGTGGCCTTCAGTGATGAAAGCAGATTCTGCCTGCACGTAAGTGATGGACGTTTGTGCGTACAGACGAGTACCTGACAAGCGCTCCATTTGTCCAACACACAGTGCCTCCATCTCTAGCTATGTGGTCGCAGGTGGTCTCTGGATGATCGAAGGATGGCGCAATCAGCACTCGCATTTCCTCCAGTGAAGGCTACACCCGGAGTAATAAGGGTATTTGAGCATTGGTCGACATTTGGCATCTCGGTACCGCTTGAGCTATTGATCTGTAACTGTAATCATTTGATGTACTCCGTATGCATTCTTTCAACAATACAGCTTGAGTGAATTATAATAACGTAAGACGGTGTGCTGGGTTTTATTTCCGGCAGAGTAAGTAAAGGGGGAAGTCTGCCAGTGTTCGTTCTTTCATTGTGGATCCATACCACGTTTGAATTGGCAGTTGGCGAAATGTTGTTCTTAATGGGCAAAATGGACAGTGACACTAAGTCAGTAGCTGCAAGTTAGAGCGGCGGAAGGTGTAGTGTGGCGCCCCTGCAGTCATGACCATTGTGTGCAGGTGGCGTAGTGGTCAGTCCAATTGCCGGCATGACAAAAATTTTAATTTTTCCCATTGATTTAACCATATTGTTATCTGGAAATTGTCTTTGAAGAAATAAAAGTATTTTTCCTTCGTGGCTGAGCAACATTTCGCTGCTGAAACGTATCTGTTCGTATGTGTTTCTTGTTGCGCAGAAACGTGTTTCTTGTTGCGCAGAAACGTGTTTCTTGTTGCGCAGAAACGTGTTTCTTGTTGCGCAGAAACGTGTTTCTTGTTGCGCAGAAACGTGTTTCTTGTTGCGCAGAAACGTGTTTCTTGTTGCGCAGCAACGTGTTTCTTGTTGCGCAGCAACGTGTTTCTTGTTGCGCAGCAACGTGTTTCTTGTTGCGCAGCAACGTGTTTCTTGTTGCGCAGCAACGTGTTTCTTGTTGCGCAGCAACGTGTTTCTTGTTGCGCAGCAACGTGTTTACTGTGTAAAAGTACTGTGGTCCAGCTACATAATATCACTGAAGTGCAAATCTGCACGAGCAGCAGCAGACGGTGAAAAAATTTAGCACTCTTCATGCTGTAGGTATACTAAAGATGTACAATCATTTACCAATGAGACATGGATGTCTTCTGTTACGTTTGATGATGCTCATCTTTGACACATGCCCTGGCAGGAGCTTCTGGGCACTGGTTAAGTCTCGGTCACGCCCCACCCGCGAACTTCCTTGCCTCGTCACTGCTAACCGCTACGCCACTTGGGTGTGAACTGGAGCTGAGGGCGTCTCTTCCGTTGCCGGTGCGCTTAATACAGTCAAAAAGACGGAGACGTGTTTTCGCTGGCTGGGACTCGCCGCCGAGGTGGCTTTGTTGCGCAGTCCTGCGTGTCGCAAGCGGCTCCCGCAGGAAACGGCAGCGACTCACGTGTGAATCACGACTGGTGGGGCACCTGCGACAGCGGCGCAGCGCCACGCCTCCACTGCTGCCGCACACCAGCCGGGATGAAGCGGGGTCAGCAGGGGTCCGTGACGTCTGGAATTCTAATTTATAATAAAGTTGAAACTTCCTGGCAGATTAAAACTATGTGCCGCAACCGGGACTCTAACCTGGGACCTTTGCCTTACGCGGGCTAGCGCTCTACCGACTGAGCTATCCCAACACGACTCGCGATGCCGCCTCACAACTTTACTTCCGCCAGTATAGTTGACGAGATGTAGCGTGAGCTAAAGCACTAGATATACCGAGCTGAACAATCCGCCATTTTGAATCCCAATCCGACGACAATGCTGTATGCTTTGTGTGGTGCAGCGAAGTGGATCAGCAAATATTTTGCGATTTCATTGTTTCACAGTGTGAAATGGTTGGTTAAGCCGCTCCAAACTGTTCAAATAACAGCTGACATGGTCGATATAACTTTTATCGCTTTCCTTCAAACATGGATCGCCATAAAAGGTGGCTTGTAAACTCCAGACGCCAAAATCTAACAACTATCTGCATAACGTTTAGGGGAAAAAAATATTTTTATTAGAAAAAGTTATGCTTACAAAGAGGTAGTAATGAAAATATAGGTCTGTACATGTAAGCAATGGTTTATTTTAATTCTGTTACAGACTTTTAAAATAACACGACATATGGTGTATTTAAAGTAAGCTTTTCTTGATTTGACTTAGACCAACTAAGGAGTTACTATAAGAGCTGTTAATTGTATTTTAAATGATGCATAAGTGCAGCTGGCTTTACCCAGCTATTAGTTTTTAAATTCTATTATTTCGCATTAAAAAAAACTGAATTTCGCAAGGAAGGCGAACAGGAAAGAAATCGTACATGAAAGCCATTAAATTCAAACTTGGCATGCAACATTCAGTTTTTTTCTAAAGTGCATGCTATCAGAGTGACTTCATGTAGTCGTTAACTAACGAAGCCAGACGTTCAAAGTTATTAAACACATTTTTGACGTAAAATCTTCTCAGATATATAATGTGTGGAGACCTGAGAGGGAGAATACAGAGTGTACAGTATCGCAATTTAACATTATTCCGTAACTCTTTTCGGATGCGACTGTTAATTACCATAAACGTATGTGGACGTACCACTTATTAACTAAAAAATACGATAATTGTAACATATTTTAATTGTATGTGGTAAATATTTAGAACAGCAACACATGCCTTTATTTGGAATGTAAATGAAGGTCTCATATCTCTATCCATCTAATCACTAACTTTAAGTTGCTTGCCTCTTACAGTGAAATGTAAGCAAACAAATTTACTATGCTATAAAACTTTCTGCGTAAGGAAAGTATATTTAATGGCCTTCAAAACATATTAAAAGGCGTAAATGTTCCGTAGTCTTTAAATGCGCGCCTTCAACGTGGGATTCAAAATGGCGGATTGTTCTGCTTGTACTATACAGTGCTCTAGCGTGAGCTATGACGTCAGGATGCGCAGTGGCCCTGCGCCGGTTTTGTGTAGTGGGGGAAGGTGCGGGCGCCGCACAGTTCGCTTCGCGCGTTTCACTACAGTCCGAAAATATCGAGTGGTCTGTGTTTAGGCTGCCCAACTGCGCGCCGGGCCGAGCCAAAGAAAGGAGGAAAATACAATTTTCCGATTTTCACGTTGTAAAAAATTTGGACGGTATATAAGACCACCCCACATCGTTTTATCAACTAATTTTTTCCTTACAAGCTTTGCTTTGCCTATAAAAAAATTAAATGTCTACTTTTCAGTCCGCCCGAGTTTTTAGTTTCATAACGCTTCACACTCCAATTTGATGAAAGTATGCGGTTAAAAAAAATCTGATTTTTAGACATGTGGTAGTAAAACATCCCAGATTTCTAATAAATAATTTACCTTTTCAATATTCATAACAGTCGTTTCCAAATGACGCTATTTCTCAGGTGTGTGCGCTTGATTTACAAATCGTGTATTTGAAAAGTTGGATAGCGGGCAGCTTACTGTTCTGTGCAGTTTAGACCATACATTACAGCGAGTTAAACGGAGGTAAAAGTACAGAAACGTTTTTGAAATGTTTGTCGCACTGATATCTGCCTCCTTTCACAAGTAATTGCAAGTTACCTGGGCGGCGTCACGCCGCGATCGCAAGCCTTCGATCTCGGCCGATGTTGGGCGTAGCGTGACGCACTGCGGCACTGAAAAAAATGAATTGCTGGCCACGTGAGTCGCTCCCTCGTTATGTGTTAATTATCCATAACATGAAAACAAGTATAAAAGCAGTGACCTATTACAACTGACAATGTTCTGCTAGGGTTTTACATCAGGTCATACTTTATAACTGATTTCTTGTCCACATTATACAATTATTGGAATATATATTTCGTGTTTGGTACTAGAAGGCTGCAATGCGCCTGCCATGTGCATCCCATACACACTGAATCGGGGTTAAGTTCGGTGAACAAGCTAGCCATTACATTCTTTTAATTCTTTCAGCTTCAATCATGTTATCCACTAGTGCAGTTCTATGGGCAAGAGAGTTATCGTTCACCAGAAGGAGCTAATGTTCTATGGCACTTGGCGTAGGCACAAAAAAAAAGGTCTAAGTATCTTGTCTCTGAACCTCTGACCAGTCAAAACGCCATACTGAACGACGTAGAGGTCCGTACGTCCGCCTATATCGACTCCTGTCCACACCATTCGTCCAGCACAATGATATTGGTGATGTTTCCTGCACATAAGCCAGTCTCTCTCCAGATGACTGAACGAAGATTATCGGGCAACATAAAGTCGCCGCGACCGAGTGGCCGAGCGCATTGAGACGCTATGCTCCGATGTGCGAGGCCGTTCCCCGTCGGGGGTTCTAAACCCCCTCGGGCATGGTTGTGCTGTCTTTAGTATATGTTAGTTCATAGGCAGTTTATAAGTTTAGGGAATGATAACCCCGCAATTACGTTCCATATGAACATTTTGAGCATAAAATCTTGACTCATCGCCGCGGTGAAGTAGCCGAGCGGTCTAAAGCACCTCGATGCGGAGCGCGCGGCTGCTCGCCGTTGAGGTTCGAGTCCTCCCTGGGGCATGGGCGTGTGTGTTTGTCCGTAGGTTAGTTTAACTAGGTTTAAGTAGTTTGTAAGCTACGTACTGATGACCACGCAGTTTGGTCCGATAGATTTACAGACATTTTCTTGACTCATCTCTGAACAGAATCCGGCGGCTTTCGTAACGACTCCAACCCTGCTCTTCCGCGTAGTTTGTGAGGGCCAAAAGGTGTCGTGGTTTCAATGGGATGCACAAGATAAGACTCCGTGTGCAGAGGCCACATTCTATAAGGCTATTTCCAACTGTTTGTGTTGATATTGCGCGGCCTTTAATTGCCTGGAGGGTAGTTTGCAGCTGAGTTGCAATCACCTTCCTGTCTCGACGGGCTGTTAACCGGAGATAATGTTCATCTCTTGCTGATGTTACCCTTGGACGAACTTGGTCTTTCGTTCTTTTCACGGTTCCTGTTGTCTGAAATAGCTTCCAAGTCACGGAAAATACACTTCGGGAGACTCCAATAGCTGCAGCCACCTCCTCCTGTGTCTCGTCCGTTTCCAACATTCCTATGGGTCTTGATGCCATAGCTTCTGGTAAGTCTCGTTGTTGTTGTTTTGCAGTACCTGCTCACTATCTGAATCCAACTGCTTGTGTAATTCTTTTGGTAAACACGAGTCACCACCAACCGCGACTGCAGGAACTTTCTGTTATTACCACTATCTCTGTCGCCGTAACGTTATCACCACACCATAGAACCGACAAAGACCTCGAACCACTTTAGTTCATTCTGTCGGTTACAGTACTTCAGCACCTAGATGTCTCAGCTGATCCCCTAATTGTTTTAACTAATGTAATAACAAAAAAAGCACGCATTAGTCCATTTAATGTTAGTAATCAACATTTTCAACACGATTTTCCGTGCATGATTTGATGCTCTTTGCAAGATTAACGTGAATTCAGTAAAGGTAGTCTTTTTTTTTATAAGGGAAGTATATCATATTCACCTCTTACTTTAATAACAGACCGCGGAAGGTAATTCGTTGTAGTGTTTAAAATGGGTATGGGGGCAGTCAAATGTGGCCGCTGTTGTTTATTTGTATACAAGCTAAACCCGGCCATAGGAAATAAATAGAAAAGGAAATACTGTAATTCAAGTGAACTTAGAATCACAGAGAGAATGCTTCAGTCAAATCAGTATTAATCGTTGGGCTACTGTAGTTATGTTATAAAAAATATAGTTTCGCAGATATTATTTTAAACCCATTACATGGATTACATTTCTTGTAGTTCGTTTTCTCCACAAACATACAGATCAGTTTACCGACTCTGGACCATGTGACCTATAATTCACCTTAGTAAAAAGCTGTTGTTTTCTACATTCTTTCCATATATTTCCCATCCGCTATGTCTATCCCCTGCTTCCCCACTATCTACCTCTTTATCCTCCATCTAATCCCCGGCCTCTGTTCATCACTCCCTTTCCTTCCATCCATCTTTCATCTCTTCCTCCCTCTATCTCTGTCCGTGTCGTCTTTCGCTCTTCGTACCCATATGAAGAAATTAAAAATTAGAGAATTGGTTCAAATTGTGTGTTATCTGCTGGAAACTATCACAAAGTTACTGTTACACAAAATTAAATGAAATAACGATGCCCATAAACAAAGTTTTGTTCATAATTCGTTTCTAAGGCGTTCTGATTGCCACTGATAATATCATGATCGATCTTACTGAAAATTAACCATTAAGCATGAACGTACCTAAAATGCGTTTTCACGAAAAGTTGTTACTTTAGTGTGAATACATGAAATCAGTGTGGTGAGGAGCCTCCTCTGAAGTGTAATGACGACCTCACCGTCGGTATTGAGACTACAGACAAACCATAATTTTGTTACACAGATTTCCGTTACGTTGTAATGTAAATAGTTTTCATCTGGTAGCCAGTCATCTGTAACACGTAATAGTGGCACCTTAACAATCTATGACAAAGTACGGCGAATAGTCCTGTAACACTAACGTGGATGAACTATTAACTACATTACCTTACTGCCCTTCGAAATAGTCACCTCCCATAACTATGCACCGCTGAGCTCTGTGATGCATGTCCTGGAAACTTTGCACGAATTCTTCCTTTGGGAAGGTGTTCAAAAGCTCGTCACGTTTCGCTGGACGTCAGAAATATCGTCAGATCTCTTTGCTTTCAAAGCGTGTTTGTGTCAAGGGAATAGCAAGAAGTCTGGAGAATTGAGAATCGGCGAGTATGGTTGATGTTCAAATTGCGATAACGCTCGCCCACATATAGCCAGTATCGTCAAATAGTTCCTGGCAAGAAGATGGGTGGTGCAAATTGAACATCCACCATACACGCCGCATCTCAATCCTCCATTCCTGTTCCCTCGAATCAAATTCACTTCGAAAGGAGAGAGATTTGACGGTTCTGACGACTCGACTTTGAACTCCATCCCAAAAGAGGAAGTCGTGCGAAGTTTCCAGGACATGTATCGCTGTGCTCGTGCATAGTTATAGGTGGTGACTATTGCGAAGGTCAGTAAGGTAACAGTAGTTCATAGTTCATGCACGTTAATGTTACAGGACTATTTACCGAACTTTATTCTCAGAGGTTGTATAGTAAGGAGAAAAAGGTTTTTAGTTTGCTAAGCTGTTGTTTACTTTCACATTCCATTGGTTACTTGCTATAACAGTTTTCCACACGTCCTCACTGCTCTGAGTGGACCGTATTCTAGGCGGTAAATTTACTGAAGGAAGGAAGGGAGGTAGGAATCAAGCTTAGGGTTTAACGTCCCGTCCTCAGCATGGTTATCAGAGATAGATATCACGGTCTGATTTTTGGGTGGTGATGGGGACGAAAATTTGCCGTGTCCTATCTACATCTACATACATACTCCGCAATCCACCGTAAGGTGCATTGCGGAGGTTACATTGTACCACTACTAGGCGTTTCCTTTCCTAATCCACTTCCAAATAGTACGAGAAAAAAAAAGAATGCGGATAATTCTACGTACGAGCCATAATTTAGCTTATCTTGTCATTCTGAACACTACGCGAAATGTAAGCAGGTGGCAGCAAGATCGTACTACACTCAGCTTCAAATTCCGACCCTCTAGATTTCCTCAACAGAAATTCACGAAAAGAACGTCGCCTTTCCTCCAGCAATCCCCAACGGAGTTGCCGGAGCATTTCCGTAACACTCGCGCATTGGTCGAACCTACCAGTAACAAACCTAGCTGCTCGCCTCTAAACTGCTTCTATGTCTTCCTTTAAACTGATCTGCTGCGGGTCCCATACACTTGAGCAATACTCAAGACGTGGTCGAACAAGCGTTTTATACGCGGTCTCCTTTACAGGAGAAGTACATCTTCCCAAAATTCTCCCAATAAACCGAAGTCGGCTGTCCGACTTACTCACAACTGTCCTTACATGCTCGTTCCATTTCATATCGCTCTGCAATGTTACGCCTAGATATTTCAACGACGCGACAGCATCAAGAAGCTCACTACTAATGCTGTATTCGAATATTATGGGATTGTTCTTCCTACTCATGCGCATCACCTTACATTTTTCTACATTGAGAGCTAGCTGCCATTCTTCGCATCAACTAGAAATTTTGTCTAAGTCATCCTGTATGCTATTACAGTCAGTTAAAGACGACACTCTCCCATATACCACAGCATCATCAGCAAACAGCCGCAAATTACAAGTTAGTAAGTCCATCAGATCATTTATATAGACAGAAAATAATAGCGGTCCTATCACACTCCCCTGGGGCACGCCTGATGATACACTCGTCTCTGATGAACACTCGCCGTCGAGAACAACGTACTGCGTACTATTACTTAGGAAGTCCAGCCAGTCACAAATCTGTGAACCTATTCCATAAGCTCGTATCTTCGTTAGCAGTCTGCAGTGTGGCACCGCGTCGAGAAAAACACAATCCGCCTGTTGCCCTTCATCCATGGCTCGCAAGATGTCATGTGAGAAAAGGGCAAGTTGAGTTTCACATGAACGATGATTCCTGAACCCGTGCTGGTTTGTAACCGTCCTGGTATTTGCCTGGAGTCATATAAGAACATCACGGAATAACTAGGGGATGGCTGGAGATGAATTTGTACCACCGTCTTCCCAAATGCGAGTTCGTTGTGTTACCACTGCACCACCTCGATATTAAATTCCTCTGACGATCAGCACGGAAATAAGGCCTTCATATCAGTATGCAAACACGCTACGACGGAACCACGGAGGGGATATGGCTGGTCACAGTCCTAGTAAAAGGTAGAATTTTATCATCTGAATTTGGACTGCAAAGACAGAAATACCTTGGAAGCACACAATTCTTGTTATCCAGATCGAGAGCCTCTATACTAGGTGAAAACCTTCACTTCGTCATGTCTTACAGACAGTGACCATATATCGCTACTGATCTGTTCGTCCGATAAGGACTTAAAATCAGCAGCTTCTTAGTGAAATACCATAGGAGTACGCTACATCCAGTTAACGGCTTGAATTAGCTATCGTTGAGAAATAACTATTGGTTTAGTGCTTTGTCATGGACACCACGGCCGCCCCCCGTCGGATATTAGAGTTCTCCCTCGGGCGTGCGTGCTTGTGTGTGTGTGTGTGTGTGTGTGTGTGTGTGTGTGTAGGATGGGGGTTGTTGTTGTTGTTCTTCTTCTTCTTCTTCGTAGCATGTTTGGAAGTATAGGACGTAATGATCTCTGCAGTTTGGTCCCTTAACTTCACAAACATTTCAGCATTTTCAACCAGCTTTTTTCCTTCGCAATGAGTTGTCACTGCTGTGATATCATGTATCATACACGAATAAAAAAAAAAAAAAAGTTCAAATGTTTGTTAAGCTTAAGGGACTTAACTACGGGGTCATCAGTCCCTAAACTTACAAACTACTTATGAACTACTTACGAACTAGGACGGCACAAATATCCATGCCCGAGGGGGGATTCGAACCCCCGACCGTAGTGGCCGTGCAGACCGTGACTGGAGCGCCTCAGTCCCCTCGGCCACCGCGGCCGGCCATACACGAATAATATCGTTTCATACATAAATACTATATCGGCATACTGATCATGTGTAAATACATGGGGAAGTTGTACACACTATAGTACAGTACACAATAAAAACATCAACACTCTAATGCTAACATTCGACGAGTACGTCCATAGCAAACGATGTACCGCCACACGAAACGAAAATGCATTGAATTCGGCCGCATATCTATATTCATTAAAATTGGGCACATGTTATATAGCATTTTTATTTCATTTCGTCTATATTACTACCTCATAAAGTTACACACCCTGTATAAAAGGCTAAGATGAAAATGGGCGCTTATGTTCGAAACCAGTCACCGAGAAACGATTTTAAAGTGGCGCTGTACCGGACATTGAGGTAAATTGTACACTAAATTAGGAGTCCTCATATCCAATATGTTGAAACTTCGTACAAAAAAAAGTATTTCAGAGTTTCAAATGTTGTACCGGTATGTTAGAAGTAAAATATTTTAAGGATATTCAGGTCCATGTGTGCTACGTTAAATGTAAGAAAGTCTCTCGTATTGATGAATTTCTTTTAGTGTCATGCGGAGGGAGGTTTAGCGTATTTGTCAAAGTTATTTCAGATATTCTTTATAGCTGACAAAATTACCTTTTTTCTACCAACTTCTGTTTATTTAATCTATAATTTTTAAGGCTTATAATGAATATATACCCTCTTGTTAGTTGTAAAGTAAGAACTGAAGGTCCGAGTTTTACAGACCATTGGCCTGAGAAGGGCCATTTGCTAGTGTTTGGTCGCTTAAATTAGTCTGCCAGGAAGTCCGATGAAGGTGTCGCTGCCGAGGATGTTCTAGATCATTTTGCATTACCAAAGAGGCACGTGCAGATTCTTGGAATCGCACTTCATATTATAAAAACAGCATCCACGATAAAAACGAAGCTGTCTGAAAATCAGGTGGTATCAATGCAGACTTTGCGTACAGTATCTCTTGCACTGGCTTTTTAGGCCGGTGTACGGTTGTCACGCAAGACTATCTGTGCTTATCTCTATAACGCGATCTTCTGGATTCCTGGCACAAGCACACCCTGTCGAATGGCTTCCCCTGCGAGGCAGTGTCTACCCATCACAAATTCTCAGAACTGAGACCCTTCCCAGGAATTACCACAACAGAGCAGAGAATAAGCAACAACCGATTCATCGCGACATACCAGCCTTATGAAGAAGTAGGCTTCCTTCCAGACTCCCGTCTCAACGGTTCGTCGAACAACTAGCTACAAGTATTACCAACGTAAGAGATATCTGGAACCCATCAGAAATTACCAAACACGGAAATGGTTCAAAAGATATAACTGTGATGCTGTCGGTTTCGAACTCGACTGTAACTGTAGGCCAACCCGCTCTGGGTGTGGCCGGTCCTATGTTCAAAATGTTCAAATGTTTGTAGAGCTTATGGGACTCGACTACGGGGCCATCAGTCCCTAAACTTACAAACTACTTATGAACTAGCTAAGACTACAGACGGCACAAATATCCATGCCCGAGGGGGGGATTCGAACCCCCCCCCCCTCCCCGACCGGTCCTATGTCTCGCTTTATAAATGGTCAATAGTGGAGTCTTCTAGCTATGACTGTGGAACGCTGAAACGGACATATAATTACTGTAACAGTAGATTGAATGATTTTATCAATTTCAAAGCCATATCAGTGCAAATCTGTAGAAACCTATATATTATTTATCGACATTTGTCTTTTTTGTTTTCTTTTGTGCAATGAAATGCATCACACGTTTTTATGCCGCACTTAAAAATGAATAGCTGTGATTCAGACTCATTAAAACTCAGAAATTGCTCAGACGATTTGAATTATTTTGTTTTGTTCGCTTTAAAAGAAGGCGGTTTAGAAAAAAAGTAGGGAAACCCCAAACCAACAGCTGAAAAATAGAGAAAAAATCTCAATTCCAACACTTATTATTTCCTGAAAAAGGCAGCCCATAGGACTTAAGTTTTGGAGTTGCAGCCTTAAGAAGAAACAGGGGCACATTGCTACCCCTTTGATGCATCATAATATTAATAAGTGAAAACGAAAATCAAAGTATCGAGTGTCCCATTGTGTGTGGTTGCAATTCATACGAATCTACAGTTGTATTCCGATCTAGATAAAATTTTGGACACTTGTTTTTCGAAACAAGGGGAGCGTAAACATGTGGATGCCTGAGAACAGGCGTTGACACCGTTTTTCTAATGTATGAATGATTTCATGGAGTTATATATCGCAAGTTAGCTTACAGTGCATGGCGAAAGTTACCTTGTAATAAACTTTTACAGTGTTTCTGCGATCACTTCGGAAATTGACAGATAAACGTGATTCTTCGTAGATAGGGGGGGTGGAGGAGATGAACTGAAAAGGCGGAATGAATAGGGAGATGACGAGGACATGAAGGGGGGCGGAATAAGGGGGGGGGAGAGAGAGAGAGAGAGAGAGAGAGAGAGAGAGAGAGAGAGAGAGAGAGAGAGAGAGAGAGAGAAAGGGGGGGGGGAATAAATACCCAGGCAACACTGGGTATTCAGCTTGTTATAAATATATTGCATCTGTGTTACATATAGATAATAATAGTGATATTGTAATTACAGTAAATTAAGCACCACTGCAAGCTTTCATTTTAGGCATACTGGAATTTTAAATCACAGGTTAACGAAATCCAGTACTGGGAATTTCTATTCCTGTTTATTCATTTTTCTGCTCCTCTAAATTCAAATCTCATCTACTGTTTCTATGACTTAATCTTATTCGTTGCATTGATTATGCATTATTTTGCTCCAATTGTAATTGATTTTCAGGGCACTCTCAACTTTGCTCTAATACGTTGTCCGAAATTTAATAAGAAAACTGAATAGAATAAGGTCACTTGAGTGGGGATTAGTGAAGTTCGGTGGAAAGATGAGTGAGTACGGGGTTAGAGTGAGCCTCATAATGAATAAGAAAATGAGGGTAAACTAGTATGAACAGGACAGTGATATTATCGTAAATAATAAGAAGCAAACACAAGTTTATATACCAACTAGCTTTGCCGATGATGAGATCGAAGAAATATATGTGGAGATAAAGGAAATTAATGAGACTGGTAAAGAGATCGGAATAATTTATTGTGATGAGAAAAAGGACTTTGGTAATATGGAAAGGAAGGGGGATGGAGTAGGTGAATATGAACTGGGGAAAAGGAATGAAAGAGAAAGCCACCCGGTAGAATTTTGCACAGAACATAATTGAATCAAAAGAAACTGTTGGTTAATGGTGAAAAAAGGTTTTATACGTGGAAGTTTCAATAGTAATTAATATAGGCTGAAGCATTCATTTAAAATTTCTACCACGGACGACATTGGAATGTCAGAAGCACCAGCGGGGTGTAATGCATAGCGCAACTGCGTAGAAACCATGAGACCTGGGTTTGAATTCCGGCGTTGGTTCAAATTCTAATTCTGTCCACCTGCCTATACTCATTATCTTTGGTATAGCGAGAGTCAATCAATCACAAATATGTAATTATTCGATTTAACAACGTGTTGCCCGTAAACTACAGTATTTGAATGTGATAGCGGGTTTCTGTAGTTAGTATTTGGCGCCGCGTTGAGCAGCGCCAGTGATAGGAATTCATCCGCCTCGGCAGGTATTCAGAGTGCAGCGTTCCGCGAGAGCGCGCCTCGCTCCATAACCGCACACCGGGCCGCCTTATTTTTGTGGCACACGCCGCTCTCTGGTTATTGATGAGCCCACTGTGTACGACTGCGGCCAGCCGGGGGGACGAAGGGGCGCACCGCATCCTGTAACAGGCTAACACACACTTGGATTATAATATATGCGTGGCAAGTGCAGACCGGCGTGGAAATCACACAACTAATAAGTTTAATGTTTATCAACCTTTTCGAATATGCGACCCCTTTGTAAGTATAAACATTTTGGCGACCCCCTTTCAAAGAAAAATACTGTGGCGAACCTCCCCCCCCCTCACGAACCGTAACAAATTGTTATCTCAAAGGAAACAAATTTCATCTTCTTTCTTTTGCTTCAGCTTTTAAATTGTTGGAAGAAGTTTGTTTTGTATATTTCTTGGAATACACACATCCTATTTTTACGCGATTTCCGACAGAAAAATAGGCTAACAAGTATTTCGCATTTCATGCAAGACTCAGAATAGAATTATGCTCATTAAGAAAGGTCCCACTATATAGACAATTTGTAGAGTACACATTTATTCGAATTTTTCAGAATTACTTATTGTATAAAATTATTTTCCTGAAAACAGTTTTCAGACTTTGCGCTTTTTCGTCATTAACATATTGCCTTGTGAAACAATATATGATCTATTTAATTCATAATGAATATTACACAAATAACTCCGTAATTTTAAAATTAAGTAAATTTCACTGTTTTGTATTAGTGAATCCCTAGTTACTTTACGGTGCAAGTACTTGTTCCAGTGATCCGACCCCCTAAGCAAAACTTCGCGACCCCTTGGGGGTCCCGACCCTCAGGTTGAAAAACACTGCATTAGAAGACAAGTTAACACCTGCGTTTTTAGGATTTGTAGATCTGGAGAAAGCTTTCGACAATGTTAATCGGAATACACTCTTTCAAATTCTGAAGGTAGCAGGGGTAAGATATAGGGAGCGAAAAGTTATATTTAACTCAGAAGCAGTTATGAGAGTCGAACGGCAGGAAAGCGAAGCAGTCGTTGGGGAGTAAGACAAGAATGTAGTCTATCCCAAATGTTATTCAATTTGTATGTTGAGCAAGCTGCGAAGGAAAGCAAGGAGAAATTGGGAATGAGGACGTTCATGGAGACGAATAAAAACTTCATGGTTTGGAGATAACATTCTTATTCTCTGGAGACAACAAGGAACCTGGACGAGTAGTTAAATGGAATGGAAAGTGTCCTAAAAGGAGAGGATAAAATGAAATCAACAAGAGGAAAACGAGGGTAATAAGAGTGTAGTCTAATTAAATCAGGGATACTGAGGAAATGACATTAGGAGCCGAGACAAAGAAGGTCAATAAAGTAATTTCTGATGGCTTGAGTAGGAATAAATAAAATGCAGAATGGCACTGGGAAGAAAAACATTCAAATTGATGTGGGTTCCCATTCTTATTCAGAGATGAAGAGATTTCAGGGTATTTTCACTCTGCGACGTAGTATGCGCTGATAAGAAACTTTATGGCAGATTAAAACTATGTGGCGGAACCAGGATGCAAACCTGTGGCCTTTGCCTTTCACGAGTCAGCGCTCTCTGGGAAAGCAGGAGGCGGGGGGGGTGGGGGGTAGTGCCGGAAGTAAAGCTGTCAGGAGGGACCGTGAAGCGTGTCGGGATAGCTCAGACACCTTTAATCTGCCAGGAAGTGCAATAGAGAGATTATACAGGAGAAAGTGGAACGGAATATCTTGACCAATGAGGCGCAGCGGTACAATTTTAAAATGGTTAAAAATGTAGCATAATCTAATTTCCTTTGGCTGAATCTCGTCAATTTCCAAGATATAAAAAAGCTTCTATTTTTAAAAGTTAGACTAATGCAGTATTAATATGCACTATGCACATTGCTTACAATTTAATCTGCATGCTTTGTTAAGTTTTCGAATATGAATAATCTGATGACATCTAAAAAGATAACATTTACGATATTTCATATAATGTAGGATTCCGCAGATAGTTTGCTATCGACAATAACCAGAGCTATCAAATATAGTGCCAGTTGAAACTCGAGACTATAACAATACATTATGAAATCAATACATTGCTACAAATCGTGTGCCTCTGATGTGATTTGGGTATTACATAAGGCGCCTAAAGGGGAAGAGCTAAAACTGGCTATTGAGCACCAGAGTAGAAAAGGAGTAAAAAATGAGCGAGCTTGTGTTGTATGAAGGGAAAAAAATGGAGAAACCATCATTATACTCTGCACTGTGGTTAAGTGAAGACATTTTACGAGACACTGAAACTTTCCCCATATAAAGCTTACAAAACAAAAATTCTTTCGCTCTTGAGGTACAGTCAACATTTTCCCCATTTTGTTCAGTGCTATTGTCCCTATCTTACTTTAGCATTCGTACATGCTGAATATGCTAGTTACTCTATTTAGATTGGGAAATATATCGTTTGTACGACATCATGCTCCCCATCCCCCCCCCCCCCTCTCTCTCTCTCTCTCTCTCTCTCTCTCTCTCTCTCTCTCTCTCTCTCTCTCTGCTTCCCGTTACAGTCCAGAGACTTGTCCGAGGAAAAGCGGAAGTATTTCCCATCTTTTGGTACTAAATCTGTGTGAAATCAAATGTTATTGAATCCGATTAAATCTCCTCTCGGCATTTGTTTTAGACATTGCCTTTATCGGTCGAGACATCTAATAAAAGTGCAGAAATATCACGTTCCTTTTTCCTGCAGTTGAGTCCACTTTACACCATCTAAAGGGCGTTCCTACCAGAGAGCAGAAATAACGCTATATTAAACCACCACCAAATTAACAAGTTTTGTTTTAAGTGTGTACATATCTCGTAACTTAATGTCAAAAGTGTAGCGTCTGTGACGATAATATTCGTCGGATCATGCAATGGTATGAATAGTCGCTAATGACCACGACGTCGACGGGACGTTAAAACCATGATATTCCTTCCTATCGACATGAATGTCAGCTCGCTTCCGGCACGTAAAAAAGTTATGCCCCAAAATACATGCGCTATATTAAATGCTACCATTGCGAAATTCTGCAACGCCCTAAATTCACAACACCTAAATAAATTTAAACATCAGCGGATGAGATGTCAGATATTGAAAAATAAGCACATGTAAAGGGACTAATTGCAGGCAATTCGTAACACATTTCTTTCTGTTTCAACAGTTGCAACGGACGAATTCATTACTGGCGTTAATAGGAGAGACAATGGGCAAACAAAATACGGCAATGAAGTTCACAGTCCAAGTAGACAATAAATTTTGAGTAATTTCGAAAATTTTTGTCACATGTCATTCGAGTGATATTTAGTGTTTTAATAACCGAAACCACTATCAACAAACAATTTGCATAATTTTCTCCACAATACATATAACGACTATTTGCATATGCCTGAGTTGTTTCTGTAACGTAAATGAAAATTCTTTTTTTTGTTACATTTAAGTTTCAAGGTCTAAATCACTTCATCTTATATTGGATGTGTTATGTAGAAGCCTACTGTAAAAACTTAGAAAACAGAATGGCGTGAAACCGATAATACTGAGAATCACACGCTCTGTTACTGGTGACACAATGACTGCAGTTCGGTCGGCGTCAATACTTCCATATTTCTGACGTATAATATAGAAAAAAAATTGCCACAGACGGCCATTATATTGACGTACCGACAAAAATAATGAAAGTATGAGGTCTCCTTTAACTCGTTTTCTCTTTCTCTTACAGGAATTACTTCCGCGCGGCGGACTGAAATCAGTGCAGACTTCCATAGTTAAGGTAAACGACGTATTTTTATTTTACTTTGTCTCTCTTATGTAATGTTTCATACCTTCTGTCACTTGAGTACGAAACTGACTTCGTAGCCATTAAAAATGTTCGCATTTTAGCGCTGATCTGCAATGCTTCCACTATGTGAGTACAAACACCTGCCGGCCGCGGTGGCCGAGGTGACTGAGGCGCTCCAGTCACGGTCAGCACGGCTACTACGGTCGGGGGTTCGAATCCCCCCTCGGGCATGGGTATTTGTGCCGTCCTAGTTCGTAAGTAGTTCATAAGTAGTTTGTAAGTTTAGGGACTGATGACCCCGTAGTTAAGTCCCATAAGCTTAACAAACATTTGAACATTTACAAACACCTGTATTTTCTTTACAATCAGTGCGTTTAGGTCCACTAAAAAGAAAGTCAAATATGTAACTGAACATTGCATCCAAAGACTGTAAATATGACCTTTCTTCACCAGGAGAGACCACGGCCACTGATATTTCGGCACTTGGTCTGTGATATTCGTAAGTGAGCGGCACAGCGTCTAGAAAACAACGCGGTAGCCTTTCTTCGTGTCGTTCCCATCGCGGCTGCGAGTTTCCGGATGTCACAGTGGTGAGGCCGTAGTCTTTCTCGTCCATTGAACACTCCTAACAACGTCCTTCGCACAGCTGAAGAGCAGTGAGCCGTGTCAGAAACCTGTTTGTGGTCGCCCGACTTGCGTTCACGGCGTGGCGACTTGAGGAACGATTCAGCTAACAAAAGCTGTGTCGCTCAGCGTCATTACCGCAAGTTACGTTACAAAACAAAGATCTTGAGGAAGACTATAGGACTTTACTCTTGAACATAACGTAGGAATTATATAAGTTATCTCAAAAGGAAAAGCAGTGCAGTATTTGCAATAACGCCTTGAGCATTTATGATGCTACTACAACTTTTTACAGATAAATTAGGAAATTAATTTATTTTCAACAATAAAATGTTCATCATAAACATTGCAAGTAAACAATTGAAAAGCGTACCTTTTTTCTGTGTGTTTATCCTCCTCATCCGCAATTGTAGTTAAACAATTTGTATAGATTACATTACCGTCCTTTGCAACTGGAAAAAGTAGTCTACTTCATACCAGACGAGTTTCGTTTCATTTCAGAGCATCGTCAGAGGTCGTTAACACACATACAGAGTATAAATGAAAACAAAACCAAAGACAAACGCATATTGTCAGTCTACAGTAATGGCGAGTTTTTGGAAACTTCCATAAACAAGTTTAATTGAAAGTAGTATGACAGCATAAGTGGCAATGTGTTTTAATCTGCCATAATCAAAAAAATTGGAAGGT
This sequence comes from Locusta migratoria, assembly GCA_026315105.1. Lineage (NCBI taxonomy): Eukaryota > Metazoa > Arthropoda > Insecta > Orthoptera > Acrididae > Locusta > Locusta migratoria. The sequence goes on from CM048744.1 coordinate 910,329,753, forward strand.
AACTTGAAAACGTGAGTAATCTCAGTAGTTAATTTAATTCAGAACAAAAATAAAACCATTGCATGACCACTGTTCATGATCGAATTCAGTAAAACCCACACAAGAATGTGTAATAAGAAGTACTTCCTATACAGTTAACCACAGACGATGCTTTGAAATAAAGCGAAACGCGTCTGATCTGAATTAGATTAATTTTTACAGTTGCGCGTCTGAATTAAACTCATTTTTACAGTTGCAAAATACGGGAAAGTAACCTATACAAATTTGGTTTATCTTTACACGAGTATGCAATAAATAACATTCGCAAAGTATATTTCCAGAAAGTATATTTCCCAGAAAGTATATTTCCCAGAAAGTATATTTCCCAGAAAGTATATTTCCCAGAAAGTATATTTCCCAGAAAGTATATTTCCCAGAAAGTATATTTCCCAGAAAGTATATTTCCCAGAAAGTATATTTCCCAGAAAGTATATTTCCCAGAAAGTATATTTCCCAGAAAGTATATTTCCCAGAAAGTATATTTCCCAGAAAGTATATTTCCCAGAAAGTATAATGCTGTGAGATCAACTAAGATATTCTATTACAGTCAAGGATGCCAGAGACTTAAAAACTACTTAAATTAACGACTACATACATCCATGCCCGAGGCAGAACTCGATCGTTTTTGTGGGCATTGATTTCAAGTCAATAAGGCGGTTGAAAATTTGTGTTCAGATCGGTGATCGACCACGAGTCGTCTTCGTAGGCAGATGCTCTATCCATTATGCCACCTGGACACGGTTAATACCATAGTTGCAGGAACTACCCTAGCACACTCCCAACCAGACCTTACAGTCTACACTGCTATTGTAATGTCCTTTGTGCATTAGACCTATATTCCTCACTCGTCGCCGTGGTTAGCCGATTCCGGTAAAGAGATAGATTGTTGTCTGCATCTGCACTGAAATGTATGGATGTTTTTGTCCGCCGTTACATTAAAGACGCACGCGCACACACACACACACACACACACACACACACACACACACACACACACAGCTTCCCCTTATGGCCTGTATATCGGTGCTACGAAAAAAAAAAAAATAACACGAAATTACCGGTTTGTGAAATCGCATTCTCGGGATGTTCATGTTTAAATGGTTCATTTCCAGTAACACTCACATGCCGCTGATGATGTTGCCATAAATGGGAATAAAACACCGTAGAAACAAAGCATATAAATAACATTTCTTATCGGTATAGTTATTTCCTGTAGTAGTGACTTTCTAGTCACTTGACAACGTTCACACAAAATTTAAAGCAAGTTCCTAATTTTTAATATTCTAATTTTGAATAGCTATGACGGGGGAAAGATGAAATGAACTGAGAGAGGAAGGAAGAGGAAAGGAGGGTAAAGAGGAGATGAACAAAGACGAGGGAAGACAGAGTGGGTTTGGCGGAGGAGCAGATGGACAGTGAGAGTATTGAATACGATTGCTTTTCTCAAGGACGATTACGTCACATGCTGATTCTTAAAAAGGACAAACGAAATTTCTCTTGCACGCCCAATGATTTTATGAATAAACCTCTTTTTTCTGGCTTAACTTTCATTTCACATAGTCACAGAAACGCAACGAGGAGGCCGGCCGCGGTGGCCGAGGGGACTGAGGCGCTCCAGTCACGGTCTGCACGGCCACTACGGTCGGGGGTTCGAATCCCCCCTCGGGCAAGGATATTTGTGCCGTCCTTAGTCTTAGTTAGTTCAGAAGTAGTTCGTAAGTTTAGGGACTGATGACCCCGTAGTTAAGTCCCATAGACTATACAGACATTTGAACATTTTGAGCAACGAGGGGGTGCTGATTTATATTCTTGATGCGTCAATGTTTGAAATAATTATGTCATTTACTTTCTTACTAATTTAATATCATGCGGTAGAGGTAGTTTTTTTACTACTCTATCAGGTAGTTATCACTCTGTAATGTTTTATCGCGTTATATGGGGGAATGCGTCACGGAAATGTTGCACGATTTGAGGTGGAAATCATTAAAAGAACGACGTTATTCGTTGCGGCGAGATTTATTTTCGAAATTTCAATAACCGACTTCTGAATGTGAAAATATTTTTCTAGCATGCACCTACATATGGAAACATGACCTTCCCAATAAAATGAGAGAAATCAGATTGAACAAGGAACGATTTACGTTTTTCTTGGAACGGTAGAGAAAGGTTATGAAAGTGGTTAATGAACCCTCTGCTAGGCACTTAAATGTGTTTTGCAGAGTATCTGTGTAGATGTAGATCACTATTAAAACTTCTAAACGTTTCGGTAAAAGCTAATCTACAAGATGACTGAGCATATCGGTAGCCGTCCAAGTCAGTCGTAATTTAAATTCCGGGGTGGCCTCTTCACTGAATATGTCCTCCAGCGTTTCACTGATAACGTTTTAGAGTCTGAATCATCCTATATTACAATAATTTATAAAGATAGTAACCGCGCGGGAGTAGCCGCTCGCGTCGTTTATAAGGCGGCATGCTACGGACCTGGCAGCCGCTCACGCCGGAGGTTGGAATCCTCTTTCGTGCGTGTGCGCATGCGCGTATTTCACTTAGTGTATGCTAGTTTAACTAGTTTGTAAGTATAGGGAGTGATGACCGTTCCAGTTTGGTCCAATAGGTTTACAAACATTGAGCATTTAGAAGATAGTATCAACTAATGATGGACTTGAATTGTGCGAAACTGGTCATAGCCTTTCAATAAAGGACTGTAACAGCCAGAGTGTAAGACTTTTTGTTCAAGATGTTTTGAAGTACGCAACTTTAAAAAAAATCCCTGTACCTGGCCTTTTTTTTGCGATTCTTTAAATTTTCATGCATTCGACTCTAAGAAAAACTTTCCGTTTATGACCTACAGAGTAAGACCTTAAAGCATCATAGTATTAATACATCAGTAAGAAAATTGAAGTACCGATTTTTAACTTTGATTATACAAGGAAGCGGATGAAAGTCAAGTAATTAGAAAGGTAATTTGTCGTAGATATGCACAAAAACCTGTGTGTGTATGTTGCATTTAGAAATGGTGAAAGGAAGTGGATGCTTTCATATACCGGGTGATCAAACAGTCAGTGTGAATTTCAAAACGTAATAAATCACGGAATAATGTAGATATAGAGGTAAAAAATTTACACACATGCTTGGAATGAATGGGGTTTTATTAGAATAAAAATATAAAAAAATATTGTTATAGGCGTGGACGATCTTTTACGCGCGTCGTTTGGTGATGATCGTGTGCTCAGCCGCCACTTTCGTCATGCTTGGCCTTTCAGGTCCCCAGAACTCAGTCCGTTCAATTATTAGCTTTGGGGTTACCTGAAGTCGCGAGTGTATCGTGAGCGACCGACATCTCTAGGGATGCTGAAAGACAACATCCGACGCCAATGCCTCCCCATAACTCCGGACATGCTTTACAGTGCAGTTCACAACATTATTCCTGGACTACAGCTATTGTTGAGGAACATCATCTTTATCTTAATTTATTATGCTAAGTATTGCTTTTCTGATCAGATGAATTGACATCTGTAGGACATTTTTTGTACTTTTTTCTTTTTCTATTTTTGGCTACAGAAGAATGCTGAAGATTAGGTGGGTAGATCGCATAACTAATGAAGAGGTACTGAACAGAATTGGTGAGAAAAGGAATTTTTGGCATACCCTGACTAAAAGAAGGGATCGCTTGGTAGGACACATTCTTAGACATCGAGGAATCGTAAATTTAGCATTGGAGGGAAGTGTGTGGGGTAAAAATCGCAGAGGGAGACCAAGAGACGCGTATAGTAAGCAGATTCAAGTGGATGTGGGTTGCCGTTCTTATGAGGAGATGAAAAGGCTTGCACAGGATAGAGTAGGGTGGAGAGCTGCATCAAACCAGTCTCCGGACTGAAGACCATAACAACAACATTTTTGGTTCTAATAAAACCCCATGTCATTCCAAGCATGTGTGTCATTTTTACCTATCTACATTATTCTGTGATTTATTAAGCTTTCTAATTTATACCGACTTTTTGATTACCCGGTATATAATCTTACTGTTACCTTCTCGATCGCGCATTAAAATCACGATTATTATTATAATTATTAAGTCCATTTGGAAAACTGAAGTGCTACTAACTTCTGACGTGCATACTGATGGGTTCTTTCGAAAAGACACACGCATTTCGGGCAACTATTGAGCCAAGAACTCCTAGGTTTAAGATAAGATGTTGTCGGCAGTGGAAATCAAAACATTGCAGTAATGAAGTCTTAGAAATAACATTGTTTTATTGCTTAGTTATTTCAGTCACTGTTCTGTAAGAGTAGCTTTCTGGTGACATGCCACCGTTATGACGTAATTTGAAGTTACTAATTTTAATTCCTGAATTTAAAATCTACGAAGCGGTAAAGAGGGACTGTAAATTGCGCTCTACAGGCCTCGAGGCACCCAACTATTGCCGTGTCACCCTACGCGCGAAGGGGTCAGCGGATGATGTTTGGAGGGGGACTACTCGAAAGCCGCACAATTTCGGCTGTTATGTCTGTTTTCGTGACCGGATCCACTACGTCTCAAACAGGTAGCTCCTTAATCGACCTTAACAGTGCTCTGTGCATCCTCTTGCCGACAGCGTCCAGCAGAACCGAATGGTGACTCATCCGAGTACTAGACAGGTGTATGCACTGCGATACGGCCGTTGGCCGAGTGAACAGGAGACAGAAAGAGAGCGGAGGAAGAGAGAGAGAGAGAGAGAGAGAGAGAGAGGGGGGGGAGGGGGAGAAAGGAAGACAAAAGAAAGGAGAAAATGGTTAGGATGAATAGACGGAGAGGCCGGCCACAGTGGCTGAGCGGTCTGCGGCGCGCCAGTCACAGTCTGCACAGTCGCTGCGGTCGGAAGTTAGAATCCCCACTCGGGCATGGATGTTTGTGTCGTCCTTAGTATTAGCCAGTTCATAAGTAGTTTGTAAGTTTAGGGGCTGATGATCCCGTAGTTAAGTCCCATAAGCTCTACAAACATTTGAACAGTTGATAGAGGGAGAAGGGAAGGAGGTGGAGGGGAAGGATGAGGTGAACGAGGAGATTGCCTCAGAGGCAATTACACATACACGCTCCACAGTCGATAACCACATCTTTGATTCTGCAGAAAAACATTTTCGCCGTGGGCTGTCCGTGACTGTACCGTATAGGTTAGGGGTATAAAATAATAATAATAATAATAATAATAATTATTATTATTATTATTATTATTATTATTATAAACCGTGCAAATGCGATTGTTATTTCACCGATGCTGGAGATAATTTCCTCTCGACAAATGGAGGTAACACTCCACAATACTTCACTTTATGTTTATTATAAGACCCTTGCATTAACACCTGCAGCACTTTCTCGCCTAAAACAACTGTCTTCTTCTACCGTTAGGTGAAAAACTGAAACAGATGTAACACAAAAATGCAGTAATGAAGTCCTCGATAATGGAGTTACAGCGTCGGACAATAAAGTTATTGTGACTGAAGACGAATTATTATTATTATTATTATTATTATTATTATTATTATTATTATTGCTGTTGTTATTCTATAGGCCTACCCCTAACCTATTCTCTGTGGTGTCACACAAGTCTGAAGTGCGCGCCACGTACTTTCGCCGTGCGCCGCCATGCACGCGCGGCGTTTTTACGACGTCACCCACGAGCGCTGCAACTCCGCTCGTGGCCACCACTGAACTGTATCGGTCACTTGGGATTAGGACAGGCACTAGGTCTCATCAGTAGGCAGGCTATTACCTAGTTCAACTATGTATCAGCATTCTGCAGTCATGAAACTTGTAAAAGTAAAGTATTATATTGATACATATCTTGTTCTAATCTAGCTTAGTGTTACTAGTTTCTGCTGTCCCACTGGCTGGTCACCTCAGACTCTGTATCTGCACACGCGTGCATCCTATTTCCTTGTGTCGGTCTCTCTCTACTCGGCCACCGACAACTAGGACAACCGGCAGAAACTTGAGACAAAATACTCTGTAGAAAAAGTTGACATACAATAAATTATTTTCTGAGGAAACTTGTTTTTCTATCCTTTCATCCCCCCCCCCCCCCCCCACACACATACGCACTCACGCACTCACAGCAAAGCAAAGTATTGTTATGATTCAAGTGTTTCCTTGGTTGTTCTTGGTATAATCTGCGAGCAAACAACCTTGGCACCTGCTAATGTTACAGATGAAAGAAAACTAACGAACAGGAGTAAAGGCTAGGGACCCAAGCTGTAATTAGTACTGTTACACGCTGGTGGCTGCGCGTTGAGCGTCTCCTGGATGCCACGGCCGCTGCAGCGGCAGGTGAGGCGCGGTGACGCGGCAAGGCCGCCTCCCTGCCTTCGCCTCCCCCCCCCCTTCTCCCTGGTGTGACGCAATAGCGGCGCGTCAGCAGGTGCCCTGCCTCCTCTGACTTTCAAACACACTCTCCTGGTGCAAGGTCGGCAAATACGAGCGCGGCCGCGCAGCCTGCTGCCTGCCGAGTCGCCCACTGCAGTACTTCCCTCACTGGCCACAAGCGCACCACCTACAGTAGCTTACCACATACTCCTTAACTCTGCTTAACTCGACACGATGCGGCTACATAGCCTGCTGCCTGTCAACTGTCTGCTACAAATTTCCTTCGGCACGAAGTATAAGACTGGGTAATCTCTATATATACATTGTCCGTATGTTTGTAGGTTTGTGTGTTTGCATTGTACACAAATCAACAACTTTTTGATGAAATTTTGCATATGTGACCTTCAGACCAAGACGAAGGTCAGTCACGGTGTAAACATATACTTCACGAGATATGACGACATAAACAGTGAAATGCATGACATGCTGCTGCATCACGCGACATTGTTGCACATCTCTTAAATCACTGGACCGATTTCGACCAAATTTGGTGCACATCTTCCTTACCGCGAAGGAAAAGTTTCCTTAGCCGCAAGTACCATCTACGCCACAGATATGACGTCATAACAATGATATACATGAAATGTCGCACTGTCTGTATGAAATTTTGTGCGGTGCAGGGCGGAGATTGCCTTAAAACACACTTCGACGCCAATCTAATATTAAATTCCGATCTTGAAAGTTTAAGCCGCGGCGGATTAGCCGTGCGTACTGGGGCGCCTTGCTGCGGTGCGTGCGGCTGTTCGCCGACAGGGGTTCCAGTCCCCCCTCGGGCATGGGCGTCTGAGGTTAGTTTACCGTAATTTAAGTAGTTTTTAAGCTATGGGCTAATAACCCAGCAGTTGAGTCCGATAGATTTACAAACATTTGAACGAAAGTTAAACGTCAGAATTCGTGAGATGCGTGGAGCAGGGTACTTTAGACGTCGACGCCACTCTACAATTTTATTCCCATATTGGTGTAATTTTTGCACCTTACACCTTCCTAACGAGAGGAACGTCGCTGTCTGCACGAAATTTCTTAAGGTGCAGGGCGACATCTTCCAATAATTTTAGACGACGGTCGTGAAAATTTGTAGTTACATGTAATGTTCCGTAGACGAAGAAGGGAGATGAACTGAAAGCTACAGTTTTGTTACGATATTAATAAAATCTTGCACACTTTACCTTGAAAACAAGAGGAAAGTCACTATCTACATAAAATTTCGTATGGTGCATACAGTTGTATTCCTATATTTGTGCAATTTTGCACTCCTGACCTTCAAAATAATAGGGAGATCACTGTCTATCAAAGACTTTATACAGTGCATGATGGAGGGTACCTCTTAATGAATTTAGACACCACTTTACTGATCACCATGAAAGTTAAGAATTTTATAATTTTTTAGAGATGGGGGAGGGAACGTACGGAGGAGCTGTAGCTGTAGTTCGACAGTAGGTCACTGGCAGAGGGAAGGGGGAAGGAAGACGAAGATGGAGAGAGAGAGAGAGAGAGAGAGAGAGAGAGAGAGAGAGAGAGAGGGGGGGGGGACGTGGACAGAGAGAGAAAGGGGAAGGAGATGTGGCCTAATTTAAGACTGGAATAAGTAAGTAACCTTGCAATGCTGGGTTTTCAGAATTACCGCATGTATGAAAGATAATCAAACTTGAACGGCCTCACCGAAGTGACGTTTTTGTTATCGTAATTGGCAGTACAACGTTTGTATTAAACAAAAATTTAGAAAGCTGCCTTGAAAATGGTAACAATCGGGAAAAGCGGGAAGGTTTTTTTTTAAATGAGATTTGACCCTATTTCGCCATCAAATAATGCATATGTCTAATTATTTTTCTGTTTTATTCGTTATTGTTACCGTAAATATTTCAGGGAAAAACCAAATTCGAGACAGCTGTAAATAAAAAAAGTCGGAAAATTCGAACAAGTACAAAATCATGACATTTAAATTTATTTTTTTCGTGGAAAACGGTTTCACAAAACACCATAAGGTTTATAGTGGAGGGTACTTTAAAATAGACATCGATGTTTTTTGATCGATCATCACGAAAGTTGGCAAATGTGTATATCTTTATCGGAGAGAGTTTGTATAATTTACAACACATCGTGTGATACTTGGCAGACGGTACCTTCTACCGTTTGGCCAATGACCTTGCAAGTTGGCAGAATTTGTAATGTCTTATAGATAGGGGGAGGGGGAAGAGGGGAGTATATTGACGGAGGGCAGAGGAGGTGGTAGGCCTTGAGAAGAAAATATTGGCAGTGAGAGGTCAAAGGTGTAGATAGACAAACAGAGGACAGGAGATCATGGAGAGGTGAGAGCGAGGCATTAAAAGAGAGCGATGGAAGAGTGATGTCAGGTGTGCTACAGGGGAGTGTCGTAGGTCCGTTGATAATGAGCTCGTGGACAACATCGGAAGTTCACTGAGGTTTTTTGCGGATAATTCTGTAGTATATCGAGACGTTGTATCAATGGAAAATTGTATTGAAATGCAGGAGGATCTGCAACAAATTGATGCATGTTGCAGGGAATGGCAATTGAATCTCAATGTAGAAAAGTGTAGTGTGCTACGAATATATAGAAAGAAAGATCCTGTATTATTTAGCTACACTACAGCAGGTCAGCAACTGGAAGCAGTTAATTCCATAAATTATCTGGGAGTAGGCATTAGGAGTTATTTTAAATGGAACGACCATATAAAATTAATCGTCGGTAAAGCAGATGCCACACTGAAATTCATTGGAAGAATACTAAGGAAATGCAGTCCGAAAACAAAGGAAGTAGGTTACAGTATACTTCTTCGCCCACTGTTTGCTGCTCACTCGTGTGATAAACTCCAGTGGAAGACTGCAGGAGAGACGCTCTTTCGCTCGGTACGGGCTTTTGTCGAAGTTTCGAGAACATACATACCTTCACCGAGGAGTCTAGTAGTACATTGCTCCCTCCTACGTATATCTCACGAAAATATCATGAGGATAAAATCAGAGAGATTGGGGCCCACAAATAGTCATACCTACAATCTTTCTTTCCGCGAACAATACGTGACTGCAATAGGAGGGAGAACCGATAGTGGTATTCAAGGTACCCTCCGCCACACACCGTCGGGTGGCTTGCGGAGTGTGGATGTAGATGTACATGTAGATGGACTTCTCACCTATAGGTTGGTCGTTCTTATATATGTTAAAGAGATTCGGTGACAGCACACTACCTTGTGGCAAAGCGTTCATTTTTGCTCTTTCTGTTTTGGAACTCAACATAAAATCTTCTGTTAAAGAGTAGTGTTGTTAGGACTTCCACCAATTGGCGGCAATTAGTCATATAATGGACTTTTGAGATGAGAGTTCTTAGGTTGATAGCATCGTAGGCCGCTCCTGTCGAGAGTCCTTTCTCGAAACCGTCTTTGATAAATTTGCTCAAATTGGCTGGTACACGATTTTCTCGGACCAAAACCGGCCTGCTTCTTAATCAGACAGCCATCCACATATCCACCTATCCTGTTCACTATAATTAAACATACGGTTATATGTTTTCCAGTTTTGATGGCTTATGACAAAAATTGTCGAAATATGGTGCAGCATACTAAGATTTCAGCAATTGTGTAATCGAAATTCAATACATTAAGAGTCCCTAACACTCGGTCTAATGTGGACCGAAGGCTGGAAGAGTTTGTAAAAACGCCGGGTTATCGGGAACAATCTTAAAAAAAGAATAGATGAGATTGTTTTGTTATGAAATACTTTCTATTGTTACTTTAGAATACAGCACAAATGATGGAATACAGTAATACGAAATAAATTTAAGACAGTTTCTTACAAATGATATTCTTTACTTACACTCTCACGGACTTCACAAAAAGCGGCTAAGAAAAGACAAAGGCTGTAGGCAAACTGAGCGGCAGAACGCGCGCAGGCCCGTCACATGAGTGTCACTATTGTCTGCTGTAACCAAGTTCATTATTTGTCCATCACGCCAAAGCTGATTTTAAACGACACTGTAAAAAAAATCACTCCCGCAGTTTTGATCACGACTTTTTTGTATAAAAATGAATATACTTACTGCATTCATGAGTGTAGATGGCACAAGAAAATATGATGTCTTGGTCCCTACATAGCATAGCCTGTAACTGCTAAAGGCTAAGATTTCACTTGTATCCTGCATTATGCGAGCACGGAGGTGTGGCCGAGTAAGAGCCGAGTTTTCGAGACTACTGTATTGTGTTTTAATTCTTCCCGTGTTTCGCAATCAAGAAACGACCCAGTCTATGCTGCTAAGAAATAGTGATTAACATAAAGCGAGAATATTGCAGTCGCAAACGTAAGTCTTCATTGTCTGTCGTAGATGGATAGGAAGGTTGGAACAAAGTTGAGCAGTAAGCGGAAATTATTCGTAGTCCTGCTTCTGGAAGTAATGAGCGAACTCAGTCGAGTTTTGCGAGGGCTCGTTATTAGGTAGAGAGCTTTGCCGGCATTGTGCAAGCGAGCAATCAGCTAATTGGCACTCAGAAGGCGCTTTCGCGCCTCGCCTCGGGTAACTCTATTGCAGAAGGTTAGCGCGTAGGGCGCGCCCTCGCTAATTACGTAAACAGGAAGTGCCAAGTCGAGCACATGATCGCTAACAAAGGACCTCTAGAATCTCAGGCAAACACCAGGAAGCTGCTGTCGGTGTTAAATACTTTATCCGTTAATCAGAGAGTACTTCTTCATTACTTCTATTGTAGAAAAGGCGGCCTCTCCGACAAGTTTTCGCAGCTCTACAAAATAAGTAGAGGGAGCAGTGTTAGTCGTCGTTGAAACTTGCAGGGTGAGGGATATAGCTAATATAGCTGGTAGAACGTGAACATTTTTAGTTCTCCGATCATTCTATAGTAATGGTAAAACGTCTGGTCAGCAAAGCAACAAAATAGGCCTGTATTTTAACAGGGACGGTGATACTACATTGAAAGTATTTTCTGTAAGTTGCTGCGAGCATTGTGTAATCAGTCTTTACCTGAGTCAAATATAACGTCTGCTCGTAACAAATGAAACCGAACATTTCTGTTCACTGAATGCAGTAATGTAATTAGTGAACTCGAGCCTATACAAATATTGACCACAACTGGTGCACTAGAAGTTAAAATATACATGGTGTTCGGAAATTCTCTTTGCAAAGTTAGAGGACTTCTAGAGAGGAATGAGAACATAAAATTTTTGCATGGGACCCATGTCCGGAAATATCAACCAGTAACCCTGTCAACACTTTTTTCATTCTGTCACTGTGAAACAGTTCTATCACAAGCTCTTCGCTTTCCATGTTTTGGAAGGAGGATCTGTTGACGAAAGAAAGGAAGCGAATCAGGTTTCGTAAAGGGTTAGACTCCAGATACCTTCAGAAAAGATTTCCTAACAATTGAAGTTTAACTTGACTGCATTTTATGTACTCTCCACGTCGGCCTACTCAGTTGTTATGACGCTCAAAGGGCAAATTTATTTACTACCGTATTTTGATATCTCATACGCTACCCTAAGTTTGACAGTGCTTTGTGGACGTGAAGGTAGAGTATGACCAATGAATACATGCAACATTAAAGAGCATTTTATAGCAGACTTAGCGTACAGATTAAAACGATATCACTGTTCTTGGACAATAGTTACTTTTGCTGAGAAGGGAATATTATTTCCATTCTTTCCATGAACATGTAACAACCAAAATTTACCAAAAACTGTTTAAAACCTGGTTCCGAAATCTATGTCTTATCATTATGAAATCTATCTGGTACTTTCCGTTGTTTCCTGGTCTCTTCCACGTATATAACCTCCTTTCATGATTCTTAAACCAAGTGTTTGTTATGATTAAATTATGTTCCGTGCAAAATTCTACCAGGCAGCTTCCTCTTTCATTCCTTTTGTCTAGACCATATTCACCTACCATTTTTCTTCTCTTCTTTTTCCTATTACCGACTTCCAGTCTCCAATCACAATTAAGTTTTCGTCTCCCTTGATTGTGTGAATAATTTCCTTTACCTCCTAATACATTTCTTCGATCTCATCATTGGCAAAGGTAGTTGACATATAAACCTCTAGTATTGTGGTCGATTTTGGCTTCGTATCTATGTTGACTACGATAATGCGATTACTACGCTGCTGAAAGTAGTTTCCCGCATTCTTATTTTGTTATTATTAGACCTACTCCTGCATACCCCCACTGATTTTGTATTTATAATCCTGTACTCACCTGACCCGAAAACCTGTTCCTCTTTCCACCGAACTTCACTAATGCCCACTATAACTACAGTCGCTACTTTTCCCGAGAACATGAAGCTGTACTTTATGAATGTGTGATGCCATCCTCCCGGATAAAGTACTCCGGAGGTAAAATGTTTCCTAATTCGGACCTCCCGGCGGAGACTACTCAGGAGGATGTCGTCATGAGGAAAGACAACAGTGGCATTCCACGTATCGGAGCGTGGAATGTTAGATCCCTTAATCGGATGCCGTGTGAGTAGCTGCCAACGGTCAACATTTTGAACATTTTAAGTTCAAATGTTTGTAAATCTATCGGACCAAACAGCGTGATCATCAGTCCGTAGCTTACAAACTACTTAAACCTAGTAAACTAACCTAAGGAACACACACACACACACACACACACACACACACACACACACACACACACACACACACACACACACACACACACACGCGCGCGCGCGCGCGCGCGCGCGCGCGCGCGCGCGCGCGCGCGCGCGCCTCAGGGAGAACTCGAACCTCCGACGGCGAGCAACCGCGCACTCCGCAGCGAGGCGCCTTCGACCGCTCGGCTACTCCACCGCGGCAACATTTTAAGTAACATTGTGTTAAACTGAAGGTTGACAACAATTGTAACCAAATATTAAATGTAAAATGAACACATAAGTAATACTTTTCGCTCATTGAAGTGGGTGTACATTTTTCTGGCAAACTCTTTGTAGTGTCGACATTTGCAGTTGGGGAAAAAAATTGTGCTGTATAATCGCCACTTATCAGGCCTACAACATTGTGACTGAAATTAACTTGTTTCCTGTTAAATTCAATCATGGTCGGGTGAAATAGTTTACAGGAGTTGATCATTCAGATTTGCAATTATTCGAATCTTGGCAGGTGTAGTTACAGAAATACGATACACACACTTCCAACACAACCTTGGATAATTAGTATTGTAGACTCATTTATTGATGAATTTTCCTGACAGATTAAAATTGTGTGGCGGAACCGGGACTCGAACCTGGGACATTTACCTTTCGCGGACAAGCGCACTACCGACTGTGCTATCACAACACGACTCACGATGCCGCCTCACAACTTTACTTCCGCCAGTACCTTGCCTCCTACTGTCCAAACTTCACAGAAGCTCTCCTGCGAACCATTTATTGATATTAGCTAGACAGCGTTAAGTTATTGATTTCAAATTGTTCAAATGTTTGTAAATCTATCGGACCAAACTGCGTGGTCATCAGTCCGTAGCTTACAAACTACTTAAACTAAGGTAAACTAACCTAAGGACGACACACACACACACACACCCATGCCCCAGGGAGGACTCGAACCCCCGACGGCGAGCAACCGCGCGCTCCGCAGCGAGGTGCCTTGACCGCTCGGCTACTCCACCGCGGCTTCAAATTGTTCACGTATACACACACACACACACACACACACACGCCTTTCTGCGTAAACCGACATCAGCAGTACCCTCATATCGCTTACTCCATGCATATTCGTGTCTATTGCTTGTTCGGCGAATCTTCGTTCGGACTGTGTGTGACGGAGCTGCCTCCTGAATGAATTTCGCCTGGTTATCGAGTAACTGATAAGCAGCGGGCTGATTCACAGCTGATAGCGAGCGTCCCGCGCTGTCAACACAGCTGCGCTTACCAGAATACCGCAGCGATACCTCGCATAGACAGGAGGCGGTGCATCTTCACCCGCGTTCCAATCACGCTTGTTTCATGTGCGTGGCTGCAACGCCCTGCAACGGAAACAGATCTACTCGTGTAAGTATGTAGTTTTCTGCATTTATTTTACCCACGAGAACAACGCAGTTGTTTTCGTAATATACGCGGTAGACAATTTTGCAATCAGCATTTGCGCCTGGTTGCAGTATTTTCTACAGCATCTTAGGATTCTTCTTCTTCTAAAGGATCAGGCCTCGGGGACCGCACGCTGCTACAAGTTCCGTCTCCAATGCTTCCTGTCCATAGCTGTCATCCGCCACCTATCCTTATCTATTGCTGCTTGTTTCAGGTCTTCATGGAGACCATCCCTCCTACGTTTCCTTGGTCTTCCTGGGGGTTTCCTCCCTGCGGGAATGAAATCCAGGAGCTTCTGAGGCCACCTGCCATCTTCCACCCGGGCCACATGACCGGCCACTGCATACGCTTGGCGTTTATGGTTTCTGCTATGCTGGGCTGTTGGTATAACCCCTGAAGCTCTTTGTTGTGCCTCATACTCCATTCCCATGTGTCTGCATCCAGAACCGGACCGTAAATCTCCCGAAGAACTTTTTTCTCAAAAACAAGGAGCTTCCGGAAGTCCTGTTTCCGAATACTCCATGTCTCACAGCCCTATAGCACAACAGGCTGGATCAGGGTTTTGTACAGTCGGAATTTGAACTGTCTGGATAGACATTTGAAAAGAAGCAGTTGCACTACAGTGTGGTAGGATCGGTTTTCAGCTTGAATTCTGGCATTGATCTCCGCTTCACAAGGAGAGTTGTCTGTAAAAAATGCCCCCAGGTATTTAAATTCACGCACTCTTGTAGGACATGTCTCCCACCTGTAGTGACTGTATTTTTTGTTTATTTATCGTATGGTTTAAATGTAAATGTCCAAATTTAACAACTAGTCCAGAGCACTTTCTGTCACTTGATGTAAACTCTCCAAGTCACCATTAAATGCCCACAGTGGACACTGCTTGACGATATGCCTACGATTTGCTCCTCTGCCCCGCAGTCACAGTCAGAAGATGGAAGAAAACCTCACTTCTTCATGTTGTAAGCACACCTCCCTTGACCAGTCCTGATGCGGTTCAGTCTCGACCAGGTTTGGCGTGGTAGATGGAATCCCTCAACCTTCTTTGATGGATCTTGCACGAGGTGGCCGTTGTGCGGTGGATTTTCGTTCCATCGTTCTTGCCACTTGGAGGTCACGTCGAAGGAAGTGGTGCTTTTTGTGTCACACCAGGGAGGTTTTCGTGCTTTCAGACGACATGTTGGGGGACCCCTTAGAGTATCATACAAGGGAGAGTTCTTGTGAGCCTAGACATTGTTTATCAATTTTACCTTCGCTGCTTTCCTCCTCAGATCTTGCGGAGCAATGTTAGTAAGGACAGGTAACCACTGAATGGGTGTAGATCTGACAGTGCCAGTGATAATCCTCATGGCTTCATTAAGTTGGACGTCAATCTTTGATGTGTGAGCGTTGTTTTCCCACACTGGCGCGCAGTATTCCCCAGCAGAATACACAAGATCGAGCGCAGCAGGGCGTAGGGTATTGGCGTCGGCATCCCAATTGCTGCCAGCAACCTTACGAAGTAAGTTCACTCTTGAGGCAAGTTTCTTTGAAAGCTTTAAGCACTGTTCTTTGAATGTCAAGGATCGATCTAGAGTGATACCTAGGTATACCGGATTGTAGTTATGTGGCACTACAATTCCATCAAAAGTCACATGTAGCTTACTTTGGGCTTCTTTATTATTCAGGTGGAATGCAAATACTTCAGTTTTATTTGGGTTTGGTTGAAGTCTCCAGTTATGAAAGTAATCACTTAATTTAATCAGGTCACTCGTCAGTATCTGCTCGCAGTGCTTGAGGTCGTTACTCTGGAAGACTAATGCTAGGTCATCTGCATACTGGATTTTCGTGGAGTTAGTGTCTGGCATGTCATATACATATAGGTTAAATAGGATTGGGGCCAGAACAGAGCCCTGGGGAAGGCCGATATTTAGCGTCCTCCATCTACTAGATTGTACATTCAGGAATACCTTAAAGCGTCTGTCCGAGAGCATGTTGTTCACTTGGAATGCAAGATTTTGGTATGGGAAGATTTGCAGAAGCTTCAACATCAGTCCTTCCCTCCACACAGTGTCATAAGCTGCTGTGAGATCCAGCTGTAGATGTTCAGCAGTCTGCCCATGTGTCATAACGAGGTACTCTGTCTTGGCTCCATTGATGAGTAGCCCAAATTTGCTGGCAGCCTCCTTTAGTACTGTGGTCATTTCTGTCTTAGGATTACCCTGGACAAAATAATAGGAACACTTGTTGTAGTTCGTACGTACTATAACCACAGTGTGTAATATCATGACAGCTTCCAAAGCTTACCGTGTGCGGAAAAGTTATCTTCCGAACACTTCGCGGAAGAAACAGTTCCCCCTGCTGACTGAAGCGAAAGGGAATTTTAAGAGCATATTCGGAGCTAATAAGAAAAAGTTGGCGCGTTATTATTTTTTTGAGATAGAAACCAGTCGTTCCCTCGGTTCTTCATGACACTGACAACTGATCTTACGCCTTTAAAGAAGACGGTGTCATCGAGACGAATAAAATGAAAAACGCACACGAAACATTCATGGTGAGCTGCTTTACTAAACATCAGGTGAAACTAGGTGAAGTAAGAAAAGGGAGTGATGTGCGTTGGGAGAAGCAGCAAACAATATAAATTTGTAACATGATCCGACAAGACTATATCTGCAATATGAAATGTTTGAGCACGTCTGGCGTACACCAAAGAAGACATTAATGTTCACTGTCTTCCTCCAGCCGTGAAACTGGGTGATAGTTCTGCAGTTCTATAAACAAGGGTCGTATAATCAACTAGGATAAATCTATGGCAAGGTATACGGCACTGTTAAAAGTACCCATATTCATTAAATTTTATTAGTGATGTAATGTATTTTTCTAGCTACATTGTATTTAAATCTCGACCCTATGATGCACCGAATACCACAAAAATTGCCCTTTCCCTTGTATTCATCAATTTTTTCGGTCGCAGGACTTGGCTTTGGGTGTCTTAGTGAGTCAGACTGAACAGTACAGCACCTTGGTGGTTAAAGCGTTTCACGTGGGCGGCTGGCACCGCCTGCTACGGCTATGCCGCATTCGGAAACGCCGCACAAAAACTTCCGACGCCTGGCAACAGCCAGCATCACTTTCACTCTGTCCGGCCTCCCCCGCTTTCTTGCATGCGGACGAAGTGAATGTTGCTGACCCGTCGCAAGGTAAAACTTCCTACAGTCATAAGAATACATAGTATTAGCGCGAGTTATAAACACAATTCTGTGGCTAGCTCACGAAAAACTGTCAGGTCCACTGAAGAAAGTTGAGCCCTAATATGTACCTGAAGGAGGTGAAAAATCAAAGTTTTTGACCAATTTTATCGTTGATGCATTAACACTTCGGTTGCTGAACCTGACTCAACCAATATTATCTATCTGGCATTTTCAGATATGGCTTATGGTCAAATGTTCAAATGTTTGTAGAACGTATGGGGCTTAACTACGGGGTCATCAATCAGTCTCTAAGCTTACAAACTACTTATGAACTACCTAAGACCAAGGACAGCACAAATATCCATGCCCGAGGGGGGATTCGAATCCCCGACCGTAATGGCCGTGCAGATCGTGACTGGAGCGCCTCAGTCTCGTCGGCCACCGCGGCCGGCTATGGCTTATGAAACGAAAGTTCTTAATTATCATATCTACTAGGCCATATGTATAGGAATCAAATAGAATCTTTAATAAAAGCTCCTTTCAGTATTTCAGGGGATAAAATTTCTTTTTTTGTAACAATGTCTCTATCAATTTGGAGCACATGGCCTACCAGGGTAGTTACCTTGTGTATCTGGTTGATTCACACGGCATCAAGTGTAAATGTAAAAATGGTAAATCAGTGTGCTTCATACCAAGAAGTCACACCAGTGACAGAATTAATCTCCTGAATACCCTTGCAGAGTATATTTCATACATTCTCTATGTAGTAGAATGCCCCAAGTTAGTTATATTGGCATGAGGTCTATTGACCTTAAAAATACCAGAGGTGAAAGAAGTGAAAAGTGAGGTAAAATTGGAAAAACATGCGTGAAATGACATGGGTGTTTATGGGAGCAAAAACTGTACACCGAATAGTCAACAGATGGTAGTTCGTATGATATAATCAGTAATTAGTATAACTCCTGATTTTTAGCAAACAAATGCTAAATACATTGACTGTCGATTTTGGTTCGAATATCAGTTTTCAGTTAACATTAACAGGGACATATGTCCACTTTAGCCATACGTATATAGTCAGTTCGTTAATTTATTTAGAAACGTTGAAATAACTGGTGAATGGTAGCATAGGCCTCCAGATAATATTCATATAATGTTAGCACTACTGTTTTTGACTAATGCTTTCAAAAAGGACTTCTTAACAATTAAACTAATTTTGCCTCTTCAGAAACACTCTTCTTCCCATAGCCATTCTGTACTTTATATCTTCTTTACTTCGGCCGTCAGAAGTTATTTTGCTACCCAAATAGCAAAACTCGTCTACTACTGTCATTGTCTCATTACCTAATCTAATTCCTTCAGCAACGCCTGATTTTTCTGACACTACATTGTATTACCTTTGTTCATCTTATACCTCCCTTTCAAGACACTGTCCATTCCGTTTAATTGTTCCTCCAGGTCCTTTGCAGTCTGCCAAAATTACTATGTCATCGACAAACCGCAAACTTTTTATTTCTTCTCCCTGCACTTTAATTCCCTCTCCAAATTTCTCCTTGCATTCCTTCACAGCTTGCTCAATGTATAGATTGAACAATGGGGAAAGGCCACAACCCTGTCTCAATTCCTTCCAAACCACTGCGACCTTTCATGTCCTTCCACTCCAATAATTGCTGTCCGGTTTTTGTACAAGTTGAATATAACTCTTCACTCCCTATACTTTACTTTTTGGCCCACTTTGGGTTACGGTGGTAACACTAAAAGTGGGCCTTTGCGATCGTCTTTTGACAGCTCGAAATTTAAATGAAAATAACGGCTTAACCATGCATCTGACACGAAAATTAAATAACCGAATTTGTAGAGGAGAAAATTCTCTACAACTTTGCTCTTATGTTTTTTTCATATCTCGTATCGTTTGAGAGATATTTGCAAAAATAACGGAGTTTTGACACCCTCCATTAAATTAACGAAAACCAGCCGTTCGCAGATGTCACGTGACGTTCCTCGCCCAGAATGCCATCTTGCGCTGCGTATTTGTTGATTTTATCATTGTAACTTACACGTTGTAAGTTCAATGGCGCACTGAAGAATTAACAAAAAGACGTCGTTCTTCGTACGATAAATGATAAACTAGTGTCTACAAGTGCGCCTCGATTGCACAGTGGTAGAGTGCCAGACTACAAACCCGCCAGGTCCTAGGATTTTTATCTGTCACTTTCCACTTCTTTCACCTCTGGCAGTATTGCTCATGTGAAAAATACCGAGTAGCACCGTCCTTCGGAACCCACGTTAAACTGTAGGTCCCCTATAACTGGCTGGATAAGTCAGTTCGAAGGTCGGAGGAAGGCAACGGCATACCACCTCCAAACAGGACCATTCCTAGTAAAGCACTGTGGTGTTCAAACCAATCTTCGGATTGCTGACTGACTTTTTTAGTGCCTATAAATGCCATATTAGCATCAGTCAGCAACGGCCATCAATAGTGTGAGATTAAACAACGCAATTCCTCTTATTAAGTAATTTTTTATAATTTTGATCCAAAATGTTTGCAAAAACTTATGAAACTACAAATCTAAAGTGTGCCGTAAAACACATCAGTGCGATTTTTTTGAAATAGTGTATTCTTGTCAACATTGTCAAAAGCTTTCTCCAGATCCTCAAATGCTAAAAACGTAGGTTTTGCCTTTCCATCATTTATTTTGTAATATAAGTCGTAATGTATTGCTTCGCGTGTTCCTATATTTCTGCCAATCTCTCAGAGGTCGAATTCCAGCATTTTTTCCATCTCATAGTGTTTGTAGGCCGGTACAGGCGTTAGGTGGCGAGTGTACAGTGGTGTCGCAGTGGTGAGGTGAGGGTTGATTTGATTTGATTTTCTCAGGGAAGCCAAAACAGTCTGGGTCCAACCCGCCACTGCCCGCACCGAAACTAAGTTTATTGTGCGGTATCGCTCCCTGTATATCTAGTAAAGCCAACCAATGCCCTTGAACAGTGAAACGAGTCCCTTTACCAGTTCTTTATTAGACACAATTTCTTCGGGTCTGGTTGTCCCAAATGTTCTGTGCCTTTTACTCTCCAATGCAATGCATTCGAAGATTAGATGTGATGCAGTTTCATCACCGTCATCACAGATCCTACATTTAGGGTCATCTTCTGTTATTCCCATTGTATGTAGGTGTTTTTAGAAATTCCCATGGCCTGTCAGCAATCCAACCATGAGTCTAATCTCTCTCCTGTTCAGGCCCAGGATTGCAGAGCTTCTTTTAAAACATGGCTTTGGCATCATTACCTTGCCATGTTTTTGTTTATAGAATTTGGTCCAATATTCTACGTGCTCTCTTCTGAGCCAGTTACGTAGCTCCAATTTCATCATTGCCTTGGTGATTGTCAGGCCAGGTTCCGGTCCAATAAATGGAGTCTCTGCCCCCATCCCGGCTAATCTGTCGGCATGTTCGTTGCCACTGATTCCCGAGTGGCCAGGGACCCACAATAGGTTTACTCTATTGCTTTCCCCCTAGATCCACCAGAACCCTGTGACATTCTGCAACAATTTTAGACCTTGTTGCAGGAGCTGCCAGTGATCTCAGGGCTGCCTGGCTGTCTGAATATATATAGATACTACGGTCTTTGTAGCACCTACGCAAAGTCTCCTCCACACACGCCCTGATGGCAGTGATTTCGGCCTGGAATACTGAGGCCAGTTTCCCTAGAGATATGACGCCCTCCAGTCTTGGCTGCACCCCGTATACCCCAGCCCCAACGCCTTGGTCTCATTTTGACCCGTCAGCGAACCAGAAAATATCCCCCGTACGGTGTCGAACTATTTCCTCCCACTGCTCCCTACTTCCGGTTGTTATATTGAAAGGCTTGTTGAAGGAGTATGGGGTTACAATATAGACGGCTGGCATTTCCCCAACCTCACTCACTGTTTTACTGTGTGAGAGGTGAGGGTTCGGAGTGTAGCGTCGCGTCCCGCTGTCTGGGCGCCGCGTCGGCCGGCAATCGATAGGACGAGCCGCGGGCTCAGCTCTGGCTGTGCTGGGCCACGGCCACGGCCGCCTCGCCACTGCCGCTGCTCTTGACCCACACTCTCTCCCGCACCCAGCCTCTCACCTACCGTCACCGCGCTCTACACACAAACTGCTCACACCACCAAAGCTTGCAGCTCCTATTGCTATACTCTTATTGCACTCTCCCAAATCTCCAGTGGGCGTGATGCGTCATGCGACAACACCAATCGTTCTCTACAAGTCATAGCGAATGAATGGGGTGGACAATGTCTCGAAAGGAAGATATGCGCTCTTAGGCCTCTTATTGCGAAGTAGGCAGCGCTGGACGTTAGAGTCCTTCCTCGGACATGGGTGTGTTGAACATTTGATCTTTTATTTTTCAAATTACTGATTTATATCCATAAATTCATCTATTGAGTACGAGGAGTTGTTATTTAAAAACTCTTTTAATTTGCTTTTAAATGTAAGTTGGCTGTGATACTTTCGAAGCTGTTTGGGAATTGAGCAAAGACTTTTGTAGCAGCATAATTCACCGTGCCGCTTGGTTCCCGACATTGGACAATTGAACTGTGGAAAAACTATGTGAGGAGAGACGAATGACGGCAGACAATATGACGATGCGATTGCAGAGAGTGGGTATGCTGAACGCTAGGTGAACGTCATCTGCCAGCATGCGTAGTGGCAACAGTAAAATCAGGAGGTGGTGGTGTTATGGTGTGGCCATGTTTCTCCTGGAAGGAGCTGGCACCCCTTGTTGTTTTGCGTGGCACTATCACAGGTTAAGCCTACATTGATGTTTTAAGCACCTTTTCGCTACCCATTGTTGAAGAGCAATTTGAGGATGCTTACTGCATCTTTCAACACGTTAGAGCACCTGTCCATAATGCACGGCCTGTGCCGGAGTGCTTACAAGACAGTTATATCCCTGTGATGGACTGGCCTGCGAGAGTCCTGACTTGCATCCTATAGAACACCTTCGAGATGTTTTGGAACGCCGAATTCTTGCCGGGCCTCACCGACCTACATCGATACATCTCTTCAGTGCGTCACAATGTGACGAGTAAGCTGCCATTTCCTAAGAAACGTACCAGCATCTGATTGAACGTATGCCTGCGAACGTAAGGGTGGGTCAACACCGTATTGAATTCCAGGTGGTCATGAGGCAGGTGTCCGGGTACTTTTGATCACATACTATATACGTGTCGCGTCGATTGTCTTATAACATCCACTTTACATATGAAATCATCCACTTCGTTTAACAAATCATAACGGCTGAGAACACAAGAGTGTGGTTTTGTGTAAATATATGCCAGAGCCGCTTTTGAATAAGTTTTATTGGCCGCTTGAATAATTAGTAGGAAACATTGGTACTTTAATTTTCGTGTTCGCGTATTTATTCAATGATATAGATGTAGAGAAAAATATTGAGACTTATTTTTGTGGCGTCGCTGTACGCCACAACGCTGCGGTTCACGCGTCTCCGCACATGTGTAAGTAGCGCGGTAAGTCGCTCTATTCCGTAGTACTTCGGCCGCCGTGGGCGCCAGCAATCTGTACAGGTTTGCTTACCTCGTGCGGCGACCACTACGAAGAAGACAGCACGGGACAGTGCCAGAAGTTCTAAGAGTTCAACGGCTGCGACGCAGGCGTTCAAGAGAGCAGCCAGCAGCCTGTCTTCGCACAAGCCGGAACAAATTGCTATTGCCTTGCAGAACTGTGTAATAGGAAGAAATTTGTACCACACAAGTACATCAATGTGAAGTATTTATTTCATGTTATCTATAAATTTCATGTGGCATAATCACTTCTTTTAGTTACAAACCTATGTCCACCTCCTCGCTCGTAACGCTCCACGTCTTGCACACACAGCATCCCAAAGCTGCAAGTATTGTCACATCAGTGCTGGCTAACTGGTTTGGTACAAACAACAGCTTTGCCAGTTATACTATCACGAATGAAATATTATTTATATATTTATATACATTTTTGTTGGTATTAAATTATTATATTTATTTGCAAGTAATGTAATTGAGAGTTAAATATATCAAATGTAACTGTTTATAAGTGTATATTATTCAAAGCCCGGCTACTTTTACCGCCGTTTTGACGCTGTATGTTGATTATATCTCAGGATTCCAGGTTCTATTTAAGGCCTTGAATTGGTTCCACAACTCTACAAAATAAACTCTATCTTATAATCACTTCTTTATTGAAACTTAGTAGTATACAATTGCACACATATCTGTAATATCACGTCTGTCCTTCACGAAGTTCCTCGTGAGATTATAAATCAAGGGCCATTTGTTAGAGAAAGGAACATTTGAAGAATCAATTATTTTGTTTTCTCCCTACTGACATTACCTTATAATTACATTGTGGACTCATAACAATATTATTAAGATTTTAATTAATTATACATAAATAAAAATATTTATACACATTTATATATATTAATTTTAAAATTCATTCCGCTCAGCCTGCTCCTGGCTTGGCTGTCTTCTACCGTCATGTAACGCCGCACAGTGCACCGCCTGTTTTATACGTTGTGTACGCGACAGTGCCGCTGTTGTGTATTTCGCTATCGCTACCCCATGACTTTTACCTCCTCACTGTACGCGCTTGTGGGATAGCCTATATCTTGAGTCACTTAGTCTACGCAATGGTGGTGGTGACGTTATGATCATATGGCGTTTGTAGCCGTTAGACCCCACCTGGGATCGTGTTCGGCCTGCTTGCTGCAAGCCCTTAGGTGGCGCCCCCTAGGCGTTTTGCATGTCCATTATGACGACAACACCAGTCCGCGGGCGTAGAAAATCTTCGACCACATCTGGAATCGAACTCGGTCCCCGTGTGTGGTAAACTACGACGCTGTCCACTGGACTATGGAAGTGGTCATAGCCGATTGTAAAGGCAGGGTGGCTGCAGTATGCGCCAAGATGAGGCGAGCAACCGGAAGCCCTTACGACACACTGTAGTTCGCCTGACAGGTGGGAGATCGACATACGAAGCAGGCGCCGCTGTGGAGCCGCAGCTGGTATTCAGCCGGCAGCCTCTCCGCCGCTCCATTGTCCACTAGAGGCCGCCCGGCGCTTTCGCTCTCAGTGTATTACCATACGCAGAGCCGCGCCTTGCGTCAGCAGCCGCACCGCAGGCCCACACCGGAATGCGTCTTCCTGTCTGCGGCGTTTCAAAACAATGGCCGTGCGTGTCACGCAACCGCACACCTTCCGCCTCTGCCCGATAAACGGCGGATTCGAACCAGACGCCGTGGATCCGGACACGGCTCAGCACTCGCGCACGGCGGACTTTCTCGAACGGGCAACGACCTCACGATTCGGTTCCACTCGCTGAACCCTTAATCGGGCCGTTCTTGTCTTTTGAAATTTTCAGACTACGCATCGTCTGACTCGCTTACATTCGCAATCCTTCTTCCTATTCTGCGTGCTTGGCTATTACGAGATCCCAACCTATGCAACACTAATTCCCTGCCGCGGTATAGTAAATACAGATCAGTGTGCGTTGTCTTCCGATATACACTTTGACCCAGGGTGCCATCAGCTCTTCTCTTGACCAAGACGTCAAGGAACGGTAATTTACCCTCCGTTTCAGTCTCCATAGTGAATTTGATGTTGGGGTGTATGGAGTTCAGATGTGTAAGGAAGTCAAGGAGTTTGTCCATACCATGTGGCCAGATGATAAAAGTGTCGTCCACGTAACGGAAAAAGCAAGTAGGTTTCCATTCAGATGATGCCAGGGCTTCCTCCTCGAAATTCTCAATGTACAAATTTGCGACCACAGGGGAGAGTGGGCTACCCATAGCGACTCCCTCCGTTTGTTCGTATTATTTGCCATTGATAAGAAAATACGTGGAGGTCAAGACATGCCTAAAAAGTTTGGTGGTCTTCTCGTCAAACTTCTGACCAATCAAATCTAGTGACTCACGAAGGGGCACCCTCGTAAACAACGAAACGACGTCAAAACTCACCATGATATCTGACTATCCAGCCTGAAGATGTTAAGGCGTTTAACAAAATCCACGGAATTACGGGTGTGATGAGGGCATTTACCCACATAAGGACTTCATATTCCCGTCAAGTATTTGGCCAACAAATATGTAGGCGCTCTGATGTTACTGATAATGGGACGTAACGGCACCCCATCTTTGTGAACCTTAGGGAGTCCATAAAGTCTTGGCGGTACCGGACCTTGAGGTAGCAGTTTCTTGGCGACACCCTCCGGTAAATCCGCATCCTTGAGAAGCGCCCTCGTCTTGTTTTCCACCTTCTTTGTGGGGTCAATGCTGATCTTCCGTAGGAATCGTCATTTAGCAAGCTCTGCATCTTTTCAGTGTAGTCCTTATGGGAGACAACAACCGTAGCATTGCCTTTGTCAGCCGGTAAGACAACAATTTCAGGGCGCTCCCTCAGGTCACGAATGGCCGCCCTCTCTTTACTACTTATGTTTGACTTCATGGGCTTGGATTTCGTCAACGCACGACAAGTTTCACGACGTATTTCCTCAGCTGATTCAGGCCGAAGTCGAGCTGCAACCTGTTCAACAGCACTAATAATTTCTGCGAACGATGTGAACTTGGGGTTAGGAACAAAGTTGAGTCCCTTTTCCAAAACTGAGACCGCATCATCACTCAACTCCATGCCACTCAGATTGATGACAGTCTTGCACGGAACCTGCACAGATGGTTTGTCAAGGAGGCGTGAGAACTTAGCTGTTTGACGTCCCGTTGCCTTCTTTTTTGTAACTAATTTCCTTCCTGTACTGCACGTTTGTCCTATTGCTGTTCTTTTCCCCTCCCTTGAGGACCATGTCTTGCGTATTTTCTGGAAACCCAAGCTTCTGAACGACTTTCGGGAGATTTAGGTTCCATGAAACGAAGTGTGAAGCTTTGTAGTGTATTGGCTTCCGATTGGTTTTTAAAATACGTTGGTTGTATTACTACCGATTTCCGACAGTTACTGACCTCCTTCAAATACATATTGACACCTTTATACGAGTATTGGAACCTAGTGGCAACACTACTATGAAGACACTATGCAATGGAATCTACTATTGCCGTTCATAGCACACGTCGTTGACATACCTTCCTTACCTCTGAGCAAATGTACTCGCCCGTCCCACCTCACCGGCTGTGCTATAACCGTGTAAATTTTATGTGAACCACCTCAAGATCGTCTTTGTTATGTCAGTTGAGTTTCCTTTTTTATGACATATAGTAGTGTGTTATCGGCAGTTTTCTTTTTCTTCGTTCATTTTAAAGTAGGAAACCTATAGGGTTTATTCGCAGAATAAACAAACACAAACGTAATTCAACAAACAGACTCTCCATGTGGCAACCGCTTGATCTTCATTTTTTAAGAATGTGCAAGCATATGCCTCGTATAATTTTCGATGCTGCTCGGAATTATTTCGAAGAGATTAGTATTTAACAACCGAATAATCTTCAGCTGCAGTCGCTCAAATACAAACGTGTTCTCCGCTTTTCTATAATTCTCATCGCCACGGACAGAAACTGGCTAAATTCGTTGATGAACCCAAATACTTTGGAACGTCGTGACAGTTCTGTTTCCAACACAAGCATCCATTCTGCAATGTACTGGTTAGATACTAAAATAGTGGATTCATCTAATGTGCTTGGTGCACAGAAGTAAATCACTTCACACACTTCTTCGTATACAACTACTGTTATGAAACCTTCGTTCCTGAATGAATGACACTGTGCGTGTTTGGTACTGTTAGTCTTCATGCCTGAACTTTATGTACTTATTATTTTTATCACTAGTATAATTACTTTAATTATGCTTATTATTATTACCACTATTATTGTCATTGTTACTGTGATTACTATTAATACTGCTGCACGTGTGCTGCAGTTCTTTCTTTATTCTTATGTTCCGACTGTGTTTGTTTATTCGGGGAAACTACGAATAAATCCTACATTTCGCGTAAAGGTCACAAAGAGAAGAGAAATTAGGTCTCGTACAGAGGCATGTAGACATTCTTTTTCCCTCGTTCTATTTGGGAGTGGAATGGGAAAGGAAATGCCTGGTAGTGTTACAGGGTACCCACCGCCACGCACTTTACGCTGGATTGCGGAGTATATGTGTAGATGTTCGCTGCTTTCAAATAAACGAAGCAAAAGCAAGCTGACAATAGTCCACTGCTTTAAATTACGAACACTCACATCTAAGTAATACGCTACCCTATATAAATATCGCCAACGTCTTGCAGAAAATAGAAGAAATGACCAAGGTTTGAACCCAGGACCCTTGATATAACAATCTAACAATTTACCCTCCACACCCCCCCCCCCCCCCTGGGGCTCGCGGTTCTTTCGTGAGTACGTGCGTGGCGAGCACGGGGCCCCGAGATAATGCAGTCTTCCTTCCTTGTTTTCTTCCCCGACTGCATTTCTTCCCCCCCTCCCCTCCTTTCCTATTCTCATTCTTTCCGCTCCCCACCGAGGGACTTATAACCTTAGCAGTTTAGTCCCACTATCCCAATCAAACCATCCAACTGTAACGCTTTACCAATTAGCCCACAGGAGTTCGATATGTTACAGTTATGCATTTCCTCCACTCCGTAGGTCAAGTGTTACTTTTAATGGCAGTTTATACACGTATACACATAGCATTAATTATATCGAAGTTTTGTTTGCTACTTTATCGATACACAGCGTTTTGCACCGATATGACATCTGGAGGTTAGGGTGCTAGATGGTGGGGTCATGTTACATACTTGAGGGACGCAAGATTACCGAATGGACTGATAGTTACGGCAGCAGAGGGTAGAGGGAGGTGAGGAAGACAAAGGAGAAAGTACTTGGATTCGATCAAGAATGATTCTGAAGTAACAGGCTTAACTTCAGACGAGACATTGTTATTGTTAGAATTGAATAGGGGATAATGGATAAATGTTATAAAGACGACTACAGACTGAACGCGAAGAGACATAGTCTTAAATGACAATGATTGAATTGACAACGTTGATTATAATGACGACGACGACGATGATATTTAACATCCGCTCATTTTGAATTTCGCGCCGTATATTTCACTCTTCCAATATGGCAACTTTTGCCGCGACTCCTGGTTTGAGAACCGCAGTTCTACTCTAGTCCTCCCTATACGCTTTCTCGTATTTTGAGGTACGGTATAACGGGAAGAATGTATTGTTCACATCTTACAAGGAAAGTACTCGGGCTCGAACAAACACAAATATACCAAAATCGTCTGAGAGATAATGTAGAGGTCCCTTATTCCACTAGCGATACTCTCGCATCTGCAAAACTCTGCAGTCGCCCATTAGAGGCCTTTGCGTGAGCCACGCCGCATTGCACTTTGACCTGCCGGTACACCAGTCGGGAGCACTAGGGACAGTGCGGTGTGTCTCTGAACTTGCGTTTTATGTCGTTATTTGTGTAGTGAAGCTTCAGATGGGTCTGCGATTGGTAATCAATCCTGATAATGTATTGCGATTGGTTGAGATGAAATTCCAAAGAGCCCTTCTTCGTGAATACGGTCTTGGCGTTAGAAGATGAATCATTGACATATTTTCTGGTATCTATTATAGTGCAGAAATATGAGCATAGATTAAAAACACTATAGTATATACCAGGTAACATGCGAATGATTCATCTTCTACACCAATACCATGTTCACGAAGAAGGTTTCTTCGTAACTTCATCTCAACCAGTCACACTATATTAGCATGATTTTTTATCAATCGCCGACCTATCCGACGCTTCACTACACAAATAACGTTACAAAACGCAACTTCAGAGGCACACTGCAACGTCACTACTGGTGTACCGGCAGGTCAAGGTGCAGTGCGGCGTGGCACACGCAGAGGCCTCTAATGGGTGACTGCCGAGCTTTGCAGATGAGGGAATATCACTAGTGCAATGAGGAACCTTCACATTATCTCTCACACGATTTTCGTGTATTTATATTTGTTCGAGCCCAAGTACTTTCCTTATTAGTCCCGTTATCGTAGGAGGCGTACGCCCCAATGAGATTCTCAATTTTTTTCTTTTCTAATGTGGACAAACTTGGCGTGAGATGTGGGAGGGTAGCGTGCCACTCCGCACCGAGTCGGCCGCAGTGACCCGCGGCGCGGCCAATATGCCGTGGCCGGCTGCGTGCCAGGGCCGAGGATGGGGGCGGGAGATCAATATTAACTGCCGGCCAGAGCCAGAGCCACGGTGCTGTGCTGTGCTGTGCTCTGCGTGGCCCCGTCTACGTCCGCGCCTCCAGCGCCTCGCACTGGCCTCCGCGCAAACAAAGCACTGTGCGCCGCCTGGGCCCTGAGAACTGGTTCCATGCCTGATGGCCGGCCGCGGTGGCCGAGGGGACTGAGGCGCTTCAGTCACGGTCTGCACGGCCACTACGGTCG
Organism: Locusta migratoria; assembly: GCA_026315105.1. NCBI lineage: Eukaryota > Metazoa > Arthropoda > Insecta > Orthoptera > Acrididae > Locusta > Locusta migratoria. Next base: position 910,359,808 of record CM048744.1, read on the forward strand.
GGGGTTCGAATCCCCCCTCGGGCATGGATATTTGTGCTGTCCTTAGTGTTAGCTAGTTTGTAAGTTTAGGAACTGATGACCCCGTAGTTGAGTCCCATAGACTATACAGACATTTGAACACTTTTGATTTGGTGCAGCCATCCATACTGCCTTCACCTGGTTCCAATGTTCGTCTCTGATGATTGGCATTGGGTCACAGCTCTACACTAGGGATGGGCAAAACCGACCGGTTAAAACCGATACCGGTATTTTAGTTATGAATAACCAGTTTCTTTCGGTATTTATTTAGTGTCGGTTGTAACCGGTTTATTTTAGTTATTGCCAAGAACCGGGTAAATAAAAAAACCGGTACGACTACTTCCTGTAGCAGTGGTTCAAAATGTGTTTTTTGTAAATAATTAAAAAAAAATTAAAATTAGTAAGCCCTAATATTTAGGCCTATTCCTAAAATTTCCACTGCTGTGAAATATTAGGTCATCGCCGAAACTAAGAAAAGCGATCAGTGGTAATTTAAGAGCAATCCTGGCAGTCAGAAACGTGCAACAAACGCGTGGAATAAGAACTTAGGAACTGGTCCAGCTATTGAGGCATCGATGCACCTGTTGCCGTGTGGCGTGGCCTATTAGACGACGCGCGTGCACCGGCAGTGTAAAAGACTTGCCTCCGTCTGGTCATGCGGCAGTTCCTTGCTGTCGTCGCCAGACATCGGTTGTGTCTTAAATGGCACCATACCGAGTGTAAAAGTACTTCACGAAGTACGGTAGCAGTGAGGTATGATGCTCCATTTGCTTTAAAAAGCTGAAAACGGGTGGAGGTACTACAAACGTGCTGTGTCATTTAAGGAGAAAGCATCCAAAATGTTCCCTGGAAGAGAAGGTAAATTCGATTCATATACCTATTATGTAACTGATGTAATCTAAGCATGGAATACTAACTTTTAATGTATTCAAAATGTTCAAATGTTTGTATAGTCTATGGGACTTAACTACGGGGTCATCAGTCCCTAAACTTACAAACTACTTATGAACTACTTACGGACTAGGACGGCACAAATATCCATGCCCGAGGGGGGATTCGAACCCCCGACCGTAGTGGCCGTGCAGACCGTGACTGGAGCGCCTCAGTCTCCTCGGTTCCGGCACGCAATTTTAATCTGCCAGGAAGTTTCATATCAGCGCACACTCCGCTGCAGAGTGAAGTTTCATTCTGGAAACATCCCTTAGGCTGTGGCTAAACCATGTCTCCACCATATCCTTTCTTCCAGGAGTGCTAGTCTTGCGTGTTTGCAGGAGAGCTTCTGTGAATTTGGAAGTAGGAGGCGAGGTACTGGCGGAAGTAAATTTGTGAGGCGGCATCGTGAGTCGTGTCGGGATAGCACAGTCGGTAGTGCGCTTGCCCGCGAAAGGCAAAGGTCCCAGGTTCGTGTCCCGATTCCGGCACATAATTTCAATCTCCCAGGAAGTTTCAACAATCATACTGTTAGTCAGAACTGTGACTTTACTTTTCGAAGTACTTCTGCAGCACTGACTGAAGTTCATTTGCTGACTGTAACTTATATAATTATTTATTGTGTATATAACGAGATATTCATATGCGCCTTCTCACAAGTCCAACTTATGGAGTGGTTGGCCGCGGTGGAGTAGCCGAGCGGTCTAAAGCACCTCGCTGCGGAACGCGCAGTTGCTCGCCGTGGAGGTTAGAGTCCTCCCTGGGGCATGGGTGTGTATGTTTGTCCGTAGGTTAGTTTACCTAGGTTAAAGTAGTTTGTAAGCTACGGACTGATGACGCAGTTTGGTCCGATAGATTTACAAACATTTTAACGGAGTGGTTGGCTGAATATTTGCAACTGCCGGATAGAAATACTAGGCCAGTAAATCTGTATGCTTCGTATATCGTCTTCTACGGACTCCTTGCTAGGCTTACACACTCTCAAGAAGGCGTAGTATTGGGAGGGGATCTTGCAGAATATGGAAAGACTAGAGATTTGTCGTATAACGTAAATTTACCGAAATTTTAACTAAATGTCGTAAGTTTCGGTTTCGGCCGAAACTAGAAGAATCGAAAAATCGATTACGGTTTCTGTTTCGGCCGCAAAATATGTTTCGTTCAAACTCTACTGGAAATAATAGCAATAAAAACCGAAAACCGGTTATTTAAAAAACCGGTTATCTTGAGCAGTTTTTACGGTGCGGTTAAACTGGAGATGAAAAGAACCGGTATAACCGAAAACCGGTTGTTTCAGCGATAACCGTCATCCCTACTCTACACCCGTCGTCTCTATGTATCCCACACATTTTCGATTGGCAAGTCTTGTGATCTGACTGGCTAGTGCAATAGGCTGACGTCCTGAGACAGCAGCAAGGCACGTGTTCGTGTAGGTACATGTGGCCGTGCTTCGTCTTGGGGAAAAATGCCGTCTGGAGTGCCGCGCAGTAAGTATTCGGCTACGTGTCGCAGGATGTCACCCAAGTAGCTCAAACTGATCACAGTTCTGACATGCATTTGTGGTTTTACCCAATTGCACTCAACACCAGAAGGCCTGGAGTTGACACTGTATGTATTGTGCGAATGTAATCAGCTTGATGCCCTCTCCCCCAAGGGCTCACAGCTCTTTCGTCAGTGCGTGTGTGACAAGCATGGGGCTCGAAGCTTGTGAAGTCTGTCTTCCTTCTTTCCTCCCTGGACTGCATTTCCTTTCCCTTCCCCTCGTTTCCTATCCTCAGTCCTTAGCCTCCCCACCGGGGCACTGATGACCTTAGCAGTTTGGTCCCACTGTCCCAGAAAAACGACGGGCCGGCCGTGGTGGCCGAGGGGACTGAGGCGCGCCAGTCACGGTCTGCACGGCCACTACGGTGGGGGTTTCGAATCCCCCCTCGGGCATGGATATTTGTGCCGTCCTTAGTGTTAGCTAGTTCCTAAGTAGTTTGTAAGTTTAGGGACTGATGACCCAGTAGTTAAGTCCCATAAGATATACAAACATTTGAAACATTTTTTGAAAAACGACGGTTTATGACATTCCGGCACTTAACTCCACGCGGGATTAGATGCGTTAATTAAATGCTGAGTCCCACCCACAGACCTGTTAACTGTAAATGTCAGTTCGTTAAGGGATGCCACCTATACTTGCAGTGTATAGGAACTAAATACTCGCCGGAATTAGCTGCATTGCAGACACACACACACACACACACCCACACTAAACTACGACTTCGTACAGTTGTACTGTCCACCTCTCAGTGTCGTGTGCCCATTTCCACTCAGTCTCTCAATAAACAGTTCAATGTTGCTTACCTCAGATTTACATGTCCCATTGGATAATCTTCTCTTCAGGTCGTGGACTCTAACGATGTGCAGGTCACAATACCGGTAGCAAAACTGTAAGTTAATTAAGGTATGGTTCTTTCTACTAGGAATTAAATATGACTATGTTAAAACACTTGGGTTTATTTTTCTCATCAGATTATTAGTGTGAGCCCAGATTCACATTTGCGGTAATGAATTATTAGCTTTACTGAGCACTTTTCTGAATTGTAAAATCAAATAATTTTCTTATCATTTACATTAAAATCTTGCAGTCGCTATCTCGCAGGTATTAACCTGCCTTAACTCGCACAGTTCACCAAAACTTCGTAGATATAGCTATTACACCGACGACACAGTATTACGTCATGCCTACACTATGGCCCCCTAGTAACACGTACTGTCCACCTCCTCGCACCTTGGCGCCGAACTCTACAAACTAGCACACTATTGGCTGAATGCCAGCGTCCAATGAAAATCACTTTTGAAAACAAAACCTAATTATTATTAACCTAGCCTGCTTAATAATTATATTAGTACTTATGACAACTGCCAACATGAATGTAATCACTGGTAATGTTGAAGTTTTTGTCCAGCCTTTTTAAACAAAATGTTAACATAAAAGAGTGGCAATTCCCGCCATAGAAAACACGGTGGAGTCCCGCGCTACTTGCAGTGCTGCCAACCGCTGGCTTCCCACGGTTGGGATGACCATCTGTCGTTGTCGCAACGATTCAGCCAATGCCTGTAACCGCTGCCTAGCATGTTTTAACTTGGGCGGCCAACGGATGTCCATACAAATAAAATTAAAATTAATCGCAATAAAGTGTAGCAGAAATGTGAGGTAACGCCACAGGTTCACAGTGTGATGCCGCTCTCCCTCTCCGTGGTGAACCAAAATGCGGCCATCGTTTTCAAACCTGGATTCGTCGGAAAACACAGTGTGAACCCAGTGACATCGTTCCATACACTATTGCCGTCTAGAAAGCTCTGCAGATTATTTAAAATTTGGCGGAGAACTGGACGATGCGTCGGATCCGAAGAGGACTCAGATCCGTCCTGCAATGCCAGTCGGTTGACGTGTCTACCTCCTCGGAGGATGGTCTAGGTGGTGTGTTCTACGGCCTTCCTGGACTATTATGCACACATCCGTTGCAACTACGAAACAGTTCGTCCCACACGGGCAGCAATTTCCCGCTTGTATGCATCACATTATCCCGTGCCAATACTGCACACTCGTTCAGATTCACTGATCTGACGGTTTGGTCCGTGCATACGTCTGCGAGGCATCCTGTACATCTGCTGAAGTCACATTGAGTCATTATTCTCGTCTTTAGCAACAACAAGAGCCGCGATATCAAAGATCCCGTGGGGCTACATGGTTCAAATGGTAATAATTTCTGCAGAACATCTTAATAAACAAGTTCTGTGAATATCATTTTCATATCTCAAGTCTTTAAAGGTCTTCCGGTCTTTCTTCTTCTCTTTTTTTTTTCCTGAATATGAGTGTACTAAGGATGCCCGTGGACATTCGCACGCTGTATTTGTCGGTTCAGGTTTACTTCTAGTTATGTTTCCACTGCCGCCAAGACCTCTACGCCCTCTTTCCCTCTTTGTTAATAACACTGACGGTTAGGGACCCATCTTGAAGTACAGCTACACTTAATTATCTGGCTGCTGTGTTATATAGTTAACCTACACTCGCAAAGCGCCTCACGATGTGTAGCGGAGGCACTTAGTGTACCACGCTCACTCCTCCATACAATCGCATGTCGTTCACTGGAAAAACGACCGCAGGTGAGCGTCGGTGTCGGCTGCAGGCTCTCTAATTATCTCACCGCGCTCTTTCCGCGAGACATACACAGGAGGAAGGAACGTATTAATTCCTCTAGAAAGGCGCGTTCTCGGGACTTTGCCGGTAGCGCGTAACAACGGTTCCCTAGCAATGTCCGTCACCGGAGTTGGCCGATCGTCTCCGCTCGCTAAATGCTGCCCGAATCAAGTGTACTCCTCCACTTTGGATCTTCATCTCCTCTGTCAAACCTATCTAGTACCGATCCCACACAGACGAGCTACACTCAAATATTGATCCAACGAGTACTTAAGTCTGCTTACCTTGTGGTCGACCACATCTCCTGATGACTCTTACAATTGAAAGTAGGCAGACATAGGCTGTAGTTCATTATTTATGGACTTTTCGCTTTATTTTTGTGAACCTGAACGTGCATCCGCCATATAGCTTTATTTTGTATGTGAAAGTCATCCATGATCGATAATCTCAGTCCATGTTTGTAACTACTGCATATTATAATGTCTTTGCAACTGCGATGTAGCATCTGCGCTACAGCAGCTTCTTTGACTGCTGAGCCGAGTAGTAGAGTGAGCTGTTGAGCAGAAGAGTCGATTGTGGACTAGGCTAGCTGACAGACGTATGGCAACAGTGTTGAATTGGTCAGCAATGATTTTGTTGAATTTATTTCACTCTGTATTTATGAATACAAACGTATTATATTAGACAGTGGATTCTGTATCAAGGGGAAGAGAATATTTGTATGGAACGGAATTGTATAAAACCATTGTATTATATTGAAGACTCAACAAAGATATGTTTCTTTAATTCAATAAATAACTTAATGATTACTAATTTTTCTTATTTGAGCTGAACCTCGTCTCTCCTTTTCCTGATTGTGGCATTTTTGATTTTGTTGTATGGTACGTGTTGAGTTTTTTGAGAAAAAGATGTCCTTTTATATTTAAATGTTCACGTACCAGTAAAAGTAATCAGTCCTTACATGTGACTGTCAGTAACACTTTTCACAGAAGTACAGATTGCCGCGGTGGAGCAGCCGAGCGGTCTAAAGTGTCTCGCTGCGGAGCGCGCGGTTGCTCGCCGTCGGAGGTTCGAGTCCTCCCTGGGGCATGGGTATGTTTGTTGTCCTTAGGTTAGTTTACCTAGGTTTAAGTAGTTTGTAAGCTACGGACTGATGACCACGCAGTTTGGTCCGATAGATTTACGAACATTTGAACATTTTTGAAGTACAGATTGTTTTACTTACATGACCTGATTTTGTTTGTTAAATCCGTTGCGCACATGTGATTAGAGAAACTCTTTGATTTAAATAGAAATAATATGAATAGGAAACTTTCACTTTAGAAGCTTTCGCAATGAATGTCAATCCGGCATGAGACTTTCCCACGATTCAATCTATGTATTCGTTCCATTCAATCCGTTTCCTATACACACTCCAGATATTTCATGGAAGCAACTGTTCCGGTGTTCGTTCTGCCTTCAGTAAAGAATATTTCTTTCCACGTGTTCACAGTACTTTGTTAGGCACCCGTCGCTTTTCTATGCACTCAGCATCGTTACGCTAAACAAAATGCTGCCATTCTTCGCACCAACTAGAAATTTTGTCTAAGTCATTCTCTATGTTATTACAGTCAGTTAAAGACGACACCCTCCCATACACCACAGCATCATCAGCAAACAGCCGCAAATTACAACTTACTATGTCCATCAAGTCATTTATATAGATAGAAAATAATAGCGGTCCTATCACACTCCCCTGGGGGAAGGATAAGGATAATGTTTTAATCATGGGTGATTTCAACGCCAGGATAGGAAATCGAACAGAAGGTTATGAAAAAAGGTTATGGTTAAGTTTGGAGAGGATATGGAGACCAACAGGAAGGGAAAACAGCTCTTGGATTTCTGGTCCAGTATGGGATTAGTTATCACACATTCCTTCTTTAAGCGTAAGTGAATAAATAAGTAAAATATTACTGTGTTTTAGACCAACCTATTAGAATTATGTCTACGTATGACACCTGTGCGCACAAGATATGTTATTTACGTCAGTTAACGTTTTCGAATACCTCTTTGGAAAGTCCAACAAGATGCGATAAATTTCATAAAAATAATGAATGTATTATATAGCGCGATCAAGAATGATTACTTTTATGAAATTTACGTCAGTCTTTACGTATTTCCGTTACACAGTCAGAGAGACAGTGTGAATAGCTCCCTCCTTCCCTTTATATCCCCCGAGGCTTCCACGTCAGGGAGCAGCGGAGTCTGAACCAAAAGCGTTCACCGCGCTGTCGAGGACAAATTTGCAGCCGTAAGAGGGCGCTGCAGATAAAACTCTGCGCGCATAAAAGAGTGGCGGAGGCGGCGTAGCGTGAATATCTGAGCTGGCGCGCGGCCAGCCGGGGAATATTATGGCCCCTGAGGGCCGCCGAATTTCACTTGTGCAGAGTTTTCCGCTCTTAGGCCCCCGACAACGTAAATATTTAATGCGCAGCTGGCGTGCGCCGGCCACTTTGTAAACCTGCACTGCTGCCGCGGTCTACAGGAACACGAGAAGTGGCTTCAGCTGCTGCACTGTAACCCGATAGCACGTGGGAGACTATCTGATACTGCCGCAACATATAACTTAACTCTTTGTTGCCTGACAATACTTGAAAGTACCACAAGGGTTTTACTCACATACTTCAGGTTTGTCTGCTGACAAGCATGGGCGTAGCCAGGAGAGAGGGAAGCGGAGTTTCTGGGGTTCAAACCCCTCCACAAATGTTGACAAACTTAACAGACAATGGCATCAGCCTGTATCAGGATAGAGCCCGCCTACATTTTGCAAGGCTGGAAACCCGTTACACATGCTCCATACGCTCATGATTTCTCCCCATGCTATTCCCATAATTTTTTTCTACTCATCAATACGTAGGTACGATGTACCGGGTGATCAAAAAGTCAGTATAAATTTGAAAACTTAATAAATCACAGAATATTGTAGATAGAGAGGTAAAAATTAACACACATGCTTAGAATGTTTATTTTATTTATTTATTTATTTACCCTTGTTGCGGACCAGCTGCCTTTGGGTATATAGATGGTCGTGATTACAAAATCTATGTGATACATTTATGCGTTTTTGATACATTATTTTCTTTATATATTTACAGTAATTAGATAAAAAATACAAAGAAAAGCGTAAAAACGTATCATAAGGAAAATGGAAAGGCAACTTAAAAACATCAACTATTTTAAGAAGAGAATAATAGAAGATAGGAAAGATTGGTTTGAGTGACAGTCTGAAGAATAAGAGAGGAAAGTACAGGGTGGGAGGCCTCGGAATTACTTAGTCCTGCCATCCTGGAGTTTTCTTATTTTGAGACTCTTATGATTGGCTATATCTGTAGGTTACATTTCGCATGTGTTTATATCGTCCTCTGTGTCGGGGCTGCCATCTGTGGTGTAATTTGTACTGTTTGTGCTTTCACTGTCAGATTCATCATAAGTGTTTTGTCTTCTGTTGTGGGCGTTTCGTGTTGCATTATGTCTTACGTTCTGTGTGTACTCGTCTTTTTTTCGTAGCGAGACTTCGTCCGTCATCCTGTTCATTATGTCCCATCCGTTCTTATCTCGTATTAGTTCGTTTAGGTATTTAGTCGTGTCAAACATTGTGTATGTGTGTGTTTTGTAGAGCTGACAGTGTATGACAGTGTGTTCTGGGGTCCCAATTTCTCCACACGTACAGCATTGATTGTCACTGAGACCCACACGTGTGAGGTGTGTGGGGTAGGGGCAGTGTCCCGTTAGGAAGTGGATCATACCCCGGCTGGGGTTGATACGACCCATTCGAAGACGTTCCCTTATATTCGGGAAATAGTCATAGACACGTCTTCCTTTCTCGCAGTTTTCCCATTCCCATTTGTCCATTCTCCATTTAATTAGTTGCCTCCGTTCTGTTATCTCTTGTCCAACGAGTTCGTGGACCTTGTCGTATTTCCCCGCCTTCAGCCAGTACATAGCAGCTCTTAGTCGTATGATAAGGTCTATTGGTGGTATCCCCAGTACCACGCAGAGTGCTTCGTTTGAGGTAGTGTTGAAGGCTCCAGTTAGCCTTAATAGAACACTTCTTTGACCTTTCCTAACAGTGGCAATGTTGGTCTGTAGTGCCAGACGCTGTGCCCATGAACTGGCCGCGAAGCAGATTACTGACTCGAAGAGGGCTATGTGGTATGTACGTAGTGTTTGTTTAGGTAGTCTGTACGTTGTGGTGTTTAGCCTGGCAAGTTTTTGAGTCATCTTGATGGCCCTGTCGGTCGTCAGTCGTATATGTACATTAAAGGTCGAGCGTTCGTCCAATGGGACACCAAGATAACGAGTATTGCGTTGTCTGCGTATTTTGATGTTGTTGTGTATTATTATTGGGTCCCTGATTAGGGTTCCTTTTAGTAATATGTAGACTGTCTTATGTGCTGCCATCTGCAATTTGTTCTGTGTGCACCATTGTCCTATAGTTGCCCGAACATGTGTTGCCTCGTGTTCTAATTGCATTCTCGAGTCAGCTGTAACCAAAACAAGTAGGTCATCTGCATACGCTACAGTGCCTTTGACCAACTCCTGTTGCCCTAGTAGGTTCAGAAGTGGTTCAAAGGTTATGTCCCAGAAGACGGGTCCACAGATCGATCCCTGGGGGCACCCTTTGGTGATTTGCTTTACTACCTTTTGAGAGTCCTTACGCCATTCAACTGCCCTATTTTTGCAGTAGTCTAAAAGACTGTTATAAAGGGCCTTAGGTACCCTTAGTCTTGTGAACAGTGCCGGCCACCAAAGATTATCAAAGGCGCCAGCAATATCCACAAGAATGGCCAAAGCGTATTTGATTGTTGTTGAGTGGACCATATCAGTTGCCGCGTGTAGGGCGTCATCAATTGACTTGCCTCGTCTGAAACCATACTGTGTAGGATTAAGTCCTAGTAGCTCCCTGTGCGACTGTATACGTTCGCACAAGAGACGTTCCTGGGTCTTAGCCAGGTTGTTAATTAGGCAAATTGGCCTATAGGATTTGGGGTTGGAATGACACGGGGTTGTATTAGAAAAAAGAAATTGCTAGACGCGTGAAAGATCTCTTGCGCGCGTCGTCTGGTGATGATCGTGTGCTCAGCCGCCACTTTCGTAATGCTTGGCTTTGCGGTCACCTAAAGTCGTAAGTGTATCGTGATCGACCAACATCTGTAGGGATGCTGAAAGACAACATCCGACGCCATTGCCGCACCATAACTCTGGACATGCTTTACAGTGCTGTTCACAACATTATTCCTCGACTAAAGCTGTTGTTGAGGAATGATGGCAAACATATTGAGCATTTCCTGTAAAAAACATCATCTTTGCTTTGTCTTAATTTGTTATGCCAATTATTGATTTTCTGATCAGATGAAGCGCCATCTGTTGGACGTTTTATGAATTTTTTTTCCGTTGTAATAAAACCTCATGTCATTTCAAGAATATATGTCAATTTTACCTTCCTCTCTCCATTATTCCGTGATTTATTGAGTTTTCAAATTTATAGTGACTTTTTGATCACCCGGTATATGAGATGGCAGTCGCGATTTAAAATGCTAGGGGCGTCATTCAGTTGATACTAGCTATACAGCAGTGTGTGCTCTGTTTATCCCCGTGGTCGCAGTTACAGTTTATTTTAATGTGACTTCTTACCTTTATTGGCTATTAGATTTCTGATTATTTCAGTTTAAATATAAATTCAGTAACCCTGAGATAGGGGCGTCATTCAGTTGATACTAGCTATACAGCAGTGTGTGCTCTGTTTATCCCCGTGGTCGCAGTTACAGTTTATTTTAATGTGACTTCTTACCTTTATTGGCTATTAGATTTCTGATTATTTCAGTTTAAATATAAATTCAGTAACCCTGAGATAGATTTTCGTCTCGAATTTGTCCAAGACATTACAGATAAAGGAGAAGCCTTAATCGTTAGTGGTGTGGTGGCCTAACGGTAAGATATCTGCCTAGTAAGCTTGGAGGTCAGGGTTCGATTCCCGACCGCATCACAAATTTTAATTCATTGCTTCTCCTTTATCTGTAATGTCTGATTACTTTCTTATTTTATCTCTCTTAAGCTTGTTTTCAAGGCGATTGAAAGGTGGTAACATTTTTCTGTTACTGTAAAATATGAACAGGGAATGAAATACCCTTTTGTAACCTAAATCTTATAATCACATTAAACGTAATTATGTTTATCAAGAGTTCAGACTCATGTAACAGTTTGAGAAAGAACAGTTTTGTCTTTGAGTGTTAGCTTTGCAGTAATGTGAAGCAGTAGTTCGTTTATTAATAGCAGGTATTTTATCAATGGATCATACCTTGTAGTTATATCAGATAGGTCACGTATACCAGTTTTAAACAAAATATTTAGCTTTTTCATGGTAATGTCTTTTTTTTTTTTTTAGGTGTAGTTGTGCTTCCTATGAAATTAGTTCTGATCGAACCAATTTCGCGTTTATCGTTTGCACGTACACCGCTCGAGTCGTTTGTCACTTGAAAGTTGGAACAGTGTGATACTGCATAGATTTCTTTGCTGCATCGAGGAATCTCGAGCATGTTCCAACCCGAGTGTCTTTTGCTCAACCCTACTTTGTCGCGTCTTCTTGTGAAAACGGAAGACTGTTCGCATTGTTTCTGTAGTGTTGCCTAGCTTTATATGTAAGCTACTGACACTTCGTCGCCTTTGCCATTTTAAATACATACATAAATTTTTTTCACGTTAGTTTGGAGCATTATGTTGCAAGCAAATGATAGAAAATACAAAGTCGACTTAGGACTACCGTCAGGCTGTGCGAACACTTCGTTGTTGAAACATGCCATAATCTCTCCAGTGTTATGTCCTCTACTACTTATAACATAGCAGGATCAAAACCATAATACTGCTTGTTATTGTCACTGATGCACAACTTGAGTACAGATAAACTCAATTTCTTACGGTTTCCTCATCATAATTTTTTCAGCATACTATGCTTAAATTTCTTCAGTAATTTACGTGGATAACAAAAGAGAAAAATCTTTGCAACTCATCTACAGTACTGTTTTATAAAGTATACTCGCGTCTAAAGGCTTTGAAGAAACAGTTTTTCCAATTAAGTGAGCACTAAAGAGCTCAAATATCAGATTGTTGATCTTGATGAATCAGTGAATGTGTTCAAGGGAAGATGTAGCATAAAGCAGTGTAATCCACAAAAATTATTAAAAAAAAAGACCACAATCCATAAACAGTTTGTGACTAGAAAGGATAAACACTTAATTCTGTTGGGTATTATGAAGTAAATGAGACATTATAGGAAGAATTTTAAGTGTGCAGTTTAGGAGGCAGAGCTGTCTGTACCATATTGGGTTCATTTTGGATTAGTGCCTTGTAAGGACTTTACAGACACAGTCCTCTTTCGCAGAAAGTTTCCAACAGACGTGACTCTTACTTTTGCCGTCCTATATTGGCGCCATAAGACGAACCTGTGACCTGAACGTGAGGCGCATCTGGCCGGCAGGGACTTCGCCTCGTTTCATCTCGCTTTTTAGCAGTGCCCTAAATACAATACCGGAAAAATTTGGTACACATGGAAACATGACGTCAGTTTTGATCCGCTGACGGCAGATAGTGTAGATGAAGTGATAATTGTTTCAACATCGTCCGGCACAGATAGCGCACTGACACAGCAGCCAGAGCGTTATCAGGAAATGTATACAGTTAAAAGGATCCGTGTGATATCAACTCGTGAAGCAAATAGACGCATGCTACAGATGTACTCGTACTTCCTACAGCCACCTAAGTGAATTTGGAAGGTTACAGCCTTCAGAGAGGCCTTCTTTCGGAGAATTGACGTGCTGCGTCAGTTGTGCAATGATACAGATTGCGATGGTCATGTGAATATTCTCACACCCGTAGAAGAGGTCTCAGCGTTCTGGACGTCCACGCAGCACAGACGTCAGACAAGATCGTCGTATTGTGAGGGTAGCGGCGCAAGAGTTTGAGATTCCACAAGTGTCAGCACAGACTGTTGCCACCGCTTACTAGCAGTGTGACTGCTGTCACACACATCTCTACGCCGTCTTCCAATCGCGCCAGAGCGTCGAAGTACGCGACTCGACTGGAGTCGTTATGTCGTCTCTTGAAACAGGGAATGCCAGTCCTCAACGATGAAAGCCGGCAAGCAAGTGAAGGGCCTTAATGCGTGTACAGCATAGACCTGCCGAGCACTGTCTGGTAGCATGTTTCCGTCCTAAAAACACTGGCCGCACCCCAGGTATTAAGATTAGGCGATTCGATAAGGTACAACTTTCGTTCACATTTCATTTTTGTGGAGAAAACGCACACCAGCGTTCGGGGACTTGTAGAACTTTGTAAGACTCGTTCTTTTGCCGTTGTTCCAATCAGGAAGATGATGTGTTCCAGCAGGATAATGTTTTCCTACACATTGTGCGTGCAACTGAACATGGTCTGTAAGATGGGCAGTAACTTCCTGGCCTTAACAGACTTCTCTCCAACCGAGCGCGTCTTGGATATGAGGGGACGACAAGCGACATATGCGATTCACCAACCCTCGAATCCCTCAGAACTACGTGAACAGATCTAGCGGGCGTGAAAGACGTATCCCAAGGCAGCAATCGCCACCTGTATGATCGAATGGATGACTCAATCAGAAACCTCTAGCGTCGTCCGCGGAGGATATTGTGGGTGTTTCGTCATGGATCGACAACTCATAGCTTAGTACCGCTTGAGCTGTTGATCTATAAATGTAATCATTTCATGCTCTCCATACCCTTTGTTTCAAGTATAAATATCCGGTGAACTGGAAAATTCTAAGAGGGTGTATTAATTTTTATTTCCGATTACGTATACATACTGCACAACTTATTCCAGAACTTCTCCACTAATAGCGCTATCGTGTACAATTGGCGTTTTGTAGTGACTAATTTACTTAGATAGGAAAGCAATTCAGAGCAAAGAAGGGAAGGCTGAAAGGTGGAAGGATTGTATAGAGGGGCTGTACAAACGAAATGAACTAACAAGGCACCTAGAGTCGACGACATTCCCTTAGAGCTAATGAAGTCTCTGGGAGAGCCAGCCGTAACACAGGTATTACACCTGGCGTCCAACATTTATGACACAGGCGTAATACACTAAGACTTAAAAAACATCACACTGACGTGTTTTACGGCCCACTTTAGATTTGTAGTTTCATAAGTTTTTGGAAACATTTTGGACAAAAATAATAATCTAAGTATAAAAGATTAATCAATAAGAGTGTCTGAAACCCTTTTAGGAAAAGAAAAATTAGATAGTGGTGGGTTTCGAATTACTGTCCTTCAGCGTCACCGTCCAACGCATTGCCTACTACGCTACGGATAAGAGTTAGAAGTTGCGTTCTTTAATTTCATACTATTGATGGTCGTTGTTAACTGATGCTAATGTGGCACTTGTAGCCACTAGATTATCATTTATCGTACGAAGAACGACGTGTTAATTCTTCAGCGCGCCATTGCTTTAAAATGACAACGTGTAAGTTACAATAAGATAATCATCAAATACGCAACGCAAGATGGCGTATGCTACAGTGAGTTCTGGGCGATGAGTATCACGTGACTTCTGCGAACGGCTGGTTTTCGTTAATTCAATGGAGGGTGTCAAAACTCGGTTATTTTTGCAAATATCTCGCAAACGATACGAGATATGAAAAAACAGAAGGGAACAAAGTTGTAGAGAATTTTCTCCTCTACAAATTCGGTTATTCAATTTTCGTGTCAGATGAATGGTTAAACAGTTATTTTCATTTAAATTTCGAGCTGTCAAAAGACGATCCCAAAGGCCCACTTTTAGTGTTACTGCAGTAACCTAAAGTGGGCCAAAAGTAGTAATCCCCATTCTAATGAAAGCAGGCGTAGATAGGTGTGAAAATTACAGAATCATCATTATAATGAGCCATGATTGCAAAATTGTAACAGGAATTATTTACAGGAGGATGGAAAATTTGATTGAAGCTGACCTTTGGGAATATTAGTTTGGATTTAGGAGAAATGCAGGAAGACGGGAGGCAATACTCACCTTAAGATTTGTGTTTCTAGCTTTTGTATATTTGTACATATCATTAGACAATGTTGATAGGAATACACTTTCTCAAATACTGATGTTAGTAGAGGTAAAATATAGGGAACGGAAGGTTATTTATAACATGTACAAAAACCAGACAGCTGTTATTAGAGTCGAATGACATGAAAGGGAGGCATTGGTTGGGAAGGGAAGGGGTTATAGCGAACTTGCAATGTTGTTCAGTTTGTACATTGAACCATCTGTGAAGGAAATTACGAGAAGGAATTAGAGCTCAGGGTGAAGAAATAAAAACATTGTGTTCTGCCGATGACATTGTAATTCTGTCGCAGACAGCAAAGGACCTAGAAGAGCAATTGAACGGAATGGACAGTGTGTTGAAAGGAGGGCGTAAGATAAACGTTTAACAAGAGCTAAACAAGGGTAATGGGATGCAACCTAAGAAAATCAAGCGATGCTGAAGGAGTTAGATTAGCTAACGGAACAATAATGGTGGTACATGTGTTTTGTCACTTGGGCAGTAAAATATTGTCGCGTTGAAATGAAAGCAGGCTTGACTTCGAAGGCAACTGAACACATAACTTATACTGAAAGCAGGTTTATTACGAACTTAACATACACGCAGCAGTAACCGCCTCTCGGGCAGAGTGGTCTGCTATTTATACACAGACAGACTGTACGAGAAATTAGAATAACAGTTAACATAAGAAACAAGTAGAATTTACAAGTGAACATAAGAAAGATGTAGAACATTCTGGAATTGTTAATTACAAAGAAATAAATTTTTGCCTGTGGGTGGGATTGGACCGGGCACCTTTAGCACTGCAGTCCGTGACGCTATTCACTGCGCCAGGCCGGCAGTCAGTTTACATGGTGTCTCGCGGCAATATCATATTATGGTCGCAGTGCAGAGGATATAAAATGCAGAATGGCAATGGAAAGAGAAGAGTTTTTGTGAAAGAGAAATTTGTTAACATCGAATATTAAAGTGAGTGCAAGGAAGCCGTTTCTGGAGCCATTTGTGTGGAGTGTTGCCTTGTACGGGAGTGAAACATGGACGATAAACAGTGTAGACAGGAAGAGGATGGAGGCTTTCGAAATGTGGTGCTACAGAAGTTGATTGATTTGTTTTGAGGGGAGTGCTACAGAAGAATACTGAAGATTAGGTGGGTAGATCACGTAACTAATGAGGTACTGCACAGAATTGGAGAGATATTTTTGACATACCTTGAGTAAAAGAAAGAATTCATTGGACGGACACATTCTTAGGCAAGAAGAAATCGTGAATTTAGGACTGGAGGGAAGTACGGGGGGGGGGGGGGGAGAGGAATCGTAGAGGGGCCAAGAGACGAAAACAGTAAGCAGATTGAAATGGAGGTATGTTGTCGTTCTTTGGAAGACATGAAAATGTATGCTGAGGGTAGAGCAGGACGGAGAGGTGCATCAAAGCGGTCTCCGGACTGAAGAGCATAGCGAAACCGCCCTTTATTGGTGCTACGGCTACAGCAGAATGTTTTCTGTCTTGGCAGAATAAAGTGGGGCACCCTGCTTGACCGCAGCTCCAGCCTGGACTCGACAGAGCTCGCCGTCCCACTGCTGGGCAGTTGAGCGGCGCGTGTCCGGCAATCAATGCAGCCGGCTTTAAAAATACCGCGGCCGGCCAGCCGTCACGCCACGCGGCCGCCCGCTCTGTCACTGCCGACCGACACGCTCCCTCTGCTGGGCTCCACACTGCCACTGCCTCACAACGCTGCACGCAGCTGCTCCTCTCTCACGCATTGCCGTCCTAGTGGCTTTCCCAAGTTCCCTATGACGAAGCCTTTCTTCAAAAATGTTCAAATGTTTGTAGAGCTTATGGGACTTAACTAAGAGTTCATCAGTCCCTAAACTTACAAACAAACTACTTATGAACTAGCTAACACTAATGACTGCACAAATATCTATGCCCGAGGGGGGATTCGAACCCCCGACCGTAGTGGCCGTGCAGACCGTGACTGGCGCGCCGCAGTCCCCTCGGCCACCGCGGTCGGAGCCTTTCTTAAAAATCGATGTGTGTATTACCTCTGTTTCTTGTTTCGCTAGGTATCATTCTTTCTCCTACTCATCTACATCATCCTATATTTTACTAAATTTAAAACTAGCTGCCATTCCTCGCACCAACTAGAAATTTGGTCCAAGTCTTCCTGCATCCTACTACTGTCAAATTCAAATGTCTGTAAATCTATTGGACCAAACTGCGTGGTCATCAGTCCGTAGCTTACAAACTACTTAAACCTAGGTAATCTTACCTAAGGACAAACACACACACCCATGCCCCAGGGAGGACTCGAACCTCCATGGCGAGCAACCGCGCGCTCCGCAGCGAGACGCTTTAGACCGGCCGGCTTCTCCACCGCGGCCTACTACAGTCATTCAATAACGACGCCTTCCTGTACAGCACAATATGATCTGCAAACAGCCGCAGATTGGAACTCAATAATAAATAATAACTGAGCCGCAAGTATATCAAAAACATCAATAGCTTAGAATGAACATTACATCGGTAGTCAAGGTCTAACAAAGAAAGTACTTGGCCTGGAACAAACACATATACACCAAAATCGTATGAGAGATAATGTAAAGATCCCTTATTGCACTAGTGACACTCTGCGTGTGCCTTGCCACATTGCACTTTGACCTGTCGGTTCGCCAGTAGGGACGGTGCAGTGTGCCTCCGAAGTCGCGTTTTCTGACATTTGTGTGGTGAAGCGTCAGATGGGGCGGCGATTGGCAATCAATCCTGCTAATGTATTGCGATTGGTTGAGATGAAGTTACGAAGAACCATTCTTCGTGAAGATGGTATTAGTGTAGAAGATGAATCATTCGCATGCTTTCTCGTATCTGTTATGGTACAGAAAAATGATCCTAAGTTAGATACTGTTGTAACACTAACACATGATGATGATAATAGGGATGATAATAGGGATGATAATAACGAACAACTCATTGCAAGCGATAGTGCTACGATAAGTGCGGGAAGAGGCAATGGAAACAGTGGCAGTGAATACCAACAGTCTTTCGGGAAGAAGGTTAAAGTTGCAACTATCATCACGGCTTTTGATGACAATACGCTATAGAACATGTACGACGATTATTACACAGCTTATAGTTAAGATATCTGCATTACGTATGATGTTTACAATGACATCTACAGTGCTATCTAGAGCATGATTGCAAAGTTTTGTATAAAATCGACACCCACCAGCACACTGAGGTGTACGTAGAGATCCTGTAAGCAAAGATTCATACAGATATGTTTGTTCGAGCCCATGTACTTTCCTTGTAAGTTACTGTGTAAAAGTAGATTAGAACTCATGGTGATACAATATATTTTGGAAATGAAAAACACAAAGCCTTAAGAAGTACAGATAAATGTAAAAGCACAAATCGAAAGCTAACTTCAGGAAGGTAGTTCACAAACATATCAGTTACGTGTTCAGCTCCCAAGAATATTGATTTACCATTCTAAAACTCCAGTTAATAAGTTTTTACATTTGAATATAATTTGAAAAAACTATGGAGCAGCATTTTCAATGATGGACACGACGACACCCTCCACAGTTAGTTCTTGCAATCGGACTCTCATGCATGCGGCGCCACACATGGCATGGAAACCAAGCCGCGGGCAACAGAGCACGATACCAGATCGACTCACACCAACTTCAAATGAAAGGGGATGGAATGCAGTCTACTGGAAATGTCGACGACAAATGTAAGATTCAAACGGGAATGCACGTGCATCGACCAAAGAAAGTGAACCTAAAAGCTTCGGGGGTGAAGACAGGGGAGGAACTTACAGCAAACTGTTTTCCGGTTAGCAGAGTGTCACGCACCGAACAGTACAAGCCTTAACAATATTGGAGCTAACAGTATTGCAGAATTGGTGTACTGAAATTAATCCCGAGCGCTGAATAGCTACAAGGGCACGAGAGGATACAAACCAGATAACTAGAGTATCACCAAACAAATCACATTAATAACACCTGAATCGGGGTAGCTTATGCTCTACGGTGAGTAGCCGCAACATCACGAAACGGTACAACCAGACCACAGGAATTTTCACCAATGAATCCTTAAGAAGAGAGAAAAATTTCTGTCTACAAATTACTCCCCACGCTGAATAGTGGGTACGAAACGAGAGGGTTCAAACAAGCAAAGGTGGAACTCACCAATAAAAAGAGTTTAGTTTCACAACAGTACAGCCAGTACCATCATTTACACTACGCAAGTTTACAACGCGCACGACATCGAACTCACTGCCACATGCCAGAAGACAGAAGTCCACTGCTTGATTAGTTCTACATCGGCAGTCCGTCACGGAAGGGAGAACAGAATCACAGCAGCATTTGACGAATGAAGTCCGAAAGAGATAATGAACTTGGCAGTTGGTCAGCAGTGAACGTCCTCAGGCTACTGCTCTCACAGACACGACCGGTACCGCCACTTCCTATCGTGCCTAGGAAGGCAGTCCTCCCAGCACGCAATCTTACACCGCCTGGCCGCAGTCAGCTAGTTCTCCAGGTCGTGCGGCCAGCAGTCTTTAATTTCAAATGCCGTCGCTCTCCCGCTCCCGGTCAAAACACGACTGCCCTGCTCAGCCTCCGAATACTCCGTAGACGCAAAGGTATCGACGATGGAAACCATAGAGACAATCGCGCCAAGGGTGTCTGGAGCGGAGGTTCCGCCTAAGAAACCGAAATGCACAGAAAGGGAGGACAAGGTGCAAACGAGCCGCCACAGCTCAGATAATAACTAAACATCTTGGCTGTTTCAGGGCGCGTTCGAAAGAACAGGCACCATATACACAGCCCAATTGGCTGCTTTTAGTTTCTTGTTAATTAGTACAATATATTTCAACTGTTCGTGCTATAGGATGTAGGTCTCACACTGTTTTTGCCATTTCGGCTTCTGAGTTCTTTAACAACACTATTTCGTGTTCTGCAATTCACATTATCGTCTTAGTCATTAGTGGTCATTTCTCGGCTTTTATCGACTGCTGAGAGTATGCTGGAATAGCCCTACCACGTTGTAAACCTGCGTGTGTGAAATCTCCCTGGACGTTTTACCATTATACTTCTTATCTGCTTTTGTCTTTCCTATGGTAGCTGTCTCCATGTCTTGGTTTCAATATTCTTACGTGGTCTATACAGTCGTATTTATCATATTCATAAAAAAACGAACACCTTGAAAAGATAGAAAGTTCGTATTCGAAGGACATTAGTATGATCTGAAGAAATGATTAGCATTTCAGTCACCTCGTTTCCGCGCGTGTCCTGTTGCCCAGTGGGAACAGGTTCTGCCATCGGCCCTGATAACTCGTTACATGCACCATGGCATCGACGCGTGTAAGACAAGGATACTGTACTGTGCTATAGCTATCCATTATCCATCCATCGACGTGGTTCCAAACAACAACTCTGATGGTCAACGCTGGGGCACAGCGCTGCACACTTTGTTCACCACATCCCACACATTTTCGATTAGCGACAAGTCTGTTGATCTGGCGGTCCAGGGCAAACGGCTGACATCCTCTTACACCAAGACAGCACGTGTTTGTGCAGCAACATTTGGTCGTGCGTTGTCTTGCTGAAAAATGGCGACTGGAGTGTCGTGCAGAAAAAGAATGCTTACAGTTGACAGAATGGCATTCACGTAGGGCATCCTGGATACGTAGTAACTGTGAGTTGAGGTTGCACCCAATTGAGCCCGACACCATAAGGCCTGAGTTCGCACTGTGTGTTTTGTGCGAATACAGTCGCCATTATGCCGCTTCCCGTGCATGAGGCAAACCAGACTGCCGCGATCATGTTCAAATAAACCCAACCTGGATTCGTACAGAAACACTGTCTGACGTATTTCCTGTCCCCAGTGATGTCGTTTCATTCATCACATCCATATGCATTTTTGCTGCACATTAGTCGAAGATAGACAGAGAAGTGGACGTCTCTCACGTAACCCGTGCCACAATAAAAGGCGACGGACTGACGCCTTTTATGGTGTACGGTGTGGTACACTGTTGCATAATAACCGAGGACGCGAGTGTGTCCTGCAATGCCACTCGGATGATGCTTCGAGCTTCTCGAGGGTTGGTTCGAGTGCTCCGTCTAACCCATCTCTTCGTGTTCTGCGGTCGTCCGTGAACCATTCTGAAGTCAGCAATTGAACTGCAGAAACACTTCGTCCGACACGATCGGCAATTTCCCGAATGGATGCATCACGCCATGGACTGACAGTCATTTGACGGTATGGCTCGCGCATACGTCTTAGAGTCAAACCTGCACGTCCCCAAAGGTCACACTGGTCCACTCCATTTACGAGGTGCATTCAAGTTCTAAGGCCTCCGATTTTTTTCTCCGGACTGGACAGAGATAGAAACATACGCATCGTTTTAAAATGAGGCCGCGTTCATTGTCAATACGTCCCAGAGGTGGTAGCACCGTACGGCACATGGAATTTTACCGCCAGCGGCGAGAGTGATAACTGTTTTAGATACTTAAAATGGCGACGTTTTCCTTACTTGAACAGTGTGCAATCATTCGTTTCCTGAATTTGCGTGGTGTGACACCAATTGAAATTCATCGACAGTTGAAGGAGACATGTGGTGATACGGATGTGTCGAAAGTGCGTTTGTGGGTGCGACAGTTTAATGAAGGCAGAACATCGTGTGGCAACAAACCGAAACAACCTAGGGGTCGCACAAGCCGGTCTGACGACACGATCGAGAAAGTAGAGAGAATTGTTTGGGGGATCACTGAATGACTGTTGAACAGATCTCCTCCAGAGTTGGCATTTCTGTGGGTTCTGTGCACACAATCCTGAATAACGACCTGAAAATGTGAAAAGTGTCATCCAGGTGGGTGCCACGAATGCTGAAGGACGACCACAAGGCTGCCCGTGTGGCATTTTGCCAAGCAATGTTGCCGCTCAACGACAGTATGAATGGGACTTTCCTCTTTCGTCGGTTGTGACAATGGTTGAGACGTGGATGCCATTTTTCAATCCAGAAACGAAGCGCCAGTGAGCTCAATGGAAGCGCACAGATTCACCGCCACCAAAAAAATTTCAGGTAACCGCCAGTGCTGAAAAAATGGTGTCCATGTACTGGGACAGCGAGGGCGTAATACTTACCCATTGCGTTCCAAAGGGCACTGCGGTAACAGGTGCATCCTACGAATGTTTTGAAGAACAAATTCCTTTCTGCACGGCAACAAAAACGTCCGGGAAGGGCTGCGCGTGTGCTGTTTCACCAAGACAATGCACCCGCACATCGAGCTAACGTTACGCAACAGTTTCTTCGTGATAACAACTTTGAAGTGATGCCTCATGCTCCCTACTCACCTGACCTGGCTCCTAGTGACTTCTGGCTTTTTCCATCAATGAAAGACACTCTCCGTGGCTGCTATTGCCTCAGCGATTTTCCAGTGGTCAAAACAGACTCCTAAAGAAGCCTTCGCCGCTGCCATGGAATCATGGCGTCAGCGTTGTGAAAAATATGTACGTCTGCAGGGCGATTACGTCGAGAAGTAACGCCAGTTTCATCGATTTCGGGTGAGTAGTTAATTAGAAAAAAAAAATCGGAGGCCTTAGAACTTAAATGCACCTCGTATACAGACAACAAGAGCTGCCGGTAAGTGGTGTTGCGACGCGATTTAGACGTTGACCTTGAACCCGTTGATCGACATGTTTCAAATGCTTTTCATTTCTGCACTACTAACGTACATATACTATGAAAATAAACTTCCTATCTGTAAAGGTATTCTTTTTTTCTGAAGATGAGTGTATCTATTTATTTTCGGTCGGTACACACTAAATAAGAAAAAGTAAAATCATACTAGAGAAAATGAGCAGATAGTGATCAGGGATACAAGCATCATCTGATGCGCACTGAGCGAAGACAGCGACCGTAGCAGCAGCTTTCCTTGGAATATGCATTTTGTATCTCTAGTCTTTCAGAGTGTTTCGTTGTTTTTGAACATTAGTGTATATATAGAAAATGAAGCTTCAGTGTATAAATGAGAGACACTGTTTACATTCGACAGTCGCGTGTACCGGCCCTCATCAGACGATGACGACAGAACAACCACTCCAGCCCTGTTCACAAAGACTATGCAGTTATTTGTTTGCAGTTTTACTTTTGTTATATGGTAATACTGTGACCTGTCAGTTAGATGCAATTACATAAACGTTAATGTATTTGTGTTGGTGTGCCTGCAGGAGGAGATCGGGACGGTGTGACTGCGTGACTGTCTGCTGCTGAGACCACAGCCCGACTGACAAGGTGAGCGCCGGACTCATACTGTGAGTGTATCACTCACGTGTTAACTTCACTGTCAGTACCGTACGCAGTATCATTGGTGTCAATGAAGCTAGCATTTTGACCTCTCACCACATTACAAACTACTTGTGTATGGATAAAACAGTCATAACAAGTATGAACAACCCGTTCTAACCATGCCACCTTTAGAGAATTGGTTAGTAAAACCGTTGTTTTTTCTTACCATACACAAAATTCTTCAGGCTTCATTAATACGTTAGACTTTGCTAGACTAGTTCATGCATGCCTATGGTATCACTACACACCGAAGTGAAACTGGAGGAGACACATTATCGTCATTTCATCATCGAACTTCACTGTGTGTTTGGATTGTTGTTGGTGTTCAGAGGGGACTAAACTGTTATTTGGAACCAAGTTCCTACATGAAGTATAACATTAAATTGCAAGATTCTTGGCGAAAGACATGTTCAAATGTTTGTAATTCTATCGGACCAAACTGCGTGGTCATTAGCCCATAGCTTACAAACTACTTAAACCTAGGTAAACTAACCTAAGGACAACACATACACACCCATGCCCCAGGGAGAACTCGAACCTCCACGGCGAGCAACCGCAGCGAGACGCTTTGGACCGCTCAGCTACTCCACCGCGGCGAAAGACATGTGAAAATTCAATTAGTGTGGATTTTGATATTGAATTGCTTGAATGCAAATGTCATATTGAATTTAAAAAAAAGTGGCTTCAGTGAAATGTGTCCTTTTTTTCTCTTCCACTTTGTTTGTCACTTCATCGAAATCCCTCATCTGCTCTTTGATGAATCAGGTGTGTAGGACGTCTATTTTACAGTCATAATTCCTTTAAGCAGAAGGTTTTTTGCCATTATTGACTGAAAATGTAACTATTACTGGTGTCTTTAATGTATAATTTCCCTTTTATGGTAATGAAATCTTGTGACTTTCTTTCAACCTGTCACTTGTGGTAAAAATGCAAATGTCGCATGCACCGCACACGTACCACAAGAGCACACCACTTTACATGCCAGTTGTGACAGTTGTTGTAAGCAAGGTTTCATCTACTTGTAGGCCTACTCTAACACGTACATACATACTACACAAGCCATCATTTGGTGCGTAACGGAGGGTACCTCATATCCTGTTCTGTCCCATTCCCAATTAAGGCAGGATAACTCTCTCTCTCTCTCTCTCTTTCTTTCTTTGTACAGAAGTGAATCATCGAATAAGGAGTTCAGAGAAGAAAGTGATATATTTTGAATTTTTGTACTATAGCTGGAGTTCAGATGAGTAGATAGCTTAACTAATGAGGAGGTACTGAACAGAATTGACGAGAAAAGAAATTTATGGTATATCGTGACTAAAAGAAGTGATCGATTAGTAGGACACATTTTGAGACATCAAGAAATCGTCAATTTAGCGTCGGAGAGAAGTGTGTGGGGTAAAAATCCCAGAGGGAGATTGACAGGCGAACACGGTAAACAGGTTCAAATGGATATACGTTGCCGTTAACTACAACAGATTGTATAAGTTACTCATCCCTTGAAAATATAATTCAATTCACTTTTATTAACGTAATGCAGAGGATTTTGATTTAAATCATTAGTAATTGCAGTACTATATCGTCTACACTCCTGACAGAGCACGTAATTTATTAAATGCAGAGTTGCGTAATTCGAGAAAGATAATTTCCGGTTCAGTGTCTCCAACATGTACAGAGTGCAATAGCCAGTTGCTGTGCTCGCGTCAAACAACAGTACCAGCATTTGTCAGTCGATGCCTTTGTGTTACTTTGTACGGCTCCATTGTGAGTTCCATCACCATTACCCGGCCAGATGCTGCAGACGCTCCCTGCCTCAAGGGCTGAATGGCGCAATAATTCCCCCAGATTTCATACCAAACAGCTTTTCTGAAACCGACACGTCTTCCGCAACAGTACTCGAATAACAGGTCAGATCGATCGAAGCGTTTCGACGGGCATTTTGGTTGCTGTGCAACGCCAGTCACGCGAAATACCGTGTATAACATGCCGTAGAATCCGTTGGTCGTAACCTTTTTGTTAAGCCATTGATATGTACAGAATTTTTAAATCGCCTGTACTGAAGTTTCTCGGTATCGCAGCTCAGAAAATGGGTGCAGAGACACGGGAAATTGACTGAGCTGTACGTACTGTGTATACTAGTGCAGTGTCAATCGTGGTGGGACGTTTTATGAATACAATGAAATGTATCTTTTTGTAAACAACAGCCAATCTGTCTGACCTGTATTTGCAGCTGCTGACTCAGTAGCCACATATTCACAGGTGTTTGGTTGTCATCAGATGACCAGCCTCGTGTAACATTGTATCTTTCACAAAGAAGCGATTGAAATACCTTGAGCATTGTTGAGATGTAGCCACATTGACAATTTGCTGTCTGAGAAAGTTTTGGAGATAGGCAATATTCTACGCCTTCAGGCATGAATTAAGCGTTTAACGTTGACTGCCTTACCAATAGAGACGTGTCGTTAGCTCCATTTGGTGATCAGAGGGGATTGAATGCTCCCATTCAACAGTAATAAGTTAATAACCACGAAATTTATCCCGCTGGAGAGAGGACGATCAGTTGTTGTTCCGCAGAACGCGGTCAGCCGCTGACGGATCCACAACCGCAGACAACCTACTACCTCTTCCTCCAACTTCACGTTTGCAAAATTGTCAAAAGCGAACTGTAGGGAGGAGATCGCGGTGCTTCCAAACCAAGGCCCTAAAGCATAGCCTTCGTCTGACTGGCAGTGTGAGGGCGTGAGTTAGCGTGCTACAAGATGATACTGTCAGACAGCATTCCCGGCCGTCTTGACTTAGAGAGAGAGAGAGAGAGAGAGAGAGAGAGAGAGAGAGAGAGAGAGAGTTAGAAGGGATAGGAGAAGTACTAACATAAGGCAGGAATAAATAAATAAACAAATACCCGAGAAACGCCGGGTTTTCAGCTAGTGTAATATATATCTCACAAAAATTAAAAAATATTCCAGAAATACTAACCCAACTACGAGGTCTTCCATATCTTATGTATGAACCTCAACTTCGCACTCGTATCCAATCACTTTACAGTCAACAATGCTAGCTAAAATTGATGTGAAATCGAAGCAGGCTATTCAAAGAAATAAGATATGAATCTGTGAACGAATTCTTAAATACAAGAATGAAAAAGTTGCCGTTATCGTCCTTCTGGAAGGACGTCAGTGCTATCTGTGTTAATTTGTGTCTTTTAACAGTTTACAAAGTATATTTTCGCCATGTTCCAGCATTGAGGAAACGGTCAAT
The DNA here is from genome assembly GCA_026315105.1 of Locusta migratoria. NCBI lineage: Eukaryota > Metazoa > Arthropoda > Insecta > Orthoptera > Acrididae > Locusta > Locusta migratoria. The sequence goes on from CM048744.1 coordinate 910,386,637, forward strand.
GGGCATACATTTCGCGTCAAGGGGAGCGCGAAGAACTGAAATACTAGGGTCTGTAAGCTCTATAGTATCAACTCTCTCTCCCATCAAGTTGTCAACCAGATAAGGGAGGAAGTTACACCTTAAACTGCAAACTAGTAATTCCTAATTGTCGCTCACCTATCATATTTAAACTGCTCTAAGTAGCAAAAAACCATAATGGGGACGTAAACAGAGGCTTCCGCGGCCGTTATCACTGTCAAAAATATTGTGAATCTTTAGTTTCTCCCGGCGTATTTGTTAATCAAAATATCCACGGGTGTACTGCCGGTCTATAGTGTCCAACGGGCACAATATTTCGGCGTTCATACATGTCGCCATCATCAGGTGAACTGACAGACTGAGCTCCTGGAAACGCGCCGGCACGGAGATCCGCACGCTACTGCTGCTCGAAGGGAACTGGGTTCTAGCCCGGTAGCGGGCCATTTAAATACCTTTGGCCCGCTGAGCGACCCCTCCGCGGTCCGTGCACCGCGCCGCGGCCGCGCAGTGGAACCGATTGCGCCGGCGTCTGAGATGACGCCGGTGTGAGGGCTCTGTCCGCCGTGGTCGTCACGAACGGGACGCGGACCGCGGAGAGGTCGCTCCGCGGGCCCAGGGTATTTAAATGGCCCGCTACCGGACTAGAACCCAGTTCCCTTCGAGCAGCCGTAGCGTGCGGATCTCCGTGCCGGCGCGTTTCCAGGAGCTCAATCCGTTAGTTCACCCGATGATGGCGACATGTATGATCGCCGAAATATTGTGCCCGTTGGACACTATAGACCGATACACCCGTGGATATTTTGATTGTCAAAAATATTATTCTGTGCTTTGGGCCAAAGTGCACAGTGGTTTCGGCCACTACGGCAAGCAGCTTTCTTCTGTGTGTCGCGTGACAGCAGCGGCCGCGCGACACCCTGGAGGAGGCCGCCATCGATAGTGGCCGAAACGTGGCTGGACTTTGTTATATACTGACGATTCGGCCCCAAGGCCCGCCGAAGCCTTCGTTTACAACAAACATAACGTTTGGCTGGATTTGAACCGCCAAAGATTAGATGAGTGTCAATCTACAACGCTACTGAATGGCGGGAAATTTCACCCTGATTACAATTTCCTAAACGTAGTCGAGAAATTTCTAAGTCGATTTGACAAGTTTTGAGAGTGTGTGATGTCTCGACCGTGAAATTTACTTAGACACCACACTTATTGTATATCTTGAAGAGATTGCTTGTTTAATGTTGACAGTCCAAATGTTTTTACTAATGACGGAACCAGCTAGACTTCAATCTTCTGTACATCCAGTCAATGTATCATATTAATACTTTTCGTTTTACGTTATAAATAACTTCTTCATAAATTTTGCATTCATTTCAAAGTTTTTTATTCCATCTAATTACATCACTTAGTATGGAATATTGGTTGATTTTGCCATATGAAGATCGAGGTAGGAGTGATGATACAGAATACTCTTACAGAACACAAAGTTTTGACATTTTTTGTTTTTATTCCGCCACAGAGCTTCTAGGTATAAGTCGATCTGTGCTTTCTAGAGCTGCTTAGATGCAGCAGCTCAAACGCTTTCCGTTTGCCCGGAATCTGCAGAGACAAGTTTCCTGGGCAACTTCTAGCATTAAAGAACTTGATACCCCACAAATAAATGATTTGATTATTATGAGACATGTAGTGAACCTTGTTACACTACGATGGGTTTGAGTGTTTGCTATTTTGACCCTGAAATTCGTGTGAAAAAAGGAACCTACAAAAAACCCTGTCAGTATGGTCTTCTTGTAAGCTACAGTGAAATTCGAACGTGCCGTCTGGTTGCTTCACTGTGAAGCACGAGTGTCACGGAAATGCTCCGGCAACTCAATTGGGGATCGCTGGAGGAAAGTCGACGTTCTTCTCGTGAATTTCTGTTGAGGAAATTTAGAGGGCCGGAATTTGAAGCTGACTGTAGTACTATCTTGCTGCCGCCTACTTACATTTCGCGTGGTGATCACAATGACAAGATAAATTAGAGCTCGTACGTAGACATATAGGCATTCTTTTTTTTCCTCGTTCTATTTGGGAGTGGAATAGGAAAGGAAATGCCTAGTAGTGGTACAGTTTATCCTCCGCCACGCACCTTACGGTGAATTGTGGAGTATGTATGTAGATGTAGATGTAGATGAAGCATCATGTACAAGGCTGTAGGTCTAATGGTTACCCTTTCTGCAGAGCCATAGACGGCACATGTAGCGCATCTGCGTATAACTCCTGTCAGGGCTGTGCTACCCCCCCCCCCCCCCCCTGCACTGTGAGGTCGCGTCCCACCGCCACCTATAGCTAGCTAGGTGGCGCTCCTCTCCTCTCCTCTCCTCTCCTCTCCTCTCCTCAGCTCGGTCCGCAGTCGGCTTGAGCGATGGGTCGGGCGGACGCTAAGCAGCTTACCTGGGAGATTACCTCGACGCCTCTCCAGAGAGCCCACCACTGCTTCGCCTGTCTGGCTAGGAGCAGCTGCCGCCTCCGCCCTCACAGTCGCCTAAAAAGTTACCTACAGCGGCCATGTCTCCGTACACATTCAGGAAGGACTTACGTTGAGCATTCCATGAAATAACTCCCAAACTGCGCGGTAGATAGTACAAAATAGAAATAATTATCTGTAAACTTACCTCTTTCTCTGTCTCGTTTCCATTGATTTATGTGTCTGATTCGCAGACGCAGTATCGAAACCAGAGTGACAAGGAAAGTGCTTGGGCTCGAACAAACACATATACATCAAAATCTTACGAGAGATAATGTAAAGATCCCGTATTTCACTAGTGACACTCTGCGTATGCCTTGCCACATTGCACTTTGACCTGTCGGTTCGCCAGTAGGGACATTGCAGTGTGCCTCCGAAGTTGCGTTTTGTGTTGTTGTTTGTGTGGTGTAGCGTCACATGGAGCGGCGGTTGATAATCAATCCTGCTAAACTATTGCGGTTGGGTGAGATAAAGTTACGAAGAACCATTCTTCGTGAAGATGGTATTAGTGTAGAAGATGAATCATTCGCATGCTTTCTCGTATCTGTTATGGTACAGAAAAACGACAGCATAAGTTAGATACTGTTGTTACAAACTCATAATGATGATAATAGGGATGATAATGACGAAGAACTCATTGCTAGCTGGGGGACTGATGACCATTGTAGTTTTGTCCCCCTTAAACATCCAAATAACAACAACAACATCATTGCTAGCGGTAGTGCTACGGTAAGTGCGGGAAGAAGCGATGGAAGCAGTGGCAGTGAATACCAACAGTCTTCCGAGAAGAAGGTTAAAGTTGCAACTATCATCACGGCTTTTGACGACAATGCGCTAGAGAACATGTAAGACGATTATTACATAAGTTATAGTTAAGATATCTGCATTACGTATGGCGTCTACAATTACATCTACAGTGCTATCTAGAGCATGATTGCAAAGTTTTGCGTAAAAACGACACCCACTAGTACATTGAGGTGTAAGTAGAGATCCTGTAACCAAACGTTCATACAGATGTGTTTGTTCGAGCCCAAGTACTTTCCTTGTAAGTCGGCTTAAGAAATTGTTGTACTTCTCTGCTTATACAGGGTGAAAAATATTTCGTGTAAATTGTCACACACTGAGCTACAAATATAAATTCGTTTTCCGCATGTTCCTATGTCAATAAATGGCAATGCAATTGAATGGTAAAAATCTGGAAATATGAAGTAGATTTTGGCTGTTACTGTGCACCGACATTGGCCAAGGGGACAGATCGGCAACAGGGCTCAACATGCGAGTGTCGTAGGTAGTCTAGCCGCTCACGAGAAGGCCAGGATGCGGCGTCAAGCGACGGTCTGTGTGACACTGCGAGCAGTGACAGCGCTCATATCTATCTCGTACCGTTTTCTCTGGCCGGTATTGTGTGTCGTGGCTAGTTGGCACAGGGAAAGGAACTTGTTGCCTCTTGCCCCTTGACCAACGTCGTTGCACAGTAACACCAAAAAGTCCACTTCTTATTTTCAGATTTTTACCATTCAATTGCATTGTCATTTATTGACACAGGATCATCCGGAGAACGAATTTTTTTGTAGCTCAGTGTGTGACAATTTACACGAAATATTTTTCCTCATTTATGACGCACCCTATATAATGAAGATTTACTAATTTTAGTGAAGTTCTTTTGTATCGCTTGAATAATCTGCTTTCTATAACTTTTAATAAATTATATACCTTGTGTACTGCTGGTCATCCAAAATACGAGCCGCGGCGGATTGGCCGTGCGCACGGTGGCGCCATGCTGCGGTGCGCGCGGCCGTTCGCCGTCGGGGGTTCGAGCCCCCCCCCCCTCCCCTTCTCGGGAATGGGTGTTCGTGTTGTCCTTAGGTTAGTTTACCTTAGTTTAAGTAGTTTGTAAGCTACGGACTACTAAACAAGCAGTTGAGTCCTATAGATTTACAAAAATTTTGAACCAAAATACAACTCCAAGAAGGACCATACATAAGTCTAATTTATTTGGGAGATAACTCGTTCTACAAAAGTCATATGATTGACAAAACAGCTTCATATTGGCAGGTATATGTTAAAATAAAAATAGGATTTAATTCGAAAACTATGGCTGAATGTGTGTGGGTACTCTGGCCTATGTTTGTGCGAAAGCGCGTGTAGATTACCACAGCCCTTTGAATATAAAAACTGATAGGAATTTCTGTGATTAAAGAAAGAATAAAAATTGTGAGAAATCAGCGTGGCATCGAGTGACTGCAAGATGTGTGGTCCTGTTTATACGCTCGATTAACAGAACAGCAGAGTGGCGAAAAACCAATCTCTTTGAATGTCCGGTTGCAGCTGAAAGTAGAATTCGTTAATTTGACAATCAAGTACTTCGTTCATTAAACAGAGCACAGATCACGGTTTAACACGAGTGTGATAACAAATAAAAATGTGTCCATGGTTAAATTAATAGACAATTTAGTGACCGATAGAAACAGAACCACTCCCATGAACCACAGACATTGCCGAGGTGGAGTGGCTTGCGTGCCTCAACGATGCAGATAGCCGTACCGTAGGTGCAACCACAGCGGAGGGGTATCTGTGGAGAGGCCAGACAAACGTGTGGTTCCTGAAGAGGGGCAGCAGCCTTTTCAGTAGTTACAGGGGCAACAGTCTGGATGATTGACTGAGCTGGCCTTGTAACATCAGCTAATGTGGCTTTGCCACACAGCTACTGCGAACGGCTGAAAGCAAGGGGAAACTACAGCCGTTACTTTTCCCAAGGACATGCAGCTCTACTGTATGAACATATGATAATGGCATCCTCTCGGGTAAAATATTCCGGAGGTAAAATAGTCCCCCATTCGGATCTCCGGGCGGGGACTACTCAGGAGGATGTGATCATCAGGAAAGACAATACTGGCATTCTATGGGTCGGAGCGTGGAATGTTAGATCCCTTAATCGAGTAGGAAAATTAGAAAATTTAAAAAGGGAAATGCATAGGTTGAAGTTAGATATAGTGGGGATTAGTGAAGTTCGGTGGCAGGATGAACAGGATTTCTGGTCAGGTGAGTACAGGATTATAAATACAAAATCAGTTGGGGGTATCACAGGAGTAGGACTGATAATGAATAAGAAAATAAGAATGCAGGTAAACTACTATGAATAGCACAGTGATCGCATAATCATTGTCAAGATAGATACGAAGCCAACACCGACAACAGTAGTACAGGTTTATATGCCAACTAGCTCTGCCGATGATGAGGAGATCGAAGAAATATATGAGGAGCTAGAGGAAATTATTCAGATAGTTAAGGGAGAGGAAAACTTAATTGTTATGGGAGACTGGAATTCGGTAGTAGGACAAGGAAGGGAAGGGAACATAGTAGGTGAATATGGTCTGGGCAAAAGGAATGAAAGAGGAAGCCGCCTGGTAGAATTTTGCACAGAACATAATTTAGTTATAACAAACACCTGGTTCAACAATCACAAAAGAAGGTTGTATACGTGGAAGAGACCAGGAGACACCGGAAGATACCAGATAGATTTTATAATGGTAAGACATAGATTTCGGAATCAGGTTCTACAGTGTAAGACGTACCCAGGGGCAGATATAGACTCTGACCATAACTTGTTGGTTATGAACTGTAGGCTGAAACTGAAGAAACTACAAAAAGGTAGGAAAATAAGGAGATGGGACTTAGATAAATTGAAGGAAAGTTAAGTTCGGGAGAATTTCAGAGGGAGATTTAGGCAACAATTGACAGAAACAGGGGGAAATAAAACAGTAGAAGAGGAATGGGTAGCATTGAGAGATGAAATAGTGAAGGCAGAGGACAAAATAGGTAGGAAGGCAAGACCTACAAAGAATCCTTGGATATCACAGGAGATACTAAATTTAATCGATGAAAGGAGAAAATATAAAAATGCAGTAAATGAAACAGGCAAAATGGAGTACAGACGACTAAGAAATGAGATTGACAGGAAGTGCAAAATGGCTAAGCAGGAGTGGCTAGAAGGCAAATGTAAGGATGTAGAAGAATGTATAAATAGGGGAAAAATAGATACAGCCTACAGGAAAATAAAAGAAACATTTGGAGATAAGAAAAACAGCTCTATGAATATCAAGGACACTGATGGAAAACCAGTTCTCAGCAAAGCATGGAAAGCTGAAAGGTGGAAAGAGTATATAGAGGGGCTCTACAAAGGAAATGAACTTCGAGACAATATTGTAGGAAGGGAAGAGGATGTAGATGAAGATGAAATAGGAGATACTGTACTGAGAGAAGAATTTGACAGAGCCCTGAAATACCTGAGTCGAAATAAGGCCCCTGGAGTAGATGATATTCCCTCAGAACTACTGAAGTCTCTGGGAGAAGCAGCCATGACAAAATTGTTTCACCTGGTGTGTCAGATATATGAGACAGGTGAAATACCTTCAGACTTTAAGAAAAATGTTATAATCCCCATCCCTAAGAAAGCAGGTGCAGACAGGTGTGAAAACTACAGAACCATCAGTTTAATAAGTCATGGTTGCAAAATATTAACGCGAATTATATACAGAAGGATGGAAAAGCTGGTAGAAGCCGACCTCGGGGAAGATCAGTTTGGGTTCAGGAGAAATGTAGGGACACGGGAGGCAATACTCACTTTACGGCTTATCCTAGAAGATAGATTAAGAAAAGGCAAACCTACATTTCTAGCTTTTGTAGATTTGGAGAAGGCTTTTGACAATGTTGATTGGAATAAACTCTTTCAAGTTCTGAAGCAAGCAGGAGTAAAATATAGGGAGCGTAAGGTTATTTACAACTTGTACAAAAACCAGACAGCGGTTATCAGAGTTGAAGGGCATGAAAGGGATGCAGTGGTTGGAAAGGGAGTAAGACAGGGTTGTAGCCTTTCTCCAATGTTGTTCAATTTGTACATTGAGCAAGCTATAAAGGAAAGCAAGGAGAAATTTGGTGAAGGAATTAAAGTTCAGGGGGAAGAATTAAAAACATTGCGTTTTGCCGACGACATAGTAATTCTGTCAGATACAGCAAAGGACCTGGAAGAGCAATTGAACGGAATGGACAGTGTGCTGAAAGGTGCATATAAGATGAACATTAACAAGAGCAAAACTAGGGCAATGGAATGCGGTCTTAGAAAATCAGGTGATGCTGAAGGAATTAGATTGGGAAACGAAGCAATAAAGGAGGTAGATGAGTTTTGTTACTTGGGCAGTAAAATAACAAATGATGGTCGCAGTACAGAGGATATAAAATGCAGAATGGCAATGGGTAGAAAAGCGTTCTTGAAGAAGAGAAATTTGTTAACATCGAATATTGATTTAAACCTAAGGAAGTCCTTTCCGGGGGACATGGACGATAAGCAGTGCGGACAGGAAGAGGATTGAGGCTTTTGAAGTATGGTGCTACAGAAGAATGCTGAAGATTAGGAGGGTGGATCGCGTAACTAATGAGGAGGTACTGAACAGAATTGGGGAGAAAAGGAATTTCTGGCATACCTTGACTAAAAGAAGGGATAGATTGGTAGGACACATTCTTAGACATCAAGGAATTGTGAATTTAGCGTTGGAGGGAAATGTATGGGGAATAAATCGCAGGGGAAGACCGAGAGATGGATACAGTAAGCAGATTCAGACAGATGTAGGTTGCCGTTCTTATGTGGAGATGAAGAGGCTTGCTCAGGATAGGGTATTGTGGAGAGTTGCATCAAACCAGTCTCTGGACTGAAGACCACAACAAGAACAACAGAAACAGAAGAGCGTGTACAGATGCAGCACAGATTGGAAGCGCTTTAGTTGACAACAATGAAATTATTTAAAGTAAAGTTCAGAGTACAAATGCAAAATGGACTGAGTATGGATTCTGTTGCGACATTACTAACGATTACTGTGTAATCCAACACGTGCTGAGAACAAACCTTAATTTCATTAGCCGACTAATTGTTGTGTTGTAATAAAGCGGTGTAATTAACTTCAGTGTTTCAAGCGCTTTCGCCGTGGTGGAATAGCCGAGCGGTCTTAGACGTCTCGCTGCGGAGCGCGCGGTTGCTCGTCGTGGAGGTTCGAGTCCTCCCTGGGGCATGGGTGTGTGTGTTGTCCGTAGGTTAGTTTACCTAGGTTTAAGTACTTTGTAAGCTACGGACTGATGAGCACGCAGTTTGGTCCGATAATTTTCAAACATTTGAACATTTTAAAGCGCTTTCCGCAAACTAACAGATAATGTAGTGGCTAAGAAATGAAAGTCCGAGAATAAGTAGCTAGTCACAGTGTGTGAAAGTAAGATCACAACTAAGGGGTCTGTCGTATTCGTGATGTCAAACATAAATCAAATTTCACTCACCTCTTTTTGTCATCAGCAAACACATGCAGATTACGTACATTAACAAAATATGTAATTGGTGAGAAAGTCGGTATTAAACATTGATTGAGGAAAGTATGGTAACTCGCTTCAGCACATGAATCCATGTCTGATTGTAATTGTCAAATATTATTTGCTTACATATCGCAGTACACCAGTAATGGGTTTCTTTCATTAATTATTCCTATCAGGTTTGCTCAAAATTAAGATGAAATAAATTATAAAATGCTGTATTTAAAATTCATAATACTACGGTAGGTAAGGTGCATTGTTTAACCTCGTCACGCTGGACAGGGAAAAATATCTTATTTTTTAAATAAGGTTATTATAAAAGCCGAACTACATACCGCAGGATGTCTAGCAGTGTCTGTATCTACTTCCTCGCCACTGTCTCCAGTGCCACTGTGAACCACAACACGGCTCAAGCCGATTGTCATCTATGCGAGACCACCCAATGTATGCTATCTTTTTTGATGACTCCCTCGACCATTTTCAGTACGTCCATCATCTCTGTTTCCACCCGGAGTCCGCTTTCGTTTGTTGCTTCGGCAACTATACTTCACGCTCCCTGCCACATTCCCGACGGGTCTCAGCACCTCCCCGCCGTTGTTCTATCTGGAGTTACGTGTCAACTTTGAACTGCGTCCGCTTCCCAAGCACACTACTCGTGGCCCGGTCTACTACCGCAACGAGTTTCCTGCACTCCATACACAGCTTTCCGAACATACATTCATCTACACCGATGGTGCAAAGACAGACCATGCTGTTGGCAGTGCCATGTTACTGGCGATGAATACTGCGGAGCTCTTTGCTCTATATCAGGCCACCCAGTACCTTTGACGCCACAGTGTGTCATCTGATTAAATTCCCTGAGTGCTCTTCAGAGCATCTGCGTTCTGTATACAGTCCATCCCGCGGTACAGCGGATTCAGAAATGCCTCCACTCGCTAATTGTCAGCGGGTCGACGGTGAAGTTACTGTGAGTTCCTGGCCATGTTGGAGTGCTGGGAAACGAGGTCGCGGATGCTGCTGCACAGGCAGCCATCTCCCTCCCTCGGCTTGCTTCGCATTCTGTTCCGTCGGATGATGTCTGTGCTATAGTCTCCAGGCGTGTGATATCGCTTTGAAATACACATTGGTCCTCGCTTCAAGGCAAAACACTCCAAGAGATCAATACCCCCCCCCCCCCCTCCTTTGGAATGGTCTACCTCCTGCCGGCCCTCTCGCCGAGGCGAGGTCATTATAGCTCGCCTTCGCATAGGACACTATCGCTTTAGCCACCGCCACTCATATGTGGCGCACCTGCCCCAGTTTGTTCCGAACTGTTGACTGTGCGCCACCTTCTGGAGCAGTGACCGTTTTTTAACCGTCTCCGTCAAAATTTGTGTTTTCCGCCTGAGTTGTTCGTTATTTTAGCTGACCCACGTTGTGTTGATCGCGTGCTATTTTTTATCCACCACACTAACATGGAAAAGTGAATTTAACTCTGTCCCTGCTTAATCATTAGTCATATTTCGTCACGGGCGCTTATGACCGCAGTAGTTAAGCGCCCTTAAACACACACAAAAAAGGTCTCCTAGTCGAAGCAGGGGTCCCTCCCCTGCGCTTCCGCCGGCAATAGCAGTTCGCTTCCTGCGTTGCCCGTGTTCATGCCAAACGTCACCACCCAAATCGCAGGCTTCTCTTTCTAGCTGCTGTCCTCCCTGTCCGATCCCACTTTTAACTATCCTTCTACTCCTTGGACCATTCCTCACCTGCAGCTTCGGCTAGACGTGTCCCGTAACTCAAAAGCATCTTTTCCTCCATTGGACCTCTGTCGCCAGTTCCAGGCACTGTATCTCCTTCCTTCTCTGTCTGCTGTGAGATTTGGTAACATTGGTCTCCTCTATGCCTAGTACGTAGTACGGGCGCTGATGACCGCGATGTTGAGCGCCCTAAAGCACTGATTGATTCATTCATTCCGTGGCGCAGAAGTTGTATACACAGACGGTTTCCTGGTAGACGGCCGTGCTGGGTGTCATTATGTCCATAGTGACCACGTTAAGCAGCATTCCTTGCCCAATGGGAGTAGCGTTTTTGCAGCTGAGCTGGTGGCTATTTATCGTACTCTTCAACATTTCCGAGTCTGAGCCGGGGAGTCTATATTAATCTGTAGTGACTTCCCGAGTGACTTGGAAGCCCTTGACCAGTTTCATACTAAAACGCATTTGGTGCGGTTAATTCAAGACTCAGTCTTCACCCTTGTTAAGTTGGCCGTTCAGTGGTATTCGTTTGGACCCTAGTCCACATTGGCATTTCGGAAAACGGATGTGTCTATCGCCTGCCCAAGTAGGCCACCACGTCACGACACTTGGAAACTGCTCTCCAAGGCAGGGATCTCTGAATGGAAATAACGCTCAAGGCCCTTGGGCCTTGGAAGGCGGAATGGACCGACTTCAACGCGCCGAATAAGCTCTGTGTAGTCAAGCCCTCTATAACCACGCGGGCCTCTCATAAAGACTCTGATGGTCCCTGCCGACTGGCCCTACGTGGTTAACGCACGGCCATGTTTTACGTCGAGAGAACCCACACAATTGCTGTTTTGGCGCTCTGTTGACAGCTTTTAGCCGCCTTGTGGCAGTCTTTTAACCTGATAGTGTTTTGCGTTTTCTTCGCGCAGCTGATTTTTTTCATAATTCAACAATTCAACAATGTTACTCTGTTGTTAATTTCGTGTTGTCTGAACTGCTTTTAATTGGAGGTTTTAGTATGTGCAGAGTAGCTGGCTCAACCGTCATTACCCGCGGTATTCTCGTGAAAAATTTTAGTCCGTTAAACATTTCGTTTATCACTTTTGTGTTTTCCTCATTGTCAATGTGTACCGCTTGTGGGTTTCCCTTCTGTGTGTTCGGCGCCAGATTTTCTTTTGCTTGCATTGCACTGTAACATCATTGCTGGGGGGGGGGGGAGGGGGGAGATGACCGAGCAGTTTAGTTTCCTCCAACCAACAACCACCACCACCACGACCTGCTCTGTTCCTCGAAAACAAATACGAGGCGGCTCCCACACCACGTTCCGCAGAATAATGGTTTTCTGTCGTCAGCCTTGTAATAAATGCAGTGTTCTTAGACGCAATGACTTTCGCAAATACAGTAATTGCTTTCCCGAATTATCAACTTAAATACTATGTGTGGGGTATCTAACTAATCATTCAAGTAATTACAGTTTCATTCTACCGATACTCAGCTTTTTAAGATTACGATGTATGGGGGTTCTGCTCGCTGCAACATTATTCTCCTGGGGCGACGTGGTAGAAATAAATACTCGATAGCCCCCTGCGGGTTCGGGGGTAAGAATAGGCCCGCGGTATTCCTGCCTGTCGTAAGAGGCGACTAAAAGGAGTCTTCATACTTTTCGGCTTTCCATCTGTGGTCCCTTATGTGGGTTTGACCCTCCATTTTTCAAATTTTTTCAGAAGAGCGAACCATTTGGGGAAGGACACCTTACGTGGTGCATCATGTAATTCTCGTGCCATGCCATCTTAAGCACCCATCATGGAATGGACTTGCGACTGCGGATTCTATTCTGCCACTGGGCAGGTCATTTCTTTTTTCCGTGCAAGTCGCATCCATTGTGCACTGATATCTCAGCACTCTAATTTATGATGGTTCACGTAGCGCCAGAAAGCCAACACGGTAGCCAGTCCGTTGTGGTGGGGTCGTCATGTACCCTCTTGGCTGTAGCCCCCTGACAACACAGGGATCGCTCTACCGGTGCCAGAGCTGCATACTCCTCATGCAAGCCAAGGAGTCGATGCTTGTCTCTGTGGGGCATCAGGACTCCCGGCAATGGTCATCCCGCCAGGTGACGTTGCTGTGGCTGGGTGGCGCCCATGAGGAGAGCCCCTGATCGGAGTGGGTGGCATCGGGGCGGATCACCCGCCATGAAAAGACACAAATCGGGTGACGTTGGCGGACGTACAACCGCCGTCTCTAAGAAGGGAAAGTTTAATGCATCTACGTACGACCCCCAAACGTTCCCCTCCCTGACCACGCCTTGGGAGGGACGTCGGGCCACAAAACAGGGTGAAGATTATGTTCCTCGATATCTCGTGTGCAGCAGGACTGATGGGGACTCATTCTCAGCGACCAAGCCTCAGTTCTTTGTGGACCATCTGGAGGACAGGTTTGGGGAAGTGGACTCCATTTCGAAAATGCGCAACGGGTCTGTTCTCATCCACACAGCATCCCCGGCCCAGTCACGGGCGTTACTCGCTTGTGACAAGCTGGGTGACGTTGCGGTGACCATCACTCCCCACAAGTCGCTGAATATGGTTCAGGGAGTAATTTTCCACCGGGATTTGTTGCTCCAGACAGACGATGAGCTACGGGCAAACCTTGAACGACGGGGCGTTCATTTTATCCGGCGTATCCATAGGGGCCCAAAGGATAATAGGGTCGCAACTGGTGCCTTCATCTTGGCCTTTGAGGGTGATACATTGCCCGAAAAGGTCAAGGTGATGGTTTACCGTGTTGATGTGCGGCCTTATATTCCTCCCCCCGTGAGGTGCTTCCAATGCTGGAAGTTCGGCCACATGTCTTCCCGTTGCATGTCCAGTGCTACATGTAGGGACTGCGGGCGTCCAGCACATCCAGGCGCCCCATGTACGCCACCTCCCATCTGCGTAAACTGTGGTCAGAACCATCCTCCCTGCTCGTCGCAATGTCCCGCACTTCAACGGGAGCGGAAAATTACGGAGTATAAAACCCTGGACCGTATATCCTATAATGAGGCCAGGAAAAAGTTTGATCGTCTGCACCCTGTAACAATGACAAACACGTTCGCAGCAGTGACGTCGTCGCCACTCTCCTTGGCGGCGACAGTATTTTCTACTTCTTCTGTTCCTGTGGGCCCCCAGGGCCGCCAACCTAAGCCTGCCCCCACGGAGGTTGGGGGCCATCCTTCCAAAGCTCCCAAGGCGAAAGCCTCGGGATCAGCTACCACCTCTCCGCCGGAGAAAGAACAACCTTCTCCGGCTTCCCTGACACGGAAGGGGTCCCTTGGGACGCTCCCTTCTGCCAGTGTCAATAGTGACACTTACCAGTAGCAGGCGCGCTCGCAGACTGCTGGTCGTAGGGCTTCACGCTCCTCCTCAGTCCCTGTGGCTGAGTCCAAGGAGCACCTCCCACCAGCGAAGCCCCCGAGGGAACGGAGGGGTAAACAGAAACCAAAGACGGGCATCACAAGAGACACCACGGTGGCTTCAGTGCCACCACCCCCCCTCCACCTGCACCTCTGCTTCTGAGGTGGAGATTCTTGCGTCACCCGAGGACCTCGCTCTCGGGGACGCCATTGAGAAAACGGACAATCCCGATGACACGCCTACACCGGTGGGTGGCAGTGATGCTGAGTTGTAGCCCACCGACTCGGATTCATGTCTTCCCAGCACTCGAACAATGTCATTCTCCAGTGGAACTGCGGCGGTTTCTTCCCCCACCTGGCTGAGCTACGACAGCTTTTGAGCACGACACCTGCTTTCTGCATTGCTCTTCAGGAAACTTGGTTTCCAACAATGCGGACCCCTGCCCTTCGTGGCTACAGGGGATTTTACTGCAACCGTAGCATATATAACAGGGTATCAGGTGGAGTGTGTGTGTATGTCCTCACCTCTGTGTATAGTGAATCTGTGCCACTTCAAACGCCATTAGAAGCAGTGGCTGTCAGGGTGAGGACCACACAGGAGTTTACCGTCTGCAGTATCTACTTGCCGCCAGATGGTGACGTATCTGTGAACGTCTTGGCTGCACTCGTTGCTCAACTACCCCCACCTTTCTTACTTCAATGCCCACAGTCCCTTGTGGGGTGGTTCTACGATCTCTGGTCATGGCAGGGTTGTCGAGGATTTCCTAACTCAACTCGACCTCTGCCTCTTGAATACAGGTGCCCCCACGCATTTTAGTGTGGCACATGGCACTTTTTCGGCCATTGATCTGTCGATCTGCAGCCACAGCCTTCCACCATCTGTTCACTGGAGAGCCCATGACGACTTGTGTGGCAGTGACCATTTCCCTGTCTTTTTGTCACTCCCACAACGCGAGTCCCCAGCGCGCCCACCTAGGTGGGTTCTGCACAGGGCTAACTGGGAAGACTATGCTTCTGCTGCCATCGTTGGCCCTCCCCCACTCGAGGAAATCGATGTGGTGGTCGAGAGTGCCACACATTCCATCATTTCTGCTGCGAACGCGACCATTCCGCGTACATCAGGGTGCCCACGGCGTAAGACAGTGCCGTGGTGGTCGCCGGAGATCGCTGAGGCCATTAAAGACCGCAGGTGGGCCTTACAGCGATACAAACGGCACCCCTCTCAGGAGCACCTAATCAATTTTAAACGGCTTCGCGCTCGTGCTCGCCAGCTTATAAGAAGACGGAAACAGGAGTGCTGGGAGAGGTACGTTTCCACTGTTGGGACAGGCACCTCAGCCTCGCAGGTCTGGAGTAAGATCAGACGGCTACAGGGATTACAGACACCAGTGGGAATCCCTGGGATCTCCTCAAATGGAGTCCTATGTACGGACCCGGCCACACTTGCAGAGATGTTCGCCGAGCATTATGCTCGTGCCTTTGCCTCTGCAAATTATCCACCGGCCTTCCGTGCAGTAAAGGAGAGGGTAGAACGCCAGTCTCTCTCCTTTCGTACCAGCCGCTCTGAATCTTACAACACTCCCTTTTCTGAGTGGGAGCTCCTCAGTGCTCTTCAACAATGTCCTGACACGGCGCCAGGGCCTGATAGCATCCATAGTCAAATGCTGAAACATCTCTCAGCAGATAGTCGGCGAAACCTACTTGCGGTCTATAACCGCATTTGGTGTGATGGTGTTTTCCCGTCACAGTGGCGGGAGAGTATCATCATCCCAGTGCTTAAGCCCGACAAAAATCCTCTTTCCTTGGATAGCTATCGGCCCATTAACCTGACTAACGTGCCGTGCAAACTGCTGGAGCGGATGGTCAGTCGGCGGTTGTGTTGGATTCTTGAGACTCGAGGATTGTTGGCTCCATGCCAGGGCGGTTTTCGCCAGGGTCGATCTACCACCGATAATCTGGTGTACCTCGAGTCTGCAATCCGCACAGCTTTTTCCCGGCGCCAACACCTTGTTGCCGTCTTCTTTGATATGCACAAAGCATACGATACCACCTGGCGACGCCACATCCTCAACACTTTATATGACTGGGGCCTCCGGGGCTCCCTACCGATTTTTATCCAGAATTTTTTAGCTGTCCGTACCTTTCGTGTTCAAATTGGTGCCTCCCTGAGCGCCTCATACATCCAGGAGAATGGCGTTCCTCAGGGCTCAGTTTTAAGTGTTCCATTATTTTTAGTTGCCATCAATGGTCTAGCGACAGCAGTTGGATCGTCGGTCTCCCCTTCACTTTATGCTGACGACTTTTGTATCTTTTTTAGTTCCTGCAGCACCCAGGTTGCTGAGCGTAGGTTGCAAGGTGCTATTCGGAAGGCACATACCTGGGCCCTAAGTCATGGCTTTCAGTTTTCTGCCACCAAGACTAGAGTGATGCACTTCTGTCGGCGTCGGACCGTCCACCCTCACCCTGAACTTTACCTTAACGACGAACTCCTGACAGTGGTAGACACGCATCGGTTTTTGGGTCTGGTCTTTGATGCTCGGCTGACGTGGCTCCCCCACATTCGTCAGCTAAAACGGAAGTGCTGGCGCCATCTCAACCTTTTCCGCCACCTGAGTCATACGACCTGGGGTGCTGATCGCTCGACACTGTTGCGGCTTTATACGGCACTGTTGCGGTCCCGTCTCGATTTTGGGTGCATTGCCTATGGGTCTGCGGCACCTTCGGCACTGCATCTCCTGGACCCCATCCACAACTGTGGGGTTCGCATCGCGACGGGTGCCTTCCGCACCAGCCCAGTGAACAGCTTACTAGTGGAGGCTGGGGTTCCACCCTTGGGGATCCGCCGCCAACACCTACTTGCGGCTTACGCAGCCCATGTGTATTGCTCCCCAGGCCACCCGAACCATCGTCTCCTCTTTCCTGATGTGGTGGTCCGTCCCCATCAGCGACGCCCCAGATCAGGTCATACGATTGCCTATCGGGTTCAGTCCCTCCTGCAGGAGCTTGAGTCTTCTCCACTTCCATCTTCCTATCGGGTCCGTGCCCGTACACCTCCGTGGTGTTTGCCAAGGCCGTCTGCTCGGCTGGACTTGGCCCAGGGGCCCAAAGACTCAGTTCCACTGGAGGCGCTCCGCCGTCAGTTCTCGGCTATCATAGCGGAATTCCGTGGATATGACCTGATATACACAGATGGTTCCATGGTTGATGGCTGTGTGGGATTTGCGTATACTCATGGTGACCATGTGGAACAGCACTCTCTGCCGAATGGCTGCAGTGTTTACACTGCAGAGCTGGCGGCCATTCACAGAGCTCTCCTGCATATCCGGTCTTGCTCAGGCGAGTCTTTTGTTGTTTGCAGCGACTCCCTGAGCAGCCTCCGAGCTCTGGAGCAGTGTTACCCGCGGTCTCCTCTGGTGTTGGCCATACATGAGACGCTTCGTTCCGTTGAACTGTCTGGGCGATCAGTGACGTTCGTCTGGTCTCCGGGTCACGTTGGTATTCCGGGCAATGAACGTGTTGACAGGCTTGCCAAGCAGGCTGTCGGTATGTCCTGTCTAGAGATCGGTCTCCCGGCTTCTGATCTCCGTTCATTGTTGCGCCAACGGGTACATCGGCTTTGGGATGCTGAGTGGCGTAGCCTGAACACGCCCGACAAGCTCCGGATGGTCAAGGATACGACGGCCGCATGGCGCTCCTCCATGCGGGGTTCACGACGGGACTCAGTGGTTTTCTGTCGCCTCCGCATTGGGCATACGTGGCTCACCCATGGACATCTCCTTCGTGGTGAGGATGCGCCCCAATGTCAGTGTGGGTCGCGCCTGACAATAGTCCACATCCTGTTGGACTGCCCCGTTTTAGCCGCTTTGCGGCGGAATTTTAACCTCCCTGTCATTTTATCGGACGTTTTAGGTGACGATGCTGCAATGGCAGATTCCGTTTTACGTTTTATGCGAGCAGGGGTTTTTTATCGTTCCATGTAGCTGGAGATTTATTAGTGTTCCTGAGTGGTTGACTTTTCCGTTTTTATTCTTCTGGTCGGTCAACCACAGGCATCAGCTTCTTTCTTGTCAGATGTCTTTGTGTGCTCATCTTTTCGTTTTGTGTCTTGTTATTCTTGCTGTTTTTCTTTATAGACACAGTGGGACTCCTCTCCCGCTTCACAACTTTAAACTCTGGGCGTGTTATCTTTCACGTGTATGGCTTTCCTTTTGACGCCTAGAGAAGGAATGGGGGACTGATGACCATTGAAGTTTGGTCCCCCCTAAACAACCCAACAACAACAACAACAACAAATACTCGATATATACAATTTTTCACTTCTTCTTTAATTTGAATATAACTTCTCCACCAAAAATTACATCTTTCAAAACATCAGAACTTAATCGACAGTATCTCCATTTCAAAACAACAGAGCGACACAGCTTTTAGAGCACTCGACAAATGACAAAACTCGAACTCCCCCACGCAAGGCGGTGAGGCAAATATGTAACATTGGCAATAATGACGTTACATTAACCATTGTTCATAACAATTGAATATAGTAATTTACAATGAACAAACACACAAAGAAAACATTTCATGTACACAAGAATAATCACAATAAAAAATGAAAACTATACATACAATAATTCTAGATGGCGCATGTATTTTTAAGACGAAATTTCCGATCTTTCTGCTGACAACAAAGTGCGTTGTTAAATATCAATTAATTTGTTAACGAGTACATCACACATGTTCCTAACATATATTGAGCTATCAATTATCTTGGAAATTCTCAAAATAGGTTCCAAATCTCAAGTGAGTCAATATATACAAAGAAACACAATATTCAAATCTCGAGTACATCATTAATTACACAATTAGCTGGTCTACACAACTTGTTTATGAGCCTAACATATATACAATGCTATTTATTTTCATGTCTTTATGTAGATACAAGAGATTCTACGATTCGTCTGTTTAAGTCTTGAAATAACATACAATGACAAAAGTATTGTTTATAGAACTGTCTGGAAAGAAACTACATGAATCTCTTAATTAATGACCTCTATCACTTGTTTTAATCACAGTATCACCGATACACTGTCCTACACTGATGCCTAGGCTGGCTATTTCGTTTTAACTAACTTCACACGCAACTTTTATTACTATTGAACCACACGATTCCGGATCCGAAGCAGACGGTATCGTAGGATGACATTGAGATGAGAGGACCATGCAAACGGTATCGTACGATAACATTGAGATGAGGGGGTCAGCAGTATCTTTACACTAATCAGAAAAACGATGCGGTTCTGTTGCACATTAAAATGGCATCTAAGGAGGACAGCAATTCTTGCCTCCTTACAACCAAGCCACATTAAACTACCATTTCAGTCTCAAATCAAGAAACAACTGGTCTGGCCGCTGAGTGCTGCGTCTGTGAAAGGGACAGCAGCAGCGAAAGAAGA
This sequence comes from Locusta migratoria, assembly GCA_026315105.1. Taxonomy (NCBI): domain Eukaryota; kingdom Metazoa; phylum Arthropoda; class Insecta; order Orthoptera; family Acrididae; genus Locusta; species Locusta migratoria. Next base: position 910,406,065 of record CM048744.1, read on the forward strand.
CCAAACGTTAGTGTAAAGAAATTTTTACCTTCATACCCTAATGAGGTGTGGAGCAACAAGGTCGTCAGGCGCCACGTGCAGTGCTTTTTTGTATCACAATTAGGAACATTGGCATGAATTGTCTTGGTAGCAGGATTGTAGAAAGAAGGGGAAAAGTTAGAAAGTTGGGTACTCAATTTCAAATAAATAACTTCCACGTACTTATTTATTTAGCCTGATCAGATTAGGGCCATCAGGCCCTCTCTTACATCGGACCAGGGTTTTACACATACAGTATTTCTTTACATGTGAGTTACCTATAACATAACAATGATCCTTACAGATAAACAATTAATAACATAATTTATACAAGTTGATTACATGTAAAAGGATGTAAATAAAAGGTATTGACTTAATTCTAATAGGATTAATACTAGTAGTACCGCTGAGACACCTTCTACTGCTGTTGGTGTAATAATAGAAGTAACAACATTAGTATTAGCAGATACAAGATGTACTTTTGAATATATCGAGACTGGTTAAGGCATGGCGAATTCTGACAGATGGAAGTTCAGAAAGCTGTACCTGACGAGAGCAAATGGCAGTAGGAGAATATCTGGGAGGAGGGATGGATGTGACGTACCTGGACCGTCGTAGGGTATTAAAGACTGGCGTAATTTTTGCTTTAGTAGACAATCCATTAACTGTCGTTTGAAGCTGGCAGTGTTATTCAGTTCTCTGATATACTGAGGTAGATTGTTCCAGAGCCTGGTTCCTGCTACTGAAAAGGATTTTGAGAAACCGGCTGAGTGATGGATAGGGACAGAAAGGGTTTCGCTCTGACAGGAACGAGTAGTTCTGTTATGTTGATCAGATAAGAGTGTTAAGGTCGAGGAAAGATATGAGGGACAGTGTACGTTGATAAGAGAGTAGAGGAAACAGTGTTTATGAAAATCTCTGCGCTTGTCAGCACGGAGCCAGGATAATTGCTTATAAGATGGTGAAATGTGATCAAAGAGACGGATGTTACATCGAACGCAGGCATTCATGATTAGTTCCAGACGACGTGAGCTTTCCCAAGAAAGACCTTGCAAGATAACATCACTGTAATTAATAATTGGAATTAAAAGTGTTTGTATATGTTTCTTTTTAAGATCGAAAGGAAAAAACTTCTTATATCTCTGTAGGGCATGAAGAGATGCTGATGGCTTCCTACACACGGCGGCTGTGCGCTCAGCCCAATTTAGTTTGTCGTCTATTATCACTCCCAGACGTACTATAAAGACGTTACAGCTATCTTTTTCTCTTTTATCCCGCCGTACCATGCACTATAATGATTTTTCTTTTCTTTTACTACTTTTTTTTTGACACCAAAACCACTACAAAATTCGATATACCTACTCATGTAGTCGATATAGCTTGTTTACGTGAGCGCTATGTAACAATTACAAAATATTGGTGTCAACTTGATTGAAAAGAGGGTCAGCCAATTGCGGTGGCAGGAATATCGGATTGAGCAGGGTACCAATGTATCACGTGACACATCGAAGCCAGAAGTTAGCGGCATATCGTTGAATGGAAGCGTCGGCGTTCATACGAAGGAGGGTACAATACAGGGAAACAACCTGCACGCTAAAAAGTAAAGCCAGCACTTGGTCTAAATACAGCTGTATATGTTCAGCTCATTTTCACGAAGTAGATATTGATAGACCATCTTTGTCCTGTGTTTGAATATGAGGCGGTGTAGCGCCTTGTATTTTCCTGTCATTTTCGGCTTACATGTACTCTTACTTGGTGCGAGTTAATTCCCTGTTTGAGTGAGTTAGGAAATTGTTTGCGGTTTTGTGGAAAATCCTGTTTACTAGCTACTGGGCGGTCAAGGGTAAATACAAGAACCTGACAACCATTGAGCAATAACAGCATAAATTATTTACTTCATGTTCAGCACCAAAAAGTATTCTTGTAATTCTGTAGGAGTCAACTAATATTATTTGAAAACCGAATCCTATAGAAACACGAATACATTTTTGCGCTGACCATGAAGTAAATAATTAATGCTGTTCCTGCTCTATGGTTGACAAGTTCTTGTATGTAACCTTCTCCGACAAGTAAATTACTTACTCTCGTTCTCTTCATGCACCTGCAAAGATAACTGGAAGGGGTAATCACAGCTCTTAGTTTTCCGCACTGTTCCTCGTCACAGGCTACGAAATTTGTCACTTCGTTCTTAGAAAGCAAATCGAATTCCCTACAAAACGGCAAACAATTTCCCAACGCAACAAAGAGGCAATTAATTCGCATTAAGTAACATTTCCCATTAGTGCACTAAACGACACAGTATACATCTTTGATACGGTCCAATACTTACGGAACGTTTAACATCTAAAAATCCTTTAAGTTTATGATGCACATTGAACTTGGAAAATTTGTTAGTCTTACGTGTTTCCAGAATTTCCTTTAAGTCTTCCAATGTTTTCTCTGAATCCATTCTTCACTTTTTCGGTTTATTTATTTAAGTTCGAGAACAAGTACGCGCCAAAAGCACTGAGCTCAATGCCAAATAAAACATATTTCTGGGGCCTGAGCCCCAAGGGTATGCACTGGATATACACCACAGTGATTAGACCCAGGATCACCTATGGGGCGGTCGTGTGGTGGAAGAAGGTGGAACAGCAGATTGCTGCTAAGGAGCTTGGTAAGGTGCAGAGATTAGCCTGCTTAGCCATAACAGGCGGAATTAGCAGCACACCAACTGCTGGGATGGAAACTATGCTGGATATGCTCCCATTACACCTTTGGGTCAAGATGGAGGCAGCGGTTGGTGCATACAGACTCAAATCTGGCAACAACTGGAACTCTTTGGGATATCCAGAATCACACACTAAAATAGTGAGTGAGTAAATATAGGAAAGGTTGGCGAAATCCCAGCCGACTATATTATAACCCCATACTGCTTCAACAAGCCTTTCTATATAACAATTGGAAGTAGGGAGCAGTGGGAGAAAATAGTTCGACACCGTACGGGGGATATTGTCTGGTTCACTGACGGGTCAAAATCGGACCAAGGCGTTGGGGCCGGGGTATACGGGGTGCAGCCAAGACTGGAGGGCGTCATATCTCTAGGGAAACTGGCCTCAGTATTCCAGGCCGAAATCACTGCCATCAGGGCATGTGTGGAGAAGAATTTGCGTAGGTGCTACAAAGATCGTAGCATCTATATCTATTCAGACAGCCAGGCAGCCCTGAGATCACTGGCAGCTCCTGCAACAAGGTCTAAAACTGTTGCAGAATGTCACACGGTTCTGTTGGAGCTAGGGGAAAGCAATAGAGTAAACCTATTGTGGGTCCCTGGTCACTCGGGGATCAGTGGCAATGAACATGCCGTCAGATTAGCCAGGATGGGGGCAGAGACTCCATTTATTGGACCGGAACCTGTCCTGACGATCACCAAGGCAGTGATCAAATTGGTGCTTCGTAACTGGCTCAGAAGACAGCACGTAGAATATCGGACCAAAGTCTACCAACAAAAACATGGCAAGGTAATGATGCCAAAGCCATGTTTTAAAAGAAGCTCTGCAATACTGGGTCTAAACAGGAGAGAGATTAGACTCATGGTTGGATTGCTGACGGGCCATGGGAATTTCAAAAAACATCTACATACAATGGGAATAACAGAAGAGGACCCTAAATGTAGGATCTGTGATGACGGTGATGAAACTGCATCACATCTAATGTTCGAATGCATTGCATTGGAGAGTAAAAGGCACAGAACATTTGGGACAACCATACCCGAAGAAATTGTGTCTAATAAAGAACTGGTAGAGGGACTCCTTGCACTGTTCAAGGGCATTAGTTGGCTTTACTAGACATACAGGGAGCGATACCGCACAATAAACTTAGTTTCGGTGCGGGCAGTGGCGGGTTGGACCAAGACTGTTTTGGCCTCCCTGGAAAAATCAAATCAATCAATTCAAAACCTATTTCGGTAGGTCGCTTCCGGTTGTGGTGAGTCACGTGATATGTTACTACCCTGCTCAATCCGATATTCCTGCCGCCGCCAATTGCTGGCGGCCTCGCTGGACATGAGTGTCAGCGTGTCGTGAGGAGGGCGTGCTGCAGCCGCGTGCTGTGCTGGCGGCCTCCCCACCCCTGAGAGGTGGCGCTGAGCGGCTCCAGCAGCCGGCGCCCCGCGCTAATCCACTTAGGCCGTCTCCAGCAATTAGCCGGGCCGCCTTACTTTCTCTCCCAAGTGCCGGCTTACTCCGCCTCTGCAATCGCATTAACCCGAGGCACATAAAAGTATTTGTCCGACTAACAGAGAAAACAGTTCCGTCGCCATCAAGAGTTCAGAGTTTGTCTTGACGAGGTTTTAATTGCGCCGTCGAGAAATCAGGGGAGGAAAGTGACTCCACCAAAGATTGCTACATTATCTTTGAGTCTTGTTTCAGAATTAGTGGCTTGAAAATGAACATAAAATTGTGCGAGGAGAGGAAAGGTATAGATGAGTGATGCACAGTGGGAAGAGGAGGTAATGGACAGACAGAGCGAAAGAAGGGATGGGGGAGGCAGCAGTTAAGCAGAAACTGAGCGGGTTAGTAGTTACTTTGGTTGTTGGTTGTGTATCCAATTCCCATACATAGGGTAAGGTGGTACAATTTCGATCATTTCGGACAAATGTTATTGTAACTGGAAATATATTGAGAAAAGATGTAATTTTAATTATAGCAGTTGTTCTTGGATGTTTAACTAATATGTAACACAAATATTAGACAATTACAAATGTTGGTATAGACACACAAAAAAGTTACAGAATTGAGAAAAATCGATCGAAAATGTAGCACACTAGGTACAATTGTGATCACTTCCTAATAGAATTTTGACTAAAGGCATCTTCCACATAAAAAGCACTTTTTTCGTCAGGCACCAACGCATACTTCGTTGTACCAAACATTGCATTTTGCGTAGAGAATCTAGTCACCGTAAAATAGAAAATTTATAAGACCTCGTTACACTAAGTAGCTTCACTTACCTCCTAACGTGAAAAAAATTTATTTCTCCTTAGCACAAAGTGGTATATTCTTGGAAAATACAGGAGGAGCTGTAGAAACCTGCTAGGCTACAATGCCACACAACGAGACACTACGAGACTGACAAATGGCGCGAAAATTTATGTTGATCAGAATTGTACCTATATCGAATTTGGGGTAATGGAGTGCAGTGTAAGAAAATAAGGTGATGCTGAAGGAATTAGAATGGGAAACGAAGCAATAAAGGAGGTAGATGAGTTTTGTTACTTGGGCAGTAAAATAACAAATGATGGTCGCAGTACAGAGGATATAAAATGCAGAATGGCAATGGGTAGAAAAGCGTTCTTGAAAAAGAGAAATTTGTTAACATCGAATATTGATTTAAACCTAAGGAAGTCCTTTCTGAAGGCATTTGTATGGAGTGTTGCCTTGTATGGGAGTGAAACATGGACGATAAACAGTGCGGAGAGGAGGAGGATTGAGGCTTTTGAAATATGGTGCTATAGAAGAATGCTGAAGATTAGGTGGGTGGATCGCGTAACTAATGAGGAGGTACTGAACAGAATTGGGGAGAAAAGGAACTTCTGGCATACCTTGACTAAAAGAAGGGATAGATTGGTAGGACACATTCTTAGACATCAAGGAATTGTGAATTTAGCGTTGGGGGGAAGTGTATGGGGAAAAAATCGTAGGGGAAGACCAAGAGATGGATACAGTAAGCAGATTCAGACAGATGTAGGTTATCGCTCTTATGTGGAGATGAAAAGGCTTGCTCAGGATAGGGTATTGTGGAGAGCTGCATCAAACCAGTCTCCGGACTGAAGACAACAACAACAACAACCCTATATAACAACTGCGAAGCATTACGGGTTGTCTAATAATGTGTGTTTCACTCTTATTATTCTTACATGCCTTGCGTAGTCCCATTCCATAATGGATTTTGATGTTGTCTGTCTTAAGTTTCTTTCCTACGTTGATCTGTTCATGTAACAGCAGCACTACCACCCAGTTTCATCAAGGTTTCTAACTAGCGAATCCGGAAGTTCTTCACAATTGCTGAATATGCACGGGAATGGGAAATACACCATTAATTTCTTCCTCTCTCCTTTCCTCTCTGTTCCCCTTCTCTCTTTGTAAATAGGCTTCTTACAAACCACCCTCCACCTCTCCCAGGCCAACTTGCGTCTCTCTCTCTCTCTCTCTCTCTCTCAACTCCATCCCCCTCCCTCCCCACCTTTCACCTCTTGCTCCTCTCTCTCTCTGGTATTAGCCTTATCATTGCTATAACGAAATCTTTATTGGAATTGAAGTCACTTTAAAATAAATGGCCAAAGTAGCTATCGCAATCGATATACGGGCTTTCAGACTGATTTCAGCTGCTCTGGTGTACCGGCGGCTGAGTGGCCAAGAGCATTGAGGCGCTAATCTCCGATGCGCGAAGCCGTTCCCCGTCCGGGGTTTAAATCCTCCCTCGGGCATGGATGTTTGTGCTGTATAACTCAGTTAATAAGTATTTTATAAGTTTAGGGACTGATGACTCCGCAGTTACGTCCCATAAGCTTAACAAACATTTGATTTTTCGGCTCTGGTGTGTTTGTGAGGATAGTATCTTCAATGACAGTATTTTGCATACTGTCAATCAAAAATGAAGTAATATCCCAAAGTTACCCATAAATAGAACTTACTTTTCTCTGATGAAATAGACTGCAAACAACCAGCCTTGTATATAATCTCTGCATAAAATGAAAAATTTCAGATGCTTGTAAATCTATGGGACTCAATTGCGGATCGCGGTTGCTCGCCGTGGAGGTTCGAGTCCTCCCTGGGGCATGGGTGTGTGTTTGTCCGTAGGTTAGTTTACCTAGGTTTAAGTAGTTTGTAAGCTACGGACTGATGACCACGCATTTTGGTCCGATAGATTTACAGACATTTGAACATTTCTCATTTGCGTGATTATTAGTCCATAGCTTACAAACTACTTAAACTAAGGTAAAGTAACCTCAGGACAAGACGGCGAAATGTCGCGCGTACCGCAGCACGGCGCCCCAGTACGCAAGACTAATCCGTCCCGGCTGCGTAAAAATTATAAGTTATGTAAAATAAGATAGAATAAACATGGGACAAGGGTTTTGTGTAATTGAGTAAATGCCCTGCTAACTTAATTAAAAATAAATACTCCAAAAAAGACGAAATTGCACATTTTCATAGCAGAGAATTTTGTTTCTCTCAGTCTGTTTTAACATAACACTCGTAAAATGTTTTGCAGAAGATACCGTACTCGCGGGTGCGGTTCCTTTAGGGGGGATGCTTGTCCATTGTTGGTCAAGCTGATCTCTACGAGTTTACGAGAGTAACTCGGGCGTCCGATCCTTGATTGTCGTAAGTGCACTCGTGCTCTCCCGATAATCCATTTGTAGTTTGGGGCAATCCCCCGGCTCGGACCAAGGCTTTCGGGAGGTTTTTGGTTGTAAGGAAACAGATAAACCTCTACCACTTATTCCCATTTGCATCCCCTTTAGACCGACTACCGGCTTGTCCGATAATTGGTAGAATAGAACCGCGACTCTGTTATGGTCCGGATCTCAAACTGCCCCCTCCCCCCACTCGTTGGAGTGGCGAATGAAAAGCATTAAGGATTGGTTAGATACGGGTAAGATTTCTTGCTTTGTATTGTGTCCTCCATAGTCGTCATCAGGGGTAAGACTGACAATCTGATAGTCATAATTCTGACAACGACTATTCAGGATACAGTCGACAGCTTGGGATCTTTATCTATCATTGACGCGGCAAGAAAACAGAGAGCTTTTTATGCAAGGACTTTCAGGGAAAACTTGGTACCTCAAAAATGTTGCTTAAAAATTGGAGACTAAGTTCATTTGTATGTTTGTTAGAGTGTAATGTCGAATTTTGAAGTAAATCGGACAAGAACTTTCCGAGAGTTTTCGTAGAAAAACCTTGAACAACGAGTTGTCCTTGTAGAGTAGTATAGCTTGCCGTACGCATCTAAGACAACGAATAGGCCACCATACAAAATGTAAGTAAAACTACATCGAAGAGCCAAAGAAACTGGCACGCCTAATACCGCGTAGGGCCCCTGCGACCACGTGGAAGTGCCGCAAGCCGGCCGCGGTGGCCGAGGGGACTGAGGAGCTCCAGTCACGGTCTGCACGGCCACTGCCGTCGGGGGTTCGAATCCCCCCTCGGGCATGGATATTTGTGCCGTCCTTAGTCTTAGTTAGATCATAAGTAGTTTGTAAGTTTTGGGACTGATAACCCCGTAGTTAAGTCCCATAAGCTATACAGACATTTGAACAATTTTGTGTGTCCCCATCTCTCGTTCGTCGACTGTAATACAATGTTCAAACCCATTCAAATCGTGGTGACATCTCATTGTAGCTGTAGTAACTGATCTAACGCCAGCGCCAGACACCTGTTGTCTTTCATTGGCGTTGCCGACCGTTGGTGTTTACACATTTCTGTGTTTATATACTCATGCTTGTACCAGTTTCCTTGGATCTTCGTTGCATATTAACAAGGTTAATGGAATAGTCAACCAAAACCAGCCGATACTCAAGGACTTAGGTAAAGAGAGAGAAAAAGTAGAATATGAGTTTTGTTATTTCGTTAGCAAAATGACTTGTGATGGTCTAATTAGAGAATGTATAAAATGGCTGTGGGCAGAAAGCCATTTGTGAAGAAAAATTTGTTGACGTCAAATATTGCTAGGAAATCTTTTTGAAATCATTTGTCTGGAGTGGGGCCATGTAGATGGCCAAGGGTTCATAAAGGAGTATGTTGAAGGTTTGATGGGTAGATCGCGTAACTAATAAGTACCAACATTATTAGGGGAGAAAAGAAATTTCTGGCATATCTTTACTGAAAGAAGGAATCGGCTGGTAAGACACATTCTGGGACATCAAGGAATCGTCAGTTTAGTATTGGACGGAAGTGTGTTTGGAAGGAAGGGTGTAGGAGGGGAGCGGCGGGAGGTAAAAATCGCAATGGGAACTGCGTGACGAATACAGTTGTTGTTGTTGTTGTTGTTGTTGTTGTGGTCTTCAGTCCGCAGAATGGTTTGATGCTCTCCACGCTACCCTGTCCTGTCCAAACCTCTTCATCTTAGAATACGTAACTCAACCTACACCCTTTTGACTTGCTGTATTCGTCCCTCGGTCTCCCTCTACAATTTTTACCCCACACACTTCCTTCTACTACTAAGTGACGATTCCTCGATGTCTCACAATGTATCACACTAACCTATCCCTTCGCGTAGTCAGGATATGCCAGAAACTCCTTTTCTTCCCAATTCTTTTGAGCACCACCTCATTAGTTACGTGATCTCCACAAAATACCTAGGAATTACTATTACTTCAGACTTAAATGTGAAAGAACACGTAAATAATGTCGTGGGAAAGGCGAATCAGAGACTGCGTTTTATTGGCAGAACCCTTAAAACATGCAACAGAACTACTAAAGAAACTGCATACAATACACTTGTCCGTCCATTTTTGGAGTATTGCTGCCTAGTGTGGGATCCTTATCAGGTTGGTTTGACGGAGGACACCGAAAGAGTCCAAAGAAGGGCAGCTCGTTTCATATTGTCACGATACAGGGGAGACAGCGTTACGGAAATGATACAGGATCTGGGATGGGAATCATTACAACAACGGCGCTTATCGCTGCGGCGTGGGCTACTTACGAAACTCCAATCGCCAACATTCTCCTCCGAATGCGAAAATATATTGTTGACTCCCACTTACATATGTACAAATGATCATCAGAATAAAATACGAGAAATCAGAGCTCGAACGGAGAGATTCAGGTGTTGTTTCTTCCTGCGCGCTATTCGCGTATAGAATGGAAGATAAATAGTATAATGATGGTTCGATAAACCCTCTGTCAGGCACTTAAATGTGATTTGCAGTGTATCAGATGTAGATGATCAACCCATCATCATTCGTCTGTAGCACCACATTTCGGAAGCTTCTATCATCTTTTTGTCTGAATTGCTTATTATCCACGTTTCACACCCATAGAATGCTATACTCCAGACAAATGATTTCGGAAAGGACTTTCTAACATTTAAATTAATATTGGCTGTCAACAAATTTCGCTTCTTCAGAAATGCTTTTCTTCCCTTAGCCATTCTGCATTTTATATATTCTTTACTTCCGCCATCAGAAGTTATCTTGCTACCAAATGTTCAAATGTTTGTATAGTGTATGGGACTTAACTACGGGGTCATCAGTCCCTAAACTTACAAACTACTTAAGAACTACTTACGAACTAGGACGGCACAAATATCCATGCCCGAGGGGGGATTCGAACCCCCGACCGTAGTGGCCGTGCAGACCGTGACTGAAGCGCCTTAGTCCCCTCGGCCACCGCGGCCGGCTATCTTGCTACCCAAATAACAAAATTCATCTACTGTTTTTATTGTCTCATTACCTAATGTAATTCCTTCAGCATTGCCTGATTTTCTGACACTACATTCCATTAACTTTGTTTTACTCTTGTTAATATTCATCTTACACCTTTCTTTCAAGACACTGTCCATTCCATTTAATTGTTCTTTCAGGCCCTTTGCTGTCTCTGACGGATTTACTATGTCATCAGCAAACCGCAAGGTTTTTATTTCCTCTCCCTGGACTTTAATTCCCTCTCCAAATTTCTCTTTACATTCCTTCACAGCTTTTCAATGTACAGATTGAACAACATTGGGGAAAGGCTACAACCCTGTCTTACTCACTTCCCAACCTCTGCATCCCTTTCTTGCCATTAGACTCTAATAACCGCTGTCTGGTTTTTGTATAGGTTGAATATAACTTTCCGCTCTCTATATTACCTCTGCTACCTTCCCACCTCCAAACAGGACCATGCCTAGTAAAGCACTGTGGTGTTCAAACCAATCTTCGGATTGTTGACTGCTTTACCTTTTTACCTTCAGAATCTGAGAAAGTGTATTCCAGTCAACACTGTCGAAAGCTTACTCCAGATCCACAAATGCTAAAAAACGTAGGTTTCCCTTTCCTTAATCTATCGTCAAAAATATTCGTAATTTGGGTATTGCCTCATGTGTTCCTACATTTCTCCTAAATCCAAATTGATCTTCCCCCAATGTCGGATTCCACAAGTTTTTTTCCATTCGTCTGTAAATAATAGAGAGGATGTAAGTTGCCGTTCCTATTCTCAGATGAAGAGGCTTGCACAGGGCAGGGTAGCGTGGAAAGTTGCATCAAGCAAGTTTATGGCCTGAAGACAGGAGAAGCAATAACAGCCCTGAAGATTCTTCAGTTTCTCCCGGCGTATTTCATAATCAAAATATCCACATGTGTACTGCCGGTCTATAGTGTCTAACGGGCACAATATTTCGGCGATCATTCATGTCGCCATCATCAGGTGAACTGACGGACTGAGCTCCTGGAAACGCGCCGGCACGGAGATCCGCACGCTACGGCTGCTCGAAGGGGACTGGGTTCTAGCCCGGTAGCGGGCGATTTAAATACCCTCGGCCCGCGGAGCGACCCCTCCGCGGTCCGCGCCCCGCGCCGCGGCACCGATTGCGCCGGCGTCTGAGATGACGTCGGTGTGAGGGCTCTGTCCGCCGTGGTCGTCACTTCGTTACGTTTGCTAGATTTACTTTCAATTAACCCAATCGCTGGTTCCCAAGCTTTGCCACAGTCACGGTTTATGAGGTCGTCACTTGTGCGAAGTTCAATGGCCTCTCTAACGACACAGTCCCAGTATCTCGACGTCTGTAACAGAATCCTAGTGCGTTCATACGCTGAACATTGTTTGTCGGAGAATCATGCGATGGAGTATGAACGCACTAGGATTCTGGTACAGACGTCGAGATACTGGGACAGCGTCGTTAGAGAGGCCATTGAAATTCGCACGCCGGCCGCGTTGGCCGAGGAGACTGAGGCGCTCCAGTCACGGTCTGCACGGTCACGGGTTCGAACCCCCCCCCCCTCGGGCATGGATATTTGTGCTGTCCTTAGTCTTAGTTAGTTCATAAGTAGTTTGTAAGTTGAGGGACTGATGACCCCGTAGTTAAGTCTCATCGACTACACAAACAAATTCGCACAAGTGACGACCTCATAAACCTTGACTGTGGCTATAATCTTAGCAAAGCTTGGGAACCAGCGATTGGGTTAATTAAAAGTAAATCTAGGAAACGTAACGAAGTGACGACCACGGCGGACAGAGCCCTCACACCGACGTCATCTCAGACGCCGGCGCAATCGGTTCCACTGCGCGGCCGCGGCGCGGGGCGCGGACCGCGGAGGGGTCGCTCCGCGGGCCGAGGGTATTTAAATCGCCCGCTACCGGACTAGAACCCGGTTCCCTTCGAGCAGCCGTAGCGTGCGGATCTCCGTACCGGCGCGTTTCCAGGAGCTCAGTCCGTTAGTTCACCTAATGATGGCGACATGTATGATCGCCGAAATATTGTGCCCGTTGGACACTATAGACCGGCACCCGTGGATATTTTGATTAGCCCTGAAGATGATTATGCTCCTATGATTAACTTCCATTCTGCATTCATGTTTGATTGTTCAGGACTCCAGTTAGTTGGTAACTGCCAGTAAGATGGCACCCATTCTTAATTCCTAAGCTGGAGCACAGAGCACCTCTCCGTCAGGTTGGGTGGCCTGCAGCTGTACGTCTTCGGCTCGCCCACCTGCTGGGGCCCGCGGTGACTCAGCTGACGCCAGCGCAACCAGCCGGCCGTGACGCATACACCTGACGCTCTTGCGTCACGCCTGCTATCGACCTGTCACTTGCCTTGTCCATTTATCACTGCGATTGTCCGCAGGTAGGCGTACACATGCTTACACTATCGCTAATAGTTGCACATGTATCAGATCGGAATCTACAGATGACGATGGCGTTAAGTGCGCGCCTTATCTAATTCATTACTGCGCCACCCGTGTCCACAATAGAATGTATAAATAACTGCTACCTGACTGGTACATGAACCTGTCAAGTCAGCGAGAGCTCTACAATAGCTTATGACAACCGCCCTACTTGCATTTTTCGGTTGTAGAGAGCCTTATAAAGGTGTCCAAACCTTTTGGGTGAGTATGAAACACGTGATAGTGTTCCCACAAGACTATACTGATGTATGTAACTGATAATAGGAAATGTCTATTTGTTTTGTTATCGATACACGTCATCTTCACGCACACTCCGCAATCCACCGTAAAGGTACATAGTGGAGCCATTTTCTTTTCCCCTCACAAATGACAGCCCTAGCAATGCACTGCTCTTTTGACCCACTTTGGGTTACAGTTTGTTGTTATGGTCTTCAATCCGCAGACTGGTTTGATGCTGCTCTCCACGCTACCCTGTCCTGTGCAAGTCTCTTCATCTGTGAATACGTTCGGCAACCTACACCCTTTTCAATCTGCTATATTCGTCCCTCGGTCTCCCTCTACGATTTTTACCCCACACGCTTCCTTCTAATGCTAAGTTGACAATTCTTTGATGTCTCAGAATGTGTCCTACCAATCTATCCCTTCTTTTTGTCAGGATATGCCAGAAACTCCTTTTCTCTCCAATTCGGTTAAGCACCTCCTCACTAGTTACATGATCTACACATCTAATTTTCATCACTTGTCTGTAGCACCACATTTCAAAAGCTTCTATCTTTTTATCTGAACTCCTTATCGTCCACGTTTCACTCCCAGACATATGCTTTCATAAAGGACTTCATAACATTTAAATTAACATTGGATGTTAACAAGTTTCGCTCCTTTAGAAACGCTTACGGTAGTAACACTAAAAGTGGGCCTTTACGATCGCCTTTTGACAGCTGGAAATTCAAATGAAAATAACGGCTTAACCGTTCATCTGTCACAAAAATTGAGTAAACATATTTGTAGAGGAGAAAATTCTCAATGACTTTCTATTTTCATAACTTACACCATTTCAGAGATACTGTATTTGCAAATATAATGGCGATTTAAGACTGTCACTTGTTTTTACCTAAACCAGTACAGGCAAAGAAAATAAATTTGAATAAGAGAACAAACTACTCTAGGCAAGACAGGTGATTTTTAACGGCAAAATATTATGAAAATGTGGGAGAGATATTAAAACAATAGTTTAAAGCCATAAACGTTTAAAAACGGAGCTTTTTGTCAAAGTTAAACTCAGATATGAAATAATTTTGGCTGTGTGTTAAAATACGTCAGAGAATATTACGTGTTGAGTGCACATATATTATCACAATAGTATAGTCGTATCGTCCATAATATAAGTAATAAAAATATTATCATATTTGTTCGAAATGTTTGCAAAAAAAATCATAAAACTACAGAAGTTGAAGTGGGCCATAAAACACGCCAGTGCGATTTTTTATACCTTGCGTTGTTTTTGTTTATAGGGGACTAAACTACAAGGTCATCAGTCCCTGTACCTTGTGTTTGCGGCAATACCGACATGTGTATCTTTGCATATAGCTGTCCTTTGACATTTGTCACCTCACGGTATTTTTTTCCTCTTATTACATTTTTGAACAGAGCCTATCCATCGTACATTATCATTATGAAATCGGCGTTCGAGGACCCTGTCAATAATGCGCCGACATCATAATGCTGCTCCGTAGATGGTGATCTTGTGCACTTTGGATCCAGTTGTCATGGACTCCTAGCTGGCAGAGGTCTTTCCGTAGCTCACCTCCCCCCCCCCCCTTTCCCCATCGCTTTCTGGGTGTTTCATTTGGACGGGTACCACCAGGTCTTCCCGTAAGTGGGGCTTTTGGCCAAAATGTCTCTGCCTGCCAGACGTATTCTACGCGCTTTCAGTTTGTGAACAATGTGTGATCATAAAGTTCTTGATTCTTTCTTCGTCTCCGTGAGATATTTTCACGGATCGGCCCAAACGTCTTTCTCATAATAAATATTTATTATTTGACACAGTCACGGTTACTTAAGTTAGCCATCATGGTCACGATCAATCTTTCTCATAATTTTTCTTTCGATGACAAAGATTTTCGTTTCATCTTTCATTGTTATCCGTAAGGTTTCTGTCACATACAAGAACACTAGTAATGTCACTGCATTGCATGCCTTAAATTTGGCAGATTCTTTGTTGAAATATCTGCTTTTGGGTGAAATAAGTTGTAAAGCCATGGTTAACTTCCTGCTGAATTATTTTGTCTGTTGAATCATGTCCGGAAGTGAAACTTCCTGACAGATTAAAATTGTGTGCCGGAACCGGGACTCGAACCTGGGACCTTTGCCTTTCGCGGGCAAGCGCTCTACCGACTGAGCTACCCCGACACGATTCACGATGCCGCCTCACAACTTTACTTCCGCCAGTACCCAGGAGAGCAGGAGAGCTTCTGTGAAGTTTAGAAAGTAGGAGGCGAGGTAGTGGAGGAAGTAAAGTTGTGAGGAGGCAAGGTGAAACGTGTCGGGGTAGCTCAGTCGGTAGAGCGCTTGCCCGCGATAGGCAAAGGTCCCAGATTCGAGTCCCGGTTCCGGAACACAATTTTAATCTGCCAGGAAGTTTCATATCAGCGCACACTCCGCTGCAGAGTGAAAGTTTCATTATGTCCGAAAATGTTTAAAATCCCTGTCATATGGGGCTTCTCTGGATACCTCCATTATGTTAGTGTTTTGCATATTAATTCGTAGCCCGATGCGTTTTGGTCCTTCACAATTTCTGCCACCTCCCCCTCTAACTCTATGGGCACTGCAATGTCGATTGCAATGCAATGCAGGTAGCACATGGACAGTCCTTAGAGTGTTTACGCCTGTCATCCCTTTTCAGTTTAGTAGAAGTTTTCCATCTCCACTTCCTCGAACAAGCGTTGTTTGTTCCTATGAGCCGCTTCTGTATTTGCTAAATCATGTCTTTCACAATATCTACCCGCGTTGCAGTTTGTGCAGCAGTCCCAGATGCAGTCGGCAGATCTGTTACTCGCCCTTTGCACAGCAGTGAGATGGCGCGGGTGATAGCGCGGCAGACGGCCGAGTATCGGCCTGACTGAGGTGCTGATTAGATAGCGGCTGCCTTTGGCTCGCGCCGTTGTTTCTGCCTGGCTGAGCTCACACTCAGTGCACCGGTGCGAACGGGGAAGCGAGCACCCGGCCATCGACACTTCCCGCAGGGACGCTGGTGAGTCTGCCGTCTCCACAACTGCGCGAAGCCGCGTCTGCATTGCTGTGCTGGGGTCGAACACGACTCGAAATATTCCAACCGTTTGCGTCACACGGTGGAAAAATCTCGGGTTCTGTTTGATCTTCTCAGCAGTCTGAAACTCTTGATGCTGCTAACAGCAACCAACTGTATCATGTTGCATAGGTAGAGTTTTGCGCGGAGCGGATATCCGCTACATTCAGTTAACGCTTTGAAGTGACCGAGTTGACAATACAGTGACAGTTCTTTCTTAAAATGAACGCATAAATGGATACTATATCGTGTAAAGTGAAAAAGGTGATTTGACATTAGAGAAGCAAAACAATTTGAAATCGTCAATTTGGAAAAAATTTGAATACATATTTGATGACAAGGAAAATATCCATTAGTAGTCTGTTTTGCGTCTAAAAAAGTATATTCTTACACTGTTTCATCGCAACCGAATGAACGGTACAGTCGCACATAAAAAAACAACAAACATACAAACATTCATGTTCATTTATTAGATAAATGGTGACGGAAGTAATAAAGATTGATAATAGAATTTTATAGCAACTTTCATAATCAGATACGGTGTACACTGAAAGTATCGTATTTAGGAAACTACACTATGTTAGATTGTATAGGCTGGCCGTTGCTGCAGGTTGCATTCTCTCTTGTTGCTGAGAGGTACCAATTACAAGTAGACGGCAGCTTTAACACTTGAAATGACATGCTTTGCTTTGTGTCACATAACCTCTTGTGCATATATGTGGGAAAAATAGTATCTCTTTTGTAAAACTCCGAAAAAACTTTATGTAAAACAGTAAAATCTCTTCTATGCTCTTCTATCT
Organism: Locusta migratoria; assembly: GCA_026315105.1. NCBI lineage: Eukaryota > Metazoa > Arthropoda > Insecta > Orthoptera > Acrididae > Locusta > Locusta migratoria. The sequence goes on from CM048744.1 coordinate 910,423,052, forward strand.
GATGAAATTTAACATGATGCCTTCATTAAACAGCTGCCTTAGTGCTCCGACCCCACGGGTTCAGAAGCGCTGCTGTGTGTGTCCGGAGCGCCAATGTTTTCCTGTTCGGAACAGCCTGTTTTGCAGTTGGTATAGAACAGATACCGTGATTCTAGAAGTCAAAAGTAGTTAAGTTCTCGCTCAAGTGACACTCTAACAATAATTATATCATTACATACCATGGTTTTAAATACTGCTATCTATTACCCATTCAAAACTTTAATATCTGCGGTTGCGAATATGAGCCTTGCGGATGCGGGTAACACTTTTCTTATTCGCGCAGACCTCTATCCATAGGGCCTGCTGCGCTGTAAGTCAGCAAGTGACATTTTTAAACCAATATGCTGCTATTTAGTATTACTTTAATGCGGCAGATCCGTTTCGGCTTAAACTGCCATTCTCAAGTGACTCATTTCTCTAGTTATTCTGACTTCCACAAGACATCTGTGCCATTTATATACTATCAAAATGTATTGGATTTTTTAGCTTAGATTATCGTACTTTGACAGTGGTAGCCAAGTTTATGTTTACATGCTTTGTGAACATACGACATCTTGTTTGCGTTTGCGTAGGCGTAGGCTTCCGCGGCCATCGTCACTTTCAGTAAAGTTCTTTAGCGTATTAGACCGCATTGTCATCGTGTAAAACCGACGTTTCGGCCACTATTTCAAGTCGCCTTGTTCAGGGTATTCGTCTGTTGATTGTGGGACATCTTGGCTACAACTGTCAAAGTACGATTATCTAATTTCCAACAAATTTTGACAGTATACCAATGCCATAGATGTGTTACGTAAGCCAGGCCAACTAGACAAATACTTCACTTGCGACTGGCAGCCGCGTGTTGTCTAGGCATCATACCACGGTCTGGGCGGCCGTTCCCGCCGGAGGTTAGAGTCCTCACTCGGGCGTGGGTTCATGTGTCGTCCTTAGTGTAGCTTACTTTAAGTAGTTTGTAAGTCTAGGGACTGATGACGATGGCAGTGTGGTCCAACAGGTTTACAAGCATTTAAACATTTGAGAATGGCAGTTTAAGCCGAAACGAATTTGGATTTTGAACCACCTTACTCCCGAATGCGAGTCCAGTGTGTTACCACTGCACCACCTCGCTCGGTCGTATTGGTTAAATAATTATTTATGCAACGAACTGTGGTAGCTTTTTTAATACACTATGGATATTAATAATGAAATAACGGATTCAAATATTTTCAGCGGTGCAGTTCATGCATAACAACGGCTACTAATTTATATTAGTAAAAAATGTAAATATGTGAGCAAGACCACGAATCTCCGAAAGGTCGTGACGGATTGTTATGAAATTTTGACACAAAGTTCATTAATAGTACATGAAGGTTGTTAGATACCTTTTTTTTAATACATGTCGTATAACCGACACATACGTAACCTCCAGCGATTTTTTGTAATAAGGTTTCCCAGTTATAAAATCTATACGGGCATTCAGTGATAAAAGAGACAAAATGGTGTAGAGAAAAGTTTTTTAAAAACAATACTTTTCTTTAACATTTATGCACTTGCTCAGAGGATCTACAAGCTTTTTTATTCCGTCTGTAAATAACTATTTATGTTTGAATCAATGTCCCAGAAACAATTTCACGTCCTCGTTGCTCTGGAACCTCTTCCCACGTAATGCCTCCTTCAGTACACTAAAGAAATGGAGGTTCGAGTCCTCCCTGGGGCATGGGTGTGTGTATTGTCCTTGGGTAAGTTTACCTAGGTTTAAGTAGTTTGTAAGCTACGGACTGATGACCACGCAATTTGGTCCGATAGATTTACAAACATTCAAATGTTCAAATGTTAAGCTTAAGGGACTTAACTACGGGGTCATCAGTCCCTAAACTTATAAACTACTTATGAACTACCTACAACTAAGGACGGCACAAATATTCATGCCCGAGGGGGGATTCGAACACCCCCCCCCCCCTCGCGGCCGTTTTGAACTGCTCTAACCACTTCTAAAAATTTGCAGGATTCATACAACTTTCACCATAAACTTTAGACATTCTGCAATATATATTAACTGGTTTGTCGCCTTCAGCAAGTAAGTTGTTCAATTAATGTGGAACTTTCAAGCGGACTCGGCATCCTGAAATGTATTTTTGAGGTTGAAAACAAATCAACGTTGATATAACAGCTAATCAGGGACAACCCAGTGGCCGCGCGGGAGTTTCCGAGCGGTCTGTAGCGCCACGTTACGGTTAGAGCGGTCTTCCGCGTCGGAGGTTCGAATCTTCCCTCGGGCATGGGTGTGTGTTGTCTTTAGGTTAGTTAACTTGATTGGTAAGACTCGGGACTGATGACCGACATAGTTTGGTTCCATAGGATTACAAACACTTGAATATTTTTCAACCCAGTGATGCCAACTTAAAGCCATAAAAGTGCCAAACTTTCCCTACCAACAGTTTTTCCACCAGACCGTCCTCTTTAATTATTGAATGATCGTCCTATAACTTCGTGTATTACTCGAATTTAAAAAAAAAATGGCTATGTAGAACCACGCTTATTCCAGGGTAAAGTTATGCCAGAATTTCAAAGCATTCGGTGAAGAATTTTCGGAAGTATAAATTTTGAACATTAAACAAGGTTAGACAGTTGTAAGAGGAGTTAGGAGGAGGAGCTGGACTAGGGAGAGGATGTGGAGGTGTACAGGAAGGCAGGAGAGGAGGACCGAGTGGACAAGGAGAGGGGGGAAGGTGAGGGGGGGGGGTTAGAAGGGGGAGTATAGGTACAGAGAGCGGGGAACGAGGAGCGAGGGCGACAGAGAATATAAAGCAGCAAGTGTGTGGGATGTATATACAGTTCCCGTTCACAAAGTGTTGTGACGTTACACGTACTAGAAATGTGTGCTTTCGTTTCTTTTCCATTTAAGCTGTAACAAGCCACAGCAACGCGTGGCCGGGTGCAGCTAGTAAACAATTAAAGCATTATTCTGTTCTGCTATCGGGATTTCGATGCCCCCTCCCCACCGTCTGTTGATGTTTTATGGTACTGTCTCCAAGGCTAGTCTAGCGTCTGTAATGTAGTTCACTTTATCAATATATACTTACTTATTTTGTTAGTCGTTTAGTTCTTAATTTTTTTTCTTGTTTCATTTTAATGTAGCCGTTTTGATTTCAAACTGATTGAAATTTGATATTTGAAAACGTGTGAGCAGATAATGAATTAGTCTTTAGTACCATACTAGGCGAATCATGACATTATCTAAAAAATAATGTACTATGCTCAGTCAAGTAATATGTTTCGGAAGCCAACATTCTTTGCAGAGCCATAACTTATTGTTGTAGCTAGTACGTAATTTACAGCGTATTACTCGCTCTCACACAGCGCGAGTCAAAAGTAAGGTAATTGTTCCAACCGGCTCGGTACTGCATAGAATGCTGCTGCGACGTGTCGTGGAAATAACGATCTCGTTGGAACGCGAGTACCATTTATCCACCATTAATCGATGCCACATTCCGAGCAGCCACGGTGGGGGAACTTGCTAAAAAAATCACATTTTTCGCTGCGTGACAGGAAGCTTTGGTATTGTGCAAAAGCACTGTTACTCGACCACTGGTGAAGCACAAGTCAATCGATACTACTGTCTCTTTTCTATAAAGTATGAGCAGCATTTTTACTTGTTTGTTGGTAGGTAGTTTGTGTATGTTACAATTTCATGCTTGAAAGGTAGTCAAATATGTAGTATAGGTTTCGCGAAATGGTACGTGCATAGAAAAATTGTGACGATACCGTTGAAAGAAAAAAGAAGAAAAAAAAAACACGAAAAGAGGTATTTTAACTTTCTAAGGCGCTAATAAAACCGATATGTAATAAGAAACTATTTTCTAGCAAATAAAATGAAAATCTCACGAGTGCAAGTAATGCTATTGAAAGAGAGTTTATATTAGCAAAAATAATAACTATACTGCGTTAATAGCAAGAAACACATCGGAAAATATCTATTATTAACTCAAGGACCTGCAAATACTGTGAACATAATTTCCGCTTGCATCCTCTGTAGTCATGATACTTGCACTATAGGTCTCACATCAGTACGACTTCACCTTTCGTCTCAGAACAATGAACAGTGCACTCCCTTGTCCTGGAAACTGACGTATTTGTTGCTTCTAAGCCGTTCATCAAACGGACGTTCGCGCGCGCGGTGAAGGAGGGGGGGGGGGGGAGACATCGGTTCGGCGAGAAAGTGTATACATAAGAGTTTGAAGTAACTGGAAACGCAGATCTAGATAGTGGGATGCGTGTATGAGTCTCGCTTTTCTGGAATGCGTATCTATTGTCTTATCTACCATTTCGTCCCCTTTGTCATAAGGCACTACACATGCACCTGCACCTCCGGCAAACACGTAACAATAAATGAGACTGGCTATATTACAGCTAATTTTGTTATTTCTCCCCCTCCTCATATATCTCTCTCTCTCTCTCTCTCTCTCTCTCTCTCTCTCTCTCTCTCTCTCTCTCTCTCTCTCTCTCTCTCTCTCTCTCTCTCTCTGTGTGTGTGTGTGTGTGTGTGTGTGTGTGTGTGTGTGTGTGTGTGTCCTGGCTGTAGGGAGAGCAGAATATTTTATGAGGCTGGAGTTAGAAAAGCGTCCTCCAGATCAGACAGGAAGAATATAACGAGACTGCGTCACGGTATTCCGTGCTTCCTCAATAGAACACCCACAGTTTGTTTGTCGCTTCTCTACAGGACTTTGTACACACGGTGAAACAAGTGTCTGGGTGCTCGGCCCCGCTCTGTTAGCCGCGTGGAGTGCAGAGCGGGCCTCCGCGCTCGGCGCCGCTGGCGCGTGTCCGCGGGTCGATACCCGGCTGATTGCCGGCAGCACGCGCCCGCCGCCGCCGCCGCTCGCCATTTTCGCGCCCATTCACGGGATAATCCCGCAGCAGCCGCCCCCGCCTTTGTCTCGTGGCCCGGTGCTTTGTGTGCAAACACAGGACGCTGCCGAGCGGAAGCTGCGAGGCAGGCGAGGCACACGGGGAGAGGCCGAGGACATGGATGCAGGGTCGACTGTTAATGTTAAATCAACACACCGCTGAGGCTATGCAGATGGTTTACTGAAACTACTGTCAGTTTCATAACATTTAGTTGCATCCTCAGATGGATACCCTAATATAACCACATGATGCTGATTGCAATTTATCCTCTCAAACCTTCTATCTTCCTCCTCCTCCTCCTCCTCCTCCTCCTCCTCTTTCCATCCTTCCTTCCTGATCTCTTCCTCCTCCTCTTTCCATGCTTCCTTCCTTCCTTCCTTCATGATCTCCTTCCTCCTCCTCCTCCTCCTCCTTTCTTCCTTCCTGATCTCCTTCCTCCTCCTCCTCCTCCTCCTCCTCCTTTCTTCCTTCCTGATCTCCTCCTCCTCCTCCTTTCTTCCTTCCTGATCTCCTCCTCCTCCTCGATCTCCTCCTCCTCCCTTCCTTCCTTCCTGATCTCCTTCCTTTCTTTCTGATCTACTCCTCCACTCTTCATGATCTCCTCCTCCCCCTCCTCTTCCCCTTCCTTCTCCTCTTCCCCTTCCTTCTCCTCTTCCCCTTCCTTCTCCTCTTCCCCTTCCTTCTCCTCTTCCCCTTCCTTCTCCTCTTCCCCTTCCTTCTCCTCTTCCCCTTCCTTCTCCTCTTCCCCTTCCTTCTCCTCTTCCCCTTCCTTCTCCTCTTCCCCTCCCAGCTACCTGTCAATCCCCATCCCTCCACTCTGTCACGTTGAATAATATATGTACGAATTGCAGTAGAAATGGATCAAGAAGCTTACGTTGAACATGAGCGTGTTTCACATATGCTACATGCCTACGTGTCTTCATTTTCTTCCGGTTTATACGAGGCCAATGGCCGTGCTGCATTGGATACACCTGCTCTCGCTAGAACACTGTCGGGCTTGGCTAGCACTTCGATGGGTCATCGTCTCGATCTGCCGAGCACTGTGATCAATTGGGGTGAACTCAGCCCTCGTGTGACCAGTTGTGGAGTTACTTGATTGGAAAGCAGCGCCTCCAGTCATAAAATTCGACACAACGACCGGGTGCGCGGTGCGCTGACCATACCCACTCCATACCGCATCCGATGACGCCCGCTGGACTTTCAAAGTCTATGGGACGGAGTTTACCTCGTTCTTTTTTTTATCTGTGGTACTCAACTGCTTGGGCTTATAGCGACTTTTGGCCTCCAGTATTGTATTTGCTCTGCGTTTATGACGTCACATTTCTATATTGTAAACATTTTCAAATGTTTTAAACTTATCGGTTAGAACTACTATGGTCATCAATCTTAAGACTTAAAAACACTACTTACACAAAGGACACCATACACACCCATTCTCGAGGGAGGACTCGAACCTCCTGTGGGAGCGGCCGCCCAGTTCGTCGCATGATGCCTTAGACCACGCGGCTACTCCCCTGCGTCTCATAATTACATACCGTACAATGACATTGCAGGTAAATGCGGTGGTATAGTGTATAGGAAGCATATTGCGAATAGGCTTACTGTGAGTAGTAAAATAGAAATACCTTATAAACTGGCACCTTGCCAGTTCAGTTCAGTGATCACCATTTGAATCACTGTGCTGGGCAAAGGTGACGCCACGGCAGTGCAGAGCTGCCGGGAGTTTGCCACGCTGTGACAAAGACGTGTTCTTTAGCGGTGCGCTGTACTAGTATACATTACGACCCGTACAACCGCTTACACTGAGAACGCAGTTATGGACCATAGAGGTGGTGAATGCCTGCTAACAACGGGTGTTAGCGCCTTTCAGAGAAAGCACCCGCCGAACAATGGCCTACTAGTAGAAGAGCTTGTGTGTCCGTCTTGATTTTACCTCCAGAGCACTGGCGGACTGTGGCAGATTACAAACTTCGTCCCATACACAATCAATCTCGTCTTGCCATAGTTTTGGACCAGCATATACTGTGCTGCAGACTTTAATATTTCGTTCAAACGTTTAGCGATCCTCGAATAATTCTCTAAAATCACTGACTACAGTGACGACGATCAAATTATTTACGTAGCGGCGAAATACTATCCATTTTATACGTAGTGAATGGCATTTTTTACCATCTGTTCCACCCACCAAACCTTAATGTAGCCATTGTACTCCATCGTTTTGTCGAAATGGTTGCCTGCATCAGAAGAACTCTCTTCAGAACGTAAGCACGTCTACCTGTTTCGGGATAATTTAGAATTGTGAATCTCTTCTTACCAAACCGAAGGCACGACATTTGTCGTATTTCGTTTGACCGATTTCCGTCACGCAGACCAGCATCAAGGATCAAAACTGACACGCGCAAGTTCTGAATTTCATCAGCTTACTGAAGGTCTCGGTTTTGCGAGAGTCTAGTCATATCTAGATAATGAGGGACCGAACCGTTCACGAATAAAGGAGTATTACGGAGCTGATGGTAAAATACAGTTCTTTAAATACACAACAGCTGTAAAATGTAACCTGATATACGTTTTAAATTGACATTTTAATTTCTTCTCTCTGAGCTTTACCATTTTCAAATTATTCCTTATATTTCTTCACAAACGGCACAATAGACAGTTTCAATAATATCAAGAAAAGACAATAATTCATCTTGCTTCCCACTTTCTGGTAGGCAGTCACCTATATATCCTTAATTTAGGAAATCTTCCGATATTTTCTACCATTTATAATATAGGCTTTTATTTTGTGACGTGTGAAAATTTGTGGTGAAAGATCCGGGTTCGAGTCACAAAATAAAATACTTATGAAACGCAGATTTCGCAAATTGTGACTCAATATCTATTTAACAAATAGATGCGGATCATCACCGTTCCTTTGGAATCGATGCCACAGTAAAACCGTCTTAGCTTTTATTCCTTTTTTCGTTAAAGTTGAAGGCAACCATTCATTTCCTTTACTATTCACGTCTTCTATTCCAGTCAACATTGTCAGAAGCTTTCTCAAAACCTAAAATTACTATTAACTTCTGGTTCCGTTTTGTCGGCTTATCTTAACGACAGCATTACCTACCGTGTTCATTCATTTCTATGGCACCCAAACTGGTATTTCTCGAGTTACTACTCCTTAGAATCCAACGTCAGACTGCGGATGGCGTAAGCTTTGACATGCAATAAAGAGCAAGAAGTCAGCCATCTGAAGCGAACTGTGGGGCAGCGGGATCACTAGGAATGCGGAACGGTTCGAGGAAGCTTGCAGCACTCAAGTAAAGAGGCGAAGATGGCGTCACAGGCTGCTACCTTCACAGCCGTCATATCCCCCCCCCCCCCCCCCCCAACACCACTTCCTCATAGCCACCTCTCTGAAATAATATCTCTGTCACCTGCTGTTCGTGATGAAGCACCGTTGCAACTGTGAAAGAGTGCATTACACTTTTGTTCGGAACTTAGCATCTGGTAGCAGTGGCGGCGCTAGACGAACACTGGGCGTCGGCAAACTCGGCTTTGCGAGGCCCCTTTCTTTTTTTCATTAATGAAGAAAATGTTAAATGAGCTGAATTACACATCAATAATCATTATACTAAAATTCTATTAGTATAATATACGAGTATTATTGCAATGTCAAAAATTACAATAAACAAACACAAATTAGAGGAACTTTTCACCTTCTCGTCTCACTGAATTTTTTTAAGACCACATCTTAATACTAGCCACTCTTTCGGCTTCAGTTGATAGTACTGACTACGCAGATAGTCTTTCATGCATCATTTTGCTTTTCAAGTTAGTCTTAATCAATTTTAAATTTGTGAAGCTTCTCTCGGCCGAAGCTGTACTGACTGGAACGGGGGATGATTCTGATTGTTATATAAACATTTGGATATACTTCTTCCAAATCGTTTTCTAAAGTGTACTTAAGAAATTGTTATGTAAGTATTTAACTAAAAATTGCATCACTACTGCACTCATACGGAAATGGACGAGCGCACTACGTCATCGTACCACGGTGAGCGAGATCGCTCTCGCCGGGGGTCGAATCCCACCCTTGGGTACGAATGTTGCCTTCGTCCATTGGTTAAGCTAGTGTAAATTAGATGAAGGTCGTCGCTATATAACCTAGCAGTTGGAAAGCGTCGTTAAAAATCAAACGATAAAAAAAAGAAGAAACAAAAAACTAAATTTTTAACAATGTTTTGCGAGGCCCCCACAGGCGCGAGGCCGTCGGCGGTGGCCGACGTCGCCGATGCCTAGCGCCGCCACTGTCTGGTAGCGGCACTATAAGCTAGTACTTGCATAAACTTGTTAATATGTGTAAATGTAAATCCAGAACATTTTCATTTTTCAAAGATAGACACGGAAATCCACTACTAGTAACATTCTAATGAATATTTGAAAGTGAAATATCATTTCTTCATGGTTGACATAGGGGAATAATTACTCCTTAAGATAGTCACACAGTATTGTCATTATTATTGTTACAAATTGAAGTGTTGCAAGATTATTCAGTTTTTTCTTGTTTCCTTATTCTTCCCACTTTCTCACAATCCATTCTTTTTTCACTAGGTGCCTTTGTTCTGGTCCTATTTTACCCCTTTTTCCCTTGCGCTTACTTCAAAATATGTGGTTTTAGCATTGTTTCTGAATTCTCTTTATTTCTGCTTGTTTCACTTTTTCTATTTATTGACACCATTTTATTGACCTTTTTACTGCTACAAGAATCTTATTTGTGAGATTGTTTTTGGTATTTGTGAAGAGCAAGTTTTCCGGACTGTGTGTTCGTATAGTTCTCTGCTTGATTTGTTTGTTTATATACCGCCTGTGTACTTCATCAAAAATGTCTTAAAATTTAGCGTTATATTTTATCCGACTTCTTGATGCCTAATACTCATATTGTGGTGTTTTGCTTCTGGTATTTCAAATAGTCTTCTTTTACTGCATTTCGTTCATATGAGGTTGTAAGCTTTCTCAAGTTTTCCTTTTGTTCTGTATAGCATGCCTTGTTTGTATTCTACTACATACTTGAATTTCTCTATTTTGTTAATCTTTCGCCACTGTTTCCTGTCTTTCTGATATGGTATGGGTAGACCTGTTCAGGTAGAGATTTTATGTAACTATTTTTGTGTTTCTTGTCTATTGCTTCAGAGTATTGCCAGCCATTTTATGGTGATATTGATTCCGTGAGTTATTCCCTTCACATTATCTGACAATTTTGTCCAAGACTACGTTGAATAAAAGCGGTGAGACTATCTCTTTGTCTTATATCTGGAATCTGAGATATCTCCCGTAAATTTAATTTTAGATGGGGTGCTCTGAGTGTCTGTTCTATGAGTGCTGTAGTTTTTGTGTCTACTCAATATTCTTCTGGTATGTCAAAGAGAATCTACTTGTCTTTTAAGTCATAGCCCGGTAATATGTAAACAAATATTTATAAATCTTACTTAACTGCTGCGGTTATCAGTTCCTACGATTACAAACTACTTAAGGTAACTTTCGCTAAGGACAGCGCGCGCACACACACACACACACGCACACGCGCACACACACACACACACACACACACACCCGCGCGCGCGCATGCACACACGCCCGAGGATGGACTCGAACTTCAGATGGCGAGAAACCGCGCCCAAATCAACAATTTACGAAATATTGTACAAGACCAGTCATAAACAGTTAATTTAAATATTTACATTGTTGCATACGGTTCATAGTTGCATACAGTTCCATTTCACAAGTTGTAACCCTCTTTACTCGCAATAGCATCAAATCTAACTGTGGAAAACAATGAATTACAGACCATCTATGAGGATGATACAATGCACATACATAACATGCTAACATAAAAATAAAATAAATAAATAAAAATTAAAAGATGTATGTTAAGTACATCTTATTGACTCTTTTCTAACTTGTCAATGTTATATTTCATATTATGTATGTATACAGACGATGACTTATGTTAATTTAGCATTGATAATGGCAATTCACTTGCCGAAATATAGATCTGCAAAATAATGCTATTTCTTACAAATAACGACTGATTGCTGCAAAAACACCCATTTGGAAACGAACAATTACAAGAACAATTGAAAGGCACTTAATTGAAGTTACTGTTGACACTGGTGTAAGTCTTGCACAAACAGGCATGTCTGTTTTTAAATATTTATTTCAAATGTTTGGTCCTATTTTGTATCCTATTACGGTAGAATATATCTGTGACTCTGTAAAATATATGGAAGTTAATTTACAACAAGAATTTTCTTTCCGTAATCAAATATTTTTAAGGTGATACTACCACGTTTACTATACTCCTGCTATTTGGTAACGATGTTGATAAGAAAACCAGGAGGCAATGCGTTGTAGGTCCTCAACTAAATCAACATACACTACGGCTAACGGAAGATCTTTTTTCCCTTCAGAAATATCTCAGTTATACGAGGATTTCCGCTTACAGTTACTAAATGTTTACCTTTGTTTTATTTCTAAATTATTGGTATTTTTAAAAGCCAACAAGTTTTCGATATATTCTAGTCACTTGGAGTCTGCAGGCTCTCCTGAAATGTACTGCGTGACGGTGGCCTGCCCGTCGACCTCTTCTTCAGCCCCTGGATATCTAGCAGGTCACACGAGCGCTCTTCCCGACGTTAGACTTTAAAAGCCACAGCCGCTCATGCCGCCTCAAGTTGCTACGACACGGAAGTCACTTGGCTAAGTGCTCCCTATCACGGCGAAGTACTTGATGCTTTCAAGGTTCCGTCCTGTCATGACCACTCACTCATAGAAGGGTGACAAATTCTGTAAAATACCCTGAAACCATGTGTTTGATAATTTTGTACAAGGCTACGTTGAATAAAAGCGGCGAAGTACTGTCTCTACTCATCTAGTTGTTTAGTTTGTTTATATCTTCTACATGACTGTGAGTGGAACGGCAGTTGACGAAGTGCCTAAGCGTACTGTCGTTTGGTCGGTTTCAATATCTCAAACTGTGAAAATGGAACGTATGCAGAGGATCACTTAGTCCATAAATTAGTTCCTCCAAGCCAAGGAGCAAAATTTGAATGAAACCTAGCCTATGAAAAAAATCGTTAGTGGTTAATACATAAGTGCTCTTATCCTAGACCAGTAAATGTAATACTATGTTGTATTCGTAAAAATTAGATTGCGGGGTGTTGTTCTGCCAGTGACGTAAAATTGCGAAAATATTAATGACAGTGTGAGCGGAAAATAGTAACAGCGTGTTAGCTGTTACAGGTTAGTTGAATTACCTCTAGAAGTCACAAATTTGTTAGAACTGTAGAAATGGTTTATTTGGCTACGTGTTTGAGGCTGCACCTCATTTTCAGGCTCCTATAACATTGCAAAAACAACAAAACTATTTTAATATAGTCTTAGATTAACAAAATCTTGCTGTCTGTAGCAGTAAAAATGTAAGAACAATAAAATAACTTATGTGAGGCGATGCACCCTTTTATGTTTGACTACCTGTTCGATTGTAAAAGTTTATTGACTTACTTTTTTTCCTTGATTAGATTTCTTCTTCTGGTATCTAAAGGTAACGCCATTTCTCTTCTGAGTTTGTTAGAAACACAGCACTGGTGAAAGCTTGTTTCGCTTACACTATCGATATCACTTTTTGAGCTGTGAGTCGCTTGGAATGTCTTCTGTTGCCATGCTGTCACTTTACTGACAGGATTCGTTAGGTAATGACACGGTGTGATGAATTTATGTTCGCTCTGGCAGAAAAACTTTATGCTAAAGAAGACTTACATAGGTGTTGTTGGGCACTGGACAGATGCACAAACTTTAACAGTAAATAAGTATTGAAGAAGTAGGAATTATTGAACTCTTGTCATTTCGTTTAGGATTTCATTACCCTCGTTTTGCAAATAGATGATTTCAATTTTCTCCAAGATGCCCATTTTCCAGCTCTTTTCCAAAGTGTGCAATAGTTTATCATCTATTTAAAAGCTGTGTCTCATTTCACATGTATGCTTTCTATGGCTTATTTATTGCTTCTGTCAACCCTGAAACAATCAATGTGGCTTTAGATTGTTCAGTTGCAGTTAATACATATCGTTTTTAGTGGCCGGTTTCGTGTACTTACGATGCATATTGGCGCCCTTATTTATCAGTGTGAACGTTATTGAAGGTTAGTCTACTACGCACATACTTAGTTGCAATTTTTTTAATGTTTGAAGTATAACGCCATCAGAAAATACTTGAAGATTAAATATCAACAAATATTACAATTCCTTGAGCCAACATTGTCTCATTATACCAATACTTGAAGATTAATTGCACCATACATAATAAAAAGCGTAGCATTATGCAAAATAGCCGCACAAAAAGATAACCTATGTGGGGGTGCGGACACTTTTTGTGTATACAGTAGATCCAGACAGTTAAGTCCCTCGTATTACATTTAATACTACTTCATTAAGTTGGCATGATAATTATTCCTAGTATTAGGAGGAGAGGAAGTGCTCGAAAGACATAAATGACGATAGCTGTTAGTGCGCGTTGAATTAAATCAAAGAGGGACTCTTTGACTGGGCAGAGACCACTGGGGCATAGCGCTCACTGGCTTCGCGAGCTATCCTAGCACGCCTCCCGTCAGACGCAAATTCTCAGTTTATCCGCACACAACAGGACTCAATGCCCCTGGCCATTTCTCGCGATATGTCGCCGATTCCCGGCCTGGATTGCACTGAAGTTAGGATCATTGGCCGTTTTTTCCTGTCTTTAACCGGGGTGTAACATGCATAAATGCAAATATTTCTAGGGGCAGCTCAGAACAGTAAACCCAACAACATTATGCAAGGGTGTTTTGTCGTCTGGAGATTTTATTTAAGTCTATGTTTCCAGGTTAAGTCTGCGTAACGCCAAGAGGCGTATATTCCCGGAGATCAAGGGTAAAGGCGAATGATGCTAGACTACTATCGTGGGTTTTCCGTCCTACAGTTTCACCAGCCGGACGGCTAGGGGAAGGGAGGATCTGCGGTTACTTTCGTTGGGTTGTGGTACACTGGGGTTATTGAAACGGTTGTCAATTCGCTAGGAACGGCTCATATTAAATAAGCAAATCATGAAACATATTTGTCTTCTGTTAATGATCAGTGCCTTGAAAATAGCTTTGTTGTCAATGTCGCGACTAAATTGGCTGTGGTGTCCACATAAAAAAGTGAAGAGTATACGAAGTGGTATTTGCAGAGGCCGTTTGCAAACTGCAAATGATTAAATCGTTGCTCAACACAACATTCTTGTCCACCTGACGATGCGGATGTGGGGATAAAATAAAATTCACAATTGCAGAAAACGACAGCGCCCGTTTTCCCAAATGTTAAGCAGCTATTTCAAGAAGAAGAAAGCTTAGAATTTGTTGCAAATGTTCCGAATAATGGCAGCTCCAAGACGCAAATAAGACGAGAAGCAATTCCACGTTAGAGGAGCGCTTGTTCCAAACAGCTAAGCTACGTTTGGCACCCCGGCCAGAAACTCCAACATCGGAAATCCCACGTGAGCCAACTATTCGGCAGCGAACTGTTCGCGCCGGGAACACGAGGAGACACAATAGAATTCTGTATGGCCAGCCGTCGTCCGCTTCAGGCCGACGTATGAGGATGTTAAAATATGGAGTGTATGCAGACGATCCCCATATACTTTAAGAGTTAACGAGGTCGGGGGTTCGAATCCCTCCTCGGGCATGGATATTTGTGATGTCCTTAGTATTAGCTAGTTCGTAAGTTTAGGGACTGATGCCCCCGTAGTTGAGTCCCATAAGCTCTACAAACATTTGAACTTTTTAGAGTTAACGACGTGAGGCTAGTCATTTCCCAGATTTCGGCACCTGAAATTCGTCGAATGTTTGATAATGTGTTGCAAAGGCGTCAGGCTGCTCTTGCCGTGGAGCGACTTAATGCTGAGCACGTGGTGTAAGTAAAGGCAGGCGTAAATCCAATCGAACAGCATACTTGTTCACGCTCAGCGCTCTACCGTCAGGTGCAGGAACAGGAGCAACAGCGGATGGACGTGCCGCCGAGATCTTCCCGAGCGACGTACGCGGACAAACCTGGTTGACCGCCTTCTAATGTATAAAGCAGAGTGTCCGTATGTTTGTACGTGTTGCATACTATAATATTTTAGTAGTGTTTTAAGTGATTTCAGTTTCATTCTACCGATACTCAGCTTTTCATAATTGCGATGTATGGGGGTTCTGCTCGCTGCAACAGTATTCTCCTGGGGCGTCGTGGTAGAAATAAATACTCGTAGGTACAATTTTTCACTTCTTCTTTAATTTGAATCACACTTCTACTCCACCAAAACATAACATATACAAAGCATCAGAACGGTAGTACTTCCATTTCAAAACACAAACTGACAAATACATTCCAAAGCACTTCAGAACTGCCGAAACTCGAACTCCCCCACGCAAGGAGGTGAGGCAAATATATAACATTAGCAATAATGACGTTACATTAAGCATTGTTCATAACAATAGAATATACTGATTTACAATTAACAAACACAACAGAAAAACATTTCATGTACACAAGAATAATCACAATATAAAATGAAAACTATGCATACAATAATTTTAGATCGCACCTATCTTTTTAAGTTTTAATCACGCTACTTTTTGTTTGACAACAAACCAAAATGCTAAATGTTAGTTAATTAGTTAAGAAGTACATCATACATATTCCTAACATATACTGAACTATCAAATATTCTGGCCATTCACAAAATATACTCAAAGAATTCAATATTGATAATTAATGTAATAGTCGAAATAACACAATTAGCTGGTCTACACAACTTGTTTATGAGCCTAACATATATACAATGCTATTAATTTTCATTTCTTTTTGTTTTTTTTACAAAAGATTTTACAATTCGTCTGTTTAAGTCTTCAAATAACATACAATGACGCAACTATTGTTTATAGAACTGTCTGGAAAGAAAATATGTGAATCTCTTAATTAATGAAATCTATCACTTGTTTTAATCCAGTATCACCGAGACACAGTCCTAAACTGATTCCTAGACTGGCTATATCGTTTTTAACTAACTTCACATGCAACGTGTATCACTATTGAACCACACGATTCCAGATCCGACGCAGACGGTATCGTAGGATGACATTGAGCCGAGAGGACCAGGCAGACGGTATCGTACGATAACAATGAGATGAGGGAGTCAGCAGTATCGTTACATTGCGAATCTACAGTTTTGTTCCAATCTTTAGGAAATTTTGTACACGTCAGCTTCAATCCACGAGGACGGTCGCCGTAAGTGTAAGAATTATATACGTTATATAGTTCACTAGATATGACGTCATAGACAATGAGATGCGCGAAAAACTGCTGCGTTTCGCGACAATGCTGCTCATTTTCTCCTAAACCATTGGACCGATTTCGACCAAATTTGGTACACACATTTCTTACCGCGAGGTAAAAATTGCTGCATGGTTAAGAATCACATACGGCACATGGTGCAATAGATATTACCGCATAACCATTAGAAATCGCAAAAAATGCCATATAATGCGGCGAGACTTTCGAAATACACTGTATGAGAATGACAGTACTTAGCGACTTACAACAAACTTTAAACATAATTTCAAACCTTTATTAAACTTTTTCTCGCTGGCAACCGTAGTAAAATGATGAAAGGAAAAAAGTTTCTCGCTTACTACTTTTCCGCTGTTTATGGAGTAAAACTACGGCTCTCGGTATGACGTTACAATTTATAATTTGAACACTACAAATTGTAACGACAGGAAATTTTACAGACAGTATACACATATATATTTGAATGTAGCTTCTAAATTGTATCACATTCCGACACGTACTTCATGAGATATGAGCACATAAACGGTAAAGTTCCGCTGTTCATGGACCAAAACTACGGCATTCGGTATGACGTTACAATTTATAATTTCTACACTACAAATTGTAGCTGCAAGAAATTTTACAAACAATTATGCGCATATAGTTGAGTGTACCTTCTAAATTGTATGCCCGTACGACACGTAGTTCATGAGATATGAGCACATAAACGGTAGCGCTCATGAAAAACCGCCCCATTATGCATCAAGTTTTAATCTATTCCTCCTTTCTACTAATTGTATTACCAAGAGATTTTACAGACATATAGCCCTTATACAAATAAATATATACCTGAAAAATGGCAGAAATAAATAAATACCCGGGCAACGCCGGGTTTCAGCTAGTCGTTGCATAAACTGCAATGCACCCTGCTCTTGTTCAGTAAGTGACTAGACGTTGAGGCGGGACGTGACCGAAATGTCGGAATATGTCGGCGATGCAGCGGCCTCTTATCATGCGGTGACGTCGTCGAGCTGAGGTGCAGACGCTGTGAGTGGCCAGTGACATGTGGCGACAGCGGCCGTGATGGATGGGCCCGTGGCCAGCGGGAGGGCCGCGGCGCTCAGGTGAGCCTGGTATCGATTGTGCGGAGGCCCTACAAAGTGGCAGTCGGCGTGGCGACAGCGCGGGCCGGAAGGATGTGGCTTTCCCCGCTACACGACGGAACGCCGCCACTCACTGCGAACCCCAGCTAGCGGCCAGCACGCCAACTGCATAAGCGAAAGGGCCAGTAACTCTTTAATGCATAGTGTAGTCGATCAGCTACATATCTAATTTTTTTCATTATATCTCAAACTGATCACCATTTTACCACAAATTCATTTGTAGCTGCCCGTATACATAATGTTACATATGGAAGAAGCACGTCTCAGAAATTATAAGTCGCTGAGTGCTACTGAATCACTTCGACAGTTAGCTGCATTGAGCTAGTCGTAACATGTGCGTTTGTTTACTTCAGTATGCCTCCTTTGCCATTAAAAGTAGTTAATCACATATTACGACCTTTGCATTATGAGTTACTTTATGAAAAGATCAGTGGCACAATAGTGACTATTGCACAATAGAGCACTATTTTTCTTTCCGGAAACGTAGTGCGAATTAATATCCAGAGGGCTACCTTCGTAGGTTCGACTACCCCCTCGGGCATGTGTGTGTCTCTGTGTTATCCTTAGAATAAGTTAAAGTAGTTCGTAAGTCTAGGGACTGATGACCACAGTAGTTTGATCCCATAGCTTTACAAATATTTTAATATTTTTCAGTGACAGTTCTGAAAGTTTCCAAGACACGGATTCAGAAACAACTGACGAGCCAATACTGCAACAGACGATGCTCACCGCATGTGCGTCCTAGTTCAAATCGTAATCAACAATTGTTTAGTAGTAGTACTTGTACATTTGTATGTTTGAAACACTAAGACGTGATGGTCTGTTTTGACTGATTATGAATGATGCTTTGTACAAAATAATAGCCGAACATGCAGTTCAGAACATGTAAGAGATTCCCATCCAGTATATGCATAAAGTATGAAGAAGAGCAGAAAGAAGAGGTTGACAGTTTAAAATTCCTCGGATTACAGTTCAATAATAAATTTCAGTTGGGAAGAGCACACCACAGAACTACAGAAATGACTTAGCAAATCAGTATTTGAAATACGAATGGTATCAGACATAGGAGACATAAAAATAAAAAAAGCTTGCATACTTCGCTTACTTTCATTCCATAATGTCATATGCGATAATATTTTGGGGTAACTCTTCAAGTCAAGCAAAAGTTTTGAGAGTCCAAAACCGTGTAATACGTATTATTTGCGGTATAAATTCACGGACATCCTGTAGAAGCCTTTTCAAATAACTGGGTATGTTAACTACTGTCTCTCAGTATATTCCTTAACGAAATTTGTCGTAAACAGTATATTCCTTTTCGCAACGAACAGCTCCGTTCATACCTACAATACTAAAAACGAACATGGTCTACACAAGGACTTAAAATCAGTTATTTTAGTTCAAAAAGGGGTCCACTATACACTACTAAGGAACATTTATTTTCAATAATTTACCATCAACCATAAATTTAGCTGCAAATAAAGATCAGTTTAAGAGGGGCGTAAAAGACTTTCTAGTGGCCAACTCCTCCTACTTCACTGACGAATTCTTAAATAGGACCAAATGATGCATTCATCTGTATTCATACTATTATTAGTATTATATTATCAACTTCTAAAAATGTATGTAACTGTATTAATATTATTATATTATCAACTTGAAAAAAATTGATATGTCCTCAACACGGATCTATGGAACGCATGAACGAACCAACTAATCTAATCTAACTTACGCGCACAATAATTCATAGCTTATCATCCAGATTCAGCACCCCGCTGCACGGTTCGCAGTTGGCAGGATACTGCAAGTGATGAGGTAAAAAAAAACCTTATTAGAATTCTCGTGCTCCGAGCAATTGTTCTCAAACCAGAATACAAGATGTACCTTTCAAAGAGAGAATCTAATCCGAAGACGAAAACATGAAGAAAACCTTTGTATGTGGGAAAAGTACGCGACACCGCAGAGGCAGGGGCGCCTGCAGATATTCGCTGAGCGCATATTTGATATAAATAGGCGCGTTAAAACCGATTTAATTTCAAGGAAAGGCAAATGAGAAACGCATTGGAGCACGGTGGCTTTATCCACTTCGAGCATGAATTACACTAAATGTGCTACTTTTTATAACCCTGTGCGAAAAGTTGAGTAGAGGCTGCAATTTCCGGGGCTCTCACTACAGCAGTGGACTTACGAAGAGCTGTAGAACTTTTTATTGGAGATCTTAAGCGGATTTGCTGAGTGGTGTTGACGCTTATGGTCGAAGTTCAGTTTTACCAAAATTGGTATGGAGGGTCCTCTGATTGACTTGACATGCAAGGATCCTAATTTTGGCCCACTTTAGGTTACGGTAGTAACACTAAAAGTGGGCCTTTGCGATCGTCTTTTGACAGCTCGAAATTTAAATGAAAATAACGGCTTAACCATTCATCTGACACGAAAATTGAATAACCTAATTAGTAGAGGGGAAAATTCTCTACAACTTCGCTCTATTATGTTTTTTCATATTTTGCATCGTTGCACATATATTTGCAAAAATAACGGAGTTTTGACACCCTCCATTGAATTAACGAAAAGCAGCCGTTCGCAGATGTCACGTGGCATTCCTCGCCCAGAACTCTGTCATACGCCATTTTGCGTTCCGTAGTTGATGATTTTCTTATTGTAACTTATAGGTTGTCATTTCAAAGCAATGGCGCACTGAAGAATTAACAAAGCCATGTCGTTCTTCGTACGATAAATGATGATCTAGTATCTACAAATGCCATAATAGCATCAGGTAACAACGGCCATCAATAGTATGAGATTAAGGTACGCCACTTCTAGTTGTTAGCCATAGCGTAGTGGGCAATGCGTGAAACTGTGACGCTGAAGGTCAGTGGTTCGAAACCCGTAACTACCTAAAATATTTTTCCTAAAAGGTTTCAGACACTCTTATTAATTAATTTTGTATTGTTTAGATTACTATTTTGGTCCAAAATGTTTGCAAAAACTTGTTGTTGTTGTTATGGTCTTCAGTCCGGAGACTGGTTTGATGCAGCTCTCCACCCTACTCTATCCTGAGCAAGCCTTTTCATCTCCTCATAAGAACGGCAACCCACATCCACTTGAATCTGCTTACTATACGCGTCTCTTGGTCTCCCTCTGCGATTTTTACCCCACACACTTCCCTCCAATGCTAAATTTACGATTCCTCGATGTCTAAGAATGTGTCCTACCAAGCGATCCCTTCTTTTCGTCAGGGTGTGCCAAAAATTCCTTTTCTCACCAATTCTGTTAAGTACCTGTTCATTAGTTATGCGATCTACCCACCTAATCTTCAGCATTCTTCCGTAGCACCACATTTCAAAAGCCTCTATCCTCTTCCTGCCCGCACTGCTTATTGTCCATGTATCACTCCCGTACAAGGCAACACTCCACACAAATGCCTTCAGAAAAGACTTCCTTACACGTAAATCAATATTCGATGTTAGCAAATTTCTCTTTTTCAAAAATGCTTTTCTTCCCATTGCCATTCTGCATTTTATATCCTCTGTACTGCGACCATCGCATGTTATTTTACTACCCAAGTAACGCTCTCTTCAACACACTGTCCATGCCATTCAACTGCTCTTCCAGGTCCTTTGCTGTCTCTGACAAAATTACAATGTCATCAACAAAACGCAATGTTTTTATTTCTTCGCCCTGAACTTTAATCCCTATTCCAAATTTTTGCTTGCTTTCCTTCACTGCCTGCTCGATGTACAAATTAAATAGCATCGGAGAAAGGCTACAACCCTGTCTTACTCCCTTGCCAACTGATGCTTCCCTTTCATGCCCTTCGAGTCTAATAACTGCGGTCTGGCTTTCGTACAAGTTGTAAATAACTCTCCTTTCCCTGTATTTTACCCCTGCTGATTTTAGAATTTGAAAGAGTCTATTCCAGTTAACATTGTCAAAAGCTTTCTCCAAATCTACAAAAGCTAAAAATGTAGGTTTGCCTTTCCTTAATCTATCTTCTAAGATAAGACGTAAAGTGAGTATTGCCTCCCGGGTTCCTACATTTCTCCTGAACCCAAACTGAACTTCTCCCAGGTCAGCTTCTACCAGCTTTTCCATTCTCCTGTAGATAATGCGTGTTAAAATTTTGCAACTATGACTTATCAAACTGATGGTTCTGTAATTTTCACACCTGTCTGCGCCTGATCTCTTTGGAATGGGGATTATTACATTTTTCTTAAAGTCTGAGGGTATTTCGCCTGTCTCATAGATCCTACACACCAGTTCAAATAGTTTTGTCATGGCTGGCTCTCCCAGAGACTTTAGTAGCTCTGAGGGTATGCCATCTACTCCTGGGGCCTTGCTCCGACCTAGGTCTTTCAGGGCTCTGTCAAATTCATCTCTCAGTATAGTATCTCCTATTTCATCTTGATCTACTTCCTCTTCCCTTCCTACAACATCGTCTCGAAGTTCATTTCCTTTGTAGAGCTGCTCTATGTACTCTTTCCACCTTTCAGCTTTTCCTTCTTTGCTGAGAACTGGTTTTCCATCAGAGTCCTTGATATTCATTGAGCTGTTTTTCTTATCTCCAAATGTTTCTTTTATTTTCCTGTAAGCTGTATCTATTTTTCCCCTATTTATACATTCTTCTACAGATCTGCATTTTGCTTCTAGCCATTCCTGCTTAGCCATTTTGCACTTCCTGTCAATCTCATTTCTTAGTCGCCTGTACCCCATTTTGCCTGTTTCATTTACTGCATTTTTATATTTTCTTCTTTCATCAATTAAATTTAGTATTTCCTGTGATATCCAAGGATTTTTTGTAGGTCTTGCCTTTCTACCTATTTTGTCCTCTGCTGCCTTCACTATTTCATCTCTCAATGCTACCCATTCCTCTTCTACTGTTTTATTTCCCCCCATTTCTGTCAATTGTTGCCTACATCTCCCTCAGAAATTCTCCAGAACTTCAGGTTCCTTCAATTTATCTAGGTCCCATCTCCTTATTTTCCTACCTTTCTGCAGTTTTTTCAGTTTCAGCCTACAGTTCATGACTAATAAGTTATGGTCAGAGTCTATATCTGCCCCTGGTATGTCTTACAGTTTATAACTTGGTTCCGGAATCTATGTTTTACCATTATAAAATCTATCTGATACCTTCCGGTGTCTCCTGGTCTCTTCCAAGTATACAACCTTCTTTTGTGATTCTTAAACCACATGTTTGTTACGATTAAATCATGTTCCGTGCAAAATTCTACCAGGCGGCTTCCTGTTTCATTCCTTTTGCCCAGTCCATATTCACCTACTATTTTTCCTTCTCTTCCTTTTCCTACTACCGAATTCCAGTTTCCCATCACAATTAAGTTTTCCTCTCCCTTAACTGTCTGAATAATTTCCTTTAGCTCCTCATATATTTCTTCTATCTCCTCATCATCGGAAGAGCTAGTTGACATATAAACCTGTACTACTGTTGTCGGTGTTGGTTTCGTATCTATCTTGACAATGATAATGCGATCACTGTGCTACTCATAGTAGTTTACCTGCATTCTTATTTTCTTATTCATTATCAGTCCTACTACTGTGATACCCCCAACTGATTTTGTATTTATAATCCTGTACTCACCTGACCAGAAATCCTGTTCATCCTGCCACCGAACTTCACTAATCCCCACTATATCTAACTTCAACCTATCCATTCCCCTTTTTAAATTTTCTAATTTTCCTACCCGATTAAGGGATCTAACATTCCACGCTCCGATCCGTAGAATGCCAGTATTGTCTTTCCTGATGACAACATCCTCCTGAGTAGTCCCCGCCCGGAGATCCGAATGGGGGACTATTTTACCTCCGGAATATTTTACCCAATAGGATGCCATCATCATATTTTCATACAGTAGAGCTGCATGTCCTCGGGAAATGTAGCGGCTGTAGTTTCCCCTTGCCTTCAGCCTTATAAAACTACAAATCTAAAGTGGGCCGTAAAACACGTCAGTGCGATTTTTTTTTCTTTTAATGTTCGTAATATCCGAGTAAGGCCTTTAAAGATAAATTTAAAAAGTTGCTCGGACAGAAGGAAATAGGCGAAAAACTGGTGTACTTTTCTATGATATTTTGTATGAATTCAAAATCGTAACTTAAGATTGGAAAAGTTATGATAGAAAAAAAATTGGGGGTCATTACAAAGGAAAGTTGGAAAATCAGGAAAAACTAGAAAAATCACAGCTTTAAATGGAGGAGATAAACCGTGAGAGGAGGAGAAGGACGAGACATAGAGTCGTTAGCTCCCTGTCTAGGCGGACCAAACAGTGCGAATGAAGGACAGCCGAGTGGGTCAGCATGTGTCGTAATTATGGGGGAGCTGCTCTCCACACGCGCGGGCGTAACCGGGTCGCCGGACACTCGTCTGTGAAAATGAGGCGCCGCAAAAAACTCCGGCCGTGTTTCAAATCCTTTTCCACCAGGTGGAAATTATTACAAGTCGCGTTCCCTGCCGTCAGCACCGCTGTGCACGCGATCTGCATAGCGAAAAAGCTTATGGTGAACAGAAAAAGTAACCAACTCGTTCTTGATGCAAGTCACATACTTTGGGATTTGACTGATGACAGTTGCCCGTCGCTCCGTTTTAAGCGATCTTCTGGGCACATGGATTTAGATTGGTGTTACACCACCAAGCCGATGCTAGGACAACGAAGTGTCATCTTAAGACTTGTCGCAGCTTTCTCGACAGCAGTGGGTGAAGAGATGTTTGTGGATCTTAGAAGTATGCCCCGTCGACGTAACGTTAAGATTCACAATTGCGTCGTATTAGTTACGGCAGCAAGGTTTATCCATGTTGCCTAGGGTATCATTGTTTCCGGAATCACTGTCGAAGGCTGCCTCAGATTCTGGCAAGGGTCGCAACGTGAGAGGGACGAACTGACAAAACAGGAAAGACACCAAATGAATGACATTAACTCAAGTACATCAATAATCCAAAGAGCCATCACAAGTGTCTGACGGTAGGTACTTAGTGTTTCACTTCCTACTTTTTCAGTTCCAGTCGCTTAAGGTTTACGGAGAATACGACGTCATTGGGTTCATACTAATTTCATTTTATCGTACATATGATTTAACATTTCTACGTTAAACAACTTTTCATTATTTTTGCATTTCAGTTAGCCTGGTGCAGCGAGTGATGTTTTACACTTTGCATTTTAATATGTCACTAAGACTGTAATTTTTAGTAGTGACACAGTTACTTAGAATTTGTTCCGATAGACAGAACTTGAATTTCGTTATAAACATGCGTTTCAAATTGAGGCACAGAACAAGTACCAACACAAATAATAGAACAGGCAAATACTACTTCACGAAATAAACAAAGGAGAACTTGATGTTTTCATACCCAATAGAAAACTTGGGCGGAGCACACTAAATATAATGACTGAAACAGTGCCGCTGTACTCCTTTAATAGCTTCACAAATATATTAGAGATGATGCATCAAAACGTTTTCCATTTTCTCCTTTCTGAGTTAACAATATAATCCCCAAAGCACCGTGCAGAAATACGAACGACTAAAGTTGGTTCGTTTTAAAGTACGTAATGTTGATACTTTAATTCTGTTTGTGTCTTTCATATCATTTATTTCGAATATTTTTACGCTTCTGTTAAGAACGAAACTTATCTTACCTGACCCCAAGATAATCTAGTAATATATGTTCTCTGAGGGAACGCTCCATATGTTTACTTAACAATATTTTTGTTTATCTGTCGCTTCATAACCTGTAAGTGAATTTAAGTTGAAATGTATGTTTATGGCGAAATGAAGGGTTCTGTCCACTAGTACATTTTAAGTACCTATCACTAATTATAATTATAATTTTAGTGTCATATTACAATGACACATGTTTTGAAGGCATCATCAGTGGGTTGGTTTATATAGACCTTAAATTTTTGTTTTTATATGTAGTATTATCAGATTCTTAACGCTTCGTTGTTTTATCAAAAACAAAAATGTATTTTCTAGATAAACCAACCCACTGGTGACGCCTTGAAATAAAAGAGGGCAAAACGCGTCTGTATAAAATAATTTCAGGAAGAAAACTGCGTTTTCATTTCAATAAACGAATAATTCGGCGCTTGATGTGGGAGGAGGCCACATAAATTTGTTAAAAACAGTGACTTATTGTCATATACAGTCGCAGTTCCTTGCCACAGTCGAATAACGGCGACATAAGGCGCGATTTATTAAATGACGTACATACAACATAGATTCCATGTGAATTAATATAAATAAATACAAAAATCAGAAACCACCGCGGATGCTGTTTCAGTTTCGCGATCAATTACGTTAGCTGAAGCTCGATTTGTGGGAGACAAATTCCATTAAAAGTATATGAAACATTGAAGCAGGGTATGTGTACGAAGAAACAAGTTTTTCCGGTTTCGAAAGCCACGTTGCCAGGAGACAGTCTGCACTTCACAGTCCGCAAAGATTAATGTATAGGAACCTTGGCTAATAGCATCATCCCTTGTATCTATCCTCCTCTCTTTTCTTTGCTGTCTTTACATTCGATGGAGCAATTCCATGGCTCATAAAGTGTAGCCTACGCCAATAATCGGAGATTTATGTCCGATACTTGATATTACCATGCACAGTGAAGTAATTTATTTTCAGATGCTCCTGCTTCGACATCACAAGTAACCAACACACAGCACTTTCAGGTTTCGTGGTACAGTGATTTGGGAC
This sequence comes from Locusta migratoria, assembly GCA_026315105.1. Classification (NCBI taxonomy): domain Eukaryota; kingdom Metazoa; phylum Arthropoda; class Insecta; order Orthoptera; family Acrididae; genus Locusta; species Locusta migratoria. The sequence continues at coordinate 910,449,201 of CM048744.1, forward strand.
ATGTAGTAACGTCCTTGTTAACAATATTTACTTTTACGTAATTAATTTTTCTAGTTCTTCAATACGCAAATTTGTTTATTGGAAATGGGCGTCTCTACAAAGTTCATAGGTTTGCTTTGACTTAAGCAAATTTGGAGTCAGCACTTTGAACGGTTCGAATAAGCAACTATTTTTAATAAATATGTCTTCATCATTAAAACAAATGAATAGAATCTCGTGTCTTTATCACCCAAATTTAAGAGTGACCTTCTTTAGGTTTTTCTGCTTCAACGAAGTTACTAGATACTCAAGAGGATTCTCATAAGTACTATTAGCCGAGAAAACGTACATTCACACACTGTAGTGAGCTCATTACACGTTAATTCAGTCCAGGTAACTGGTTTATCTGAATTGCTGTGAAATGCCTCTCCTGTTCTTATGGTGAATGATGCACGGGAGAGAAAAAAATTTGTGTCGATACACCCCTGTATGACCATCTCTCTCCGATTTTAGTCACACTCGTACGGAACGAGAGGGCTGGAATGAGCCCGACCTTTTTTGCATAAGGAGCGAGTAAAAGGCGTCTCAGACTTTCAAGCTCTGTTTAAGCAATACTGTTCTTCATAAAATTTCAATTGCTATTGACTTTCTTTTCGTTTTACCTGTGTACTGGTTATGATAGGAACTGCTGATGGTAAATCTTTTGAGTTGTAAGGTCATGTTCCAAGAAACTCTTCAGTTGCTAATGTCTCGCCCAGAACTGTGCTGTATATCTTCAGAAGCGCTGCGTAAGTTGTGCTAGTGACAGGTCGGACGTCTGGGAGCGATATATACATTGTGTAAAATGGGTGAGGCTAACGTTATACGTGGTAAGCAGATATCCTTGTTAGCGATCAAATGCAACTATCGAAGAAATAGCTATTAATAGCGACTATTGATATGTCGCGGAGTTTCTGGGTTTCTTCTTTCTTATTAAATTGATTACTATGGTTATATATTTCAGAAGCTTCTGTGTATAGTCGTGGAAAATAGTACGTCGTGGTGGTTAAATTTTTTGATTCAGGAAACTGTTTCGTGACTCTTGACAGAGGAGCATGCTGTGGTACAGCTCAAAAATGTTCAAATGTTTGTAGAGCGTATGGGACTTAACTACGGGGTCACCAGTCCCTAAACTTACAAACTACTTATGAACTAGCTAATACTAAGGACGGCACAAATATCCATGCCCAAGGGGGGATTCGAACCCCCGACCGTAGTGGCCGTGCAGACCGTGACTGGCGCGCCTCAGTCCCCTCGGCCACCGCGGCCGGCGGTACAGCTCATTTACCTTTCGCTAGTCGGCAAAGAGTTGTGTGTTCCTCCATCCTTTTATTCATGCTTCTCTTAGCTGTCGGATACCTAATATCGTGTCGTAACCGCATAATGTAGCAACTCGACGTAAACTGAACGATTTTATCTGTACTGTTAGGAGGCGATCCAATATTATGAAAGTTTCCAAAAACGATAAGGCCAAGATGTCTAATATGTAATTTTATTCCGACGACCGGTTTCAATGATCTCTGCCATCATCTTTTGTTCTATAAATGTTTACAAAGCCGTCATCTTTGATGTCAACAGTTGTTTTTTTAAACAATTTATGTTAAAATGTACACGTCAGTATCCATGATACTTTTTGGAACCTTTCATAAATTGAACGAGTTCTGCAAGAATACTGATTTACGCTGCCTTCTTTTGCCGTCTGTAATTCAGAGTGTTGCCGGTGTAAGATTCTCTGCAAGAAGTTACCTGTCGAATACGTCCGATAAATGTTCTATGGGATTCATCTCGGGCAATCTGGGTAGCCAAATCATTCCTAGAATTGTTTAAAATGATCTTCCAACCAACTGTGAAGAATTGTGGAACGATGACATAGCACTGTCATCCATAAAATTATATCGTTGTTTAGGAACACAAAGTCCACGAATGATTGCAGATGATCTTAAAGTAGCCGAACTCGACGCTTATAATCAGTTATTGTTTCATTTGGACGGAAGGACAGCCCACGCCATTGTGTATCCACCACCTGCACTTGAACAGTGTCTTGTGGACAGCTTGGGTCTTTGGCATTTTTGGGGTGCACTACGCTTGAACCGGACTGTCAGCTTTTAACTACTGAAATCAGGACTCCTCTGACGAGCCACGCTTTCTGCTGTTGTTAAGGGTCCAACCGATTTTACTGGGAGCCCAGAAAAGGCGTTGCTGTGCTATAAGCTAGAGCAACAGCACCTAGAAGACAAGGCGTCACAACTGGCCGTGCTACGTCAGACTGACCAGGCCGCGGCCGCCAGCTGTTTGGCTGTCTGCTGGGACACGCCCCCCGCCTCGAAGCGGGCAGCCAGTAAGCTGTCGGCCGCGGCCTGGTCAGTGTGACGTAGCACGCCAGTTGTCTTCTACGTGGTGTTGGCTGGAGTAGGTCGCCTGCTGCCATAGCCCATTAATGCCGGTCCAAACGGAATCGTCCGCCTTACGCTCCACATTGACTTCTGCCGTTATATCATGCAGTACTCGTCTATCAACACTGACAACTCCACATAAAGGCTGCTCGTCTGGTCATTAAGTGATAAAATATTTTCTTGTGGCTCACTGGCTTGGTGCAAGTATTTCAAGTGGACGCCACTTCGGCGACTTGCGTGTCCCTAGCCTATCCCAGTTACCCAATCGGGGAAAGGGGACCTACAGCTTAACGTGGAATCCGAACCACCTGTCGTTTCTGACGACTCCTCACATGGTTGAGACGTGAAAGATGGGTTAAAACGCAGACTGAAAAAATCAGAGGTCTGACCGGGTATGGAACCCGCGACCCTTCGGTTTCCAGTGGAGCGCTTTACCCCAAGACCATCGGTCCTGACCATTAAGTGATGACCATCGGCCGCTACGTTTTCCACGTTGACAGAATGCCTGAGATTTCGTGTTCTTGACACTATGGATCTAGGAATATTGAACTCCCCAACGATTTACGAAATCGAATATGCCACGCGTCTAGCTTGAACTACCATTATGCCATGGGCGTAGCCAGGATGTGACTTCGTGAGGGGGTTTTCAATGACTGAACATTGTAATAAAGCGTACTCTTAATAGAACTGCAAACGCCACTGACACGGTATATATTTTATTCTAAAGGACTATATACAAGGTAGTCACCTGGGTATAAAAACAAAATTAAAAAAGCTTACTAAAAATCTGCCTACTCTCCAAAAGAGGAACAAGGAAAATCTTATTATAAAGATAGGAAAATTCGGATCGAAATAAAAAACGAAGTGCCTGAAATTTGATCGGAGAAGCACTAAAATTTCTATAGTACCGTAACTTCCCACAACTATATACCACTATTGACATATTTTAATGCCTATAATTGTATAATTATTGTGTAATGTCCGAAAGCCACAGTGTTTTTTACGGATTGTAATTTATGGAAGAAATTACTGTGAGAGTTTGACTCAACACTGTCAATGTGTTGGTGAAACTTCATGCCAAAAAGTGGTGCATTGTTGTATGGCAAGTGCTCAACTATACTCCACTATGATTTTTGTATGCTGAATAATGATGCCGTTACTATAACAATTTTTTCATTACTTTTTACACTCTCGAGGATGCAGAAAGTATATTAATGAAAAATGTAGTCACAATATAAAGAGCACACCTCAAAAGTGTCCAACAATAGCTGTCACATGTTATTCGAAAATCAATCTATCCTTACACCCCACTTGTCTTTTAGCTCTGGAATACTGTACAAACCCCTTTCTGAAGAGACCTTCACTGTCACACTAATTTTATAATCAATATCTGATATATCGAACGTCAAAATATACTTTACACTTCGTCGTTTGCAAAAATTCCCACTTCTCTCCATACAGCTAACTGTGGTGTACGATTTATGCACATTCAGAACATCACCACGCCATTATTCCCACCCTCGCCCCCTCTCATTCTGAATTATCACTTCACTCACTTGAGCCACGAACACTACTGTTGCGTCAACAAACTTCATTACACCATCGCCAGTTTCTTATGTGTTCAAATAAATGGTATCATCGTCATCTGATACAAACGATGCTATATCCTCATCACCACTATTGGTCACCGTCTTCTTGGGAATCTGAAAATCAAAAAATCCATCCTGGAAAGTGGGCCATAGATTTGCTCAAGTTACACGTTTTAATTTTAATGCACATTTCCCATGTATAACGTCAGCAGATAAGCACCAAGCTAAAGGTAATATACTCTAAATCACGGCTTTCCAAACTAGGTGTAGCGCCACCCTGGGGTGTCGCGTAGTAGTATCAAGACTAACAAATTTAGACTCAAAAAAAAAAAAAAAAAAAAAAAAAAAAAACTTATCATAAAAAATCCTTCTCTTCATACTACCCTGAAGACTCGCCTGCAGCTAATCGTCCTCCTCTTCATTCAGTGCACCACAGATCACGTATTAAAGGAATGATCGGTGCACATTAATTGCGTGCGCAGCCGCTAGGCAACAGCTCTGCTTCAGCAGCAGTTGCACTCTTCATTCAAGCAGCTGCCAGCTGCCAGATTCCAGCAAACTGCGCATGCGCAGAGCTGCTTCTGATACTCGATAACAGCTCTTCCCATGCTCAGTTTACTGGAAGTGGCAGCTGCTTGAACGAACCTTCAATGTAGTCTGCATTCCTTCTCAAAAAGCTGCACCTGAGCGTTTTTTGATGGATTTATCAAAGCTACGTCACCCTCGGTAGCGTTACTTACTATCAAATGTTAATCAACGACACAGTGGCTGTAAAAGCTGTCACAGAATGTAAAAGAAGTCACAATTGTCCACTGACTAAAGCTATTCAGTAGCGATGTTCAGTATGGAGTATGGCCCGGTGATTAAAGGAGAGTTGTATTTTAAATGCAGTGATCGTTGGTTCGAACCCTAGTATGCGTTAATATTTTGTTTCTCTAAGTTTCCTGTATGTAACAGATTTTGGATCCAGAAATGACATTTATATTCTTACTTGTCACAGATATTTATCCATTTTTTCCCGAGGTCGTGGTAAAGCAAGAACCTAACAATAGAATTTAAATAATAATTCATCACTTGTCATAAATACAGCCTCTTTATTTCTGAAAATAATGTAATAATATTGAACTGAAAGGGAACAGCCACTGTTTTGTCTAAATCGGAAATCCGAGCAGCTAATTTCCAGATGCCGTTTTCAGTCGATCCAGCAAAATCGTATATACCCCTGACGTGCACACGACAGTGCAAACCGGTTTCCGAATTCAGTTTTCGTGTTTCGGAAGTTGGGTCGCATGTAGAAAAAGCAAGTATTACTGTGTGAGTTACGCATTGTTGTTTGCGGTATTACTCTGTTGTACATCTCGGTAGTTTCTAATGTTTCCTTTTCTTGCGATGAGTGAACGTAATTGCTGCAGTCAGGATCAACATTAAACATTCAATGCGTACGAGGATTTCAGTTTCGTTTACAAACTACATTTAAGCGATACTTTATTTCCGTCCGTCCGGAAAGTTTGGAAAGCACTGCTCTAAATATATCAAGACAGATAAAGAAAATTCAAGAGAGCTATCTCCTACCTTGCTCTCAGAATGAAAGTTGGACGACTAAACTGAAAATGAGTCTCTTCACGTTATCGCTGTGGCTACTGTGATGCTTTACCGTGCGCGATCTTGCAATTAATCAATTAATAATACTGCCAGTGGACGGCAGACTCCCTCAGTGTTTCCATACCGATGGAAGCGCCCGGCTCTCACTAAACGGTACTGTGTAGTCTTCAAAACCAGTTTGGACCATAGTTGTGCTGAAGGACCAGAGTTAAGGGAATTTACGGTACGTGTAAGCTGTCAATTACAAATAAAAGAAGTGTACAGATCAGCTTTGACTAGACAGAAACCTAGAGTCGTTTACATAGTAGCATCAAAAAATATTGCTGACTGACATTGTAATATATGACTGGAATTGTAATTACCAATAGTAAAACTACTCATTACTTAAGTAGTAATGCCCGCAACTTTTAATACTTGTAGCCCACTGTGAGATAAGATGGGCCGCGGTGGAGTAGCCGAGCGGTCTAAAGCGTTTCGCTGCGGAGCGCGCGGTTGCTCGCCGTGGAGGTTCGAGTACTCCCTGGGGCATGGGTGTGTGTGTGTTTGTCCTTAGGTTAGTTTACCTAGGTTTAAGTAGTTTGTAAGCTACGGACTGAGGACCACGCAGTTTGGTCCGATAGATTTACAAACATTTGAACATTTGAGATAAGATGGTTAGTTCCTCCATGCTCAAATGTTTGCAGTTAGACCTGATTCTTTTTTTTTCTTTTTTTTTTTTTTTTTTTTTTTTTTTTTTTTTTTTTTTTTTTTTTTTTTTACACAGATGTGCACCTTTTCGTCAGAAACACACCGATGGCCATGAACGTCTCTTTTCAGGCCTCCAAAACATATGGGAATCGTGTGGGGAGAAATCAGGACTGTATGGAGCATGTGTAACATCTTCCCAGCCTTGGAAAAACGCAGGCGATCTTTACCTTTATACAGAATTATGCCAGTTTTTGTGACGCCCGTGCATTCTGCGTTCTGTTAATTCCTGTCCTGTAATTACGTCGGAAACCTTTTCATGTGAACCACCGGAGGCTCAAATGACAGCTTTGCCAATGCACCGACCTTGTGTAGAAGATAGTACTGTCCTCTGTATATGCGCCTATAGCGATCCCTCGACTTTAATCACCTCAGCGTATTAGCCATTGCCTCTCTCTACTGGTGGCAAACAAGGGACGCGAGCTATTTTGGTAGACAATTATCTCCTGCATATTCCGGGGTACAATGGGGCACAGAGGCTATACCGACTGTTCAGTGTGTTTATCACCGGGGGATTAACCGTCACATCAGCAGGCACAGCCAGACTGGGAGCTGCGGAGCGCTCAGGCTGTATTGCCGCGTCGGCGCTAAGCCGCGAAAATCCAGATTGGCGACGCGCCGGTGCACAATGCGTGGCGCCACGGGAGGCTCGCGACAGAAGCGAGCGCTAAATGGCCCTCCCGGTAAAATGGGGCACACGGATCGCGAACGGGCGCATTCGACTGGCCTGTCCGTTCTGAATGTTAATCTAGCTGAACTGATTAAGCGCATTCGCGAGTGGACTGCTCCGCTGGAAACTGAGCTACGCCGATCAACAACTGCCATCTCACCGCCCCGCTGATGTTTCCAGCAGAATCGCTCCGAATCGTATGACGGGAATTTAGCGGAAGTTAGCGGGTATATTTTACAGTCTCGTACCCGGCCGGTTAAGCAATGATTTTTCATAATACTAATATGTCAACACAAAAATTGATGTAGTAGTACTAGAAGAAGTAGTAGTAGTAGTAGTAGTAGTAGTAGTAGTAGATGTTGTCCTATGTCCCTTTTCAGACAGCTCTCCGCGCTACCCTATCCTGTTCCTCTTCATCCCTCAATAGGAACGGTAATCTACATCCTTCAGAACCTCTTAACAGTATCATCTCTCGGTCTCCCTCTGCGATTTTTATCAAACTACCCTGCAATACTAAATTGACGATTCCTTGATGTCTCACAACGTGTCCCACCAATCGATCCCTTCTTTTGATCAAGAAATGTCAGAAATTTCTTCACAATTCTCTTCAGTACCTTCTCATTATTTACTCTATCTAACCATCTGATCTTAAGCATTTGTCTGTAACACCACATTCAAACAGCTGTCATCAGATATCACTATGGTGCAAAAATTGGCAATTGACTCTAAATAATGAGAAGTGTGAAGTCGTCCGCATGAGTACGAAAAGAAATCCGTTGAACTTTCTTTACAAGATAAACCAATGAAAAGCGAAGCCGTAAACTCCACAAAATACCTAGGGATTACTAATACTTCAGACTTAAACTGGAAGGAACACGTAGATAATGTCGTGGGAAAGGCGAACCAGAGACTGCGTTTTATTGGCAGAACCCTTAAAACATGCAACAGAACTACAAAAGAAACTGCATACACTACGCTTCTCCGTCCATTTATGGAGTATTGCTGACCAGTGTGGGATCCTTATCAGTTGGGTTTGACGGAGGACATCGAAAGTGTCCAGACAAGGGCAGCTCGTTTCGTATTGTCACGATACAGGGGAGACAGCATTACGGAAATGATACAGGATCTGGGATGGGAATCATTACAACAACGGCGCTTATCGCTGCGGCGTGGGCTACTTACGAAACTCCAATCGCCAACATTCTCCTCCGAATGCGAAAATATATTGTTGACTCACACTTAACATATATAGAAATGACCATTAGAATAAAATAAGAGAAGTCAGAGCTCGAACGGAGAGATTCAGGTGTTCTTTCTTCCCGCGCGCTATTTGAGAATGGAATGGGAGATACAGTATAATGGTTGGTCGATGAACCCTCTGCCGAGCACTTAAATGTGATTTGCAGAGTATCCCATGTAGAACTCCTTCTCGTTCATGTTTGACTGCCGTACAATGGCACTCCAAACAAATGCTTTCAGAAGGGACTTCCTAACATTTAACTTTCAATTGAGATACATATTTTAACTATAAAATGAGTACAATTACACTTGTATTGCTCGAAATGTAGTTTGTCATAGACCCTCACAAAATAAAAATGTGTGTACGTGGTCGTTAGGACTGTCAAAAGCAAGTCAGTGGCGTATCGGGGGGGGGGGGGGGGGGCGCTCTGTCACCATGCTGCAGCCCCTCTCCCCACCGAGACCCTCCTCGAAGCCCCCCAGACAATGCTGAGAGAGAGAGAGAGAGAGAGAGAGAGAGAGAGAGAGAAACCAAATACAAAGGAGAGTAAAGGCGCAATACTGTACGGCGACCCTTTTTTTTTTTTTTTTTTTTAGAAATCAGACCAAGATCCTGGATACGCCACTGAACCAAGTAGATGCTATCATATCCTAATTGTTATGTTACCTCCTCTATCTCGCATTAAAATCTCCCGCAATAGATTTTATTGACTCAGTCGTTGAAGATGAGAGATAGGAACTCAACTGGTCAGATTATAGGCTTATAACACTCAACAGCAGTATTATAAGATTTATTCCTCCAATAACTCTCCTTCAGGCTCCACGCACTAGCTGATGCATACACGTTGTCGTTGGATGCATGTAGGTACCACATGCTTGTGGAAGGTCTGGACTGTAGCAGGCTTTCGCAGTGGTCCTTATTTAATAACGAATGTTCATCTAGAGCTACCGATTCGTCTGTAGCTACTGAAGGCGGTGCTTTTGAGCACCGAAAGCGGTAGCTTGATGCAATATATCTGAAAATGAAGCTGTTAGGTGTTATTTCACTGCAATAGGAGAACATGAACATTGAAACTGAAGTGCTACTAATTTTTGACCTGCTTATCGATTTGATGATATGGTAGAAATGACACATGAAAACAACGGCATGTGAAACTGCATTCTGCGCACGTTCAAATTTAAATTGATGATTTGCAGGAACAGAAACCAACAGGGTGGCTACAATGCCCCAACTGCTAGGTTGATGCCAGCAGTGGACCCCCAGGAGGCTCACGGTCCTTTCGTGAGTACGTGCGTGCCGAGCACGGGGTCCCGTGCTAAAGCAGTCTTCCTTCCTTCTTTACTTTCCTTCCCCTCCCCCTCCTTTCCTATCCTCATTCCTTCCCCTCCCCACCGGGGGACTGATAACCTTAGCAGTTTAGTCCCCCTATCCCAACCAAACAACCCAACCCCAACTCAGCAGTGGAAGTCAAAACATCGTACTTACGACGTCTGCAAATAACGTTGACTGTTTGCGTCGTCATTTCGCTTACTTCCGTGTATGAGTAACTTTCTGGTCACTGACGAACACATTTGAAATAAGCTCCTATTTTATTTCATTGTTATTATTATTTTACTTCTTATTCTCCAATGTCGATAAATCATCTGATCTTTATATTTATGCAGAGAAAGGACAAATAACAAATTTAGTAAACTCACTGTCTCTAATGCAGATACGATCAAAGTTCACAACTGACCTTCAAGTCCTGGCGAAAATACAGTCAACAGAAGCAGTGTACATCCTTCCCAGGGTTATGACTAGAACTGATCGGCCGCCTTGCCCACTTAGTAGGATTGGCACTCTTTTTGTGTGGTTATTCACAACTTTGTGGTGGTTCAGTGGTATCCATGCACAATCTAACGGAACACTCAACATAGAGGTTATCAGCGCACAAACTAACGAACACCTTGACGCAAGAAGGCCTTAACACTTTGTCATAAGTTTTTAAGATTAGTGTTGTTAGAAATTTGTGCAAATTTTATCTTAGTCGAGTTCCATACAATTCCAGTAGATGGGTAGTATTGTAACTAATTTAGTAGATTAGTAGACTGGATAAATTGGGCATAAAGAGGGAGAGAACGAACACTTTGATAGTACACAACTGCCTGCAGTGAAACTTGCCAGTGCAAGCTATGTTTAGCTGTACCGCGAGTGCGAAGAACTCGACGTAAACTCGTAAAAAGCTAAAAGCGGCGCCGGCGGCGGTCACGCCCACTTCCTTGCGTCCAGCCGCCCTCACCTGCCGACCGAGGAGACGCGCTGCCTCACTACTCCGCAGAGCGGGGAATGAGACTTCTGAAAGTGCGTCACGGCTGCTTCTCCTGTGTTAATATTACGTGAAAAATGCAGGAGTTTCAAGAACAAAATCTCCCCTGTACGAGCATTCAGTATTGTTATCTTACTATCTTGTTTAACACTAATAACATAAAACTGAAAACTAAAACTCAGTCCCACCTAGGCCTCGAGGGCCCATCGGCTACCGACCGGTCGCCGTGCCACCCTCCGCCCGAAGCCGTCAGTGGTCGCGCGATGGAGAAGGACATAATCAGCGCCCCACACCTAATGACGTAAAGACAAAGTAAGTAATGATTATGCACACAACGTTCAGTAGTTCAACATACACAAGGAAAAAGGACTTATAAATTTGTAATTTTAAAACATATAGTCTTAATTTATACCTAAAAATTCCTCTACTGACGAGTAAACCTACGGAAGTGTCACTCTCTGATTGGATGTGTATAATACTCACTACTTTACGCGATCAGGCCAAGTGGACCGCGCGATGATATAATCAAGGATCTCCATTCATTGCGATTCTTCTGTCTGTTTCCTGTTCTTCCAGGCCTCAAGTTTTTGCTGGTCTTCTCTTACGAAGACGGTTATTTAGTAAAACTTGCATATTAAGAGATGTTCATGAATTAGTAAGATATTGCGAAATACAGTAACTGTTATTTCGTTAAAATGTGTTAGTGTTGCATTACTTGATATTCAGTACAATGTTATAATATTGGAATAAAATGATAGGATTACATGTAACATAATTTGCAATTTTAAAAGAATTTTGTGTTGTAGAATAGTTTTGTTCTAAGCAACCATATATTGTTAACACAGACTTGAATGGTGAAACCTTGGTCATTTCTACATGTTCAGGAGCATTTATGATGATAAGGGTACTTGTTTATAATCCATTATATTGCAGCAATTACATTTGAAAGTCAAAATCCCAAGCTGTTTGTAGAGTACTCACAAAGTGAAAAGGTCCGGCGACCTTGCTGGCCGCGGTTTGCGCAGCACTAAGAGAAGCATAAAAAAGTCTCGTTGTGAGGGCGGGCATCATGTTTCTGAAATGAGTCGAGAACAGCTTACAACAAAACGGAACGTAGAATACTGTCGTCGCGCTGTAAGGTGACCGGGGAGTACAACCAAAGGGATCCTGCTACGAAGTGGAGTGGCACACCTGAGCATCAGTCCCGATTGTAGGGCCATATGGCGGGAGGCAGTGCAGCGGATATCCCACCACCGTCCCGCACACCTCCAAACACGTCTTCTTGCCGCGCGATAACGGCCACGTGGTCTAAGGCGCAATGCTACGGATTGCGCGACCGCTCCCTCCGGAGGTTCGAGTCCTCCATCTGGCATGGGACTGATGACCCTTGCTTCGGGGCTTACCTTGAAGTGGTACGACTCAAAACAGTTTGACTCCATCCAAAGAGATGACAACTCCGAATGTGCCCAGCACCACTGCAGACGGGTCTGTTGATGCCAGTGGAAGTCGGCATATGGAGCGCCGACTCTTCCTGAGAGTCTCCTGTTAATGGTTGTTGTGATCACTGAAGCACCAGTTGAGCCTGATTGGTGATAAAGATTGACCCGGGGCTGGGAATGCCTGCTTGACGATTGATCGGTTCACGCGTTGTGTCGCCTTTCTAGGTCGGCCGCTTTCATCTTGACGCTGTGTTCGGACATCGTTCCACCATTCTGCCAACATCGTCGGATAGAGAGGCATCGCTCCTGTTCGGATGTCGAGCGACTTTTCGATTACTTCAGCCGGCTTGTTTGAGGCTAGCTGAACATCTCTCAAATTCCGACATCGGACTGTTCTATTCGCGCGCTTATCTGCGAGGGGTAGCATATGTGCAACTGAGAACTCTGTATGAAATTCGTAGATACTTTGTACTTCAGTTTTGACCTGCACTCTTTTTTATTACGCTAACCAACTGTGCGGTGAGACGACGTTGCATCTATCGGCCACCAGAGTTTACAATTTTGTATTTTCTGTCTATATCTCTATGAATTTCTTTTTTGGCATAACTGCTTCGTTCTGCGTCGGTTTTCTCTTACAAGGAGAAGGTCACTGATTTTGATCATATATTGCATGAACGTTCAATATCGAAAATAGACACACACGTGTTTCGAATTTTTTTTTAGACACCACCTAGTTACTGAAAAAATCAGGGTCAAAACTAATGATCGAAAATATTACTTTCAGTGCCATGCGTGGAAAGTGCAACTAAAAACCAGCAGTTTTTATTAGTATCTGACGAGTTTCGAAGTCAATAATCCTCGAGCTACTAACGTAAGTAGTCAGTCGAACACGATCGGTGGGCGAATATTCGCTGTGGCACAGCACCTTCAGTGAAAGAGCTGCATGTCCTACAATGATTTAAACAGAGAGGAGAGAAAAAACTGAGCCAGAAACCTCGATCTACACAGAACACGCACGATGCAGACTTCGCAAAGAAGCGATCTACGCGAGTATGGGGAGGGGGGGGAGTAATGGTGACGGTGGTAGATGACCAAGCCGTGGGGCACGGTGGTCACGGCTGTTTCAGTCGAAATTTTTCTCGATGTATCTCATACTATTCTGATATTTGGAATTCCTTCCTGTCCCTTTTACTGAAGTAAAAAATCAGCCAGAGTGAGTTATAAGCAAGTAATTATACTATGAGAAATTTTTCTACAAACAACATATCGGAAAACCTGTCAGTGCAGCGGGATTTCGTGTGTTGCGCATTTGAATAAAACATAGCCGTGAGCAAGGTTTAAACAGGCGACAGTGCTCGGCCGGCTATTTGATGTTCAAATGTTTGTCAACAATGTTCAAATGTTTGTAGAGTCTATGGGACTTAACTACAGGGTCATCAGTCTCTAAACTTACAAACTACTTATGAACTACTTACGAACTAGGACGGCACAAATATCCATGTCCGAGGGGGGGGGGGGGATTCGAACCCCCGACCGTAGTGGCCGTGCTGACCGTGACTGGAGCGCCTCAGTCACCTCGGCCACCGCGGCCGGCCGGCTATTTGAGTTTATGGCTATCTAAACTGCTGTCCGGAACACAAAAACGTTAATAACCTGATTATTGAATTTGAAATCCATTTTACACTAATAAATCCTGTTTGGTTGTAGATAGTGTTCCGATGTATATTGCCCTTTATTTTTTTTCTAATTTTGCCCTTTATTTTTTTTCTACCTTTGTCCCTTTTTTTATTCTAAGTATGAACTTTACAACTTTAAACTTTTTTTTTGTATTTCTAACTTTGACCTTACACTGAAGATGCTTTATAAATAAAAGCGAAACGCGTCTGAAACGAAGTTTATCGTTGTTTGCAGTCAGGAAAAGACAGTCAAACCCATTATTCTTGATTAAAATTGCTACTGCGGAAGATGGCCACACAAACATTGTGTTTGACCTTATTTTTGTAGTAACTTTATTTTGTAACTTTGACCTTTCCTTTTTGTGTTTTGTAACTTCGATCTTTTTTTTACTAAACTTTTTTTCCCCTAAAGCTAAACGTCGAAACGAGAGTCTTTATTTTCAACATAGAACGTCCATGCATATTTCACCCAAAACGGTGGCTCAAGTGACAGGCCGTATCGTTTTAGTGTATTAAAGAAATGGTTTCGTCGCCGCGGCGGAGTGGCCGAGCGCATTGAGCCGCTATGCTCCAATACGCGAGGCCGCTCCTCGTCGGGGGTTCGAATCCTTCCTCGGTCATGGATGTTTTTCCTGTCTTTAGTATAAGTTACTTTCTAAATTTACAAACCACTTATAGACTGATGACCTCGCCGTTAAGTCCCATAAGCTTAACAGACATTTGAAAATAATTTTGAATGCATTCATCGTCACTGCCTGTAGAGACATGTTAGATGGACAAGACAAAACCCACGTCTTGGTGGCAGTGCATTGGGTTGGGTTGGCCGGTGCAGTCTGTGGCTTGTGGAGCCCGGCGTCGGCGTCGGCGTCGGCGGCGGCAGGTGGGGCTCGTCCGGCGTTTATTTTGCCTTTCCGCCTGGACGGCGCGGCGCAGCAGCCGGCAGCCAGCAGCCAGCAGCCAGTGGCGCTAGGTATTCACGCTGCAAGCCTCGTCCCACCCAGCTGGCTCTGTCAGTCTTCCAGTACTCTAGCGACCGCCCAGAGCGCGGGAGCTCTCTGTCTCCAGACCAGGTGAGCCCAAGCTTCAGTCTTGCACCAGCAGGGGCATAGAGTTTTTTTTCTGGAAGAGCTGGGGGTCTGGTCTCCATTTCAAAAAGTTAATTCAGGTCTGTGCCCAAAATATGTATGTGCTGTTGTAAGAAGCTCTGAACGGTTTGTTTTAGGACATTCAAACTGCACGCTTGTCTGCGAGACAATATGAGGACTTTTATATGAATATAGTTTTGTTTAGTAACGAAGCTCACTTTCATTTGCATAGGTTCGTCAATAAGAAAAAGTTGGTGCTTTTCGCGATTCTGGAAGTCGCTCCATATGACGTGCAATGTCCAGTCACGGAATAATCAGTGTGATATTCCTTGATGGCGCGGTGACCACCGAACGCTACGTGAAGGTGTTGGAAGATGACTTCATCCAATGTCAGCATGATTTCCACATGTGGTTCATGCAGGACGGAGCCCGACCCCATCGAAGCAGGGTTGGTATGCAGAAGCTCTTTGGGGGACCACATACCATTCAGATAACATAGATTTTTCCGACACTTATGCGGGTCACGCACAATTTCGCTATTCGACTGCGCCTCACCATCGCAATGGAGGGCAGGCAAGCCGCGGTGGAATGACCGAGCGCTCTGAGGTGCCTTGCTGCTAAGCGCGCTGTTGCTCCCCGTCGGAGGTTCGAGTCCTCTCTCAGGCGTGTCCGGTCTGTCACAGGACTCGAATACGAAGTACTTGATGGGTGGACTTAGCATGTCTTCCAGCGATATCTTTCACAGGATGGGACAGGGATGGACTAGAATGTTATGGCGGTTGTGTGGGCAACGGATCTCCACTTTAGGATGGGTGGGGATGATCTTGGGGAGAATGTTTCTCGTTTCTAGCCATGATCACATACAGTAAAAGCCTTGACGGAGGATGTCGTTTAGCTGTTACTGTAGGACGAGATAGCGCTTTATATTGTACCTGTTATTTGAAGTGGAGAGAGAATATCGGGCGTGTGGAGCTCTGGCACGGGAAATCTTTCTGCGGACTAGATATGTGGGTAGTGTCTGTCTGTGAAGGGTCACACTCATTGTTTATTATTAGTGCTTATTCAGGCTTCTGCATTTACCCTAAGTACATCGGAAAGATACGAATGTCAAACTAATGCCTTACCTACACAGCGGTGATTGTATACCCGCATCAATGCCCCTAGAAGTGACCCAATAAAAAGAGATATACTAACAGACTTGGGCAACAATAGCCCGAGGAAGAAAGAGCCTCTTTCGGAAATGACGCAAAGGAATTACATAAAGAACAGTTACGCTCTGCTTATTTTTATGCTTCACTTATCGAGGAAAAACACAGTTTCTGATTCATACATAGATTACAGTGATAAGAGGTATAACAGACAGTATCTAAAAGAGTCGAGGAGCATGAAAGGGAAACAGTGACAGGGCGGTCTGCGGCGGCCAGTCACGGTCTCCACGGCCGCTACGTTCGGGGGTTCGAATCCTCCCTCGGGCATGGGTGTTGGTGTTGTCCTTGGATTAAGTTAGTCAAATAATTAGTGTGTAAGTCTAGCGACTGATAACCACGACGTTTGGTCGCATAAGACCTCACATACATTTCAAATTTTTTAAGAGAGGACAGTAGCCTTTCCTCATTGTTATTCAGTCTGTACATTGAGCAAACTGCGAAGGAACGGAAGGTGAAATTTGGAGAAGGAATTAAAGTTAAGGGAAAAGAAAGAAAAACTTCACGATTTGCCAATGACATCGTAATTGTCAGAGAAAGCAAAGAAATTGGACGAGAAATTAAACGAAATGGACAAGTCTTCAAAAGAGGATGTAAGATTAATATTAAAAAGAGCAAAACAAGGGTAATGGAATGTAGTGTAAGAAAATTGGACAGTGTTGAAGGAATTAGATTAGGTATTGAGACAATACTAGATAAGTTTCGTTATTCGGATAGCAAAATAACTACTCATAGTCGGAGAAGGTACAAACTGGAGAATGGCTATGAGATTATTTTTTAGATAAATTTCTTATATCATGTTAATTTAAGCGTTAGGAAGTCATATTTGAAGGCATGTCTGGAGTCTAGCCTTGTACGGGAGTGAAATATGCACAATAAAGAGCGCAGACAAATTATATAAAGTTTTTGAAATTTTATGCTATAGGAGAATGCGGAAGATCAGGTGGGTAGACCTCGTAACTAATGAACAGAAATTTACGGCATAGCTTGACTAATAGAAGGTATAGTTTGGTAGGACACGTTGTGAAGTATAAAGGAATTGTCATTTACTTTGGGGGAAGTCTGAGTGTGGGCGTAGACGGGGTGTTAAAAATCGCAGAGGTAGACCGAAAGACGAATACAGTAAGCAGATTCATGGGGTTGCCGTTCTTATTCAGAAATAAAGATGCTTGCACAGGATAGGGTAGCGGACTGAAAAAAAAGTCATTTATTTTGTTAGCTATAGCTGTATCAAATCGCGTTGCTGCAATCCTGCTAATTGTGCTCTGTGATTAACTCGTTAATGCATGACTTTTTATTTGAAGCTATAAAAGCTATCACGATTAATGTAAAGTGCGTATATACGGAGAAAAATATCGAAGAAAAAAACTCCTTAAAATTATGCGCTGCTAACAACAACAGCTTCATATCTGGTCAGCTATATAGTGCTTCCATGACGTAACCGATGCAATAAATGTCACTATTATGCCTCTAATCTCTCCAGAAAGTAACTCATAATGCAACAGTAGTATGTGATTGACTACTTTTATGTGGCAAAAGAGGAATACAAAATTAGACAAACGCACATTCAAAGAGTAACTCAGTGCAGCTAACTGTCAAAGTGATTGAGTAGCACTCTGAAATTTATAATTTCTAGGACGAGCTACTAGCATATGTAACACTATGTATAGAAGCTGCTACAAATGAAATTTTGATCAGTTTGGGAGATATGGGAAAATAAGGAATGTAGCTGATCGGCTACAGTGTGCATTAGAGGGTTAAGACAGTGTTACCGCTTGGTAGTGCCTTTGGCGCACAGCTGGGGGCCGTGGTGTGGCGAGAGGCCCCGCGTGCCCCGCTAGCTGTGACACTCGCCTAACGGCCGCCCGGCACGCTTAATTTTGCTGGCTGCTCGTATCTGCGCCGTAACGTATCGCCGCTTTTACTCGTGATTAACGCGAATGCCTGTCGACTGGCGCGGATAATTACTGAAAACACTGTGGCGCGAGGCGACGCCGGCGAGGCTTCAATTACGAGAGCGCCCATCCATCACCGCCTGACCCGCCGCGCCGGCCTCAGCGCTGCGCGGGCATCAGCACTGCCAGGGCGGCGCCGGTGATGAAGCCCTCTGTGAGCCTCCACTTGTTCCTATTGTCTTGGCGAGCTGTTTGACAACATGGCCAAGCGTTGTCAGGGGGGTTGAAGAAGCGTTCACTTTCTGGAGTGCCACAAGGATGGTTCTTAGGCCCACTTTTATCCTCCTTGTATGTCAACGATAATTCATCGCTTCTGTCTTTCTCTAAATATTGCTTCAATGCTGACGATTTCCGGCTCTACCCAAGTGCCGGAAGGAAGGAAGGAACGAACGAAGGCAGCAAAGCGGTCAGGAAGATTAGGGTTTAACGTATTGTCAACAAAATGCTCATTCGAGCACAAGCTGGGATTGAGGATGGAGGAGGAAGTTGGCAGTACACTTTCGAAAGAACCTTCCCGGAATTTGCCGTGGGTGATTTCTGTAAGTCATGGAAAAGCTAAATCTGGATGGCCACAGACGAACCGTCGTCCTCCCGAATGCGAGTCCACTGTCAGAAGTGTCAGACATTAAAAAATAAATACTGCAATTCTCCAGTACTGTTACTCTGGTAACGTAGGCGAAAAGCGCGGGACTTTCTTATCCAAATATCTACCAGAAAAGTGCCTCTTTCTAATATCAAATGAATTCGCATCATGCTTGGACAATATTTTACGCACACTTTCAAAGAAAGAGAAACAAAACAAAAAACAGGTTCAGCCGTTTTCAAGTTTTAGCGAGACTAACGAACAGCAATATATATATATATATATATATATATATATATATATAAAGTGGGGAAGGGGAACCAAATTCTACGATTCATGGGCAGAACAGTTTTACTGAAGAAGCTGCCTACACTACAGTTGTGTGTCCTATTTTGTAACATTGCTGCTGATTGTGGGATCCACACTAGGTGGGGCTAAGAACGATTTAGACAAAGTTCAGATAAGGGCAGCTCGTTTTTATTTTATTTTATTTTTATTATTTTTTTTTATCACGTTAGAAGGGATAGTGTGTTACGGAAATGATGGACGTGTTCGCGTGTAAATCATTAACAGAAAGGCAGTTATTATTCACTGCGGCGAAATTCATGTACTAAATTTATTCTCGTTAGCACCCACCTACACAGGACTCCATCACACTAAATGAAGAGTAATCCGATCGAAAACGGAAAGATTTAGGTGTTCCTTTTCCCGCGCGCTACTTTAGAACGGTAGAGAATTATGAAAGCGGTTAGATAAACCCTCTCTCAAGCACTTAAATGTGGTACGCAATGCGCAGTGGAATGCAGACAGTTACGTCGCCATTGCAAGTAGACCTGTAATTCTACGCTTTCTATTTGATACATAGCACTGCAACATATACTGAGTTCTGTGATTTGAAATGTGTACGAAATGCGCGCCTTAAGTGACGTGTGATATTAAAATCTGAGAAAAAGAGTATAATGAAGAAAAATAGCTAATGATGGACCCACACCCAGAGATTTCGAAATGCATCGTGCATCTTAAACATGAAATTGTGACTGAAGGCGTTTTCAATCATACCGCCTATGTACTGAATAGTCACAGCTGCAAAAGTTGGATAAAAGTAAATTAATTACAAGAAATGGACGAACATCAGCAGTAGGATATAATGGTGACGTATGATAATTTTTGCCAGACCGGGACTGTAAGCCATATTTCCCGCTTTTCGCAACCGGTCGCGTGACCCACCACGCTATCGACTCACGACTACCGAACGTACCCAAACTCCCATAATTTTTCAAGTCGGTTTCTTGTTAACATTTTTACTTTTAGTGAATCTGAAGTACACTAATTTTCTTTAATATGGGTAGAACTACTAAACGTGCTACTCATGTGAGACAGCACCGTTTAAATGAAACAAAGTGCGGGAGAAACGCCTATCTCAACAGAGGAAATATACCCCGAGGACAATTTCAAATGAGACTTGCGGAGAACGAAAAAAAAGGAAAAAAAAAGAAAAGAAAAACACTTTCAAAAATGCAGCTTTACATAAAAAAGTTTGGAAAAGGGAATTGCTTGACTAAAACGACGTTACGGTAGGTGAGTCAAATATCCAGATTGCCTATAAAAGAGACGGCCGAGTATCGTTCAACTTGCTCCTAAGAATGGAAGACTTCCGTTACAAACATTCATCAAACTACCCTTGAAGTACATCCTTTCCAATAAAAAAAAGAATCATCAAAATCGGTAGGCGTGATATTGAGTAACTCGTCCATTTGTCACGCACATACATACTGCAAATTTAAGACTCATATGGTTTTCTAATGGATGCCATTGTCAGGACTGGACCAAACTGAAATGGGACCACACGGGAAGCACCAGCTTTCAAAAAAAAAAAAAAAAAAAATCAAAATCGTTTTTCATAGACTAAGCAAACATAAAAAGAACAAGTGCCTGCTGCCTGGTCCGCTAGCGCCTCCGCTGCCGTAACCGCGCCCACGCGGCCCCGGGCCACTAACCTCAGTGTCAACACGGCGCCGGAGCCACGCCGCCATTCTCCGCTCTGGCTCTGGCTGAATAGTGCCGGCGCAACACAGCGAGCGAGGCCGCATTTGGGGCTAATGGCCCCTCCTGCAGAGAGAAAAAATATTTCAAAGGAACTGTTCCATCACTGATACGCAGGATGGGGGGGGGACACGTTCAATACGTAATACACCATGATAATTTCATCTCGATCAGTTTTGTTTGAAAAAAAAAAAAAAAAAAAAAAAATCTGGCATTTCATGTGGAACAATTTCAAACATTTCCGATTCGTCTCGTATAATTTCATTGACTTCCGACAGGACGCAGCGCTATAAGGATCTGTTAAAATGGCGTCTGTAACGGAAGTGTGTTCCAAACAACTGGCAGTGATAGAGTTTCTTTTGGCAGGATATTTGGAGGCGCTTGCAAAATGTCTGCGGCGATCTGGCAGTGGACGAAAGTACGGTGAGTCGTTCGGCAAAGCGTGTTTCATCGTAGCCGCAAGGTCAAGCTTACCTGTCTGATTTCCCGCGTGCTGGCCGATCGTACACAGCTGTGACTCCCACGAAGTCGGAGCGTGCGAACACTCTCATTCTAGACGATTGACGGATCACAGTCAAAACCTCACTGCTCAACTTGACGTCTCTATTGCTAGTACTGTCACAATTTTTCACCTTTTGGGATATGAAAAACTTTGCTCCCGCTGGGTCCCTCGATGTCTCAAAATGTTCAAATGTTTGTAAATCTTATGGGACTTAACTGCGGGCTCATCAGTCCCTAAACTTACAAACTACTTATGAACTGAAGACAGCACAAACATCCATGCCAGAGGGGGATTCGAAACCCCATCGGGGAACAGCCTCGCGCATTGCAGCATAGCCCTCGAGGCGATCGGCCGCTCCGCCGCGGCCCTCCATGTCTAACCGAAGACCATAAACTGCAAAGGAGAGCCATCTGTGGGGGAATTGCTTGCTCGTCATGAGGCTGATGATAATTTTTTGTCAAACCTTTTTACACGCGGTGATACATGGGTTCATCACTTCGAACACGATACAAAATGGCTATCAATGGAGTAGCGCCGCACCTATTTCTCTACCAGGAAATAGTTTAAAGCCATACCCCCAGCCGGTAAAGTCATGGCTAAGTCTCCTGTGAGGCTGGAGGAGTTACACGGTTCGTTGTACTTCCCCACGGTCAAACTATCAAGTAAGGAGTGTTTTGTGTTACTCTTCGAAAATTGAAGAATCCACTTAAGCGTGTTCGTAGGCACAAAAACCTAAACGAACTTTTCCGTCTTCAGGATAACGCAAGACTTCTCACCAGTCTTCGCATCCGAGAGGAACTCAAACTTCAGCGGACTGTTTTTCCTTATCCAACGTACAGCCCCAATCTCGCACCGTCCGATTTCCATATGTCTAGCCCAATCAAGGACGCAATCCGATGGAAGCGCTACGCAGATGATGTAGTCATTTATTCAGTACGACGGTGGCTCCGACATCGACTAGTGGAATAGTAGTTCAAAGGCGGCTTCAAGCCGTAGTACTGAATCAAGCTTACGTTGAAAAAAGTGTTGTGTAGCTAAAAGATTGGAGAATAACGTCTGGTATTTGAATGCTGAATAAAACAACCCCTGTTTCAGAAAAAAAAAATGTGTAACATTACTTATGGAACTCCCCTCGTATTTCGGTTGCATAACGTTCAACCGTCTTCAGACTGAACTTTAAGGCTGACACTCCAGCGCTCGCATCGTCGTTTTAAAATCGTGGACCGCGCAACTGCGCGTGCGGCCACACATAGTACATGCGACAGACGGTGATCGGAGGCAAAGAAGTGCGTAATGCATGAGTTACATCTTTGTTATGTGTGTGTTAGGATGTCGATATATCGCTTCACAAAACATGAGGTACTTGCCAAAATTTCGACGTTGTCGTACAACGTAATGTAGCCAGTGTCAATACAGTGCTCTGCCACTGTCGACCTGTTAGACTGTAAAAGCCGTGTGTACCTCCCGTGTTCAGTACATACTTCATGGATAGTACAAGTTGTCTGTCCGATGTAAGAAAGGCCACATTCGCAGAGAATCTCGTAAACTCCAGATTTTTCGGAGCAGCATATCATCTTTAACGGAACCCACGAGTGTAGCTGTCATGAGTGGAGGACGATACATCACTTTCACTGTGTGTCCTCTGAGGATCCTGCCATATGTGGAAAGCATCTCGTCAAAAAGGACGAAGGATGGCTGAACGTTATCCAACTGTGTTAGGAGAATTCTTGTCACCATAACAGTGTTCGTGCCGCGAAAACTTGAAGATTCACAACTATTTAGTAGTTCCTTTTTTACTCACGTGACAAGTTCCTCGTCGACCTTTCAGAAAGAAAGAAAGAAAGAATAACGAAAACATTTATAAAAGGCAAGGATTCTATGGAATTGAAAGTTTTACCAAGGTGGAACGGATAGATCACAAATTTTTGTGATATCACACATTGTACAAAGATAAAATGGTTGAAAATACATATGTCGAAAGAGGAAATGACGAAATCAGTATTGTTATGGCCATTGCTAGCTATAACCGCTGCTACACTCCTTGGCATTGAATCACAGAGGCTCTAGATGTGTTTCTGGGGTGTATCAATCACTGCTGCTTCCCCATACCGCCAAAGTTTATCTGGCGTAACAGCGAGTGGTGTATCCCCCCAGTGTTCCGCAGTCATCGATCAGAGATTCCCCACAGGCGAGAGATGGGGAGAACAGGGAGGCCGATCCATCGTAAACACTGCGTGCTACATGCGGGGTCGCACATCATCGTGTTGCTAAGTGGCCTTCGGCATGCCCCAACAATTCTACATATACATACGTACTCTGCAAGTGACACTGAAGTGTATGGCAGAGGGTTTATCGTGCCGCTTTTTTTTTATATTTCTCTACGGACACATTCTCTAATAGCTCGCGGGAAAAAGGAACACCTAAATCTTTCCGTTTTAGATCTGATTTCTATTGTTATATTGATCATACATCCCTTTGTACTTGGGTGCTAACCAAATATGTTCGCATTCGGAAGTCGGTGAAAGACATTTCGCAAATAGATCTCGTAGCAAGGAATACCGCGTTGCTTGTAATGACTTCCACCCCAACTCGTGCGTCATTTCCCTGGCACTGTCTCCCCTACATCGCGATAATACAAAACGAGCTGCCCTTCTCTGAACTTTCTCTAAATCGCCAGTTCGCCAATCACATAGGAAAAGGCCTCACAACAGCCCGTGCTATGTCACGCCGACCGGGCCGCTGCCACCAGCTGAATTGCTGTGCCCCTCAATGTGCAGAAATACTCCGGAATAGAACTAGTGTAGTGTAGGCAGTGTTTTTAGTAGAACTGTTGCATCTTCTAAGTGATGTGCCAACGTGACATAGCCTTTCCTACAATATTTCCTTTCTGTTCTTTCCAATTTAAATTGGTCGTACTAAAGCGCTTTGTTTGAAGCGTAACGCGACTCAATACGTTTTATGAACTGTGTATTTTAACTGCTCGGATTAGGTAAAAATAAACAATTACTTGATGCACTATAAAATGTATAGAAATGTAGTACTACATGGAGCTATACATTATTATGACCAGATAAAAGAGAAGAGGCGGTCGATGGTGTTCAGCCGCTAATAGCAACAATTATTCTAATGTAATAATAACTTAGGTTTTTCACCTTTCTAAAAGATGTAGAACGATAAGTGAAAGTCGCTATATAGTAACAGTTAATTGTTATCAAGTCGAAATCTTTGCATTCTGTGCATAGCCGTTACAACTAGACACTTCTGACTGGAAAATATTTCGAATTCAAAAATTTGTGATCGTTAATGTGAACCATGTCCGTTTTGACCATATCAATAATTGTATAAAAATGTTGCAAGGAACGACATGAAATTATTATATAACAAGTAGCGCGACTCACACAGGCCGCAGAATTAGCAATCTACTACGGTTCTTACTACGCTACTCCAACCTTGATTAGTGTGTTGATGAAACTACCTTACTCTGTAATCAGAAATCTTTCGCGAGTGTGCTCTGCTTTCCTATTGTCCACTAAAGGGGGAGGGATATTTTAGGAGTTTAATAATTAAAAAAAAAAAAAAGTTTCAAATGTTTGTAAAGCCTATGGGACTTACCTAACGGGGTCATCAGTCCCTAAACTTACAATCTACTTATAAACTAACTTACACTAAAGACAGCACAAACATCCATGCCCGAAGGGGGATTGAACCCCTGACGGGGAACGTTCTCGCGCATCGGAGCATAGCGCCTCAATGCGCTCGACCACTCCGCCGCGGCACAAGCCTCTTCATCTGAGAATACGTTCGGCAACCTACATCCTTTTGAATCTGCTTCCGGTATTCGTTCCTCGGTCTTCCTCTATGATTTTTACCCCACACACTCCCTTCTAACGATAAGATGACGATTCCTTGATGTCTCAGAATGTATGCCACCAACCTATCCCTGTTCCTAGAATATGCTACAAACTTCTTTTGTCACCGATTCTGTTGACCACCACCTCATTATTTACGTGATGTACCCATCTAATCTTCATTATTCCACTGTAGCACCATATCATGTGCTGCATAAGTGAATGCAAATTGACAAAGACGAAGGGGAAAACAATCTCTTTTTCATTTGCTGTAACTGAAGCTCTATGTGTTAAAACATGAGAAGCTAACATTAGGTTCGGTCCGTAAAGACGTCAATTTCTAGCCGTAGTTCTGTATGTCCATCGTACCGCGTTCCCTATTTTTCAATATGGCGTCGAGCGCAACGATTGGCTGCATATAGATTAAAGGAGCCGCCCCTGCTTTTCCTGCTATATACTTCCTATTCTGTGGTGTGATCCTCCTTCCAAACACTATCATCTGAAGTGCATGCTAGTCCTTCCAGCAAAAGAACTACACTGGTAGCGACGTTATATGGTTGAATCGCAGTGAGAGGCAGGCACCGCTCTGTCGCCTCGCCTTTGGTTTTCCCGCTCGCCTTACAGTGTTGTGCTCGTGTGTTGCAGATGCGCCGGCAGCTGCCTGGGCTGGTGACGGCTTGCTGATGCCGGCCCGCTCGACATGACCGTCCACTGGTGGATGCATTGGTTCTGGATCACCACTGGTGAGTACTCCATCTTCCTGTTCCTCCTCCTCCTCTCACACATTAAGCCTATCGACCTGTTCCGGCGTCAGTTCCATCTGTTAACTAGCAGTCCTCCGCCTACTTTGGGTTTGTAGTTACAGGATACCTTTTCAGTCCTTGTTCTTTCCAGCTTATGTGTTTACATCACTAGGAGGAAGTAGGAACTGATGATCTCTATGAAATATATCTGTATGATGTGAAAAGTGGGAATTGACCCTAAATAAGGAAACTGTTGAGGTCATCCCACTAAAGAAACTCTGTATTACAGGCCTCGAAAGACTCAACAGATACCGAACTGCCGTCGTGTCATCCTCCGCCCTTAGACGTCAACAGATGCGGTATGGAGGGGGGGGGGTGGTCAGCACCTTACATTCCCGACTGTTCTTTTCTTGATGGTTACTACTCAATCGAGAGTTTTCAGTATGTCGCGTCTCGTAGCGGTCAGATCTTTAAGAAAAGACATTTTTTTTATTAATTTTACCAAAGCTGTTTTTCATTATTAGACTGGCCAGTTTTTGGCTTTGCCCGTTTTCATAAGCCAACTGCTATAGATTAGAACTTTTTTTTCTTTTTTTGTGGGGGGCAGTGGCGGACTATGGCTGTCGGAGGCACGGGGCGATGGCAAAACTAAATGAGCCCCCCCCCCCACCCTAATCCACTTAGAAATCCATGTATTACTATAAAAAAGTAACTTTTGATATTTGGAGGCACCCCAGGGCGAGAGGCCCGGGTCGAACCCCGCCACCCCTCTTAGTACACCATTGTGTGGAGGATACATATTTTCAATACAGTCGGTCACAGTGTAAGTCACGCTATATATTTTGGAACAATTTGGCGTATTTTTGAAAGTTCTTGATCCAGGGAAGTTTATTGTATAGTCTTATCCCAGTCATACATTAACTAGACTGCGAGTCAGTGAGCTCTCAAAAACTGGATGTTGTTCAAGTGTCAGGATATGGCTGGCGGTGAGACGTGGGCGGTTCAGGTGGCAGAGAGAAATGCAGGAAAGTTTTGTTTAATCAGACCATGAAGTTTATTTACTTGTTACTACAGAAGGCTACCGGGGGTGTGCAACAGTAAGTGGAACCCGTCCCAGGGACCATGGTGACCCGCGACCTACGGGGTGAGACCCGGAGCTAGCAAGAGAACGTCTTTTCACGACGGTGGCCCGATCAGAAGAGAGCGTGCCTCCGTCCCAGCAATCGTCGGGGCCTGGCGGACGCTCCACGTGAAGCAACGTGGTCTTCCTTGATTGGTAGCAGAGTATCGCTGAGTGGTAGGAACTGCGCTCCCCACGACAACGACACGAAGCGAGCAAGGAGGGAAGATGATCGTCGAGTCAGCAAGGGGAGCCGACGGCTCCATCGGTTACGAAACTAAGACGGTCGGAGGGAAAAAAGTCGAATATTTTAATAAACTAAATTTTCGGGTCTATCCAGGGTCCTTAGGGAGGTTCCGCTTGTACAATGTATAACTCTGGAGTCTCTTAGCATAGAACTGCAGCGTGCCTGCACATTCATATGTTTTGCGTGTGCACGATCTCACATTGGCCGTCATGTTTTATTTGGCAAACGAATTTCCGTCAATTATTACCTGCCTCTTGATTTGAAAGTTATGTGAATAAGCGGTGTAGTAGGCCGATAGGGGAGCAGAATCGAAACGCTCAGAATCCACTACCCGCTGACATCCGAGGACTCGTATCACCTCTGCCAGGGTTCAACCTGCTCTGGACCGAAAGGCGGCGGCCCGGCTGAAATCACCTAGAGAGAAGGCCGCGGCGCTCTCGTGTGACGTCAGGCAGAGTAGGTTGCGCGCGCATACCTGACTGGGTAGCCGCTGGGGCACGGCCCACTATGCCGAAGCAGCGAGCCAGTCAGCTATGCCAACACCACCTAGAAGACAAGGCCTTACAACAGGCCGTGCGTACGTCACACTTAGAGGCCCCGGCCGCCATCTGACTGGCCGGCCGCTGTGCGGCGGTGGGCGTGCCCCAGCCAACAGCCAGTGAGGTGGCGGCCGCGGCCTCTAAGTGTGACGTACGCACGGCCTGTTGTAAGGCCTTGTCTTCTAGGTGGTGTTGGCATAGCTGACTGGCTCGCTGCTTCGGCATAGTGGGCCGTGCCCCAGCGGCTACCCAGTCAGGTATGCGCGCGCAACCTACTCTGCCTGACGTCACACGAGAGCGCCGCGGCCTTCTCTCTAGGTGGTGGTGCTACGGGCCACCTGTGTTAGCGGCGCTGCTGTCGACCGCTCCCCTTGCTGAACAAGCTACAGGCCACTCCAGAATAGATAAGCTGTAAAAACTCACTGCTGAATAAGGGCAGCAAGCAAATCCTGGCCTTGGCATTATAAAAGACAAAAGCTACAGAAGATAGCACAATAAGTGTCGAAATTTGTCTGGGCGATAAAACAAGGTGTCTTGCATAAGGCGTATTTCTTCACGCATCTCTTATAGCAAGCACGGAAGAAACAAGAGCTTCACCAACTCAAGATAATCATTGTATTGTTTTCGTTTTCTTGTAATACTTCATGGCAGCGATAGTTGAATATAGCAAGAAACGAAATACGAACATTTATGGAAGGCACACTCAGACAGTTGAAGTTCAGCATCCAGGTAATAGCAGAGACTAACCACACATGTTGTAAAAGTTGTTACCAACTGACAGTTGTAACGACACTAGCGCTCCTAGTGGTGGGAAAGGTGCCGAAAGAATGATTGTTTGTAATTACGTTTTTATATAATTTACCAAATAGCTTCTGTAATTTTTGTGTTGCATGCATTAGTAAAATATCGAAAAACGTAGATAATTCTGAAATAAATGTAAAAACAGCCGAATTTCCCTGATTCAGTGATATAACCAACTACTTATTCGTGACGAAATACTTACGAATATGTGCATATTTTGCAACATACTCCGCTGAAAGTAAGAGAATATAAACAGACAAGAAAAATTAATTCCTCTTCTGGTCTGTTCTTATACGACAGGAACTGTAAAAATTCTATGTGCAATATGATGATTCGAATATTTTTTCCCTTCACTCGTCTTTCTTCTAAAAGTATTTATGTAGCGTTGAGTGTAATTACTTTTGCTTATAAAACAATGTCTTGAAGATTCTTGCCATTTGTGGTTCAGATATAGCAACAATTATGGAGTTGGTTTAAGCTTTATTAGGAAACTGTTTTTTTCCGATGTTTTGCCACATTTGTGAGGATACTCCTTCAGCTGCACCTGTAATGGCTGATCTGGTACGTTAAAGAAAGTAGGTGTAGCATTTCATATAATTTTCTTTTATTCAACACTTACTGATTGACATGAATCTTGACGTTTCTGAGTAGAAAACCGAAGTCTTCCTGCAGAAAGTTGGGTTTGTCTGTTGTTCTTTAGCCATTTTTTGTTCTTAACAGAAGCTAAAATTCTTGAGTACAAAGTCGTAGATTTCAAGATAAAGTTCAATTAACTGTCCTGCAAAGTATCGTTTGATATCCTCCATTGGTTGTTAGGGAACCGCATAAACACAAGTGTGGGATTATTTTCTAGTTATTACCTATTTTTATGGCAGTACATAACTTCCCCGTTGTAATGTTAAAATGAATTTAACACACACTATTCACACTCATCTGGTATCGTATTCAGAAATGTACCTCGCCAGCCGCTCGGAGCGCTCCTGTCGTGGCGTACGACAAAAACCAGTGGATGTGGCTTGACTGTACATGTTAGGCTGTGGTAATAGATCATTGCTATCAGTACCATACGCAGTATCATTCGTGTTAATGAAGCCAGTATTTTGCACTTGCCGCAATATTGCCACTCAAACCAACTACTTACGTATGGATAAAGTAAGTTACATGCGTCATGTTTGGTTGCAATTTTTCGTAACATAAACTTATTAAAATGATTTAGAGTCCATGGTATACAGCAATCAGTGAGAATAAATATTCCTTCAGTAAAAAACCGTCTTAATTGCAAATTGTTTTATTAATTAATAACGCGTTTCGCCCTTTAGCAGGGCACTTTCAGATTATCTGCGTGACAGAATTTACACAAAATTACAAGGCGGAATTACAAAACGGGTATAAATGGTAAACAAAGCTTACAACTCTCCGTGGTGTGACACCGTAAGTTTTTTGCGGTGTTTTTATGCTAGGCAAAGCGCTGTACTAGAAAAAGGCAAGAAGTACAGTGTACAACCACGTATGCAGGAGAGGTTGATTACTTCGTTAGCTGCAGATGTTAAAATCGCACTAGACAGTTCTAATTGTTCAAAGCAATCCAAACTCAAATTCTCGTGTTAGGCTAGTGACATCATCCAGAAGGTGTTAACAAAACGTCCACCGTACTCTGATTCAATAATTTTAAAATCAATTACTAAAAAACTCAGAGACAAAACGCAATAATCGTGCGGGCCGACAAAGGCAACACAGGAGTCGTAATACACAAAGCAGATTATAATAAGACCTTGGCTTTCTTTGAAGAGAATGGCATAGAAATGATAGATTCTGACCCCACGGCAAACTACTCGAGAGAACTAAAAAATTGAATCGTGCCTCTGCATCAACCCCCCCCCCCTGAAGAACTCATCAAACTAAAGGTTATGAACCCTAGAGCTCCTACATTAAGAGCCTAAATTAAGACCCACAAAATAAACTAGCCTATACGACCTGTCATTAATGGAATCCGAAATCCGGGAGAGCCTGCCTCTAAATTCCTGTTACGTTTGTTGAAGAAGCTACTGCTCCCTGAAGAAAGGTTTACTTTGCGCAATAGAAAACAACTAGTGGATTTATTGCATAACCAAATGTTTCTGGATGTTTGCTATCTCTTGTCATTGGATATAAAAAATTTATGTACCAATGTACCTCTGGAACAAACCATCGACATCATCTAGCAAAACCAATCCATGAAAGAAAACCTTCTTCCAGATGAAATTGCTGAAATTGTGTCACTATTACGACTACTTACCACACACAACTACCCATGGCTAAACGACGATTTAGCCATGGGTAGTTGTCTATCAGGTTTTCTTGCTGCTATATTTGTCAATCACGTTGAATCTCAATACTTCCAACAAAAAACTCCAATAAGCAGAAAAATACTCTTCTACAAGAGATATGTTGATGACATCCTGATTATTTTCAATGGTACCCTAGCTGAAGTAACAGTTCTAGCTCATTAATTCAACAACTTACACCCAAAACTAACCTATACACATTAAATAATGAACTCATCCGGTGTCTTAAATTTTCGGACCTACAGTTACAGTTAGCTGAAAACAAAGTTGTATTCCAAATCTATAGGAAACCGACCACAAGTGACTCAGACATACATGCATCTTCATGCCATTCATGACAATACAAAAAGAGCTTTTTTAAATCAGTGATTCACAGAATTTTTGAGATTCCCCTTTCTGAAACTTCCGTCAATAAAGAACTAAATAATCTTGAATACATCGCCGAAGTGAATGGTTACAACCCGTCCTTGGTTCGTAAAATGTACAGTAAAAAACGTTCTAAAGATGTACCACAGCTTCACTAGGTAACACTGACGATGAAGTTAAACGTATCCCCATTCCTGTCATGGAATATTTTTCTAATGGCCTGGCTAAACTCTTTCGTGGCACAAATATACAAATCGTATTTAGTAGCGCTTTGAGCATCCAGCAAATTCTCCCACACAACGATTAAGCCAATAAGGTCAGATACCTTTCCTCGGGAGTCTAAAATCTACAATGTCCCGAATGCCCAGCTGAATATATAGGACAGGCCGGACCTTTAAAGTACGTTTTACTGAGCACCTTCTTAAAAAAAAAAGGCCAACTCAAACATTTCCCTTTTGCGGAACACACTAAAGCATCCGATCATCAACAACCTACCACTGACAACATACAAATGTTACATATTGCGCAGAAGGGGCGTAACTGAAATTTACTGGAAGAGTTTGAGATAGCGAAGCGCGCTTACTTTGGACACCCAGACCACCTAAACGGTCAGTTGGCATGCAAAGATCAAACATTCCTAGATATTGTGATGTCTCTGTTCAGATAAAATTCCTTTCATTTATAAGTACCAATGTAAACTATTAACTTCTGTCCTGCTTAATAACCTCCCTTTCGTTAAATTTGCATTCAGATAGCTAGATTTCATCCGTCCCGTCTTATACATCGGCTTCCTATGTCACTCCCTACCCACATTTAGTTAGTCTGTAAAAGTCGGCGGAGCAGCACACCACGCCCGCCCACCGCCCGTGAGCGCAATTGTAAACATGGGCTCATCTTGTATCATCAGAGACCACCACTTCTATTAAGGTAATCTTAAAAATCTGTTTTATGTTTCTCACATCTTTACCGAGTATGTTCCAACTGTAATTAGTTGTTACCCGATCATTTGTAGGGCTACAAGGAAATCCAAAAAATCAAGAAAAATAAAAACACCGCAAAACAACTTACGGCGTCACACCACGGAGAGTGCGTTGTAAGCTTTGTTTACTATTTATACTGTCCTCTTAACACAAAATAAGCCTATGTACAATTATACCCGTTTTGTAATTCCGCCTTGTAATTTTGTGTAAATTCTGTCACGCAGATAATCTGAATATGTCCTGCTAAAGGGCGAATCGCGTATTAATCAGTAAAACAATTTGCTATCAAGACGGTTTTTTTACTGAAAGAATATTTAAACTTATTAAGGTTTGTATGGGTAACTGTCCGTTCAAAGTGCTATGTAAATTTTGTATGGATTTTTGTTCCGCATTTCCATTTGTTTCTTTAAGGTTTGTTCTGGGTGTATAGTCGTAAGAATCCAAATTTATGTTTTCCAAAATGTCCATTCGTTGTCCTTTGGAGACAATATGTAAACTTATGAGATTACTTTCGATTCATTCTGTCGAAAGTGAAGTAGCTCCTCAGTTGGCCTCACTCCGCTGGTGGACGGTGTTCAGCAGACTGACGGCGTCCCAGTCTAGTGTTAACGAACACCGACAGTGCTTCACGTCGGTGTTCGAGAAGGAAGCGGCCTATCCCCTGAGACATGGCCGTTTGCCGTCCGACAAGAGTACTGAAAGAAGTTAGGGTGCACAATAACTCGCACCAATCTCTAGGCTATCAGTTCAACAAACTAACTACCTAGCCGTAGAAAGGTATTTTGTATGTTTCCTTGTTTTAATCACACTTTAAGGAACTTCGAAAACACAATCCCAATTCGCGGTCGTTATCGAGTGAATATCCACTGGAAATAGTTAGTGAAAATACTGCAACAATTTTATTAACAGTGTTTTTCAGCGAAGATTTCGGTTAGGTACTCGTTGTCGTATCACCACTTCTCGCGAATATCAACCGAAAAGTAATTCTTCTACTCGCCAACAAACCACGTATTATAACCCTAAAACCGTAATGCTGAAATCCGCAAATTCCCGAAAGCAATAATATTGCTGTTTCTCTTTACCTCTTCTTTGGCGACAGTAGTAGCAGTTTTTTAAGTCATTTACGTATTGTGCGTTTAACTTATTTCACAAAGAGAGAAGACTGTTACTTTACTAACAATATTCATAGCGCCCACTCCCATGAACCACAGACATTGCCGAGGTGGGGTGGCTTGCGTGCCTCAACGATACAGATAGCCGTACCGTAGGTGCAACCACAGCGGAGGGGTATCTGTGGAGAGGCCAGACAAACGTGTGGTTCCTGAAGAGGGGCAGCAGCCTTTTCAGTAGTTACAGGGGCAACAGTCTGGATGATTGACTGAGCTGGCCTTGTAACATCAGCTAATGTGGCTTTGCCACACAGCTACTGCGAACGGCTGAAAGCAAGGGGAAACTACAGCCGTTACTTTTCCCGAGGACATGCAGCTCTACTGTATGAACATATGATGATGGCATCCTCTCGGGTAAAATATTCCGGAGGTAAAATAGTCCCCCATTCGGATCTCCGGGCGGGGACTACTCAGGAGGATGTGATCATCAGGAAAGACAATACTGGCATTCTACGGGTCGGAGCGTGGAATGTTAGATCCCTTAATCGAGTAGGAAAATTAGAAAATTTAAAAAGGGAAATGGATAGGTTGAAGTTAGATATAGTGGGGATTAGTGAAGTTCGGTGGCAGGATGAACAGGATTTCTGGTCAGATGAGTACAGGATTATAAATACAAAATCAGTTGGGGGTATCACAGGAGTAGGACTGATAATGAATAAGAAAATAGGAATGCGGGTAAGGTACTATGACCAGCACAGCGATCGCATTATCATTGTCAAGATAGATACGAAGCCAACACCGACAACAGTAGTACAGGTTTATATGCCAACTAGCTCTGCCGAGGATGAGGAGATCAAAGAAATATATGAGGAGCTAAAGGAAATTATTCAGACAATTAAGGGAGAGGAAAACTTAATTGTTATGGGAGACTGGAATTCGGTAGTAGGACAAGGAAGGGAAGGGAAGATAGTGGGTGAATATGGTCTGGGCAAAAGGAATGAAAGAGGAAGCCGCCTGGTAGAATTTTGCACGGAACATAATTTAGTTATAACAAACACCTGGTTTAAGAATCACAAAAGAAGGTTGTATACGTGGAAGAGACCAGGAGACACCGGGAGATACCAGATAGATTTTATAATGGTAAGGCATAGATTTCGGAATCAGGTTTTGAAGTGTAGGACATACCCAGGGGCAGACATAGACTCTGACCATAACTTGTTAGTTATGAACTGTAGGCTGAAACTGAAGAAACTACAGAAAGGTAAGAAAATAAGGCGATGGGACCTAGATAAATTGAAGGAACCTGAAGTTCTTAAGAATTTCAGAGGGAGCTTCAGGCAACAATTGACAGAAACAGGGGAAAATAAAACAGTTGAGGAGGAATGGGTAAAATTGAGAGATGAAATAGTGAAAGCAGCAGAGGACAAAATAGGTAGGAAGGCAAGACCTACAAAGAATCCTTGGATATCACAGGAGATACTAAATTTAATCGATGAAAGGAGAAAGTATAAAAATGCAGTAAATGAAACAGGCAAAATGGAGTACAGACGACTAAGAAATGAGATTGACAGGAAGTGCAAGATGGCTAAGCAGGAATGGCTAGAAGGCAAATGCAAGGATGTAGAAGAATGTATAAATAGGGGAAAAATAGATACAGCCTACAGAAAAATAAAAGAAACATTTGGAGATAAGAAAAACAGCTCTATGAATATCAAGGACACTGATGGAAAACCAGTTCTTGGCAAAGAAGGGAAAGCTGAAAGGTGGAAAGAGTATATAGAGGGGCTCTACAAAGGAAATGAACTTCGAGACACTATTGTAGGAAGGGAAGAGGACGTAGATGATGATGATGAAATAGGAGATACTATACTGAGAGATGAATTTGACAGAGCACTGAAAGACCTAAGTCGAAACAAGGCCCCTGGGGTAGATGATATCCCGTCAGAGCTACTGAAGTCTCTGGGAGAACCAGCCATGACAAAATTGTTTCACATTGTGTGTAAGATGTATGAGACAGGTGAAGTACCCTCAGACTTTAAGAAAAATGTAATAATCCCCATTCCAAAGAAAGCGGGTGCAGACAGGTGTGAAAACTACAGAACCATCAGTTTGATAAGTCATGGTTGCAAAATATTAACACGAATTATATACAGAAGGATGGAAAAGCTGGTAGAAGCCGACCTCGGGGAAGATCAGTTTGGATTCAGGAGGAACGTAGGAACCCGGGAGGCAATACTCACTTTACGGCTTATCCTAGAAGATAGATTAAGAAAAGGCAAACCTACATTTCTAGCTTTTGTAGATTTGGAGAAGGCTTTTGACAATGTTGATTGGAATAAACTCTTTCAAGTTCTGAAGCAAGCAGGAGTAAAATATAGGGAGCGTAAGGTTATTTACAACTTGTACAAAAACCAGACAGCGGTTGTCAGAGTTGAAGGGCATGAAAGGGAGGCAGTGGTTGGAAAGGGAGTAAGACAGGGTTGTAGCCTTTCCCCAATGTTGTTCAATTTGTACATTGAGCAAGCTATAAAGGAAAGCAAGGA
This sequence comes from Locusta migratoria, assembly GCA_026315105.1. NCBI lineage: Eukaryota > Metazoa > Arthropoda > Insecta > Orthoptera > Acrididae > Locusta > Locusta migratoria. The sequence goes on from CM048744.1 coordinate 910,484,870, forward strand.
GAAATTTGGAGAAGGAATTAAAGTTCAGGGTGAAGAATTAAAAACATTGCGTTTTGCCGACGACATAGTGATTCTGTCAGATACAGCAAAGGACCTGGAAGAGCAATTGAACGGAATGGACAGTGTGCTGAAAGGTGCATATAAGATGAACATTAACAAGAGTAAAACTAGGGTAATGGAGTGCAGTGTAAGAAAATCAGGTGATGCTGAAGGAATTAGATTAGGTAACGAAACAATAAAGGAGGTAGATGAGTTTTGTTACTTGGGCAGTAAAATAACAAATGATGGTCGCAGTACAGATGATATAAAATGCAGAATGGCGATGGGTAGAAAGGCGTTTTTGAAAAAGAGAAATTTGTTAACATCGAATATTGATTTAAGCCTAAGGAAGTCCTTTCTGAAGGCATTTGTATGGAGTGTTGCCTTGTATGGGAGTGAAACATGGACGATAAGCAGTGTGGACAGAAAGAGGATAGAGGCTTTTGAAATGTGGTGCTACAGAAGAATGCTGAAGATTAGGTGGGTGGATCGCGTAACTAATGAGGAGGTACTGAACCGAATTGGGGAGAAAAGAAATTTCTGGCATACCTTGACTAAAAGAAGGGATAGATTGGTAGGACACATTCTTAGACATCAAGGAATTGTGAATTTAGCGTTGGAGGGAAGTGTGTGGGGTAAAAATCGCAGAGGGAGACCAAGAGACGCGTATAGTAAGCAGATTCAAGTGGATGTGGGTTGTCGTTCTTATGAGGAGATGAAAAGGCTTGCTCAGGATAGAGTAGGGTGGAGAGCTGCATCAAACCAGTCTCCGGACTGAAGACCATAACAACAACAACAACATTCATAGCGCATCTTACTTCAATTACAGTATTATATCGTCTGCAGTATATTGTATTCTCATTTTTACACAAAATGATTGGTTGTTTTTGTACTGTGTGACTCATTTCAGTCAGTCATTATGATCTGAGGTATGAAAATACTCAATCTAGATTAGACATTCCTTAATGTAATGACTGGTTCCTGTTAATTAGAGCATCTTCAGATTAGGAAAAAGGTAATTGATTTATTGTTATTATTTGACAATAGTTTCAATTAATTCCATCTTACTATTGTAGTTAAATTTTAAGGTTTAATATGTGAAAAGTCCTTACAGCAAAATATTAATAACAAAGACTCATTGCCTCCAAGAAATAGCATGAAAACTGTAAAATTATTTTGCCCTCTGTAATAACGAACGCTCGCAAAGAAGCACAAAACACACTACTTGTTGGGTACTCATATTGCACTCCGCATACAGGTTCGTCCTATTCTCCTCGCTGAATATTTTAATTACCATATTGTGCTCGTGAACGCACGCCACACGGAACACAAAACTCTCTGCTCCTTTCACGAGCGCAAGCTGCAGTTTTTTCGCTGGCGGTCTTTGTCCTTTTTTGGTTGGCGCGTTTTATCGGTACCTCGGCAGTGCGCGAGTCGCCAAACAAAAGGGCAACGCGTCTCCCCCTCCTCCTCCCGCTTCCGTGCTTCTTTTGTCGCCGACTGCAGCGCCGCGCCTCGGCGTCCTGACAATGTAACACACTGACGCGACGGGCGAATGTGTGGCGCGAAGCAGATTACACTGCATTTTAACAGATGCCAGACGGCTCGCGCACAAAGACACAAGAAATGAACTGCTACGCCGGCCGTTTTGTACAGCACGAAAGGGTTTTCAAACTTTTCATTTTCCGCAGAACGAACGACTGACGTTTATCGTTTGTTGTGAAGTTTAAACCAACGAGATAAACCAGTGTGAGGCCACGTGTAGGTAAAAGAACAGTAATAACAATAATAAATCAGCGAGTATTCAGTCAAGTGGAACGAGAAAATTAGTATTCAGATAAACTAATTCCTATCTTGAATGTGACAAACTTTAACATTCCACGAGGCTTTTTTGTATGCAATCAGAATAAGACACTATTGTGTTTTGCATGCATATGTTGCTCTGTGCTTCATGTCGAAGCAAAATATGATATATTTCTACTTCACTGTGCTTCCTGATTGATTTAACACTTGTGAACTCTCTGACACTTCCATCACTGTGTGAAAGTGAGTTACGTCAGCTGCTTCAAAAATAATTTTCAATCTCTATTATTTCATTATGTGATGAATATTTGTGTCTCCCAAGGTTTTCATTGGGTTTTGAGTCTATCTGTAATCACAGAGTGCCAGATTCAGTGGTTACGTTGAATATCTATGTAATTAAGATATGGCTCTACGAACGTTAGGCGCTGTATCACAAGACCTGCAGCTTGGTATAATAGTACGCATTTATCTTTTTACTGTGACTTTTCTTTTTCATTTAAACCACAAACTTTCCGATTAATAGAGTAGAATATCATTGTATTCATAGGCAGGCCTTACTAATATTGAGTCTTTGAGATATTGTATGAAATAAATTAATCACAATCAAGGAAGTAATATAAGGAAACCCCGAGAGTTATTGTGTCGGGCTTATGCGGCGACGCCAAATATTGGTGCTTCAGGAAACGGCCGTGCGACATTGTTTGTTACCTGAACACATTCCGTGCTCATGAATATCCGCGAAAAACTGCCTCATTTTCCTATTAAATTACACCTAATTAGATACTTAGAAAAATCAGCTTTTTTTTTTTTTTTTTTTTTTTTTTTTCGAATTGTACAGTAGCAAAAATCGCTACCAAGTCTGTGCTATAACAACAAGTGCACATTTCTGATGTATTATTCATGGAATATAATTGAATGTTCAACTGTTACTTCGTTTTAGATAACATTCGTACAACTTACTAACAGAATAAATATTGTGTTCATGACCTTCTGCTACATCACAATCGAGTCAGTTTACTGTACAAATTTCCGTGCAAGTCAAAACATTATGTTCGCAAAGTTACTACACATCTCATTATTTTATATCGATCTGATGACTGTGCAAAATTATAAAATGAAAATTAAGCTTCACTTTACTGAAGTAAATTGACTGTATCATCATGTAAATTGGATATAGTGGTGTACAAAAAAACATTCAAATGAATATTGCTATCCATAATTCTTCGAATCCCCCCCCCTCCCCCCTTGGCAACATAGCATCATTTCGGTCCATGTTACACAGGTTACACAGTGACCCATTATCTAGTGCAGCTTTTGAGCCGCGAGTTACGCATTATCGAGTACATAGCTATTGCAAATGCCTATGACGCAGACCTTGTCCGTAATATCAGTAGGATTCTAAAAAAGGCGCCCCCTGCAAATGCTGCACACAGATCGCAGTAAGAGTATATATCTTTGGTACTCATACGTTGCAACAGGTTCCCGTATTATGGCAATATTTCCAAGGAAATAGATAAACAGCTTCAAAAGATATTACAGCAGCTTATTTTATCCCTAGAAATAATTGTCAAAGGTTTAGACATATGGAGGAATGAAACTGTTTAAAGACTCCGGGCGTGTACAGCATTACTTGTGATGGCTCCACTACTTCTTATATTGGCCAAACAGGGAGAAGTTTTGAAGTAAGATATAAGGAGCGTGTTAGTACTTCTAGTGCTAGGTCTGCGTTTAACGCGCACTTGCAGGAAGCGAGACAAACAATCAACAATCTAAAAGTACTTCATCCGGAGAAAAAAGGAAATCCTTTTAATATTTTAGAAGAAATTCGAACAGTTAGAGCCCTAAAGAGAACACCTGAAAAACCTAACTCCCAGAGTGATCTATGCCATGGAAACGATGTGGTTAATTTTATTTAAAAGACTAAAAGTTTTACATACTTATGTGTCTTCGTTGCTTTCAAAAGTTTTGTTATGTAAATGACTTTCCTTTTAAGAGAAAGATGTTTTAATAAATTTAAAATGTAATTCAATGAAAATGAAAACTGGAACTGGTTAGAACCTCAATGTTGTCTGAATAGTCAGAGACATTGGCAGTAACAGTTTTTGGGGAAAGGCCCCTTAATGTAGTACTTTGATTTTACTTTTCTATTAATTATAAAGATGTACAGCCATTCCTCATCATTTAAATCGAGGCGCCACTTGTTCAGTAATCGCGACACTGCGCGTGCGCGACTTTTCGCCAGTGGCCAGGCGGAGACAGTTAACAAGTAAATGTAACCACTTCCTGATAACGGTTTTAACCCTTCAGATCCGGCTAGATTGCAAAAGTTAGTTTTTAGAAAAGTAGATTTACGTATTTGAATCGTCACTCCCTAATTTGGTACTTTAAACTGCGTTCTAGACACAGAGATGGCTTCAAATCTCGCCACTAAGTTTTAATTATCGACATAGAAGCCTGGAATTAAATGGTAGAGATTGAGCAACAGATTCTTATATCTTTTTAATGATTTGACATAAGTAGATAAAGACCATTACGACTTTATAGTCCAGGGGGCTCACGGTTCTTTCGTGAGTACGTGCGTGGCGAGCACGGGGCCCCGAGCTAATGCAGTCTTCCTTCCTTCTTTACTTCCCGGACTGCATTTCCTCCTCTCTCCCCAACCCCTTCATTCCTATCCTCACTTCTTCCCTTCCGCACAGGGGGGGGGGGGGGGGAGATTGACAATCTTAGCAGTTTAGTCCTCCTATTCCAATCGGACTTTACGGTAATGTTAACAATAGGTAAATTCTGACAGTTCTTATTCATCTGTGAACGGATAACACCTGAAGATGCAATTTTAAATTTCGAAACCGGTTGTGTCTCCTGCAATAAAGGAATTGAACAGTCGCAACGGTCCTATACTTTGAAATATTCAAATGAAGGGTAGATTTCTATATTAACTGTGGCACAATAAAGTTGAATCAGCTGTTAATGTTATTGCATCATGTTCATTAAACGGGAAAAATTAGCTTTCATTGTCATACAGAAGCACTAGACTGGATTTGAGACATCCTTTTTTTTTCCAAATGTATTCGCAATCTATATTTAGTGTTCATAAGCACCAATGAACATTAGTGTTCGTAGTGTTGAGAAGCACCAATGGTGCGGCTCGTAGCACAGCGATAGTGCTAGACTATAAATCCAAACGTTGCGGGTTCGATACCCCGCCAGGTCCTAGGATTTCTTATGTCACTTTCCACTTCTTTCACCACTGGCAGTTTGCTGTTGAAAATGTCGAGTAGCACTGTGGTTGGGAATCCACATTAAACTAACTGTTGGTCCTTTAAATAGGCTGGGTAATTGAGTTCCAATGTCGGAGGAAGGCAACGAACGGCATACCATCTCAAAACAGGACGATGCCTAGTAAAGCACTGTGATGTTCAAACCAATCTTGGGATTGTTGATACAACTCTTCTGGGTATTGGACTGTATCGTCAATATATCAAATGTTCCCCCGACGTTCATGCCACTATTGCAAGCGGCCTTCTTCTTCACCCAGAACGTCGATGAAACATTTTGTATATTGACGATGCGGTCCAATACCCAGGAGTGTTTTATCAACAATGACAACGGCCGCCGAAGCCTTCGTTTACACAATCTTCGGATTGTTGACTGCTTTACCTTACATTAAGCACCAGTGCTGCAAAATCTACGTTAATGAGTAGTACATTGCAAAAGTATCAAAACCGATAGGGCTTTGTTACCTTTTGGAAGCCAGAGCTAATTCTCGGTCTTGAAGAAGCAGCCTTGAAATATCCTAACTTGGCGGTAGATATACATGTAAAGAGGTTTACAGTACCGTTATCTGCTGCTGTGGTGGCACATGAAGAATTTAAGGCATTCCTTTTCGCGCCTGTTTACATACAACAAAGTTTGAAAGGTTACTTCTACACTACTGAAACCGCTTTAGATCATTATTCATCTATTCTGTTTTTTATTTCTTTATTTTTTTTAAATAGGTGGGTAGTTATTATTGCATAGGACGATGAAAATATTTTGCGCTGTCCCTACATTGTAGTTGTAAGCATTTTCGAAGTCATTAGATTTAGTTATATAACGGGTAGAAAACCTCTAAAATAGCACCTACTCACATAAATACCAGTAGTGATTTTCCAAATCTAAAATGTTGCTTCTATTAAAATTCTTTGTTCATAAGAAAATTAAAATGTTATCCTAATGAATGATTTTACCTGACGACTACATTTTAATCAGCAGATACGCACATATGTCGTTTTTAATAAGGATTTTTTTAAGTGGAAAAAAAATTAGGCCCTGTGCAGGTATGATAATGACGACCCCCTTAACTGCTGTGGGTCTATATTAAAGACAAGGTCTACAACAACCAAAATCAATGCCGAGGAGAAAGCTGTCATTCAAGAGGGCACAGACAGCAACGACGTTCAGACACTTCTGTGGATCACGCCAACACCACGCAGAGTAGGCCTGGATCACGTAGCTCACTGGGTGGCCGCGGGGCCACGGCCCACTATGCCGTAGCTGCCAGCGAGTCAGGTAGACCTTCGTTGTTTGCCTGCGCCTGCGCCACGTCTCGACGAAGGACAGGCATATCGAACAACATGCCATAACCAAAATCCGAATAGCTGTAGAGACATATTTTTGGAAACATTTTTTGTTTCCCTTATGGGGAACAGCACTCTTATTTAAATTTATAAATAAAGAACAGTCTAGAGGGCAAACAAATTTTTTTCCCCCTAGTTTCGGTCTAATTTTAACATCTTCAGGAAATTAATCTCCATTGTTGTTGTGGAGCTGGGAGGAAACTTGCTGCCTTCTAGTGCGTCACTGCTGGCTGGAGCAAGGTTTACTCTACCTTGCTCCAGCCAGCTGTGACGCACTAGAAGGCAGGAAGTTTCCTCCCAGCTCCACAACAACAATGGAGATTAATTTCCCGAAGATGGTCTAAAATTAGACCGATACTAGCAGAAAAAAATATTTTTTTTTTTTTTTTTTTTTTTTTTTTTTTTTTTTTTTTTTTTTTTTTTTTGCACTCTAGACTGTTCTTTATATATAAATATGTAGAGACGTTTACATGGATAAATTGTGTGAACGCCGTGGTTTGTAATTAATTTGCATTTTATATATTTTTGACGACGTTACAGCGTTCATTTTTAATGAAATAGATCGCAATTTACGATCACTTATGGCTTCACTGTACCAGGTTTAGATGTGATACCAATGTGTACAGTGAAGCCGTAAGTGATCGCAAAGCCGCGGTGGAGTAGCCGAGCGGTCTAAAGCGCCTCGCTGCGGAGCGCGCGGTTGCTCGCCGTGGAGGTTCGAGTCCTCCCTGGGGCATGGGTGTGTGTGTGTGTGTGTGTGTGTGTGTGTGTGTGTGTGTGTGTGTGTGTGTGTGTGTTTGTCCGTAGGTTAGTTTACCTAGGTTTAAGTAGTTTATAAGCTACGGACTGATGACCACGCAGTTTGGTCCGCTAGATTTACAGACATTTGAACATTTCTGATCGCAAATTGCGATTTATTTCATGAAAAATGAACGCTGTAACGTCGTCACAAATATATAATTGTATACAAGCCGAGGCTGGGCTCCTGACGATAATTGTCTCGATACCTCATAGTCTGTTCTCCCTGATGCGGGAATACAGTATTGTGGCTGCGAGCATTACTTAATTTACGTTTTGTTTGATATAGTTCAGTAATTTCACCCTGTAATATATAATTAACAGACCTTCCCTGAACACCGGGTGTCACGCACAGACTCGCTAGGTTTTTGTATGCCTCCAAGACTGATAGCTCGCGATTTTTGTGGCCAGTCGCCCGTAGAGTCCCGAGCCGGCGGCCACTAGAAGAAACGCTGGTGGTTTTTAGCGGCCTGTCTGGAGAGTGGTGTCCTCGGAGGCCGCGGCGCGGCGACGGGGCCCTGTGCCGGGCTTTGTCTGGCCGCATCGATCCCGCAGGCCGGCAGATTAAATGGGCCTCTGCCAACTGCGGCCGCAGCCTCGACCTGTTGAGTCCAGCACGCCTTCACCCTCTTGGTGGATGGCGGTAGTTTCGGCTGCAAGAGCTCCACTAAACCTTTTTCCCAACGGTGGGCAGTCCTAGTTGGAATGTCAGTAATAATGTGGCAGGTTGCAACTCACTCTAAGGGCCGGTTTGTCAATGTCTCGTTAAGTTCCAGTTAAGATTTTAACTCGTCGTTAGCGGAGAATTGCGTTTGTCAATGTTTCGTCACAGAATAAGGAGTATACAGAAAGGAAACTCCCGCTGCAGTCTGTCGTCCAAAATTTAGTGCGCATGCGCGGAATCGACCATCTTGAAAAGCAGTAAACGAGTGATCACTCCCTACTCTGTGGCGTGGTAATGCGCCGTCTTTGTTTGTTAACTGTGTATTTTAACAGCCTGAATCGCATAAACGTAAGTATTTGGTACAGTGAAAAGAAAGAACTGTGTGTTAGTAGTTGGAGCTGTTCCGTTTTTATTATGAGCAGCAATAAAAGAAAAGGCGGCCGATGGTGTTCAGCACATAATTGTCTCAATAATTCGAATACAAATAAGGATAAAAGTTTCTTCACCTTCGCAAAAGATGCTGGGCAGTAAGTGATCGTCGCTATATGTGTAGTGAAAGTTAAATGTTATCAATTTCGAATGAGAGCAATGTGTGCATAATTATTAAAAGTAGCCTTGCTTCTTCTCTTGACGATAACTCTCGTTGTTGCTGTTGCTGCAGCAGTTCAACAGCATCGAAATGTTGAAGTACATTTATATTTTATAAGTTTAACGTTGCAACGAATAATATAAAATGAATGACAAAGAATAGTGCGTAAATAGGCAGGCAAAATTTTACTTACGGCATTGGAGGCGTAGTGTGCTAATGTTGGCAACGAATACTCTTCGGATACTCAAACAAATAGATTAAGGGGAATAATTATTTTATGCTGTTCCTGCTCTGTGGTTGACAGATTCCTCTATATCCCCCTTCTCCGATCAGTAAATTAATGACACTCCTAAAGCAAATACAACTTTTATATATGCCCAGACGTCATTAGTTCTGTGTAATCACGTTGTGCGAATTTATTCGTGTCAAATAAAACCTGACAGTTGTAAGGTCACTTTCTTGTTTATAACTAATTTCTCAAACATAACTCAGTGTTATTTGGGATTTTTCTAGAGATAAGCACCAAATAAAACGATCATCGATTCCACCGTACATTTTCGTAGTTGTATTAAAATTTAGGCCTATTTTTTTCCTTGGATTACAATTAGGAGCAAGAAGAGGGCGCAAAATAACTGAGAGCTCAATGAACAGCCGTTTCCTTTCGTAAAAATGGGTGAGATTAGCTGCAGTTCGTAAAATGTCCATTTCCAGCCAAGGTACTAAGTGGCTATAGTTCCGCGTTTACTGCTTTTCGACATGGCGTCGAGCGCAATGCTTGGTAACATACAGATCAGCTTTCCCTTCTGTATACTCCCTATTCTGTGGTTTCGTTATGAGTTAACCTGACGTTAAATGACCTCAATCTGGCCGTTAACGACTAGAATTCTGCTCGTTACACGGCTAACGGCCGGTTAAGTGAGAATGTGTATGAAAATGGCAGGCTTACAAAACGCTAAAATACCGCAATATATTACGTGATAAAGACCGATTTATCGAACAAAATAACAGAAGCACTACATGTATGAGAAACGTGTGTGGAAAGCACCTTTACTGGAAACTTTTATCGTCATATTAATCCCCCATCCATGTCAGTAGCGATGAGTTTGATATATTGCTGATACGTAACATAACCTTAAAATTATTGTTACGATATCATAATACAAGCTTACGGGTAACGGCTAGATGATTTGATTGGCAATGAAGAGGATGTCCAACCACCAAGTTAAAAGGATTCGTTCCAATGCTCCTTGGTTTCCACAAAAATCGAGATCAAACTCCAGCGCGTAATAGCTATACCTATACTAAGGCGTCAGCATTATAACAGTCAACGTGGTGTAATTAGCAAGGCGCTCTAGTGTTTTCGCACGCAGACGACCCGAGTTCAAATCCCAGTAGGAGCTTTTTTTTTTCCTCCTCCACTTGACAGACGATTTGTTGTGCATAATTATATGCTTTCATAGTCACTCTTATCTTAATGCTTTAGTAATTGGTCATATATAACAACTTATGTTAATTGCTCAATATGTCATGTACTGCGCGACGATTATTTTATTTAATTAGTTATTTCGAAGCATACTTTTATGGTGACTTAAAGTTCAGTAAACCGCCTGTAGTTATCAGCTGTAACATTTGTGCAGCATTTGCTAGCTGCGTTTAGTCCCCGGCCCCAGTGTTATACCGCCGAATGCAGTGTGTGCCCACTTGACTCGTCCCAGCGGATTACTACGCTGCGGCCAGGTGGCTAGTCATTCTTATTCTTAGCGTGTCGTTCACATGTAACTGTAATTATGTGATATAACTGTGCCTTTGCAATAAGAATTGATAAAATGGGAAAAAGGAATATAATTATACACAAGCAATCGTCGGACAAATGTTACAAAAAAATAAATAAATAAATTCGGAGCCGGATTTGAACTTACGTCGTCTGCATGACTGTCGTGCGCCTTGCTAATTACACCACGCTAACTGACGTAACCTTGCTGCCTGAGTACAGGTATAACTGTTACGCGCTGGACTTTGATCTTGATTTTCGTGGAAACCAAGGCGCGCTGGAACGAATCCTTTTAGCTTGGTGGTCTGGAGGAGTTCCCGCACAACACACCTGCAACCCATCGAAATTCGTTTGTAACATTCTTGGTGTTCTGCTTGCCAGTCCCAAGTGTCCTTATATTTCTCTATTAAGGCCGCAAGACACACGCACTCGCTTCTTGTAAAATACGAGCGTCTTTCACGTTTGTTACGGTCTGCTAACATCTTTCCTGCCAATGAAATATGGCGAACAGCTGTTCATTCAGACGGCACTTTCATTTGTTCTGTTGCCAACATAGTCGAAATATGTCATACCTTCTCGTTTTGTGGAGGTTAGCAAACGAGAGGTTATCTGGCAATGACAAACGCAATGCACTTAACGAACACATTTAACTGAACGTAAAAGCCATCTTCCCATTAACTAACGATGAGATTAACGAGAGATGGACGAACCGGCCCTAAAGATGATCGCTGGAGTCGCAGATAGGCATATTGAAACGACGTCACACTCTAGAACCTCGTTCCCCCCTCACACACACACACACACACACACACACACACACACACACACGCGCGCACGCGCACGCGCGCGCGCGCGCGCGCGCAGAGAGAGAGAGAGAGAGAGAGAGAGAATGCGCGCGCAAGGTTGGAATAGACAAATCCGTACGTCTTCTGATGGAGCGTGCAGGAACTAGTGGAAATGCGAGATGTATCTTGGAATCCATTGGAGGCAGGGTGGAGGGGGAGGGCGAAAAAGCAGGGGCAGAAAACAGCCGGCCTCCACACTCACTACTGCAGCTCCTCAAATTCACGTCTCTCTCCCAGGTGTCTGTCGCCTTGTCTTCGTTCCACCTTTGTATTTTCGGCTCTCCACCTCATCACTGCACTGTAAGCTGCATTTCCACCATCTTGGCAAACTAGAGGTTGCGCTTCTGACGGAACACTTTTACAGGTTGTATACGCGAATAAGAAAAAAAAATTCCCGAATTTCTCGATCAAAAACAACATTTCCCGTATAAAAATACACATTTTTCCGGGCTAAATACTCTTTCCCTCGGCGAAATACACTTAAAATGACAGTATTGTTTCCCTTGGAGCAGTAAAACTTCAAAAGGTAAAAATGTTTTATTCTCTACCTGTGTTTAAAATGCATTTACGGTGTCGGCGATTTTTTCGTGTCGTGTAGATGTTTCTAACGGCGCAATAATTGATGGAAAGTAGCAACGGCCAATCTTGAGGTAGGTGCAAACAGCCAGTGAGGCTCTGGTTTTTCAATACTTCTGTTTCGTAAATGCAGCTCCTCTTTGTCTCATTCTTTTCCTAATGACACACCTGTAATTTATGTGAAGGACGTTTATTATTTATTTCGTTTTCTAAAATACTTCCGTGTATCGTACGATTATGTTACCGTACGATTTTCGCGAATGTAAATTGGAACCCAGTAGAGCTTTAATTGCATTGTCACATTTACACTATTGTCAAAAATATTTCGGTGTTATCTTCGAACGTGTCATGATTACAGAGTACGTTGTAAGACACAAACCCAATACCACAGAAAAAAAAGAGAAAGAAAAAGAAAAAAACCCTCACACACAAATACAACCTATTATTATTTACAAACTCGTGATAAGCTATCTTCACTTGCTGTAATTTTTTAAATGGATAATTATACTTTTGCCATCGTTAATGTATAATTTGTACTCTATATGTTAAAGTACTAGAATAAATATGATTAGCTTCGAAACTTGGTCTTTTTAAGGATGTGATATCCTTTGACATATATAAATGTGCTGTTTAAAATTTTTCATAAGCCATAAATTGTTGTTGTTCTGAATCAGCAATTAATCTTAAATGGTTGGTCCTCAAAATATTAAGTTCCTAATGGGATCACACGGTTCATTATTTAAAAAATACATCGTAAATTCTCACTGTTAACCCAATTCATGTTGTCTAAATGGATCTTTACTTTGGAAGTAGCGCTTCTCAAAGCACTATTCGCAATTTTTTTCTCGACCTGTTAGAATATAGTAAACAGATGAGACATCACGCTCATCGAAATCAGTTTGTTGTTACGAAGCACTGCACACTCTGCGACCCGACGTCTTTGACATATCCCGCTAACGGGAGCCGCTTGTGTATGCACGGTATTTCGTTTAGGATCTTGCGCTTTTTCTAAAGTTTCGTTTTGTGTTGTTCTCTCGTTTGTTCTATTTCTGCAGTATTATTCCGCAGTAGTAGTCGTTCTTACCAGTCAAAATTACAAAAATAAACTGATAACTAAAACAATGAAAAATTCCCGGTGTTCTAAAATTTACCCACATCTCTCTCGGATTAAAAAAGAAAAAATCCCGTGTTTTTCTCGGCTCTGCCGTGGCGTATACACCCTGTTTTAATAAGAATCTGGGGAGTGATTGTCACGGAAATGATGTACGAAATTCATTTCATCAACTTCCTCCTCCGAATGGGAGAATATATTTTGTTGACACCCACCTACAAAGTGAGATATGATCATCAGAATGAAATAAGGGAAATCGGCTGTAAATCGAAAAGATTTTGATGTTCCTTTTTCCCCGCGCGATATTGGAAGGGCGGAGAAATACAGGTCAGCAAGCTAACATGTTTGAATGCTATATAGGATAAGTTCGAGTAGTATCGTTTAAAATGATTTGCCTCAGTTTTTACAACAGGGAGCGTAATTATTTGCATAAATTTCGGCAATAATTAAAAAGAGCCCAATATTGGCCTATCTTTACTTTAATAAAGACAGTAGGACGTATGAAACGGTATGTTACATGAGTTTACTTACAAAAATTTACTCAATGTTTCTTTTAAGAACAAAAAATTGTTTCTAAATGTTCAATCTATCGGACCGAACTGTGTGTTCATCCGTCCGTAGCTTACAAACTACTTAAACTAAGACAAACTAATCTAAGGACAACACACACACACACACACACCCATGCCCCAGGGAGGACTCGAACCTCCGACGGCGAGCAACCGCGCGCTCCGCAGCGAGGCGCCTTAGACCGCCCGGCTACTCCACCGCGGCGTTTCTAAACACCACAAGAACAGACCTTCTGAAGAAAGACGTTGTTTTCTTTGTGGGAATGTTAAGTTTTCGTTAAGATAATTCATTTCTAATAAGCGAATGTGGCTTATGCTGGCGAGAAGTAATTATGCTTACAGAAGATATTCATCTATAAGAAAGCCAAGCCACGGCGGAATAGCTGTGCGCACTGAGGTGCCGTCCTACAGTGTGGGCGGCCTTTCGCCGTTGGAGGTTGGAGTCCTCCCTAAGGCATGGGTGTGTGTATTGTCCTCAGGTTAGTTTAAGTACTTTGTAAGCTACGGACTGATGACCAAGCAGTTAAGTTCCATAGATTTAGAAACATTTGAACTTTTTGGATCGCCAGCTGACTGGCTGCACAGCCCACTGTTGTGTATCGCCGAACCAGTCAGCTAGCGATCGCGTTCTGTCAGCATTACTCTGATGGAATTCAGCTAGTAGACGACGTAACTTCGGCAGGATGAGGAAACCGTGCTTGACAACCAGAACTAACTAATGACAAATCCAGACACAAGGAATTTACGACATAAACTACGAGTGGGCACTTAAATAATGAAATGGAGAAAGTTGAAAATTTATGCCCGCTCGGGATTCGAATCCGGGCGAACTGCTTACCAGGCAGACGCGTTGGCCACTACGCCACCGCGTCCCGCCCCTACTCGCCTTCCGCCAGATGCAAATTTTCAACTTTTATTTACTCACTACTCACTACTCACTACTGACGTACTGTCGCTACACGTTATCATTCATACTAGGGGCATGTAGCCGTTTCCCGTAAGAGTCAGGGCCTAGTGTGCGTCATCCGTCATCGCCTGATCACAAGTTTTATATATGTGGCGTCTATTCAAATGTTTGTACAGCTTATGGGACTTAACTGCGGGGTCATCAGTCCCTAAACTTACAAACTACTTATGAATTAGCTAATCCTAAGGGCGGCACAAATATCCATGCCCGAGGGGGGATTCGAACCCCTGACCGTAGTGCAAACCATGACTTGCGCGCCGCAGTCCCCACGGCCACCGCGGCCGGCTTGGTATCTGTTCTTTCGGACATATACAAAAGAACAGCAGTTGTGTGGCTGGAAGGACAAACACCACACTCTCACATATATGTTGTATGTTGTGGTCTTCAGTCCAGAGACTGGTTTGATGCAGCTCCCCACCCTACTCTATCCTGAGCAAGCCTTTTCATCTCCTCATAAGAACAACCCACATCCACTTGAATCTGCTTACTATACGTGTCTCTTGGTCTCCCTCTGCGATTTTTAACCCACACACTTCCCTCCAACGCTAAATTCACAATTCCTTGATGTCTAAGAATGTGTCCCACCAATCTATCCCTTCTTTTAGTCAAGGTATGCCAGAAATTTCTTTTCTCCCCAATTCGGTTCAGTACCTCCTCATTAGTTACCCGATCCACCCACCTAATCTTCAGCATTCTTCTGTAGCACCACATTTCAAAAGCCTCTATCCTCTTTCTGTCCACACTGCTTATCGTCCATGTTTCACTCCCATACAAGGCAACACTCCATACAAATGCCTTCAGAAAGGACTTCCGTAGGCTTAAATCAATATTCGATGTTAACAAATTTCTCTTTTTCAAAAACGCCTTTCTACCCATTGCCATTCTGCATTTTATATCATCTGTACTGCGACCATCATTTGTTATTTTACTGCCCAAGTAACAAAACTCATCTACCTCCTTTATTGTTTCGTTACCTAATCTAATTCCTTCAGCATCACCTGATTTTCTTACACCGCACTCCATTACCCTATAAAGCAGTCAACAATCCGAAGATTGGTTTGAACACCACAGTGCTTTACTAGGCAGGGTCCTGTCTGGAGGTGGTATGCCATTGCCTTCCTCCGACCTTCGAACTGACTTATCCAGCCAGTTATAGGGGGACCTGCAGCTTAACGTGGGTTCCGAACCACGGTGCTACTCGGTATTTTTCACATGAGCAATACTGCCAGAGGTGAAAGAAGTGGAAAGTGACAGATAAAAATCCTAGGACCTGGCGGGGATCGAACCCGAGACCTTTGGATTTGTAGTCTGGCACTCTACCACTGTGCAACCGAGGCGTAAAAACTCAATTACAAATCATTTGAAGTAGCTGTTGCCACTCCAGTTTCCTAACCATCTGGATGGCTAGTAATTTCCCACGTAAAGCCTCATGCTGTGCATTCCTATTATCTCTGCTTCTGCTAATAACTACTGAGAATAATGCTGATTTGTAATCTTACGTCTCACGGGGACAGAACGCGTAATTCTTATTAGTAACTATGTTGCAATCAATACTGTTTTCGCTGCACCAGGTGGTAAAAATCGATTAGAATCAGTATTATACTATACTCCAAATCTTCATGATATTGCTGGCAGACCTTTTATAAAACCATAGTGTTCTTCAGGAAGAAATGTATGACTGAAAGATGTAAGATAATGTAGATTAGTAGGAGAAACAAATGATGCAAGAGTTGGAGTGGGAAAATTTTTTTTATTCGTTGTGGTGAGATGTATTTTGCGAAATTTCTTTTGCGATCTATCTCCTCCGAATATGAACAATTTTTGTTAACCAACAGCTACACAGGAAGACATGATCATCATAATAAAATAAATCGATTCGAAAACTTCAAGAATTAAGTGTTCCTTTTTCCTGCGCAGTAATGGAGAATGAAAAGGCAGAGAAATATTATGAAAGCGGTTCGATAAGCCCTCTTCCAGGCACTTAAACGCGATTTTCAGATTAGAACTGTAGATCTAGATGTTATAATATTCGAATACTCCATTAGGAGTGGACTGCTTAACAAAGTCACGCCAGTTACATATTTTCTCGGTGTACCGATGCAAAGTAATATCAAATTGAATGAGCACAAAAGGAGGCATTAGAACAGTAGCCTAATCCGGTTTATTTTAAGAATTTTAGAAAATTGTCGTTCGTTCATCAGTTAAGGAGACCATTATGTGCAGTAACAGACCCACTCTTGAGTATTGCAAGAGGGTAAGCAGAAGACATGAAAGCTAGCGAGTTGCTGTGTTAGTTACCAGTAAATTTGACCATACTCAGTTATTACGGAGCTGCTTTGTGAACTCACGTGATAATTATACGTATCGTGTCTGTTCTTTTGGACACTTCGTAAGAATATATATAATGTATCTATGCCTTCACGGTGAGACAATTTCAGAGCGAAATACAAAAAGTGTATATATTATCGTCTCTCTCTCTCTCTCTCTCTCTCTCTCTCTCTCTCTCTCTCTCTCTCTCTCTCTCTCTCTCTGTAAGTGGTGGGATAGGGGGTACAACAGGTTTTGCGTAGAACAGGAAGTGTGTCCAGATGGCCGAAGAGGTTAAACAGACTCCTTGCGAAAAGCGAGAATCCGGATTCGAGTATCGGTTCGCCACATTTTCAAGTCTATCCATTGAATATATTTCAACGCCCTAGAACAGATATTTCTATCAAATGGTAATCCCTGGGCGAGAAGATCATGAACTTCTTACTAAACTCTATTGAGACAACTAGTATTTGATTGCGAGACTGTATTATCGACAACGAGAACTACAGTTAGAAGAGGTATCAGGGTTTAAATGTGAATTGCAGAGTAGCTGTGTAGATGTGTTTTCTTCAGTTTCACGAAAAATTTAATGTAGACGCGTCGATCCTGTAACTCTGTCATTTCGAAATTCGCATGTTGTACGCATAACGTTCTACTCAATACAGAACTGAACAATAACCAACAGACATACAACAGTGAAAGTTCCGGAATTTACACATTCTACACATGCGTCAACAGGGTTAACAGCGGCATTGTACTTCTCCATCCCAGTGCAGAGAAATTACGGATGTTTCGGATTTTTTATTTTTATTTTATTTTATTTTTTTTTTTTTTTTTTACAGGCCTCATAGAGGGGATTTCCGACACAGGCGATTCTGTTACAAATAAAGGAAAATATTGTGGACAAATAACACCAGTGCTACCAAATAGGCCTTGGTACAATTGACTGAGGAGTTCACGGAAGCTTGCAGTCATCATAGCGCGACTGGAGGTCAACCCTGCCGATCTGCGCAGCACCCTACGTCGCATCTTCATAGTTACATCTCCACTTTGTGACTGTGATGAAGAGGAAGACACAAATCATACTTTTTTTTTTTTTTTTGATGCATCAACCGGTGAGACTCACGTCATAGTTGCTGTGTCAACATTATTGGCAACCACTGACTTGGCATTGTATAAAGAACCTATCTCCTTTTTAATGACGGCGAAGAGAGTTATGAACTGATACCTAAAAGATAAAAAATGTGGAATCTCAATATGTTGTTTTAAATTGTTCTTGCCTTTGTTTTCTGTCATTATCTTTAATGTTTGTTTGGTTTTGCCAACTTGCTTATGTAACTATACCAGAGTATGTCATCATGATTATTTTTATGGATGGGGCTACTCAAAGGGCAATAAAAAATGTAATACGTTTAGCAAACGAGAGGGGAAGGGTTAAGCGTGTTAGGGTAAGTCCATACAGGTAGTTAGCGCATTTTCCAAGTGAGCAGGAGGCCACCCTTCGAATCCCTACCGTAGTAAAAATTTATATGCGCCGTTCCAGTCTACATATACCCATCATAGATGCTGGAGGCTTGACAGTTTGTATGGAGCCCTGTATTTCAAAAAATTTTCAAATGTTTGTAGAACTTACGGGACTTAACTACGGGGTCATCAGTCCCTAAGCTTACAAACTACTTATGAACTAGCTAAGACTAAGGACGGCACAAATATCCATGCCCGAGGGGGATTCGAACCCCCGACCGCAGTGGCCGTGCAGACCGTGACTGGAGCGGCTCAGTCCCCTCGGCCACCGCGGCCGGCCCTGTATTGCAGTTTCACTTAGGAAAATAGTAATAAAATTTTATGACTATGACTGATCTAATTTCATAAGTAACAGCTGTCATTGAGCACGTAATTCTCCGATCCCGATAAAAATTATTTCGTTACTATATCAAAGCAAAAGTGTACCATGTCCAATTATGTTGCACACGATACTGCGTAACAGGAGGATTGATGTGACATGAGCAATCAGTCGTGAGAGCTATATTGCCGACGAGACATTAAACCCGAATCTTTCTTTCTTATTCCATCGACTGCTCTGGGGCCCGCAATCCAAACGCATCCGATAGGAAGAGTCGAGTGGAGTGGGTGACGTCAGTGGAGCGTGCGGATCACGGTCTGGGCGTCTCCCTCTGGAGATATCTGCCAGATATCCGCAGGTCAGCCGATCGATGTGCATCCAAGCGCATTCGTGCTTCTACCAAATGCTGCTGCCCGACTGCAGAGAGCGGCTTTCAAGCGAGACATTCTGATACTGCAGCACAGCGCATTCGCCAAACGAAACTATGAAATGTTACATATTCACAGAATATATGACAACTGCGAATGGGCAAAGCTGAAAATGTGTACCTAGCTGGGATTCGAAGCCGGGTCTCCTGATTTCTAGGAAGTTGTGCAGACCACTACACCACTGGGGACACAGTGATCACCGCACTTACAAGGACTACCTAAGCACGTCTCCCATCAGATACAAATCCCCAGCCTTACCCTGCCCACAGTACTAAAACTCGTAGTTTTGAAACTAATTTCTGTAAGAGTAAGGGCAACAAATGATGTGCAATGATTCTTTCGTTAGTGGGGAGGCGCATGTTTAGGGCCCTTACTCTTACGGGAATTAGTTTCAAAACTGCGAGTTGAGTACTGTGGACAGGATAAGGCTGGGCATTTGTATCTGACGGGACGCGTGCGTTGATCACTGTGTCCTCTGTGGTGTAGTGGTCAGCGCAACTGCCTAGAAAGCGGGAGAGCCGGGATCGAACCCCTGCTGACAACACATTTTAAGCTTTGCCCATTCGCAGTTGTCATATATTCTGTGAAATATTGAAAGAATAACAACTGCAGAATCAGAAGTGACGTATGTTCTTTCGGAACAAACGCCACAAGTATATATATAAAATGTTTAGTGGAACAGTCATCAACGATTACCTGCCTGTCTTCCTGACAAATAAGCTATGTGTGTCTTTATCGTTCTAGACTCTAGAGGTAGCCAATTAGAACAACAGTAGGAGGTGTCAGCAATATAGTGATCCGAATTCCCTTGTATTTTATATTTCAGGTTTTCCGGTGCGTTTGGTTAATACCGACCTTTCTGGTGTTGTGCCGAGTTGTTAGAAATTCTACCGAAAAATTCGAGGACCGACCTGGCGTCCTGCTATTACGTGTACTCGTTGACTGGATTCAAACTAGACTGTGAGTTGTCGTTGGACTCCCGCCGCTGTTTATAAGAGAGTTCTAATCCGATGTTCAACACACCCTTGGATGATCTTTTTTTTTCTCATGGATGCTACTGATATTCCGTGAAATTCAAATTCTCTCGGCTTTGCTTACCTCTAATGATTGTGATGACCGGCGAGGGTTCAATAAATTAAGTGCCGGTCCCAAGCCTTGATTAAATCGAAACCTGTGTCCTTCATATTTGGTCCACGATCGTAATTTCATTTCATGATAATATTTGAAGCAGTGACGCACACAGATCTGCTTGCTTCTTTTAATCGCCATGATCGCTCATGCTCCTTGCATTTCTACTCGACTGTTCTCATAATCTGCCCTACACACGTAACATTCACGTAGGAAGAATAGAAATCCGGCTATATCGTCGTTAACATTAACAAAGAAAATTTTATCTTTGTTAAAGGGAAGGACATATACTGGATGTCACGTTCCCATTGGAGTCTACCGATTTTACCGGGTAGTGGGCCAGCGTATGGGAGATAACATGTATTTGATCTCCCCTTTTAGGTCTCCGTCTTAACCTATTTCTGAAGTGTTCTTCCTTTTGACAAATTCAAATGTTTGTACAACTTATGGGACTTAACTACGGGGTCATCAGTCCCTAAGCTTACAAACTACTTATGAATTAGCTAAGATTAAAGACGGTACAAATATCCATGCCCGAGGGGGGATTCGAACCCCCGACCGTAGTGGCCGTGCTGACCGTGACTGGAGCGCCTCAGTCACCTCGGCCACCGCGGCCGTCTTCCTTTTGACTAGATTACTGTTTGATGTTCGGAGTACCCATACCTTCATAACACCATTCGTAGTTTGTTTAATTCTCCGGTGAGGCTCTTTACGAACCATACTTTTATACAGAATTACGAACCATACTTTTATACAGAATTTCCTTGTCACGGTTGGCGATTGCTCGATAAGTGGAGATAGAGGTCATCATTTGTAGGTTTTCCCTATTAATTTTGGCTCGGGTTTCCTACCCCCCTCCTGTTAACTGACATGTTGAGGAGAAATTGTTGCTCCTCTTTAGCAAATGTTCAAAATTTTTTTTAAGTTTAAGGGTCTTAACTGCGGGGTCATCAGTCCCTAAACTTACAAACTACTTATGGACTACCTTATACTAAAGACGACACAAACATCCATGCCCTAGGGGGCATTCGAACCCCCGACCGTAGCTGCCGTGCGGACTGTGACTCGCGCGCCGCAGACCGCTCGGCCACTGCGGCAGGCCTCTTCTTTAGCAATATCAATCGTGAATATTATATTGCTAAAGATCGATGGAGTTTAAATGCTTCACGTGGTCACACAAAAACATTGTCGTGCACGTTTATATACAAACACGTTGACTTAGAATTGTATTGCAAGACATGCTTGTCCCAAAGAACAGATACCTCATTTCATTGTATACAGAACAGTTCAAGTAGAATGATTACTCAGTGCATATATGCACTGAATAGTACGTACCGTTGCAGGAGTCCAGAGAAATGCGGCGACGAAAACTGAACATGAATAGGTAGAAAGCAACATACGGAAGTGGACGGGAAGCGTGTCAGACTGGACGAAGTGGCAACGCACCACAAGATTTCATAATGGCCCCGTTCTGTTCTCGCAACACCAACCTCACAGTGAGGTCAGAAATTCTCTTCAATACGCGATTGTACAGTTTTAGAATCACCCTGCGGTATTTGTTCTTTTGTATATGTGAGAGTGAGAAGCCGGCCGCGGTGGCCGAGCCGGCTGCGGCGCTCCAGTCACGGTCCGCACGGCCACTACGGTCGGGGGTTCGAATCCCCCCTCGGGCACGGATATTTGTGCCGTCCTTAGTATTAGCTAGTCCATAAGTAGTTTGTAAGTTTAGAGACTGATGACCCCGTAGTTAAATCCCATAAGTTCTACAAACATTTAAACATTTTGAGAGTGAGAAAATGGACACCGGTAATAAAGTATAAAAGTAATTTATGATGTACTCGAAGTGAGTGTGTTGTATGAACATTACTTTTCACAGCATTTATAAACGACCTAGTAGATAATGCCGGAATCACCAAGACATTATTCGATAATGATGCTGTAGTTTATGAACGAGTCGCAACGCTGGAAAACTGTAAAGACATGCGGGAGGATCTGAAGCTGAACGGCGCTTGATGCAGCGAGTGTCAGTTGACCCTCAGTATAGATACACGTAACGTATTGCGAATAAAGAGAAAGGAACATGTTAGTGTAAGATTGTACGTTTGCAGAGCAGTCAGTGGAAGCTGTTACTTTCATAAAATACCTCAAATTATGTGGGAGCATGCAGAAGGAGTGATTAAAAGTAGAACGACCACATAAAATTAATCTTCCGTAAGACAGATTGAGATTCGTTGGAAGAATCCTCAATAAAAAAAGGTAACGGCTTTCAAAACACTCTTTAGCTCAAGACTTGAATATTATTATTCAGTGTGGCATTCGTTGCAGACTAAAGTGTCAGTGGGGATAGAATAGATCCGGGGGGGAAGCAGCACGTTGCAGGTTCAGTTAGCAAGCACGAAAACGTCTCGGAGATGATCTGCCAAGACCAATGGCAGAGACTGCACACGAAGTGTCCTACACCTTCGTGTGACCAGTAGAGCGTATTTTTCAATAATAATAAACCAGTATATTGCTTCTGCTACATATATTTTACGAAAAGATATAGATTCGAGACCACACGCCAACCATAAATGTCTAGAAGAAAACAACAAGGAAGCGAGTGACAAGTATCCTCCGCCATATACCGTAAGATGGTTTGCAGAGTACAGTTATAGACGCAGAATTGTTCTTGTGGAAATGGCTGCCACCTGTCTGTGCCGGCGTGGCCCTCAAGGTTGCCTCTAAAAAGTAGCGTGCTGTTCCGTTCCATTATCCTGGCGCTATTGCGAGCTACATTCTGGAGGTCGACTGGTGTTGCTGACCACAGGCACCTACCATTATTGCCCACCAGGTCGGTTTGAGTAGAAGCAATCGAGAGGCAGGCAGGCTACTAGATCTGCTTTCTGGTGGCTTCGGTCAACATGCGAGCGTTATACAGATGGTTCGGGATCAAAAACCGGAATCCTCACAGGAAAGTCGAAGCCCTTTACCAGAAACACTATTAAGGACATTTAGAGAACATTCATTGGAAGCTCACTGCTGAACGATACATCCGTCGCCAAATTAAATTTCGCTTAATGATAACAAAGATAAGGTAAATTGAGGCTTCTGTGGAGTAGTATAAACAGTCTGTTTCCCATCTATGTGTTTGATTCTAGAACAGGAAAAGAAGCGAATAATAGTGATACGAAGTAGCCCCCGCCTCACACCATATGGTGGTTTGCAGTGTGTTTATATATTCTAGAACCGGTCACTCTTCACTGTGGCTTAGTCTGATTGAAATGAATGGGAAAGTCAGTAAAATAATTATTGCTCTAGAATAATGAACTCGTCTTCTACATTCTGTCAATCTACTTCATATTCCCTATTTGCCCTCCTCCTCCTCCTCGTTGTCCCTCCCTCGCCCTCTATCCATACCCCGTCTCTGTTCATCTCTCCCTTACCTTCCGTCTGTCTTCCATCCCCTCTTCCTCCTCCTTCCTCTCTCTGACCATTTCTCTGTCCATTTGCTCTTTCCCTCGTCTTCAACAAGAAGAAATGAAATGTTAGAAATTTCAAGTTTCGTGATAACAGTGGAGAATCCACACAAAGTCAGTCTTACAGAAAAGTAAACGAAATAATAACAGTAATAAACATGTTATTTGCAGACTTTGTGACTACGTTGTTTTGATTTATACTGCTCACAGCGACGTGGAAGTTGTGCCTGTGGAGTTGTAGCTGCCAGGTATGCGTCTATTACTGCAAATCGAGCTTTCAAAAGTGCGGCTCGTTGTTAAACTACCAAACTATGAATCCAAATATTGAGGGTTCCATCCTCAGTTAAGCCTATGATTTTTGTCACTTCTCACTCCTTTTCCCCATGGCATTATTATTGTTGCGTAAAATACCTAGTTGCACCGTAGTTCGGAATCCACGTTAAACTGTAGTTCCTCTGTAACTGGCTGGATAACTCTGTTCGAAGGTCTGAGGAAGGCAAGAGAATACCATGCCTAGTGAAACACTGTAGTATAGAAATCAGACTTCGGATTGTTCACCGTCTTATTTTACGTCCCTAGAATGCAATTTCAAGAAACTTCATTACTTTCGCGTGGCACTTTTACTGTAACACCTAATCGAAAAGGAGGGCAAAAGTTGGTGATGCTTCAATTTTCGATGTTCGGTTATTGTGACCGTTAGAGATTTTAATATTCGGTTAAGAAAGTTAGCACCAGAGATACGTCGAATATAGATTTTTAGATACCAAATCATCTGCTTCGTTTAACGGTTACGTATCGACATGATTTCTGTTTTATGCACGTCTGTGAGACCTCGACCTTAGAAAGGCTGAACGGCGAAGAATTGAATTTTTTTTTATAGTGCTGGAGGAAAATTCTTAGAATTCCTTGGACGGCAGAGAGAATCAACAGATCTGTATTAGTGCAAATAAAACCTGATTGCTCCCGGGAAGATCTAATATTAAAACAAAAAGCTCACCTATTTTGGATACACAATGCGAAGCCATGCGTCACTGGAGAAAACAATGCTGGGGAAGATCGAAGACACCAGACGAAAAGGCCGTCAGAGAATGAGGTAGATGGATGGCATCACAGAAGCAACGTTTTCCAACCTCGAGGGTCTACGGAAGAAAGTGCAGGGCACAGGAATCTGGCGTGCTTTGGTTCATGGGGTCACGAAGAGTCGGAATCGACTAGAGAGAGAGAGAGAGAGAGAGAGAGCACAACTGTATAACTGTAATTGGCCTCGTTGCATATTTGGTATTCACGTCGGTACGGAAACCTACGTTTTTAGCGTTTGTCGATTTGGAGAAAACTTTTGACAATGTCGACTGGAATACACTCTTCCAAATTTTGAAGGTAGCAGAGGGGGGAAAAAGGGAGCGAAGAGTTATATTCAACCTATACAAAAACCAGAGTCGAAGGGCAAGAAAGGGACGCAGTGGTTGGGAAGGGAGTAAGACAGGGTTGTAGCCTTTCCCCGATGTTGTTCAATCTGTACATTGAGCAGGCAGTGTTGGAATGGAAGGAGAAATTTCGAGAGGGCATTAAAGTGCAGGGAGAAGAAATAAAAAACATTGCGGTTTGCTGATGACATAGTAATTCTGTCAGAGACCGCAAAAGATCTGGAAGAGCAACTGAATGGGATGGACAGTGTCTTGAAAGGAAGATATAACATGAACATTAACAAGAGTGAAACGAAGGTAATGGCATGCAATGTCAGAAAATCAGGCGATGCTGAAGGAATTAGATTAGGTAATGAGACAATAAAAGTAGTGGATGAATTTTGTTATTTGGGTACCAAGATAACCTCTGATGGCCGAAGTAAAGAAGATATAAAATGCAGAATGGCTATGGGCAGAAAAGCGTTTCTAAAGAAGCGAAACTTGTTAACATCCAATATTAATTTCAATGTTAGGAAGTCCTTTCTGAAAGCATTTGTGTGAAGTGGAGCATTGTGTGGGAGTGAAACGTGGACGATAAGGGGTTCAGATAAAAAGATGATAGAAGCTTTTGAAATGTGGTGCTAGAGACGAATGATGAAAATTAGATGGGTAGATCATGTAACTAATGAGGTGCTTAACCGAATCGGGGAGAAAAGGAGTTTGTGGCATATCCTGACTAAGAAGGGATGGATTGGTTGGACACATTCTGAGACATCAACGAATTTTCAACTTAGCATTAGAAGGAAGCATGTGGGGTAACAATCGTAGAGGGAGACCGAGGGACGAATATAGTAAGTAGATTCAAAATGATGTAGGTTGCCGAACGTATTCTCAGATGAAGAGACTTGCAGAGGACAGGGTAGCGTGGAGAGCTGCATCAAACCAGTCTGCGGACTGAAGACTACAACAACTACTACTTCAGTTTTAGGGTTGTCTGATTAATTAGATTTATTGGACTGCTGATTTTTGAAGTTGTCTGTGATTAATGTGGCTTCACAATTTTGCACAACACACTTGAAAGGAATCATAGGAGGCACTAGACCGAAAATGTCTGTAACTAGTTTCAGTATCTCTTACACCAAAATGTTCAAATGTTTGTAGAGCTTATGGACTTAACTACGGGGTCATCAGTCCCTAAACTTACAAACTATTTATGAACTTGCTACTACTAAGGACGGCACAAATATCTATGCCCGAGGGGGGATTCGAACCCCCGACCGTAGTGGCCGTGCAGACCGTGACTGGAGCGCCTCAGTCCCCTCGGCCACTGCGGCCGGCTCTCTTACACAAGAATGTGACACGGAATTTTAGCGCGTGTCGATGTGCAGTGAAGACGATGCGGTCAGGAGTGGAAGCAGGCGCCTGCAGTCAGCACGGCGACAATCGGCTGAATGCGCAGCGTCAGGGAAGGAGGGCAGCGCCGCTAGTGGCGACAAAGGCGCGGCGGCAGGAATAGCGACGCCGAGTGGGCACGAGTGGACGGAGAGGCGAGCCACTGGGCACCTGCAGGCGGCGCGTGCTCAGCGGGACTGGGCTGCCCTGCCTCTGCAATGCTGCCGCTGCTGGACTACGTTTCAAAAGACGACCCCCCCTCTTCCTCCTCCTCCTCCTCCAGTTCCTAGGACTTCCACTCCTAGTCAATCTTCTCCACAGTGGCATTCATCTATGACGTCTTATTTTCACATAGCACACTCGTACGAAGTGCGATCTGCTTGGTGCACCGAAGAGAGTAGGCAAAGAGAGAAAGAAGATATCTAAACAAAATAATCACTACGTTTACATGTAACACATCTCCCGGAAGACGAAACCCGATTTTCGTAAACCGCTTTTCACTGTCGTGTTTACATGGCACAGCCTGAATCAGATTTCCTTATACACTTAACATGGCGGCTGAAAAACAGCTGATTCAGTTCCTGATTTAGTCAGCACAATCGCTATTTTTCTTTACTGGAATACACAATAGCAAGAACAAAGTTAGATCAGATGGACAGTTTAAAGTATCTGGGATGTATTTTCTCACAGGATGGCAACATAGTGAAAGAACTGGAATCGAGGTGCAGCAAAGCTAATGCAGTGAGTGCTCAGCTAAGATCTACTCTCTTCTGCAAGAAGGAAGTAAGTACCAAGACTAAGTTAGCGGTGCACCGCTCTATTTTTCGACCAACTTTGTTGTATGGGAGTGAAAGTTGTGTGGATACAGGTTACCTTATTCATAAGGTAGAGGTTACAGATATGAAAGTAGCAAGAATGATAGCAGGTACTAATAGATGGGAACAATGGCAGGAGGGTGTCCATAATGAGGAAATCAAAGAAAAGCTAGGAATGAACTCCATATATGAAGCAGTTAGAGCGAACAGACTGAGATGGTGGGGTCATGTTACACGCATAGGAGAAGCAAGGCTACCTAAAAGACTCATGAGCTCAGCAGCGGAGGGTAAGAGGAGTCGAGGTAGACCAAGAAGAAAGTACTTAGATTTTGAAGTTAAAGGCATAACATCAGACGAGGCAGCAATGTTAGCATTGAATAGGAGATCATGGAGGAATTTTATTAGAGATACTATGCTCCAGACTGAACGCTGAAAGGCATAATCAGTCTCTAATGATGATGATGATTAAATAGACAGATTCATGCTCACTCTTATATTCATACTTTCATTTCACTCTTTCATATCACTCTGTCCATATGTGCCCAAAATACTTACAAAAAAATAAAATAAAATAAAATAAAATCTGACAAGCCAAGAACGCGAACGCTTCAAAAACGATTGCGTTTACATGGGCACTAACATAGATTGTGGAACTGAAAAACCGCTTTAGAGAAGTGGATTTCCTGAATCATTTTGGAGTGTTTACATGACCAACCCAAAGCGGAATTCGGAAATCGATTTACGAAGTCCGGTCTTGGGAGCCCATGTAAACGGGATGAATATTACGATGAGTATCCAGAAAGCAAGGGTTTTTTTTTTTTTACTTAGTTATTTTATTACACCAAAGACAACATAACTCCTGGAAAACGAAAAAGAACACGTGGAATTCGTCGACCCACCAGAGGGAAATTGTATTGGCACAGTCTTGAGGATGTATACAGCACACGGTAACACGCAGCCATACGCACGTGAATACAGCCAGCAGAGCGTGGTAACATCGACGCTAGTACCGTGTATACCCTCCTATTGCAGCAATACGAGCTGCAGTTCTCCCGTGGAGGCGATCGTAGAGGTGAGAGGTGCCGAGTGCAGTTTGCAGAATGGCCTGCCACTCAATTTCCGCTGGTGCCTCAGTTGGGACAGATTTCGTGCCAGTCGTGCAAGATGACATTTCATCCAATTTCAAACGCGCTGAATGGGGAACAGCTCTGGGGAACGTGCTGGACAGGGTAGTTCACGTACACCTTGAAGAGCACTTCAGGTGGTACGGGATACATGTGAATGTGCATTGTCCTGTTGTAAAAACATATCGTCTTGTTGGTCCATGAACGGTACCAAGATGATTTATGGTTTTAGTGTACCGTTCACTGTTCAGTGCTCACTCTACGATCACCAGAGGTGAACGGCCAGTGCAGAATACGGCCACGATGCCTGGTGTCGGCCCCGTGTGCCTGTGTCGTATACACTGCAGATTTTCGCGCTCCCCTGCACGACGCCATACACGCCTATGACCATCATTCGCACTGAGGCAGCAGCGACTCTCATCACTAAAGACGACACGGCTCTATTCGTCCTTCCACAAGCCCCTATCACGACACCACTGGAGGCGGGCTGAACGATGTCAGGGCGTGAGCGGAAGATGTACACATGAGAGTGCATCCTGGTGTGGGGAGCCATATACTAAAAGTTCAAATGTTTGTAGAACTTATGGGACTTAACTACGGGGTCATCAGTCCCTAGGCTTACAAACTACTTATGAACTAGCTAAGACTAAGGACGTCACAAATATCCATGCCCGAGGGGGGATTCGAACCCCCGACCGTAGTGGCCGTGCAGACCGTGACTGGAGCGCCTCAGTCCCCTCGGCCACCGCGGTCGGCGAGCCTTATACTACACTGGCCGTTCTGTTCTGGTGAATGTGGAGGGACCATTGAACAGTGTACGTTACATTAAAAACACCATTCAAACCGTCTTGCTCCAACAGGGCGATATGCTCTTCCAAGAAGATAGTGCACGTCCACGTCTATCCTGTATCATTCAAAGTGCTGTCAAGGAGCACGTCAAGGAGCACTGGCCAGCATTATCCCCAGATCTGTTACCCACTGACCATGTTTGGAACCGGATCAAATGCGTTGAAATTTGTTACTATCAATCCCACCGAATTCAAAAGCATAGCAGTGTACATAACTACAACACTAGGAGAAAGAATGATATTCACTATGTAGGGCTAAATCTGACTTTGCACAGAAATAGGTGAATTATGCTGCCACAAAAGTCTTTGGTCACGTACCAAACAGCATCAAAAGCCTGACAGATAGCCAACTAGCATTTAAAAATAAAATAAAAGAATTGCTGAATGGCAACTCCTTCTACACTATAGATGAATTTTTAGATCTAAATTAATAAATCTTAAAAAATTATAAAAAATGTCATGTAAGATTTAGTACAAAGTAATAATTTTTAAAACACCTTTCATTAACGTGACACGTTCCACATCATTGCGAAGTGTCGTATTCATGATCTATGTAACAAGTACTAATCTAAGCTGTCTTCTGTCTGCATGAGCGGCACGATATCTGGCCCAACTGGTGCAGCAGGTGGAAATTGCATGGCAAGTCTTTCCTTAAGATAACAATCGGCACCTCTACGATCGTCTCCGTGGGCGAATTTCAGTTTGCATTGCTGCAGAACAAGGGCATACAAGGTATTGGCGTCAGCAATGCGCACTTTCTGCTGATAGTATTCACGTCCATACTGCTCTGTGATCATGTATACATCCTCAAGAATGTGTCAATAAAATTTCCCTATGCTAAGTCGACGAATTCATGGTGTTCTTATTTTCATTTTCCAGGAATGTAGTTATACGAAAAACTTCATTGTCAAGAGATACAGCAATACTTGAGTTATTTGAGACATAGTCACCAAAAGAATTGAGACACTTATCATGGATCAACTTTTGTATTTCTGTGTCGTAGAATCCACCTTCTTACAGACGTCGTCAACTCTTCGTAGTTCGGAAGACAGTAATTTTTTTGGCGCAGGAAAAGATTGAAATCGCTGGTACGAAAGATCAGGATTGTATGCGAATGGTTCAAACAGCTGCCACTCGAACTTCAGCAAAACAATTGCGGTGCGTCGAGCCTTATGGGACGGCCATTGTCGGGGACAGCGCAGCAACTGCAGTAAGCCTTCCACGCCTCCTTCTGAATGGCACGTCACTCTTTCACAGTATCCATCAGCGTTCACTGTCTCACCTCGGACAGGAAATCAATGAGCAGAATGCCCTGCCGGTCCCGGAACACAGTGCACATCTCTTGCTGCGCCAGAATAGTCAGTTTGAATTTCGTCTTGACCGGAAGTTTACTGTGACGCCAATGAATTGACTACTGATTGGTTTCCGTGGTAAAGTGCGAAATAGCACGTCTCGTCGCCCGTGACGATCCTGTCGAAGAACTCGTCGGCGCCATCCTGATACCACTGTAGCAATGTCACTACTGTTCCAAAGCGTTTCCTTTTGTGTTAGTGTGTCAGATTTTTCGGCACCCGCCTGGCAGTCTCGTGAACAGCAGGTGCTTAGTGACTATTTCATGCAACAACGATCGAGATTTGTGCAGAAAATGGCTGGGAAACTCCCTAATTGTAAAGCGACGAGTCTCCAGGGTGCTCTGCCGTACCAGCTCAACCAGGTGGTCATTGATGAAGGACGGTCTGTCACTGCGTCTTATGGAGACTTTCAACACCTTCCAAAGGAAAAAGAAGGCTCACACAACGACGTGCCATTTGTTTTGCCAGTAAACCTGATGGAGTTAACGATGAATTTCGATGGGCGCTTAGGTCGAAGGTACTGATTAGATTAATACTTGTTCCATAGATCATATAAACGACATTTCGTAATTATGTTGAACGTGTCAGTCTAGTAAATGTTGTCTACACTTGACAATCAATATTTTAAGGATTATTTATTACATTTGTTGTTTTTTATTTTTTTTTATATTTTTTAAAATTTTTAAAAAGTTTTATTTAAAAATTCATATACATTGTAGAAGGAGTTTCCATCCAGAAATTCCTTTAATTTCTTTTCAAATACTAGTTGGCTATCTGTCAGACTTTTGATGCTAGATGGTAAGTGACCAAAGACTTTTGTGGCAGCATAATTCACCCCTTTCTGAGCCAAAGTTAGATTTAACTTTGAATAGTAAATAACATCCTTTCTCCTAGTGTTGTAGCTATGCATACTACTGTTACTTTTGAATTGGGTCGGATTGTTAATAACAAATTTCATGATAATATATGTACTGTGAAGCTACAGTGAAGATCAAATGTTCAAATGTTTGTAAATCTATCGGACCAAACTGCGTGGTCATCAGTCCGTAGTTTACAAACTACTTAAACCTAGGTAAACTAACCTAAGGACAAACACATACACCCATGCCCCAGGGAGGACTCGAACCTCCACGGCGAGCAACTGCGCGCTCCGCAGCGAGACGCTTTAGACCGCTCGGCTACTCCACCGCTGTCAGTGAAGATCCCTAGATCCCTAAATAAATGTCTGCAGGATGCTCTTGGGTGGGCTCCAGCAATTATTCTGATTACACGCTTTTGTGCAATGAATACTTTTTTACTCAATGTTGAATTGACGCATAGATAGTGGAAGACAGGATCATTCGGTCCGTCCCTCTATATGTAGCCCACCGTCTTTTTAGCCTTGTCCCCCATTTGTCTGTTTTGTTTAGTTTTATTTTTACTGCCACCGAACCTTTCATTATTGTACATATGATGTAGGGGGAAGTGGGTATGTCCCTTCGTTTTCTCTCTTCCCTTGTCGGTCTGCTGTGCACTTTAGCAATACTGGACTCATCTATTCCTAGTACGGGCACTATGACCGCGATGTTGAACGCTCTAAAGCTCCAACAACAATCTATGGGCACTACGTTTCGTACATTACCCCTCACCGAACGAATAATGGACGCCATTTCGGGACACTGCTGTCGTCGTACTGGCACCAAGCAGGACATGTGCAGCTGGTATTTGATTGTCATGTCATAGATCTGTCACTGTTCCGCAATTTTCCCACCTAAATGTAACAAGGATGGCATGGTGGACTAGGCTGACTTTACACCTCATACACACAGGACTTGATTCTGTTTGTAAATCAAAGACATTATTCTTGACAATGTTACTAGACAACAATACGCCTAATACCATAAACGCAAACAATATTTCAAATCAAGGCAGTATTCAATACTTACTCCAGGAAAGAAACACAGGTTTCCCTTAAAACGCTCCAGTTATTTCAAATAAAACCATGCATGTTGAGCTGGAACACATTACATTTATAAAACGATTACTAATATTAACAGACAGGAACAAAATCATTAGATTGTACCACATTAGATCAAGTCATTAGATTTGAATCTTTCATCTATTAAGGCTGGAACACTTAAATCTCGGTACATCTATTTGGAGAATGGAAAAGCTGGTAGAAGCTGACCTCGGGGAAGATCACTTTGGATTCAGGAGAAACGTAGGAACCCGGGAGGCAATACTCACTTTACGTCTTATCTTAGAAGATAGATTAAGGAAAGGTAAACCTACATTTTTAGCTTTTGTAGATAGCATTTGACAATGTTGACTGGAATACACTCTTTCAAATTCTGAAGTCAGCAGGGGTAAAATACAGGGAAAGGAGAGTTATTTACAACTTGTACAAAAGCCAGACCGCAGTTATTAGACTCGAAGGCCATGCAAGGGAAGCATCAGTTGGGAAGGGAGTAAGACAGGGTTGTAGCCTTTCTCCGATGCTATTCAATTTGTACATCGAGCAGGCGGTGAAGGAAAACAAGGAAAAATTTGGAATAGGGATTCAAGTTCAGGGGGAAGAAATAAAATCATTAAGTTTTGCCGATGACATTGTAATTCTGTCAGAGACAGCAAAGGACCTGGAAGAGCAATTGAACGGAATGGACAGTGTGCTGAAAGGTGCTTATAAGATAAACGTTAACAAGAGCAAAACTAGGGTAATGGAGTGCAGTCTAAGAAAATCGGATGATACTGGAGGAATTAGATTAGGTAACGAAACAATGAAGGTGGTAGATGAGTTTTGTTACTTGGGTAGTAAAATAACATGCGATGGTCGCAGTACAGAGGATATAAATTGCAGAATGGCAATGGGAAGAAAAGCATTTTTGAAAAAGAGAAATTTGTTAACATCGAATATTAATTTAAATGTAAGGAAGTCTTTTCTGAAGGCTTTTGTGTGGAGTGTTGCCTTGTACGGGAGTGAAACATGGACGATAAGCAGTGCGGACAGGAAGAGGATAGAGGCTTTTGAAATGTGGTGCTACAGAAGAATGCTGAAGATTAGGTGGGTAGATCGCATAACTAATGAAGAGGTACTGAACAGAATTGGTGAGGAAAGGAATTTTTGGCATACCCTGACTAAAAGAAGGGATCGCTTGGTAGGTCACATTCTTAGACATCGAGGAATCGTAAATTTAGCATTGGAGGGAAGTGTGTGGGGTAAAAATCGCAGAGGGAGACCAAGAGACGCGTATAGTAAGCAGATTCAAGTGGATGTGGGTTGCTGTTCTTACGAGGAGATGAAAAGGCTTGCTCAGGATAGAGTAGGGTGGAGAGCTGCATCAAACCAGTCTCCGGACTGAAGACCATAACAACAACAACACATCTATTTGCTGTTTAGTGAACAACAAATTGAATCTTTAGAAACGACTGCTTACACTGTTCATAAAATAAACTATGTCTCCCCTTTCTTACTAAATTCTTTGCCCGAAGTTAAGAAGTTAGTCAATATCTTCGCCTGACGCAGCAGTTGGGTTTCAGAATGTGACCTCGACAGCACACAGCTCCTGACTTCCACACAATGGTGGCACCATCACCCACCTTGGATGCAGATCACTTCATTGTTCCTCGGACTGGAACTGCAGCTGAAGCCTTTCCATGAATGCTAAGCTCCAGCCGTACTATTTACATCGGAGCAGTGTTACTCAGATAAATGTTGAGTGTTACACTGTCTTTTCCTGATGTCTGACTACAATCTATGCTAATGCTCGTTGGTCGTTGCCAATTAACTTCGGGATCCGCCCGCTATTTCTCTTCGCCAGGGATGTTCTAACTTGTTTTATGTACACTCTAATGTCCGTGGATACTTTCGCTAGTAAAAGTCTTGAAAGATCTTGCATTTCACCAATCACATTTGTGTTGACTGACGCAGAATGAAAGGTAGAATATGATGCAAGGTAAAGTCCAAACTTTGGACGTCAGTTGTGCACTGTGGTATCGTCTCACTATTAACACGTTCGCAGTGGTGCCAACTTGCAACAAGATGCAATATTCTTCATGGTGTTCGTATTACATAACTTCCAACTTTTTCGGTTTGCCCGTAAAATTTACGAAAACTGTAGCATTTTAAGGTTTTACGGATGGACGGTGTCATTTTACGGCTTCGTGGGCAAAAATTTGACACGCTAGTATTTTATAAGCACCCCACTTATTGTTTGCGTGGGTCGAAGGCAAGTCTACGATAGTCGATAACTCATTCTTTGATATAATGATTGTATCATTAGAATTGCATTTAAAGCCGGGATAAGTTATTCCTTGTGAATCTTAGGCATCGACAAGCTCCGTAAATTGAAACAAGTGTGGTAATAGTTAAGGACATTCAGACATGGAACATAATGAACAACCTCCAGGATATGCATAAATCCATTTTCTTTTCATCAATAAGAAACCATTGTTTATGTACTGACTGTGACTGAATCATTAACAAGTTTACACTCAAGGTTTAACAAAATTGGAGACGTACCGTTTTCATCCATTCGTTTTATCTCTTTTTTCGGAAAATTTTCCTTTAATATTATGCAAGGAATGGAATGAAACTACACATAAGGTAATGAATGAGCTTCGGAGGCAGTTAGCAGGTCTTCAGGTAGATGATGGTTCCATTGCAAATCAATGTGCTGTGAATCATTCCAGTTGGAATTTGAAGAATCCGTAGAGCCTATTCTCACAATTCCCCATAACAATGCAGAACGTCAAAAACAGAAAAGAATTCAAATCATTCATGTCGAATGAAACTGTAGTCTTTCTACTTTGAAGACCAATACCTCTGGTAGCTGTTATGACAAAACATTTTTTCAAGACTTCTTGAAGAAAGCTAAGAAGGCTACAAATACATCTTTGAAGTCGAACTAGCATTTGATTTTCAGTGTGTATTATTCCTTGCCTACGTCGAACTATTTTTATTTTGTAAAGCCTTGTTCAACTGACGTTAATTTATGAAGTAAGTCCTGTTGTGTATGCTCTAAACCAATCACGCCTGCTGCTCGTTAACATGGGTTTCTTGTGGATTGTTATGTTGATTTAGAAATATTTCCCTTATTATGTAATTTGGTATGATTTCATTGAAGTATCCCGTTTAAACTGTATTTTGTAGCCTTGAAATATTATAACTTTCGTGAACTTAGCAGCCTGTTTGTCACGCGTGATTTTTACCGATTGCCCTTTTCAAAAGTTGGAAAGTATGATATTACTTTGCTCACCCCCTGTACATCATGGCACTGATATTATATATAACACATCTATTTACGACATGATTGCAGATGCGATCTGCACAGGGAAATGATAGATTCCTGGTAAATGAAACGCGAACACTGTGCGGTAGTTCGGCTTTATTTTTCTGGAGTGAATCAGCCTTCTTTCTTCTGCTCCTGCTGCTGGCTCTTAGCCAAAGGCAAAAATCGTAAATCGGGAAAGCGGGGAGAGTAAGAAGGGCCGCAGTGCAGCAGCTCCGGAGCGATCGCCGACAAAACGCGCTGTTCTCGCAGCTCCGTTCCAAGCGAGGCATTCGCTTCCAGGGTGCAGAGCTTCCGTTCTGGTGTTTACGTAACACGAGGAATGGGTGCAATGCAAAAGGTTTCACCAGTCTTCAACATTCACTGACAGCGGACCTTACGTAACTGCTGACGTCCGCCTTAACACTTCTGTCAATTCGGAAGCTTGCTTGAACTGCGTTGCTCAGCTATACCCGTGACTGCAATGTATGCGGGAACGACATTCGGCAGAAATGCTCTGATCGCTACAACACGAGTTACCGTAAGATTAGGATAAGAAGACAAAGTGAACTTCTCTATATTAGAAAAGTCAATAGCGGTTGCTACCACTACGCTGGAAATTCTGGCAGTATATATGGCAATCGGTACCTCGATAGTTTCTAAATATTTGGTGCAGGAAAATGTCTTATTCTCATTGCAGCCAGACACCTTAAAACTCGCAGCTCGTAGATCATGCAGTGTTCGCGAATGGAACTGGGAAGAGTTCATACTTTTCATTATTTAGGGTCAACTGCCAATTTTTTCACAATGGAGATATCTACTTGCAAGACTTTCAGAGAGAAGCTTATTTGCTCGTCATTGCCCCGTGCATCGAAATCTTGCCAATTCGAAAAACGGTTAACCGGTATTGAATGGTTCAGTGAACCCGCATAAAAGTCTTATCGTCAAAATTAAAAGTATTATTCATTTAAAGTAACATTATTCATTCCATTCTCGTATCAGATCATTTCATTTGCATTTTAAAAATATTTTTATCACGTCAGAAACTTCTATGTCGTGCAGGTAGCACCCATAAGTTCCATAGCGCTGCCCACCCACTGCTGAGATTCATAGTCTGTTCTGAACCTCGTGGGTGAGGGTATGAGCGCTCCTTCGGCAGGGTGGAGCCAGGGAAATCGTCGTTAGTTCAAATGTTCAAATGTTTGTAAAGCTTATGGGACTTAACTACGGGGTCATCAGTCCCTAAACTTACAAACTACTTATGAACTACCTACGAACTAGGACGGCACAAATATCCACGCCTGAGGGGGGATTCGAACCCCCGACCTAGTGGCCGTGCAGATCGTGACTGGAGCGCCTCAGTCCCTTCGGCCACCGCGGCCGGCTCGTCGTTAGTAACAGTTGTGTTTGTGCCATGTTACTCTATGGCGGAGCGCACGAATTAGCCCGAACGCAAGACAAATATAGCTCGTTCTCTCACCTTACTTTGCGGATGCACAAAGCCTACCTGAAGGCAATATCAGCGCTCATCAGCTGTTTTTGGCGCATTGGAAATTTATAAAGAAACACGTCATATTTGCGGAAATTTCTTATAACTAAATGTCATTATTTTAAATATGGCTGTGCCTCAGGAAACCAAAATTAATAAAATCAGCATAGCACTAGCGCAAATTGTGGCTTAGTAACTGTTGGCTGATTTTATTAATTTCGCTAACGCATCAGTTGCGAAAAGCTTTCCGAAGACTCTAAAGTAAATAATAATAGCGTCGTTAATCGTAAACTGTAATAATGGTCGTGTTGTTGAAGACCTCACGTTATGAAGTAAGACTAGCAGAGTTTGCGTCCAGCTACATACTATAGTTGTTCTCTCATCTTCGCATTTATAACATACTATCTTCTATCCGCGGCTTCGCTCGCGTTTATGTCGTGGCTTACGTGTCAAAGACCATCGACAGTTACGACCAGGATCATCAGGATAAAACAAAAGTTATCAATTTTTCGGTTTAAATAAAACCGTGCGTATAATGACAGTAAATACAGTCCTCGTTTATCGAGATGAAAATTAGTAAGTAACAAGAGAAACCATGTTTGTTACGTCTTGACTAAACCGCTGACTGAAGAAGTTGTACGTTATACCTTATACAATGTGTAGGTTACGCAGGATAAAAATGACATCGGAATCGGTTCGGTGGTTTGAAGACGTTGACGTCTTGTGTAAGCATTGTATGCATTATGTTGAATCCTGTTACGTACGACTTATCAATCATTAAAAATATTTTACTAAATGTGATAAATTTCAAGCCTGAAAGAAGAAATAGCTTTTGTAAGAAGTCTTAGTCTCCGAAGCTATAAAGAAATGTTGATGCTCAGCTCTTCCATATTTCGAGTTATATACTTAAAATCAACAAATCTCGTGGATTACCCTTTCTAAAGTGGCCTATGGTCTTCTTCAGCGTGCAAGGTATCTCCATACTCCATACGTAATTTCAAGAAAATCGGTTAAGCGGTTTAGTCGGGAAAGGGTAACAGATTCTTTCGCTTTTATAATATTAGTATGTATTTTGGAACTTGGAATCCTATAATGACTTTTGTATTGCTACCTGCCACAAAATTTGTGGCAGTTTTTTCCGAGTATGTCGTCATATCGATTGCTAGTGACGTTTATATTCCACCAACCCATTCAGGTAATCTAACAAGAAACAACAAAATTTGGCCGTTACTTGACCCTTCGTGATGGGAAGATCATGGCTCCAAATTTCATTCACCCTTAGTTGCCTATAACTAAAAATTTCCTAGATAGAAATTTCTGCCAGGGGCACATTTTGCAAGTTATCAGCATATAATAGCTGCGGTATCTTCAGAAGTGCACAATTTCTTTACTGCATCAGTTTTAGAATAAAATGTTTTTGTCGTTATTCTGTGCCCCGTAAGTTCAGCTGCAACATTACGTTTAGCATTATCAGCTACTAGCTTATATGCCCGTGTTTAGCAACGGTTGTTGAAGAGGGACCAGTGTATCTTATGGTTTTTTAGGGTTCCTGACCTAGGTCAGCAAAAACAGAATCCTTGTTGGATCCCTCTGTTATACACTACACCGTTGCCGTAAGGAAAATCGTATCACTTGTTTCAGTGTATTACACCTTAGTTATGTGAATAAAATACGCAGCATCGCCATTTATTAATTATTTGGTGTATTATGTAAGTAACAGCGCCTCTAATGGATATTTGCTATACTACGCTGCAATTCAAGCGTGTCTTACACCAGAAACTACAAATTACGATATATTTTCTTCCCCGAACCGATTTTGATGAAATGAAGCTTATATGTTGCCACAAGGTACTCTCAGATGACCTATGGAAACCCATGAAAGTTCGTATACTACTCTTGGGATTTGCTGTACTACACCATACTTATAAGCATATTATACACCAAAACTTCAAATTAATATTTCCTTTCCCATCCTTACCCAAACAATCCGAGCGTAAGCTCCGTCTCTAAAAACCACGTTGTCGACGGGACGTTAAACGCTAATATTCCGTCCTTCCTTCCTGATTATAAACAATATATCTTGTCGAGGATATAATATGAATGTTGTCTGTGGAGAGCCCATGCCTGATCAAGTGTGAGAAACATGGAGATTTCAGATACTCTCCACAGTATTGAGCAGATTGCCCTGTGATTTATTAATCATAACAGAAAATGCAAGTTCCACTGCAAACCGCAGTCTCTTAAAGTTAAAAGCCAGATCTGTCGGAAATAATGGGTATTCGTCGGATGTACTCTGTTTCATTCTCTTCCTTTCCTTGTAGCTCTATAGATATCTATTGCTTCTTCCTACAGCGGTATGTGCTTCACAATTCAAAGTCCCTTCAAAGTTTTCAACAGCACTGTCACCCTTCAGGAATTTCCTTAAGCTCACTGGAATACAAGAGTGTCTTAACAGTAAATAAGAAATTTAATAAAACGTGATGCCTGTTGTGAAACGTTTTAACCCATCGCAGTATACATGATCTCATATATAGTGAGTTATATGTTGTACAATTGTATAATTTTTAGGTATATTTTCATTTATATAAGTGCTGTATGTGTGAAAAATGTTGCGAATGTAATTAGTAGTAAAGAAGTGATGGGGTAGTTTTCCATGAACGTTACTGTTTATGTGCCCGTATCTGATGAACTACGTGTCGTACTGTGCTACAATTTAGAAGGTACATTCAACTATATGTGTGTATACTGTCTGTAAAATTTCCTGCGGCTACAATTTGTAGTGTAGGAATTAGAAACTGCAACGTTATACCGAATGCCGTAAATTTACTCCGTGAACAGCGGAAAAGTAGTAAGCGAGAATCTTTTTTTCCTTTCATCATTTTGCTACGGTTGTCAGCGATAAAAAGTTTCCTAAAGGTTTGAAATTATGTTTAAAGTTTATTGCAAGTCGCTAAGTCGTCTCCTTCTCAAATAGTAGACTGATAAAGTGCCGCAAGATGGGAACTATTCATTGCTTATGACGCCATATCTCCTGAACTATCGATCCTATCGCAAAATCGTTTTTTAGCTGACGTCTACTACCTATAAAGTACATTCCTGCCAAATTTCAGCTTCATGGGTCATGTAGTTTTCGAGATTTCGTGTTTAGTCAGTGAGTGAGTAAATGTATGAATGATTGTCCTTTCGCTTTTATAGAGATTTGCTAAGAAAGTGGTGACGACCTTTTATCAAGCTCGCTGATTCAATTAACTGGAAAGGTAAATTTTTTGGCGCAGTAACAGTAGTGATCCCTCAGGTCACCAGCCGTCACTGCCGATGGTATTTTCTCTCTCTCTCTCTCTCTCTCTCTCTCTCTCTCTCTCTCTCTCTCTCTCTCTCTGTGTGTGTGTGTGTGTGTGTGTGTGTGTGTGTGTGTGTGTGTGTGTGGTCGCTCCTATTTCAGACCGCTGGACACGGAAAACATCCACGACATGCCCGTTGCGCAACGTCGCGGCCTATTACAGAAGCCGTTGGGCGCAGGAAGACCCTCAGCGCCGGCAGAATCTCAGTGCGCAGCGCACAAGGGCGCGGCATTAATCTCTGAATAAAAGCGGCGCGGACAACCGGCTGTGGGCAGCGGTGCGGCTTCCGGCGCTAGGAGGGCCGGACACTGCACACAGCGCGTGAGCACCAGGGGCGCTACACTGCTCGCCACTGAAACTGCTGCACCAAGGAGACATGCAGATCATAAACGGCTGTTCATTGAACATATCTATATCTATAAATGTGAATGTCTGTTCGGTATACGTTTATCACGTCTGAACCGTAAGACATAAAGAGCTAAAAGTTTGTACAGTGACTAATGTCTACCCGGGGAGGCTTTAGGCGCGGTTTTATGGTGATAGGACAGCTATTTATCTATATATATAAATGTGAATGTCTGTTCGGTGCACGCTTATCACGTCCAAACGACAAGACTCAGACTTAAATATTTGTACAGTTACTAATTTATACCTGAGGAAGATTTCAGACACGGTTTTATAGCGATGTGATATATATTTAGTAATTTGAAGACTATAACGTGAAATTCGGAACAATAATGATTCTTTGAAACTTATATGTACTCTTTGAAAATTGTTTTATTGGTTCCATGATTGCTTGAGGGTTGATAATGATAAAAGGGTGGAATATATTGAGATGGAAAGTTATCGGTGTATATAAAATTCTACGTGTGTTTGTTAATATTTCGCTCTGCAGCGAAAACTACATAACTCGAACGAATAGTGTGTAACTGTCGTCCGAAGTCTCCCGTTGTACACCATAGCAGTTCCATGCCGACAGCTATAAGGGGGTGGAAGATATGGTGGTTGAAAGTCGTCAAATTATTAAAAAAAATTGGACTCAAGGCCAGCGACTCTATAGCAAGGAGGTTACGTACAAAGAAACGTGATGCCACAGACCATATCTTTCATCTATGCGTGCTACATTGTCTTCAGCTATTTCTCTGTAAGAATAAGTATACGAATAAGGAAATATAAGAATAAATAAATAAAGCAGTAAAAAATAAATTTTTCTCTTAAAAAAAATGTATTTGAGGTTTCGCGCATTACATCAAGTGATCCATCTGTGATATTATTGCAATCATTATTGTTGAATTTCGTGATTGGATTCTTCGAAACGAGTGCTTTTTTACCTGTGATTTCTTATATATTCTCTGATAAATATAACATGTTTTTAGAAAAAAGGAGATGGACAGAGAGAGAGAGAGAGAGAGAGAGAGAGAGAGAGAGAGAGTGGATAGGAAAAGTACTAACTCAAGGTTCGAATAAATAAATAAATAAATAAATAAATACCCGGGCAACGCCGGGTTTTCAGCTAGTATACAATACTAGAACTGACATGTAATTACGTTTTCACGCAATTTGGGTGCATATATCCTGAGAAATCAGTACCAAGAACAACAACTCAGCCGCCTGGGCATTGAGTCAAGCAGAGCTTGGATGGCGTGTACAGGTAGGGATGCCCATGCAGTTTCAACACGATACCGCGGTTCAGCAAGAGTAGTGACTGGCGTATTGTGATGAGCCAGTTGCTCGGCCACCATTTACCAGACGTTTTCAATAGGTGAGAGATCTGGAGAATGTGCTGACCAGGGCAGCATTCAACATTTTCCGTATCCAGAAAGGCCCGTACAGGATCTGCAACATGCGATCGTGCATTATCCTGCTGAAATGTAGGGATTCGCAGGGATCGAATGAAGGGTAGAGCCCCGGGTCGTAACAAATCTGAAATGTAACGGCCACTGTTCAAAGAGCCGTCGATGCGAAGAAGAGGTGACCGAGACGTGTAACCAATGGCACCCCATACCATCACGCCGGGTGATACGCCAGTATGGCGATGACGATTACACGCTTCCAATGTGCGTTCACCGCGATGTCGCCAAAAACGGATGCGACTATCATGATGCCGGCCGCGGTGGCCGAGGGGACTGAGGCGCTCCAGTCACGGTCTGCACGGCCACTACGGTCGGGTGTTCTAATCCCCCCTCGGGCATGGATATTTGTGCCGTCCTTAGTGTTAGCTAGTTAGTAAGTAGTTTGTAAGTTTAGGGACTGCTGACCCCGTAGTTAAGTCCCATAAGCTATACAAACATTTGAAACATTTTTTTTACTATCATGATTCTGTAAACAGAACCTGGATTAATCAGAAAAAATGACGTTTCGCCATTCGTGCATCCACGTTAGTCGTTTCGTACATCATCGCAGGTAAGGCTCCTATAAGTACGAGCTGACATCTGCCATTTTCATTCCTGTAGCGCGTAAATTAAAAATATGGCGCTGCTATAGGATTTGCGCCACGCCACTTTAGCACATTATGGGTGGTTGTGTTGCCATAAACTGCTCAAACCATTCCATAGGTGGCTAGAGAATATTTAGTTTCCCCCAAAGATTCCGAGAGAAGAAAAAGTGGATCATTAATTGTCGGTTCAAAAACTGGAAACTCGAACCGTGCGCACAGTTATGTAGTATAAGTAAATATTAATTATTATTACCCTTTGAAGCAATATGTAATAGTAAAAATTACCTGTGGTATTCGAACGTAAATTTTTGTTTAGCTATTTTCAGAGTACTACCCCTTAACAG
Organism: Locusta migratoria; assembly: GCA_026315105.1. Taxonomy (NCBI): domain Eukaryota; kingdom Metazoa; phylum Arthropoda; class Insecta; order Orthoptera; family Acrididae; genus Locusta; species Locusta migratoria. The sequence goes on from CM048744.1 coordinate 910,528,173, forward strand.
AGAAGCTAGCTGTTGGAAGTCAGCAACCGAAAAATATCATAACACAGCAACACATCCCAGAACAGTACAATATTTGTGTCTTAAAAACCATATTGAGAAATATACCACATAAAAAGTTTTTGTATTGACATTTGCATACAGTAAAATTTAATCGAAGATACTTCTATTACGTTATGGCAAGAAAGTATTACAAACACTAAAACGGAATATATGAATATACTGGACAAAAATATTAGTTGCAGCTGTGGCAGTGTACTCTGCTGATAACAGGCAACTACCATTGAATGGTATTTCTGGTATTTCGAACTTTTAGCGTCATAACTTATAGTATGCAATTTGAAAGAATAGAACCTGATGTTTTATCACAAAATACACCCTCAATTCAGTTTCTTATTAGTAAATGCCAATATTGACGCTTATCTATAAGAGACTATAACGTAACTGACACAGAATACTGGGTAAATTATACTTACGGCAGCGGTGGCGTTGTGTGCTAATGTTGGCAACGAAATGTGTGCTTTACAAGGATTATTAAATTACTTGTAAGACAAGGGTAGTGTTACAAATAGAAACAGGGTAACCTTACAGAAGGAACAGAGTTATTTATTTATTCCATGGTCAACACAAAGGATTATTCCCCTCATTCTATTAGACTAAGTTTTCAAATAGCATTCAATGGTTGTTGCCAACATCGTCCGTACACTAATATACTTTTATCTAGATGACCAGTTTAGGCAGAATTAAACGTAATACGCGATTCTTATCACAGAAATATATGTGTTTCTTGCGCTTTTTTCTTTATTCGGATCGCAAAGAAAGGTAGCAATAAGTAAAGAAAACGTGAGATTTTTGTGTGTAATCCACATATCGGTGGAAACAAGAGCGGAATGTAAACTCAAAGTACCACGAAATAAGGCTCTATACCGGACACTTCTAAAATATTTCACTAAATTTGAACAAAACAACACTGTTCGCATAACCTACGTGTTGTGTTGAGCATTCGCAGGGAATGAAAATGGCGGATCGCCAGTCTGTGTTTTTAGGAGCTCTAATCACAGGCGCTCCTGTCAGTGATACAGCGTCAAGGGTAACCGCAGCCATGGTCTCAGAGTTGATAGTCCATGCTGCTGCAAACGTCGTCGAACTGTTCGTGCAGATGGTTGTTGTCTTGCAAACGTCCCCATCAGTTGACTCAGGGATCGAGACGTGGCTGCACGATCCGTTACAGCCATGCGGATAAGATGCCAGTCATCTCGACTGCTATTGATACGACACCTTTGGGATCCAGCACGGCTTTCCGTATTGTCCTCCTGAACCCACCGATTCAATATTCTGCTAACAGTAATTGGATCGCGACCTACGCGAGCAGCAATGTCGCAATACGATAAACCGCAATCGCGATACTCCTCAATCCGACCTTTATCAAATTCGGAAACGTAATGGTACGCATTTCTCCTCCTTACACGAGGCATCACAACAACGTTTCACCAAGTAACGCCGGTCAACTGCTGTTTGTGTATGAGAAAACGTTTGGAAACTTTCCTCATGCCAGCACTTTGTACGTGTGAATGCTCTCAAAAGCTAATTATTTGCATACCACAGCATCTTTTTCCTGTCAGTTAAATTTCGCGTCTGTAGCACGTCATCTTCGTGTAGCAATTTTAATGGCTAGAAGTGTACGATAAGGACAACCATACTCACGCCCTAAGAAGGTCTCGAAACTTCGGCGACAGTGACCGCGCAATTCGCGCCGTGTCGTACCTCACCATGCGTCCATTCCCGCGCGGCTTTGCCGTATTGTTGGAGAAAGGCAGCATATGTGAAAATACCATTATTTCAAAATGTAATTTGTGTGTTTCTATAACTGTAACGCATCACATTGTGCATTTCGGTAAATATACGTACTGATGAAAATGTTAAGTTAATAAATACCACGATTTTATCAACCTACCTAAACAAATTCAGCGTTCCTACAAAAAAATAGGAAAGAATGTAAGAATACATTTACAGAGAATAGTTCAGCTTGCATTACCCACACGCATGTAAGCTGTCCGCAACACAGTGCTGCTCTGCGGATTGCATAACCGCTTGTTGGTAGGCGCATCCTGCTCGGCAATTGGATGGGGAGGGGACCCCTGTTAAACACATCCGCGGAAAATCACAGAAGCCAGTCAAGTTGGAACACTTACTCCAAGCGTATTCTAGCAGCTACATAACAAATGAGATACGCGTTTAAAATCGCGTTGATTCTACGGAGCGTTCGGAAAGTCTTTGTGCACTTATTTACGAACTACAGATTAGATTAGTACTTGATCTATGTATCAAATGTTCAAATGTTTGTAAATCTTATGGGACGCAACTACGGGGTCATCAGCCCCTAAACTTACAAACTACTTATGAGCTACTTACGAACTAGGACGGCACAAATATCCATGCTCGAGGAGGGATTCGAACCCCCGACCGTAGTGGCCGTGCAGACCGTGACTGAAGCGCCTCAGTCCCCTCGGCCACCGCGACCGGCGATCTATGTATCACGAATACTACATTTCGTAATGATGAGGAACGTATCTGTTTAATGAAAGGTATTGTTACATATTAGAAGACCGGCTTAAAAAAAAAAAAAAAAAATTAAATGTTTGGTTCAGTTGATGGAAGCTATCGATCTGGCCTACAGTGTTTGGGCCTTGAATTATGTTTCAGATAATGGTGTTCAATTAACGAACGTATTTTTTCTTCTTGAAATAAGTTTTAAGGTGATATATTGCACGAGCCATTTTTTGAAAGTTCACGGAATTGTATTTCAGCCTAAGGCCGTACGTCGATTTATTGTGAAATTTAGAGCGAAACGCTGTTTGTTAGGTAGTTCGGTGGCCGAGGGGACTGAGGCGCTTCAGTCACAGTCTGCACGGCCACTACGGTCGGGGGTTCGAATCCCCCCTCGGGCATGGATATTTGTGCCGTCCTAGTTCGTAAGTAGTTCATAAGTAGTTTGTAAGTTTAGGGACTGATGACCCCCATAAGCTTTACAAACATTTGAACATTTGTTAGATAGGTGCCTAATGGCTTTGAAGGCCACCTTTTTAACTAAGCGAACGGAAGGTGTTGGATATTTCTGGATATAGGCTGCAGAAGATAGCAAAAATCACTTAAGTTGGCACAAGAAAAGAACTCCTGGTGTACAACTGCGCATTAATTGGTTAGGCAAAAATTGGAATTGTCCCGCATACAGCGACAACAGTGTATTAAATGAAGTATGAGGGTCACGATAAGTGAATCATTTATAGCGAAAGGTGTGCGTATTATAGTGACAAAGGAGACCTTTGTCCTCTAACGCTCTTCCCAAAACCACGCTTAGAATAACACACCCATAAAAAAAGACGACGAAAAATACTGCGATCTGTACCATTTCCAAGCAAAATGTTTCCATTCTACAGTAAGTTACATTTTAATAGGGAGAAAAAGTAACACGATATAATACTATAGAAGGTAATTTATATGCAAATTAATGACGTCAGTGTATGATTACATTTTCAGTCAAAAGTGTCAAAAACCCACTCCTAAAAGTAATTGCAATAGCGCAAAACACATCCTACACACGCGAGAGTGCGTATATTAGCCCTCAAAGTGCTTTTCGTGGCGAAAAGAAAGTGGAAGGAAAAATGGGGGCACCTTACTAAAAGCCACATTTGAAAAATCGAAATCATTTTCACATTCAAGTAGTTCAGTATCAAACGCCACAGTAATTACATTTTCAAATGATTATACGCGTATTTCAATGTCATTATCTGCCTGTCACAAAGCATATTACTTTCAATATAGGCGTATAATTTCTTTAAAAAAAATTATTTTAAAGGACAGTAAAGTATGATGATGATAGCGATCATTTATATCTTCTGCTTTCTTTAAACCACTTCATCGAAAGCGAGAACCATCCATGTTCCGATCCCAATTGTTATTGTCAGACTATGACGACAGAAAATAGTGAAAGTTACTTGCAAGCACTTATCCTCAGCAGTAACGGTCCCAGAAATATAATTACTGTTATACACAAACACTGACGAGGATTCTAACGTGATGTGTGGATTACCAAATATCTACTGTAATGCGGTACACAGTCAGAGATTTTTAATTGTAAACTAATTTGCTTTTTAAGAAGCAGGGTACAAGAAATAAAAGCTATAAATCGTCTAAATAATGTACCGTTGCGTGACCATGGCTCAAAAGTATTGCTAGTGGTATTATCATGAGTGGGCAAGGTAGGTAAAGCAGTCAACAATCCGAAGATTGGTTTGAACACCCCAGTGCTTTACTAGGCATGGTCCTGTTTGGAGATGGTATGCCGTTGCCTTCCTCCGACCTTCGAACTGACTTACCCAGCCAGTTATAGGGGGACCTACAGTTTAACGTGGGTTCCGAACCACGGTGCTACTCGGTATTCTTCACATTAGCAACACTGCCAGAGGTGAAAGAAGTGGAAAATGACAGATGATAATCTTAGGACCTGGCGGGGATCGAACCCGCGACCTTTGGATTCATAGTCTGGCACTCTACCACTGGACTACGGAGCCGCACATGAGTGTGCAACAACAATAAATTACGAAAGAATTTGATTAAATTCTCATTGCATAACGTCATGCAGCATGTCTTATCTTACGATGTGGAATATGAAATTACATGCTGTTGAAGTTCAGCATGCATGCAATCGCACTCATCGATACTCGCTGTTACAGATGCGATGCACTTCCCACGAAAAGCTCTCTGCGCTAGGGAATTACGGTTATCTCGTAGCAAAGCGCCGATAAAATCGTTATATTTTTTCAATTTAAATATTTTTGAAATTACCAGATACGTCGAGAAGCTACTTCTCTTTTACGTCTTTCAATCTGGCCAAGAAATTTCGTCATTTGTCGTGGCGTGGTAGGAGCATATTTCATTCTGTTTCTCATCTTTCGTTGTAGTATATTGTTGAGCTGTCATGGTACAGGGGTTATGAGTTAGGTCCTGCAAATTTCTTCTCATAAAATTAAACGCTGTTATGGCGATTATTTTATTGTAGTTACTTTAAAACTTACTAACAAAATACTACGAATTTTTAGGTTCACCAGTGTCTGGACGTCCAGTGACCCTCACCACATGCTAAATTTAGCTGGACTTTAAACCACGTTATGGCAACAACAGAAAGTGATTATTCGATTAAAAAATCGTTTGACTTTATCCATTTACTACCTTCGTACCAAGTTTTGAATATATTTGTGCAAGGCTAAAGGGTAAAAGTGACTCGTTTCAAAGACCTCCACGGTTTCAGGTAAAATACGAAAAAAAAAATCCGAAAGGTGTCCATAAGAGTGGTGCCATCAGATGGGCATTATTTTCGGCTCGACTGACATCTTCTACAAGAGGAATTAATCGTTTCGTATAATTTGCCTCTGCGACAGTTCCCTTTCGTCGTTAAAACTTGCTTGTAAATTGTAACGTAACTATACTGAGGCAGATGTAACCAAATGTTCTATTGCCCAAACAAATGGATGTTCGTCAGAGTTTAACCTAAAAGTTTAGCTCGGTGATTCTAGCTCGAAAAGGAACGAAACTACCATCACTGCCAAAGTCGAAATACTGCCATCGGCGCTAGCCTGCTGTAACGTTAACCTTTCCTTTACGATGAATGGTTCTCGGTAAATTTGCCGTATCAAATATGGAAAAAATCCCAAGCTTCAGATGATTTTAATAGAAAAAAACTTGGGAAATCAAATATGACGCGACAAATTTACCAAGTACTTTTTAGTAAAAGAATCTACAGTGAAGTGCTTTGTACTCAAATCGTCTTTTCTCTGCTTTTACAGATGCGAAAATTACGTATACACTTAGATTTCTCCCAGTCTAGTCGTTGACCTTTACCAGCGCATCATATAATTCAACTGTACCTCATAATGAGACGATAGAATTTCGCATAATTAAGAGATTAACTGAGTGATGAAAGGCGGGCAGAAACCGCGACTGAAGGCAGCAGCCAGCAGCGCCGCCTCGTGCCGCGTCGCACAGCCCTCGCTTCGCATCCCCCGTTGCTCCACACCCGCGATGTAAACAGACTCACAACACAACCCCTTCCGTCTTTCCTGAAAGGAACATCACACACGTTACACAAGGAAAGGAAGCTCAGAATAAAGCCGGCCGCGGTTGCCGAGGGGACTGAGGCGCTCCAGTCACGGTCTGCACGCCCACTACTGTCGGGGGTTCGAATCCCCCCTCGAACATGGTTATTTGTGCCGTCCTTAGTATTTGCTAGTTGATACGTAGTATGTAAGTTTAGGGACTGATGACCCCGTAGTTAAGTCCCATAACCTACACAAGCATTTGAACTCGGAATAAAGCGTATTAAATAACACCATCTCCATGCATAATCTTCTTGCATATTATAAAATAGGCTGTATGTGTGTATCATATCTCCTCCTAAACTACTGGAACAATTTCAACCAAACTTAATACACATGTTCCTTAATATCAGGCAATAATCGCTGTCGGGGTAAGAAGCACCTACGACACATACGTAAGAAGATATGACGTCATAAACAATGAGATGCGCCAAAAACTGCTGCGTCAAACGACAATGCTGCACGTTTCCTCTTACACCACTGGACCGATTTCAACCACATTTGGTACACATATTCCTTATGTAAGATAGAAATTGCTGTATGAGTACGAACCACATATGACATATGGTTCAGGAGATATAATATTATAAACAATAAGAGTTGCAAGAAATTGCCACATAATGCGACGAGACTTTATGGATACACTATATGAGAATCAGAGTACTTAGCGACTTGCAACACACTTTAAACATAATTTCAAACCTTTATTAAACTTTTTCTCGCTGACAACCATAGCAAAATGATGAAAGGAAAAACTTTCTCGCTTACTACTTTTCCGGTGTTTATGAAGTAAAACTACGGCATTCGGTATGACGTTACAATTTATAATTTGTACACTACAAATTGTAGCCGCAGGAACTTTTACAGACAGTATACACATATACAGATGAATGTACTTTCTAAATTGTATCACACTGCGGCACGTAGTTCATGAGATATGAGGACGTAAAGAGTAACGTTCATGGAGACCCGCCCCATCAAGCATCTCGTTTTAATCTATTACTTCTTTACTATTAACCGTATTCCCAACAGATTTTGCCGACATACATCACTTATACAAATCAATATATTCCTGCAAAATTTTACAATTGTACAACATATTTATACTAATAATAAATATATAAATGTAGGCCTGTCGCCGTTCGCTTCAATCTTCAAAACTACTGGAGGAATTTTCAAGCTGTTTCGCAGGAAATATGAGCAAGATTGGTTCAGGATCTAGGCATGATTTCATCGCATAGAATCACGAAGTGTTTTCATAGACCGTCGTGTCTGTCTGTTCATCTATTAGAAACCACTTCTCCAAAACTACTTCACGAATTCGCATGGGGTTTTCACATGTAACTTCAGCGTTCATATAAGACTTAGTTTCATAAAAATCGGATCACGGAAAGAACAACATCACAATTTAACGTTTTTCATCGACAAACGTTATGTCTATATTTCATCTCCAAAACTAATAGACGAATTTTCAGGGGTTTTTCACAAGAAACATGAGGGTATCTTGCGGTTACAGAAACGCTTCATTTCACAAAATAGAATCAGAAAAAGTAAGATATCACAATTTAAACATTTCTCTGAAAGCAGTCGCATGTGTCTAATTGTAGAGAGTAATCTCCGAAAGTACTAAATGTACATTCATGGCGGCATCACAGATAAATAGAGAATATCCTGGGCAACATATAGGCTTCATTTTATCAAAAACAGGAAAGTAAAAGTTTTAGGTGTATTTCATGCTTCGAAAGGACGGCATAATGCAGCAAAGAACTTCGTGTGAAGTTTGGGACAGCGATCGGATTATTACCCTTTGAAAATACTTCTTGCCGCGGTGGAGTAGCCGAGCGGTCTAAAGCGTCTCGCTGCGGAGCGCGCGGTTGCTCGCCGTGGAGGTTCGAGTCCTCCCTGGGGCATGGGTGTGTGTGTTTGTCCTTAGGTTAGTTTACCTAGGTTTAAGTAGCTTGTAAGCTACGGACTGATGACCACGCAGTTTGGTCCGATAGAATTAAAAAAAAAAAAAAAAAAAAAAAAAAAAAAATACTTCTTACTCTTTGACTTTTCAATATTACTATATTTATGAAAATCGTTTTCTTGGTTGCTATGTTCTTTGAAATATGATTCAACGCAATAATATAAAACTGTTACAATCCTCGCCGTGTTTAATCCATTTATTTACATACTGATATCACAGACTATCGTAGTCTATATGTACAGCTGCTGTGTAAGTGTCACGGTTGGAGCGACAATAGCGTATCTAACGGAAAGAGAGCGAACCGTAAGAATAATTATTGTTTTCGGTGATATTTTTATCATTAATGAAATATTTATTACTTATTATATTTCAGCTCTTCATGCTTCAGTCCATTGTCCAGAGATATGATCATGATATAAATAAGATTGGGGCAACAAACAGGCATGATTTCATCAAAATCAGATCACGGAAAAAAGATACATCGTAATCGGAAGTGTTTTCAGTAACTGACTGTTCATCTATTAGAAATACCTTATCTCCTAAACTACTTCACGGATTTGCATGGAGCAACTTAGTTTTATTAAAGTGGAATCAGGGAAATTGTTTTAGACGCAGGTTATGCTTGAAGTATGGATTGCGTAGTACAGCAAACAAACGATGCGGGCGCTGTAGTGCACCGAAGAACTAATAAACACCGCTGCTGCGTAATGAGTATGGGGTAGTACAACAAGGAAGCGAACGTCTGTGACAGAATTAAGCAATCTTATGTCTACGAATACCAACAAACATTGAAAATAGTGGTACTGATTTCGCTTTCTGTATTAAATACTTACGACATTTCTTTATTTTGGCACGTTTCACCTTTTGTATCAAAAACTTTATGAAGATACATCGTTTCGGACAATGACTTTTACTTACATTTGACATCTTGGTTAGGACAACAGAGTTTATTGACAGATCGATCCAAGGAGGATTTTTTTTTCTCTGACTGAGGTCTGGAACCCTAAAAAGCTATAATACACATAGGCCCTCCTTTAACAACCGTTGCGAAGCACGGGCATATAAGCTATATTTGAAATAACCCTAATAAGAGGTGTTTACTTTTGGTGATAAGAGTTTTCTTAATGAACATAGTTGGAGCCACGAACGACGGCAGTCAACTTTAGGTTTATTCTGCACACCTACGTCACCCATTCTCAATAAGCGTTCTGTAGTGTACTGAGCGCTGTTGTGCGAATGTCGTATTTATTTCTGGTTGTTCAGTGAATTTGATTCCAGGTTTTGTGAATTTTCATAGTAGCTGATGGTGTTGGTATGCGAAATTCTTCACAAACGAGAGGTAAAATTTTCAGGATACATCGTCTCTTCAAGCGGAAAGCACTTGCATGCACGAGCTGTAAGTGTCGCTTGGAATCTGGAATAGTGCAATCGATATCACTCTTTGCCTAAACATGCGAGACACGCCATTGATCGTGAATAGGACTGTAGTTTCATTTTACACATTTTAAGTCCGATATACGTTGTGCTAATTCAACCCAACAAGGAAAACTAGTGTGGCCTGGTTTCCTGCTAAAAGTCAAACAAAAAATTCGGGGTTATGTGTTTATGAAGTCTACCATTCTTCCGATAGAAAACGACAGTCCCTTTTCTTCACCAAAAATGTAACTGGAAAGTTTGTTTCATACATCCCAATAAATTCTTCTTACATTCTTTCTACGAAACATGCATTTAAAAATGTAAAACCAGCTTAAACATCGTTTATGACAGGACTATCAAGAAATCAAATCCTTGATATTGAGGATCACAGAGCTTTTACTTTAATTACAATAACGATAAATATAATATTAATGTTGAGATTTGTTCTAGTAATTCACCTTAATTGCTATGTTTATCAGTTGATTTGCAGATCTTCTATTTGCCGTGCTTATACTTAAATTATTCGATGTAAGGCTCGCCTCTTACGTGAATCATGAGAGCCACACATGTTTCAGCACCTCTGTGGCATCATCTGTGGGTTTTATTTGACGCTGTAAAAATGAACACATTTTAGTAATAACATATCTCCGAAATTTGTCCTGTATTTTCATGAAATGTTGAAATGTTTGTAAATCTATCGGACCAAACTGCGTGGTCATCAGTCCGTAGCTTACACACTACTGAAACTAAGGTAAACGAATCTAAGGAGACACACACACACACACACACACACACACAGGCGCGCGCGCGCTCGCGCGCCCGCGCCCCATGGAGGACTCGAACCTCCGACGGCAAGCAACCGCGCGCTTCGCAGCGAGGCGCCTTAGACGGCTCGGCTGTTTTTCATGGGGAAAAATGGATGGTTCAAGTATTTTCATCTCCTCTCGTTTCTTCCACAAATGACAATGATTTATTAATGTGGAAAATACATGAGTTATGTATCATGCTCTGGAGACTAAACTGTAGTTTTCCCTGTTCAAGGACCAGAAGGAAGGTAGAGGGTGAAAGTTATTTCGTGTAGGACCATTCATGGCAGAGAAATTCTATCTCCAAACTAACTTTCGGACTAAGAACAGTTACCAAAGTCGACCCGACTTTTGTTACATCACGTAATTCAAACGCTAGACTCAAAAAAAAAGATGAAGAGAGACTGTAAACGTGTTTACGATGCTGTTGCCTTCTCCGTACTCTGTTGCATGTACCTACTCTTCGTTCAAGTGTCAAATCCTGTTTAAAGCAATTGAATCAGTCATTACTGTTTAATATGATTTACACACGACCGTTAGTCTGCTACAGCTATGATCTCTTTCTATATAATCCCAATGCATAAAACTGACTCCTTTGATCTTAAACATACAGTAGGAAAAGTGTGGTCAGTGAAGGCGTGTAAGAACTCCACATGCAGTATGATGTCTCCCATCTCGAATAGATATTAAAAATTTCTGCTCTAAAAATAATCGAAAATGTGAGTAGATTAAAGAGGAGCAGGCCCTGGGAGATGTGAACTATATCGTAATTCCTTTTTAGAAATCCCCTATTGATTAAAAATAAGCAAGTTCAGTTTTCTTCACTTAAAATTTCCATACCGGCAGGTTGTGGTCGATAAGTAAAACTTTTCTCTAACTTTTGGTTACGAAATACATCATGGAAGGTAAAGCGGCGAAATTTTAAGTGACATTAACGCCCGCAATGAAAGCTTACATTCCTTGATCAGTGAGTTGTGTTGAAAATGTTGCTATTCCTTTCTCAGGAGTTTTACAGAATTCCTTGCAACATTTGATCCCAATAATGGAATTATGAAAGAAATAGATCAATACTGAGGGATTTTTTTATTTAACCGTTTATTTGGCATTGTTGCCCTCAACCAACATCAAAATTGCGCGTGGTTTTCTGAAAAATGTTTAAAGTTTCATCCTTCGATGGGCACCAGTGCTTGAAACAAACATTTAAGCTCTCCAATAAAGTAACGTTTCGTTGTCTTTTGCGAAAAGTTTAGCAATAAACTGAATTTTCAGCGGACACTAAGCATACGTTACGGAGGTATATGTTCGTTCCAATTTTGTGACGATATTTTTCGTGAAACATGGAATACTGCTTGTAAAAGGGAAAGAGGAAGCCTTGAAGTTCAATTATTATTGAAAATTGTTGACGAGTCCTTATATGGGAGACTGAAAATTGACTTATATTTATTGGGAAGAGCAGGCCTAGTAGACTACTACAAAATGGGCAACTAGTCCAAAAGAAGAACGAAACAGCATCTCCTGTACCAGTCAATGATGTACGGTATGTCAGATGTGACAGTATGTTGTCATTTGACAGATTTCGAGCCAAAAGGAATTTGCAAGTTTCGTCTTCAGGGATAGTTGACTGTAAAATGTGAAAATCATGGGGCAGTTCTGAACTTTGCACTAAAAACGAATTGTTTTCACACGTTTCAATTGAAGTAGTCCAAAATACAATTATTACTACAGTCATAAGAAGACTGTAGTATTGATACTGTACCACCATGCGAAGTTTTTGGGTAATGTTACTTACCAACCAGAAACTATATTTTGAAACAAAAAAAAAAAAAAAAAAAAATCGTATAAATCTGTTCACATGGCCAAACACATTTAAGTAACAATACTTTTTCTTCTCGTGATTTCCGTGTGTGCCAAATAAAGGGTTAATATAATTTTGTTATTCTGTTGTAAACAAAACGTAGAAGAAATAGTTTCTTTCGACTATGTTACTGTTAGTTAAGATATTAATGCTGTATTTCTGTACAAACTAAAGGTAGTCTCTATATTAATTGAATTCCAGGTATGACACTTAAAATTTTCTTATTTTTGCATTTATAACGTGGATAGCGTATTTTTTTATTTTGGGATACCTCTTCAGTATTTATAAACGAAGAGACTGATTTATTTTTAATTCTCGTGACAAATATGACATTTCGCACTTCACATCCTGCTTCAGCTAATCATATAAGGGTGAGGCTAATAAAAGTAGCTGGAGAACGGAGTTCCAAAGTAGAAAGGAATACAGCAGAGGGAAGAATTACAGTACTAACCTGACGGTAGCAGACACTGAAAGTGACCTCCACTGATCTGAGGTCACTTTTGGGCGCTGGTCAGAAACTTGCTGAAGGCGGGTCGTGCTGGACAGCTGCAAATCATTCCGTCTCAACCGAAATGTTCTCCTGCAGTTCTTGAAGACTGTGAAGGGCTTGCGATACACTTGAGACCTGAGAACTTCCCACATAATGTAATCCCACACCACCAGATCTATGACGTAGCTGGCCAGCTAGGACCGCGACCATACTGACCTCTGGTGAAGACCGTATGAACGCGCTCCGAGGATCGGTCGGCTGTGTGGGCAGTTGCCCATCGTGTGGGAAGTAGCTGTAGCTCTGGCCCTCCTCCGTTCATATTGTCACAAATGGTTTCAAACTCGTATCCGTTCAGCCAGGCCACATTTATTTGCTCCGCCGTGTATTTATTTAGAGAGTCAATCTCAAACGAATTGACCTGATTGACCACATCCAATGCATAGTTGGGAGGGGGATAGCTACTAAACTGACATTCACTAAAATAATAGTTGGAAAGTATGAAATACACTACTAACACAACTGTCATCCAACTTCTTCATAAGCAGTCTTCGTTATTTTGGATCACTTGAAAAGATGAATGACAGGAAGATAACGAATTCAAAGAGATTTGTGGTTTAGCTTGGAACTGTTTACTCGATGCGACGACTTGGCTAAGATGTGCACCAGGCCCTTGAGTGAGTTGTTAGAACAGCGTCTTATTTTCCGTAAAGGTTTGCTGTCAAAATTTACATGTGTATATTCCGAGCAAGGCAGAAAAACATCAATTACTCCAACATATGTCTTTCGTAGTTTTGTGTGGACAAAATCAGGGAAAGACATCGCATATATCGGACGTAGTTCACGCTTTAACATCCGCAAATGGTACAGCAAACCAGTATGTTTGTAATTCATTTCGGAATAAATATGTGGATAATATCAATTCAACATTTCTGAACTGTGACAATTTTATTTCTTGCGAACTATATACTTCTCTTTTTGAGGCACAGAAATTTGGGAGCGTAACATTCTAAGTTGTTATACATCGCACACTTCTAGCCGAAAAGTAGAAAAGGTGCAATACTAGAACTTTGTGAGATTCCAAACGAAAAAAGAATGATAGGAAGAAAATTAAGAGTAAATACAAGTGAAGCCGATTATGAAAATGACCTGGCAAAGAACTATAAACATATATTTAAGCTAATTAATGCTATAAAAATCAGCTATGACAATGTAAATAATATAACAACTGTGCCAAGCCAACACTTTTCATTTATTTTATGAATGTAATAGGGCAGTCGATACAATGAATTGCAGTCTTCAGAACTTTTGGCCTTACGTAGTGTATGAATATCATCAAATGCAAGCCGCTTTCGGTGATTATTATAACCACTCGCGTGACGCTAAATCGCGGCTTTTGTACAGGAACCAGTAGTTTATGCTTAGTCTTGTGCATGAAATGTGTAATCTCGATAGCATCGTTGTTTTTGTGTGGTTATCGTATAATGAAATGCGATGTGAGCTTCTGTGTGTTGGAGTTCGACAAAAATAACTGGTCAGCGAATGTTTAGAATCAAATACGATAAGAAGCCTCCAAAAGGGAAGGCCATTTACCGCTGGTCCATCTCATTCTTTACGATGTCTTGCTTGTGCCCGGCGAGGAGAAGCGGACGTTCCAGTGTAAGTGAAGTGAAAGTGGACCGCGCACGAGACACATTCATAAGGAGTCCGAAGAAATCGGTGCGTCGTGCATCCCGTGTACTCGAAATGGCAGTGTAGAAAGTTCTGTAACAGAAGGTCTATGAAACCATTCAAATTGGAGCTGAAACCATTTAAATTGGAGCTACTGCAGGAGCTCAATGACGACGCTAAAGTCAAGCGTTTTGAGTTTGAATGAGGATAGGGAGGGATGGCATTGGGATCGCTTAATTTTTAGCGGAGAAGCCGCTTTTCACACTAATGGGAAAGTGAACGGACATAATTGTCGAATCTAGGGTACAAAGCATCCACACGAATGCATTGAATTTGAGCGTGATTCTCCAAAGGTAATTTTTGTACCATGTCACGTGGAAAACTGTACGGGCCATTCTTCTTCTTCGCCGGGAGCATTGTCCCTGGATATTCCTACTTGGACATGCTGCAGCCTCTCGAGTCTGTTTCCCGATACACCACTGTGCCACCAGTGTTGCCTGTCGACAGGAGCCGCTCCATGGACGGTACAGCACCTGTGAACTAGCCATGTTTACGACTAGCGCTGACTATCCGCAAATTATCAAACTACACTGTAGAGGTGCACTTGATTTGATTTTATCAGGGAAACCAAAACAGTCTTGGTCCAACCCGCCACTGCCGGCACCGAAACTTAGTTTATTGTGCGGTATCGCTCCCTGTATATCTAGTAAAGCCAACCAATGCCCTTGAACAGTGCAAGGAGTCCCTTCACCAGTTCTTTATTAGACACAGTTTCTTGGGGGCTGGTTGTCCCACTCTCCAATGCAATGCATTCGAAGATTAGATGTGATGCAGTTACATCACCGTCATCACAGATCCTACATTTAGGGTCCTCTTCTGTTTTTTCCATGACATGTAGGTGGTGGAGGTGCACATGAAAGAAAACGTTCAGGGTTTCTCTTCAACATGACATGTGCAATGTACAATGTTTGGTTCTTGTGCAATAAATAATTGGAAGTGTTCCCGGACTTTATGTACACCCTGTACATTTAGCAAACAATGAGATGGAGACCACTTTCCGCCTGATCGGTGTAGCGCAGGCAGTGGGGTCGCGACTTCGAAACTGAACATTGCATATGGTGCTTGTTTGCGTCCCGGTGTACGCAAATATATCTGTCTCATATTCGCGTTTGCTGATAGATTCAAAGACATCCTTATTAATATCATGGAAGTATATTGTATAATATTCGTTGTTAAGTGTGCGTCCTCTCTGAGTAGTGTTTGTTTGGTTGGATTTATGGCCAGGACAGTTTGCACTTTAAAATTTCCAACCCGACCGGGAATCGAACCCGAGCCTCCTGGGTTGCAGCCCACTACACTGTTCACTAGACTACTGGGGCGGACACTAATGCAATAATGTTTATCTCTAGATCTACATACATATTCCGCAATCCACCCAAAGGCGGAGGGTACTCAGTACCAACACTAGTTACTTACTTTCCTGTTCCACTCCCATATAATATATAACGAAGGAAAAACGAGTGCTTGTATGCATCCGTACGAGCCCTAATTTATCTTATCTTATCCTTGTGTTCTTTATGTGAAATGTAAGTTGCTGGCAGTAGAATCGTTCTGCAATCTGCTCCAAATTCTGGCCCTCTAAATTTCTTCAACATTGCTTCTCGAAAAGAACATCGCCTCTCCTCCAGCGACTCCCAGTCGATCGAATCTACCAGTTACATACCTAGCTGCCCTCCTCTGAACTGCCTCTATGTCCTCCTTTAAAACCAATCTGCTAGGGATTCCAAAAACTTAAGCAATACTCAAGACAGGGTCGTACAAGCATTTTATATGCAGTATCCTTTCCAGACGAATAACACCTTCCCAAAATTCTCGCAATAAACCGAAGTCTACCATTTGCCTTCCCCACGACTATCATATGCTCGTTCCATTTCATATCGCTTTGCAGGTTTTTAACTGACGTGATTTTGTCAAGCAGCACACTTCTAAATAGTGTATTCGAGCATCAGGGGATTGTTTGTCCTATTCATCTGCATCACCTTTCATTTTCTACATTTAGCGCTAGTTACCATTCCTTCTCTCCGGCCGCAGTGTCCGAGCGGTCTGCAGCGTGCCAGTCACGGTCTGCACGGCAGCTGCGGTCGGGAGTTCGAATCTCCCCTCGGGCAGAGATGTTTGTGCCGTCTTTAGTAAAAGCTAGTTCATTAGTAGTTCGTAAGTTTAGGGACTGATGATCCCGTAGTTAAGTCCCATAAGCTCTACAAACATTTGAATATTTGATTGCTATTTCTCGCACCACCATGAAATTCGACATTCAATGACGACACCTTGTACACCACAACATCATCAGCAGACAGCTGTCAAGGCCTCTTCTCAATTTAAATCGTACTGTTTGTCATGAAAAGTTTATACGTCGCTGCCATTATTGACTGAAAACGCAACTTTGTTTTTATTCTGGTGTACATGAATATTGTAGATGTTACTTGCATATACCACAGAAGAAACATAACTAGAATATGCAGAAGGTCGGAAATGTGCTGTTTCATATAGTGAAAGCAGAAATTTCATCCCTTCCATGGCGTAAAAGACGTAATTCCATAACCTGACGGAGCGAAGTGATATAACGCAGTACGTTGTTCTCGACGGCGAGTGTTCATCATAGACGAGTGTATCGTCAGGCGTACCCTAGGCGAGTGTGATAGGACCGCTATTATATTCTACCTATATAAATGATCTGATGGACAGAGTAAGTTGTAATTTGCGGCTGCTTGCTGATGTTGTAGTGTATGGGAGTGTGTCGTCTTTAACTGACTGTTATAGCATACAGGATGACTTAGACTAAATTTCTAGTTGGGGAAGAATGGCAGCTAGCTCTCAATGTAGAAAAATGTAAGGTGATGCGCATGAGTAGGAAAAACAATCCCATAATGTTGGAATGCAGCATTAGTAGTGAGCTTCTTGATGCTGTTGCGTCGTTCAAACATCTAGGCGTAACATTGCAGAGCGATATGAAATGGAACGAGCATGTAAGGACTGTTGTGAGTAAGGCAGACAGCCGACTTCGGTTTATTGGGAGAATTTTGGGAAGATGTACGTCATCTGTAAAGGGTACCGCGTATATAACGCTTGTACGACCACACCTTGAGTATAGCTCAAGTGTTTGGGGCCCGCAGCAAATCAATTTAAAGGAAGACATAGAAGCAGTTCAGAGGCGAGCAGCTAGGTTTGTTTCTGGTAGGTTCGACCAATGCGTCAGTGTCACGGAAATGCTCCGGCAACTCAATTGGAAATGTTTGTAGAACTTACGGGACTTAACTACGGGGTCATCAGTCCCTAAGCTTACAAACTACTAATGAACTAGCTAAGACTAAGGACGGCACAAATATCCATGCCCGAGGGGGGATTCGAACCCTCGACCGTAATGGCCGTGCAGACCGTGACTGGAGCGCCTCAGTCTCCTCGGCCACAGCGGCCGGCTTTTTTATTTTTATTTTTTTTTATTTTTTTCCTCCTATTTGTGAGTGGAATATGAAAGGAAAGACCTAGTAGCGGTACAGTGTACCCTCCGCCACGCACCTTACGATGGATTGCGGAGTATGTATGTAGATGTAGATATCAATCTCCTGCCATCCAGGTTTATGTTTTCCGTGATTTCTCTAAATCGCAAATACTGGGGTGGTTCTTCTCGATGGGCACGGTCGTTTTCGTTCCCCATCCTCATCCAATCAGAGTGTGGGCTCCGCCTCTAATAGCCACACTGTGGATGGGATGTTAAACACAAATCTTCCTTCCAGACTCTGCTGTAGCCACGGTTGTGGCTGGAGCGCGCTGCCACCGCATGTAATACTGTAAGGCACACGTCCCATACGCGCAAGTTGCTACGAGCTTTCAGCCGCACGGTCGACTCTGCACGTTGATGGTACTCGCTAAGTGTGCCGACGTCTTAATTAAGCACGCACGGTGGCGGCCACTGTAGAAAGGAAACGGTTCGGGGAACAGCGTGCAAGGGCAGCGGGGCGCCTGCCGCACTGGGCGCCAGCTTGTGGCGTGGTGTGGTGTGTGTTGTGTGGTCCGCGTGACGGTGTTTACGTAAGCGTAATCCCCGGCCGGGGTGCCGAGGGGCTTCTCGCCGTCCACCGCCCGCCACCGCCACCGCAGAGTCCGCGCGCCACCACGCCGCATGGAGCTGCGATACGGAGCAGGTGAGCCTCCGCTCTCAACACCCCGCACCTTACCTCACTGCTCAACCCTCATCCCGACACATACTCAGCACGGGCAAATTATCCCTACTGCCACACCGCTACCAGTAGACGCCTGCCATACGTATCATACCCTCATCTTGTACAAGCTGCCACACGTAACATCTAATTTCTAATTTGTGTTCTTGTTGTCGCCCTCTACTGTCCGAAGATCTACGTCACAAAGCTCTCTGATATACATAAGATTTTACTTATGAGAACATCCGCAACTGAGCATAGCTCTTGTGCAGAAAAATTGCACCATTTGTACATATACTTTTTTTAAATCAAACTACTGCCGATTTCGGAACGGTAACGGGCGTACATTAATTACGTGATATGTTTAGAAAGGGGCAAAGAGGACGACCCGAAACTTCCCAAATTTCAGATGGAGAACAGGTGGTTTCGGCAAATCTCGCGTAATTGTTTTCCGCAAGAAACAGTGTAAAACTGCGAAAAAACTGGGTTGAATTAAGTAAACCGTGTTTCACATCTAAAATATGGCTGAATCCTAGTAACATTGTAGCCCCTCTATTTTTTCTCTAAGGACACAACTTTCCCTTTTAGACGCGCTTTTCTGTCGTAATTCGACCGCAAGACGCGCGGCAGCAACAGTACTGGCCACCCGGGAGCCCCTCTGGCCGCGGTGGCCGAGGGGACTGAGGCGCTCCAGTCACGGTCTGCACGGCCACTACGGTCGGGGGTTCGAATCCCCCCTCGAGCATGGATATTTGTGCCATCCTTAGGATTAATTAGTTCATAAGTAGTTTCTAAGTTTAGGGACTGATGACCCCGTAGTTAAGTCCCATGAGCTTTACAAACATTTGAACATTTGGAGCCCCTCTCTGCTGCGTGAATAGAAACCCAGGCAGTCCGGTTTTACCCTCATACGAATTTTTCTTTTCACGCGCGTTTATAAGGGATGTCCTACTTCAAGGAAAGACTTCTACTTGCGAAACACACATGGCCTTACTACTTCTTCCTTTTGAGTCACGGTGGAGTAACCGAGCGGTCTAAGGAGCCTCGCTGCGGAACGCACGGTTGCTCGCCGTCGAAGATTAGAGTCCTTCCTTGGGGATGGGTGTGTCTGTGTTGTCCTTAGGTTAGTTTACCTTAGTTTAAGTAGTTTGTAAGCTACGGACTCATGACCACGCAGTTTGCTCCGATAGATTTACAAACATTTGAACATTTACTTTTTGATATGTTTGAAATAAATCTTTCATACTCTTCCACATCTTCGGTACTTTTATCCCTAAAAAAACATTATAAAAGTATTAAGGACTTGATGCTTAAGATGATACAATTTTACAGGTTTTCGTAGGAATTAATTTTCCAATAGTGACTGTTGAGAACACATGCGTCCCCGTGGACTGAATTTGAATATTGTAGTACGAATTCTAGTAGTTCCTTTTATTTATGTATTTTCCTGACCGATTTTTCTGTGATTCTGTATGTTCTGTGTTGGCTTAAGTAATCTAAAAAAATACGAAAATTGTATTTCCCAAAAGTAATCTAAGCACAGATTAACGTCTTTACACTTAAATACGCATTCTGAAAAATCTCACCTCAGATTAGGAGGGTTGAATAAAATCTCATGACATCTCACCATAGGGGAGAGGGGTTCGAAAAAGCGCGAAAAATCACCTCACGTAATTAATGGATGCACCATTATACTCTCATCTTCAGATGAACAAATAAATTATGAACTATGTGACAGACTGTGCGGTTGGAGCAAGTCAAAACATGCCGTGCGTCAGTCTGTGTTGCCTGGCTGGTACCTGCCACGCAATCGCACGCTCCGTGCATTAGCAAGGACAACCTGGTGGAGCCTGCAGCGTGTGATGACCTGTGGCAGGTACCAACACACGGTGACACCACTGAGCGGTCCAAACCGCTCAGTCCATGGCTGTGGCTTCCAACCTTTTTTACACAAGGAACTACTTCATTTATTTGTTGTGAGCAGCGACCACAAGGTTCCAGAAAAATAAACGTTGAACTCAAAAATAATAATGGAAACTTTTAGTAGAAAATTAAATTTGGTGTGCAGCTACGTGATTCTACGGATTTCATTTTATTTTCAAGTTCGCTAATCCTACAGCAAATACCATTGCTGAAATCTAAAACACATATCACCACTTACTTTCACTTGATACATGTGTTCTTAAGCAGGAAATCCTTGTTCCCTAAAACTAGTCGTGACATAACAAATGCTATTACCGGAATGTTATAGAATGAATCTACCTTTTACAATGAATTCAAATGCGTTCTTACAGTTCCATCATTTTGGACTTCAATAAGCGTTCGCAGCACAACGAGACAAATTCAAATGTTTGTAAATCTTATGGGACTTAACTACGGGGTCATCAGTCCCTAAACTTACAAACTACTCATGAACTACTTACGAACTAGGACGGCACAAATATCCATGCCCGAGGGGGGGAATCGAACCCCCGACCGTAGTGGCCGTGCAGACCGTGACTGAAGCGCCTCAGTCCCCTCGGCCACTGCGGCCGGCCGAGACAAATTAGTATATTTGAAATGCTACCGATGTTATCCACTTCCGTCGTCACCAACGAAGTAGTCAAGTTGTCGCGGTTACACGGTAGGATTCAGTGTCTCGTAACAAGGGTTTAATTACTTAAAACGTTTAAAACTTTGAAATTTTATATATTTCTGGGACCTTATTTTGGTTCATGCGGACCACAGGTTCGTAACGATTGGTCTATACCATGGTTCATAATTAATTATTCAACTGACGATTGGTCCAAAATGTTCTGCAACCGGTACTGGCTTAATAAAAATGTTTATATACAGGGGTTGGTCAAATTATATGAACTCCTGACATAGACGCAATATGTATTTAATAGCAAGGAGGTGGCCTACCATTGGTTTTGAGAATAGATGCTACTCATCGAAGAAAAGATGCGTAAACTATCCTTATACTTTGCAACAGAATGTTAGCTTTTCTTGTACAAAAAATCTGTCGATTACTTCAACGATGTTGTAGCAGCCCTAGTTCCGTTGACTCGTGGAAGTCACATAACTGGGGTTCACTTCCGTTGTGTATGCAGACTGCGACACAAATACAGGCTAGTCCCTCAAAACATAGAACTGGACCAGTAACAGGTTGCATCACGGAAATCATCTTTTGGCAGACTACCGAATAGTAACAATTAGACATTACGTAATACTAAACAATAGAAAAACTCGTCTCTTACTTCTAATGTTTCTTTAAAATTTTATTACTGTCTTGAACATTTCATGGGATCGTACCAGTATTATTATTACATGGTGGTACATGGTTTATTCACGATGAAGAAAGCTCAGAACCGTAGTATGTTGACACATCAAAAATAAATAGTGCATCTTGCATCTTATAAAATAGACTGTAGGTGTGTATGTATGTATCCTATACTACTGGACCGATTTCATCCAAACTTGGTACACATGTTCGTTAATATAAGGCGCTGTCGGGCTAAGAATCACCTACGATACATACGTAAGGAGATTTGTCATAAACAATGAGATGCGCGAAAACCGCTGCGTCAAACGACAATGCTGCACTTCTAAACCACTGGACTGATTTCAACCAAATTTGGTACACACATTTCTAACGTGAGCTAACAACTGCTGTAGGAGTACGAACCACTTGCGACACATGTTTCAGGAGATATAACGTCATGAACAATAGGAATTCAAATTCAATTTGTTTGCGACAGAAGTATTTTCATTACCATGATTTCATCGGCAACACAAGTAGACGTGGTTAAATCTAGTTTCGGGGCAGACTTTGTGCCACATCTTGGAGACACATTTCCGCAGTCACGGAGTAGGGGATGTTGATGGTGTGCCGGCCGCGGTGGCCGAGGGGACTGAGGCGCTCCAGTCACGGTCAGCACGGCCACTACGGTCGGGGGTTCGAATCCCCCCTCGGGCATGGATATTTGTGCCGTCTTTAGTCTTAGCTAGTTCATAAGTAGTTTGTAA
This sequence comes from Locusta migratoria, assembly GCA_026315105.1. Lineage (NCBI taxonomy): Eukaryota > Metazoa > Arthropoda > Insecta > Orthoptera > Acrididae > Locusta > Locusta migratoria. Next base: position 910,550,751 of record CM048744.1, read on the forward strand.
GCTTAGGGACTGATGACCCCGTAGTTAAGTCCCATAAGTTGTACAAACATTTGAACATTTTTGTTGACGGAGTACTGTCAGTAGTGTGCGGACGTTATCTTCTGTGCATTCTTGGAGCCATTCGAGAGAAGTAATCTGTGTGTCACCACCGAGTTTCGTGTCATTCCTCCTTTCAGTAGGCAAGAAATAAACAATGCACTTCCGAAACATTTGTCGAGCGCATTCACAGTGGAGAATGCACAGTAACATGCGTGAGAAAGGCAAAATCTTCAAATGTTCAAATGACTGTAAATCTATCGGACCAAACTGCGTGGTCATCAGTCCGTAGCTTACAAACTACTTAAACCTAGGTAAACTAACCTACGGACAAACACACACACCCATGCCCTAGGGTGGACTCGAACCTCCATGGCGAGCAACCGTGCGCTCCGCAGCGAGACGCTTCAGACCGCTCGGCTACTCCAACGCGGCAGGCAAAATCTAATGGCAATGCATGAGTCTCACATTGCATGTACCGATCATTAACACTTACCAGATTTATGTAATAACTTTGAGGAGTAACTCATATTTTGAACGAAGTTTTCACTGCATATAATTATAACATAATGCTAACTCGTCCTACTAATTCGCTATCTTAACATAGAAATCATTCACTTACTTCATCATAAGCATTACCTCCGTTCATTTCACGTCATCGAGATTCATAAGCACCAAACGTCGTTTCCCAGTGCCTCATTTATGCAACTACCACTATTATGATAAATGTGCACTGGAACCCTCGGACACCTTTCATTGACAGTGCTCCTCTGATACTGAATCACCTATTGGCGCATTTCACAGTCCGATGGACTTGGTTTTCCCTTCCATTCCAAGCCCCGCCTTGCTCTCTTGTTAACTCAGTACGAATGGTACTCCTAGATTGTGGATATTGCTGAGAAACTAGTTTTACCATCGCCTCTGGCTCCGGTGGATTACGATCTTTTACCTTCAAAGAGATACTCGTTTTGCTGAATATTCAACGTGAGCTAAAACAATGCGCGAGTCTGGCTCGCAATTTTAACGTCTCGTGAATATTCATCACAGTTAACTCCGTGCTTACAAGCGAACGACGGCAACGCGTCATCGTCATTGCCTCTGCTGGTCACAAATCACTTTACGAGAGCAAAATCGTTACATATTTACTTAATTGTCTCCGTATCAATGAAGACTGGATCTGGAACTGAAAAATCGTAATAAAGAATTTAGCAAATAAATTAAATCAATGGGGAAAATGAAAATTTGTGCTCATACGGGATTCGAACCCGGGTTTCCTGCTTATAAGAGGCATTACGCTGACCACTAGGCCACTGGTACACAGTAATCACCACCACTACACGGAATCCAAGCAGACGAAAATTTTCAACTTACCACGTAGTGCCATTGTAACAAGAGGAAAAGGCTGCTTCGTATTTGATATACTTGTTGTTGTTGTTGTTGTTGTTGTTGTTGTGGTATACAGTCCGGAGACTTATTAGATGTGAAAAACATCCGAAGCTACTGTATTTTCAAAGTGTGAGAATTTAGAGCATGTGGATATGTTGTTAACGCTGCAACTCTATTTTTCTACCGCAATTAAGTTGATTGATAATGACTTCTAACATGCTAACAGTGTTATAGGTCCGCTGTCTCTCTTTTCACTGTTGTTTGTTCCGACGAGTGAGTACAATTTTACATACGGTTTCCACTTGACTGGAAGGAGTATCGGACTCTATGCATGACGCTTTTGTTTCCGACAGCTGTGTTGTGTAGGACAAGAGCGTTTGTAATCCTGTTATTTAAAACTACATTATCGTCGATATCAACTACGGAATGTTTGTGTGACACTGATTACTGTTCTCTCACAACGTCCAAATATTGGCCTTCTCTGTCGCTTAATTTCGCGTCTGTCTCACCGGGCGTGATTACGTTTGAACTTTATTGCACGAAACTATATAAAAAAGTTCTTAGTTAACAAAAATTAGTTGCTGTAGACCTTATTGCGAAATATAAGTAAAAAGGTGATGATATAAACCACCCGTTTTGGCTCAGTTTAGGTTAGTAAGACTGAAAGTGGTTCGACTGCGATGGTCTGATGGCCGCTCGAAGTTTGATAGCAATTAACGTCTTAATTGCTCATCGAGACAAACACTAAATAACGGATTTGTACAGGACACAGTTCACTACAACTTTTCTCTTTTATGTAGTATTTCATATCTCGTACCGATTCAGAGATATATGCAAAGATAATAGTGATTTGTCACTGACTGTGTGTGTGTGTGTGTGTGTGTGTGTGTGTGTGTGTGTTGTAAGGTGTTACACGTTTTAGGTAACCAATCGGCACCCAATTTTTACTGACGTATTTGTTGGACACCAGGGACCTGACCCTTCTGACGTCATAACCGGACGCCGTTACAGGGCGGCATTATGCGCTCTATAAGCGTAGCACAAAAAAAAAAAAAAAAAAAAAAAAAAAAAAATTAAAGTTGATGAGAATTTAATATCGAGTATCTTTTGTTTGAAAATCTTTTCGATGTTTCGACTCTGAAAGTTGGTGCACACGTTTAAAGATTATAACACTTGATATGGTTCTACCGTCATATTATTTTTCTGTAAGTCATTGAATGGAGGTTCGAGAACGGTTTTATTTTCTGCGCGTTATATTTGCTAAATCACAACTACAAGCAAGTCTAAAGCAGGCCGTAAAACACACCAGTGCTTTTTCTTCTTTACACTAGCAGGCTTTCAACTAGAATTTTATAAGGAAGAGAATTAATGCAATAATATTACTGTCAGATCGAAGTTACTTCTGGTTCAATCCTCTGACCCCCTTCATATATACAGGGGGGTCCATTGGTAGTGACCGGACCAAATATCTCACGAAATAAGCATCAAACGAAAAAACTACAAAGAACAAAACTTTTCTAGCTTCAAGGGGAAAACAGATGGCGCTATGGTTGGCCCCCTAGATGGCGCTGCCATAGCTCAAACGGATATCATCTGCATTTTTAAATAGGTACCGCCATTTTTATTTTATATTCGTCTAGTACCTAAATAAATATGAATGTTTTATTTGGAACACTTTTGTTCCTTTGTAACAGATGGCCGGCCGCGGTGGCCGAGCGATTTGCGGCGCGCCAGTCACGGTCTGCACGGCCACTACGGTCGGGGGTTCGAATCCCCCCTCGGGCATGGATATTTGTGCCGTCCTTAGTGTTAGGTAGTTCGTAAACAGTTTCTAAGTTTAGGGACTGATGACCCTGTAGTTAAGTCCCATAAGCTCTACAAACATTTGAACATTCATTTGCAATAGATGGCGCTGTAATATTCACAAACATATTGCTCACAATTTTAGACGAACAGTGGGTAACAGGTAGGTTTTTTAAATTAATTCACAGTACGTTGGTACGTTTAAAATTTGTTTCGTTTTTTCGAATGTGATACACATACTTTTGTGAAATTATCATACATTATGAAAAACGCATGCTGTTACTGCGTGATTGCCTTTAATTACCTCAAGACTTCAATAAATGCTCAAAATGATGTCCTTCAACTTCTGTGCATTTGGCAATACGCGTAACGAAATTCCTCTCAACAGCGAGTAGTTCACCTTTTGTAATGATCTTACATGCATTGACAATGCGCTGACGCATGTTTTCAGCGTTGTCGGTGAATCACGGTAACAAATATCCTTCAATTTTCCCCACAGAAAGAAATCGGGGGATGTAAGATCCGGTGAACGTGCAGGCCGTGGTCTGGTGCTTCTACGACGAATCCACCTGTCATTAAATATTCCATTTAAGACCGCTTCAACTGCACGCGAGCCATGTGCCAGACATGCATCATGTTGAAAGTACATCGCCATTCTGTCATGCTGTGAAACATCTTGTAGTAAGATCGGTAGAACATTACGTAAGAAATCAGCATACATTGCACCATTTAGATTGCCATCGATAAAATAGGGGCCAAATATCCTTCCTCCCATAATGCCGAACCATACATTAACCCACCAAGGTCGCTGATGTTCCACTTGTCGTAGCCATCGTGGATTTTCCGTTGCTCAGTAGTGAATATTATGCCGGTTTACGTTACCTCTGTTTGTGAATGACGCTTCGTCATTTCGTGAAAAAAAAAAAAAAAAAAAAAAATAATCTATCGTGCCGGAATTTATTTTGTGCCCAGTGGCAAAACTGTGCAGGACATTCAGTCTTCGCCATGCAAATCCTGGTGAATAGAAATATGGTACAGGTGAAATTTATGTTGATGTAGAATTCTCAACACCGACGTTTTTGAGATTCCCCATTCTCGCTCAGTTTGTCTGCTACTGCAGTGCGGATTAGCCGCAACTGCAGTTAAAACACTTAATTTGGCATCATAATTTGTTGCAGGTCATGGTTGACGTTTCACTTGGGGCTGAACACTTCCTGTCTCTTTAAATAACGTAACTATCCGACGAAAGGTCCAGACATTTGGATGATGTCTTCCAGAATAACGACATAACGACCAACTTACATAACTCAGGCCCGTTGGGCATTTTGATCACAATAGTCATACATAAATACCATACCGACCTTTTCTACAATTGGTAAACGGTCCATTTTAATATTACAAAAAACAGTACTGATCGCAATATATATATATATATATATATATATATATATATATATATATATATATATATATATATATATATATATACACATATATGACCGGTTTCGACCTGATGTAGGTCGTCTTCGGAACAAAATGTAGCCCATGTGGCCAGTGCTGGACTCGGCTGGGCTGGGCTGCCCTGGCTGTTGTGCTGCTAGTTACCTGACTGTTTTTTTTTTTTTTTTTTTTTTTTTTTTTTTTTTTTTTTTATATATTAATCATATCAAATAGATCACAGTTACTCTCCTTTGAAAATGTTGTCTAAATTAATTGTCCATTTTAACACGAGTAATATATCACGAAGCAAATGCCGTCTGCACTGGTGAAATGTTCCGCGTTACCACGTACTTAAACGTTTTTATTACAGCACCATCTTATCACAAAGCGAAAAAAGTGTTCCAAATAAAACATTCCGTTCGACCTAAGGCAGCGCCATCTAGCGGGTAACCAAAGGGTCATCTGTTTTTCCCCCTCAAGCTAGAAAAGTTTTATTCTTTGTAGTTTTTTCTTTTGATACTTATTTCGTGAGATATTTGGCCCAGTCACTATCAATATATGCATTCAGTAGCGAGCTAGGGTGTGCATCGGACATACAAATGTGCCACGATCCCTCTTGAAAATGTCCTCCGCAGCTGGGGACGAAACGTTGGGTTTGAGTAATAAATCCATAATAGCCCGGAAAGTTGTAGTAATATTGACCATTCCGACCGTGAAAGTTTACATTTTACATGTATATATTGTAACAGTGTTTATCACATCGTTCTCATATGTAGTTTATGTAGGTGTATGTTTCTATATAAGTAATAATTTTCCGTGATTTTGTTGAATAGTTCCAGGAAAATGCCCGGAAAGAGTGTATGAAGGGGTACTGTTGATTTCCTTCCCCATCCTTGAATCACTGCGAGCTTGTGTTCCATCTGTAATGACCTCGATGTCGACAGAACGTTTTGCCCTCATCTTCCTTCCCTCATTCCTTTTCCTTCCGTAATTTACAAAATCAGCGTCTCGCAAGTTGCTTGTACTTCTCGCTTCCTTCCGTGACATCGCTGTCACTGCTTATTGCTTCTCTCTGTCGACGAAGTTAATAGCGTGGCGAAGGCATTTTCCGCGCTCTTTATCCGTGCTGGCACTGCAAGGCGTCAGCGTTCGCAGACATTTATTCACGGAAAAGCTGTGCTGGGGGAATTTCAACGGCAAGGAAAATTATAAGAAAACTTCTTAATCCATAGCACTGTCTTAGTGATCAGTCACGCATTGCTATAATTGGCTAAACGAGGGGTTTAGCGAAATCACGGAAGGTCACTTCTAGAAGCATATGAGAATTCTGTAATGGGAAAAAAAGTATGTACTTAAAATTCCATAACCGGTGGGGTTGGGGGAAGGGGAATATCGTCTCTCTTGACTACCTCCACCCATTCTCAATCGCGGACGCCAATGTTGTGAGGTAACAATGCACACTAACGCAATACTACGGTCCTGCCGCGAGATGTCCGCCTGTCATAGGGACGAGGAAGTGTCCTGTGTCGTAAGGACATAATGATTTACTGCAAAGAGGTGTTAATTAAATTTATGTATTGAACAACCACTTTTGGTCAACGGAGCATCACGAGGCGCGTAAAAGCATTTCGATCATCATACTAGGCAACTAAAATCAGTGGCGTGAAATAATAAATCCATAAAGTCGTAATTTTTTCCTTTAAAGATATTTTGGAGGTGTCAGCGGCAAAAAGTAACGCAAATGGTTGAAATTGTTTCAAATTTGTCTCAAATACGGAACAGTAAATGACGTGTTTTGTAGGCCGTCAGTCATGCTGCTTTAGGAGAAACACACGTCCTTTATCTGTAAAATTCGTGTGAAACTTTTAACGTAGATTATATTTATTATTGAATAGAATATTACAGCGTTTTCAATTATCAGATTCGGGCAACAATTACATGAAATATCTTTACATATAATAAAATTATTACTGGTACAATGGTTATCAGTCAACTCAAGTATCACGGTAATAATTTCGTCATATGAACCACATGTAATAAATTCGTTACTAGTTTTGACTTTCTTCTTAGAGTGTGTGCTTGCAAAAAATGCCCTTCTAAATTTTTATTCATTTGAGTTTCCTTGTGAAAACTGCAACCCGCTTTAAATGTGTAGCTATTTTACTTGATAATCGTCTCGTAACTCGAAATGTTCAAATGTCTGTAAATCTATCGGAGCAAACTGCATGGTCATCAGTCCGTATCTTACAAACTACTTAAACCTAGGTAAACTATCCTACGGACAAACACACACACCCATGCCCCAGGGAGGACTCGAACCTCCACGGCGAGCAACCGTGTGCTCCGCAGCGAGACGCTTTAGACCGCTCGGCTACTCCACCGCGGATCTCGTAACACGATTCTACAATTTGTACGCTGAATTCAGTTAGTGCACTTGCTGCAAGCCTCTGGTCCTGAGTTCGTACATTTAACTTCTGTGTTCGTAGTATGAGAGAACTCACTTCTTTCCCCTTTATAACCCCGGATATCAATTACAGGACACAAACTTTACGTAAAAATACTGAATAGAGTAATACTTCGCTAAGATGCTATTCGCTAATTCTACGTGACAACGTACTCGCAAATTGCGGTCCTTGGCTGGATCCAGAGTACCTGCTATTCAGTACGACGTTTGTTCAAGAAATTCCGTAACTTCGGCCACAAAGTTTTTCTACGCTTAACGGTTACATATTGTGCATGCTCTGCTTTGAAAAAGTGTCCTCCACAATTGATGCACCGCACCCAATGCCGTTTCCAACTCCGGAAGCTGTCTTGGTACACCTTTTGCTGGATTGCGCGAAGCACCGCCTGAAATTTTTCCTTGTTTACCGTTGCAGACCTTCACCCTTTCATAGGCGTTTTAAACTTCGGAAATAAAAAAAGTCCGCATGCCTGAAGAGTACGTAGTGAGAGGCAGGACAGTGATTTCGTTTTTTGTGCAATAGCCATTAGAATTGCGCAAAATAGTTCGCGATCGGGAGCGCTCACTTTAATCGCGGCTCTGCCGCGAACTAGTTCGTTCTTTTAGTTCGTCCGCTCCCAGTGACGGCTGATCGGCGTGGTCTGCGCATGCAGGTGGAGGGAGAAGTTCCCCCACCTAGCTGCTTCGTGCGCTTGCTGCATGAGCCGCTAACGATATCACGCAAACCAAAAGAAACAGTTTGTAGATAATTTCTCGCGTTTAAGTTTAGAGTTACCTCTATACCTTGGCATTGTGGAATTTATTAGTTAAATATTGCAGAGTGCAGAATACTTCAAAACAAATTTCGTAGCACTGAACTATGTAATCTAGCAGGCAGACGCTCACCTAGAAATGGCTCTCATCAGGAGAAGGCAAACACGTGATTTTTAATTCTGCAGCGCGCCCTTTCACTATTGCCCGTCGGCCTTCGGAAAAGAATTCAACGAACGAAGAAGCGAGATACGTTTGGCATAATAGTTCGCGACCGGTGTCGCTCTTTTTAGTTCGTCCGCTTATTTTAGTTCGTCCGCTCTTTTTAGTTCGTCCGCCCTTTTTAGTTCGTCCGCTCTTTTTGGCTTTTGCTACCGCAACTAAAAGCTCTTTCTTTTGTTGACAGCTTTTTATATAATGACCAGTGTTGCCCAAGCGTGTACTATTACCCGTATTTTCGGGCAGTTAGACATCAAATACTTAAGCAAATAAACCAGATATTTACACGAATGGGTGATACAATGGTATTCAACTACTTTGCATACAGATTACTCGTAGTAAATATTATTTAGACACTGCTGAATACCTTAGAAAAGAAAGTTTGTGGCAGTGAACTATGAAACTATGGCTGAGCTGAATCTCGGCTCGAAATGACGGTAACTGACAGAAGGGAATCACTCGATTCTGCGCGCTCTCGCGTCCCCTCGCTATTCCCCGTCAGTCTTCGCTAAAGGAGCGGACGAACTAAGAGGCGGGGACTGATGACCTAGCTGTGTAGTCCCCTCAAAAACAAAAAAGAGGTGAGGAATGTGCGAACTAGTTCGCGTAGTTCGTCTGTGGGAGCGCTCTTCCGAACTAGTTCGTTCGCGAACTACACAAGACTAGTAGCCATGTACCGTCAGGGAGGAATTTACTGGCGCGTTATTGTGATACAAGAGCCATTAATTGTCTCGCCACATTCCAGGCCGTTTCGTCCTCATATTTTCTCGCCGCAACACGTCCCGATAGCAACATCGATCAACAGGTTATTCCTGTTGCACGAATTCATAAGTAACTAACCGTTCAACACAAGAAAAACCATCAGCATGGCTCTGACCTCTCCTGACGACCTTTTTATTTTATCTTAGAGAACCTTTCCCGGCCCATCGTGAATAGTACACTTTGGTCTCAACAACAAAAGTTATGCTTCTCTTAAGGAAAATCTCGTTCTCATTTGCGTTTTCCAAAACCTTTATGCAGAATGCGAGGCGATGGTGTTTCTGATCTGGTCTCATGAGCCGTGAAACGAACTCGGCGGCGATATGATGCATTTCAAGATACTCTGTCAGGATTTCATGACTTGATCCACCTGAAATGTTACGTTCTGCAGTCGCTCGCAGAGTCAGTCTTCGATTGACAAACACAATTTTGTTTTCTGTAGACTTCAAAGGGTGTCGTGAACGAGGGTCACGGCAAAGCAAACGTCTGAGCGACCCCACGCAGTGAGAATGGTCTCATCGTTTGCTACAGACACATGTTTGCCACCTTCCTTGAGGATGATGATATTGACACTTGCAGTGTGGGTCTTCAGAATACACTGCCCCTTGATGATTGGAGGATCATTTATTCTCCTGCTCTCCCGACATCTGTTTTGGGAGCAATCCATTCCCCCAAACACCAGAGACACTAGTCCCCATTTCTCTCTACATTCTCATTACTCACTGATAACAGCTGGTTATTAAAACATAGCCTTCACTAGACGCAACTGACCCCCAGAGCTGTCTGCTAGGTCTCTTTTAAAGAACTGCTAAAGTAAGGGGTAACATCGCTGAAACTTTGGACAGAACATTATAAATAAACACTTAATTAACATGTCAAATTGTAAGATGTGGATATATGACTTTAAAAAGTTGTTTACATATGTGTTTATGATTTGACATTGATATTTCTAGTGACATACTTAGATGAAGTGCCTTAAATCGAACTACAAAAAAGTATTTGCATACAATATATGGTGGATGCTGATCTTCAGAATAAGATGCAGATTAATAAACATACACCTGAATTAGGAGTGTTTTTAAATGGAACGACCATATAAAATTAATCATCGGTAAAGCAGATACCAGACTGAGAGTCATTGGAAGAATCCTAAGGATATGCAGTCCGGAAACCAAGGAAGTAGGTTACTGTACACTTGTTCACCCACTGCTTGAATACTACTCACCGGTGTGGGATCCGTACCAGGTGGGGTTGATAGAGGAAGTGGAGAAGATCCAACGGAGAGCAGCGAGCTTCGTTACAGGCTAATTTCGTAATCTTAAAAGCGTTACGGAGAAGTGGAAGTGGAAGAATCTGCAGCTGAGACGCTCTGTCGCTCAGTGCGGGCTTTTGTCGAAGTTTCGACAACATACCTTTCAAAAATGTTCAAATGTTTGTTAAGCTTATGGGACTTAACTACGGGGTCATCAGTCCCTAAACTTACAAACAATTACCTTATACTAAGGACGGCACCAATATCCATGCCCGAGGGGGGGATTCGAACCCCCGACCGTAGTGGCCGTGCAGACCGTGACTGGAGCGCCTCAGTCCCCTAGGCCACCGCGGCCAACATACCTTTATCGAGGAGTCTAGCAGTATCCGTAGCACAGAGGTACAGTGGCAGACTACAAATCCAGAGGTCGCGGGTTCGATCCCCGCCAGGTCCTAGGATTTTTATGTCACTTTCCACTTCTTTCACCTCCGGCATTGCTGCTAATGTGAAAAATACCGAGTAGCACCGTGGTTCTGAAACCACGTTAACTGACTGGATAAGTCAGTTCGAAGGTCGGAGGAAGGCAACGGCACACCACCTCCAAACAGGACCATGCCTAGAAAAGCACTGTGGTTTCAAACCAATCTTCGGATTGTTGACTGCTTTGCCTTTTTTTACCTAGCAGTATATTGCTCCCTCCTACCTATATCTCGCGGAGAGATCATGATAAATCAGAGAGATTAGAGCCCAGACAGAGGCATACCGACAGTCTTTCTTTCCGCGAACAATACGTGACTGCAATAGGGGGAGAGCCGATAGTGGTACTCAGGGTACCCTCCGCCACACTCCGTCGGGTGGCTTGCAGAGTATGGATGTAGATGTAGAACTCAGCGTTGCTTAGGTCGTCCTTTGGGTCTTCTGCCGACGACTTCATGTGTGTAAACTGGCTTTAGCAATAGTCATCACAGGTCCATAGTACATGCCCAAACTATAGAAGACGTCTCTCGCATATCTTGTCTTGGATGGGTGCAACACCAAACTGTTTCCTGATGCTGTTGTTGGAAACTTTATCTAACTTAGTGAGGCCCGCTGTCCATCTTAGGCGGCGGTCTCTACTGTAGTCGGCCAGCAGTCAAAACCATACAAGGCGACTGCTCAGATGACGGGCCTATGATGGATTTTTTATTTCAAATAACCTTTCATCCTGCGGTCGCAAATGACTCCGGTTGTGTTCGCCACTTCATCGATGCTGCCTGAGTTCTGGTGTTGACCTCTTCGGCGAGTTGCCTGTCAACAGTGATCGTGGAAGCGAGGTACTTACACTTAGTCAGGCGAGTTAGATGTTCACGATTAATCGTGAGGGTTCCTTTTTCATGTCTCTGATGTCATGAAATATGTTTTGTTCAAGTTAAGCCGTAAACCATGTTGCGCCAACCGATCACTCCATTCTTGAGTTTTGTAGATTGAAGAAAGTTCCAGCAGCTGTGATAATTAAAAAGAAATTAATTAAGCGACCGTTTCGGTGCTTCACTAACACAATCTTCAGGCCCTCGTTATGTAATTGTCGCGAGTGACTGCATTTAAAAGGGGTGATTGTTAACACTGATAACTGTGCAAAACGGTTACCGGTGTCAACGGCCACCTCTTTTAAATGTAGTTGCCTGCGACAGTTACGTAACGGGGGGCCTAAATATTGTGCTAGTGAAGCTCGGAACGGTCGCTTAATTATTTAAAACAATTGAACACAGCTGCTGGTACTTCCTTCAATCTAAACAATATTTCAGCTGTAGTCCCATTCCATTAATTACGGAGAGAATTATTCTTGAGTTTGGATCTGCAGATCAAGCTTGCTTCCAGCATCACGTCGTCAGCATAAAGTAGGATTGGATCCATGGTAATGGCCGGTGCAGGTCAACTATCACGGTGTCTATTACGAAAATGAACAGAAGCAGGGATAGTGCAAAAACTTTGATGGATGTCGACTGTGAAGGGAAAGACCTAGGATAGTCGCGAAGTTGTACGGACATTTCTTGGCTGTGCATAAAGTGACTGCAGCCAGTTAATAAGCTGCTCAGGCACATCGTTCTGTCGAAGTGCTAGCCAGATGAGACAGTAATACCCGATCAAAGGTCTTTTCGATATCCAGTAATGCAAGATGCAGTGGCTTGCCTTTCTAATGTTCTTCTGTTTTGGCTTCACTGTACTAGGTTCAGATGGAATACCAAAGTGCGTCTGTCTAGTAAGCAGGAGATCTCGGGTTCGAATCCCGGACGGGCAGAAATTTTCATTCGCCGCACTTTGGTATTTCATCTAAACCTAGTACAGTGAAGCCATAACAGATCGCAAATTGCGATGTATTTCAAACATCAATTGTGCCTCAGTTCTTCACAAATGCAGCTTGGTTTCTGCAAGTCTGTGCGATCTCTCGGGTCCTTCGGTCCAGAACATGCACAAAGTTTTTCATAGCGTTGCGCTGTAGCATTCTCTTTCTCTTGACCATGTTCCTGCACATGCAGGATCGGCTTTTCCAATTCAGATCTGACATGTGTTAATATTTACAGGGTGGCTGGATGCTCTTTCTGTAGCCACCGCACGCCCCCTGGGATGAAATGTTCACTACAAATGTCTGCGTACAGTGTTATATGCGTGAAAGCGTAAAGTGTTACGAAATTTTTGCGAAACGTGTAACTGAAGCGCAACTTGTGTACCAGCCCCTCATTCACTTAGGTGGATGTGAAAAACTGCCCAAAGACCACATCCAGGCTGGCCGCACTTCGACCCCCTTGATTAATCTGCCGGGCGGATCCGAATCGGGGCCGTTATACGATTCCACATCCCGGAAAACGGTGCCTTAGATCACACGGCTAACCGAATGGGTAGCTTTGCGCTGTAGACTTTTATTAAAGCCCGTTTTAAAGGATGAACGAACTTGTAATAGATTGATAACAGATTGCATTAATGACGGCCGTCTGTAGTTTTAATGGCTGCACTAGTATGATTGCGCTAGTATAGAAGCGCGATAATTATAGCGTTAAAGAAATAGGGCCAGTTCTAAATTCGGTACTAGTGGGTTCACTGCGCATGCGCGATCTAGTAGATGTCTGCAGCAGTCACCGCTCCAATTAATTCGCCATTTTCCTTCGTATTTACGTATATTTTGCGTTTTGTCGAAGTTTATGATCACAATGTATTTCTAATGGCGGCATTCACACTGTCCGTCACCTCACGTCTACGCCGCGTTAAGCTTTCTAGATAAGATTGTTTTGATTGAACGGTCGTCTGCTCTCATCGGAAGTTAACCTATTTTCGTCACGCGATTTTCATATTATAGTCGACAATTACGTGGTTTGCACGCAAATTTGTCTTATTAATCTTTATTTTATTGTTATACTTTGATTTAGCGGTAAATCGCAGATGTTTGAAGACGACTTAAATATTTATCTCAATTGAGTGTCCACCTAAAAGCGAGGTCGTACATCTGAAACCGAAAAATGGTTTATGTTTTGCAATATTGTAACAGAAAAGACTATCCAATTGTTTATTTGAATAAGATTGTAATTTGATGATGCAATTTTCATTAAATAGCATTTTAAATGAAAAAATGAGTCCAAATGAAGGACAAAAATTCAGTTGTGCATGACGTTATTAACAATGTCAGTGGGCACATCGTAGTAGGTAAAGTAAACAAGGTCTATTTACGCTCTTATAAATATTGTTTGTCGGCCGCGGTGGCCGCGGGGACTGAGGCGCTTCAGTCACGGTCTGCACGGCCACTACGGTCGGGGGTTCGAATACCCCCTCGGGCATGGATATTTGTGCCGTCCTAGTTCGTAAGTAGTTCATAAGTAGTTTGTAAGTTTAGGGACTGATGACCCCGTAGTAAAGTCCCATAAGCTTAACAAACATTTGAACATTTGAACCAGTATTAAACTATGACTTCCTACATAACTGATTGCCAGTCATGACCTCTCTTTCAACATCGGGTATTACTGCCTTATTATGGTTATCGTCTAAACACGCTGCCACACGATTTTTTTAAAATTCTTTATTATAATATCAATCAATACAACCCATTACCTAAGTCTAAATGGGCAATAGTATAATACATAGATTTCTTATGGCTAAATGGTGACATTACACATTTCTGTGGAAACCACTGGACATCTTGCTGGTGTTGATGTTTATACTGGTTGATGTGTGTGTGTGTGATGTGATGTGTTGTGTTCTGTGCTACTGCTGTGGTGTTACATGTGTGCCAGCATCACAAACCTACTTGGAGTGGCCAGTTCACCGAGCGAAACCCATTGAGCGTGACCCTGGCACTGGGCGGCACTGCCACAAGATCTTTATTTATTTATTTATTTATTAAATATTCTTTATTCTTTTAATTATAAAATAACCCAATACCTATACATAAATGGGTCTTCTTATGTTACTACATTTTTTGTGCTTTTTATGCTACTTCTAATGTTTCTACTGAGCTACATGATATGTTTTGTTTTTGCTGTTGTGTCTGCCGTATGTGCTGTGTCATGCAGGGTGCGTTGGTGTGTTGTGTTTCATGTGGAAGTCGCTACTGCTACGTTTAGTATCTTATTTTGTGTCCCCCCTCCCCTCCTGCAGTGCTCACAGGTGTGCCAGTAATGTACAAACCTACTGGTTGGCCTGTGGCCCCCGAACTAATTCCGGAGGGCGTGCCCCTGGCACTGAGCTGGCCTTTTGCACTGCAGTCCTTGTGTTGTTTTCGTGTTTTCTCTTAAACCTAACTTAATCTAACTTATATCTAGCGTCGCAGTCGGTGATATGGCTGCACTCAGTCCTCTTGATCCAGGGCACGGCGGAGTACCGCGGCGGCACGGCCTGGTGCAGCAGTCATGCCTGGAAAAAATGTCTCTTAATCGGTTTATAAATTCATGTCTGATGTGGTTTGAGATTTTGTCAATTAATTCATTGAGAAGATCTTGCATGAGTTTGTAGTTCAGGGCTAGTACGCTAGGAGCGCTTCAGTAGACTATTATCTATCTTTGTGTGAATGCAGACTTTCTCGGCGGATCTCGATGAGGAAATCTTCTCGGGTTGACAGCCGAGTCAGTGCCTCGTTATCTGCCAACGTTTCGGCAAGTGGCTTATTTGCCATCTTCAGGCGAAGAAGATGGCAAGTAAGCAACTTGACGAAACTTTTGTGTCCCACCCTCGTTGCCACTTTTGTGTCTCGTTTCCGCCGGTTGTCGTAGGCATCGGTGGCCGAGTAGAAAGAGACCGACAAAGGAATAAAGGATGCACGCGAGTGCAGGTACGGAGGTGATTAGCCAGTGGGACAGCAGAAACTAGAATCTCTAGACTAAATTATAACAATATATAATATATAATTTCATAGAAACGTTCTAATACTTAACTTTTACAAAGTTAATTACTGCAAAATGCTGTTACATAGTTGAAGTAGAGGCCTACCTACTGATGATTCTTAGTGCCTATTCGATGGCCAAGTGTTAACTGGTGCCTATCTGATTCCCAAGTGGCCGATGCAGCAGTCGTGGCCACGAGCGGAGTTCAGCAGAGGGCGCTCGTGGCTGACGTAAGAACGCCGCGCCGTGCGTGCATGGCGGCGCGCGGCGTAAGTACGTGGCGCGCACTTCATACTTGTGCGACACCACAGAAACGTTGCCAGATAACGAGGCACTGACTCGGCTGTCAACCCGAGAAGGTATCCTCATATTATCTATCTTGTTCATAAATTAATGAAATGCAGCAACCAGTTGCTTGTGGTTATTTATTTTTTTAACTTTAACGACCGGTTTCGGGCCCTTGAGTGCCCTTCTTCTGGTCTATTTTTGTACTGTTGCTTAATAAATATACATGCTAGTGGTGGAATCAACGCTAAGTGCAAAGATTATGGAATGATGCATAGTGCAAAGATCATTCCATAATCTTTGCACTTAGCGTTGATTCCACCACTAGCATGTATATTTATTAAGCAACAGTACAAAAATAGACCAGAAGAAGGGCACTCAAGCGCCCGAAACCGGTCGTTAAATTTTAAAAAATAAATAAATAACCTCAAGCAACTGGTTGCTGCATTTCATTAATTTATAATCTGAACAGTTTTGAATGGATAACATACTTCAACTATCTTGTTCACTTTTGTTCATTATTTAAAAATGGCTTAAAACATCACGCAATGTTCAGAGACTTGTACGCTAGTGGAAGTGGTGCAGCTTTGTGTGCGTGCTGTTGCAGTGGTGGCAGCCCTGCTGCTGGTGCCGCTGGCGGCGGCGCCCCCCACGGCGGCCCCCACGTCGGCGCCGTCGGCCGCGGGCGGCCGCGCGGCGCACGGCTGGGGCTCGTGGCCGCCGCCCTACGAGGACGAGGAGGACGACGAGGACGGCTTCCTGGGGCCGCGCGCGCTGCCGCTGCGCACCGCCGCCGACCCGGTGCCGCAGGACGCCGACGTCGACCCCGAGATCCTGGCCGAGTACGCACGCGAGGTGGCGGCCGGCCGCGCCACCGAAGGGCCCTCCGAGAGCCCGGTCGCGCAGGACGCGGACGTCGACCCGGAGATCCTGGCCGAGTACGCGCGCGAGGTGGCGGCTAGCCGCGCCGCCGCGCGCAGTACGGGCGCGCCGCATAGCGACGCCTCCGCGGCGGTGGCCGCGCGGGACGTGCAGGACGCCGCGCCGACCGTGGCCGCCGCCGCCCTGTCTAGTCAGTCCAACGGTTCGGACAGTCGCGGTAATGGCAGCGCCGTGACGCCGGGCAACAGGGAGAGCAAGTCGCTCAGCTCTTCGGCGGCTCCGGCGTCCGCGAAGCCGGTGAACGCCGTGGAGGGCGAGGGCAAGGCAGGGCGGGAGCGCGCGCCCACGCCGGCTCCTGCCGCGCCCACCGACGGCGACGCGGCGGCGGAAGCCAGCAGCCCGCAGCCGGCGGACGCGGAGGGGCCCACGGCGCCGGCAGACGCCGCGTCCGAGGCGGGCCCCGACGCGTCCTCCGCCCCGCCGGAGGAGGAGACGGCGGAGACGGCGTGGACGGCGTACGACGCATCCGCGGCGGCGGCGGCGGACGACGACTCCGACGTGGCGGGCGAGCAGGAGGAGGCGGTGGGGCTGCGGTCGCGCACCGCCGAGCGCGAGGCCGCCGACGAGGAGGAGCCGCCGCACGACGCGCCCGTCAGCAGGGGCCGCGTGGCGCCCGCGCAGCCCGCCGCCGCCGCCATGGACGCCGCCTCCATCACCGGCATCGCGCTCGGCATCGTCGTCTTCTCCAGCCTCGTCGGTGAGCACTGCTTTCCGCACTAGCACTCTTACTCTCCAGTTTCTTCGTTCATCTACATACATACTCCGCAATTCACCGTAAGGTGCGTGGCGGAGGATACAATGTACCACTACTAGAGATTTCCTTTCCTATTCCACTCCCAAATTGAACGAGGAAAAAAAGAATGCCTATATGCCTCCGTACGAGCCCTAATTTCTCTTATCTTGTCTTTGTGAACTTTACGCAAAATGTAAGTAGGAGGCAACAAGATCGTACTACACTCAGCTTCAAATTCCGGCCCTCTAAATTTACTTAACAGAAATTTACGAAAAGAACGTCGTCTTTCTTCCAGCGATTCCCAATTGAGTCGCCGGAGCATTTCCGTGACACTCGCGCATTGGTCGAACCTACCAGTAACAAATCTAGCTGCTCGCCTCTGAACCGCCTCTATGTCTTCCTTCAAACCGATCTGCTGCGGGTCCCAAATACTGGAGCAATACTCGAGACGTGGTCGTACAAGCGTCTTATACGCGGTCTCCTTTACAGGTGAAGTACATCTTCCCAAAATTCTCCCAATAAACCGAAGTCGGCTGTCTGCCTTACTCACAACTGTCCTTACATGCTCGTTCCATTTCATATCGCTCTGCAATGTTACGCCTAGATATTTGAACGACGCGACAGCATCAAGAAGCTCACTACTAATGCTGTATTCGAACATTATACAATTGTTTTTTCTACTCATGCGCATCACCTTACATTTTTCTACATTGAGAGCTAGCTGCCATTCTTCGCACCAACTAGAAATTTTGTCTAAGTCAACCTAAGTATTATTATACACTGTGTCCGCAAAGTCGCTCCTCGGCGGCGAGCTCTGCCAACACCACCTAGAAGACAAGGCCTCACAACTGGCGTGCTACTTCAGTGACCAGGCCGCGGCCGCCAGCTGAATGGCTGTCCGCTGGGGCACGCCCCCTGCCTCGTAGCGGGCAGCCAGTAACCTGGCGTCCGTGGCCTGGTCAGTATGACCACAGTCAAATATATACAGACGGGAAACCTCTGTAAGGGCCCGGTCCAACACTCAGGGGTGCGGGGAGGGAGGCTTTCCAGCAGTTCCGTAAGATGTCCCATATGGCACTGCGGTCAGAAGCAGCCCTTTAAAATGGCCAGAGCAGGAGGCAGGTAGCAGCCGTCCCCACCACCACCTCCCTTCAAACGCTAGCAAGCCGGACACAGCCGTGGCCTCGTGGCAAGCGGCATTAGCTCTCTCCTCAACCTCCCCTCCACGCTACCCTCTGACGTGCGAGATGCACCCTAAGCCAGGGAACGGCCTGATACCTGCTAGCATCTTACAGAACTATGAGGGGAGCATAGGACAGTGGTTTAGGGGGGGCTTCTCCTCTGTATATCTTACTCTATGATATGACATAGCACGGCCAGTTGTGAGGCCTTGTTTTCTAGGTGGTGTTGGCTCCGCGCATCTCGTCTTATGGGTCACATGTGAGTGTGGCAGCACATTTGTGTCATTAAGCTACACTAACCACACAGTAATATTACTGCAGGCCCACAGAACACGTGCAGGTGCACATTGTCTGTGCTGTCAACCTTACCCGACCGCGACGCTAGACACGGGGAGGTCACCACTGTGGAGAGACTTTGAGGAAGCACTGTAGTTCGACTCGGGTACGGTGGCGGCCGAGTTTCGGCTTGTTCTGCACCTCTACGTTACGCAAATACTGAAAGTCAGGGAGTGTTCAGCAGTGTCTTGAATGGCCTGCTGCAAACGTCAAAGCCATTGTTAGCATTAAGTGTAAAAGCTTAATGGTAGCTGGTTATCAACACCACATACAGTGGAAAGAGAGGGGGGGGGGAGAGGAAGCCGGATGTCTGGCCTGGGCTGCACTTGCAGCAGGGTGCCAAATGGTCTCAAAGACTAGATGATGCACCCCTGACGACTGGATCGGGGCACCGACAAGAGTGATGCCGAGGGCACCTTCCCCTATTGACATCGAGCGGGGAGCTTGCTCAGTATACAGTAGGCTGGAAAGCTCCATCAAACCAGTCTCCAGACTGAAGACCACAACAACTCTTTGTTGCCAGTTTCCATCATTCACGGTGCTCTTATACGGCAAATTCTATATAAGCAAGTGAGGGACATAACTGACAGTATACACGTAGTCTTCAAAAGCAAACAAACTGTATAGGTATGTACCAATTGTTGCAACATTGCAGTCCCCACCTATTTGCAAACCACCATCATGCTGTCATTCGTTGATTTGTACAGACTTGGCCGAGGCAAAAGGGGGCAATTTGACCCCTCCTGTACCTCCTAGAATTTCGGAGTACAGAATTATTGTGCATTTTTTACAAATTATTGTCTGAATGTGTCTTACATTGTATGCCACTTGTGGTGTTAATGGTGGCCTACTCAAAGGCTGTCAGCCAGGTACCAATGGTGCAGGATGACACCAAAAGTTACAAGGAGACCATTACTCATGTTTGGATGATATGTGTACACGTGAAGATGTTACGAATTGCTTGGTGCACAATTTAGTGATACTCCTTTGTGGTAGTCAGATATTGCTGAGCAGTTTATTAACAAGTATGACTGCTTGCAAGCATGCACTCAAACTTGAAGCCCCTGTCACATCAAAATTCTCGTGAAATCTGAATATTTAATGATTCTGCCAGCTGGCTAAATGGAGACCAACAATAATGAGGCCCCCTTTCAAATTCTGTGCACTATTGGGGTCTCTGGACTCTTTATTTGCAATTGAGAAAGCAATATCAGCTGCAAATTACTGGAAATTTTTTGTAATGGAAAGTCCAGGTTGGAATTAATAATATAGTGAAGACAGTTTACAACTCACCGCAAAGACGTGGCGACGAGCTGTGACAGGCACATACAAAAGACACACACATACAACACATTCAGCTATCGGCCATGGCCTTCTTCAGAAAATAGAGCACTCACGCAATCACACAGGCACACAACACAGTCATACAACCATCACCTCCGACTGCCGCACTTCGAAGTGCGGCAGTCGGAGGTGATGGTTGTATGACTGTGTTGTGTGCCTGTGTGATTGCGTGAGTGCTCTATTTTCTGAAGAAGGCCATGGCCGATAGCTGAATGTGTTGTATGTGTGTGTCTTTTGTATGTGCCTGTCGCAGCTCGTCGCCACGTCTTTGCGGTGAGTTGTAAACTGTCTTCACTATATTATGGAAATTTTTTGTGTTTGAAATGGAAAGTAGGTAAGTATGTCTTTTGGGTGCTTTGCTTTTTATTGGAGACAATTTATATATGTATAATTGCTGATGCAGGTCACTGAACAGTAATTTCTCTCATTCAGTTTCTGATAGGTAAGTTTAGATATATATGTTTCTGTCTCTAATACGGATGTTATCTGATTTAATTGTGCCGGCCACGGTGGCTGAGGGGACTGAGGCACTCCAGTCACGGTCTGCATGGCCACTACGGACGGGGGTTCGAATCCCCCCTCGGGCATGGATATTTGTGCCGTCCTTAGGATTAGCTAGTTAATAAGTAGTTTATAAGTTTAGGGACTGATGACCCCTTAGTTAAGTCCCATAAGCTATACAAACATTTGAATGTTTTGATTTAATTGTAGTTATTTTTGTTATACCCTTTCAGAAGCATATTATTCATGTTAGAGGAGCTGTATAATGTATAATTTAATTCTATTTATTACTTCCTGTAATAGATTCATGCCAAATTGTGCACTATTATATAGATATAAAAGTGTTTCTAAATCTCAGTCTAATTTTGATTTTTTTTTTTTACATGGTCCATTTGATGTATTTATATCAGTGTTAACTCTTGAATAGTATTCTGATACAACTGATAGTCATGCAAAATATCTTAATTGTATATTGTAGGAAAATCTGATATTTGAAAATTATGGCCTAGCCTGTTGAAATTAGTAATAAGAATTACATTTTAATAAAGTGACTTAAAAGAAAATGAGGGATAAAAAAGCTTGACCAGTCCCACTCCTTCAAGACATAATGTCTCCTTACAAAACTGAGTATCTTTGTAAGCTAAAATAATGCCCAACTTACTCAACCTTATAATCAAAGTATGGAAAAGATTAGTGTTGGGTATGGCTTGAGCACTATTATCATTGCTCTTTTTAAACACTTTATTCTTACTATTAATCGAAATTAATTTATGGTTATTTGAATACTGTATTACAGAATGAACAGCAATCTAGATGTAATATTAAAGTTACAGCCAAATTACTAATTTTATTTAAATAAAATTAGATATTTTTGATCTGAACTGTTTTAATTTTAAAAATAATTTGTCCACATGCTTTCCAAAAGTCAGTCAGTAGTTATGTCCTGTTATAGAACAGTAACAGGAATTGGAGTCTTGAGTAAGAGTTACCCTCATTTCATTTACAATACCCACATGTACCATAAAATACAGTTGGAATATCATGTTGCAAAGTTGTTTCTTCATTGAAACCTTGTGAGGTAGTACAACTTCACAACAGTAAACATACTTGCTGATTATCTTAACACAAGTTTTTTACTGTCTCCCTAAATCATTTCATTTGACAGAAGGATAAATAAAGCCATGACCTATCTGTATAATTTTGTGCTATCAAGCTAGTTTCCAATTAATCTTGTGATAATGGAAAATAAAAAATTAACATAATGCCCAGCTTTCATTGATAACTAGTCTGTCTGTAAAAAAATATAAACTATATAATCTCAGATGTGAGCAGTTTGAGGTTGCTGCACAACTGTCCTCAACGAAATTCAGACAATTACTTTTCATAAATTCTACACCATGGATCCCACATATATTTATAGGACCCAACAATAAGAAGTAAGAGATTGGTTTCACTTGTTGTTTAATTAATTCTTAACTTTATAATTGAATAAAGAGTACTAAAGTGCATATATTATTTGTCATTTAACATATCCATTTTAATTCTCTGACAACATTATTAAATGGAAGTTTAAGGAATTTCTCAACATAAGTCTTTTCTAATGCAGTTTTAAATAATTTGGTTTTTAGTAATGTTAATGAGAAAAAATTCTTTTTATTTTTAACAAACATTTCCATAAAATTTAAGTTTTATGAAAATAACTTGACATAGCAAAATGTACACTGTACCTCAATTTTGCAAACTTTTGAAGAAGAAAGATAGAATTTAAATTTTACGATAACATGTTGTCATTAATCACTTTTTATTTAAAAATTTGATACTTAGGTTGCTAATGCTGAATGCTATCTACTGAGAGGTGGAACCTGTCAGTAGATAGATCTCAAATTTTAATAAAACACATTACATTTTGGAATCAATAATTTCAGGGGCCGTCAGCTTCGTAATGTACCGTCGACGATATTTGAACAAGCCGCAGACATTGAATGACAAATGCAGTAATCCTGATTCAAGTGGTTACATTGACGACAGTACATTAAGGGTGAGTTCCAGCAAGGGTCAGAGAGTTATGACATACAAGGTACCTTTAAGACAAATGCACTGGCGATTCAACGAAGTAGATGTGCTAGTGTATGTGTAGTGAGGTAATATTAACCAACCATAATACTTCACATTGCTAACAACAGATTTAGTGCTGTATATTTACCTGTATAGAAACAGATAGTAAGCCAGAAGCTCTAACTGCTGCTGTAGAAACCTGTATGAATGCTTTTGCTTTTCATTTCCTTCGTTTCCTTCGTTTTCTTCACTTGTCTTATATTAATAGTATCTGGAGAACAGTAGCCACTGTCCTGCTGCTCCTACTTTTATTTATTCTGTTATCACCCTACAAATTTCCAAAAGTCAATTACATTTATTGTCTTGCCCTATACCTTTATTGGGTGATGTTTGAATTTCACTTTTCAGTTGTAGAAATTGTGGATCCATACCAAGAGTAAGAAAAGGCATTATGAGCTTACCATGCCAAACAAACAAATATCTTAGAGATACAAAAAAGAAGACAGATATTTTGGGAAAAAAGTGTCATATAGTAGAGGTAGAAGAATTCACATAAGACATAAGTGAAAATGAATACTGTGAAAATGGTAGCCCATAGCTTCCGTTTTAAAAACTTGTATGTCTGTGTGCAAGAACTATTCTAGTATTCTATATGAAACCATTTGTACAATCTTCAGATTAACATAAGGGGTATTACTTACAACAGCTTACATTTCCTTTTTCAAACCATGACATTAATTAACACAAAGTTCACATTACATTTTTACTAGTTTTCAATTGTGTTCCTTTTGCACATGAAATGTAATACTATAGTAGACAAATATCAACTGTTGGTGCAGAGCAACTTTGTTGTTATTTGATACTTACTACATAACTACATAAGTAGTTGTAAATGAAATCTTATTTATCAGTGCCAACAGCACCCTTTTGGTTGTCATCTGTGGTACACTTATTGCGCAGTAGTACTTCAACACACTCCTATGCCCTCTTTAGTTGTCCTTCATTGCAAATTACCTTAGGCTTTCATTTCAGCAAGGTAATGACTGCCTGCACATGGTGAGAGTTTCTGCTGATTGTCTTCTTGCTTACCAAAGCATACAGTGGACACATTTGGAGTCTTACAGGCAGGGCCCTTCAACCAGCTTTGAATTTTGACAAAATTTGGCAAGACCTGTCTCAGGAGGACTTTCAACCACTCTATCAATGAATACAAAGCTGAATAACTGCTTGCGTAAGGAAGAAATGTGATCGAACACTTCATTTACTTCCTCACTTTGTGGAGCTCTTTCTGTAGAATAAATTATCAAATGTTTTTAAATTGTAATTATTTGTTTGTACATGCACATCACATCCACTGATTTCTGTGCCATTTGGGTATATGTTGCTTATGCACATTGAAGATTAGACTATTAATTAGTATCTTCGAATGAATTGCATTGTAATATCGATGCTGACTGTTGCATTCTGTATTCACCTTCAATCTCATTTAATATATGGTTTCTTTCGTTGTTTCTGTGTGTCGGTCATACACAATTATTACAAAATCAACAGACAAAGGAAATAAATCAATGGGGACAGTTTGAAAATTGTGTCCAGCCATCAATCCCTTCTTCAGTGCAGATGCACACTAGGCCTGAATTCTTAAGAGGGAAATGGCAAAATGCCATGGGTAATGAGTAACAATGGGCAAAGGCACTATGTTAGTAGTGTGTAGACAAATTGAGAATATGTGTCTGTTGGGAGGCGTCCAGGGGTACCCCGCTCTGCTGCGGTGATCACTGTTTCCCCACTGCCTAGACATGTCTAAAATAACTGACACTATACATACATGAATTTAACAACATAATAAGAGTTAAAAACTTGCTGCACTGATGTTCGTCATGTTTTGAAAAAAAAAAAAATCCATCCATACACACGTAGCTTTTGGTCAGTAGCCTTTGTCAGAAAAGATAACACTCGCACATTCACACTTCAAAGACACATGTCATTTGTCACCACAGAAGGGCTGGAGATTATGGTTGTGAGTATTTGAAATGTGTCTCGCAAAATAAAGGCATTACTAAAAGCAGTACAAGTCTCGTAAAGTTCAAAATCATTGTGTTCATCTTAAATGTAAAATTCTGAAAATAGAACCAATCTGTAGACATCCCATTCTTGCATATTTTTGAAACCCTGAAGGTAGATAAAAAGGGTAAAATCAAAATGAATTTTTTGAAATCTAATTATCATTATCGAGACATGGTTATTTAAAGTCAAGATAAATTTAGCACATGCTGACACACATTGGACATTGAAAGTGGATAGTCATTTAATTTTTTATGAATTTCTTGCATTAACTATAATAAAATGATTGAAAACTTGACATTTAAGTTTTTGTGAAGACCTAATTTTCAACCCCCTGTTGACTAAATCAGTTCCTAAATTATGGTAGAATAAAAGTTGGGAACCAAAATAAAAAAAAGTGTCTTGATCAAAGTCAATGATGTAAAAGGATAGAACTACATTGAACTGAATAGCCAAAGAAACTGGTACACCTGCCTAATATCGTGTTGCGAGCAGGCAGAAGTGCCACAACACAACTTGGAAATGACTTGAGTAATATCTGAAGTAGTGCTGGAGGGAATTGACACCATGTGCATTTCAGAGATGTCCGCAAACCCGTAAGAGTACAAGGGGGTGGAGATATGCTCTGAACAACATGTTGCAAGGTTTTCCAGATGTGCTCATGTCTGAGGGGTTTGGTAGCCAGTGGAGGAGTTTAAAGTCAAAAGGTTGTTCCTGGAGCAACTCTAGTGATTCTGGATGTGTGGATATTCCACTGTATTGCTGGAATCGACCAAGTCCATTGGAATGAATGTATGCAGGTGATCAGTTAGGATGGGTACGTACCGTGTGTTAACTGTTAGATGGCAGAGATCTCCCAAGCCCTGAATCGGTACAAGTCGGTAGAAGTCGGGTGGCTTCAGCCGGCAGTCTTTGTTTTGAGGCTGCAGCCAACATTATTGACTGAAAGTTCTGTGGGAGGCAACAATAGACGTCTGCTTTCTTATTGTTTGCATAACAGTGTTGTGAGTGTTCTTTTTATGTAACACATAACTTAAGTGAGTGATTCCTGTAGTTGGTACCATTATAAACCATTCACATGATTATGCTGCTTTGTTTCAGTTATGATCAGCATTTAAAGTGATGTGCGCCAACTGTACTTTTGCAGAAGCATGCCGCGTAGTTTGTGGTGTAAGCACTGCAGGACGTAGGTGTGGCTTGTGTAATCTCAAAGTTCCAATATAACTCAAACCGCTCACAGCACACCATTACTGAGCCTCTATCAGTTTGAAGACTTTCCTGCTGACATGTAGGGTCCATGGAATCCTGAGGTGGTCTCAATACCTTCATCTGCTTAATACAACTGGAAATGTGACTCATCAGACTGGACAACATCTTTCCAGTCATCAACAGTCCAGTGTAGGTGTTGATGGGCCTGGCGAGGTGTAAAGCTTTGTGTCACGCAGTCAGCAAGGATACATGAAAAGGTCTTCAGCTCTGAAAGCCCATGTCGATGTTTTGTTGAATAACAACAATGGTAGGTCTAGTAAGGAATGTTAATACTAATATATAGATAGGGAACAACTCAATGTAAAGACGAACGTTGAGCCGCCGACAGACACAAATAAAAGACACACACACACACACACACACACACACACACACACACACACACACACACACACACACAAAATTCTAAATTTTTGGCCACGGCCTTCCTCAGAAAGGAAACACTCATCCACACAATTACTCGGGCACACTCATCCACACGTCAGCCATCTCTGGCCACCCAACACAGTTTGACTACATGGCAAGTGGAAGGGATGGTGGCTGTGTCTGGGGGATGTGTCTGTCGGCAGCTCAACATTCGTCTTTACGGTGAGTTGTTCCATATCTACAGGTTTTGTTGAATGGTTCACATGCTGGCAGTTGTTGATGACCCAGCATTGAAATACACAGCTGTTTGTGGAAGGGTTGCACTTCTGGCAGGTTGGATGATTTTCAATCAACATTGGCCCCGTTCTTGCTGGATCTATTTGTGGCTGCATCAGTGTCTGAGATTTGATGTTTTACTAAATTCCCAATGTTCATGGTGCTCTCATGAACTAGTTGTATAGGAAATCCCTGCCTCATAGCTACCTTGGAGATGCTGCGTCCCATGCCTTGTGTGCCAACAATGTCATATTTGAACTGACTTAAATCATGATAACCTGCCATTGTAACAGCAGTAACCTATCTAACACATGCACCATACACCTGTTGCCTTATATAGGTGTTGCCAACCACAATGCCATCCTCTGAGTGTTTACGTATCTCTGTGTTTGCATACACATGTCTATATCGGTTTCTGTGGCTCTTCACAGCAGCTTTTGAACTTATATGGCAGCTGTAAAATATTTAGATCATGAACTCTTGACAAGTTGGCACTTTTTTACTTATTAGTGTTATTACTCATGTTGCATGTTTATTGTGTATTTATTACATATTATGTTGTGTTCCACATAACACACATCATCCTATGTGTGTAGCATACTATGTATCACATCAGGCACATATTTTGTATTGGTTATTACAATTTGCCTTATTACAAGTTGCACATAAAACAGAGCCCTGTTGTGGCATATGAAACATTACATACAGTGTAATGTTCCATATCATGTGACACATGATAGACACATTGTGAGGTGTCTTGTCATATGACATACATCATTTCACATGTGATGCTATAAATTACCATAAAATTTGATGCAGAAGTTTCACTTTTAACTCTAAATTTAGCAAGAGATACGTAGCATGTGGTGAACACTGCAACACTGACTGAGATTATACATCATTATCCAATGATTACCTGTAGACCATTTCAATTGGAGCCTCTACTAACTTTATTAAATCCTATGGGATCATTATAACAAACTCTTGTTATTGATTAGGTTTGTCATCAAATCATCTGTAGTGTAGGAGATGACTGTGCGGTCCAATGTGAGAGGTACACAGTTTGCAGCAGTGTTGACCATTGGTTCCAGGTGGATCCTAAAACTCATACATATCATTTGTCTATTGTTATCTCAGAGTATAACACTTGTTTTGGAACTGCTGTCTTAAAATCATCACTTCTATACCGGTTGAGTCCTTCTCGAAGTTGGCTGGCATCTGTGCATGTCTTGCCATATTATCAGCAGAATTCTCTTTGGACATTTCTGCTGATACTGTTCTAGTTTTAAAGATGCCATTTGTAGCATTTTTAGGATTCAGATCCATAAAGCAGAGTGAGCATTGCAACTGCTTTGTATATGGGGATCTTTGTTGTGGCATTCACATCATGATTGTCAAATACTTGAGATCTTAATCTAGCAAAGTATGCTCCATCATGCATTTCTGCATTGAATTTCCAAATCTATATTTGCATTTGATGATAGGTAAGGAAAGGTGTTAATTATTTGAAGATCCACCCTGTTAATAACGACAAAAAAAACAAGCAGTAACTCAACTTGTCTTCAGAAAATGGTAAGAGTCTTTGTTTTAGATATCTGACTAAACAGTTTCCCATCCATTCTGTAAGTTACCTGTATTCCTGGAAGAAGATTATTTTGACGAGAGGCAAAATAAAGGTAAAATAATTTGGTGGCAATCTCACATTATTCCTAACAGCTCAGTTAAAGTTGATTGGCCCAGCAAAGGATTGTTACGGAGAGGACTTTAAAGATGTCAATAAATTCCTATACAAAATCAGCCAGAGCTAAAATTTTCCACAAAGCAACACAGTTGATAGTCAGATGCCTTAGTCAAGTTAATAAAGGCAATGTAAAGAGGTTTATTTTGTTCCTTAAATCTGATACTGGTGAATAGCCAAATTGTTCTTTAAAAGGTCCTCAGCCTCTTATAACATACACTTCATCAATAAAACTGCTTCCTTATGCAGTAGGTCTTCAGATTATTCATTCCTACTGTTCATGATTTTTTGATTTTTTGGAAGCACAATATATGGTTGTCCCTGGAATAGTCACCATTGGGCTTCTATCAAACGTGGTTGGACCATAAATTGTATTTGTAGCTTGGAATAAGTGTTCTATATCTTTGTCTATAGAAAGTTGTTGCTCATTACTTCTTCCTATACATCATATATTCTAGGTAGTTCTTTGTAATTTTGTTGTAGGAAGATGAAGGGCCTATTCCTTAACAATGGAGTTCATATCATTTTGTGATGCTCATAAGGCTTTCAACAATATAATGAGGACAGTTTACAATACACCGCAAAGACGTAATGATGAGCTGCGACAGGCGCATAAAAGAAACACACATACAACACTTAAGATATTGTCCATGGCCTCCTTCAGAATAAAGAACATGCACATTTCACAGTCGCACAGCTATCATTTCCAGCTGCCGCACTCTGAATCTTGCTCTGTAGTGGGAGGGGTGGGATAGGACAGGCAGGTTGCGCCATGATGGTTAGGATGGAAACAGCACAGCCTTACAGAGCATGTATGTGTTAGATGGGTGGAATGAGATGCAGTTTAAGAATGGATTAGGGAAGCAGTTAAAGTAAAGAGAGAAAAACAAAACAAGCACAGCACAGTACATGAAATGGGAGAGATGTAGGAATTGGGATGGGAGGGGGTGTAGGAACTATTGAGTGTGGGGGGAAAAAAAGTTATCATACCTAAAAAAAAAAAAAAAAAAAAAAAAAAAAGGCTGCTGGTGGGTAGGAGGATCCAGATGGCTCGGGTTGTGAAGTGGCCATTGAAATCAAGCATGTGCTCCACTGCATGTTGTGGCACAGGGTGGTCTACCTTGTTTTGGTCACAGTTTGGTGGTGGCCATTTGTCCTGATGGACAGCTGGTTAGCCAGTCATGCCAGTATAGAAAGCTGCACAGTGATTGCAGCATAGTTGGTAAATTATGTGGCTGCTTTGACAGATGGCCGGCCTCTGATTGGGTAGGAAAAGTCTGTGACGGGACTGGAATAGAAAGGTGTGTGTGTGTGTGTGTGTGTGTGTGTGTGTGTGTGTGTGTGTGTGTGTTTTGCTCTCCTTACCTCACCCACTTCCCGTGCAGCAGCCGGAGATGATGGTTGTGTGACTGTGAAGTGTGCTTGTGTGATTGCTCTTTATTTTGAAGAAGGACATGATCGATAGCTTGTTATATGTGTGTGTCTTTTTTATGTGCCTGTCACTGCTCATTGTTACATCTTTGTGGTGAGTTGTAAAACGTTCTTGTTATATTGTTGAATTCCAACCTGGAGTTTCCATTGTAAGGCTTTCTCTTTTTTGAGACTTATTTATTTATTTTATTATTTTTCCTCTTCATTATACATTTCTTTGTGGATATTCAGTTTTGAATTACATAATGATGACATTCATTAGACAGTTAGATACATAAGTTTCTTCTACCATGAGGTCCATTCTTACTTCTTGCTCTTCTCCACATCAAATGTGTGCCTTGCACCATAACTATTCTGTTGAGACAATGAAGAATGTTCAAAATCAGGATATAAATCAGATTAAAACCAATTCTGATGTTGAAGCGAAACTTCAAGTCGGAATCGCTGTGTGTTGCATAGTGTTGAATGGGGGTGTAACTTGTTTCTTGATTATGGAAAGTTTTGTAATTTCGTAATTGAAAATGGACAAATGAGTACAAATTTTGAGTTATATTTATTCCAGCTGTGTGTCCACATTCAGACTGACATGTTATATTTCATGACTTTCATACAGCTTTACTGAAAATGCTTTGATATTGTTGATAACATGATTTTTTCTAATTACATTTACCAACTTTCATTTTTGAATACAGAAGAGAGGTTCATGTCAGACCTGTTGAAATACAGTATGAAGTAACATTCACAAATCAATCAGAAATATTGTGTTGGATTTCTCAGGCACATGGTGGTTGTGCATGATGGAGTCTGACTTTATAAAATTCTGCCTAATTTTCGCCTTTCTTGGTGAATACAATGTTTATATAATAATGGAAAGTCTAGACTGGAATTGATAATATAGTGAGGACAGTTTACAACTCACCACAAAGACGTGGCGACAAGCTGCGACAGGCACATACAAAAGACACACACATACAACACATTCAGCTATCGGCCATGTGATTGCGTGAGTGTTCTATTTTCTGAAGAAGGCCATGGCCGATAGTTAAATGTGTTATATGTGTGTGTCTTTTGTATGTGACTGTCACCATGTCTGTGCGGTGAGTTTTAAACCACCCTCACTATATTATGAATACAATGTTTATCAGATAACTGCTTTGGATAATTCCACATGTACTGGAAGAGAGATTAACTCTCCTGTAACTTATTTTTTGTAGGTGATAAAACACTGTTTCACTTTCTTTTTTAGTTTCAAATTTAGGGTCCATTTTCTGAAATGCATTGGTGCTAGTCCTGATGAGTTTCACTTTATCCAACCCTTTCTCCTCTTCTGTCAGGCAAAGAAACATCCATGAAAAATTTAATACTTTTGTCACCATTTGTGTGTGTTTTCCAAACAAAATAAATCTGTCTTATCTAAGTTTTATACAAATTGACATACTGAAATTTTGACATTTTGATCTGAGGTACATTAATGGTTTTTAATAGTAACCTTACGTTTGACACATTTTACTGCAGACTAATAACAGTTTGTAAGAGTGACACACACAATATATATTTGTCTTGTTCCATTTTGTGAAGCAAACTCGTAACATCTTTGAAGTACTAATAACACGGTATTATCACAGTAATGTATCATTAGTTCAGAATACCATCTGCTCAGTTTTTGTTACTTTTTATATTGATAAAAATCTATAGGACAAGGGAAAATCAATTAACTGACTGGATTTATTGCAGATAGTAAGTACTGTAGCTAATAAGACAGAGCTTATTTTAGACTGATGATCTTGTTAAATTAAAATGAATAATCTACTTTCAACAACTAAGAGATTATTCCAGCAACCTAAAAGCATGTTTAGAATTATTTTTATATTTTAATAGGTTGTAATGTGCCATTGAATGTAACTCCTACCAATATTATGAATGTGTGTTTTTTAATGTTCCAGCTAAGTAGAGTCATTGAAATGTGGAATGAGGTCTTTCTTTTCCTTTTTTGTTTCAGGAGAACTCCGAAGAAATGTACAGCCTGGATAATGATTCATTTTTAAATAGTCTTGAAGCAATGACGATACAAAATTATTGGACAGACAATGTAAAACACACTAAACTTTAGTATTATTATTATTTATTTATGAGAAAATTCCTGATTTTATTTGGCCAGTTCAGTTCTTTGTATAAGGAAAACTAGTAATTTCATGATATTTATGTCTAGACGAAGTCCATAAAAATTTTACAGGTAATGTAACAGCAGTAAATAAATTGCCATTTAAAAAAATACTTTATTTCTAGAACCATGCTGTTGTTACAAAGTTTAAATTTCAGATTACTCCTCTGCAAAAAGTTAACATGTTCAGATAACTATGCAGTAAAATTATGTTACTACTACTTACTTCTCAGCTATTTCTAACACTTTGTCAATACAAATTCAATAAATAAAATTGGATGTTATACTCCTTACTCAAAGCAGAAAAATGATGTATCATATTTGATGTATCTTCCAGCAACTATTTTATGCTCCTCTCATAGTTACCTTCATGTCATTAGATTAAATCAAAGAGTTGTAAACAAATGCATAACAATCCAGAATCAAAATTAAGTAGAAAAAAGGAAGTGTAAAAAGTAGCAATATATTTTGAAATAATTCTGCAGCAATAAAATTGTATTTTATGTATAGTAACCTGTTGTTTGTTAGAAGGATTATACATTTTCAGTGGAAGACTGTAATAAAGTGGTTGGTGTGTGTGTGTGTGTGTGTGTGTGTGTGTGTGTGTGTGTGTGTGTGTGTGTGTGTTTTAGGGAGTGCACATGCATATGTATTTTAGCAAATTTTTGAAAAATGATATCAAGTACAATCTTTCAAAAGTATATCAGAAGTCCTGTGTAAGAATGAATAAAATTTCAAAACAGTAGTTTTAGCATCTGATTGTTATACTCATATTTAATCAGATATATTTTAAACATGTAGTTGGACGAATTCAAGTAACTTTCAACATTACATCAGCTGTTTACAAGATTGTGAGCTATTTACAGAAGAATGTAAAAGCAGATTTTATGGTATTTTGCTAATTTGTATCAAAGTTTTGTTAATTTCTGTATATCTTGTATTTAAAACAGTTAATAAAATCTTGTTTTCCAGGAATGGTTTTATTTATTTATTCATTTATTTTTACTTATTTATTTATCCATCCATAGACAATCAAAATTGTATGGATGTTGTCAACGTATGTTTTTGTTGTAGATATACAAGCATTCATAAATAATCAATGCAGTTTCATACATATTCTATGCAGTTATGCAATTTATATAATAGCATTAAATATTTATTAAATTCATAAATATTAAATGTAGTTACATAAATTCATAAATATGCTGATATATACAAAATGAGAAACATATTATACTGCTTTGTTAGTTTAAATGATTGTTTATAATATTTCAGTATGGAACTAGAAATGTTGCTTTACCTCTTATAACAAAGTTGATCATTTTTGTATATACATTCTTTTATATACCATTTCATGTAGTCATTGACAGTATAACAACACTTTTCAAGTTGGTAGTTTTTTTTATTATATATTACTGTCTGCAAGATGTATTCACATGGAACAGTAAGTATACCCAAAGATTTGAATAACAATGAGCAATGAGATCTTTTGCTGCTATTGGTTATTATTCATACACCCCTTTTTTGCAATTTAAAAATAGCCTGTCTATTCTGCTCATTTGAACCCCAAAAGATTATGCTATAGCTTATTAGTGTACATATGAAAGTAAGCAGTTCTTGTGCATGAGCTGCTGCACACTGAGTTTATCACGCTAAGTGCATAGCATGCTGAAGCTATTCTCTTCCCTAGTACTACAGTGTGCTCAGATCACTTTAGTTGTTAGTCAACATGCATGCCTAGAAATTTATTTGTTGATACACTTTCCATGGTCTCATCATTCACTTTTAGATTGTTATTACTTGGTTTTCTATTTAATTGGAAACTAATACTATTGTTTTTTTCACATTTAGGGTTAGTTTATTGTTCTTGATCAATTGAGATTCACACATGAGCGTTTTCTCAGCTTTTTTTTTTTTATTGAGCATACTTGGTGACTCAGCACTGATTAAGAAGTTACTGTCATCAGCAAACAGTACTGATTCACCATGCTTGACACTTTGTGGAAAGTCAGTGATGTATATTATAAAAAGGACTGGGCCCAGCACACTTCCTTGGGGGACTCCTAGGTTGATGTATTCAGGATTAGAAAGTTGTTTATGACTGGAGTTAGTGATTTCCACCTGTTGCATTCTGTTTTGAAGGTATGAATGAAATCACATGCTTACTACCCCTTTTATTCCTAATGCATATAATTTATTTAGTAAAACTGCATGGTCTACTGTATCAAACCAAGAAAGATGCCTGTTATGTGTTCTCCTTTGTCTAATGCTTCAAGAATAACATTTGTGAAGTGAGCTACAGCTTATCCTGTGCTTTTACCAGGTAGGAAACTAAACTGTTCTTTGCTTAAAAGATTATAACTACCTATTTTTCATTATGGTCTCTATTACTTTTAAAAAGGATGACAATAGAGAGATTCGTCTATAATTTTCTATAATTTCTGGGTCACCTTTATTGTGTATAGACACAAATTTTGCATGTTTTCGTGTATCTGGGAAGCAACCTATTGTGAAGGATTCATTGATGATGTGTGTTAAAGGCTCTTTGATACTGTCCATGCATTTCTTTAGCAAGCATACAGATACTTCATCTAAGCCCACTGAAGTTTTATTTTTATGGTTGCGCAACATTACTTACTTCTTTCGCTGTGGTGGGTTGCAGCCACATTGAGTGTGGTACTTTGTTTAGTGTTTGTAACTGATCTGTTTTATTGAACTTCTGTTGTAGTTTGGTTGCTATATTGCTGAAATACTGATTAGCATAGTCTGCTAGTTTTTTGGGATCTTGTAAATTGGTACCATTATCTTGAAAGTGCACATTGATGGCTTTGATTTTTTTCCTATTTGTCTCCTGTTTGGTGATGTTCCAGGCTGCTTTGATTTTGTTGAATTTCCATTTTGTTACCTTTTTGCTGCTAACAATACTTTTCTATATATCTTTTTGTATGTATGGTAATGTATGGTTGAAAAGTAGTATCATTATGGTATTTTTTAAAGAGCTGAAACTTCTTTTAAAACCTTTAGAAACACTTCTTTTAATCTGAATTTAAATACTAACAGAAACTTCAATAACTTCTCATTTACAGTAGAAGTCCTATATATTTCCTCCCATGTTTCACGGCTGATCTGTGAGGCAAATAAAACTCTTTGTGTCTTGGAGAAAACCCTATTGTACATGTGGATTTTGGTATTGTTTTCTACTTCTATGTTCTATTCCAATAACTGACTATAATGCTCTGAGATGCTGAGGTGATCAATAAGGACATTACACATATCTTTCTCTCTGTCAGTTAGCATATGGTCAATGCTTGAGGCTGACTGTTTAGTTACTCTAGTCACAGTGGAAATTAATGGTGATATACCATAGGTGGACATGAAGTTCAGGAAATTTATGCATGACCCATCTGGGTTCATGATATTGATGTTTAGATCTCCACAGATGTTGATTTTGCCTTTGGAGCTGGATACCATGTCCAATGCCTGGGTCAGTTTTGCAAAGAAGGTATCCAAATTACCACTGGGAGAATGGTAAATACATAATACAGTTAATCTTTGATATACATCTAGGTTTCTTATCTCTAATGCTGATATTTCTATGCGTAGCTCATTGCTTAATACCATAATGTCATTTCCAATTTAGATATACAAAGCCCTCCTTCACATATATACATGATCCACCACATTTCATAGTGTTCCTACTATAATAGCATGCAAGAGTTCAAGAGTTTAGTGTTACATTTGTTAATTCTGATCACTTACACCAGTGTTCTGTTATACAGATAAGTGAAATGTCTGCAGTTCCACTTCTAACTGTTGCACTTTGTTTCTTATTGACTGTGCATTCTGGTGGAAAATTAAGAAGCATTGATCACTTCTGACCTTGATGGCTTCACGCATCTCCTTACTTGGTATAAAAAATCATTTGCATGACGAGGGGAAGGGTGGTTTTTTTTTTTTTTTTTTTTTTTTTTTTTTTTTTTTTTTTTTTTTTTTTTTTCCCATTGTAAATCACTGATAACTTTTCTTTCTTTCTCCTTATTTTTTTCCTTGCTGTTTCTGCTGGGGCTGATTCTGGTGCTCTCTCTTCTTCTAGAGGTGATTCTACTGTCTGGTACTTTCTAGGATGCTTCTTGTTCCTTGTGTTTGTTGTTAAAAATCCTTCAGGTAAGAGGGGCACAGTACTTTCTATTTGCTTATTCTTCCATGTTCAGACTGGTTGTCTGGTACTTGTCTCTCAGCATTTGCTCCTGGGAATGGTGAGCATCCAGTTGCTGTTGAGTAGGACATAGCTGATGCTTTCCTTGGCCTGAATGTTGTAGTTGATATTACTTCCCGAGTGAACACTTGACAGATATGTGTTTCAGCTTCTTCTTTTTGTAATGGTTGTTGTATTTTCTTTATTAAGCCTGATGCTAAGTTGGACGATTTTGTTTTATTAGCAGATTCTTCTTGGGTCTTAGTTTTCATTCTTGCTGAGAAGTCTTCAAATTGTATTTTTATGAGCGCTGGTAAATGCAAACTAGTTTAAGTATCTTCACAATTTCTTTTTGCCCTCCATTCATAAGTGGAGTCCATGTCTTGAGTAATCACTTCTAGTGAGAAATTCATTGATGTCCATTACCTTCACCTGCTTTTCCTGGGTATTCATTATAATTTTTTTGCTTCATAGATTCTGTTGCTCGAAGTTGGTAAGTCATATCTGTATGGAATTGTGCACAATATTACTTTTGTGTGGACTGTCTTTCGAAGAGAATCAGTTAGGGCACATATGAAGTCATCAGATTTCCTTGTAATGTCATTTGTCCCACCAAGAATGATGACTGTACTTTTTCGTTTATTCTTTCGTCATCACGTTTATGTTGTAGACAACATTCTTTAACTGGGCATTTGGTTTCATATAAGATGACTGCACACGCTCGCGTACTGTGTGAATGCCCAAAAATTGACTTCTTGAAAGGAAAAACAAGCAAAGCAGTTCTGCAACATAAAATGTATCTGTCATCTAGTCTTCACTTTTTTCCTTTATCTACTGATGAATGTTTCTGAAACATTGCTTAATAAATTCCTCATATGACCCTGATGGCAAAATATGAGGAACAGTGTCCCCCTTAAGTAATCAATCTTTGTAACAGGCCAGTTACATTAACAACAAAAGCAAAGAGAAACGGTGGCTAACATCTGAAATAAAAATATATTTTGTTAGGTAAACAACCAAATGAAAACAATCAATTCATTCAGTTGTAGTACAACAGTTTGGTCATAGTTTTACATATCAGATGAATTATTCATTTGCTTTTTAGATTGAAACTAATCTGTGGGAGGAGCTACATGAAACATGAATTGTTCAGTGTGATCAACCAAATGAAAACATTTGACACGATTGTAGCTTTGTATATTGACTGAATTACTCATTTCTGCTTTTCAAGTGAAAACAGTCAGTAGATTTTCTGTCAGTTGAACTATGTATTGATTCTTGCAACTGAAACCACACTTTAGTGTTTTAGCTGACTGAGCTATTCATTCATTCTTTCTTTAAACTAGCATGCAGTACTTTCATCAGATAAACTTATGCAGTGCTAGATTTTACAGCCAGAGGGCAATGTATCTTGGACTATGCACAAAGTAAAAATGTGTAATATGCATGCTGATTTAAATATGCACTGAATGGAATTTTTTAAATTATTATTATTTTATAATTTAAAATTGATTCATATTTTGCTGTGTATTAAATTGTTCCAAGGGCCATTAATGCATAACTAATTACACTGAAATACATTTGGAGTCAGCATGCTGACCCAGCTTAAATTTTGAAAAACCCGACACTCTGGGCCAAATCAAATTAATTTTCTGGAAACACACAGTACCCAATGGACACAATGTACCCAGGGGAATGATGATATGAGAGGTAGAATGTTTCGTCTCTTCATTTTATTGCCGACTACATTAGGGGGCAAGTGGAAGGCAAATGACGAATAAAATTTTCAGCTGTCTGGTGGCATTATGGTTAAACCAGTTACTGATTGTTGGTGACTTTTTCAATATTATAAAAAAGTCCTACTTAAATATAATTAATATGAACTATCACTTTTATTTGTTACAATTTTAGTTTGTTCCTTCTAATATGAAGGAGTGCGAACAGACATACAATATTTAAAAGCACTGTACATTTTCTTCAGCATGTCTGTAGTCATCAACAGCATATGAAAACATTAAACTCAAATTTCATTATAATTCACTAATCACTAGCATTGCTTTCATATTTTGTACAAAAAAAAGGACTGTTTTATTACTGCTTCATACATCAAGTACTGGGGAAACATTACTTTGAGTAGCAGCATCTTGATACAGGTGAAATGAACTCTAATTCAGTATTAATCTATTGATCTTATAGACATTCTGTACTGAGATGTAAAAATATTATCCATAAGAGTGTCTGGCCAGTATTGACCTCAGTTAGGTACCGCTGATAGTAACACACAAAAAAGACACAAATGTCAATGAAACTAGAGGTTTCCACTAGTTTTCGGAAATGAGTAATTCCTTCATCAGGTAGGAGAGGACAGAAGAGAAATGGGACAGAAGGTTACTCACCATATAGGCTATGACAAATGAATCATGCTTTTAAAAAATTTAAGTACTGTTTGTATTTATCATTTGTCTCTTCTCATAACATGTAGTTTGAGAGTCTTTGTGACAGTGGTCAGTAGTAAAGTAAAGAAACCAGCTAAAATATAATGCTACATGAAACTCCTGCTTAGTGTTGATTAGTATTAGTATGCCTGAAAGAATATGCATAAATGAACATTCAAAAGCCCCTGCGAGCTGTTAGCTGTGGCAATGGTCAAGTACCATCATGTTAAATTTAATGGAAAACCATAAATTGTAGTAGCCAAGTTTTCATTGTAAATCAAAATGTACCAAACATAGTAGCCCTTTTTCAAAGTTAAGTAAAAGTGTTTATAAGTAAGTCAATAAGTGTGACATGAAATAAACTGTGATGTTCCACATGAGTATACAGTAAATAAATGTTTGACAATAAAAATAAATAATAATGTGTGTTTTATGTTTTACTATTTGTACAGTGATTAAATGTTAAGCAATTACTTACGTTTGCACCATTTTAACATAAACAAATTTCCTTCTCACTTCCATTTCACGTGACTATCATAACACATAACTTAGGTGAAACACAAACATAAGTGTTCTGCCCTTATATATTGAAGTAAAGAGACTCTCATAACATTTTCAGTTTGAACGCCTGTAAACAGGACAATATGATTTTACACCACCTATATGCATGAGTATGCATGACAACATATTCAAAGTATGAAATTTGTAAAACATACGTAGTTTTAGCATATAATAAATTGGCAAATTTTTGTATGATTATTAACTTGAAGAATAAAAATGAAAATTAAGCTTTTCATCAGTTGTAACTGTGTCTCTTGTGTGTCCTCCCACAATTTAGTCACTTTCGTAGTATTTAATAGCAAGTCCCTCTTGCTGCATCACTATACAAGACAACTGTGGTAATTATCAAGGTTGGTAGACACAGTAAAACCAACTTAGTCAGTAACAACATTTTATTGCATACACGTATCAGTCACCAACTGAACAATGTGGACAGAAATGCACCCAGAAAATAAGAGCCAAAGACATTGAATCAAAGACATATTTGTATGTGGATCAACAGCGGTCGAAATCTGTCACACAGCTCTCTCTTGTCCCCCCTCCCTGCAGTAGGGAATACCCCTCTCATGGGTGAGGGGGAAGATGCGAAGTGGTGTGGCGTCCTCCAAGTTTAGCACATGCAGCAGTTCAGCGATGGCTGGGAACAGAGCTGGTAGCGGAGGCTGCAATGGCCAGGTCACTTGGAAGTCCTGGAGGTGACACGGGCAGCAGGTGGGTCGGCCAGTGCAGGTACGATGAGCAGCAACCAGAAACCTAATTAAGATTGTGCCGTTCGATCGTACAAACACCTGGACAAGGTCAGCAGAAGTTTCAGGAGGGAGAGGAAGGCAATGAATTTTTTGAGGGGGGCTGGGTCTCGTCACTAGTATACATGCAGATCACAAACACTAACCTATGCCACTGAAAGAAGTGTAATGTCCTCAGGGTCGATTGAAAAACCTGTTCTACCCCAGGGGGGGTGGAGGGGGAGAGTGACGAGGAGGATGCATGGCCGAGGGAGGATCTAGAGGAAAGCTCAAAGGGGAGCTGTGAAAAGTGGAAGCTCAACAAGAGGAGGTGGGGGAAGAGGCAGGGGATGCGGGAGAGGAGGAGGAGGAGGAGGAGGAGGAGGAGGAGGAGGAGAAGCAGGGGGAGGTACAGAGCTTCGCAGGGGAAGAATCCACTGATGGATAGATGAAAGCAGGTTTTTATCCGTTGTAGGAAGGTTGCTGATCGTTGAGAGTGGGGAGGGTGCGACACGCTCCCCAGGAAGTACCTGCTTTTGCCCATCAATGAATTATGCCACAGATCTGTTAAGTCCTCTTAGGTGGTGGTACAAAGGCCAAGGATGACCAAGGTAATGGCTTCAGTCCAAGAGGACCCGTGGCAGTGTACGGGGGGCTTTGAGGGTGTGGTGCCAATGCTTGAGCATACTGTTGCTCTGTTAGTGTGTAGGCTGTTGTGTGTGCAACCAACCAATATTCGTCAGCAAAACGGAAGATTCTGGAATGTTTCAAATGCATGCTTGAAGAAACTATACATCACATTATGCACAAGGAAAATCTCAACAACAAGAAACCATCTCAACTCACAAGGAGGTGATGGTGACAACCATCACCTCCTTGTGAATGAACAGGACATGCCTGAAATCACTCTACTTGCGGTTTGGTTGAGCAAATGTCCTCCAGTGGTGCAGTTGGGTCTGGCATTCAATGTGCTGCAACCCATCAGCGAGCGCATGCGAACACCGATTGAGCGCACTGCACGAGCTTTACCTTCACCAGATCTGCCAGCACAAGCTAACCACTGCCCACTTGCCATCCCGTCCCCTCTGTTTGCTGGGCATGGCCGTGCTCACCCGTCACAGATATCACTAGATAAAGTGCCTAATCGCCGCCTGGGTCAGCTCTGCTCTGTCGCCCTCACTACTGCTGGCACTGCCTGTGAGTGATGAGCCTGATCAGGATGATGTACCTCCACCGCTACTGGTTTTTCCTCAAGAACAGCCACCACATTACCCTTTTTCCTTACTTCCATAGCCGCTTTGGTGATGCAGCCAAGAACTGCCCACCATCCTGCTCGCACCCAAATGCACAC
Source organism: Locusta migratoria (assembly GCA_026315105.1). Lineage (NCBI taxonomy): Eukaryota > Metazoa > Arthropoda > Insecta > Orthoptera > Acrididae > Locusta > Locusta migratoria. Next base: position 910,592,151 of record CM048744.1, read on the forward strand.
GGCAGGATGTCATAGTTGTCACCCTCTGCCACGTAGATGAAAGGTGCTCATACATGCTACATTCAGTGTGTGAATATCTATCCCTTGTTGGTCACTTAGACATTCGTGACTGTGTTACAGGAGTTCACTTCCTGGGTGCAGATGTTTCTCTACTTCCTAAATCACAAGTGACTGCCACACTGCAACCTCACTGCACCAACCTTCGAGCTGTCAACTCAACTGCTCTACTGTGTCTGGCTCCACCAGTCACTGTTCACCTATCCTCCAAACTTAAGTGGAACTTTTTGGTGGTGAACATTTGTGTACCCATCCTAGACATGTATTTTTTGATGCACCACAAACTCTCACCAAATATTGTGCATCACTCTGTTCTCCACTATATGACTAACATACATTGCCCTTGTGTTCTGTCGAGCTCAGGCTCCCCTACCACTAGTGCAAGTGTTACCAAAGATTGTTTGCAAAATTTAGACGAGTTTAACAGTGTGTTTTCCAAGTGGTTGTGTGAATGACAACAATTGCGACATCTCTGAGTCAAAACAAACAAATTTCTCACCACCTCAATGACACACAATCTATGCTGGCTGCTGCTAAACAACATATGTCTATGCTCCAGTCACTGTCATCAGACCACACAAACAAGGTTAGTTCCAGTGTTGCCCCTGCAGGCAGCCCTGATCAACTTGGGCCTTTGTGCCCACTTCACAGTGCTAGTGACAATTTTGTTTCTTCAAAATGTACATATGCAGACATTTGTAAATAGAGACCCATTGACAAGATAACGGCATCTGCCAATGTGCGAACAGTGCCACATACGCCTCTAGCAGCATCTTTCAAAAACATTTCTTCTCCACGCACTTCCCTCTTGTCGGTTGTTAGGCCCCCTTCTCCTCGACTGGTCGAGTGCATTCGAGGAACATTAACTTCTCCTATTGCCATGCCACCAAATTAGTGTGGCCAACATATGAACTACATGTCTGTGTTGAGCTCGCTGTCATCTTGACTCCCGAAGCTGGTGGCGCACTCGAGATCTCGACGGCTGCTCCAGCAACTGCTTCGCTCACTTGGCCAACTTTGGTCATCCACAGCACACACGATCTAGCGCAGGCTGCTACACTGTGTCCGAACTCCCCAGCAATGGCTCCTGTTACTAAGTTTTGGTGCCGGTGAACTTCAGCAGGCACAAAACATTCTCAGCCGCCTCGTGCCAGCGCGCCACCTGCCCGCATGCCTGCCACTACACCCAATCAGCTAACTCAGGCACGTGCTGTTAACTCACATGCTGCACGCCCTGCAACTACTTAACCTCAGTGCCATCTCTCATCATGCCACCTGCCTCTTCCTCTGCTAACATTTCTGTAGTCACAAGCAGCACAGTGCACAGGCTGCAGTTAACAAATGGCCTCTTATCACCAGTAAGATGCGATGCTTGTGCCCTGAGAAACTAGCTGTGGTTAAGGAGCAGATAGCAGAACTTTTAGAGTTGGAAATTATCGAGCCTTCATCTAGCAATTGGTCCTCTCCCATTCATTTGGTGGACAAACAAGATGCCTCTTGGCAAATGTGCGGTGACTATCGTCACCTCATGCTCGAACTTTAATGGACAATTATCTCATTCCAAATATTGCTGATTTCAATCAGTCACTTGCTAGCACCAAGGTTTTCTCTGTTGTGAATTGCAAGCGTGTCTATCATCAAATCCCTATGGCACCAGAGGACATTGAAAAGACTCCCATCACTACCTCCATCAGCCTGTTCCAAGATGTGGCAGCGGTTCATTAATAAAATACTTTTCCTTCTCAAGTTCTACTTTGTATACCTTGACAACATTATAATCTTAAGTAAATCTGTCAAGGAGAATAAAGAACATTTAAAAATTCTCTTAGACTCTCTCACAGCCGCAGGAATTGAACTTAATAACAATAAACAACAGCTTCGTCAACCCCCTGTCACTTTCTAAGGCTTCAATGTGTCGGCCAATGGCAAAGCTCCCCCAAACGACAAGGTTGACCACATTAGGAACTTATCTTCACCAACGACCTACAAAGAACTTCGCCGTGTCCTCAACACAATCAATTATTACTGCCGTCATCTGCCTGGTGCGACCGATCTTCAAGCTCCTCTTACCAATGCATTTGCAGGAAAAATCCTCGGTTGGAGACCATGTCATCAGCCTTCTCCGCCCTTAAAAATCTTCTAGCTTGAGCTGTGACTATTGATCACCCTCATCCTGATGCTGAACTTTTATATCATAACCGATGCCCATAACACAGCCATTGGTGCGTTGCTTAGCCAGACGGTCAGTAAGGTCACTTCACTACTACAGTTCTCTAAGAAACTCAATAATGCTCAGAGAAAGTATTCTGCCTTTCACAGGGAAATCTTGTCTGTTTATGAGACCATTAAACACTTCCGCCCGGCTGTTGGCTGCCGTTTGTTTTTCATACTTACTGATCACAAGCGTCTTGCAGTGGTAATTCAGAACCCTCCTGTAGATTCTCCTCCTGCCCCCCTTAAGATTCCACAACTTTGACTACATTTCACAGTTTACCATGGATGTTAGGTATATCAAAGTGCTGACAATGTATGGCTAATTTCCTGTCATGGGTCAATGTTGTCTCGTCTCTCATCAGTCTCTCTACCTGCTCTTCAGTCTATCAATGACAACATTGTAGCCTTCATCTCTGACCATAACTCCTCACTTTGCCCAGTCAGGACTACCTTTCTTGGTGTTAATGGTGAAGCCTGGTGTGATGAGCCAACGGGCCCCATTCTCCCATTTATTCCCCTGCTTCTCCATCGAGAGATCTTAAGCAAGCTTCATTCTTTCTCTCACCCAGGTGTTTGTGCTTCAACCCGCTCGGTAACCGAATGTTTTGTTTGGCGTAATGTCAAACCAGGGCTTGATCCTGTATCCAATGCCAGCATGTGAAGATCAACAGACATACTGTGCTCCCTTTAGGCTCCTTTTCTGTTCCCAAATCCACTTCCAACACGTCCATATTGACATCATCAGCCCCCTTCCTCCCTCTGAGGGGGCCTGTTACATTCTGTTAATCATTGATCCCATGACATGCTAGGTGGAGGCAGCCCCCTTACCCAATATCACTGCAAATCTGTGGATGGGTGTGTCGCTCATGTGGCTGAGCAAAAACAGTTGCTAGGTACGCAGGAAGTTCTCCATTTAGCATCTGTTTATGGCATTGCACTTCTATGTATGGAATGGTGCATCCTTTGAAGTATACCCAGTTGTAGTTGTAGTACTCACTGGCTAGCATTGAAGACAGGACCCTATAATGTCTGTACATTGTAGATTGGAGTTATCAATACTATGAAGTTAGGTAGCAACTCAATCCAAAGAGATTGTTGAGCTGCAGGCAGGCATGTAGAATAGATAATCACATTCAAACAACTTAAATTTTTGGGCACAGATTTCATCAAAAAAAGATACACAAACAGTCACACAATCATTAAGACATATTTCTAGCACACATAGCCACCATTCTGGCCACTCCAGCACAACTAGAATCTTGACAGTAAGTGAGCAGATGAGGGGAGGTGGAAGGATACCAGGCAAGGAAGAGGATAGAATGTACTGTGTGATGAATTGTAAAGGCTCTGATAGGTTGGAATGTGAGATTCAGCTTGGAATGCAGCAAAGGGAGGGAGCCGGGGAGAAAAAATGGGAGGTGCAGATGTTTGTGTGGTACACCCCATGTACCAATGTGGTAGCACATATGGCCCTGTTAATTTGTTACCATGTATGTGTGGTGTTACATGATAGTAGAGGATAGCCGAAGCAGGAGGAGGCTATGTGGAATGAATGATTTTAAAATTTTATTTGAAAGATATAAATGTGGATAAATATTTTTATTCATGCAGAATCACCTAAATTGTCAATAATATTGATATGAATCCACAGATGTAATTATAATGTAATGTAAGTAGGTAGAAAAGAAAATAAAACATTTGAATAATCAATTACTTATTAACAAATGATACTTGATAAGGAGTCTCGCGTCTGACGTCATGAAGGACAGATGTAACATTTCATATATGTGTGAAATTGTATACCACAAAGTTTTAATATACCAGTGTTCACAAAAAATAGTGTACAAGTTTATTTCGTAGAGTAGTGGAACCAGTGAATGTCCTTAAATCGGACATAACCCTAAATTTCATCAAAAATCAAGATGTCTGTAACGAAAAATTAGCCGGTCTTCGAAATTTTGTTTAAGAAATAGTCTTATAAACAGTTACAATTTCAATACCTGCAAATATAACTTAATAATAATAATAATAATAATAATAATAATAATAATAATAATAATAATAATAATATTCAATATCCAACAATATTTCATTGTAATAGTATATATACTAATATCAGCAAACAAGTTTTGCACAGCCCTTCTTGTAAACACGTTTTTTGCAGCAAGTATGCATTTCTGGACTCATGTTTATTGGACTTATTTCTCTTGTTTTGATGAGTAATATGGCCTCTCAAGGTATTCAACATTTCTTTGAACAGAGAGCATTTTTGTCACTGTAGACTAAAAATGTAATGATACACAATTGAATTACGTATAATGTCTCTCATATAGTATTGGTATTTACTAAATTTTTCCTCTCTATTAAAATGACACTTGTGGTAGAATGCAATATTTTGCATGGAAATGACATGTCCCATTAGCTTTTTATGGTCAAATATTATTCCAGGAATGTTTTCAAGTGTTTCCAAGAGTATGAGATCAATGATGCACTTCATCAGAATCAGAGAAGATGGTCAGGACATTTAAGACTCAAATGAGGAAGGCAGTCATTTTAAATTTTTGGTCACATACTGTGCCACCCCAGTAAATGTACATCACCTGGTAGGCCTTCTGCATGGCCAAGGGCCCACATATTTTGTATTTCATGTTCCTTATTACCAATCCCTACAAGTCATACCTCACGCCCCAATTGTGGAAAACATGTTGGTTTGGGTCTATACAATTGTGTGTTAACTGAAATGGACAAAAGGAGTGTCAGCTCCTAACAAAGGTAAGCAAACTCTTGATGTCATCATCACTAAAAGACACAGGAATCAGTTATAGCTGTGAGTTGATATAACCAGATGGAACTGACTTAGAGGATTACAACCAGTAGTGAGGTTGATAGTATTGTCCCTCAATCTCCTAGACAATAGTTCTTGCCATCCTGGCACTGTGATTATTTCTTATGATAAAGATGGCATTCATCTCCCACATAGTAGGATGAACAATCCATGGGGGTGGCACTCCCTCTGACACCAGTTCATCAGTCGCTTGAGAATAGTGAAGAAATGTCACATCGGACTCCAATAGCCACTGAGGTTACTGATGTCATGAGGTACCTGCTCCTGCTGATAATGCAATGGAGAACACAGGACCAATGGAGCTGGTGACAAGCACAGTACATTTATTGGCTGCCACTAGGAGAGAACACCTGGGTTGTTTCTGTGTCTCTGATTACAGAGATAAGTCAGGTCAGCTGCCACAAAATGTCAGTTTTGTGTATTCTGTTGCAAAATCATACCAACTTATATACATGTAGTTGTTAAAGAATGCCAAGGCCTTGTCTCGCAATCTGACTTAAAAATTTCAGATTGCTGTTTTGTTTTGTCTTGTACTCAGGTACATGGGGATTATGACATTAGATTACTCACTGTTGACATCTAGGTTCATCCTAACAGTGAATGGTGTATTTCCAGACATTGTGAGTTTTACATTCCCAATTTTTACCCTGAACAGGTATAATTTCCGTATTATTTTTGGTCTGAAGATGAGTGTTATTTGTGAAATGTGATTTATTAATCTTGTTACATACAATTTACAAATCATTTGATTTGTATACAGAAGACATGTCAAGTTATACAATGCAAGCATTTTATGGTACACATTTTCATATAAATATATCAGTTGCAATTTCAAAATATTAATTATGGTTGTCATTCCAGTGAAACATGTAATGCCCTTGTTCAAACAGTGAAATTGTCTTTAAAAACTTCATTAACAGAACACTAGCACTTTCAAACCAGAATAGTGAAGAGCTGTCAATTCAGAGAACAGAGCTCCATGTTAAATATATTACTGCCCTCTACTTTATTGTAAAATTTTAATCCCATGAACTCTGGTGTTTGGGCATAGTTTTAGGCAGGCTGTTTGAAATTTAAAATTATCTCTGGCAAGTAGTGGTGGAAATGGAAAGTGTCAAGTGTATGTTGGTTTCTGTATATCTCTGGAATTACAACAGATATTGAAGGGGGAAAAAAAATTCTTTTAGAGGCGTGTTTAAATGCTTAAGCTTATGGGACTTAACTGCAGGTTCATCAGTCCCTAAACTTACAAACTACTGACAAACTACCGCATACTAAAGACAACACAAACATCCATGCCGAGGGAGGATTCAAACCCTTGATGGGGAACAGCTCACAGTCATGAACATATGGTAGGGGTTTATGATAGTATGGGGGGTAAGTACTACGAGTCAGTCTAATACATAAACAAATATTTTGAACACAAACTTATATTTTTTAAAATGGATACTGCATATCATTTCTTAGGCAATCAGTAGCATAAAAAGTCACAAAAAGAATGGCATTAGTTACTTCAAAATAAGTCAACTGCATCCGGAGAAAATGCAAAGTGAAGTTGACATTTAAAATACATGAAGCGTGCAGCTAACACTTTCAAAAGTTCACCTCGAGTCTCAAAATTCACTAGCTGCACACTGATTTTTCAGTGAAAAATTTGAGTGGGACACCCTGTACATAGAGGGAGGGAATCTAAAGAAGTTTTAAATCTTTTAACAGTGGTCAACAAGATTCCCATTGTTTCGGAGCACACACAGTCCTAATTATTTTCTTTTTTAGTACTAGAAGTCTTGGGACATTTGCTGAATGTCCCCAAAAGATTATGGTATAATGAATAATTGACTCAAAGTAGCAATGGAAGACTATTTTTCTGGTGTCTGTCTGTGACACCTAACAAAATAATCATTGCCAATGCCAAGCTATTTAGTTTATTTGCTAATCAAATAATTCTATACATTTTTTTCTTTGTAAATAAAAATTATATAAAAAAGTTACAGATTGTATCTTACTACTGGTCATGTCTCCATGCGCCTTGTTTCAACTCAAATCTTTCAGTGGTTTGTTAACAATTTCTCCAACAATTGTTAATGACGTAATAAATAGAAGTTATGTGCAGGTTTTGTGGCTCAGTATCATCTCAGTGTCATTGGAAATAAAGGTGGAACATAGCTGGAAGAAGATGTATCATTTAAAACACCACTTCACAAATTTAGCTTAACTTCGAGTTTACTTTAACGAGAAATACTCCTCAGCTTCATCTTCCATTTTTGCAATACTACCTTCCTTTGTACAGGCCTTCTATATATTCCTTCCATGTACCAGCTTTCCCTTCTTTGCTTAGTACTGGGTTTTGCATCCAACTTCTTGATATTCATACTGTTGCTTTTTATGTCTCTCTTATTTTCCTGTAGGCGGTATCTACCTTTCCCCCAGTTATACTTTCTTCTATGTATTGCATTCTCCTCTAGCCACTCCTGCTTAGCCAATCTACAGTTTCTGTCAACCTCATTTTTCAGACATCTGTATTCCCTTGTCTGCATCATGTGCTGCATTTGTATATTTTCTCCTTTTGTCAATTACATTCAGTATCTCCTGTGTTATCCTAGGATTTCTATTAGGCCCTGTCCTTCTGCCTATATCATCCTCTGCAGCCCTCACTTCACTATCTCTCAAAGCTAACCATTCTTCTACTACTGTTTTACATCTCCTGTTTCAGTCAATCCTTGTGTAATGCTCCCTCTAAAAAGCTCAACCTCTTCTGCTTCCTACAATTTGTCCAGATTCCATCTCCTTAATTTTTAATCTACAGTTCATAACCAGTACGTTATGGCCAGAGTCTATATCTGCCCTGGATATTATGACAATCCCTATTTGAACTGGGTGATCACCACATTTAATTATAAATTTCTCGTTAAAGTAAACTTGAAGTTAAGCTAAATTTGTGAAGGGGTGTTTTAAATGATACATCTTCTTCCAGCTATGTTCCACCTTTATTTCCAATGACACTGAGATGATACTGAGCCACAAAACCTGCACATAACTTCTATTTATCACGTCATTAACAATTTTTGACAATATGATGTATTACTTAATTACCACAATGTAATTATGCAAATGGATTCTTTTATACACAATAAGTCTTTGTAATTTTCAATATGAAGGAACTAGAATAACAAATAAATGATTAAATAGTTTTGTCTTATTATAAAAATGAGGATTCTTATTGTTGAGTTGATGTGAAATAATTCGCTATACAATTAACTGCAATGATTGACAATTAGATACAATAACAATTATATGTAACAGCAGCTTTAAATTACAATCTGTGCTGACATTTGGTCAGGCCAAACATACTATGAAATTAATCTAATTTTAATAAAGGAAATGAGACGAAATAAATACTATGAAATTACTGGGGTTTAATAATGGGAACAAAGGTAAATGAGTGTTACAAGATTATTGAGGTTTGATAATGGGAATATAAGGAAATAAGTATTACGAAGTTATAGGAATTTAGTAATGGGCATAAAAGTGGTAATTACTATGAAATTAATGGGATTTTATTTATGGGAATAAAATGAGGTAAATACTTAGTGACATAAACAATGTAGTTGTTATAATGCAGAATTGAATAAAGGTGGTATTGTAAACTTTACTACAGGGAAAGAAGGGTATCCTGGGCTTCAGTAAAGAGAGGTATCATATACTATAGTAGACAGATGTTCATGTTGTTTCATTACAATATGTCTTACAGTTTAAAACCTAGTTTTTAAATTCTCCACAAAAGAGATAGATTGGCTGCACTACCAACAGTTACACAAGGAAGGGGAAAAAAAAAAACATAAAAAAGAACTATCTTTTGGAACAAGGTTCCTTCATCAGGTAGGAGAGAAGGGGCAAAAGAAAGGAACAGGAAATGGAAGATAGTTGCCCCCCCCCCCCGCAAAAAAAAGAAGAAGAAAAAAAAATTTTTTTACAACCAATTAATCACCATATATCCCAACTCTATATTACAGTATCTACAGTATTTCCACAAACATGCAGTCACTGTAGCCGAACTGAAGTCCCACATTCTTTCCCTGCAGTCCTGTTTGACATGTGGAACAACATCCATCACTACCTCATGACCTAGGTCATGAATAACCTTCCACTTATGTTCCCTGTTCCTTTTTTCTTCCCTTCTCTCCTACTTGATAGAACACTGTTCTAAAAGCTAGTCCTATTTTTCATCCTTTTTCTGTCTCTGTGTGACTATTGGCGGTACAGCACAAAGATAAGTGCTGACCAGCCAATCTATCTCTTTTGAAGAATAATTTAAGCTATCCATTTTGCTTTTCAAATTTTGCAACTTACCTACCTGATTAAGGCACAGAATATTCCATGCTCCGATCCATGCTTGTTTTGTTTTTCTTGATGATGATATCCTCCTGAGTAGTCCCCACCTAGAAATCCAAATGGGGAACTATTTTACTGGTAGAATTATTTTACCCATGAAGACGCCATCATCATATATCCATACAGTAGAGGTGCATGTCCTCGGGAAAATTAACGACTGTAGTTTTCCCTTGCTTTCAGCCTTTTGCAGTAAGTGCATGGCAAAGCCATGTTAGCAGATGTTACAACTCAGTCAATCATCCAGACTGTTGACCCTGTAACTACTGATCCTATTCAGGAACCACACATTTGTCGGCCTCTTCACAGATACCCTTCTGCTGTGGTTGCAACTACGATACAGCTATCTGTATCATTGAGGTATGCAAGCCAGCCCACCTCGGAAATGTCTGTGATTCAAGAGGGTGATACACAAAAGCAAAGTAAAAGAATACCTCATTTTCCACTTCTTTTACAATTTAAAGTAATATAGGCTATTGACACAATTCAGCAAATTTTGCATAATGATGATGATTATATCTAAGGTGATTTTCTGTTACTGATCCCCCAAGTGAGAAAAGAAAGGTAAAATGAGGGACCCTGTGATGTACAATTTGATAGGAAATCACTTAAATATATTTGGAGATGAAACTAGTATGAGGTTATGTGACATCTGTGAATCAAACTTGTAACAAATAGGTGGTGCAAATATTGTTACAGAGTCTGTATAGACTGTAGATACTTTGATGAGGTGAATTCTTTTTCCTTTATTGAAAGATTTTAAACAATATTACGTTACTAACAGTTAATTTTTATTGAGAGATGAAGAATTGTTAGAGACTGTGTATAGACTGTAGCTGGAAAGATACTTTGGTGAGGTGAATTCTTTTTCCTTTATGGAAAGATTTTAAACATCATATTGCATTACTAACAATTAATTTTTATTGAGAGATGAAAAATTGTTTATTGTATATTATAATGGTAGTATTGTTTGTTGTATGTGGGAAACGAAAACATAGCGTACATTTGGTATCTTGTTTCTGAGGAGACAGGTATGTAGTGTAACAAATACACTACATGCTTCCTCCATTGGGACAAGATAACCAAATGTTGGTTTGAGTGGGTTTAGAGACACTACTGTCTAAGGATTCTCTGTTTTTCAGGGGTTTTCCTAGACGGGAGTAAGTTACCTGTCACAGAGGTTACTTGCAGGGTGACTACGAGGAGCATGAGCTACCATGAACATTCAGTAAAGAGGAGCCACCTCAGTATTTCTTTCTTTTTTTATTATTATTTATTTAAAGTCTTCTTTTTTTAAATGTATTATTCAGTTGTTGATGCTTGTCTTGTCTGGAGTTTGAACATGTTGGATGTGACTATCCTTATGTCAGAAGAGACATTGTAGTTGGGTTACAATAAAGCCCTATTTATATGAAAATTTAAAACTGAGTAAGTCGTTATTTATAGTAAAAGTGAGTTCTTTTGAGCTAGTGTTTATCTTCATTATCTGCAGATGCATTTAGTTAATGGATAAGAAGTGCAGGTTCTAATATTTACGTGAAGAAGAACGTTGATTGAGGCACAGTAAGACTGTACTGCAGATACTTACCATTTTATGAAAGAAACATAATTTGTATGAAATGTATTCTCCAAATGAAGCACGGTCTTGGGGACATTTCAAGCTATTTAAATCAGGGTAGTTTCCTGGTTAGACTGAAATAAGCTATCCTTAAACCTTTGCATAAAAAAGGGGATACGTCTGATACTGCCCCATCTCACTTCTGACATGAAAAAGTTATGTATTCTCGAGTAGCTTCACATATTAGTAAAAATAAAGTTCTAACAAAATGTCAGTTTGGTTTTCAAAATGCTTTTCAACAGAAAATGTTATATGTACCTTCACTGATGAAATATTAAATGCTTTGAATAACAGGACATCACCAGTTGGGATTTTTTGTGATCTCTCAAAGGCTTTGTGGGACAGTGGGACAGTGCACAAATGGTTTAAATGATACTTAACTGGAAGAATGCAGAAAGTTTAAATAAGCAGATCACATGGTACAGAAGAAACAATTAATTCCTCTAACTGGGGAGTTACCAAAAATCGGGTCCCACAAGGTTCGGTCTTGTGTACTTTGCTGTTCTTAATATGTATTAATGACTTGCCATTCTATATTCATGAAGATACTAAGCTAGTTCTTTTTGCTGATGATACAAGTATAATTATCACACCTGACAAACAGGAATTAAAGGATGAAATTGCAAATGATGTCTTTCAGAAAATTATTAAGTGGTTCTCTACAAATGGACTCTCATTAAACTTTGATAAAACCCAGTATATACAGTTTCAACAATAAATGATATGACATCATTAATAAATTTAGACTTTCAAGCTAGCTAAGGCAGAATATTTAAAAAACATTAGGTGTTTGCATAGACGAGGGATTGAATTGGAACAAACACAGTGAAGATCTGTTGAAAAGTTTGAGTTCGGCTACTTATGTTATCAGGGTCATTGCAGAATTTGGTGATAAACATCTCAGTAAATTATCTTAATGTGCCGATTTTCATTCACTGCTTTCATATAGGATCATATTCTGAGGCAATTCAACATTAAGTAAAAAACTATTCATTGCACAAAAGTGTATAATCAAAGTAAATGCTGGAGTCCACCCAAGATTGTCCTGCATGCAGACATTTATTTAAGGATCTAGGCATCTTCACTATAGCTTCACAATATAATAGAAAATGGATGACTTACCCAAAGGACAGGCTCATCGACAGACACAAATAAAATCACACACAAACACACATACAAGCTTTCGCAACCGTTGGTCACTTCTTCAGGAAAAGAGGAAGGAAGGACAGGAGAAAGGAAAGGACACAGGTTTTACAGACGTGGAAAAGGAGTCATTCCAGTCCCAGGAGTGGCAGGACTTACCTTAGGGGAAAAAAAGGAAGGTAAACAAATACACACACACTCACACATATCCAAACGCAAACACACCTAGACAGACATTTGTAAAAAGCAAAGAAGTTGGACAGAGATACCACTTGAGGCAGAGGCTCTGTCCACAGAACCAAAGCAAAGATGCTAAAGATGGTGGGCAGGAATTTGAATTTAGCAGAGGTTGAGACCAGATGGGCAACGTGATGCGAGAATAAGCTGAAGGGCAAGTTCCCATCTCTGGAGTTCTGAAAGGTTGGTGTCGGTGGGAAGTAACCAGATAACCCAGACGGTGTAACACTGTGCCAAGATGTGTTGGCCATGCACGAAGGCATGTTTAGCCACAGGGTGATCTTCATTACCAACAATCACAGTCTGCCTGTGACCGTTCATGCGAATGGACAGCTTGTTGCTGGTCATTCCCACATAGAACGCTTCACAGTGCAGGCACGTCAGTTGGTAAATCACGTGGGTGCTATTGCAAGTGGCTCTGCCCTTGATTGTGTACACCTTCTGGGTTACTGGACTGGAGTAAGTGGTTGTGGAAGGGTGCATAGGGCAGGTTTTACAACAGGGGAATTTGCATGGGTAGGAGCCAGAGGGTAGGGAAGGTGGTTTGGAGATTTCATTTTGGAATTGGTATAAGGTAGGATGAAAAGATGGGTTCCAGCCAGAGATTGAAACTTTTAGTGTGAGACCTTTTTGGAAATGTTATAAGGTAGGATGAAAGGATGGGTTACAGCCAGAGATGGGAACTTATATTCACTCATGAAATTTGTTATTAACAATCCAACCCAATTCAAAAGTAATAGCAGTGTGCATAGCTACAACACTAAGAGAAAGGGTGATATTCATATTTACTATTCAAGGTTAAATCTAACTTTGGCACAGATTTTGTTGTTCTCTTTAGTCTGGAGACAGGTTTGGTGCAGCTCTCCATACTACTGTATACTGAGCAAGTCTCTTCATCTCCTCATAAGAACGGCACCCTACATCCATTTGAATCTGCTTACTGTATTCATCTCTTGGTCTCCCTCTGTGATTTTTACCCTGCACACTTCCCTCCAATACTAAATTCAAGAGTCCTTGATGTGTAAGAATATGTCCTACTGATCAATCCCTTCTTTTAGTCAAGGTATGCCAGAAATTCCTTTTCTACCCAATTCTGTTCAATACCACCTCATTAGTTACACAATCCATCCTCCTAATCTTCACCATTCTTCTGTAACACCACATTTTGAAAGCCTCTATCCTCTCCTGTCCGTACTGTTTATTATCCATGTTTCACTCCCATACAAGGCAACACTCCACACAAATGCCTCGAGAAAGGACTGCTTTATGCTTACATTAATATTCAATGTTAACAAATTTCCCTTTTTCAAAAACAGTTTTCTTCCCATTGCCATTCTGCATTTTATATCCTCTGTACTGTGACCATCATGTGTTATTTTACTGCCAAGTAACAAAACATGTCTACCACCTTTATGGTTTTGTTACCTAATCTTATTCCTTCAACATCACCTGACTTTCTTTGACTGCAGTCCATTACCTTTATTTTGCTCTTGTTAATGCTCATCTTGTATGCACCTTTCAACACCCTGTCCATACCATTCAACTGCTCTTCTGGGTCCTTTGCTGACTGACAAAATTACAATGTCATCGTCAAAACAAAATGTTTTTAGAATGAAACTTCACTCTGCAGCGGAGTGTGCGCTGATATGAAACTTCGTGGCAGATTAAAATTGTGTGCTGGAACCGGGACTCGAACCTGGGACCTTTGCCTTTCGCGGGCAAGCGCACTACCGACTGTGCTATCCCGACACGACTCACGATGCCGCCTCACAACTTCACTTCTGCCAGTACCTCGCCTCCTACTTTCCAAACTTCACAGAAGCTCTCCTGCAAACACGCAAGACTAGCACTCCTGGAAGAAAGGATATGGTGGAGACATGGCTTAGCCACAGCCTAAGGGATGTTTCCAGAATGAAACTTCACTCTGCAGCGGAGTGTGCGCTGATATGAAACTTCCTGGCAGATTAAAATTGTGTGCCGGAACCGGGACTCGAACCTGGGACCTTTGCCTTTCGCGGGCAAGCGCACTACCAACTGTGCTATCCCGACACGACTCACGATGCCGCCTCACAACTTCACTTCTGCCAGTACCTCGCCTCCTACTTTCCAAACTTCACAGAAGCTCTCCTGCAAACACGCAAGACTAGCACTCCTGGAAGAAAGGATATGGTGGAGACATGGCTTAGCCACAGCCTAAGGGATGTTTCCAGAATGAAACTTCACTCTGCAGCGGAGTGTGCGCTGATATGAAACTTCCTGGCAGATTAAAATTGTGTGCCGGAACCGGGACTCGAACCTGGGACCTTTGCCTTTCGCGGGCAAGTGCACTACCGACTGTGCTATCCCGACACGACTCACGATGCCGCCTCACAACTTCACTTCTGCCAGTACCTCGCCTCCTACTTTCCAAACTTCACAGAGGCTCTCCTGCAAACACGCAAGACTAGCACTCCTGGAAGAAAGGATATGGTGGAGACATGGCTTAGCCACAGCCTAAGGGATGTTTCCAGAATGAAACTTCACTCTGCAGCGGAGTGTGCGCTGATATGAAACTTCCTGGCAGATTAAAATTGTGTGCCGGAACCGGGACTCGAACCTGGGACCTTTGCCTTTCGCGGGCAAGCGCACTACCGACTGTGCTATCCCGACACGACTCACGATGCCGCCTCACAACTTCACTTCTGCCAGGAAGTTTCATATCAGTGCACACTCCGCTGCAGAGTGAAGTTTCATTCTGCAAACATCCCTTAGGCTGTGGCTAAGCCATGTCTCCACCATATCCTTTCTTCCAGGAGTGCTAGTCTTGCGTGTTTGCAGGAGAGCTTCTGTGAAGTTTGGAAAGTAGGAGGCGAGGTACTGGCAGAAGTGAAGTTGTGAGGCGGCATCGTGAGTCGTGTCGGGATAGCACAGTCGGTAGTGCGCTTGCCCGCGAAAGGCAAAGGTCCCAGGTTCGAGTCCCGGTTCCGGCACACAATTTTAATCTGCCAGGAAGTTTCATATCAGCGCACACTCCGCTGCAGAGTGAAGTTTCATTCTGGAAACATCCCTTAGGCTGTGGCTAAGCCATGTCTCCACCATATCCTTTCTTCCAGGAGTGCTAGTCTTGCGTGTTTGCAGGAGAGCCTCTGTGAAGTTTGGAAAGTAGGAGGCGAGGTACTGGCAGAAGTGAAGTTGTGAGGCGGCATCGTGAGTCGTGTCGGGATAGCACAGTCGGTAGTGCGCTTGCCCGCGAAAGGCAAAGGTCCCAGGTTCGAGTCCCGGTTCCGGCACACAATTTTAATCTGCCAGGAAGTTTCAAAATGTTTTTATTTCTTCACCCTGAACTTTAATTCCTTCTCCAAATTTTTCCTAGCTGTCCTTTATGGCTGCCTCAGTGTACAAGTTGAATAACATTGGAGTAAGGGTATGACCCTGTCTTACTCCCTTTCCAACCTCTGCATCGCTTTCATGCCCTTCAACTCTGGTAACTGCTGTCTGGTTTTTGTACAAGTTCAAAATAACCCTCTGTTTCCTATACTTTACTCCTGCTGATATCAGAATTTCAGAGTCTATTCCAATAAACATTGCTAAAAACCTTTACCAAATCTACAAAAGCTAGAAATATAGGTTTGCCTTTCCTTAATCTATGTTCTAGGATAAGCCGTAAAGTGAGTATTGCCTCCCGTGTTCCAACATTTCTCCTGAATCCAAACTGATCTTCCCCAAGGTCAGCTTCTACCAGCTTTTCCATCCTTCTGTAAATAATTTGTGTTAAAATTTTGCAACCATGACTCTTATTAAACTGATGGTTCTGTAATTTTCACATCTGTCTGCACCTGCTCTCTTTATAATGAGATTATTACATTTTTCTTAAAGTCTGATTTGCCCTGTCTCCTTACACACCATGTGAAATAGTTTTGTCTTGGTTGGCTCTCCCAGAGACTTCAGTAGTTCTAGGGAATGTCACCTTGTTTCAACTTAAGTCTTTAAGTGCTCTGTCAGATTCATATTTCAGTATAGTATCCCCAATTTCATTTTTATCTACTTCTTCTTCCCTTCCTACAATATTGTCTCTTAAGTTCATTTCCTTTGTAGAGCCCCTCTATATATTCTTTCCACCTTTCAACTTTCCCTTCTTTGCTGAAAACTGGTTTCCCATCTGAGTTCTTTATATTCATACAGCTGCTTTTCTTGTCTCCAAATGTATGTTTTATTTTCCTGTGGGCAGTATATATTTTTCCCTATTTAAAAATTCTTCTACTGACTTCTAGCCTTCTAGCCACTGCTGCTTAACTATTTTGCATTTCATGTCAATCTCATTTCATATTCGTCTGTACT
Organism: Locusta migratoria; assembly: GCA_026315105.1. Lineage (NCBI taxonomy): Eukaryota > Metazoa > Arthropoda > Insecta > Orthoptera > Acrididae > Locusta > Locusta migratoria. The sequence continues at coordinate 910,608,971 of CM048744.1, forward strand.
CCATTTTGCCTGTTTCATTTACTGCATTTTTATATTTCCTCCTTTCATCAGTTAAATTTAGTATTTTCTGTGATAACCAAGGATTTTTGTAGGTCTTGCCTTTCTACATATTTTGTCCTCTGCTGCCTTTACTATTGCATCTCTCAATGCTACCTATTCCTCTTCTACTGTTTTATTTCCCCCCATTTCTATCAATTGTAGCCTAAAGCTGCCTCAGAAATTCTCAGGACCTTCAGGTTCCTTCAATTTATCCAGGTCCAATCCCCTTACTTGCTTACCTTTCTGCAGTTTTTTTTCCAGACTACAGTTTGTGACCAATAAGATATGGTCAGAGTCTATATCTGACCCTGGGTATGTCTTACAGTTTAAAATCTGGTTCTGAAATCTATGTCATACCATTATAAAATCTACCTGGTACCTTTCAGTTTCTCCTTGTCTCTTCCACATATACAACCTTCTTTCATGGTTCTTAAACCATGTGTTTGTTATGATTAAATTATGCTCCTTGCAAAATTCTAGAAGACGGCTTCCTCTTTCATTCCTTTTGCCCAGACCATATTCACCGACTATTTTTCCTTCCCTTCCTTTTCCTACTACCATATTCCAGTCATCCATCACAGAAAGGGGTGAATTATGTTGCCACTTCGGTCACTTATCAAGTAGCATCAGTCTGACAGATAGCTAGCTGATATTTAAAAATAAATTAAAGGAATTTCTGAATGGCAACTCCTTCTACACTTTGGATGAATTTTTAGATAAAATGTATTAAAAAAAATTAAAATTAAAAAAAATCCTTTAAATATTGTCATGTATAGACACCATTTACTAAACCTACACATTCCACATAATTACGAAATGTCTTATATATGATAATCTAATCATCTCTCACTTTGATGCTTGATGCATCTGCAACTGCAATAGGTGCTGAACTTAAACAACAAGTAGACCTATACTGGCAACCCATATAGCATTCTTCAGCTAGAAACTAGCTCAGTTACAGAAGAGCTGGTGAATATATGACTGTGACTTATTTCGTTCCGTAAAGAAACACTGACATGCTTGAAGGACAGGCTGGCCACTGCTCACAAGCAACTAAATTATGCTTTTTGTCAGAGAGTAGTGTTAATTTGGTTCCACACCATAACGCACATGCTCAGAACACTCAAATTTTCCAAGGCACAAACTTCTTGAACTTACAAAATTTGAATTTCATACCAGCAACTGCCCCGTCAAGTTTGGTTACCTCCAATAATTCTATTAGTGCTTCTGAACTTGAACTTCTCATGGCACCCCCCACATTCTTGTATCAATGGCCCGATTAATGACAGACTGTATGTAAATGTTGCAAGTACACCTGTACTACCTGTTATAACATAACAAGTAATCCACTACCAAATATTAAGAACCCGATACCATCAAACTCAATTTAAACATTCAACACCAGTGGCTTGAAACACTAATACTTAATCTTGCTTGTGAGACATGTTTTGACAGTAATACAATTACATAACCTTCATTGTTTTGGGGATTGTCATGAAATATTAAGACAACATATTCACATATAATATATATGTTGGTACATTACTTAGGGTATTTTAACACTTTGTAGATATGAAAACCTTCTGTTAATGGCCTGTAAAAGGAAATATATCCATGTAAACTGGTCATCTTGCATATTTTGTGATCTGGTCTGTTTTGTAAAAGATTTTGAAGCCTATTAGTTCACTAAATCACTTGATATGGATTAATACTGATTCATCACTCATTTGAAACAAATTGATCATATTTTAGAGTATTTGAAATTTATGTTATTCTTCAGAAAGCACCACAGAATCCAAAAGAGATATTGTTTCAAATTTCTAAAACACATCTTTTAAGTTGTCATTTTCACTTCTTTGTTTGTTTATAAATATAACTGTCATTGTCACTTTTTAAATGGTTCTAAAGGTCATATCTGTTAATTACATGTCAAAAATAAATATTTGTATATATATTTTTAGTAGATAAACCAAAGATAAAATTTATGATTTTTGTGTTTCTATAAAACCAGATTGCACTTAGCCTCTTGGTCAGTTAACATCTGGACGAGGTGCTAGGAGCCTGTACTCCTGTATTGTTTGCAAACATAGTATCCAAAGAACCTAAAGTTGCAAAGACTCTGTACTTGAGAGTGCAAGAGCCAAGATAGCAGAATGTTAGTGTCTTTTGTTTTATGAGTTAAAAATGAATAAAGTTATAATTTATGGCTATTACTGAGTTTAATTTGTCTGCTTAAAATATGGACGTCTGCTTTTGTGGGAATCATATTCCAAGGCAACAAGACCATCTCAACTTTGAATTTTGCATCGAGATAATATGGAGATATTGTGTAGTCCACTACCACGTGTTCTCAATGTGCCATCTTTGTCCTGTTATGATACATACGAGCACAGAATTTATTTGAGCTTCAATTTTATGGTTAGCAGGGATATTACACTGTGGAGTCGGCCAATTTTGTGCAGTCTACACCAGCAAGAATGTTTAGTGACTCTTCGAACTGACCTGCTCACTCTGTCAGTGGTGATATGAAATTTAATCATTCTCAAAGTGCTGTTGTGTCCTTTGAGCTTCCCGCATCATGTGATGCATCGACCATGTTGTGAGTTCAGCAATTGCTTCCACTTGTACCAAACTGTTGACACACAAGAACATTCTTGGACACTCCCGTTCATGCGTCATCTCGCCTCTTCCTGCTTCAACCCACTCTGTCATCTTCATAGCTCCATTGGAGAGGACGGACACATCAAGGTCTCACAACGTCACAACAAGTCCACGTCAACACCTCAGCTGATGTTCCAGAGGCACCACCGTCACAAACCCCTGTGTACCTACCCAAGCTGCCTCCTTTCTCCTTCGAGGCTCCCATGACCTGGTTCGCCATCACTGAGCAGATATTTGAACACCATTCACTTGACAATTTAGCCCATTACCTATGCCTCATCACACATCTTCATGAACACTTCGACTAGATCTGCAATTTAGTGACCTCTCCTCCAGTGACTGACAAATTTTCCATCTGCTGCTCACAGTCCAGACCGCCCTCACATGTAATATCCTCCAGCCTCCAAGCCAATGCATCCACATCACCGACAGGATGTACGATGGTTACCCACATGAGGTACATGAGCTGCAACCTATATCCAAGACTTAACCTTGGAAGCATGCATCTACTCCTGAGTGGGGCCGCTTGCGCAACAAGGAAACTGCAGTCAAGAAACTGGGCATCAACATCTACCTGCATGCAGACCAGGTGACAGCTTTTTCATTTCCACCATGCCCGCCAGTGCTCCATACAAGCAGCTCCTCTAACACTGAGGATGGATCGCCTCCACTCATTCGCTCCCCGCAAGAGCAAGCTCAGTATTACTCTTACTGCTACTTCCACAGTTGCTTCAGTGATGAGGCAAGGAAGTGTGCTTCACCATGTCACTACACAAATGCTGACTGCAGGATTGTTTAGGCTTCGCCTTGTACTTTGACGTACACAGGCACCTACATGTAGTTGTGATATTTCTCCATCATGTGGTCGTTTGTACCTACATGAGTGTGCTTCAAATGCTCGTTTCCTTATTGATACTGATGCTGATGTATTTATATTACTTACTTCAATGGCTACTAGCCACCTCCACCCTCACAGTGCAATACTCTGTGGTCTCAACACCACTCAGTTGTCACGACTAGGTTCAATGACTTAGACTTTCCCCTGATGTTGTTCAGTGTTTCACCACCCCACAAACATATATTCTTCTTGTGATCTGTTGAGCTCTGACTCTTTCTCCACTAACACAGTTAGTGTCCATGAATGTTCTCAGATCATTGAAAAGTTCGACGCTCTGTTGTCAGAGTCACAATCTTGAACAGGTGATCAAACTGTGCTGCAAAAAAGAGAATGTTGTTTGCAAGTGCTTTGACATCATAAAACAATCCGAATCGCTCTTGTTAAAGTGGTTGAGTGAACAGGAATGTGTGCTCAGTCTGCGTCACGAATATAAGGACATCACCAGCCATCTTGCAGACATGGAATCGGAGCTGACGTCCGCTCTGCACCAACTGTTGTCTCTATAGTCGCTTCAGAAGGTCAATTGCTTCAGGGTTAGTACAAGTGTCACCTCACCAAGTGTTTCCAGTGCCATCACACGCACGCGCAGTGTTTGTGACAGTTCTCCCTCCACGCCACTCATATGCGAATGTTTGCAAACAGAACTCAGTTGCCATGCCAACTCCTTGCCAGGATGCTCAGCCTGCACACTGTCCCACTCTGGTGGCCACCTCTAACACTGCCTCTTTCTCTTGCACCTCACGATCGTGATTTGGGTCCGCTCCACTAGTTGAGCAGTTTGTTACCGTGACGCACGCACCACCGTCAGCTAGTGGCCATCCAAAGAACTTTCACGCAGCACCATCTTGCTCCAGAGTGCCTGTGGCTCCCCCAGTTAAACCCTGGCAGGAACTGTACCTTACCCAACCTTGGGCTCACTCCGTCGGCCACAAGCACTGCCAAGCCCCCCTCCTCCTCACAGACTCCAAGTGACTGGCGCCAAGGCACAGCCCCTCTCCCAGCGCCCACCCATCCCATTACAATAGAGAACAACTATGGATATAAACAAAATTTTTCCCACCAATTCTCATGTGGTCACGAAAGGCACAGTTCAAAAACTCCTTCTGCTTGATGGACCTCCTATCTCTGGCAAACCACACCATCTTAGCTTGGAGAAATTGGCGGCCATCAAAGAACAAATTGCAGACTTTTTAAAGTTGGGTATCATTGAGCCCTCATCCAGCAGCTGGTTGTCTCCCATTCATTTGGTGCCTAAGCAAGATGGTGCTTGGTGTATGTGTGATGATTACCACAGGCTCAATGCTCACACCCTGACGGACAATTATCCTATTCCGAACATTGCAGACTTCACACAAACTCTGGCAGGCACAAAAGTGTTCTAGGTTGTGGACTTAAGCATATTTACCACCAGATTCCTATGGCTCCTGATAACAATATAAAGATTGCTATTACTCCTCCTATAGGTTTATTCCACTACTGGTTCATGCCTTTTGGATTTAAAAATGCCACACAGACTTTGCAGCATTTTATCAATGAGGTTTTATTTCCCCTGATATTTTGCTTTGCATACCGTCATGACACATTAATATTCAATAATTCTGCCGAGGAGAATAAGAAACATTTAAAAATCATTCTTGACACCTTGGCTGCAGTTGGCATCAAACTTAACGACAGAAAACACCAACTACATCAACACTCTGTGCTCTTCCTTGGTTTCACAGTTTCTGCTGATAGGATAATCCCCTCTCCTGAAAAGATTGGTTATGTCAGGAAACTGCCACCTACTTCAACTTTCAAAGAATTATTTCATTCTTGGGCACCATTAATTATTATTGATGACACTTACCCAGCACTGCCTCTCTTCAAGCCCCACTCACCGATGCCTAGGCTGGGAGACACACATCTGGCGATCGATCTGCCCCCTGGACAGATGGTATGCCTTTTGCATTCTCTGTTCTCAAAGACCTACTCACTCGAACCATCACTATCGATCACCCACATTCTGATGCTGAACTTTTTATTACCACAGATGCCAGTAACATCACAATCAGCGCAGTTCTACCCCAATCCCTTGACAGTGTCACATCTCCTCTGCAATTCTTCTAAAAAACACTCAATAATGCTCAAAAGAAACACACTGCCTTCAATCAACAACTCTTTGGCATCTATGAGGCCATCAAACATTTCCACTCTACCATAGACAGCCATTCTTTTTACGTTCTCACCATCCACAAGCCTCTTACAGCTGCTATCACTAACCCTCTGGCAGACCCCCTCCCCATCGGTTCCACTATTTTGACTACATTTCTCAATTCACCACCAATGTCCATTACATCAAGGGTGTGGACAATGTCATTGCTGACTTTCTCTTGTGCATTGATGCCACTTCATCTGTCTTAGAGCTCTCTCAGCTCATCCTCTTCAAGTGTCCGATGACAACACCATGCAACTCATTTAGGATTCTCCCTCTTCTTTGAGACCTATCGACACCATCTTCCCTGGTGTATCGGGTGAGGTTTGGTGCAATGAATCTATGGGCACTCTTCACCCCTACATTCCTTGCTACATCAGGTGCAATGCAAAGTCTTGCTCATCCTGGAGTAAAGGCCTTCATCAAGTTAGTCATGGACCGGTTCATCTGGCAAGACATGAGGCACAACTGCCAAGCCTGGGCTCGAGCCTGTGTTCCCTGCCAAAAAAGCAAAATTCATACACACATCTCCCCTCCACTGGGCTCTTTTCCTGTCCCTGCTGGCCGCTTCCAGCATTTTCATATTGATCTAGTTGGCCCACTTCCTCCAGTCAACTGTTTTCTTTAACTCCACCACCCGTTGGGCTGAAGCTACACCTATTCCCAACATCACTGTAGAAACTGTTGCACATGCATTCATGCACTCTTGGTTCTCCCGTTTTGGGTGCCCAACTGTCATCACTACTGAGCAGGGCCGACAGTTCAAATCTGCTCTATTTCAAAACTGGTTCAATCTGTTCAGAATCTAACACATCCACACCACAGTCTATACCCTCAAGGAAATGGCTTAATCAAACATTGACACCACACTCTCAAAGCAACTGTCATGTGCCATGACACACTGTGGCTGGAGGCTCTTCTCTTGGTCCTCCTTGGTCTTCACTCCACTTACAAACCAGACTTGAAGGGTACTGTCACAGAGTTTATCTATGAACAAAACCTGTCCCTCCTCAGCAAATTTGTCCACCCCTCCCCTCCTCCTCCTCCCTCTGATCTCTCATCCTTTGTTGATCAAGTCCACCTTTACTGCTCAAAGTTTTCTCTCCCTACCCAATCCAGTCACTCCACTCCCTGTCTACATGTTCCTACTGCACTGGCAAAATGCACACGTTTTTCTCCATGGCAACACTGTCTGTCCTCCTGTATTCTGGCCCTCACCAAGTCCTGAAGAGGGGTGGCAATACTTTCATTACTTCTGCGAACAATGCATCTGTCAGTGAATCAGTTAATAGGGACAAACCTGCATACATCGACACCGGCTCTCCTCGTCCTCAGCTAAGACTGTGGCACCTCTCCCTCTCCACCATCAGTCTCTCCCTCCATGCCTCCTGTTGCCACTTCTCCCCCCCCCTTCTGTCATCCCCTCCTCTCTCTACTCCTTCTCCTCCTTCACTTTTCCATAGTTTCTCACTCTCCCCTCTTCCCCTACACTAGAATTTGTTGTGCCTGTCCCCCCTCCCCTTGCCACAGACATTTCTATCATTTTTTGCGACCTCTCAGTTTTCATTCTCTGTCCGACTTCTTCTGCATCTCTCCCCCTCTTCCAGCAATGAGTGGCAGCTGCAACAGCAAGAACAATGTTTATGTAAACGAAGTCTACCGCGGCCGTTGTCATTGTTTATAAAACTCTTCTGGGTGTTGGACCACATCGTCAATATAGCAAATACTTCACCGATGTTTCGGCCACTATTGCAAGCGGCCATCTTCTGGGTGTTCATTTCGAACCTCTTCCTGTTTCACGAATGCTTAATCTGCACGGTTTGATGAGTGTTTTACCTTCGCCCTTCAACAGTCTAACTGTGCATGCTGGGGTATCCCTCCAATGGCCACTTGATCAGTCAACAAAGCTTTCAGTTTGAATACAGTTTCTCACACTCCAAGCACAAAATGTACAACATACATTCCAGACAATGCCGTTGCTGCAAGTTCCACATAACCGTGTTTCCCAAGTGTGAACATTGAAAGTGTTGTTGCTTCAAACTATCGTCCTAGAGATTTGCATTTTCAAATCCCATGTCCTGTGATAGTGTTTTTTATGTGCAGCCATGTGCTGCGTCACGTGCCATGTCTATCGTGCCCCACCATAACAGTCGTTTCTGCACAAAAACATGGCTGACACAATTGGACACTCAAGACCGTTCATGCAATTGCTCATTTATTTGGCACATCCCAGTGCCTCTGCCACATCAGTCTACAATGCAGTCTCATCCCACTGTGTCTTCGATCTACCGCTGTCATTTCCTGTCCTACCAGGGACATCTACCATGCCACATTAACTTCAAACCTCATCCCCAATATCATTGAAGCTCTATTTCAGGTACCCAATCCTCCACCTTTTCTCCACCACCTGGTCGGCTACCCAAACTGCTGCCATTCTCTTTCAATGCACTGACCATTTGGTTTGCATCGGTGGAGCAAATCTTTGATCACTACTTGCTGTGGCATGTTATCTATGCCTCATCACCAACACCTCCACAAGCACGTTGAACTCATTTGTGACTTCGTCACATCACCTCTGATGGCTGACTGCTACGTCATCGCCAAACACATCATCCTTGAACGTGTCTCTCACACTTTTGACAAGACTATTGCACACATCATTCATGAGGAGCACTTTGGTGATGAGATGCCTTCATAACTGTGGTGCCGTATCCAACTGCTTGTCAACGAGCATGACATGCTGGACTAAACTCTCATGGCAGTCTGGTTCAGCAAGCTTTCACCCACTAACCAAACTGCACTCACTTGCAACTCTTTTCTAGACAATAAACCAAATGTAGTATGCAGATACCCAGTGAGTGCATATGGCTTTCAGAAAGGATTTACAGATCTAAAAGGTCCACTTAGATGAACACCATCCGAATCAACTTGTGCTTACGCCGCATAACACACCTCACCTCCATGTTGTCAATTGAGATTGCTCCCACAATGTAGGCGACTCAAACAAGTCACCTGTCTCATCTTGCTGCCCACATGCTGCACGAATTCTAGCTTCACTGCCTCCTTCTTTGCCGGTGTTGGAGCTGGTCGCCATGCAACGAGTTATTGCGACTTATCGAGTGCCTTCAAATGATAATCGCACTCAGGTCAGCATCTGTGTTCCCTCCATGAGTGTTATCAGTAGCTTCATGCCCACATGAAGGTTACCATTGCAAGTGTCATCTCTGTGTCCCTGCACTGCTCCTATGTTAATGCTTGTGAACAAAATTTCATTGCCATGTGAACACTGTTTGGACATTTCACCACTCCAGCAGCCACCTCCTGTACTGCTGCACCTCCTCTCCCACCTTTGTGGTGATCTTATTCTGTTTTACACTCACCTTCTTCATTCGTCGAGCATTCATCTATGACTTTAACTTATCCGATTCACACGCCATCACCCATGCAGGTTCCTCTTAGGAACTGCTCAAACACATCTCATGCGCCGGCATATGGCGCTAGCATGACAGGCCCCCCTTCCACATGCCAGCAGCCAATTCAGCAACTAACTCTGTCTCAGCTGCCCTGAAAGCTTCAGAGCCACCGCGTTACCCTCGCACGCACCAGCAAATGACATGGCTACTGCTTCGGCACCTCGGTTTCCCTGAAACCTTTCATGCCACCACCTGCCACTGCACTACCTTCGCACGTGATGGCAGCCAATGATGCTACAACTTTGGCACCTTGGTTTCTGTCAGCTGTTATGAAAGCACCCAGACTGCCTCCTGCTGCTGCACTACCCTCGAGTGCACCGGCGGCTGACGCGGCAACTATGTCTGCGCCTCGGCTCTTCTCGACTGTCACAAAAGTTTCCGTATCGCCTCACACCACTGCACTGCCATCACATGGTCCTGCAGCCAGTCCAGCAACTATTTCAGCATCTCAGTCTTCCTCAGTCATCATGAAAGCTCCTGAGCCTGCTTCTACTGACTTGCTCATAGATGTGCGTGACCCTGTGCTGCCTCATGCAGTCCCAGAAATGTCACGCATGCCTGTAAATAAACACTGTTCGTGTGTGAAATACAAAAGTTTGAGGTGTACATCGTGATGTGGCACAAATATTACTTAATCACAGTAGATGCACATTCCACACTAACAACACTGAATAATTTTTGCATAATTGTTCAAATTTAAATTTCAAACTGACGTGGGTTGTGCTTCAGATTGCTGCCGAAACAATAAACTAGCAGCATAGACTGAACATTAGAAGGCTGATACATGCCATGAGTGCATCCTATTTATATGTTTCAAACAATGTCACTGAAAATTGTGTAATGTTAATTATGTTCATTACATTAATTATAATGGAAAAGTAAACAATTATGTACAACTAGCTGTAGTAAAAATTAGCTTAAATATACTGAGTTACTGAATATACAAATCTTGGTTGAATGAATAGTATTTCATTTATGTATTCAATGAAATTGGCTTATTAACAATTCTTTCATAATTAATGGTAATTATACAGAAACTAATGAGGGCAAAACTTTCCTAACATTACTTGTGAAACATATTAATAACTTCTTTAATATTATAAGAAAAGTATTTACCTAGTTTTAATAGACATACTAATTAGCATTCTATCTGAACTGTCAGAGCCATTTGACTGTGTAAATCCCAATTCAATTCATTTATTTGTCTGCAGGCAACAGCAAGTTGCATACGACATCATCAAAATTTTACATACATACATATACATATGTTGTTTCAAAAGAATGGACCTTATACAAAACAAAATTTATAGTTTTAGTACATACATACATGGAAATTTTCAAGAATACATTTTATACAAGGATATAAGTTAAGTTAAATAATATATATTCATATGTCTGTCTAGGTGTGTTTGCATTTGGATATGTACAAGTGTGTGTGTATTTGTTTACCTTCCTTTTTCCCCCTAAGGTAAGTCCTTCCATTCCTGGGATTGGAATGACTCCTTTTCCACTTCCTAAAAACCCATATCCTGAAGAAGCGACCAACGGTTGCGAAAGTTTGTATGTGTGTGATTTTATTTGTGTCTATCGACGAGACGGTCCTTTTTTATATATATATATATATATATATATATATATATATATATATATATATATAAAACGATTATTAAGACGAAAAATTCCTAGCAGGAAAAATAAAATATAAAAAATAGACGAAGATTACTCACCAGGCGAAGGAGCACAGGTGTGACAGCATCACAAATAAATAAATGAATACACACACACACACAATCGCAAGCTTTCGCAACCCAGTTGCGTCTTCAGGCAGTAGGGAAGGAGAGGGAAAAGGAAATGATGAGGGTTTTAAGGAAGGGGGTAAGGAGCCATTCCAATCCCGGGAGAGGAAAGACTTACCTTGGGGGAAAAAATGGAGGGTAAACAAATGCACACATGCCCACACATTCACACAGACACAAGACACACTTGTGTCTGTGTGAATGTGTGGGCATGTGTGCATTTGTTTACCCTCCATTTTTTCCCCCAAGGTAAGTCTTTCCTCTCCCGGGATTGGAATGGCTCCTTACCCCCTTCCTTAAAACCCTCATCATTTCCTTTTCCCTCTCCTTCCCTACTGCCTGAAGACGCAACTGGGTTGCGAAAGCTTGCGATTGTGTGTGTGTGTGTATTCATTTATTTATTTGTGATGCTGTCACACCTGTGCTCCTTCGCCTGGTGAGTAATCTTCGTCTATTTTTTATATTTTATATATATATATATATATATATATATATATATTTTGCGTCTGTGTAGATGTGTATTTGTTTACCCTCCTTTTTTCCCCCCAAAGTAAGTCTTTCCTGTCCCGGCATTGGAATGACTCCTTATCCACTCCCTTAAAACCCTCATCATTTCCTTTTCCCTCTCCTTCCCTTCTGCCTGACGAAGCAGCTAGGCTGCAAAAGCTTGTGTTTGTGTGTGTGTGTGTGTGTTGTGTGTGTGTGTTTATTTGTTGCTATCACTGCCTGTGCCCCTTCGCCTGGTAAGTGTAGTTCATCTATGTTTTACGTGTGCGTATATATATATATATATATATATATATATATATATATATATATATATATATATATATATATAAACAAATATAAAAATAGAAAAGGATGACTTACCCAAAAGGACTGGCTCGTCGATAGACACAAATAAAAATAAAAATCACACTCAAACACACATACAAGATTTCGCCACCACTGGCAGCTTCTTCAGGAAAAAGAGGAAAAAAGGGGAGGAAAAAGGGAAGGATATGGGTTTTAAGGAAGTGAGTTTTGCTATTATTGGAACAATAGCAATAGGCCTGTAATTTTCAGGTGAGTTTCTGTTTTCTTTTTGGTATCCTTTCGAGCAAATTAGAATATTACAGTGTAAAGGAAGTGCTGCAGAATGGTTCAAACCATATATCTTCAATAAGAAACAAAGGCTGTTAATAGGAAAGAGATAAATACTGAACTGTCAGGTCTCGTCATATTGGGAACTAATAACACGTGGGTTCCCTCAAGGGCTCCTGCTTTTTCTTGTATATATCAATGACCTTTCATCAGCATTATTGGATGCCAAGTTTGTTTTAGTTGCAAGTGTCACAAACATTGCAATAAATAGTAAATCAAATATAGCCTGGAAATGTCGGCCAATTTTCTCTGTCAAAAAACCTTGAAAAAACTTACTAGGCCTATATGCAGTTTAGGACTTGTAAAAGGTTTCCTGCCCGTATATGCTTAAAGCGTGACAACAAGGAGTTAGAAGAATTTTAAAGTATCAAATCACAGCTTGATAATAAATTTAACTGGTAGGAGCAAATCACAGAACTGCTGAAGCACCTAAACAAGTTCCTGTTTACTATGCGAATGTTGTCAGACATAGGAGGTATAAAAATAAAAAGCTAGCATATTATGCATACTTTCACGCCATGTCATACAGGATTATTTTCTGGGCCAACTCATCAGGCCAAGCTTAATTTTTTAGAGCCCAAAAATGTGTGTGGTGTCAACTCAAGAACATCCTGCATATGGTACTTTAAGGAACTGGAGATACTTACTCTGCTTCCCAATACATTTATTCTCTAATGAAATTTTCCATTAAAATATATCTTTTTCAAACCAATAGCTGAGTTCATGGGATCAATGCCAGAAACAAGAATGACTTTCACATAGGTTTAATGTCAATTACTTTAGCTCAGGAAGGTGTCCACTATTTAGCAACACGTATTTTCAATAACATGCCAGCAGCTGTAAATAATTTAACTCACAATAAAGTTCAGATTGAGTAAGCTATAAAGAATTTTTTGGTGGCCAACTTCTTCTACACCACTACTTCTTAGCAGAAGTGATTAATGTATGTTGTACAGTCTAACTCCACTCCCATGAACCACAGACATTGCCGAGGTGGGGTGGCTTGCGTGCCTCAACGATGCAGATAGCCGTACCGTAGGTGCAACCACAGCGGAGGGGTATCTGTGGAGAGGCCAGACAAACGTGTGGTTCCTGAAGAGGGGCAGCAGCCTCTTCAGTAGTTACAGGGGCAACAGTCTGGATGATTGACTGAGCTGGCCTTGTAACATCAGCTAAAGTGGCTTTGCCACACAGCTACTGCGAACGGCTGAAAGCGAGGGGAAACTACAGCCGTTACCTTTCCCGAGGACATGCAGCTCTACTGTATGAACATATGATGATGGCATCCTCTCGGGTAAAATATTCCGGAGGTAAAATAGTCCCCCATTCGGATCTCCGGGCGGGGACTACTCAGGAAGTTGTGATCATCAGGAAAGACAATACTGGCATTCTACGGGTCGGAGCGTGGAATGTTAGTTCCCTTAATCGAGTAGGAAAATTAGAAAATTTAAAAAGGCGAAATGGATAGGTAGAAGTTAGATATAGTGGGGATTAGTGAAGTTCGGTGGCAGGATGAACAGGATTTCTGGTCAGGTGAGTACAGGATTATAAATACAAAATCAGTTGGGGGTATCACAGGAGTAGGATTGATAATGAATAAGAAAATAGGAATGCGGGTAAACTACTATGACCAGCACAGTGATCGCATTATCATTGTCAAGATAGATACGAAGCCAACACCGACAACAGTAGTACAGGTTTATATGCCAACTAGCTCTGCCGATGATGAGGAAATCGAAGAAATATATGAGGAGCTAAAGGAAATTATTCAGACAATTAAGGGAGAGGAAAATTTAATTGTTATGGGAGACTGGAATTCGGTAGTAGGACAAGGAAGTGAAGGGAAGATAGTAGGTGAATATGGTCTGGGCAAAAGGAATGAAAGAGGATGCCGCCTGGTAGAATTTTGCACAGAACATAATTTAGTTATAACAAACACCTGGTTCAAGAATCACAAAAGAAGGTTGTATACGTGGAAGAGACCAGGAGACACCGGAAGATATCAGATAGATTTTATAATGGTAAGGCATAGATTTCGGAATCAGGTTCTACAGTGTAAGACATACCCAGGGGCAGATATAGACTCTGACCATAACTTGTTGGTTATGTACTGTAGGCTGAAACTAAAGAAACTACAAAAAGGTAGGAAAATAAGGAGATGGGACCTGGATAAATTTAAGGAACATGAGATTCTTAAAAATTTCAGAGGGAGCTTTAGGGAACAACTGACAGAAACGGGGGGAAATAAAACAGTAGAGGAGGAATGGGTAAAATTGAGAGATGAAATAGTGAAGGTAGCAGAGGACAAAATAGGTAGGAAGGAAAGACCTACAAAAAATCCTTGGATATCACAGGAGATACTAAATTTAATCGATGAAAGGAGAAAATATAAAAATGCAGTAAATGAAACAGGCAAAATGGAGTACAGATGACTAAGAAATGAGATTGTCAGGAAGTGCAAAATGGCTAAGCAGGAGTGGCTAGAAGGCAAATGCAAGGATGTAGAAGAATGTATAAATAGGGGGAAAATAGATACAGCCTACAGGAAAATAAAAGAAACATTTGGAGATAAGAAAAACAGCTCTATGAATATCAAGGACACTGATGGAAAACCAGTTCTCAGCAAAGAAGGGAAAGCTGAAAGGTGGAAAGAATATATAGAGGGGCTCTACAAAGGAAATGAACTTCGAGACAATATTGTAGGAAGGGAAGAGGATGTAGATGAAGATGAAATAGGAGATACTGTACTGAGAGAAGAATTTGACAGAGCCCTGAAAGACCTAAGTCGAAACAAGGCCCCTGGAATAGATGATATTCCCTCAGAGCTACTGAAGTCTCTGGGAGAACCAGCCATGACAAAATTGTTTCACCTGGTGTGTAAGATGTATGAGACAGGTGAAGTACCCTCAGACTTTAAGAAAAATGTAATAATCCCCATTCCTAAGAAAGCAGGTGCAGACAGGTGTGAAAACTACAGAACCATCAGTTTAATAAGTCATGGCTGCAAAATATTAACGCGAATTATATACAGAAGGATGGAAAAGCTGGTAGAAGCCGACCTCGGGGAAGATCAGTTTGGGTTCAGGAGAAATGTAGGAACACGGGAGGCAATACTCACTTTACGGCTTATCCTAGAAGATAGATTAAGAAAAGGCAAATCTACATTTCTAGCTTTTGTAGATTTGGAGAAGGCTTTTGACAATGTTGATTGGAATAAACTCTTTCAAGTTCTGAAGCAAGCAGGAGTAAATTATAGGGAGCGTAAGGTTATTTACAACTTGTACAAAAACCAGACAGCGGTTGTCAGAGTTGAAGGGCATGAAAGGGATGCAGTGGTTGGGAAGGGAGTGAGACAGGGTTGTAGCCTTTCTCCAATGTTATTCAATTTGTACATTGAACAAGCTATAAAGGAAAGAAAGGAGAAATTTGGTGAAGGGATAAAAGTTCAGGGGGAAGAATTAAAAACATTGCGTTTTGCCGATGACATAGTAATTCTGTCAGATACAGCAAAGGACCTGGAAGAGCAATTGAATGGAATGGACAGTGTGTTGAAAGGGGTGCATATAAGATGAACATTAACAAGAGCAAAACTAGGGTAATGGAGTGCAGTGTAAGAAAATCAGGTGATGCTGAAGGAATTAGATTGGGAAACGAAGCAATAAAGGAGGTAGATGAGTTTTGTTACTTGGGCAGTAAAATAACAAATGATGGGCGCAGTACAGAGGATATAAAATGCAGAATGGCAATGGGTAGAAAAGCGTTTTTGAAAAAGAGAAATTTGTTAACATCGAATATTGATTTAGGCCTAAGGAAGTCCTTTCTGAGGGCATTTATATGGAGTGTTGCCTTGTATGGGAGTGAGACATGGACGATAAACAGTGCGGACAGGAAGAGGATTGAGGCTTTTGAAATATGGTGCTACAGAAGAATGCTGAAGATTAGGTGGGTGGATCACGTAACTAATGAGGAGGTACTGAACAGAATTGGGGAGAAAAGGAATTTCTGGCATACCTTGACTAAAAGAAGGGATAGATTGGTAGGACACATTCTTAGACATCAAGGAATTGTTAATTTAGCGTTGGAGGGAAGTGTGTGGGGAAAAAATCGCAGGGGAAGACCAAGAGATGGATACAGTAAGCAGATTCGGACAGATGTTGGTTGTCGTTCTTATGTGGAGATGAAGAGGCTTGCTCAGGATAGGGTATTGTGGAGAGCTGCCTCAAACCAGTCTCCGGACTGAAGACTACAACAACAACAACAACAACAACAGTCTAACTTCAGTACTAATTTTGTGAAGTAATGTGATCATTGTAAGAAATTGTTGTAAAAAAATAATTACAATATACACGTAGTATATTCAACATTTAGTGTGTTGAAATAAGTTTTATGTCCTTTAAAATGTAAATATTCTTAAGATAAATGTTTTCTGACCAGTCCCATATCCATAAGGGCAATTACATTTGGGATCTGTGGAAGGTACATTAGCACATGTGCTCTCATTTTGTAAGTATTTATAGTGTATTTTTTTCTGACATGCTCTACATCCAAGAGGATTTCCTCAATTTGCATACTGGAATCAAAAGTACATCTACTCTAATCTTAAGATATAATGATATTACGTGGGAGGTATAGACTGACATGACACTGAAATAAGACAGCAAACAATTGTTTAGCACAGGAAGGTAATGATATTTCATGGAAAATTTCATCGTCTCATTTCATTCTTGATAAATTTGTAAAAGACAGTTTCAAGACCACTGAGAATTGTTTTGTTAATTCACATTGATACATTAAATAAGGGTTTCAACATGAAATCTTCGAAGGATGTGATGGCACAACAGTCTGCCTCAAAACAGTCATTATAATAATTGTAACAGATCATCAGCTTATTGATAATGAAGTGTACAAAAAACTTCTTTGTAGCAGAACACAAAGATCCAACTGCTGTGTAGAACACATTTTCAAAAAACTTATTTTATGTGAGATGATGTCACATACTCTGAATGTTATAAAACAAGAATTTCTAATCTGATTCAATTTAGAGCTCTCCCCATCAAAATTTTGCAACTACATTAATAATACCTGCCATCATTATCGTATCTGAAATGATGTGTGTTATTAAAAGACTAAGTGTTAGGTGGGGGAGTGAATGGCTGGGACTTTTACGAGGAAAGTGCTGCTCCTACCCACACCTTCCCTTCTAAAAGCATATGGCTGTTGCAGAATGTGGGAACATAAGAGGGGTGATGATTTGTCCAAGGATAATACCAGGGTTTCGATACGTACGAGAATTTTTGCACGCATATGAGAGTTTCAGTGCTTGTACAAGATTTGAGGCAAAAGGAAATATCATACACAAACATACCAGAATTATTCTTAAGTATTTAGTATTAAATGCACACTACACATATTTAAGGGAGAAGTAATTAATTCACCTTGAATATGTAATGAAATGCACACAAATTGTTAAAGAATAATGATGAAGGACGGCCATAGACATACTCGTGAAACTTTTTGATAACAAAAATAACTGCCAATGCCTCTTTTTCAATTTGGCTATAGTTCTGTTGTGCAGTTGTCAATGACTTGGACACCAATGCAATGGGACGCTCCACACCATCCACTACTTGGGACTGTACCACTCCCAACCCGTAGTCGGAAGCATCTGCCGCTAAAATCAGAGGTTGAGAAGGGTCTTATGCGTCAGACACGTAGTGTGTAGGAGAGTGTAGGAAAGCATGCTTCAGCGCCTGAAAAGCCTTTTTGCATTAATCGGACCAATGCCATTTCACCTGTTTGCGAAGCAATCTGTAACGGTTCATCAATGGTAGCCTCATGAGGAATGAATTTAGGATAATAATTCAGCTGACCGAGGATGGATTTTAACTGGTGGGTGGTATGGATTGAAGGAGGAAGTTCTTGAATTGCCGTTGCATGTTGGGGCATGGGCCGGATCCCTGATGAACTGAACACATGTCCAAGATATTCCACCTGGTTCACAAAAAAGAAACACTTGTCTTTGTTACACTTGAGGTTGGCCTGCTGGAGTACTGTGAACAGAGAATGCAGATTGGTAGCCAGGTCCTGGGCATCTTTGCCGGCCACCAGGATGTTGTCTAAATAATTGGCTGTGCCTGGGATGTCGCAGGTGAGGGTTTCAAGAAACCGCTGAAAAATGGCAGGCACACTGGCTATCCCAAAGGGCAACCTATTATATTGTAACAATCCAAATGGCGTATTGATCACAAGGACTTTCCAGGAGGCAGCATCCAAAAGGCCTGGAGGTAGGCATCCTTAAAGTCTATTTTTGCAAATATGCGGCAGCCAGCCAGCCGGGAGGGAATGTCATCAATGACAGACTGGGCATTGACTGAATTCTTAAAATCCCCACGAATGCGCAGAGCCCCATTAAGTTTCTCCACAAGAACGATTGGTGATGCCCGTTAGCTGTGGGGCACTGGCGTAAGGATATTCTCATCCTGAAGTCTTTGCAGCTCCTGGCGAAGTGTGTCTCAGAGGTCAAAGGGAACTTTGCATGCCTTGAAAAATTTAGGCGTTGCAGAAGGAAGGAGGGCCATACGAGCCTCAAAAACTACAATGTCTTTAACCAGGCTGCTCAAAAATGGCAGAAAACTGACAATAACTTCTCCAAATAGGAGTTATCTGTGACCCACCAAACTGCTGGAACAGAATCGTGGATTTCCTAACCCAATGCATTGAATAGATCCACTCTGAGGAGATTGTTGGCCCTGGGAGAGTTTAGTACAAGAATCCGGGCCATCAGCGCCGTAGAATGATACTGGATGGTTGCTGAGAACTGTCCACATATGAATGGCTTGGCCCAAGTACGTGGCACGGATGGAGCAGTACTTTGTGGCCCAGAGCATGTCTGGGGACACCCAGCACCGTGCATACCTCCTGGTATACGCTGGAACAAACATATACCACCTCCTACAACAACTGCACCCTGAGGTAGAATCTTATGACCTCCCCTACGGCGAGTTGAAGGTCAGTCTGTCCAATTACTTTCTCAGATCCATGTGGCAGCAGCACGTCATAAATTTTTTAGTTGCCACAAAACTGCTGGCCAGTCTATAGGGAGTGGATTGCTCAACTTAAGGGACTCTCGATTTCAAATGGGAGATCCACCTTATTGATTGACAGACAGATAGTTTTCACATTGCCTGGACAACACGATCAGCCAGGAAATTATCAGCTGCTACCTCCTCTAGAAGCAGATAGGTCCAAGTGAGAAGCATCCACCAACGTCTTTGAGGACTGACAGACTTCCGCTTTATGGCCTCCTTTATCGCAAGCGGTACATTTAGCATGCCGGTGAGGGCATTGTGGTCGTGGGTGCTGAGCAAAACAAAAGCAACACGAAGGCAAAGCGTGCGGCCGTCGGGCACCTGGACCATCTCTACCAGAAAAAATGTTTGCACTTGACTAGAGGAGTGGAATGTTGGCTGCGGCCGGCATGACGGCTAGGTGGCATACACAGGAGAAGGGTCCTGGACAGCCTCGGTCGAATGGAAGGTTTGCTCGAACGCCTGTATGATTGGTAAATATGTATCCAAAGACGGGTCTTACAGTTTCAATAGGTCAGCCCGGAGGCTGTCATCCGGTGCATGAACGAAAATCATATCACACAGCAGGGAAGTCACGTATGACTGCTTACAGGAAGGATTCTGAAAAACCTGAGAGAGAGTCCCTTAAGTTGAGCAATCCACTCCCTATAGATTGGCCAGCAGTTTTGTGGCAACTAAAAAATTTATGACGTGCTGCTGCCACATGGATCTGAGAAAGTAATTGGACAGACTGACCTTCAACTCGCCGTAGGGGAGTTCATAAGATTCTACCTCAGGGTGCAGTTGTTGTAGGAGGTGGTATATGTTTGTTCCAGCGTATACCAGGAGGTATGCACGGTGCTGGGTGTCCCCAGACATGCTCTGGGCCACAAAGTACTGCTCCATCCGCGCCACGTAGTTGGGCCAAGACTCCACTTTTTGTCGAATTGCTGGAACGGCGGGGGGCGGGGGGGGAGGGGGGCATCCGGAGTTTCTTGACTAAGGTGTCGATCCTGGAGAGACGCTGGGAGAGCTCGAGGGCTGTGCCCGACATCGTCTTCAGCTGTTTGATGATACGTTGGTTGGTCTGCTGTAACGGCTGCAGCAAGATTAACATCTGATTGAACGCCTCCACTTGTTGCGCCACTGCATCAATCAATCACTATGCTATACACACGGCAGCACACTTGAGCAGATTCCAAAAGTTCCTGATCACCAACTAACTGATGTGTCTACGTATTGCATTAAAAGAGAGAGAGAGAGAGAGAGAGAGAGAGAGAGAGAGAGAGAGAGAGAGAGAGAGAAACGACAACTGGAACAACTTATATGGAGTTTGAGTTAGACGACAATGCTAGTCCAGTGTCTTAAGAAACCAAAATTAAATCCTGGGCTTCACCAGGGAAAGAAACTAATCACAATTCTGTCAAAACAATGGAATGTAGTATCCTTAACAGAGAGTTATTGCAGGTGGTTAACCATGCAGTGTCGGACTAAGGGGGGCGGGGGCCTGACCGCCCTGGGCCACCGGTCTTGGGGGGGCCTCCAAATACCTGGAAAGGACTGCCCCCCATTTTATTTTATTTTATTTTTATTTTTTATTTTTTTGATCGCGCTTGGCATTTCGTTCTGGGGCCTCCAAATCTGGAAAGCTAATTTTTTCTGACTGTCCCGTGGCTCTCGTTCTGGAAGAGGCCTCCAATTCTTTTTTATATTAATACATGTATTTCCAAGTGGACGAGGGGGAGGGCTCCTTTCGTTTCGCCGACGCCCCAGGCCTGAAACTGACCACGGCTTATGAATGGAAAGTTTCTGACAGCACTCGTGCACTGGAGCTGTCAGCGGCGCGGCGTCGAACTTCCTCGGCCTCGACCGGCGTGGCGGTCGCTGGTGGTTCCGGGCGGCGAGAGGCGGAGTGCTTACGACGGTCCGCTGCTGCAGGAGTCCAGGAGACGTCTCAGCGGTGACTGCCGGTCGGCCACGGCGCCGTTCTATTTATGACTACGCGCCAGGTTACTAGTTGGCCCTATTCCCTTGTCACGTGATTTGCGGAGGCAGAATAGGTCCCTGTGTGCAGCGACCCTGCTGGCGCCTGGTGTAAGTCGATGTCTGATTGCTTCCCTAACAGACGGAGCCGGCTGACCCCTACTCGGTCCGGGGCCCGCCTTACGGTCCTGCCATGGTGGTGGCCGATGTGGTAGGCGCTTGGGCTAGCACCATTAGGTGTCACTTGTGGTAGTATTGTCCTCCGCTAATTTTTCTCATAGTTCTACTAATTCTGCCAGGTCATTGACAGTAACGCTAACCGCTTGTGCCCTGGCGCTCGTAATGTTGAAGGTGAGAAAAAAAAGATATAAGTTTTCAAGTACTCCAAAACACGTTACAACGATGGGATCTTGTTTAGCTGCTGCAGTAATCAATATACACATATAAAAATGGAACGTGGGTCGTGTGTCCGTATATTTCACTTGGTAGCCAAAATTATTCACTGCAGACCAATGGTGGTTATGCATAAGAGAAGCCTTTAGCTTCACGGTGTGCACTATGGTGTATTAGTCACGGTCTGTGGCGCTGGGTGAGTGTGGCGAATGAAAATCCGTAAAATGTGGAGCAATACGACGATCAACAAAGATAAAACTCTAAGATAAAACCCTGGTAGACACATACGTAAACTGAGTATTAACAACACTGGCAATTCAACAATGATCTGAATATAAACACTGGAAAGACATCTGTAGTGCTTAGGATCAAAATACTGACAACTGGATTAGAGAGACAAATAGCCTATACGTCGAGCGTCATGGTTTCATAATACGTAGTACCATCTCCATATTATCTTTGAAAGTCCGTAAGTCATGTATATGCTGCTCAAGTGGTAAAATTGCATTGCCAATAACAAAATTACCTCCATGTGAATTCTTTGAATATATTTACACACGAATTCTTTGCAAGGAAAATCGAATATATGTAGTTCCCTTTCTGATTTCGTGTAGGTCTATCCACATTAGATTTTGAGTTCGTTATGTTTAGGAATAAGTAGAAAACGCCATAGTACAGGAAAGAACAAATTGAGGAGATGTTAGTTACATAGCACACCAAGTAACTAACAGATGCCGATGCTTCATTTTTTCATTGTCAAACTATGGTTTAATACACTACAACGGCATCGGCGTACTGCGCTGTTGTTGGCAACGGCCGTTCAATGCATTTTAAAAAATCAGTCACGTAGAATGAGGGGAATAATTCTTTATGTTCACTATAAAATAAATAATTTATGCTGTTCTGATGAGTAAATTAATAATTCTCCTAAAGCGAATAGTTCGTTGCCAACGATAGTAAGCTAAACCGCTGCCACTGCAAGTAAAATATAACCCAGCTGTAACCAACATGCTTCGCAATATCATTGAAAGAAAAGAAGTGCATCTTCCGACGAGTATAATTTGAATTTAAGAAGTAACGACGTTCCTTCGCGTCTATTGATGTATTCATTTAATAAGACTTATTTGCAACGAAAATCGAATTTATGTAGTTTCCTTTCTGATTTCCGTGTGTGCTTATTAGATCTTTAGTCCCTTCTCTTTAGAAATGCCTAGAAAACGGTTTTGTACAGTACAAAACAAATAGAGGCCCTGTTAGTTACGTAGTACGCCAGATAACTAATAGAAGGCAATGCTGCTACTTTAATGCTCATAACTATGGTGTAGTTCTGTACAAGTATTGGTATCCTTACTTTAATATCCGTCGCGTAGCACTGGTGTACAGCTGTCTATTACAAATCTCTAATCTCCTAAAGTACTTCACGGAGTTACTTGGGACAACTTCCTTTCATAAAAGGGGGATCACGGAAAAAAATAAGATATCGTAATTTAAAGTTTTGTATCTACGACAGTTATGTCTGTCTCTTCGAACACGTTTGTCTCCAAAAGTACATGACGAATTTTCGTAGGATTTTCGGCCTTAGCCTGAGCATATCGTGCAGTTGGATACATGTTTCATTTCATCAGAATCGGATCAGAGAAAATTAAGATATCCTACTTTAAACATTTGTTTAAAGGAATCACTATCTATCTGAAAAGGCCCATCTCCAAAAGTATTACACGAGCTTTCATGGGGGCTAAAAAGCAAAGGATACATGGCGCTGTTATTATTATTATTTCTATTTCTCATCTCAACGATAGAAGTGTTTTCAAAAGTTTACGCCAAACAATTACACTCCACAAACTTTATGAACATAGCCTAACATTGAACTTACATCGTTTCGGAGTACGGGCTGAAATTAATTTCAATTTTTGTATGAAAACTTTATGAACATTCATCGTTTTCGACAATGACTTCTACTAAAATTTTTGGCTAGAAGAAATGAGTTCATTGACATAGCAATCCGACAGGGATCCTGTTTTTGCTGACCTAAAAACACATAATATACACAGGTCCCTCTTTAACAACCGTTGCGTTGCACGGGCATATAAGCTAGTTCCTACTAAATTTAAGGAGTGATTATCACAATTTACAAATAATGCTTCATTATTTTTTTCAAAATTTTTTTGTCGAACGCCAGATATGTGACTGACATCACGACAGCATTATCATAATATCGTGATATACAGTTTTGTAATGAAATCTGATTGTAATGTAATTTTTTCTGAAATTGTATTTTTAATTGAGGATGCATCTTTAGCGTGTATTGTCATAAATCTCAAAAAGATTCTTTGGTAGAAACTTATCTGTTGGTAAAATCAATATCTATATACCTAAAGATTTGTGACATCAGGAGTTGAATAAAATAAAAGTACATAATATTTATTTCTTTTGATGTCACTTATTAGTTTATTTCGGACTGTGGATGACAGCAGATGAATGAATTCATTTTTAATTTGTAGTGATAGGTATGATACAGTTCTTGGCGTTTCCGTGACATTTTTAAGATAATTTGCTAGTAGTGGATCAAAATGTGCTACAATTTTAAGTAAAGATAATAGATTTCTCACATTTGTACCGTCTTCAAATGCTACATTTTCTACATGATCACACAGAGGAAGATTTTGCATAATCAGATACCTCATGCAAGCTAATATTCGTTGCAATATATTTCGCCATCTTTCTTCTTCGGGCTGTATAATTGCCTTCAATGGTGTATCAATTCTCATTTAATTAGTTAACCTTCTTTCTGTTTCTTTTCAAATTGTGAAGAACTTTCGATGATTTGGACAAGTTTAATTTATGATGGGGCGCAGAATGTAATATGGTACTCTTTTTAAGTTAACATACCACAAACAAAGTTTATAAAATACCGCCGACGCGGAGTGGCCGAGTGGTCCATGGCGTCATGTCGTGCACTGCGAGGCCGCTCCAGTCGGACGTTCGAATCCTCCCTCGGGCATGGTGGTTTGTGTTGTTCTTAGTTTAACATTAAAAAGTAGTAGGGCCTTATGACCATAGCAGTTTGGTCCCATTAGACTATACACACATTTTAACTTATACCAGTACACATCAATTCGAACACCGATGTATAAAATAGTTTAAATGTCTGAGTTATTAAGTTAGATATTTGGAGTTAACCATGTAAACGACAGTTGAGATAAGGTTTGAAATTGAAGTCGGTTTGTGCTCTCATTATGAAGCACTGTATAAAAACAGGAATTTGCAGCCGCGGCGGAGTAGCCGCGCGTACTGGAGCGCCGTGTTGCGGTGCGCGCGGCTGTCCGCCGTCGGAGGTTCGAATCCCCCCTCGGGCATGGATGTTTGTGTCGTCTTTAGTATAAGGTAGTTCATAAGTAGTTTGTAAGTTTAGGGTCTGATGACCCCGTATTTAAGTCCCTTAAACTTTACAAACATTTGAACATTCTTTTTTATTTATTTAATTTAATTATTTAGGAATTTACGGTCCATTTGAAGCAATAGGCAGTTTTCTCTGTATCTTAAATGTTTGTGATTCATTTCTCCTAAACTAATTGTCGTGGAATAGTGAGGTCTCGCAGATACATTCACTGGTATATATGAATAGTGTGTGTGCAAAGTGTGAGGCGAGTAGAGATAGTAGTAGAGAAGTAATAAATTAAAATGTCATGTCTTATCTTAAAGTTTGACCACATGAACAGCAAAAATGTAGTAAGCTACAAACTTTCATCATTATTAACGGTTGTCAAGGAGAAAAATTTTCATAATGATTTGAAATTATGTGTCAAGCTTGTTGGAAGTTCGAGTAATTAATGAACAAAATCGTCTATTTGAAGGCCGCCAGTTACACAGCTTGAAGAGATTCATAGGCGCCGACTTTTGAAAATCCTGGGGCATGCTCAGTGGCGTATCCAAGGGGAGGGGGGGGGGTGCGGAGGCGGTTGCCGGACTCCAGCCCCCCTCCCTCCGACCGATATATACTAGTATATAATCTCAAACTCATACAATACATCTTTATTTTAGCGTCTACATTTTTCCAATTCCATACCAAGGTAAGTTTAAAGTTATATATGTGTGTGTGTGTGTTTGTGTTAATTTTAGTAGTATTTCTTCGTTTTTGCTTCATCTGGTGTTAATTTAGGACCATTTTAATCTCTGAAAGGAGAAAAGTAATTTTTTAAATCACAGTGATTTCAATTTCTCGTTTTCACACATAGAACTACACAACAAACAATAAACTGTGTTATCTATTTCGTCATACTCAATCCATGTACAATTTTATATGTTTACCCAATATTTAAAAAAAGTCCTTCGCCTGCCGCTACCACATTCAGTGCCGGATTCTTTTTTTTTTTCTTTTTCTAATATATATATATATATATATATATATATATATATATATATATATATATATATTACTAAGTGTGTTTGCCTCTGTAACTCATAAAATAATAGGTGACGGGAAATTTTAATGCGGTAGGTCAACACAAGAAATGTTAAATTTCTGTGGAGCCATGAATATAGTTTATTGTATCATTTTCCAAAGAGTTACAGTACAAAGATATAATTTTTTAAATGGAACAATAGTTTTTTCTATGGTGCATTGGATTCGTATCAGAGAATTCACTGTCGCAAGATGCCGCAGATGGATCTCTTTTACTGCTACACGCTGTCGATTTGATATCACCGACATAATCACGGTTATCAATCGAAGTAATTTCGTATTTCACTACATACTTATCCATTTTTATTTTCACACGCAAAGCATTAAGACATAATTCCAAGCACAGGTGGCACACGTCAAACAGAACAGGAACTAAAGTCCGAATACGTCGTTCAATTGTTGACAACAAATTGTTGAAGCCTCAAAATACTAATTTAAAAAGAAAAAAAAAACTAATGTCTCGATAGCTGTGGCGCTTAGTGTTTTTTGTAGAGCTACCAATTAATACACAAAGACCTTCGCAATTAGTCATGAGGACGGTCTGTTTACAGAATGGTTTAGCTAGGAAGGATCTCGCATCAGGTATGTCAGCTGACTGGTAACGTATGTGGTTGTCAAAAGTTTATCTTAAAAGATATCGCGAATGAAATTCGTAGTATAAACGTTTTCATCGTATTTCTACTTATTTAATACAACAATTAAAGGTTGCCGCGCCGGCCGCGGTGGCCGAGGGGACTGAGGCGCGCCATTACGGTCTGCACGGCCGGTACGGTCGGGGGTTCGAATTCTTCCTCGGGCATGGATATTTGTGCCGTCCTTAGTATTAGCTAGTTCATAAGTAGTTTGTAAGTTTAGGGACTGATGATTCCGTAGTTAAGTCCCATAAGCTCTAAAAACATTTAAACATTTTTTGAAATGTTGCCGCATACAGTTTACAATAGTGACTTAACAAGTGGCATTTAGTTAACATTCGGAATATTTAGAAAACGGTCACTTCACTCACCTGTAAATATGGATTTTAATGCCTACGAATTCAGTTAGCTGTTTGTTTTAAGGTAATCTTTTTACAATTGTGTATTACAAAAGCCAGCCGCCTGTCAATGGAATAAGAGAGTCCATTTCAATTACAGTCAAGAAATATATCGTAAAGAAAAAATAATACCAAATTTTTCAGTGGGGTATGCTGAGCATACCCAATCAAATTTTGAGGTTTGCTTGAGCGACAGAGCATACCCGTAGTCGGCGCCTATAAGGTGACTCAATAATATTTTAAAATTTAAGCAACTAATGCCTAAGTGTAATTAAATAGACACAGTGCATTACTCAGTTTAACACGATGTTCAAATGTTTGTAATTCTATGGGACCAAACTACATTGGTCATCAGTTCCTAGTCTTACAAACTACTTAAACTAACAAGGGGAGGTCGCCAATTGTGAAATTCAGATTCGATTCATACTGAGCATAATGAAAGCTCATGGCCAGAGGTGTAATTTGGCAAAGCACAATTAAAAAAAGCCGTCATTTGATGTTCGAAGTCGCCAGTTTTTCCACGACAAACGACTTTCAAACAACTTATTATAGCAACTGGCGACTTCGAACATCATTATGTTTTCCGCAAACAAAGTCGTATTTCACAAATGTTATTAATTGTCTTCATAATGTTTACCACGTAAAGGTAACGGAAGAAGTATAAACGATATTCCGAAACGAATACGTATAGTGTAAGTTGAAAAATTCAAATGTTTGTAAATCTATCGGACCAAACTGCGTGGTCATCAGTCCGTAGCTTACAAACTACTTAAACCTAGGTAAACTGACCTAAAGACAAACACACATACACACACACACACACACACACACACACCCATGCCCCAGGGAGGACTTGAACCTCCACGGCGAGCAACCGCGCGCTCCGCAGCGAGACGCGTTAGACCGCTCGGCTACTCCACCGCGGCATAGTGTAAGTCCAACCTGACGAACGATAGAACAATTTTTCAGAATGTCAATCAGGTGTGTTGCCCAACAGATAATTAAAAAAAAAACAATTGTTCTTGTACAACCGCATCCTTTATCAGATGTGCTCGATGTTGTGCTGTTTTCTGGTTTCCATATTTCTATGATAACTATCACTCTGGTTCGTGCGATATATATATACAAAATAATAATAAAAGTTGCATGCCGCGAAATTCGATCCGGCGACCTTCGGATTACTAACCCGAGCGCTTACCGCTACGCCACGCCCCTGTATAATATTACTCATCGTAGAGAGTGTTTCACCGCAACGGCTTTTTTTAATTGTCGATTTTCTCGACAATGGCTGAGAAGTGCATCTTGGTGCTTTGCCAAATTACACCTCTGGCCATGAGCTTTCATTATGCGCAGTATGAATCGAAGCTGAATTTCACAATTGGCGGCCTCACCTTGTAAGTTAAACTCTATGGGCAGTTCTGCTCCTTACAGTCGTCGTGTTGTGTTGTTGGCTCGGCATTTCTATTGCAGGGGGCGTTCAGCCCTCTGACGGGCGCGCTGAGCCACGGCGCCCGGCGTTCCGCTACTCCCGCGCGGCCAGTGTTAGCGTCTTTGAAAGATAACAGGTGAATAAGACGTCAATTTTCTGCCGTTACATTCTATTACTGTCTTTTCACATTTCTCGTGACTAAGTAATAACAAGCGCTTTAAGTGAATAATAATTACTTACAATTACATTACATTCCTTCCTTTATTAGAAACAAGCTGAAATCCCGGCGTTGCCCGAGATGGTTAAAAAAAGTTTGTAAAGCTTATGGGACTTAACGGCGGAGTCATCAGTCCCTAAACTTACAAACTACTTATAAACTACCTTATACTAAAGACGGCACAAGCATCCATGCCCGACGGAGGATTCGAACCCCCGACGGGGAACCCCCTTGCACATCGCAGCATAGCGCCTCTGCCACTCCGCCGCGGCCCGGGATGCCGTCAAATGCCGCAGTTTTAGTACATCAACAGCAAAAAACTAGTAATCGTAAACCTTTTTTCTTTCATAATTTTGCTGGGGCTGTCAGCGAGAAAATGTTTCGTGAAAGTTTGAAGATATGTTTGAAGCTTGTTGCAATTCTCTAACTGCTCTTATTTTGAAATAGTGGACGAATAAACTTTTATTATCAAGCGCCGCAAAATGGAAGAATTTTCATTGTTTATGACGTCATATCTCCGTACC
This sequence comes from Locusta migratoria, assembly GCA_026315105.1. NCBI lineage: Eukaryota > Metazoa > Arthropoda > Insecta > Orthoptera > Acrididae > Locusta > Locusta migratoria. The sequence goes on from CM048744.1 coordinate 910,638,277, forward strand.
TATGTATTGCAGGTCGTTTTTACGCTAATTATCACGCGAAATATTAGTAACAATTTTTTTTCATCTACAAGTCTGCAACTGGAACGGGTAACGGCTTGCCCGAACCGGTAGTCGCCATAGTCGTTTAGTAAAATTATAGATCAGTGGACCTATCACCGTAACATTATGAAACGAAACCAGAAAATCCTGGTGGCATGATACCAACAGGAAAATTTACTTTTTAAGTGCTTTTGTTCTGAGAGAATGAATTGTATACAAAGATTTTTCATTGATTTACTGCAAATATTATTTATAACGTTTTATCAGACAAGTCTTGAATCAAAATAATTAATTATATTACAACGATTATCAAATTTAAAAACGTTTTGCAACAATCGTTAAAAATAATAACTGAAATTATCCGGGACATCATAGACCCCCTTGATCCTCCCCCCCCCCCCCTCCACGCTAGGCCCCTGCATTCAGCATGTTGTTGGGGCCGTCTGTACCGCGGTATATACTGTCTAGGTGGCAAACTTGACCTCCAGTGGACGTCGGGAGTGTAGTTGCGTGTCATGCAGGCCATTGCACACAGGTTGAGTCGAAACACGATATCCTGTGGCTGCACGGATTTATTATTCAGCATGTTCTATGTGGGTAGGGTTACCTGACGACCACATTTATGAGGACGTGTCCGTTTTTCAACGTTTAATCTGGCATCAGGATATATTTTTAGGATTTCCGCTAATATCCGCATTTTTTATTTTGAGAAATGATATTCTGATTTCTGTTTTCATCTCGGATTGACAACAATGTACGTATATACTTTTTACTTCGCCTATTGGATTACATATTTTTTATTTGTTTATAATAGTCCATCTGTTATGCTACGGAAACTAGTTTGAAATGTTAAATATATCTGTTTATATTGTTTACAATCTATGTTTCGGTCTGAATATCTGAATATTTTATAATGTGGACGCAACCGTCTAATGAATTTTCTTGTTTTACGAGGCTTGAATTTCAAGATGTATTCTGCACTTACATGGAACAATGTATAAAATTTCTGGTAGCTAAAAATATTGCAACTGATGGCGATAAATGTTTCGGTGAATTTTTAGTTTTGAGAAATGTGTCACATACGATAGGAAATCTGAAGCAAGCCAAAAGAAATGTTGACAGTTTTGCGCACTCGTTAAGACCACACAATTTTCTACACTGCCAGCCCTTAACGTTTGTGTTGAAAGAACAAACAGCTCTTTTCATACCTACATTATGGGAATCTGCTTCACTGGGGAAAAGGTGTTGCAATTGTGGACGGGTTTTGTTATTTTGAATTCTTAGAAGCTTAGATTTGGGTGTTCCATTGCTTCCTTCGGAAAAGAGACCACATTTTTGTATGATGATTAGTGCAATGAATACGACCTAGAGTTAGTGAAGAGATTGTTGTGCAAGTGACAGAGTCGTTCAGCTGTAGACCAAAGAAATCAGTTCGGAAGGCTAGTCCTGAATTACACGTTCCTGTGTCGACTGTTTGGAAAATTATTAAGGAAATCCGTACAACTACGTCCTTACCGTTTACAGTTATTACAGGCTCTAAAGCGGACAGACCAAGGATTACTGGCCAACTTCGAAAATTACTTATTGCTTCATGACGATGACAATTTCCTGGCTTATGTTGTCTTCATTGATGAATCGACCTTTCACCTTAGTGGACATGTTAACACCCACAATGTGCGCTTCTGGAGCTCAGAAAATCCTCACGAGAACGAAATGCAACGAGATTCCCCTAAAGTGACTGTTTTTGGTGCCGTATCCAGGCGGAAAGTTTATGGGCCTTTCTTTTTAGGGTGAACCTACCGTAACTATTACTTCTTACTTTGATACAATAGAGCAATGGCTCTTCCCTCAGTTGAAAGAAGATGAGCCAGAGAACTTCACTTTCCAGTAAGATGGTGTGCCACCTCACTGGCATTGCTAAGAACGCTCTGGTTGAACGTCACAATACCCACGTGTTGGATAGGCCGTAATGTCCCAATGACATGTCTTGCTTTGCATGGCTTCCACGTCCACCCGACCTAACGCCACGCGATTTTTTCCTTTGGGGCTTAAACTGTTCGCGGATGATACTGTCGTTTATCGGTTAGTGAAGTCAACAGAGGATCAAAAGCAACTGCAAAGCGATTTAGACAAACTTTCTACATGGTGCGAAAATTGGCAATTGACACTAAATAAAGAAAAGTGTGAAGTAATACACATGACCACTAAAAGAAATCCGCTGATCTTCAATTATACGATAAATCAGTCAAACCTTAAGGTCGTAAATTCTACCAAATACCTAAAAGTTACAATTACGAACAACTTAGACTGGAGAAGCACATAGAAAATATTATTGGCAGAACGCTTCGAAGATGCAAAAACTGCACCAAACAGATGCCTACATCACACTTGTGCGTCCTCTCCTGGAGTATTTTAGCTCAGAGTAGGACCCTCACTAGGTGCGACTGACGGAGACATTGATAATGTTCAGAGAAGTGCAGCTCGTTTTGTTTTATCACGTTACCGGGGGGGGGGGGGGGGGGGGGGAGCGTGAAGCGTCTCGGAAATGTTGCACGATTTCAGGTGTAAATCATTAAAAGAGCGACGTTATTCGTTGCGGCGAGAACTATTTGCGAAATTTCAATCACCGACTTTTACTTCTGAATGTGAACATATTTTATTAGCACCCACCTACTTAGGGAGACATGACCATCCCAATAAAATAAGAGAAATCAGGTCGAAAACGGAACGATTTAGGTGTTCTTTCTTCCAGCGCGCTATTAGAGAATGGAACGGTAGAGAAAAGCTATGAAAGTGGTTAATGAACCCTCTGCCAGGCACTTGAATGTGATTTGCAGAGTATACTAAGAACAAAAATGATCCACACAAGGACATAAAAGCACTTACTTTAGTTCAGAAAGGGGTCCACTACTTGGGAAAACATATTTTCAATAATTTACCAACAACTATAAAAATATAGCTCAGTTTAAGAGGAGCCTAAAACACTTTCTAGTGGCCAACTCCTTCTACTCCACTGGCGAATTCTTAAATAAAACCAAATGATACATGTATCTGTATTCCTACTATTAGTATTATTATACTATAAACTTGTAAAATTGTATGGACCTGTATTAGTATCATTATATTATCAACTTGTAAAAAAAATTGACATGTTCCACATCCACGAGGATCACCTCAACACGGATCTATGGAAGGAACCAACTAATGTAATGTAATCTAATCTGTTCTTATCAACACTGGCACAATGGACAAAAAGTTGGTTTGGTATTTGGAAATTTTTTTGAGTGGACTGTACAGCAAGGACATCAATTCCCTGGACAAATGGACAACAATACACTACCAACTGTGACTCTGTAAAAGGGGCTGCAAATGTAAAATTAAATTTAGACATCTGAATTGTTTCAACAGAAGCAATTTTAGAAAAGGATTCGGTGCAATAAAAAAGATCCAGAGGACATCGGTCCTGATGTGGGTATGTCTGATTTAAGTAATGACATTCTTCTCTGTTCCTTTTGTAATAAATGTAAAATATGGATAGTGTCCTCATTTTTTTTACACTAAAACACGGAAAGTGACCTCATTTTTGCATTACAAAGTCTGGTCACCCTATCTGAGGCTTCGTACAAGCTGAAATGTAAAAGTAGCGGTCATCACCTGGGTAATAGCCCCTGGGCGGCCAGAGCGAAGTAAGGCATCCTGTATGTCAGTACCTCCTCCACATTCGAACATCACTTTGTTCACTCTGAGACGTCTGGAAACTTGCTTTGATCAGAGCCCCTGCTGACACAAAGTAACAGTGCGGATTCGATTAGGGTTACCGGACATGTCCGAATTTTTTAGTTTAATCTGGCGCCCGCTTATTTTTTACGGTTTCTGTGAACGACCGTTTTTTTTTTTTTTTTTTTTTTTTTTTTTTTTTTTTTTTTTTTTTTTTTTTTTTTGGAAAAATATTTTGATTTTTGTTTTCATTTCATATCATCAACCTTGTATATATTTTTTACTTTGGCTATTGAATTATTTAATTTGTTATATGCCTATAATCGCCCTGTTATGGTCCGAAAACTACAGCCTGACATGTAAAACAGAAAATATCGATTTATATTACTCACAATCGATGTTTAGGTGTGAGGATCTGCATATGTAGAGTTGTAGTCTGGACTTAAGTGGAAGAATGTGTAAAATTTCTGTTGGATAAAATATTGAAATTGATAGCGATTACTTTCTGGCCAATTTGAAAAAAAAAAAAAAATAAATAAATAAAAAATAAAAAATACTTATAGCAACATACTGAAGAAACTCTGAAGCAAGCCAAAAGAAATTTGGATAGTTTAGCGAACTTGTTGAAACTGCACAGTTGTTTACAGTACCACCTGATAACGTTTGTATTGAGAGGTTGTTCTCCTTAACACAGTCACAAAGGAGAAAAATAAATTCACAACTGTGACTCTGTACAAGGAATCATGACAACAGAAGCACTTTAAAAAATAATTCGTTGCAATGATAAATATATGGAGGGTATGGGTTCTGATGTAATATAGGTCTGTCTGATTTGTGTAATATTCTTATTTGTTTCTTGTGCAATAAGTTTAAAATATGGATAACTGTCTGTATTTTTCTTTCTAAAATATAAGTGTCCTCATTTCTGCATTCGAAAATCTGGTAACCCTTGTTACGATCAAGCTTCGTAATTGACCTTCTAGGCATGACAAAACCTTCCTTATGTTATGACTGGAATTGATCGGCCGTCTCCCAGATTACACTAGATTAGATTAGATTAATACTTGTTCCATAGATAATGAATACGACACTTCGTAATGATGTGCTGCATGTCAAGTTAATAAAAGGTGTCTGTACAAGACATTGCACAAAATACTATATGACACTGCCGGCCGCGGTGGCCGAGGGGACTGAGACGCTCCAGTCACGGTCTGCACGGCCACTACGGTCGGGGGTTCGAATCCCCCCTCGGGCATGGATATTTGTGCCGTCCTTAGTCTTAGTTAGTTCATAAGTAGTTTGTAAGTTTAGGGACTGATGACCCCGTAGTTAAGTCCCATAGACTATAGAAACATTTGAACATTTGATTATATGACACTAATTTTTAAGCTATTTTTCCTTATTTATATTTAAAAATTTATCCAATGAGTAGAAGGAGTTTTTATTCAGAAATTCTTTTAATTTATTCTTAAATGCTAGTTGGCTGTCTGTCAGGCTTTTTGGTAGGTGACCAAAGACTTTTGTTGCGGCATAATTCACCCCTTTCTGCGCCAGTCAGATTTAACCCTGCATAGTGAAGATAATCCTTTCTCCTGGTGTTATAACTATGCACACTGCTATTACTTTTGAACTGGATTGGATTATTAACAACAAATTTTATAAGTGACTATATATACTGTGAAGTTACTGTGAGGATCCCTAGATCCTTAAATAGATGTCTGCAGGATGACCGTGAGTGGGTTACAGCAATTATTCTGATTTCACGTATCTGTGCAATGAAGACCTTTTTACTCAATGATGAATTACTCCAGAAAATAATGCCATACGAAAGCAGTGAATGAAAATAGACATAGTAAGCTAATTCACTGATATTCTTATAGCCAAAATTTGTAATAACGCTAATAGCATATGCACCTGAACTCAGAAGTTTCAGCAGACCATCAGTGTGCTGCTTCCAGTTTAATCTCTCATCAATGCATACACATAAATTTTTTTGAAGATTTTACCTTAGCTACAGACTTCTGTTCAAAATCTATATTTATTGCTGAGGTTGTGCCATTTACTGTATGGAACTGTATATACTGTGTTTTATCAAAATTTAAAGAGTGTCCGTTTGCTGAGAACCACTTAATAATTTTGTGAAAAATATTATTTACAATTGCATCACTTAGTTCTTGTTTTTTTGGATGTGATTACTAAACTTGCATCATCAGCAAAAATAACTAACTTTGCATCTTCATCAATGTTGAATGGTAAGTCATTAATATATATTAGGTACAGTAAAGGACCTAAGACCGAACCCTGTGGGGCCGCATTCTTCATTAGCCCCCCTGCCCCCCCCCCCCCAGTTTGAAGAATCAGCTGATGTTTTAATATTACATGAACAACTTATTTCAACTTTCTGCATTCTTCCATTTAAGTTGGAATTAAACAATTTGTGCACTGCTCCACTCAAACTGTAATTATTTAGCTTATCTAAAAGAATTCTATGAGTTACACAATCAAAGGCCTTTGAGAGATCACAAAAAATACCAGTGGGTGATGTCCGGTTATTCAGAGCATTTAATATTTCATTGGTGAAAGTATATATAGCATTTTCTGTTGAAAAGCCTTTCTGAAAACCAAACTGACATTTTGTTAGTACTTTATTATTATTATTATTATTATTATTATTATTATTATTATTATTATTATTATTATTATTATATTTTGCAGATATAGGAGGCAACTTTTGAATTCATTACTTTCTCAAACGTACCCCCTTTTTTACGCAATGATTTAAAAATGGCATATTTCAGTCTTTCAGGGAAAACATCTTGCTTCAGAGAGCTATACATATGTGGCTGACAATCCTACTTATCTGTGGGGATCAAGCTTTAAGTACTCTGCTGGAAATGCCATCAATTGCATAAGAGGTTTTACTTTTCAGCGAATTTATTATTTTACTGATTTCAGAGGAAGAGGTTGGTGGAATTACAGTTGTATCAAACTGTTGAGGTATGGCCTCTTTTATTAGTAGCCTTGCTTTTTTCAATGAACACCTAGATCCTATTTTCTCCACGACACATAAAAATTATTATTGAACATATTTTCAATTTCTGTTAGTACACTTGTCATTCATTTTTATGGTACTACAGTCTTCCCGTGCTCTCGTTCACTATTTCCCTTTCAATATTATTCCAAATTGTTTTAATTTTATTATAAAAGGTACTGATTTCAGGCATGATACACATGCTTCTCGACTTTTTAATAACTTTTCTTACTATCACACAATAATTTTTATAATAGTGAACAACTTCTGGATCGATTCTCCCTCTTGCTGTTAGATACAGTTCTCTTTTACGGTTGCAAGATACTCTGATTCCTTTGAACGTGCTATCAACGTGTTGCTGTTCTTCGTTATTCGAGTTGGAAAATCAATAACAGAGGTCAAATTAAAAGTACTGAGTAATACTCTGTGGCATTGGCACTGATCATGCGTGCATGGTTGGTTACATATTTGTGTGGGCTGAATGACACCTAAGACCAATCTAAGGAACTGTGCTCCCGACCTGTGCTCAGTGTTCAGACCTTGCAATCAAATGATACAACATATAACAGGACAGCCCGTCCTCTAACATTAACGCAGCAGTCGATATCACCCAGTGGTCAACTGCAGTTGAGGATACCAGAGACATTTGTCCACTTCTAGTTTACACAGACTCTTTCTAAACTCTGGAGAAATGTGGGACAGTGTGCATGCGAATTATCGTAACAAATTTAATTACCTTGATTAGGGTGTAAACTGAGTGATTGTCAGACTAAACAAGATGTCACGACTTTGTATTTCAGTTTGTAGATAATTTCTTTACATTGAATAACATCGTTAAACTAAGTTAAAAAGACAGTAAAATGAGCTATTAGAATGAACAGCTTGAAAGAAACGGAGAAATTATGAAGAAAAGGCGTCACTATTATTGGGTTTAGAAACATAGTTCTTGAAACTTCGAGAAGTTCCAATAGGAGACAATTACATAACACTTGTGTTATGATGTAAATAAATACATGTTGTGGTAAATACACTCTGTAATTTCACTTAACACATTAAAATGTCACACGAAGAACTTTATTAGTAGCGATTTCGATAAATTATACAATCAATTGCAATTAGAGAGTTTGTGTAATTAAGCAAATGCGAATCGATAGCAAACATCAGATATTACAGTTTTGTAGATCTTTGTGTACATTTGGTGATTACATTTTAGCAATAAAAATTCATCGTTTCTGTAATTAGTTCAATAACAAAACATCTTTGTAGCAATAAGGTAGTTGGAATTTACAATGAAAATAAAAAGATGTGCAAAGCTTCATAAGATATTCATGATAGTTAATTGTGAGATTCTGATTATTGTAACTTTTATTAATCCCGCAACTTAAAATTAAATGAGTTCGTATTGTCACTGATAATGGATGTAAGATAATCATTGCTTAACAAAATAAAAATATCGGTGAACCTCGGGCGCCAGCAGTTCAGATCGATCAGTGGAGCACAGTAATGTCAGAGTCGTTCTATGTAGTTCTTTGTGGATCAGATTTTCAGTCGTTGTTATTTAAGTACAGTGTTCTTTGGAATATGAATTCACGAGAAGAATAAAATGAGATAAAATTATGTTTGTTCTTATTTGATCTAATGCTGGAAGTATTGAAGTGCCATAAGCTACAGTCACATCATAGTTAATAAAATTTGCATCATAAACACCTTTTTTTATGTATGTAGTTATGTGACTGTTTCTCTACTGTTATTTCATCAACTTCTTTCCCTATGACTTTGAGTTTAGATGATATTTATTTATTATATCCATTAGATCACTTTCTTGGCACAGAAGTACCGTGTAATGTTGGAGATTACATTAGGTTACACGGCCCATAAAAAGACATTAATATACAACAGGTTACATGCCTCATAAGGAGTAATTAATAGACAGTAGGGTAGGAACATTTCATCATTCATCTACATAGATACTCTGCAATCACATTTAAGTGCCTGTCAGAGGGTTCATTAACCACTTTCATAACTTTTCTCTACCGTTACATTCTCTAATAGCGCGCGTGAAGAAAGAACACCTAAATCGTTCCGTTTTCGATCTGATTTCTCTTATTTTATTGGTATGGTTATGTCTCCCTAAGTAGGTGGGTGCTAGCAAAATATTTTCACATTCAGAAGTAAAAGTCGGTGATTGAAACTTCGCAAACAGATCACGCCGCAATGAATAACGTCTTTCTTTTAATGTTTTCCACCCCAATTCGTGCGTCACTTCCGTGACGCCTTCTCCCCCGTAATGTGATAAAACGAGCTGCCCTTCTCTGAACCTTCTCAATGTCTTCCATCAATCGCACCTGGTGAGGGTCCCACAAGGGGCAACAGGTGCATCTTCGAAGCGTACTGCCAATGAAATGTAACCTTTGGTTCGCCTTCCCCACAGTATTTTCTGTGTGTTCTCTCCAGTCCAAATTCTTCGTAATTGTAACTCCTAGGTATTTGGTAGAATTTACGACCTTAAGGTTTGACTGATTTATCGCGTAATTGAAGTTCAGCGAATTTCTTTTAGTGGTCATATGTATTACTTCACACTTTTCTTTATTTAGTGTCAATTGCCAATTTTCGCACCATGTGGAAATTTTGTCTCAATCGCTTTGCAGTTGGTTTTGATCCTCTGTTGACTTCACTAACCGATAAACGACAGCATCATCCGCAAACAGTCTAAGGGAGCTATTCAGATTGTCTTCTAAATAGTTTACAAACACAAGGAAGAGTATGGGACCTATAACGCTTCTCTGGGGAACGCCAGATATCACTTCTGTTTTACTCGATGACTTACTTTTAATTACTATGAACTGTGTCCTTTCTGATAGGAAATCGTGAATCCAATCGCACAATTGGGGAGATATTCCATAAGCACGCAATTTCATTAGAAGTTGCTTGTGGGGTACGTAAGGCTACATGACTAGTACATAGAAAATTTCTATTATATTATTTTACAGTATTATATGTATATTATTTTCATAATCGAGATTGAATAATATTACTAACGAATATTAGTACTAGCACATTTCCACCATATCTAGTATACAGTATACAGTAACAATGGAATAAAAACCGACTGTTATGTCAAAAATGAAGGATAGATAACAACTCACCGTAAACATGCTCGCTAAGTTGCTGATAGGCACAAAAAGTAGACAATCACATTCACGCAATGTAAATTGTCGGCCATGGCCTTCATCGGAAAAACAAACATATACATTCACAATGTGAATGTTGAATTCACATTCAACGCATATATGAGGGCTGTTTTTTTTTTTTAAGTAAGGGCCGTTTTCATGTTTTAAAAAAAAAGATACAAATACTTTTGTAAAAAAACTTTTATTTTCTGATTCTACACACTTTTACCTATTTTTCTACATTGTTGCCTTGTTTATTTAAGCACTTGTCACACCGTACAACTAAGTTTTTAATTCCCTCTTCAAAGAATTTGGCCGCCTCCTCCGACAGCCAAGAGTTTACGGCCGCTTTCACTTCGTCGTCATCATTGAAGCGCTGCCCGCCAAGATGGTGTTACAGTACCAGAAAAGGTGAAAATCGCTAGGAGCAAGGTTTGAGCTGTATGGTGCCTTTTGTTTTGAATTGCTCTGCAGAGCTTCTTTAGAGCTGCACAGTAGGCATCTGAGTTTATTGTCGTTCCTCGTGGCATAAAGTCCACTAGCAAAACACCGCGCCGGTCCCAGAACACAGTTGCCATAATCTTGCGCTTTGATATCGTCTGTTTGGCTTTGACCTTGACGGGTGAGGTTGTGTGTCGCTATTCCATCGATTGTCTCTTGCTTTCGGGAGTGATATGGGATACCCATGTTTCATCTCCAGTGAAAATTTGACTCAATCATGTCATCCCCTTCTTCCTCGTAACAAATCAAAAAGTCCAATGAAGTGGTAAATTTCTTCCCTTTGTGGTCCTCTGTGAGGAGTCTGGGCATCCACCGAGAACACAGTTTATTAAAGTTTAGGTTTTCAGACAATTTTGTACAAAACCGATCTTGAAACTTGTGAAAATTCCAAAGAAAGAGTGGAAATTGTGAATCTTCTGTCCTCACGAATCTTTGTTTCGACTGCAGCCACCAAATCATCAGTGATCACAGAGGGCCGGCCTGAGCGTTCTTCATCATGGACGTTTTGACGGCCATTTTTTAAACTCTCAAACCCATTGACGCACTTTACCTTCACTCATTGCATTCGAGCCATAAACTGACGATGAATTTCTGCAGCTGATAGGCTTCTCGCGGTCAAAAAATTTATCACTGACCATATGTCACACACGGCGGGCGATTCGATAATCGTAAACATTATAAAGTAGCACATCGATGCGTACACGTCAGCTACAGAGCTGCAACTGGCATCAGTGTGAACGGGAAGGATGCCGGCAAGTGGCGCGGTGGCTTGTTACGGCGTCCGCGCGAACTACGGGACTATACGCGCGAACGGCCCTTACTTAAAAAAACAACCCTCGTATTTACATGGCCGAAAATTTAAGTTGTGATTGTCTATTTTTCGTGCCGTCAAGCCTCGGCGAGCCGCCTTATGTTGTTATCTGTCGTCCACTTGACACTAGTATAAGCCACGCCTGCGGGCCTGGTTAAATCCTAAAGGCTAGTCTACACGACGACACTAGGTTGCGACACTCGTCTAATGAAATGAGTTGCGCACGACTGGTTTCGTGTATGTCTGTACACACGGCGCCGATACTATACACTTCGGTTTCGTTGTTTTTTAAGTGCCGTAGTCGCCGTAGAATGAAAGTTTTGGTATCTGTAAGAGTTGTGGCGGAGCTATTGCTTCTCTGTGGGAAGTCGCTGCATAAGACTAAACATATAAAGAATAAGGAACGTGTTTGGGATTGTGACTGGATTAAAAAAAGACGTCAGCTCAGTTGCTTAGCGACCTTGCTGAAAAAAATTGTGATCGAAGACCCTAGAAGTTATTTTAATCAACTCAGAATGTTTAAAAGGAATGTAAACTGCTCTGGTGACAGAGTTAGTAATGCAGTAAAGAAACAAGATATTGTTATGCGTGAAGCCTTGTTAATAGATATTCGTCTCTACAGTACCTGTACCGTGTTCCCAAATCCACAATTGCCATAATTCGTTTTTATAGGTAATGGGAATTGAATGTTCTTTTGTCTGCAATTCACTAATCGTCAACCCATCAATACTTAATTAATGAATAATTGTTTCAAGAACACTAACACGCCGCTGCTTATTCCTGAAATTTTCATTGTTAAAATGGCACAAACACCTATGCATCGCATATATGTCCAAAAACCGAATTATTTCTTCCTTTCCCCCCTTTATGTTGTGTTTTGACTGTATTGGTTATCGCCTAACCTAAAAACACGCTTTATCAGTTTCGTCAAAGTTGGAAGGTGCCGAAACTGTTTAGTTTGCGCGAACGCCTGCCGCGCATGCGCACTGGCCAGTAGCGCAGTTTCATGAAACGTAGTGTCGTCGTGTAAACTAGCCTTAACACAGCAGAGGCGCGGCTCAGAAGCTGCTACGTGGCGTGAATGAAGGCGAGGAGCGGCCGTTCCCACGGTTTCTCCTCTCTCTCTGAAGATCTGGGAGAGCGTGAAGCGGCCCACTGAAGGCCTCGTCACCGGCAGTATCTGTGCCGAGCCGACGCTTTCGCTCGCCACGGCTGCCGGGTCGGCCTGTCGCTGTTTAGCGGTCTCCGGCCAGGATGGCACCGTTATCTTACCTTTCCATTCGCAGCAGCCCACTGTAGCTCAGTTCGCCGCATCTCCTCTATTAACAGAAACTGCTGCGGCGAGTGTTCATCGGAGACGAGTGTATTGTCAGGCGTGCCCCAGGGGATTGTGATAGGACCGCTATTATTTTCTATCTATATAAATGATCTGATGGACAGAGTAACTTGTCATTTGCGGCTGTTAGCTGATGATGCAGTGGTGTATGGGAGGGTGTCGTCTTTAACTGACTGTAATAGCATACAGGATGACTTAGACAGAATTTCTAGTTGGTGCGAAAAATGGCAGCTAGCTCTCAATGCAGAAACATGTAAGGTGGTGCGCATGAGTAGGAAAAACAATCCCATAAAGGCCAATTCACACTGTCCGTCACGTCACGTCAACGTCCGTCAGAACATTCCGCAATGTATTTCTAATGGAGGCATTCACACTGTCCGTCACCGGACCGTCACGTCACGCCAACGTCCGTCAAGCTTTCTCGAGAAGAATGTTTTGACGGAACGGCCGTCTGCTAACATCGGAAGTTAACCTATTTTCGTCACGCGAATTACGTGTTGCAGTCGACGATTGCACTGTTTATATGCAAATGTGTCTTATTCATCTTTGTGTTGTTGTTGTATCTCGTTTTAGGGGTAAATCTCAAATGTTTCATGACGACTTAAATATTTTTGTCAATTAAGTGTCCCCCTAAAATCGAGGTCGGATATCTGAAACCAAAAATTGGTTTATGTTACGTAACATTGTAATAGAAACGACTGATGCAAACTGTTTATTTGAATAAGAATTGTAATTTGATCACGCATTTTTCATTAATTAACACTTTAAATGAAAATGTCAGTTCTAATGAAAGACAAAAATTCAGTTGTTTACGACGGTATTAACAATGTCGACGAGCAAATCGTAATGGTTATAGTATACAGGCGCTATTTATGCTCCTACAAGTATGGTTTGATGTCTTCATATTTTTTATTTTTTCGCTAGAAAATAGATGTCGATGTTTTGAAATGTTGTTTCAGTTCCCAGTAAGTTGGCCAAAAACATACATTGTAAAGTTTTCTTTTTCCGTTAATAACATTTAGCGTTGTTGTTCCCACTTTCTAGTATTAAAATATGACTTTCTACATAACAGATCGCCACTGATAATCTCACTTTCAACATCGCGTATTGAGATGGACGAATTGACGTGACGGACACGGACGGACAGTGAGAATACAACTTGACGTGACGGTTCCGTGACGTGACGTTGACGTGACGGACAGTGTGAATTGGCCTTAATGTTCGAATACAGCATTAGTAGTGAGCTTCTGGATGCTGTCGCGTCGATCAAATATCTAGGCGTAACATTGCAGAACGATATGAAATGGAACGAACATGTAAGGACAGTTGTGAGTAAGGCGGACAGCCGACTTCGGTTTATTGGAAGAATTTTGGGAAGATGTACTTCACCTGTAAAGAAGACCGCGTATAAAACGCTTGTACGACCACGTCTTGAGTATTGCTCAAGTGTTCGGGAGCCGCAGCAGATCAGTTTAAAGGAAGACATAGAAGCAGTTCAGAGGCGAGCAGCTAGGTTTGTTACTGGTAGGTTCGACCATTGCGCGACTGTCACGGAAATGTTCAGGCAACTCAATTGCGGATCGCTGGAGGAAAGACGACGTTCTTTTCGTGAATTTCTGTTAAGTAAATTTAGAGGGCCGGAATTTGAAGCTGAGTGTACTACGATCTTGCTGCCGCCTACTTACATTTCGCGTGGTGATCACAAAGACAAGATAAGAGAAATTAGGGCTCGTACAGAGGCATATAGGCATTCTTTTTTCCTCGTTCTATTTGGGAGTGGAATATGGAAGGAAATGCCTAGTAGTGGTACAGTGTACCCTCCGCCACGCACCTTACGGTGAATTGCGGAGTATGTATGTAGATGTAGCCTTTTAGTATCGTTTTTAGAATCAATCCGATGCGTTTCTCTGAAGTCACTATTCGCAGAAATATATCATTTGTGAAAGAAAAACAGCTTTCAGACGCGAAGTAATTCTGGTTTTTAATTACAGATCGACTTCCGCTGCAATATAGCCATCATCAGTGTTACAGCTATAATAAGAAAGCACAGGTCAGATAAAGCAACGGCACTATTACTTCAGAGTTAAAATGGAAAGAACACGTAGATAATGTCGTGGGAAAGGCGAACCAGAGACTGCGTTTTATTGGCAGAACCCTTAAAACATGCAACAGAACTACAAAAGAAACTGCATACACTACGCTTCTCCGTCCATTTTCGGAGTATTGCTGCCCAATGTGGGATCCTTATCAGGTGGGTTTGACGGAGGACATCGAAAGAGTCCAGAGAAGGGCAGCTTGTTTCGTATTGTCACGATACAGGGGAGACAGCGTTAAGGAAATGATACAGGATCTGGGATGGGAATCATTACAACAACGGCGCTTATCGCTGCGGCGTGGGCTACTTACGAAACTCCAATCGCCAACATTCCCCTCCGAATGCGAAAATGTATTGTTGACTCCCACTTACATAGGTAGAAATGATAATCAGAATAAGATACGAGAAATCAGAGCTCGAACGGACAGATTCGGATGTTCTTTCTACCCGCGCCCTATTCGAGAATTTCAAATGTTTGTAGAGCTTATGGGACGTAACTACGGGGGTCATCAGTCCCTAAACTTATAAACTAGTAATGAACTAGCTAATACTAAGGACGGCACAAATATCCAAATATCCGAGGGGGGATTCGAACCCCAAACCGTAGTGGTCGTACAGACCGTGACTGGAGCGCCTCAGTCCCCTCGGCGACCGCGGCCGGCTATTCGAGAATGGAATGGAAGATAAATAGTATAACAGTGGTTCGATGAACCTCTCCCGGGCCCTTAAATGTGACTTGCAGAGTATCCCATGTAGATGTAGACTTACAAAATGGTATAACCATCCAACCCTTACTGTAACAACATATAAACATACCGTATTCAGTAAATACAGGTAGACTTGAAGCGGGACATATTCGTGGTTTGATTGCTTTCTTTTATATATATATATATATATATATATATATATATATATATATATATATATATATATATATATGAATGACAAAGCGTCGTCACATCATACAGCAATCTTTTTAAAGAACTTGTATTGTTCCCTCTCGAGTGTACCTCCATCTGTTGTAACATTGCTGACGTCCGGTATGTTCACATGTTGCTATCCAAAATGTTGAATGTCATATATCACTTGATTAAGTACCATTACTTTATTTGACCTGTGCGTCCTTATTTCAGCTGTAACACTGGTGATGGCTAGGAAAAGAATTCCCCGTCCACTTTATAATTGCCGTTTCAGACAAGAGAGCTGCGAACTGTTGGTGTGTTCTGCTGTTGATTTATTAGAATGACGCACGAGCGGTATAAGTACGCTCTTAAGTGTAATACGGTTCCAGAACTGAAATTGTTATACGCGCAGCAGATAAAACTAATATGCATTTGTTAACTCATTCTTGTACAGAAAACAATCGAAATTAACAATCTATACATCTTATAAAATAGGTTGTATGTGGGTATGTATGTTCCACATCTCCTCCTAAACTACTGGACCGATTTCAACCAAACTTGATACACATGTTCCTAACTATCAGGTAACAATCGCTATCTGGGTACGAACCACCTAGGACACATACCTAAGGAGAGATATGACGTTATAAACAACTACAGTTGTGAAAAACGGCGACATCATGCGATAATATTCTACATCTGCTCCTAAACTAATGGACCAATTTCAACCAAATTTGGTACAAATATACTTTAAGGTCACGAATCATTTACTATGGTTGCAAAACCACCTACGATACATGTTTCATGCGACATCACGTCACAAACAATGAAAACTGTTCGACCTTGAGGCGCATGATAGCGTGATTTTATTCTTCAACTATTTGACAATAAGAGCACTTAGCGACTTGCAATAAACTTTAGAAATTATGTTTTAATCTTTAAGAAACTTTTTCTCGCTGGCAACCCCAACAAATAATGAAAGGAAAAATATTTATCGCTTGCTTCTTTTTCGATGTTCATGATGTATATCTCCGGCATTTGGCATGACGTTACCAGTTATTACTTCTACACTGTAAATTTTATACGCCAGACGAATCACAGACAGTACACTTACATAGCACTGATTGTTCCTTCGATATTATATCATAGTTTGACATATAGTTCGTGGGATATGAAGTCATAAACAATTTGGTTAATGAAAAACTGCATGATGTTTTGATTTATTGTGTCTTTGCTATTAACACTTCACGACATATTTTGCAGACATTAGGCACATATACCACTGAGTGTACCTTCAAGTTTACATCATAGTACGTTGTATATTTCAGAAGATATGACGTCATAAACAACGAAATTTTCGAATAACTGCTACATCATGCGCTATTTTTCCAGATCTCCTCCTAAAATAATGGACCGATTTCAACTAAACTTGGTACAATATTGCTTACAATCAGACAACAATTGCTGTGGGGATAAAAACTATCTACGTCACATAGTGCAGGCGATATGACGTTGTAAACAATGAGTCACGAAAACTTTCCCATCACGCGACGCGTTATTTAGGAGACTTTATTTGTCCACTATTTATTCATCGCAGACAGTTTCCTAATATTACTCTCTACAAGTCTGAAAAATTATATTATTGTAGGACACATAGTCAAGGATATATGATGTCATAAGTATTGAGCTGCATATTTATTTGTTTTACTGTTTCATAATTTCTAATCTGATTTCATAAAGATGAAATCTTTTCCAAATTTTTAATTTCGTTAGGTAATACAAGACTGGAAAAATGCATATATACCACGGAAAAACCGGGTTTAATAGCTAGTAAGAATAGAAAAGTGTTGTGTTGGCAAAAAACCCAGCAGAACGTTTAGGAAACGATGCTTTCGATTTAACATATTCTTCTGTAGAACACGCATAAATGTGTAAGATAAAAGAAAGGTAGTGTTACTATCGAATAACTAAATCGGACGCGTAATACATTTGCTATTAATACATACTTCTACAGAAAATCGTACGAAATTAATAATAATTTAAAAAAATCTGTTTTGCGATCTAAAAGGCTAAATATAGTTGGGCGTGTAGCTGATAAAAATATGCTTCCTTTTAATACAATATGCTGCAGTAAAGCGAAATAAATGAAAATAAAATAGAAAATTATGGTGTACGGACTAATAACTAAGAAGACGTCCCATTGAGAGGATGGACATTTTGAAACAATATACACTGGTGTACGGTAGCCATTCACGTTGGTGAGCCCTTATTCATAAGTAATCGACGATTAACATTCGGAAATTTACACAAATCTTAAGATCCTTAAAAATGAGAAGGCATTCAGACAGCTGCTTATATACGAGTAATCACCAAAAACAATTACGAAAAGTGTCATTTTACTGTAGACCTTTGTGATACATGTTCTGATTAAGTGCTTTAGTGTAGTGCACAACGCGTCTGAACTTGCCATAGCATCCACAACATACGCATTATAAGCTGCTTTACGAAAGCATTTCCCGCTTCAACATATTTTCCAATTGATTTTTAGTTTCCTTGCGCGATCAGTCTTTATTTGTCTATTTCAAGGTGAGATTATGTTTGCGAAGAACTCGATATTGGAATGAGCTGCTAACCACAAAAAGCAGTGTCCCTTTAACAACACCGAGCAATAGTCACATGACACTAGAAGCGGTGAGCATTATTGCGCTAATACCGTATCTGTCCCTTTGTAGCGTTCATGCCGTTGAACGGCCCGTCAGTGCACACGTTGTTACACAGTGTATGTATGCTCCAAGCTCTCCCGTGCGATATTCCTTCTGAGAAGCCTTAAAGGTACATTAACTGACCAATACCTTGTAACAGCTATTTCATAGCCATATTAATTATGGCCTTCTACTGCTATGGGGACATGCTGCAGGTTGTAAGGATGTATTAATGCTACAAAAAAAGGCTGTCAGAATAATTACATCAAGCAAAAGAATGGACCACTGCAAGCTAATATTCAAACGATTAGGTATTATGATGATCTTCAGCCAGAATGTGTTTTATGCCTCTTCGGCATAAAAGGAAAACCAAGGGGAATTCAGCATGAGGCAAGATATACATAACGATGACACCCGTAACAAGAGGAGCATTGAAATACCAATCTGTCGTCTGACCGGAACACAAGATGAAAATGTTTGACTCGCTGCCCAAAGAAGTGCAATCCTTGCCAGCAGAACCATTCAAAAGGAAAACTACACAGGACCTGAAACAGCACCCACTATACTCAATTGGTGAATTTTTCAACAGTGACGAAAGTGACTGGACAAAATGATGATGTTTATGTTGTATATGTCCAAGTTGTTAACTTTTCCTTTTTTTCCTTTTATATATATGTATGTATATAATCTTGACGCAGTCTGTCCAGTCATGACTGGTAAACGACACAGAAATAGTAATATTCTTTCGTAGAGCAGCCAATCTAAAAGTTAACTGCAACGTGGAACTTTATGCTAGTGGGACTATAATACGAGGTGCATTCAAGTTCTAAGGCCTCCGATTATTATTTTTTTTTTCTCTAATTAACTACTCACCCGAAATCGATGAAACTGGCGTTACTTCTCGACGAAATCGCCCTGCAGACGTACACATTTTTAAAACGCTGACGCCACGATTCCATGGCAGCGGCGAAGGCTTCTTTGGGAGTCTGTTTTGACCACTGGAAAATCGCTGAGGCAATAGCAGCACAGACGGTGAATGTGCGGCCAAAGAGTGTCTTTCATTGATGGCAAAAGCCAAAAGTCACTAGGAGCCAGGTCAGGTGAGTAGGGAGCATGAGGCATCACTTCAAAGTTGTTATCACGAAGAAACTGTTGTGTAACGTTAGCTCGATGTGCGGGTGAATTGTTTTGATGAAACAGCACACGTGCAGCCCTTCCCAGACATTTTTGTTGCAGTGCAGGAAGGAATTTGTTCTTCAAAACATTTTCGTAGGACGCACCTGTTACTGTAGTGCCCTTTGGAACGCAATGGGTAAGGATTACGCCCTGCTGTCCCAGAACATGGTCCATCATTTTTTCAGCACTGGTGGTTACCCGAAATATTTTTGGTGGCAATGAATCTGTGTGCTTCCATTCAGCTGACTGGCGCTTTGTTTCTGGATTGAAATATGGCATTCACGTCTCATCCATTGTCACAACCGACAAAAAGAAAGTCTCATTCATGCTGTCGTTGCGCGTCAACATTGCTTGGCAACATGCCACATGGGCAGCCTTTTGGTCGTCCATCAGTATTCGTGGCACCCACCTGGCTGACACTTTTCGCATTTTCAGGTCGTCATGCAGGATTGTGTGCACAGAACCCACAGAAATGCCAACTCTGGAGGCGATCTGTTCAACAGTCATTCGGCGATCCCCCAAAACAATTCTCTCCACTTTTTCGATCATGTCGTCAGACCGGCTTGTGTGAGCCCGAGGTTATTTCTGTTTGTTGGCACACGATGTTCTGCCTTCATTACACTGTCGCACCCACGAACGCACTTTTGACACATCCATAACTCCATCACCACTTGTCTCCAACTGTCGATGAATTTCAATTGGTGTCACACCACACAAATTCAGAAAACGAATGATTGCACGCCGTTCAAGTAAGGAAAACGTCGCCATTTTAAGTATCTAAAACAGTTCTCATTCTCGCCGCTGGCGGTAAAATTCCATCTGCCATACGGTGCTGCCATCTCTGGGACGTATTGACAATGAACGCGGTCTCATTTTAAAACAATGCGCATGTTTCTATCTCTTTCCAGTTCGGAGAAAATAAATCGGAGGCCTTAGTACTTGAATGCACCTCGTACAATATCGTTTACTTAACTACACAGACATTTGTCGTCTACAAATAAGTGATAAATGTTCGCGTCTGTGAAGATATTCTAAACCACAAAATGTTACAAAATTTATTTTACAACAGCTGTCTGATATTCGTCAGTTGAGAAACCTCGACCCTCACAAGGCCCGGGCCCTGAGGATTCCCCCCCCCCTCTCTGTCCACGGCCATGCAAGATGGCTGTTTATACATCAAATTGTCCAAGAAGCTTTCTTTTAGTTACAGCAACATTCAGAACAGATCGAATCGGTCATTTTTGCAGCTGGACTAAATGTTTGATTGTAGTCTACTCCTTCACATTGACTGAAACCCTTGGCAACCGGTTGAGCCGTAAATTTTTCAGTCTGATCCTCTGCATTTGCTTTTAGTCGAAACACCCATTTACACGATATTGACTTGGCAGCGTTTGGTATGTCTTCAAGCTCCCAGGTTTCATTTTCGATCAGAGATTCCATTTATCTGTCCACCTCTTCTTTCCATTTCGTGATATCCTCATATCTAAGTGCATCCTCGTATGTTGTAGGAACCTTGGTTGTGATAAACAAATCTTCTGACATCATTGGATAATCATTTAGGTATTGCGGCCTCTTTAATCATGCACGATCGCTTCACTCCTATCCTCTCTTTGTAGGCCTTCAAGTGTTACCATCTGATTCTGTGTCTATGGTAGTTTTTTTTAGTTTTCTGCAGCAAAACAACCATAGCGAAAGTTGGTGTAACTGTATGTGAACAGAATGAGGTAACATTTCTTCCGGAATGATTGATCAAAAGGTCCACATACATCAGCTGATACAAACTCGGCAAGTCTTGTTGATTTCTCTCGTTCCAAAAGGGAAAAGTACAGTCAACGTTCAGTTAATAGCACCACACGTCACACGCAATGGGCTCGTTCGTGTAGAATCTGCTTCAGTCGGCACTGGCTATCGAACATACTTATTCTTCCACATATAAAGGTTACAATTGTATGATGCGAATTTGAGACAATCGGAAATAAAGGGTTAAAAACAACGTAAAACCTTTTAAAAACTGACTTCTATATTTGGAGTTGGGGGCAGATTTTGATTCCTGCCCCAGGCCCGGTGGTGCATCTCAGCGGCTTTGCCTTCTTGTATAGTAAATGGTAAACTCGAGCAAACGATTTACATGGAACAACCAATGGGTTATGAAGATGGTATTGACAGAATCTGCTGATTGAAGAAGAGCTTGTATGGCTTAAAACAAGCACCAAGATGCTGGAATAAACGATTCAGAGAATTTTTGAATAGTCTAGCTTTCAGAGTGAGCCAGGCAGATCCATGCTTGTACTTCAAAATAAAAATGGTAAAGTAGTCCTTGTAATTTTGTATGTTGACGATGGGTTGGTCGGAGCGTGGTATGTACTAACCCTTAATCGCGTAGGTAAGTTAGAAAATTTGAAAAGACAAATGGATAGGTTGAAGTTAGACATGGTACGGATTAGTGAAGTTTGGTGGCAAGATGAACAGGATTTCTGCTCAGGTGAGTACAGGGTTATAAATACAAAATCAGTTGGTGGTAATGCAGGAGTAGATCTGATAATGAATAACAAAATAGGAATGCGGGCAAATTACTATGAACAGAGGATATCAAAGAAATGTACGAGGAGATAAAAGAAATCATTCAGAAAGTTAAGGGAGACGAAAATTTGATTGTGACGGGGGACTGGATCCCGATAGTAGGAAAGGGACGAAAAGGAAATGTAGTAGGTAAATATAGACTGGGAAAAAGGAATGAAACAGGAGATCGCTTGGTAGAATTTTGCACAGACCACAATTTAATGATTACAGCACTTGGTTTAACCATCATGAAAGAAGACTGTATATGTGGAAGAGACCAGTAGACACTGGAAGATACCGGACTGACTTTATAATGGTAAGGAATAGATATAGAAGCCAGGTTTTAAACTGTAAGACATATCCAGGGGCAGATAAAGACTCTGATCATAACTTATTGGTTAAAACTTAAGATACTGCAGAAAGGTAGAAAAGTTACGAGATGGAACCTGAACAAATAGAAGGAACTGGAGGTGGTTGAGAGTTTCAGAGGGAGCATTAGGCAAAGATTGGCTGAAATTGGGGAAAGTATTACAGTAGAAGAAGAATGGGTAGCTCTGAGAGATAGGATAGTAAAGGTCGCAGAGGATCATATAGGCAGAAGGACAAGGACTAATAGAAATCTCTGGATAACACAGGATATACTGAGCTTAATTGATGAGAGGAGAAAATATAAAAATGCACCAAGTAAAGCCGGCAAAAGGGAGTACAAATGTCTGAAAAATGAAGTTGACATGAAGTGAAGACTGGCTAAGCAGGAGTGGCTAGAGGATAAATGCAGAACCGTAAAAGAATATATAACCAGGGGAAAGATAGGTACCACCTACAGGAAAATAAAAGAGACACTTGGGGACAAGAAAAGCAGCTGTATGAATATCAAGGACTCCGACGGAAAACCAGTACTAAGCAAAGAGGGGAAAGCTGAACTGTGGAAGGAATATATAGAGAGCCTACACAAAAGAAATAAACTTGAAG
Source organism: Locusta migratoria (assembly GCA_026315105.1). Classification (NCBI taxonomy): domain Eukaryota; kingdom Metazoa; phylum Arthropoda; class Insecta; order Orthoptera; family Acrididae; genus Locusta; species Locusta migratoria. The sequence goes on from CM048744.1 coordinate 910,661,288, forward strand.
GCAGTATTATAGAAATGGAAGACAAAGTGGAGGAAGATGAGATAGGATCGCAACACTGCGAGAAGAATTTGACAGAACACTGAAGGATTTGAGTCGAAACAAGGCCCCTGGAGTAGATGATATTCCGTCTGAACTGGTGATATCGATAGGAGAGCCAGTCATGAAAAAATTGTTCCACCTGGTATGCAAGATATATGAGACAGGGGAAATAACCTCCGACTTCAGGAAGAATATCGTAATTCCAATTCCAAAGAAAGCAAGTGCACACAAATGTGAAAATAACAGAACTATCAGTTGAATAAGTAATGGTTGCAAAATACTTACCTGAATTTTTTTTCAGACGAATGGAAAAACTTGTGGAATCCGACCTTGGGGAATATCAGTTTGGATTTAGGAGAAATGTAGGAATACGGGAAGCAATACTCACATTACGACTTATCTTAGAAGATAGATTAACGAAAGGCAAACCTACGTTTTGGCATTTTTAAAAGCTTTTGATAATGTCGACTGGAACACACTCTTTCAAATTCTGAAGGTAGCAGGGGTAAAATATAGGGGGCGAAGAGTTATATTCAACTTATACAGAAACCAGACAGCAGTTATTACAGTCGAAGGAGAAGAAAGGTTGGGAAGGGAGTAAGACAGGGTTGTGGCCTTTCCCCAATGTTGTTCAATCTCTACATTGAGCAAGCAGTGAAAGAATTGCGTGCTTATGGAATATCGACCCAATTGTGCGATTGGATTCACGATTTCTACTTCTACATACATACTCCGCAATCCACCGTAAGGTGCGTGGCAGAGGGTACATTGTACTACTACTAGGCGTTTCCTTTCCTATTCCACTCCCAAATAGACCGAGGGAAAAATGAATCCCTATATGCCTCCGTACGAGCCCTAATTTCTCGTATCTTGTCTTTGTGATCACTACGCGAAATGTAAGTAGGCGGCAGCAAGATCTTACTACAGTCAGCTTCAAATTCCGGCCCTCTAAATTTCCTCAACAGAAATTCACGAAAAGAACGTCGTCTGTCCTCCAAAGATCCCCAATTGAGTTGCCGGAGCATTTCCGTGACACTCACGCATTGGTCGAACCTACCAGAAACAAACCTAGCTGCTCGCCTCTGAACTGCTTCTATGTCTTCCTTTAAATTGATTTGCTGCGGGTCCCAAACACTTGAACAATACTCAAGACGTGGCCGTATAAGCGTTTTATACGCGGTCTCCTTTAAAGATGAAGTACATCTTCCCAAAATTCTGCCAATAAACCGAAGTCGGCTGTCCGCCTTACTCACAACTGTCCTTACATGTTCGTTCCATTTCATATCGCTCTGCAATGTTACGCCTAGATATTTGAATGACGCGACAGCATCAAGACGCTCACTACTAATACAGTATTCAAACATTATGGGATTGTTTTTCCTACTCATGCACATTACCTTACATTTTTCTACATTGAGGGCTAGCTGCCATTCTTCGCACCAACTAGAAATTTTGTCTAAGTCATCCTGTATGCTATTGCAGTCACTTAAAGACGACACCTTCCCATACACCACAGCATCATCAGCAAACAGCCGCAAGTGACAAGTTACTCTATTCATCAGATCATTTATATAGATAGAAAATAACAGCGGTCCTATCACACTCCCCTGGAGCACGCCTCACGATACACTCGTCTCTGATGAACACTCGCCGTCGAGAACAACGTATTGCGCTCTATTACTTAGGAAGTCATCCAGCCAGTGACAAATCTGTGAACCTATTCCATAAGCTCGTATCTTCGTTAGCAGTCTACAGTGTGGCACCGCGTCGAACGCCTTTTTGAAGTCGAGAAAAACACAATCCGCCTGTTGCCCTTCATTCATGGCTCGCAAGATGTCATGTGAGAAAAGGGCAAGCTGAGTTTCACATGAACGATGTTTCCTAAACCCGTGCTGATTCATAGAAAGAAGCTTTTCCGTTTCAAAGAAATTTACTACATTCGAACTGAGAATATGCTCCAAAATTCTACATGAAACTGATGTCAACGATATTGGCCTGTAATTATGTAGGTCAGTTCTCAATCCTTTCTTATAAATGGGAGTCACCTGCGCTTTTTTCCAATCACTAGGAACTTTGTGCTGAATTAAAGATTCGCGATAAATGCAAGCTAAGTAGGGGGCCAATGCCGCAGAATACTGTTTGTAAAACCGAACTGGTATTCCATCCGGACCAGCAGACTTTTTCGTATATAGCTCTCTCATCTGCTTCTCTACACCGGAAATACCTATTACTATGTCCTCCATTTCGGAATTAGTACGTTGATCAATAGGGTATTTGACTGTTTTCTGGAAATCGTTTTAAATTGTTAATTATATTATGGTCCGAACATGCTTTTTTACCTCGTGGATTTCAGTACTTTTTTTTAAAAAAAGAAATGAAATTCAAATAATTTGAAAGCCCGCTAAAACGCTACATTTTAGTCACGTGATGCCTGTGACGTCATACAATACGCTGCTGCTGCTGCTCTTGTAAGATAAATATTGTTTGGTCCGAGGCCTCGTGTTTGGGCATTAACGTTTGCATAATGACCTACAAATATTGCTTAGTTCCGCACTGTACCAATACATCTGTCAAGACTCGAGAAAAATTGTTCTTGCAAGTACCAAAAAATGAGAAGATACACAAAAGTGGTTGAACTGGCGCGAAGAGATCCAAATGAAATAGCGGCTACTTCATGTGTGTATTTCTGTGAGGATTATTTTGATGTCAGTAAACAATATTATTCCATTGGTAAACTGAACTGTTTAGTATCATTCTCTTCTGCTGCAAAGGTGTAAAGTAGTATAATGTGTAGGTTAATGAGCTGATGTTTACATTTGCGAAGTAAAACTTCATAATGTTACACGCCTACGATTTATGTGTAATTAAAGCCGTTTCCTAATATATTTCGTGAAAGAACAACTATAAATGTATAGTACTGATTATTTACCTCTAGTAAGTGCAATTTTATCACCAATAGATCTTAGTCAAATAACGGTTTTATACAACGACAACGCCCTTCTGGTTACTTTACAACTTACCCTATCGTAATATACGTATATGGGAGATGTCTTTAATGCGCCGATTTATTTAGCTTTCAAACTTACGTAATATGCAAGTGTAAATACGATTAAAAGTGTTAGTTACCCAAATATGTGTTTATTGAAACTTTACTGGGTTAAATTTTACTAACTATCCCGGCGGCTTCCTGTGATTATGGTGGCAACAGATGCTGAATAGAGAGAATCATGAGACGTTGCTATTAGCCAATCGCGTGACAGCGCAAATATTTTGTCGTGAAACCTTTGATTTAAGAGGGCAGTTACTTTTACTGACCGGACAAGGGTACATACAAGAATCATATAGCAGGAACAGCATTATTAATTTACTTCATGGTCTGTACGATACATTAATCTAGTCATTCTATGTGGTCTGAACATCTGGACATAGATTTTCTATCGTGTTGTTGATGTTGCCAATATAATCACTCAAGGCCGCTTGGATAGAAGATAAAATTTCACCCTTTATGGAATTATATGGTGACTTCAGATTAAGCCTGCTGACACCAGCAAATACGGTACTTTTTTCCAATGGCATAAAATATCTCTCGAAATAATTAGCTTTAAAATGTAGGTATGTGTTACTTAGAATGCAGATTTCACGTTTCTTATTTCTGGCACGTAAAAGTTTGGATTGTTTTGAAAGAATGAAGATACCATAATTGCATCAACTTTAGGGAGGTTTCCGCTGTCAGCCTTCACATAACCATTTTCCATTGTGGCATAACAACTGTAAACGCGTTTAGATCACGAAAAAACTGAACTTAAAGCTGCGAAATGGAGGAAACGCGTACAATAATACAGCTCCGACATCTAGTTGCCGCGCTGTAGGTGTTCTATGACGTCACCAGTACTTCAGCCAATAACGGAGCGTTTTCGATCACGTGATCTAATCGAGAAATTTGATGATTTCTAAGCTTTAATTACGTAAGAATAACAGAGGTTTTGTAAGAATTATGAGCGAAAATGCTGTCTGAATGTTATAATCACTCAGAATAACAATAATTCGAACCATATTTTCAACACAGGAAAATACCGTATTGATGGTACTTTCGTGCGGTCCTGCGTGAAAGATTTCTTAAAGGTTAAATTTAGAACTTCAGCTTTCTGTTTGCTTTCTTCTATGACTGCCCCCGAATGATCAACGAGTGACTGGATAGTGGGCTCTGACCCGCTTATCGATTTTACAAAGGACCAGAATTTTTTCGGGTTCTCGGAAAGATCTTTTGGTAAGGTATGGCTGTGGTAATTATTGTATGCTTCGCGCATCGATCTTTTTATAGACGCACGAATCTCTACTAACTTTTGCCTGTCATCATTTGCGTGTTCTTTTTTTAATCGAGAGTGCAACAGTCTCTGCTTTCTCAGCAGCTTTCTAACATTATTATTATACCATGGTGGATCTTTTCCATCCTTAATCGTCTTTACTGCCACATATTTATCAAACCCTTTATTTACAATGCACTTAAATTTAGTCCACAATTCATCTACAGCCATAGTGAAAGAAATTCTGTATGGTTATTATGCAATTAATGATAAAAAACATTTTAACTAGCAAAACGTATATCAGACAAACATAACTTTATTTACACCAAAGACACTAATAATAGAATGCATAAAAGTCAGAGAGTACAAATATATAAAATCTCTGAAATGTCCATTACAGATCGCTAAAGCCCAAAGTAGTTTCTATTCAATATCCAACATCCCCACCAGAATGCAAACCCATTTTATTTACACAGTACAAATGTTTGTCATACATTGTTCCTTTAGTTAAAATGTCAGCTGCCATCTCACATCCTTTCAATTTTTTTTGTCGTTTTTTAGAGCGCACAACTTCTACGGTCATTAGCGCCCAGACAAGAACAGAAATTCGCTAGATCTCAAAAAAGAAAATAAAAGGGTAACTGCCAGTTGGAACATCAAGAGGCTAAAAACTAAAGATAAAAGACAATTAAAAGGGTTAAATATCCTTTGATAAGTTTGCCAAGTTGATAAAACGCAAAACTCAAGCAGCTGCTCGTGTGTCATCAGCTAACATTTCCTCCAGAGTAGACGGAAAGTGAAGGGCTACACGGAGATGATTAAAATTAACGCAAGACAATAAAACGTGTCGCACCGTCAGCAATTCACCGCAGGAGCACAGCGGTGCAGGATCGGCGGTTAGCAAATGACGGTGCCTGAAATGGCAGTGACCGATCCGCAACCGGGCCAGGATGATCTCCTCCCGCCGAGAGGGGCGTGAGGAGGTCCTCCACGCGGTCGGGATCGGTTTTACAGTTCGCAATTTATTGTTGTACAGTGGAAGCCACGCACTGTGCCATGACGACACGATACTCCGGCGAAGAGCCCGTTGAACATCGCCCGATGGGATGCAAAAGGTAGCCATGCGAGGCAAAAGAGCTGCGGCCTTGGCTGCTATGTCGGCGGTCTCATTCCCGGACACACCCACGTGGCCAGGGACCCACAGGAAAGAAACGTGACAGCTGTCATCTGTTAGCAACTGGAGGGAGCGTTGGATCCGATACACGAGAGGATGGTTCGAGAAAGGGTCCTTAAGACTCTGCAGGGCACTAAGGGAGTCCGAACATATGGCATAGAAAGGTTGGCGGTGGCGGCAGGTGTACAAGACGGCCTGGTGGAGGGCAAAAAGCTCAGCCGAGAAACTTGAGCACCGGTCAGGGAGCTTGTATTGGAAATGGTTGTCCCCGACGACGAAGGCAGATCCGACACCGGCAGTGCTCTTGGAACCATCAGTGTAAATAACTATGGAATTATCGAACCGCGAACGGAGTTCGACAAGCCTCGAGTGGTATACCAAATCCGGAGTGCTCTCCTTGGGGAGCGAACTAAGTTCAAGGCGAGTGTGATCCTGGGCCTGATGCCACGGTGGCAATGGGCTGTCGCTCAACCGAAAGGTGGAAGGAAGGGTAAAATCAAGCGGCTGTAGCAGGCGGCGAAACCGAACTCCAAGTGGAAGCAAGGCAATTGCAGACAATATTGGCGATCGAGTGAGTCGTCAAAAAATAATCGGTAAGGTGGATGGATGGGCATCGACCGCAGGCGGCATGCGTACCGACATAGAGTATGTCACGCCGAGTGGTCAAGGGTAATACAGCAGCCTCGGCATACAGACTTTCAACAGGGCTGGTATAAAATGCACCGGTCACCAGACGTAATCCCCGATGGTGAATAGAGTTGAGACGGCGGAGAATCGACGGCCGTGCAGAAGAGTATACAAGGCTTCCATAGTCGAGCTTCGACTGAACAATGGCCTGGTAAAGGTGAAGCAGGACGGTACGATCCTCTCCCCATGACGTGCCACTGAGGACACGAAGAACATTAAGGGATCGGGCACAACGGGCAGCCAGGTAGGACACGTGTGTGGACCAGCAAAGTTTCCGAACCAACATTAGCCCCAACACATCTTTTCAAAAACACAAATTTTATCTTCTTCATCCGTATGTTCTCTCTGAGAAAATGCAGACGAATGTCAATGTGTTTCGTCTTTGAATGATAACAGTCTGTAGCGGCCAACTTTATTGCACTTTGATTGTCACAGTGTATATCCAACGCATTATTTTCTTGTTTACCGAGTTCAGTTTGCAGTTGCTGAAGCCACAAAGCTTCCTGTGCTGCTGCCGCCATCGCCATATATTCTGCCTCCGCTGTAGAAAGCGCAACAGTCCGCTGTTTGCATGAATTCCAGGCAATACTGCCATTCTGGAATAAAAACACATATCCAGTACAGGATCTTCTATCTGTAGGATCATTGGCCCAATCTGCATCACAGTATCCGGTTATTTCTGTGACGTTTTCTTTTCTGAAACATAGTTTCAGATCCTTAGTTCCCTGAAAGTATCTGAATACTAGTTTTACACCAAGCCAGTGTTTAGTTTGTGGATCGTTGCAGTACTGACTTGACTTGTTTACAGCATACAAGATATCCGGTCTTGTTACTTGTGCAAGATACAGCAGACATCCGATTGCTTGTCTGTAAGGTATATTTTTACTATTTTCAGTAATATTTTCATCAAATTTTACATTCACTTCAATGGGAGTTCCAACAGGTTTGCAGTTTATCATTCCGAAGACATTCAATACTTCATCGATATACTTCTTTTGATCTAGCTTAATCAAACCTGTTTCAAGATTTCTAGTTATGTTCATGCCAATGCATTGTTTCACTTGACCAATATCTTTCATGCAAAAATTTTCTTTTGGTTTTTCTTTAATTTCTAGTTTGTATTGCTGATGACTAGCAAAAATTAGTATGTCATCCACCCACACTGTAAGGAATAACATAACTGATTTATCAACAGAGTAATATATACAGGGATCTATCCTCGATCTTTTTAGTCCCATCTCAAGCAGTATATAATTCAGTTTTAGATTCCACTGTCGGCTAGCCTGCTTCAATCCATATAGAGATTTATGTAATAAACAAACTAGGTTGCCTTTTGAGTACATCTCCGGTTGTGACATAAATTTCAGTGTCGATGTCTCCCTGCAGAAATGCACTAACTGCATCCATCTGATCAACGTCTAAGTCGTATTTAGTAGCCGAAGCAAACAGATAACGAACCGATGTGTACCTTACAACTGGTGAGTAGACTTCATTGTAATCAGCACCTTTCCTTTGAACAAATCCTTTCACAACTAATCTTGCCTTGTATCGAATAATTTCTCCCTTCTCGTTCGTCTTCGTCTTAAATACCCACTTACAAGGCAAAACTCTTTTTCCTTTGGGTAGATCTACCAATGACCAAGTTTTATTTTTCATTAAGGAACCATATTCTTCATTCATGGCTTCCTTCCACTTATCACCATGAGCAGATGATATAGCTTCTTAAACAGTTTGAGGCTCATTCAGACATGGAACTGGACAAAATAAACTGAATTCGTCCTCCTCTTCTCTCTGTAGTGAATAATTCGTTTTCGTAGACGTAAATTATAATCTTGTATCGAGGTATCTGTAGATATTTCATCAGGTATGTATACATCATCATCGTCTGATTGGTATTCAGTAACATCATTCATAGTTGTCTTGGAATTATCATCTGTAGAGTTACATTCTCCCTGCATTTCTTCTATATTCTCTTCTTCCGTCTTGTTAGTAATATCTTCAGATGGGGTTATGCTTCTCGCAGAAGCATGACGTAAGTAAAGTTTGTCACAGCTTAACACATTTTCTACAAATAGAACGTCTCTACTCTTGATGATGTTGCAAGTGTCAAGATCAACCAGACGATACCCTTTGGAAGAATCACAATAGCCAACAAATATAAGATTTCTGGACTTTGAATCCCATTTTTGCCGTTTTTGTTTAGGAATCAAAGTCGTAACTTCTGAGCCAAAAATTCGCATATGTGATAAATCAGGTTTCCTACCTGTCCACAGCTCCAAAGGCGTCCTTTCACCAATCGCTTTGGCAAGTGATCTGTTAATAATATAAGCAGCTGTCGCTGTTGCCTCTGCCCAGAATTGTTTAGGTAAAGCAGCATCAAATAACATACACTTTGCCCTTTCCACTAGCGAGACCATTCTGCTGAGGAGAGTAGGGAGTAGTAGTTTGATGCTTAATACCATTTTCGTTCAAGTAATCTTCGAAATTTTTGTCACAGTACTCTTTGCCATTGTCTGTGCGAATGGCTTTTATTTTCTTATCTAGTTCATTTTCTACTAGGTTTTTGTAAGCCTTGAAAGCTCCCAATGTACTGAGTTTGTCTTTTAAAAAATACACGTAAACATTTCTGGAATAATCATCTATGAAAGTAAAAAAATATTTCATACCTCCCAATGACGCAGTTTCCATAGGACCACATATGTCACTGTGAATGATCTGTAATGGTTGTGAAGCTCTAGAACCAGTATTATTGAAAAGCAGTCTGGTTTGCTTAGCTTCAAGACATGTTGTGCATGTAACAGGTCCATTACTACCGGTAGGAGACAAACTAACACCTTTTGCACAATCTGGTAACTTATTTACAGCATTAAAATTCAAATGACCCATACGGCGATGCCATAGGATAACGGAATTTAAATTCTGAGGGAAAGTTAAATTAGCATTCACTTCTCTGTGTGTGTTTAATACATATAAACTGTTTATCAATGTCGCTGAACACACAAAATTCCCCTCTTTGTTATATGTATCACCCATCATGCCTAAAATTTACTTGGCATCCGTTTTTGACCATAGCACTGACAGGCAGAAGGTTAGCTGCAAGTTTAGGAACATATTATATGTCTCTTACCTGAATTCTTCTGTTGTCGTTACCTTTCAATATCAAATTGACACTTCCCATACTTTTCACAGGAAGCGGTGTCTTGCTGGCACCTGTTATAGTAGGTATCGCTGGACTTCGTACATCATACATCCAATCATTTCGATTTGTCATGTGCATTAATGCACCTCAGTCAACATACCACACGTCTAGATCCATCAATTGTGAAGAGGCACTAAAACCAGCGACAAAAGTTTTATCTTCTTCTGATTTATTTGCCGTCTTTTTCTTTGACACGCGGCACTGCTTAGCAATGTGGCCCTATTTATTGCAACTGAAGCACCGTGGCCCCCTGATGTACTTCAATGCGTTTTGCTTATACACCTGTTTTCCTTGAACATGTCTTTTTCCTGTGAAAAATGCTGCACTCTCCGGATCTGTTACTTCTTGTAAAAGCTTTGTTTTTATAAGGTCTGCACTGATTTTTATTCCAGAGCTTTCAATTCCCATTATCATTGGTTTGTAAGATTCAGGCAACCAGCCAACCTTTGGCGTCTCTAGACACTCATCATTGACTTCAAATTTAATGTTCCTTAATTTATGAGCGGTTGACATGATTTTGTTCACATAATCTTCAACATTTTTAGACGATTCCAAAGTAGTAGTAATAACGTCTTTCAGTAATGGGTCATTCCATGCCAAGTGGTCTAGAGGCTCCCACATGACCCTCATGGATTTTGATGAAATTTTGTATGAACATTCACACATGTTCTCAATGAACACTGGTAAAGTTTCAGTTCAAACAAATCAATAATTCCGGAGATACAGTCACTTGTTTAAGACCATAGCACAGCTTCCAATGGTGCGTCCTTGAATTTTCAGCAACTTTGAGATGATATATCTCTGGGAGTATTTGCATGAAAGAAACAAAACTTGGCCATTTTATACAACTTTTAGAGCTCTTTAAAGTAAAATATCAAGAACAGGATTTCTGAGCAATTTTCATATAGAAAATTTGGGGCAAAGTTGGGCGAAAAAATTGCTGGTTAAAAAAAGTGCGAACTTTAGTTTTTTATATCTCCAGAAGTAATTGTGGGATGTACATGAAACTTTGCACACCATAACTCACCAACACAAGGTCTTAGAATATAAAGTTTCATTCTCCTATTGCTTCCCATTATTTCACAAATCTAGGGTAAAGTTGACGATTTTTCAAAAAGTGCTAAAAATGGGTATTTTCAGTCAAATTTTTCAAAAAAGTGTTTTCTCCAAATTCCTTTAGACTATGCTCATTAGAAAGAGCATATTCTAAACTATCTAGAAAAGTGGATTTGGTTTTGCAATACAAGCATATAAGGCACTAAAAAGTAGCATAATCCTAGAGGCGCACTGGAAGTTTGAACCCATTTTTCTGGCACTCAAATTATACCTAAAATTTTATATTATGTCTAATAAACATTTGTTAACTCTCTCTCTCTCTCACTCGCACACACACACACACACACACACACACACACACACACACACACACACACACACACACACACACACAAAATTATAATTTAGAATGAATGTAAATTGTAAAATTTATTTGCACAATCATTATCTAATTATTAGTAGCATTTTTAATCAACACCACCAGCTTACTGAAGGACAATAAGTATATAAATGAGTTGTTGTGGTTTAACCACTGCTAGATTCATTTCACCTGAGAAAACCAGTATCTCCATCACCATAGGGGCTACGCTCGAGCATCAATAGCTATGGGTGAGTTCCTTTCCACAGGTTTCCAAGCGTGATGAATGTAAACAGGAATGGTGTATCGCTGGCCAGACGAATTTACTGACGGAGCTGGAATAACTGCAATAATGTGGTGTGATGGAACCCAGCACTTGTCACTTATTGGTGGTCAATAAAATGAATCTGCTGGACCATGAGGGTGGATAAAGTTTATTAATGCACCCCTTTGCTCAGTGGAAGTCTCACAGATATTCCCAATCCACCAAAAATTTTCTTAGATGCATGCAACATATTGTCCAGGTTGGAGAGCAGACATTAATATGCCTTCTTTAGTTCTCTGACCCATTGTAGCTACAAAAGATGATCAATCATTTGAAACTCTGCTGACCTGAATTATTGTTTCATCAATAGGTAAAAAGTGACGATTTTCTCTAGTGCCTGCTACAGTTTGTCCATGTTTAAACCTCACTTCTTGTGACAATTTTTTTTTCTTTTTTCCTTCCCCCCCCCCCCCCCCCCCAAATTTCATCTTTACTGGCGAAAAAAATTTGATTCCATTAATGTTTTCAGAGAAGAAGTGAAACAGGTGTAGGTAAGTAAGATTGAGCACTGGAGCCATCATTGAAATTATGAATGTGAGATATCTGTTCAAACTGTGCTTTTATATATTTTATGAGCTCCTTGATAAAAACGTTAACTGTACCAGTGTCATGCCACAAACAAGAACTGATAATGCAGAAACTTAAAGATTCCACTTTCTCATTTTGATGAAAGTAGATAACAAATGGATAAATTGTTGCTTTCCAGTGGAAGCCTTGCACAGCATATGAATAATAAAAGAATAATTTTCCAAAAAATCCATTAGGACAACAAGCTCTTTGTTTTTCAGATAACATTTAAGGCCTTTAAGGTGCAGTAAATTTGTCTGTCTGACAATAAACCATTCCTCTTGATATTCATCAGAAAATTAATGTAGCATAGGGTAAGGTGGTACAAATTCGATATAGGTACAATTCCGATCAACATAGTTTTCAATCTCGTATTGTTGCTAGCACTTGCCTTTGTGTGGTGTTGCAGTGTAGCAGGTTTCTACAGCTCCTCCTGTCTTTTCCAAGAATACAACACTCTGTGTTAAGGAGACATAAATTTTTTCCTGTAAAGATGTACTTGGAGCTACTTCATCGAACATGCTCTTATAAATGTTCTACTTTCCATGTGCTTGTAAACTCGTTATTGTGCAACTTTTGCTACAGCGAAGTATGCAGTGGTGCCCGAAGGAAAAAGTGCTTTTTATGTTGGAAAAGTCAGTGATCAAAATTGTACGAGGAAGTGATCATAATTGTACCTAGTGTGGTACATTTTATATCGATTTTTCTCAATTCTGTAACCTTTTTTTGTGTTCATACCAACATATGTAATTGTCTAATATTTGTGTTACATATTCATTAAACATTCAAGAACAAGTGCCATAGTTAAAATTATTTCTTTTCTCAATATGTTTGCACTTACAATTACATTTGTCCGAAATGATTGAAATTGTACCACCATACCCTATCAAAAATTGAAATAGGTTAGAGGAAACTAAGCAACCTATGAGTGGCTTCTAATTTTACCCAGGACACTTCAATAATTTTATTTTCAGGCTTGGGAACCTGTGTAAAGAAATGCTTATCACGCTTGGGATATCCTGTGGTAAAGGAACCCAACCGTGGCTGTTGTTGCCCCTGTGGCGATGGGGATGCTGGTTTTCTCAGGTGAAATGAAACTAGCAGTGGTTAAACTATAGCAACTCATTTATACACTTCTTTTCCATCAGTAAGCTAGTGTTTGTTCATTAAACAGGCTACTAATAATTATAAAATGATTATGGAAATAAATTTTATGAATTAAATTCAGTGTGTGAGATTTGTGGGATGGGGGATGGGGGGTACAGTTAAGAAATAACATTGTTTCTATTTTTATTCTTTTTCTATTCGGACTTGAGCTACGTCCTATTCATCAGGACCTCTTATTTCACTTATCCCAGGCATTAACAAATATTTATTAGACATAATATAAAATTTTAGGTATAATTTGAGTGCCAGAAAAATGGGTTCAAACTTCCAGTGCGCCTCTAGGATTATGCTACTTTTTAGGGCCTTATATGCTTGCATTGCAAAACCAAATCCACTTTTCTAGATAGTTTAGAATGTGCTCTTTCTAATGAGGATAGTCTAAAGGAATTTGGAGAAAACACTTTTCTGAAAAATTTGACTGAAAATACCCATTTTTAGCACTTTTTGAAAAATTGTCAACTTTACCCTAGATTTGTGAAATAATGGGAAGCAATAGGAGAATGAAACTTTATATTCTAAGACCTTGTGTTGGTGAGTTATGGTGTGCAAAGTTTCATGTACATCCCACAATTACTTCTGGAGATATAAAAAACTAAAGTTCGCACTTTTTTTAACCAGCAATTTTTTCGCCCAACTTTGCCCCAAATTTTCTACATGAAAATTGCTCAGAAATCCTGTTCTTGATATTTTACTTTAAAGAGCTCTAAAAGTTGTATAAAATGGCCAAGTTTTGTTTCTTTCATGCAAATACTCCCAGAGATATATCATCTCAAAGTTGCTGAAAATTCAAGGACGCACCATTGGAAGCTGTGCTATGGTCTTAAACAAGTGACTGTATCTCCGGAAGTATTGAATTTTTGAAACTGAAACTTTACCAGTGTTCATTGAGAACATGTGTTATTGTTCATACCAAATTTCATCAAAATCCATGAGGGTCATGTGGGAACTTTTCTCAATATTAGACCACTTGGCACGGAATGGCCCTAATGCAACTCGTCTGTATAAACCACTGTCATCGAAAGCTTGCTCCAGTTTCTCCCAGAGCTCCTTAACTGTAGGTGCATTTTGTATGTGCACGTAACTGATGGGATCTAATAATAAAATGAGCCTCGATCTTGCCTTAATTTCTTTCTTCGGAGTAGTGTTGGTACCGCAAACACAGTTCCAGAGCTCGTCATGTTCTAAATATGCTTGTACTGAGAACTTCCAACTAGCCTAATTATCACGCCCGGTAAGTTTCTCAATGTGAAACTTATTTTGATGAGAACCTGACATCTTCTTGAATTAAATACAGGGAAAAAAAACGACACGCCGTATCCGTCACTTGGATGATAACTGAAGTTACGTTGTTTGACCAACTGAGAATTTTTATCATTTGCTGTTGCAACGGTAACCATAAAATACTTCGTAAGCTCTGCTACCATGAGAGAAATTCTGTATGGTTATTATGCAATTAATGATAAAAAAAACATTTTAACAGGCAAAACGTATATCAGACAAACGTAACTTTATTTACACCAAAGACACTAATAATAAAATGCATAAAAGTCAGAGAGTACAAATATATAAAATCTCTGAAATGTCCATTACAGATCGCTAAAGCCCAAAGTAGTTTGCATTCAATATCCAGCACATAGTCCCTGAATTAAACGAGGCCCATTCATTTTCTAAGCGCGATCCTAACATTTGTTTATCGGCTCTTCCCAACAAAAACACGCTCCTAGCCTTCTTGATTGGTTTATGAACTTTGGTAACCATCGACGCTATGACAATATCATGATCACTAATTCCTGTCTCTATACAGACATCGTTAATATGGTCAGGCCTGTTCGTGGCTATAAGGTTGCCGGTTTAACTGCTCAAGACAGTTTTTGGAGAATGTGTCCAAAAGTAGCTCACAAGACTGCTTGTCTGTACCACCTGAAATGTAACTAGAGAGGTTACAATCTATACTCCTAAGGTTGAAGTCGCCTCCGACTAATATTGCATGGCCCGGATACCTATGCACTACATGATGTAGATTTTCTTTGAATGATTCTAGAACTGCTACAGCAGCACTGGGCGGTCGGTAAAAACACCCAACTATTAACTTTACTTCTTTTGGACCTGTTATATGTGCCCAGATAACTTCACAGTTACTTTCTCAGTAGAAACAATATCTTTGTCCACAGCGATGAACACTCCTCCTCCTCCTCCTCCTCCAGTTATATCCGATCTATCTTTCCGATACACATTCCACGCCTCGCTAAATATTTCTGAACTTGCCAGTTCATGATTTCAAATGTTCAAATGTTTCTATAGTCTATGGGACTTAACTACGGGGTCATCATTCCCTAAACTTACAAACTACTTACAACTAAGGACGGCACAAATATCCATGCCCGAGGGGGGATTCGAACCCCCGACCGTAGTGGCCGTGCGGACCGTGACTGCAGCGCCTCAATCCCCTCGGCCACCGCGGCCGACCTTCATGATTTAGCCAGCTCTCGGTGCCTAAAACTATCTCAGCACAATAATTTCCATGCAGTGCGGCAAATTCGGAAACTTTGTTTCTAATACTTTGTAAGTTCGCGGCTAATATTTTGATATTTGAATTTTTGAACCGAAAGTGGCCTGAATTCGCTCTTTGAATGTTGACAGGAGAGTGCTCATCAGAGTTAGCGCCTAGCCTAAAAAAAACCATGTGCACTCCACAAGTACTCTGCTACCCGAGTAGCAGCTTCCTTAGTGTAGTGCACCCCTGATCTATCTAGGGGCACCCTACTCCGGCCGCAGTGGCCGAGGGGACAGAGGCTCTCCAGTCACGGTCTGCACGGCCACTACGGTCGGGGGTTCGAATCCCCCCTCGGGCATGGATATTTGTGACGTCCTTAGTATTAGTTAGTTCATAAGTAGTTTGTAAGTTTAGGGACTGAGGACCCTGTAGTTAAGTCCCATAAGCCGTACAAACATTTGAACATTTTGGCACCCTACAATTCCCCACCCGACAACGCAGATCCAGAAATCTGCAGCCATTACTGTCACAGAGTCGACGAACCCTCTGCTTCAGACCCTCCACTCGGCTCCAAACCAAAGGACCCCGATCAACCCTGGGAACAATGCTACAAATCGTCAGCTCTGCTTGCACCCCGCGTGCAAGGGCAGCAGCCTTCACCAATTCCGCCAGCCGCCCGTAAGACCTGAGGATGTCCTCAGTACCCAAGCGACAAGCGTCATCGGTGCCGACCTGAGCCACGACTTGCAGTCGACCGCACCCCACACCTTCGATAGTCGCCGGCAAGGCCACCTCCACATCTCGGATGAGGCTCCCCGGCAGACACAGCGAGTACACGTTGGACTTCTTTCCGGATATCGACGCTATCTGCCTAAGGGGCTCCATCACGCGCCTAACATTGGAGCTTCCAATAACTAATAATCCCCTCCCCCCGTGCACCTACTCGGACCCAGCTGACGGACCCTCTCACATGACGAACGGGCGTGGACGGACGTCCAGCATCCACATTGGCCTTCCGCCTCGAGCGACGAGAACGCCGTACAACCCGCCAGTCCCCTTGCGGAGAGGGCGGCTCGACCACGTCCGGTAAACCTAAAGGCGCTTCCGTAGCAGGGACAGAGAGCGAAGCATGAATATGTTACTCTGTGGTATGAGACACCTGAAGTGTCCCACTCGACGCACCAGACTCCCCACCATCGCTGCACCCCGAGACAGCAGCCTGAAGACGGCTGACCGTAGCCAACAGCACGCTCAGCTGTTCGCGAACTGCGGCCAACTCCTCCTGCGTCCGAACACAGTAGGCACACATCCTATCCATACAATTAACTGTAGAAAGTAGAAAACTAAATAATAAACTTTTAAGTAGCCTAGTACTTTAATAAAGGCGGCTGGCAGCTGACTGAACTGTGGTCAGTGGTAAGTACACTGTCAAAACAACGAAACTGAGTCCGGCAGTTTTCAAAATAAACAAGAATATCTATGGAATACACCGTTATCAAACGCGCGGTAATATAAGCTTTCTCAAAGCAGAACACGAAAATAAGGATGTGACAAAATGGCGCGTAGCTTGCAACAGACGAAAACTATACACACGGTATTTATCAAAATACGAGAGAATAAACTCTTAAAGCAGTAGCACAAACGAAATCTGTCAGATAGGTGAGAAGAAACCTCTGAAAAACAGAAACACCAAAGAAAATTAAGAAATTAACTGGCAACGAAATTTCACGCAATTAAATTATGATACTTAGCGCTCTGGGTGATGAGACAGCGAAACAGCGGGCACTGAACTGACTGCTAACCGACTGAATGATAATCTGCCAAGTACGCGGTAATAAACCTCTAAAACAGAAGTACTGACGAAAATGAAGTACTAGACTGGCAAATTAAATTTGACACAAATTAAATTAAGATACTTAACGATGTTTACGATGTGGCACTGGCAGCAGTTCGTAGTAATTAACTGACAGTAAATCATCGAGTAAAACATAAGTGATATCTGGCGTTCCCCAGGGGGGGGGAGCGTTATAGGTAATACTCTTCCTTGTGTTTGTAAACGATTTAGGAAACAATCTGAATAGCTCCCATTAACCCGTTACTAAAAAAGTCAATTTGGTTAAACGTTAAAGCGACACTTTACGGACAATTTAACGGAAGTTAACGTTAATCGTTAACTCGGAACTGTATTGTGCATCCACGAAATCTCGCCTTCAGTCTCTGAATTTATATTCGTGTGTTGTCGTGCCACTGAAATAGAGCAAATTAAGTAAAACATTTTAAGAAAAAAATATTCATTACTGCACCCTGTGATCTTAGAGCTGGAAAGAACTGAAGACTTCTGGATAAAATAATACGTTAATGTGTGTTAATCGATTACAAACTTTGGGCCAGCAGTCGCCTTAACTTCTCGTCCATCCGGAGCGCGTCCCCCATCCGCCCAAAATTCTTACTAGTCCCACGCTACGCTCCACCATATTTCTCAGTGTTCACCATCAGGGATTCCCAAACGAGGTCCAACGATTTTTTCACATTAGCGATGAAGACTGGAACCCAGAATCGTTGCATATGAATACTACTTACATAGTGGTGTGATGTCTGTTCTTTCAACAGCCATGACACCAGTAAGTATTTACAATTAATGTTGATTGTGTGAAAGTGTTGGAGAAATGGTAATTTCGGTAGGCAGACTAGCATATATGTATTCTTCTGACTTCTACAATTTTTTTCCTTCTAATAATTGCCTATTAAGGTGATCATATTTGCAAAGGTGGGACAAGTTTTATAAGTACTCACTATTCAGAATGCAACAGACCCTGTGATCGTTATACATTATTGAAGCTTACAATGAAATGAGTAACAGGCACCAAATCATAACATAGGAAGCAAATATAACATCAACCATACATATATTCACAGCTGTGTAAGATACACTCAAGTACTAAAAAATTAGTAACCAATCTTGCTTAGGTAACTTCATAGAGCCTTTTGACACTCACCTGCTCATGTTTCAAAAGTAAATAAATGACAGTGTTTGAGAGGTTTATTTTTTTTCTTTTTTGCTTACTTTTAACTTTCATATCTTCTACTATGGATGTTGACAGCTGCCTATTATTATTCTATTATTTAGAACTCTACAACCTGGTACTACATAACTTCCTGTAACTTATTTTTTCAGTAGCATATATCAAGAGAGAACACTGGCAGTAAATATTCTTACTTGCCGGCCGCGGTGGCCGAGGGGACTGAGGCGCTTCAGTCACGGTCTGCACGGCCACTACGGTCGGAGGTTCGAATCCCCCCTCGGGTATGGATATTTGTGCCGTCCTAGTTCGTAAGTAGTTCATAAGTAGTTTGTAAGTTTAGGGACTGATGACACCGTAGTTAAGTCCCATGAACATTTGAACATTTTTTTATTCTTACTTAACTTGGCTGTTGAAATTCAAATGGCTGAAAATACTTTTCATAGAACGTAGTTTAAAGAAAAAAGCTCTGCTTTCAAATCGGATGTGGTATACTGACTTAAAACACGCCTCTGCTTGCATTAGGCGTTCATACGAAAAACAGTGTGTAACAGTACTCTAATACTGGCATCTGTGCAACACATCCAATAGGGACAGCCCACGTCAGTTTACAGTGATGTATCAATTACCGCAACAGAAAAAAAATTATAGTTCTCTGAGAGATCTTCCACATTTATTATTTACTTATCGTATGGCATACATCGTTAAATCTCATAATTTTATACAGTAATTACAAAAAGACATTGAATATAATCAGTTGCCTCCTTGTTGCAGCCAGGAAGTCTGTGAACGTTCCCTTGTAGGCTCGGACTGGGCATTCTTCCACTATGTGTTGGATCGTTTGCCTCTCAGCACCGCCGTCGTAATTTGGCGTTGCCATTTTTCCCAATTTGTGGAGGGCATCAGCACGTCTTCCACGGCCAGTACGTATGCGATTCAGTGTTGCCCACACTTCACTTGATTGCTTGAAGCCAAGCGGTTTCTCATTGGTCTAGAAATTTTGGCATTTTGGTGGGCAGTGTCTGGCAATGATGTTCCCAGAGACTTGACATCAAAGTTGGAGTTCGTCAGCCATGCCCCCCCCCCCCCCCCCCCACATTTGATTGCGGGCCCTGAACCCAGAAAAAAGAGACGGGCCCTCCCCCACCCCGTCTTTTCTTTTACTGTTATGTGCAATAGTTTGAAATTGCAAGTTATATCTTAATCATGCAGTTTTTAGAATGTACTTTAACTTGGTACAACAAGGTATAAATTTGATACGATAAGCTTCATTTATAAAATTATTTTGCTTAAAATTGAGACTTTACATACAATGTCCACAGCAGGCCCACAGTCAGGATTTAGTTTCGGTGTGGGGGGGAGGGAGATCAGCCAATTACGATGTATATTCTAACCTGTGAAGCTTTACAACTGAACTAAAGGCGCAGATCTATTTCAATAGATACAGTATTAAATTGTATTCAATACAGATCTCGATGAAGCAACTTCAGCATACTTTTGAATTACTTTATCAGCAATTACGTGAATAGTGAGGCTTTTCGGGGGGGGGGGGGAATTGATCCCCTTCATCCCCCCCCCCCCTCGGCTACGGCCCTGGGCCACAGTAAGCACTAGTTTAGGTTAACAAAACACTTGTTCGTACCTCTGGCAGACGCTGCTCCCGGTAGGCGGAATAGCTCTTGTTGTTGTTGTGTCCTTCAGTCCGCAGACTGGTTTGATGCAGCTCTTCACATTACCCCGTCCTGTACAAGCCTCTTTATCTTAGAATACGTACGGCAACCTACATCCCTTTGAATATGCTTACTGTATTCGTCCCTTGGTGTCCCTCTGCGATTTTTACCCCACACACTTCCTTCTAATACTAAGTTGACGATTCCTTGATATCTGAGAATGTGTCCCACCAACCTATCCCTTCTCTTAGTCAAGATATGCCAGAAATTCATTTTCTCCCCAATTTTGCTGAGCATCTCATTAGTTACGTGTTATACCCATATAATCTTCATCATTCGTCCGTAGCACCATATTTCTAAAGCTTCTATCATCTTTTTGTCTGAACTCCTTATCGGCACGTTTCACTCCCATCCAAGACTACTCTCCAGACATATGCTTTCAAAAAGGACTTCCTAACATTTAAACTAATATTGGATGTCAACAAATTCCGCTTCTTCAGAAACGTTTTTCTTCCCATAGCCATTCAGCATTTTATATCTTTTTTACTTCGGCCATCAGAAGTTATCTTATTACCCAAATAACAAAACTCATACTACTTTATGAGCATCTGAACACCATTAATGGCTTTATAGTAAGCTGGTAAATATTATCCCAAATTTTTAAGAAAGGCCTTCCTCACAGCTGGTATTATATTTTTCGCATATTTTTGGAGTCCCCTCTGGCTGATGAAACAGAACTTCACTATTGCAGTATCCGGTATCATAATGTCTGAAGTTGATAATTTCACGGCAAATATGAATATCCAGACTTTTTCATCTAATAACAAAAGTTTACTTACAAATTATTCGGAGAAACGGAGGGAACGGCAGATTGCTGCAGATGTTGCACCGGCTGAGGGCAGCTTCTGCAGATACTACCCATTGCTGTGGGCCTAAAGAGCCGCGTCGTATGCAAAGAGGCGAACTGCGCCTGTCGGCGACATCAAACATTTCTGGTGTTCGACAGAAATCGGCAGCTGACTGGGTGACAAATCTTTGGATCATTTTATGGTTGACAGACTGCAGGCCTACAGAAGATGTTCTACATGGGTAGAATTTCAAAGAATCTGCCAGTATATGTTAAATTTGAAGGATACTTTGAGATGGGATTGGTGATTTTAACTTTGTACATTACTTTGTAGGTCCACGAAAGCCAAAAACTGGTGAAAGTAGATGAAAAAATTGTTCATAGCTCGCAAATATTGTTGTCAAATCTTGCATTACAAAATTAAGAACAGGAAAGACAAAAAATAAATAATAAAAAATGCCCCTCACTGACGTGTTTTACGCCCCACTTTAGATTTGTAGTTTTATAAGTTTTTGCAAACATTTTGGACCAAAATAATAATGTAAATAGTAAAAATTATGGTGATAAGATTACGACTCTGTTATTGTGGTAATATGTATGCACCCAACACGTAATATTCTTTCTGGCCGTATTTTAACAAACAGCCAAAATTATATGTTTGAGTTTAGCTTTGACAAACATACTCTTTTTTAACTTTTACCTCTTTGAACTATCATTATAATCTCTCTCCCACATTTTCATTATATTTTTCCGTTGAAATATTACCTATCTTGCCTTGGTAGTTGAAAGTTTATTTTCTTTGCCTGTACTGGTTACGAATGACTATAGCCTGGATGGAACACAGCGTACATTTGGCGTAGGTAAATCAGGCACGTGACATCCCTCGCCCCAAAATCTCTTTTTCGTACCCTATCTGGCTTTCTCTACTTGATGATTTTGTTATTATAACTCAAGCGTTTTCATTTCAAAGTAATGGCGCAATGAAAATTATCAAAAACACGTTGTTCTTAGGACGATGAATTATAATTTAATGTTAGTTAATACCTGCCATCGATAGTTCGATAATCACGGATTACACTCGCAGCTGTTCGCCATAGAGTAATATGCGAGGAATTAGTTTCTGTTCTACGAACATATCACGGTGGTTCGAAACTTGCTAGGGCGCGGTTGCACAGCACGCTCGGTCAGAGGGTTGCCGGTTTGGTAGCTCGACGCCCTCTGTAACAAGAGAACTGAGTTATCCGCAACGATCAAAATAGGGCAATACAAACGCCCACAAAGTACCCGTTCAAACCGACGAACCAATCAAAAGAGAGAAAACGAAAGACGGTTCAACTGACACCATCTGAAAAGAAGGCCTTGTGCACTGCCGTGCCACGTCACATCACACAGAGTAGGTCGCGATCGCGTAGCTCACTGGCTGGCCGCTGTGAGGCGGTGGGCTGTGCCTCCTCAGCCAGCCAGTAAGCTACGTGATCGCGAGCTACAATGCGTCAGTGCACAGGCCTTCTCTTCAGACGGTGTTGGTTCAACGCCAATAAACTGAGTAAAATTCTCAACGAACAAACCAGAACAAATATGAACAAACGACCGCAAAGCATCGATTTCACTGAAGTATATATAACCGCCACCTTCAATTTTTTGTCCCACTTTATTTTTCGATTTGCTTCCTAAAAGGGTTTCGTTTCGCACACTCTTGTTAACTGAACGCAAGTGTATTCTGCAAGATTCTGAGTTGATCAAAGGTAACAGCACTTTCTCTGAAAAGCGCATTTGTTCTGTTTTGAGAACATTCCATGAAATACATAGCAACGAATTGTAAACAGACTTCTTTAACACATGTACATAAACTGGGGAGATACTGTTACAATGACTGTTGTAAATGACGTATTAATATATATTGAGTACTTGAGTTACGTGGAATTCAGTATTATCACACTTATTCAGTTTATGGTTTTAGCTGTAAAAGAAAATGTAATCATGGTTTGAAATAGAATATTTGCTCTTTATTTTAGCGCAGAACAGCGTAACATGAATGAAGTCACATCTGAACTACAGGAAATGGAACGACCACATAAAATCAATCGTCGGTAAAGCAGATGCCAGACAGATTCATTGGGAGAATTCTAAGGAAATGCAGTCCGAAAACAAAGGAAGTAGGATACAGTACACTTGTTCGCCCACAGCTTTAATACTGCTCACCGGTGTGGGATCCGTACCAGGTGGGATTGGTAGTGGAAGTGGAGAAGATCCAACGGAAAGCAGCGCGCTTCGTTACAGGATCATTTGGTAATCGTGAAAGCGTTACGGAGATGATCGCTAAACTCCCAAAGCAAGATTCTGCAGGAGAGACGCTCTGTCGCTCGGTACGGGTTTTTGTCGAAGTTTCGAGAACATACCTTTACAGAGGAGTCTAGCAGTATATTGCTCCCTCCTACGTATATCTCGCGAAGAGATCGTGAGGATAAAATCAGAGAGATTAGAGCCCACACAGAGGCATACCGACAATCCTTTCCGCGAACAATACGTGACTGGAATAGGAGGGAAAATCGATAGTGGTACTCAAGGTACCATCCGCCACACACCGTCGGGTGGCTTGCGGAGTATGGTTCTAGATGTCCTGGCGAGCCCCCTGATGGTATGGACGATGTTGCGCCATTTGTCAGCTGCCATCTTCAACGCACATTT